>CM029454.1:5739228-7188515 GCA_017140165.1 Eucalyptus shirleyi | reverse complement strand
TGACGACGGCCATAGACGTTGTGAAAATAACCCTTGCTACTTGAGACCCTGTAGATGGAATCTGGGTCATTACAATCTAGGTGGATAAGGGGTTGACTAACTCGGTGCCCTATCAACTCATGGCGTGATATGTATGGTCTAAAGAGGAGCTATTCTGCTCTCTTTGGGGTTTCGACAAGCCACCTAGCGAGCAATCCGAGAGTGTCACCTAGGACCCCATGGTTGTAGACATCCCTGACAACTTCGTCATTAACCTAGAGACAAGCCTTGATTTGAAGCCCGATCCCGAGCCCAAGCCATGATACTACGATGTGGACACATACTAGGCACATGGGAGAATACTACCTTTTGAGGTTGCCCTCGTAGGATAGAGTAGCTAGGCTAACCTCTAACCCTATTTGTAATCGAAAAGAATCCACGTTGTGAATGTGCAATTATGAAACTTTCGATATGTTAAGTTGATGTGTACATGTGTATTATAAGAAAGTTTTTTTTTGATGTGTTTCCATGCTATCCCTAGTGATGTGTATGATTGGGTGGAATTAATTCTACTTTCACTTTCGTATAATTGAAAGATAAAATGAATTGGTCGACAACACCTCCTAGGACATTGCAATTAAATGACCAAAGGAAAGAAGGGTTACCGCACATTCGAGGTCAAGGCATTGACAATTAAGTTCGGCCTCCATTGCTTTTCTCCATAGAGCCTCATTAACTGTTTCATTATATGGAGATGGCTCTTGTTCCTTTGAAATGCGACCAATGCGACCAATGCAACACATCTATTCTGATGATAGTTGACTTAAAGAGACATAAAAAGATATAGGATATTGTGTACTGGAGAACTCAATGCAAAACATACATACTCCTTTGTCCATGTGGAGGGATAAATAGTGTGCCTAGAACGTCGAGGCAATTTCGTGGGGGCCTGTTCAAGTATAGGTGAAGAAGATTCTTGAGAAGGCTCCTAAGGAGATGAAATACTCATGGGTGTCATGACCTACCCTCATGGTACACCACTTAGGGTTCTACTAATAGATTATTAAGCCTTGACTTAACTCGTGCTCTCCCAAGGCCATATCAATTTGTGAATTAGATTTTAGTTTTTAACATGCAAACGATTTTTCAATTAGGAGTTGCCACTAATATATTTTTGGTAGGTTGATTAGAAGCCCAAATAAAGTAATTGGAGAATTACTTTTTCCTACAAACCATACATTTAAATGAGTTCGGAAACTTGATTACACTAGATTTCTCTAATATTCTTTCAATACATTTTCTCTTTTATTTCATATATATATATATATATATATATATATATATATATATATATATATTACAGTCAGTTTGCAATTATTTTAAATTTGCTCCTAACATGTAAGGCGATCATGTAGGTGCGCAACCATTATTTAAGACTCAATAAAGCAAAACAACAAATAAATTACAAGCACAGGAAGGAAATGTTTACTTGAAAGCAATAAAATCATCTACAATGTTAGCTTAAAAATCATGTTGGCAATCCTAGATACGATTTATAATTAACATGCTATCACTTAATTTTTTTAGGATTTCACTTAATTAAATGAAATCTGGAAACTATGTATAATGCAATGCAATGACGTACAAAAATGCTTAACAAAAATGACATGCAACATTGCAACATATCATGCAAATTATATGTCACGTGACTTTAATTAAATGACATAAACTAATGACAGGTAAATATTAAATGTAAATGTCCTAACATGTCATGCATTTTAAATGGTGCTCAGCATGCAATTTGCTAAATGATGTGTGATATGCAAACTAATCCTACGTGACACACACATGATATTTTTGTGTTTTTCATTTAATTAAAATTTGGAATTAAAAATGCCCAATATTTAAACATGAAACAAGGCATCAAATCACACGAGATATTATCGATATTCATCTAGTTTTGGAAATAAATTAAGTTGTATATTGGGCATGAGATTGGACTGGTCAATTTTCATGTAATCGTGAATCATATTTTTGGTATGAGATTAGATTGACGATTTTCATGCAATCGAGAATCGTATCTCAGGCAAGAAATCAAATTGATGATTATGGCATGTTGTGAATTGGGGAATAATCCCTAGCTTAAAGGCTACTGGGGAATTTTGGATAAGATAACATGATTTAGAAATTCAATCAAGATTGCAATACTTCAAACAAGGAAACAAAATATTTGAGAATTAATTTGGATAGGATTTTTACCTACTTCAATTATTTGTTTCCAAGATCAATGATGCTTCACAATCATGCGCGACGTTGACCATGCTAAGCTTGGTAGATCACGGTGGTGCTTAGGTGAGGGGCTCTCGCAATAACTGGCAATGGACAAGCCTTTTGATGTAGAAACGACAAAGCCAAGCTGCGATGGAAAGTTTGGACTTGTGGATTACAAGGTTGCCAGAATTTGTTGTACAGTGGTTGGACTTGTCAATGTTGACTATGGATTTGCTAGGTAGTCCGAAAGACACTTGCTCTTTGCCCAAAAACGCTAGCTGCCTAACTGGAGTAGCAAACAAGTAGGGACAAAGGCAATGACTACCGGGAAATGTCGAGCACAACTAGAAGCACTGGTACGAGAGTTTGGATGTTGAGTATTGCTGGAATGCCGCTAGTATGGTGATGGTAATGCAAGGTGCATCTCGAGGACAACGAACCGCAAGTAACTAGGAGGTGCAACTGCAAGGGGAGGTCATCACTCGCTTCCGATGTTGACAACAACCCACGAAAAAAAACACAAGTCGTGGGACAATGAAGAAGCAGCAGCATCAGGATCGATCAAGCTAGTGACAACACAATAAAGGATGACCGAGCATTGCGGCTTGAGCAGGAACAGCAAGCTCTGTGGTCAGCAGCAAGAATCGTGGGTGACGAAGTAGCATTAGGGACATTTTCGGTTTTGCTTACCACGAAACACGGGTCATTGTCAAGGATGGAGGCAGCAAAACTAGTGCAACAACACTAGGGCTAATGTCAAGCTCGCATTAGGGGAATGGCGTCAGGTGAAGAGTTTGAGGAGCTTGAGCGCAGCTATGGGGGAGTGAGATTGATGAAAACAACTGTTTCTCTCTCTCTCCTCTCACTATTCTTTTCTCCCTTCTCAATCGTTGCTTCCAAATTCAATGGGTCCTCCTTCATGCGTGTAGGACTCACCCTCTTATATGCAACAGAATGAAGCCACCAATTGAAGAAACAAAATTACTTTCCTCTTTCCAATCACTTCTCCACTGTCAAAACACAATCTCCCTAATTTTATTTTGTTTTCCCTCCTTTCTTCTCTCGGTCATGGACCTGTGAGATTTTCCTTGGCAGCACACTCTTTCTTGTTTTAAAACAAGAAATATATTACTCAATATATGACCCTTGTTGACCAATCCTCTCTATATGTATTTTCCTTGCAAGAAAAGACAAACCTGTAGATCTTCAATCTTTTCCTTTTTCACCTTTATTTCTTTCCCACAACTAAAGGATTCGACCCTCCCTCAAATATCATGTGCATTTCAAATCTACGAAAAATATTTTAACAAAATCTATGCACACATAATCAAAGAAATGGGCTTGGCCAAATTCCTTTCACCTTGGGTTTGGTCCAACTCACTAAATTAAAGCTTAGAACCATCAATTCAAATCCATCTATCACTAATCTAATGCAAATGCAATAATAAATGCTCTTAAAACTATATGCTATGCAATTTAATATTAACATTTTTGTTTAGAGGTTAGAAATTAATCCTAATTCTTTATACAATAAATAAATGATCAGATCGCCAAAATTTAGATGTCAATAATGGGTTAGGCAAGTGAATGAATATCCTCGATGATCCTAGAAGTTCAACCGCTTGGCTTAACGAATCCTTAAAGATTGGCATGGAAGGTTCCAATGCCACGTAAACATATTGTGGAGGCATTGACAATTCTTCTTCGGATAAAAATGGATGACTATCTGATGATGAAGATGACTTGGAAGAAAAAGCCATCTCCCATAATGGAAATATATCTTTATGAAATATAACATCTCTGCTTAAAACGCAATGCCCAATAGAAATCTCCATAACTCAATATCCTTTTTGAAGGGTAGGGTCCATGAAATGCATTGGGTGACATGAGGATCCATTATATCGAGGGCCCACAATTTGCATAAATAGACATCCAAATACCTTAAGATGATCAATTTTTGGCAGTTTTCCATAAAACATTTCAAAGGAGTTCAACCATGAAGAATCTGAGTTGGCATGCGATTAATCAGGTAGGCTACCATGACCACACATCTCCCCTAAAAAATTTCAAGCATAGAAGCTTGGTATTTGAGCGTTCGAACAACTTCTAAAAGATGTCTATGCTTGTGCTCAACAATACCACTTTGTTAAGGAGTGTAGATGCAAGAACTTTCATGGAGTATCCCATAAGAAGATATAAATGACTTGCAATCATTAGTAAAGAATTCCTGTCCATTATCTATACGGATTCGTTTCACAAACTCATTGAATGGATTTCTAATTAGAGAAAAAAAAAATAGATGGGAAAAGGTTTGACTCTTGGATTGCATAAGAAAAAACCAAGTGGCACGGCTATAGTCATCAACAATTGCATCCATCATGATGAGGGGTATGATAAGGATCCCAAATGTGCACATGAAGCAAGGAAAAAACATCTTGAGAACGTGATGAGCTAATTGGAAAAGATACTCAAGATTGTTTAGCCAAGGGACATATTGAACATTTAGGATGAGGGAATCAAGCATTATGACCTAGACGTTGATGAAAAATGACATTTTTATTGTAAGCAACTGCATTATAATAAATACTTTTATTCAAAGAATCTAAATCTCCTAGGCAATCAATTCAAAAATATAACCCTTGTGTAACTTTACCCAATCAGTTTGCCAATCGTATTATCCTAAAACAAACAATTCTCCAAATTGAATATGACAACAAGAATTATCTTCGTAGACTTTTGAGATAGAAAGAAGATTCAAAAGTCACAAATGTATAGGACATTTTTTCAGGATGAAATCTTGATCGAGGCGGACTATCCCAATTTTAGTAAAAAAAGGTGATAGTCCCATTAAAGAGATGGATTGATATGGAAGACTATGGCCCTTTTATCAATATGGAAAAATAAATGCTTATTACAAATTATGTGGTTGCTAACACCTAAATCAATTATCTATGTCATGCCCTGATCCTCAGGCACACACACATCCCTTACCTTGGTCAATTTTATAATGCGATATCCCAAGATTATGTATCGTCGACCCTTTTATTTTCAATAGCACATGCGGAAGCAATTATAAATCCCCGGACAATAAAACAATGTGATAGAAAAAGCAGGGTCATATTTTCATACTGAAAATTCACAATCACACTTTTATACAAGCACCCCATAGTATATAATGTACTACTATTCACAGGTCGATCTAACACTTATTCACATAAAAACCAGGTCGACAAGACAGGATGGGATTTCAGTTCTCATCCAAGTCGTACTCAAGATCATCTGATCCTCCTCGATTCTTCTTCACTAAGTTCGTTTCCTTTAAGCTCTTCATCTTTTTCTAGCTTATCGTCCTCTTATGGTTCCTCCTCCCCAGGCTCATCTACGGGCTGAAATAGTTATACAATAACCATTAAGACCATGTCTAAGCAAGTTCTACCCACTAAAACTCGATTAGTAAACCAATATACTAACCGGGGCTATGCACGCAGTCAGGGACTTACCTTGGCCTCATATTCCACCTGCATATTAGCACAATTCAATAGGCACCTCAGCAATCACATCACAAATTGATATCTCGATCAATCAACCTAATCAATTTCATGTCAATCGAACCATTCACCGGTCATTTCAACTCAATCAATCAGTTCACAACATCATATCAAAGCAATGATCAATCGTCTTAGTCGATTACATGTCATCTCGACTCTTTCTTGATTGGCTCATCTCATACTATCTATAAGTCTGTTCATATTAGGACTACTCACTACTAAGCATATAAATAGATAGTATAGGCGCTTCTGAGATGATCGGATATACTGCTCTTTGCTAAGCTGCCATATCGCCCTTAGCTGATATAGTATACCGACAATGCTCAATCTAAGCTGATAAGGTATGCTGCTCTCTATTAAGCTACCATATCGCCCATAGGCTGATATAGTATACCGACATTTTCAATCAAAACTAATAAGGTATACTGCTCTCTGCTAAGCTGATATATCGTCCGTAGGCTTATATAGTATACCGATATACTGCTCTCTACTAAGCTGACATATCGTCCATAGATTGATATAGTATATCATCCCAATTATATAAGCAACTCCATCTTTTCATCATTCTCAATAAAATAACCGTGTATGGGGACATGATCGGCCTTAGCCAAAATATAATATTTTCATTTCCATAACTCCCACATTTTCTGTAGTTCACTCAAATATTTTTGGCATTATCAACCGATGCTCGGTTATTTTCAATTAATAATCAACGATTATCCAATTAAAGAATAATTTCACACTTTCACAAATAATTCAATTCAACACGAAATAAAGCTCAATTAAATAAACAGTGCATCACGACAATTAGCATAAAATTTTGGTCGTCACTATCCTTGCCTAATTTCAGAAAATAATTAATTAATTAATTAAATTTCAAAAATTAATAATTAAATACTAAAAATCCAATTCAGGCCAGTAATGCCTAATTGAAGCCTAGATCGAAAATCCTGAGATGCATTCAATAAATAGAAGCACGCCTCTACTTGCTAATTACACCAATCAATCACCTAACATGCATCATTAAGTCACTAATAAAATTATTCTAAACTAATCTAATCACCTAATTAAACTTAATTAAATATAATCAACTCTTAAGCATAATTAGCAAAACTAAGAAAGCATTTAGAGCAAAACTCACTTGATTAAAAGCGAGACTGGATCATCTAGGACGGTGCCAACTTGCTCGCTCAACTCGACCTTAGACCACAGGCCCTTGCAAACCCACGTAGTAACCTTGGGGCTGAACTTGTGTTAGGCTTGGCTGTGCTAGGCTTGAGCCATCATGGCCCAAATGGGTTGGACTACTGAATTTGCCGGGCTTGAACACAACCGAAGATGGGCTTGCTATAGGACTCACGGGCTGGGCTGAATTGTGGACTGAAGAATTGCTTCGCTGGGCTGCTAAAAGATTTTTGTGGACTAAATCCACCTGGCCGCTAGCTTCTGATGACGGGCTGAAGAAGACAGAATGGAGTTGCTTTGGCGAGGATGGGCTTCGCGCCTAGCTTCTCGCGGACTTGACGGCAAGAGCAACTTCTTGCTTCTGTATGGGTCAGCCGTGGTCAACAAGGAGAAGGGGACGCTGCTTGTTGATCGAAGAGGTAGAATCGTGGGACAGATGGCCACAAATGAAGGTGGAGAACAGGCCTTGATCTTTCGGATGGAAACAACCGATGGTGGTGGCCGTAGTGTTGACCGAACCGAATGAAGACTCGGGGCGTGCGCTTTTAGTGGCAGGTGGCCGGGCACACGGTAGGGAAAAAACAAGCAAAAATGAAAGGGATCATGGACTTAGCTTCGGTGGGTGAGTTATGAGCAAATGGTCAACAAACCTACCGGGAGCCTTGTTTTATTGACTTGAGGGGGGCGGTGAGTGGAGCCGCAAGTGGGCAGCTACAAAGGGCCACAGAGAAAATCGTGGGCCGCTTCAAAGGAAATTAAAATGAAAGAACCTAAAGAAGCAAATGAAGGGAAGAAGTGGCAAGTGAGGAATCGGAGGAATGGCCGAGGGAAATGAGTAAAAAGAAAAATGAAAGAGAAGCACATGCTGGAAGGAGGAGGGAATGGATGAGGGATGAAGTGCCAAAAGTCCACAAAAACATCTTGGTTCATGATGAATTTGTCCAACAAAGCCTTTCAAGTTTATCTACTTGGTCTCCTATTACTTTCGGTCAAGTGCAGATTTCATTAAAAACTTCACATTAATACCAAAAATTGCAGCCCCCTAAGCCAAGGCTCTGAATTTTGCTAAATTACTCCAATTTTTTACCAATAATTCCAAATTGGGTCCAATTTCAATGAAGAAAAATCTCAAACCATTTTCATAAATCACCAACACTCAAAGGCTCAGCTTTGAAGTCCAAATTTCCCTTAATCCAGCCCATCAGAATTTCCATTATTTTTCTACGACGCCTAAATCGATTTTCCGTAAAAAATCTCAAATCTTTGAAATTTCGAGGATGAGTCGACGCTCCCCTCATGTTATAACATAATTTTCAATTTCTAAATCGGACTTTGAATTGACAGTTAATTTCCATTCAACTCATTTTTAGCGTTAGGCTATCGAAAAGTAGTTTTTAGAGATTTTTAATGTAAATGACTAATGGTTTCCATTTTCTTCGAGCCATAATGAACTGGGCCGACACATTGGTGACTCTCGTTATCATGAAAAATCTCACATGATTCAAATAATGGACACGATACGAAAAACGAGAAATATCAAACTAGTGCCGATCTATGAGAACTTTAACTTAAATACACCCACTACCATTAGCCACCCATCTCAATCAAACCAAGCCCATCTCTAATCCTAAATCGACATATTTGTGCCATAATGACCTCTAAAGATGGGACACGATGAAGCTAATTCCTAGTCAAATTCTCAAGTTTATTTGCCTTTAAAATTCTTAATGGCATTTTCCTGATAAGCCTAGTTATCTCAAGAGTGATCAGCTCTAAGAACAGCCTTATAACGCAATTTCAATGAAATGCCCGATTTATTTAGTAGAAAACAACTGAAAAATCTTGATGTCACAATCTATGCATCAACTGAAATTGAATTCTCTTTCTAAAGAGAAGTACTTGAGAAACTTGATTCTTGTTGGTGGTCCCTAATTGACTCAAAATCTTAAGAATATTTTGATATTGATCTTGAATAATTTTTGTCATGCCCCATCAATTCTTTGTGCTGAAGCCTAGTAAGCAAAAAAATTCCCTTCCTTTTTTGTCTTTACTGATTAGGATTGACATGCAATTTCAGTAAGTACAATAGTATAGGCATTTACAATATTCACAAAATTTACCTTATTTTTTGTAATATTGCCCACTAGATTTTCTTAAGGATGTGGTATTTCATTGCTGGATCGCTTGTGGGTTGGTGTCATCGTGGGTTGATAGTAGTTAGATTCAACCGAATTGATGATGGAATGGTGGCCGTCATACAACATTGTCATCTTAGCCATTCACACGTAATCCTCTAGGGTTTCTTTCATTTTCTTTTTTGGCATAGCCACCCGTGGAGTCCCAAAGTTCTTAAATCTTCCATGGTGTGCATTTGTCGATCCAACTGGAGAGGAGCTAGGTGAGAGAGCAACAAGCATGACGCCTTTGCCTACCCATGCAAACTCGGGTTGTAGCCAACCTTTAGCTTTCCTTCCTCGATGGCGAATTGATATATATGGCTGAGTGATGGCATAGACTCTATAGCAAGGATTTCAAATTTGAAAGGTGAGTATTAAGAGGGAACCAAGTCATCTTCTCTCTTTCATGGCCCGATATTGTCGAAGCGCCTTGTTGGGACCTTTGAGTTGTTCTTCGTTACCTTCGAACTTATTCCACAAAGCAGAAAGTCAATTGAAGCAAATGGTGACCGATAGGTTCCCTTGCTTTAACTCCAACAAGACCTAGGTGAGCGAGAAGATCTTGGCCCTTGTTGTACATCTCGTAGATGTTGTTCCAAATCGTCTTCGTGTCTTCGATTAGTGGGAGTCCGACTACCACTTTGAGTTTGAAGCAATTGCCAATCTACATGTGAACAAGCCAGTTACATTTGCTTTCCCGGTGGTCGCAATTGATTGTCGGTTAAAAGGGCACCATCCGCCGACAAACCATCCTTGTTCTTGGTGACCAAGGCTCATGAAAATCCCAAGCCCAAGTATGTAATTATTCGGTCCGATAAGTTGGAGGTTGATAAGCCACAATTTAGTCCATCTACTAATGAGGTATAGAGTGTATCGCTGAGTTTTGGGCGGCTGCCACTAGTCCCTATCAAGTATGGAAAGAACCGAGTCGAAAATCGGGTTGGGGACTAGATAAGGATTTGTCTCTTAAGCTGATTGAGTGAGTTCGAGTGAGGGGCCCGGTCCAATCCAACCTAATCCACCAGTTGTAGGAATAAAGGACCACCCACACTCTAACGGGTTGAGTCCCAATGCCTACACCTCTTTCTTCTCCGAATGTGCCATGTGCCCATGCCTAACTTGGTCTGGCAACCGATAGGCCTTGAACCGAAAGCCAGTGGAATGGAGGCCGCTTAGGCTAGGGCTGGAAATTGGAATTAGAGTAAGAGCGTATCCTATAAGAGTGTTGGACAAAAAGGGTTTTCTTCGTTGAATTGTTCTAACCTCGCTTGGCTCGAGGTGAATTGATTTCCTCATTATTTGACATAGAAGGGTTTTGGTTTTACCCGGGGATGCCGATTTGTTATGTAGAATCAAGATCGCAACAACAAAGCAGAAACAGACCGAGCAATTCAACGATTGTGGAAGCTAGGCCAGAAAAAATATGCTCCAATACCATGATGCAAATCGAAAAACAAATGAAGGAAATTTTATATTGTCTGTTTTGATTTATATACGAATTCATTGACCTATTTATAGTGTAAGGACAAAAAATAAAATAGGAAATAATATACAAGAATCACAATTCCCTATTATCTAAAGTATCCTCCAATATGATCGAATCAATTAGAATCATAATCAAGATCAATGCCGTAATCGGTATCTTCAACAATATCCAACCATATCTCCAACATGAATGTCATGCTCATCCAGAAAATTTAATTTAGCCTAGAGTCTTTTGCTTAAACCAATTAAGTGCCAAGCTAATATAAATGCAAAATATGTAGGCTTATTACTATTTAAAATTATCATAATTGTAAATTACTAAATTTTTGTTTAGCAATTGGGTCAACTCTTAATTTTCTTATGAAGTAAATCATTAGATTGGGTCACCAAAATTTAGGTGTTGACATTTCAAGTCATAGATGCTCCTCCATTATTCATGTATATTTCTAGAAAAATAGATACCGGCGGTCTCTGTTATTAGAGGTATGATTCTCTTAGATTATGGCACCTACCCTTCAAAAGTTACTAAGATTGTTGTAGTAGAAAGATTCATTAAATGAACAAATGTGGCATATATACCAATAGAAAATTTTTAGTCAATACAAAGGGTTGACTGAGCGATCGAAAGCATCCAGAATTCCCGTTCATCTATGCATGCACCTTTTTCAAATTATGTGGAATTTCTTTAAGAATTCAAATGGTTTATTGTATGCTATGCAAAATTATAACATAGTCCCATTATAGCTAAGAGCTAGATTGTTAGTTTAATAAGACAAGTAGAAACTCTACACTTTCCATTTTGTGGATCTTTTGGATCAAAAAACTTCTAAGGCCTGAGAGCCTTATAGTATGCATCAATGGTTTTTAGAGAATGCGATGAAGGAGCATCCGACTTAGCTCTATTTACAAACTCTAAACTATCAATGATGATTCAAGCCAAGTTAGAATTTGGACATAACGTGATTCCATGGGTCAAGCAATGACATTATCAACATAGAAGATTATCAATCATGAAACTAATTAAGGAGTTGTCTTTCAAAATTCTTGCACCCACTTTAACCAGCAAACGATGACCTTAAGAGTGCATTATGTTACACCATGATCCTCAAGTGCTATTCATCCCTTACCTTTGGTCGATTTATAGCGACGTCCCGGGACACATCACCGACCCATTCATTTTAATATACATATGCGGAACCATATAAAATCCCCGGACAATAAAACAATAAGATAGGAAAGTAGGACTCCAAAATTCGAACTTTGAAAACAACCACACTTATATACATTGCCAATCATAGTGCAAATATATACAAGTTGAATGGTTAAGTCGGTTTAAACCACCAGTTCCTAAAACGAGAGTCTACAAAATGGAATCGAAACTCCCATCAAAAGAGAATTGCCCTATGATTAACTAGTCAATAGGATCATCAATTCTTCTCGCTTTCCTTCTACACTTCAGGCCTCTAGTCCTTCACTAATGTCATGTAAGGACCTGAAAATGATTATTCAATAACCAGTGAGACAACGTCTAAGCAAGTTCTACCCCCTAAGACTCGATTAGTAGGCCAATACACTTTAAAGGCTGCCTAAGCACAATACAAGTCAAAGGGTTTACCTTGGCCTCAGATTCTACATACAATTCAATACAGTTCAATAGGCACCCAATCAATCATCATAGATCAAAGCATCGATCAATCGACCTAATTGATTACATGTCAATTAGACCATTCCCTAGTTGTTCCATTCAATATTGTCCATTCTCCAAGAGAACCTATCGATTACCAAGCCGCATATTATATGATTCATTCTTTGAGATGACACACTAAGTCACTCCAGCCGCTATAACATACAATTCATTCTCCAAGATAACCTATCGGGTTACTGAGCTAGTATATTATAATATTCATTCTCCGAGATGACACATAGAGTCATCGTACGTACATTCTCCAAGATGACATGTTGAGTCACTGAGCCATTATGGCATGTCGTCCATTATCCGGATGATCTATAGAATCACCAAGCCAACATTTAATACCATCCATTCTCAAAATGACCTATAGGGTCATCAGCTATAATAGTATAATATCCATTCTCCAAATGACATACAAATCATCAAAAATCAGTTATAGTATTTTTGTTCCTAAGACAATTAATTTTACAATTTTTATCATATTTGATAAAAGTACACGTGTGTGAGCAATACCTGCCATAATAGCCAAAAATACAACAATTTTCTTTATTCACCAACTCCTTTCAGCACACAAAATAGATTGACGCTATAAACTGATTTACTCTTGTAATTTTCCCAATTAATTTATCAAAATTAATTTAATTTCTGAAATAAATGCCCACAACTACTATTTGCACTCAATTTGCCCAACCAGCTACTCAATTAAATTAAACAGAGCACCACCGCAATCAACACGAAATTCCAATCATCGATTATCCTAGCCAAATTTCCGAAAAATAATTAATTAATTAATTAATTACAAAAATTATTAAATAAATGCAATAAATCCAACTAGGCCCATAGCCGTCTAATTAGAAGCCAGACGAGTCCGGGAAAATCATCGAGACTCGTTCAATAAATAATAGGACTTGTTTACTTGCTAAGTACACTAATCATTTGCCTAACATGCATAGGTAAATCCCTAATTTAATTATTATATATAATTTATCCACCTAATTGCACTTAATTAAATCTAATTAACCCCTAAGAATCATTAGCAACTATACAAGGATTAGTGAGTAAAACTCACTTGTTTAACAAGCCGAGCAATTCCAAACGTCATGGGAACGCAACAAGGGCTGACTTTCTCCAAAGCGAGCCTAGGTTCCGGCCTCGGGATCGACCTCAAAACGGGCCACAAAGCCACTGAATACCTACTGCTCTAACCTACGCTTGGCTGGAAAGGAAAGCCACAAGCTCGGTTATGAACGGGGATTGATCAAGAGAGGTGTAGAAGCCAAATCGGGCCTAAGCAGAGGTTTACCAGCTGGAGGAACAAAGGAAGTACAATCTTGATCGAGCTCGCCAAGGGCCGGATGCACAATGAGGTGGCTCGACACCCGAGGCGAACATGAACGGTTGGGCAGCGGATGAGTGGTGGTTGCGAGCAGCGACGGCTAGGCGTGCACAGCGATCCGTGGTCCGCGATGAGCTGCTGTCCTGGCGCCTCCTTGGTCTACCAAAGGCAAAATGGAGAGGAAAGAAGGAGGTTATGAGTGCTTAGCTTCTGGGCTAAGGGAGAGAGAAAGTGAAGAGATAAGAGAAAGGTGGGCCACCATGACCAATTTTTCCAAGCTTGTTTTCCAATATTCATTATTGGCCAAGTGTGGTCCTTGGTCACAATCCGCCAACAATGCTTGCTTCTAGAATTTCGAGACAGTCCAAACATCGTGGGTGATGGGGGCACACGAATTTCCAACAAATCTCTCAATTGGGCACTTAATCTTGCTCAATTCACTCCTATTTGGCCTCAATAAATTTCGTAACCGAGTCAATACTCAAATTAGTTTTTTCCTCATCACTCGAACCATCTTGCATCCCAACTACGCGACCAAACGATCCCCAAAATTTCTTTTTCTACACAAAAAGAGTTCTATGCCGACTTTTTCCCAAAAGTCTCGGGTTACGTAAAAATATTCTAAGACTAAGTCGATGTACCTAGAATTTATTGTAATGTGACAGAATCTTCAATTTCTAAAATTGACCCGAATTCACGATTAATTTCCATTCGGTGCGTTTTTAGTGTGACCTAGACTACCGAGTAGTTTTCAGAAATTTTTAGTGCAATGACCCGTGGTCGATTTTCTTCGACCTACTCACTGACACATTGGGCAACTTTCGATTGTCGTGAAAATCTCGAGGATTTAAATATAGACACAGGGTACCAAAACAACAAAAGAACCGCCTAGGCCGGTCGACAAGAATTTTCCAATTTAGTGATGTCACCCATGATTAGCCACACATCTCCGTCGAACGTACCTATCTCTAATCTCTAATCTATTTATATATGTGCTATAATGATATCAAAAGATGAGCACGGCTGAGAAGTCGATTCCTAATCAAATTCTTAAGTCTATTACTTTAAAATTCCTTAATAATGGCTTTCCGGGATAGTCTAGTTATCTCGAGAGTAATCAAATTTCCGAGAACAGCCTTATAAGCGCATCGATGAAATGCCCAATTTATTCGATAGAAAACAGACTGAAAATCTGGGATGTCACACATTATATTGCTAATTCTATATTATTTATCACATCTCTAAATTCCTAGGAGTCTTTATTGCTATGTAAAGTTTCATGTCAAAGTTCTAAGTTCCTATGTCTTTATTATGCTTTTCTAGTTCCTATGTCTATTAATGCTCGTAGTTCCAATATCTATTTAATTGTTGTTTATTTCTATATCGTAATCCTTTTATAATAGAGGAGAATTCTTAGAGAGTGGTAATTATTTTTAGAGAGTGGATAACTCCTATTTTGGTCTTTTTATTCTTAGAAAGTGGATTAGTCCTTAGTGGTGAGCCAAGAAGCACTTTATCATCAACCGGTGGCTTCCTTTAAGCCCTAGTGGTGAGCTTATCTATCCTAAAGTCCATTATCTTTAGTAGATGATTCATCATTTAAGTCTTGGTGGTGAACTTCATTTATCTCGATCCTCTCCCATGATTGGTAGCGCGTCCTTCTTTATCCTTAGAAAGTGGATTAGTCCTTAGTAGTGAGCCAAGAAGCACTTTATCATCAGCTGGTAGCTTCCCTTTAAGCCCTAGTGGTGAGCTTATATATTCCAAGTCCATTAACTTTAGTAGATGATTCATCATTTAAGTCTTGATGGTGAACTTCGTTTTATCTCGATCCTCTTCCATGATTGGTAGCGCATCTTTCTTTATCCTTAGAAAGTGGATTAGTCCTTAGTGGTGAGCCAAGAAGCACTTTATCATCAGCCGATGGCTTCCCTTTAACCCCTAGTGGTGAGCTTATATATCCCGAAGTCCATTATCTTTAGTGGATGATTTATTCTTTAAGTCTTGGTGGTTAACTTCGTTTGTCTCGATCTTCTTCCATGATTGGTAGCGCATCCTTCATACCTTGATGGCAATCGTATTCTATCATGCACTTATGTTTACCCATCGACAACCACTCTCTACACACATTATTCCCATACACTTACCCTTATAATTCCCCATTCTCGAAATCACTCGTCCACGCACACATCAAAGACTAAGAGGTAATCCCTTAGAAAGGCTGAGGAAGGGTTGTTTATTGGGGGATAGCATATCTCGCTTCGATTTACCATTGTTCTATACCATAGTCCCCTTATGTATGTATGTATGTATGTATGTATGTATGTATTTGTGATAGAAAGATTACTAAATCTATTCATAGAACTTTATTTGCCTTCATCTAAATCCATGAATTCAGCATGCACACTGAAAGAAACTTAATCTCCTTTTATCTTATTTCTTCTCTTTTTCCAATATATTTTTCCCATCTATATAGTCTTTTGTCTCCTAACCGCATATAGATTTATTTATATAATTGCATTTATTCTTATGTTTTTTCAAATTTATATTAGCTTTGTTAAATAAAATACCCGAAAGCCAGTGAAATGATCCATCCCTAGGTTCAAAAGCGATAGAGAGGATCCCGTGTTCAAATAATAATTTTATTTGTTTAATGTAATTTTAAGGGCCATGCTCATCCCCCTTCGGGTCAATATTTATTACCTGATGCATGAGAACAAGGAGAATTGCATAGATTGAATACATTTAATATAATCATAAATTGCTAGAAGTTTCCTAAAATCGATGGCCATAAATGAAACTAAATACCCTACCACTCGAAGAGTCCAACGCTATCTAGATGCACGGACCCACTGAAAAAACAAAAAGTAATAAATGTCACGTTTGAAGCCAGAAACACTCATGTCTTTCATATTTCTTTATCCCCATCGCCATTGTCACCCCCTTCCATCCAAATAACCACCTCAATGGCGTGGATATGGATAACGCTCCCTCGCTTTGATTGCTCATCTCTTATTGCGAGCTTTGCTGTGGGAAACACGGGATAAGAAGAAATTGCCTCCTGGTCCAAGAGGGTTTCCGATTCTTGAAACCTCCCTTTGTTAGGGAAGAATCCTCACCATGATCTCCACAAACTAGCTCAAAAATATGGACCCTCATGTACTTGCGCCTCGGGTTCGTGCCCACGATCCTCGTCTCATCACCCGAAGTGGCAGAGCAATTCCTCAAGACCCATGATCTTATTTTCGCGAGCCGGCCGCCTCATGAGGCCGCAAAACACATATCTTATCAGCAAAGGAGCTTGGCATTTGCGCCGTACGGCCCGTATTGGAGGAACATTAGAAAGATGTGCACTTTGGAGCTCCTTAGCAATGCAAAATCTACTCCTTCAGATCCATGAGAAGAGACGAGGTCGGCTTGCTTGTGAATTTTCTCAAAGACGCATCTCATGACCACATGGCCATTGACTTGAGCGCGAAGATCTCATCGCTAAGTGCCGACATGAGTTGTCTGATGGTCTTCGGAAGAAGTACATGGACAAGGAGTTTGACGAGAGAGGGTTCAAGGCCGTGGTTCAAGAAGCGATGGTGTTGACCGCCACGCCGAACATCGGTGACTATGTTCCTTTTTTGGCATCATTTGATCGTCAGGGGTTGACGAAGCGCATGAAAGCCGTGAGCAGAGTATTCGATGCTTTCTTCGAGAAGATTATTGACGAGCACTTGGAGACCAAGAAAGAGGAAGGACAGACCAAAGATTTTGTTCATGTCATGTTGGGTATCATGGGATTGAACGAGGGAGAGTACCATATCGACAGGCCCCATATCAAAGCCATAATTCTGGTAATGAAAGAAATTTTAATCGCTAACCTTAGTTATTTTTCAATTATCTAAGCATACGTTGGAGTGGGAAATTAATTAGAACACGGATCACGCTAGTTGAAGCTCTGAGATGAGCATAGTCGGGGTTCAAAACTGATTTAGAAGATAATTCCATGGGTCAAAAGTGGATATTTGAGCGTATGGAAACCCATATAGAACCATGGAACAAAAATCTGTGATTGCACTTTGTAAATCCATTTTTGTAGACAATTTGCAATAATTCAACTATCACATCCCGGCAGAATTTGTCTAAATTTGATTAAGCATGTTGAATCGGTGTCATCCTCTCAGTTACCATCTAAGATTTGCAAGTTTTAATGGCAATAAGCAATACCATTTTGTCTATATTTGATGTCTATGGTTACAACAAATAGTCTTGTTAGCTTTTATATATTGTTGGGAACCAACGGTGTCCAACAATTTTGTAAGCCTCTGTGTTGTCTATCTACCAATTAATCAAGCGGGTCATACACGAGAAGTAGAAGTTCAGGATCACGATAGAGAATGAATGTCTCTTTTCTTGAAGTACGTTGAATCGGTGTCATCCTCTCATTTACTATCTAAGATTTGCAAGTTTTAAAGGCAATTTTTAAGCAATATCATTCTGTCTATATTTGTTGTATATGGTCACAACATATAGTCTTGTTAGCTTGTTTATATATTGTTAACCGACGGTGTCCAACAATTTTGCAAGCCTCTATGTTGTCTATATACCAATCAACGAAGCAGGTCATACACGAGAAGTAGACGTTCATGATCACGATAGAGAATGTGTGGTCTCTTTCTTGAAGTATGTTGAATCGGTCTCATCCTCTCATTTACTACCTAAGATTTGCAAGTTTTAGTGGCAATTTTAAAGCAATACCATTTTGTCTATATTTGTTGTATATGGTTACAATAGATACTCTTGTTAGCTTCTTTATATATTGTTGGGTGACTGACGGTGTCCAATATTTTTGTAAGGCCCTATGTTGTCTATCTACCATTCAACCAAGCGGGTCATACACAAGAAGTAGACGTTCAGGATCACAATAGAGAATGTGCGGTCTCTTTCTTGAAGTACATGTGCTAGTCTCTTTCATCCACCAGAGATTGAGTGGTTAACAGTTTTTATCAACCATGAAACGGTGAGTGCTAGAGACGACAAAATCTATTTATTATTAAGTGATTCGTGGTCCCATTTTCAATGGAGTTTATATAAGTTAATTTATGTATGTAAGGATTAGCTAGCTGGAATAATAATTTCAGCAATATTTCATGAAGAAAAATAGCTATTTTTTCTTTCTATTAATTATTATTCTTAGTAGAGATCATGGTTAGGGAAATCTCATAAGTAGTTTCCTAATGGAGTCAATTAACATATTGATTTGGTCAAAAAGTGATCTATACGCTTGTTGAGTAATCGATAGTATAAAGTCTGTATTTTCAATGCATCAATTTTTCTTATAACATGCATGACTTACTTTATTCTAAATATGATTGATAAGTACAATTGATATACTCGTTCATATGAATCTCGATATATTTCTTCGTGAAGGACATGTTGGCAGGTTCAATGGATACTTCAGCGACCGCAATAGAGTGGGCAATGGCCGAACTTATAAGACATCCTAGGGCAATGAAAAAGCTCCAAGAAGAACTAGAGAAAGCTGCGGGACTAAATAGAGCAGTGGAGGAATCGAACTTAGAGGGCTTGGACTACTTAGACATGGTCATCAAGGAGACCATGAGGCTTCACCGGTGGCTCCACTTTTGCTTCCCACGAGGCGACCGAGGACTGCACGGTGAACGGCTTCCACATACCCTACAAGTCGAGAGTCATCGTGAATGTGTGGTCCATTGGAAGGGACCCGAAAGTGTGGACCACTCATGACCCGGAGGAGTTCGTGCCTGAAAGATTCTTAGGGTCGAGTGTGGATGTTAAGGGACGTGACTTTCAACTCCTGCCGTTCGGAACAGGCCGCCGAGGGTGCCCTGGGATGCAGCTCGGCTTGACCGTGGTGCGATTTGTGGTTGCTCAACTCGTGCACTGCTTTGACTGGGAGCTTCCTAGCGGCATGTCACCAAGCGAACTTGACATGACCGAAAAGTCTCAAGCTCGCTACTCCTAGAGCCAAGCATCTTGTGGTCACACCTAGGTACTGTTTGAGTGAGTGAAAAGATTTAGACTTTTCAATGGACAATTGAGTTCCCAAAAATAAATATAATCTTATCTGGAAGTCTCGCGGTGTCAATTTTTATACCAAATGGATTTCTACTAATTTGTAATGTGCTTTTCACTTGATTTAAAAGTGTCATCATCCCAGGAATGAAATTAAATAAAGTATTTTGAGTTATGTGGAGACATTTGAGTGCAAAGTACGATGTCCTTGGTCGAGATTAGATGTGCGTATGATCGCTATGACAACCCGTCACCCGATGAATGTCAGGGGAGCAATGCTACCATATGGAATGCCCCACGTTAATGGATGCGGATTGCAATAGAGACCGGACCGATGCTCATTTGGGAATGCCATCTAGAGGTAGACGTTGCCGTACTTAATGGGGTGAGATGACGCTTAGTTATGTCAGATGACTATCAACTATTGAGTTGGACATGGCTGTTGGGTCGTAATTAACTGGAACGCTTGAATGAGCGAAATTGCCGCGCCTGATTATGTGATAAAATTGTGTGGCACGGAATGGAACGTGTCATGACGATTTGGCCTTATAATCGGCACCCTTGTGAATATTTGATGATTGATGTCCAGTGTTCCAGTTGTTAAATATGTTTGCTATATGCATATGAACATGAGCTGTACTAATGTGCAGGGAGGTGCTGAGGTGAGGTAAGTCTTATTTGATGTGTGCTTAGGCTACCTTTAAGTGAATTATCTTCCTAATCAAGGTTTAAGGTGTAGACTCACTGAGACATTGTCTCACCCCATCGTGATTTATAATTTTCAGGTCTTTAGATGGAGGTACGTCATGTACGTTATGGGGTCCCGCAGGTAATGGACTTTGAACACTCCCATTTCCCTATTCCCGACTAACCAGGCCCATGAGTTGGTTGAGTCCACGGTTTGGGTCGAGGAGGGTCTACCTCAATTAGTACCTCATCAATTCATAGCGTGATTTATTAACTTTCCTCAAGGGGGTCGGGAGGGTCCCCTACAGGGTTTTGATGGGCCTCCCGTTAGGACCGAGGAGTGGGAAGTAGGGCACCCTATGAATATCGACACCCCTAATGGTGTCGTGGAGGACCCAGAGCCGATGACTGCAGAGACCGGAGTGGCTCAGTAGCCTTTTTGGAGTTAGAGTCTTGTGTATAGACTAGTTATGTATATAAACCAGGTTTGTCTATAAAATAGGTTTTGCAAAATTGGTTATCCTGCTTTTCTATCCTATGTTTGTTGGTTGTTTGGAGATTGTTAATTTGCTTCCACATGTGCAATAAAATGAATGGGTGGTGACACGTCCTGGGAACGTCTCAATTTAATCGACCACCAAGAGATTTGCGCATGCTCAAGGTTCGGGTGACAAGCTATGTCCAAGAAACCAATCAATGAAGTGCATAATATACGAGGAGTAGAAGTTAGGTTCCTAATAGAGAAATTATGGTCTCTTTCGTAAAGTACATGTGCCCATCTCTTTCAAGCAACCGAGGTTAAGTGATTATCAATGTTCTGTCAACTATGAAAGAGTGAGTGTTAGAGACAACAAAATCTTTACATTATTAAGTGATGCATGGTCCATATTTCCATAGGGTTTCAATGGGGAAAATTGTCCAAAAAGTCCTAAACTTATTACACTTTTTCCCAGTCACCCTAAACCTTTTAATTTTGCCAATTGAGTCATAAACATTTTTACTTTTTGTCAATTCAGTTTCATTCGGCCAATTTTGGTCGGGAAAATACTGACGTGGATGCCAAATGGCCACGTAAGACTACCTGCACTAATGTAAAAATTTTAATAATATTTTAATATTTTTTTGAATTTTAGTTTTTTTTATCTTTTTTTCCGTTTTTGCTTTTTTTCTCTCTCTTTTTGGCCTTTTTCTTGGCCTTTTCCGGTGGCTGGCCACCGGCCACAAGTGATAGCCGCCACCGGCCACAAGCGATAGCCGGCCACCAGCCTACAAATAAATCACCGGCCTCGCCTGCCACAAGCGAGGCCCGGTCGAGCGAGGAGGAGCCCCAATGAGGGGAGCCCTCACCCGGGCACAGCCCAGCCAGGGTCGCCTAGGCAAGGCCGACCCTCCCTAGGCTATGATGGCCTCACTAGGCGTCGGTCAGGCAACGGAGACGCCAAGCGAGGCCACCCTGGCCTCGGTGAGGGGCAGCCTCGCCAAATCTGGCAAGGGGAGCCCCCGCCAAGGCTTGCCCTCGCCTAGGTGAGCGTTGACCTCACCCAAACTAGATCTGGCAAGGCCGGCCCTCAACCTTGGCCGGTGGCAACGCCCGCCCAGCCAAAGGTGAGGGCAAGCCTCGAGGGCTCCTCGCCCCTAAGGAGGCCACCCCTGCTCGAGGGAGGGTCGGCTCGCCTAGGTGACCTTGGCCGTGCCACGCTTGGGCGAGGGCTCCCCTCACAAAGGCTTCTCCTCACTGGCCGGCCTTGCCCGTGGTGGGCGAGGCCAGCCAGCGGCTTTGGCCGGACCGACCACAGTGAAAGGGCCAAGAAAAAAAGCCAAAAATATTTATAAAAAAAGGGAAAAACGGAAAAAACATAAAAATAAAATTTTAAAAATTATTTAAAAATTTCCACGTCGCACCGGCAATCTTACATGGCACCGCCGACATCCACATCAACATTTTTCGCCAAAATGGGCTAATGGACTGAATCGGCAAGAAGTGAAAAGGTTTAGGACTCAATTAGCAAAGTTAAAAGGTTTAGAACTGAATTGGCAAAAGTACAATAGGTTTAGGACTTTTTGACAATTTTCCCATTTCAATGAGCTGATTCATGCATTGAAAGATTAGCTAGCAAGAGTAATAACTCTCGGCGCTCAGCAACAAATGTTACTTGAAGAAACACAGTTCTTAATCTTTTTGCTAGTATTATTCTTACTAGTATTTATACTTACGGAATCTCAGAAGTAGTTTCATGATGGGATCGATTAACAAACTGATTTCGTTAAAAAGATGCCCTAAATACACTTGAGTAACCAATTACGAAAGCTTCTAGTTTTTCAATAAACAGAATGTTCTTACTACGCACATAACTTACTTTATCGTATATATATTTGATAAGTACAATGGAATACTTGTTAATATAAATCTCGATATATTTCTCCGTGTAGGACATGTTGGCGGGTTCAATGGACACTTCAGCAACCGCAATAGAGTGGGCAATGGCCGAACTTATAAGAAATCCTAGTGCAATGAAAAAGCTCAAAGAAGAACTGCGGAAAGCCGTGGACTGAATAGAGCAGTGGAGGAATCAGATGTAGAGGGCTTGGACTACTTAGACATGGGTCATAAAGGAGACTTTGAGGCTTCACCCAGTGGCTCCGCTTTTGCTTCCCCACGAGGCGACCGAGGACGGCTTCCACATACCCTCCAAGTCGAGGGTCATCATGAATGTGTGGTCCATCGGAAGGGACCCAAAAATGTGGACCACTTACGATCTGGAGGAGTTCGTGCCTGACAGATTCTTAGGGTTGAACATGGATGTTAAGGGGCGGGACTTTCAGCTCCTGCCATTCGGAGCAGGCCGCCGAGGGTGCCCTGGGATGCAGCTTGGTTTGACCGTGGTGGGGTTCGTGCTTGCTCAGCTTGGAGACTGCTTTGACTGGGACCTTCCTGAGGGCATGTCACCAAGAGCTTGACATGACTGAGGAGTTTGGCCTCATTACTCCTAAAGCCAAACATCTGGTTGTCATGCCTAGGTACTGTTTGAGTGAGTGAAAAAGAGTTCACTTTTCAATGGACGATTGAGTTCCCAAAATAAGTCTGATATAATCAGGAAGTTCAGTGGTGTTAGTTTTTATACCAAATGGATTGCCTACTAGTTGTGATGTACTGTAAGCTTGATTTTCAAAGTTTTAATATCTTCTCCATAGTTAAGAGCATTGTATTGTGTTTAATGTCTGAGATTCGCCTAATTTGAGAAAGAACTAACTTGAATTGAAGGTCGAATTGAAGCAAGAATGTCAAGATACGTATATGTAGATGTTCGGGGCTCTGAGGATCATTCCTAGATGCCTATGTATGAGTGTTCAGGCGTAAAGTGGAGCAGGTTTCGGCGCCATGGCCACCAGGTTGGGATTCGGCCACTGCATGAAAAAACCTCTTGACTTTTTCAGAGTGCTGTGCACCTTGCCGGCCCGTGAACCTTCTTGATACCTAAAGTTTGGCTCATTTAATTATTGTTCACTTCATAAGAAATTAGCCATCAAACTCGATCCCTAAAGGAAAATATCGTTTGGCGCTCTAGCCACCAAGTTGGGCTTCGGCCACTACATGAGAAAGCCGCCATGAACCTTCTTGACACCTAAAGGCTGGCTCATAAACTTATTATTCACTTCATAAGAAACCAGGTATCAAACTCAATCCGTAGAGGGAAAATTTTGATATTGCATAGTTTTACGTCTTGCATTTTTTAGTGCACTTTTTGCATTTAGGTACTTAAGGCATTTAGGATTAACAAATTTGCATCAAGCATGTTCGTAGAGCCCATTCATGAACTTCATTTAAATAAGTCCGAACGATGGCCCAGCATGCGAGCAAAGCTAGAATTCACATCTTCAAGACTGCGGAATTAGACACAACTCCAATATTGTGGGATTTGGTCTTAACTCCAAGGATGTCGGAGTAGGTTACATCTCCATGATTGGGGAATCGATTGGAACACGACAAAGGATTGGATAATACAGGACAAGATTTTTAGCCAACGTTGGAACTTTTAGATAGATATCATCCGGCTCAATTCAAATTGGTTTCGATAGAAGATCAAGCTTGGAGATCATGATTTAAATTGATGAAGAAATCCAGCATTTTTAAACGACCCACGTGACACCTTTTTGTAAGGAGAGAGGCCCGGAGGAATCCGAGGACGTCCTAGGATTAGTGACGTCGTCTCTCCGTGTGATCCGCTCCTCATCATGTAATTACGCTCCATTCTATTAATTCTATAATTCCTCTCTTGCATGGCATATGGTCAGTCATCTACGACGGAATCCCCGACACCAAGAGAGAGTATAGACGGTAGCATAACTGAGAACTTAAAAGAATAGATTACACGCCAGTCATAGGACTTCACCTAAGTAATAAGAGTAAAGCAAAACATCCTTTTTATTTTCAAGTCAAAGGCTCCGAGAAAAATAAAAAAGAAGTCAAAGGTTCAAATAAGTTACGAACCAATCAAGTCTTTGGCTTTCTTATTTGTCATAAAATACTCGTATTATTAAGCATGGAACAACCCTTCAAGTATGAGTAATTTCCTAGACTAATTGGAAAGACATAACATAATAAAATCATGAGGAATAGAACTGCCTCTTGGAACCTTCATCACAATTGAGACTCATAAAAACCTAGGAACTAAGAAATTAAATAATGACATCTATGAGTCTCCAAAAATAAAAATAAAATATATAATTGTTAATAGGTCTCCATGTTTTAACAATTCCCAAAGTTGTCGAATTAACGGCCTTCAGGGATACTTCGGCATCATCTGTTTAAACTCCTCCCTAAGTTTCTTTTATCTTTATCTTCGCGATAGGAGAAAGATTCACAATATTGAACGTTGCTGAAACAACATGCTCACCACGAAGTTCAATTTTGTAGGTGTTGTCACCAATCATTTGCAAAACTTCGAAAGGTCTTTTGGCCCTAGGTTTCAGCTTCCCATGATGAGCTTGAGGAAATTTTTCCTTCCTAAGATGAGACCAAACCAAATTTCATTATTCAATAGCTTCCGATTTTCAATGCTTGTTTGCTCTAACTTGACACTTTGCATTGTACCTTATGATCCTTTCCCGAATCTACTCATGAAACTTGTCTAGATAGTTGGAGTGTCCCTCAGATCTCCACTAAAGTTAGAGATTGGAAGTGGAGCTATGTCTAATGGACTAATAGGATTTTTCCCATACATAACCTCAAAAGTAGGGTGAGGATCGATCCATGGTTAACCCTGAATCAACCTTGGACCAACCCAACCTTACCGGTCCTTGTCCAATTCCCAAAGAGATTGAGTCGGTCCTTAATCTTGGGATTCTTGGCCAGCACCGTGCGAGTCGGTTCTTGGCCTTGAGAATTTAAGGTCCGCACCAATCTCGACTATATATATTATATATAATAATCTAAGATATGTTATATATATAATATATTATTTATAATTTTTTTCATATATTCTAAAGAGAAAACCCTAAGTCAAACGGCATCGAAAGCATTAAACAACTTCTCACAAGATCCTAAACGGCTCCTCACGGCATCCTCCTCAAGTACTCATTCTCTTCTGTCTTTTTTGTCCTCTTAGTCTTCAATTTGCCAAAATCAAAAGAAGCAACTTCCCCAATCACCACTCAACTTCCCTGCTCACCGCTCAATTTCCCATCTTGTCTCATATCTCTATGAGTGTTCTTAATCATTTTTCTAGTTTCTTGCTTTTAGTAGGTGTGAAATTTCTATAGTTGCCTATCTTACCCAAAAAAAAAAAAAAAATCTATAGTTGCCTTTTCCAAAAAAATCTATTTAAAAACTTTACCCAAAAAAAAAAAAATTCTATGGTCGCCTTCTCTTAAATTTATTGAATATGTACTAGTATTTATAGTATGGTTGTACAACGCCGCATTGTCGATGGATATGCAATTTGAAATGGTAGGTTTGCCATTTTAGGAAGATGAAAAATGAAACAAAAAAATTATCAACTAGTCCCTAGTTGACCCTAAAACTAGATGAACCCATTGGATCAATCTGGTTCTCGGTCCTTGGCTCAATAGAGTTGGTCCTCGGTCTCAAAAATTGAGGACCAACATTATGTGGGTTTATCCTAGCATTAGGGGGTGGATCGGCTCAATCCGGACCATGCTCATCCCTACTCAAAAGAACTTTTTCCGATTGTTAGGCTTGAAGACCGATTGTAAACATATTTAGCTTGAGCAAAAGAGAGGTCCCATTGATGCAAATTACTTCCAATTAAGCTCCTCAAAACATTTCCAAACTCCAATTAACAACTTCAATTTTTCCATTGATTTGGGGAACGAAAAGAAGAGCTAAATTGAAGCATTAATCCTAGCTTATTCCAAAGTGTGCACCAAAAATGACTTATGAATTTTAAATCCCAAACAAATGTCATTGTCTTTCGAATACCATGAATTTCACAATCTCTTGAAAGTAAATATTCGCCACATAAACAGCATCCAAAATGGCCGGCTGGTTCTCTCGTATCACTTTACATGTCTTATAACATCTTTCTCCATTTGAGGCTAATAAAAATTTTCTTTGACAAGAGAGTGTATTTTCCTTCCGAAATGGCTGGCTGATTTTCTGTCGTGGGCTTCATTGATAATGGCTTCCTTAGAGAACTTCTTAGTATGCACAAACAATTATTCTTGAACAGATCCATCCTACAACAAGAATTGCAAAATTTGGATTCTTTGAACAATCTTTGCAAATCTTTCCAAAGTCTATATCTTCTTCATAAAGTTCATTGATCATGTCAAAGCCTAAGGCCTTCACTTGCATTGTGGATAGCAAGGACTGAGGTGGCTTAATGTATCCACCACTTGATTACGAGCTCCGCCTTTATGTATGGTAAGAAAAGTGAAACCTTGAAGAAACTCTATCCACTTGGCATGCCAATTGTTTTGCCTATGTTGAGTATTTACATACTTCAAGGCTTAATGATCAATAGAGAACAAACTAACTGAAAAACAAATAATGTTGACATTGATCCAAAGCTCTAACAATAGCATAAAAATCCTTATCATAGGTAGAGTAATTCTTATGGAAATTATTCAATAGGCTTTCCTTTTTGGCTAAGAACCACACCAATCCCACATTAGAAGTATCACAATCAACTTCGAGAACATTACTAAAATTTGGAAGCACAAAAATAGGAGCATCGATTACCTTCTTTTTAAGGAGCTAGAAACTTTGTTGTGCCTCTCTGGTCCACTTGAAACTCCACTCTCTTAAGTGATATTGCTAGTATGAGTACCTAGAGGGGGGTGAATAGGTATACAAAGATTTTTCTTGAAGATTGCACAATACTTTAGACAGTTGAAGAATTTGCAATAATTAAAAATCAATCGTGAGACTGAGTAAGGGAAATAGAGAATTGAACACTCGGTTTATAGTGGTTCGGCTTGATTCAAGCCTACGTCCACTCTTCTGCACTGACAGCCAATTGGCTGGATTCCACTATGAACAAAGAGATGTTACAGTGTTGATCTTCCTTGATTTCTCGGTGTAGATGATCTACCACACTCACTCAAGGTATCACCAAGTACAAACACTCTATGTGTATACAATTTCGCCGATCGTATCGACTAATAATCAAGGTTCTTCGACTCGAATTTCTCTATCGATCACACACTTAAAACAACTAGAACGTCTTCCTTTTATACTCCTTTATGCCATCATAGCCGTTGGCACTTACCAAAGGAATTCCTCCAATCTACCCGTTGGACGGAATCAATCAAGAAGATCATCCGAGCTATTTAAGGAATCTCGATGATAGCCCATCAACTCGTTCGCCCATACAATCGGATCTTGGTTTCCAAGAATAGAACATTCCAAGAATATTTCGTCGACCATCGGATCTTCAATCGATCTTAGATAAGAATTAAAGAATCCGAAATGATTATCCAACCAAAGAATCTTTTCCGAGAGGATAGGATCGAATCCTCAACCATATACCTTGGCTTTGGATTTCCTTCGTCACTGGATTAGAAAGACTATCAGTGAGAATAGACTTAAGTCTTGAGTCTTGAGTCTTAAGTCTTGAGTCTTGAGTCTTGAGTCTTGGGTCTTAAGTCTCGAGAATACAAAGTCTTCAGACTTTAAACTGTCGGTCTCCGAACATCCAGACTTAGACTGATAGAAACGTTTTGTCAGCTTCAAAATATTCTGGAAAGATTTCCCCAACAATCTCCCCCTTTTTGATGGTGACAAAACTTTCTTGTAGATTTGAACAACTTTGACCTGCAAAAACATTTCTCAAGCAATATGGCTAACTCAAAAAGATTAATAAAGCAACCAGACTCGCATCCACGTAAAATTGGTTAGTCTTTCATGAGTAATACCATATAACAACACTTGATAAAAATGCAACCACCAAGCATCAAAATCCATAGCCAATTCAAATAAATTTAAATTCACACCCAAGTTCAAGTTCTCAAGTCATACTCAAAAATAAACATAACCACAAAAGTCAAAGTTTTTAAAAGATGTTGATGTTGGTTCAAATTGGTTCTCCCCTTTTTGTCATCATTAAAAAGGGTGAGAAAGGAGTCATGTCTCGCTTGGGAATGCGCACGATCTGGAAATCCCCAATGGACGGACTACTCCTTCGAGCTTCTTCAGTCTTCTCGCTGAGCTACCTCTTCTCCCTTAGCATTGGCTTGAAGTTGCAGAGCGAGGTCTTTGAATTTATCCTCCAGAGAGACTGAAGATGCTTGTCCAGCATTCTTCATGGCTTGGATTTCACAGTCCAGAGCATATATCTGGCCACGCATTTCCATAAGAATATCCAAGATACGACGAAAATCTGCGTAATCGTCCGTCTCGTACTAGCATTGGCTTTCTCGGATGGTGTGTATGCGACGATGGCACTTCGTTAAGTCTTGCAGATTTGGTTCGACGTATCGTGACCTTCTTCGTGCAATTGAGAGACTTGAACTTTTCCGGGTCTTCTCGGAGATTGTCTTAAATCTTCACCGGCAGCATGAGGTGTAGACCTCTCTTGCTCGCCAACTCCCCTATCTCTAGGACATCGAAAGGGGAAGAGTGATGATCATGCTCTTGATTTCCCTTCTCTCCGCATTTATCGCGACTTTTCTTTCTCTCCTTCTCCTTCTTCTTCTTCAGCTTCTGTCTCCTTCTCTCTCTGCTCTTCTTCTTCTCTGTTCTTCCGAAGTTCCATCCGTAGAGTCAGAGCAAAAAGTCTCAAGTTGAAGCAAATTCAACTTCTCTCTTAAGTTCATGTTGATGGCATCCAGGAAGTCAAAATCGACACTTCTAGGGTTTATCACCCCTCTTTTCAACAAAAATACACTTTTTCCCCGATCCTTGGATTTAAACAAATCCATCCGATTTCCTTTCACCTTTGCTGCCACACCCATTCTAGGTTGAAATTCAAGGAACATTTTGTCATCATCGTTCCCTTCAATCAGATTCTGTCCTAGCATACGAGGATCACTTGGAATGTTCGCAAGTGCCTCCTCTGCCCTTCCTTTAGGAGCAACTCCCAATTCCTCCATTTTCCGCAGAAAAAGATACTCATTCCCATAATTTTTGTCCTTAAGGAAGTCATCTATATATTTTAATGAAGTACCGGTGCTTTTCAATGCACGATAAAGCTTATAGATAAAGGAGGGTTTTTGGACTCTTACTGGGTCAGCATCCTCGATTATCTTTTCTTCCGTATTTTGACTTGCACCTTGTGGGCAGGAGACGATGAATGACGTGGAGGAGAGCGAATCGGACTTTGTCGCGACTTGATAAGTCTTCTTCCTCGCAAGATCGAAGTGAGTCGGTCCCTTCTCCATTCTTTGTGGTCCCCGCTTGCGATTCTTGATGATTTCCTCGAAGACGACATCTTTCTTTGTCTATTGGAAGATTCCTTCACTTGCTTTTCCCAAGAAAAATGACCACTTTCTCGACAACGAACAAGGAGTAGAAAAACAGTATCGAGAGGAGAGTGCCTTTTAGGGTTTTGAAGATTGGGCGAAGAGAAACTGTATATATATAACTCAGTTTTTGAAAAGGAAAGTTCAATCGGTACAAGGAAAGTGTACGAACACTTCTTTTCAAAAATCAATAACTGCCAAAATTAATCCTTTTTTTTTTAAAGACAAGTTTTCGAATTTCACACGGATTATAGAATAACCGAACAAAAGATCGTACCTTTTCGAGTTTAAATAACTAAGCGAGAATTCGTACCTTTAGATAAAATAGCAACTTACGCCTATAGCCATGAAAGTCTCGAGTCCGAGGATTTAAAGTCCGAGAGATTAGAGTCTTAGAGTTGGTGAGTCTCTAGACTTTAACTTCTTCAAGCTTCAAAATGTTGAGTCTTGAACGGATAAAGTCGAATTGATTTTTCTCCAAGGGCTTTGTGAATATATCCGCTAGTTGACTCTTTGAATCAACAAATTGAATCGAGATTTCTCCATTTTGAATATGATCTCTAATGAAGTGATGTCGAATCTCAATATGCTTTGCTCTTGAATGAAGGATTGGATTTTTGGTGAGATTGATTGCGCTGGTGTTGTCACATTTGATTTCTGTGCATGAGTCTTCAATCCCAAAGTCTTGTAGCTGTTGTTTTATCCATAGAATTTGCGAACAGCAGCTTCCAAGAGCTACATACTCTGCTTCTGTCGTTGAGAGAGCTACAGTGCTTTGCTTCCTTGAGAACCAAGACACTTTCCTGTTTCCAAGCAGTTGACAAGTTCCAGAAGTGCTCTTTCTATCGACTCTGCAACCGGCCAGATCTGCATCTGAGTATCCTAGAAGATTAAAATCTCCCCTCTTTGGATACCAAAGACCGATGCTTGAAGATGAGGCAACGTATTTGATAATACGTTTCACGGCAATGAGATGTGATTCTCTAGGATCTGATTGAAACCTTGCACAGATGCAAACACTCAACAAAATATCAGGTCTAGAAGCAGTAAGATAAAGAAGTGAACCGATCATGCTCCTGTACAGCTTTTGATCTACTTTCTTCCCTTCTTCATCCTTGTCTATCTTCTGAGAACATGACATTGGTATGTCGGTCTTTTTGCACTTTCCCAATCCAAACCTTTTGACAAGATCATTCGCATATTTTTCTTGATGGATGAAAGTTCCTTCCTTCATTTGTTTTACTTGGAGTCCAAGAAAGAATGTTAACTCTCCCATCATACTCATTTCAAACTCATCCTGCATAGACTTAGAAAATTTCTTGCAAAGACTTTCATTAGAGGATCCAAAAATAATGTCATCAACATATATTTGAACGAGTAAAAAACTTTTGTTTTCCTTTTTGATGAACAGTAGTATCTACTTTACCTTTGACAAACTGCCTTACGTAATAAGAACTTACTTAGTCCGTCGTACCAAGCTCGAGGTGCTTGCTTTAGACCATATAGAGCCTTTTTCACCAAGACCGAGTCCGGGCTTCTTTGGGTCTTCAAATCTAGGCGGTTGTTCCACATAAACTTCCTCTTGGATAAATCCATTTAGGAAAGCACTTTTGACGTCCATTTGGAATAACCTGAAATTTTTGTAACAAGCAAACGCAAGTAATAGACGAATAGTTTCTAACCTTGCTACAGGAGCATAAGTCTCATCATAGTCTATTCCTTCTTCTTGCGTGTATCCTTTGGCCACGAGTCTTGCTTTATTCCGTACGACTTTCCCTTTTTCGTTCATCTTGTTTCTGAACACCCACTTGGCTCCAATAACAGCTTTTACCTTTTGGTTTAGATGTCAATTCCCGACATCGTTAATGTTGAACTATCTCGAGCTCTTCTTGCATAGCTTCGATCCAGCTTTCATCGATAAAGCTTCTTCTATGCTTTTTGGTTCAATTTCGTAGATGAGAGCAACAGCACTAGACTCTTCACGTCTTTTGGATCTGGTGCGAATTCCTTCATTAATTTCGCCGATAATGAGATCTTTAGGATGACTGGATTTGTGTTTCTAGTTACTGATTGATTTTTCTGGATGATGATCTCTTTCTTTATTTGAATCTTCATGAATATCTTGACGCTGGTCTTCCAGAGTCTGAGATACTTTTTGAGTTGTATGCTTTGGAAGGTCTGGAGCAGGTTCAGACTCTTCATACTGAGACTGACTGGGTTCATCTTGCGTAGAGTCTTGAAATTTGACATTCATTGACTCCTCCACCGTCTGGCTTTTCTTGTTATAGACTCTGTAGGCTTTGCTTGATGTAGAATATCCAAGGAATATGCCTTCATCTGATCTTTCTTCAAACTTACCAACTCGATCATTTGCATTTTTCAAAATAAAGCATTTGCAACCAAACACATGAAAGTATGAAACAATAGGCTTCTTACCTTTGAATAATTCATAAGGGGTTTTCTCAAGAATAGGTCTTAGAAAGACTCTATTTATAATATAGCATGCTGTTGAAACAGCTTCAGCCCAAAACCGTGAAGAAATTTTGCTTTCAATTAAAAGTGTTCTAGCCATTTCTTAAAGAGATCTATTCTTTCTTTCCACAACTCCATTTTGCTGAGGAGTGTATGCAGAAGAGAATACATGTTTAAAACCAGATTCATCACACAATTTTGTGAAATCTTGATTTTCAAATTCACCTCCATGATCTGTTTTTATACTTGAGATAACACATCCTTTCTCATTTTGAACCTTTTTAGCAAATTTTTCAAAATAGGAAAAGGTTTCTGACTTACTTGCAAGGAAATATACCCAAGTAAAGCGAGAGAAATCATCCACAATTACTAGGCAATATTTCTTACCTCCAATACTCTGAGTTCTGGTTGGTCCGAAGAGATCCATATGCAGTAACGTAGTACATGATTAGTAGAGACGTGATTTATTGGCTTAAATGAATTTCTTACCTGTTTTCCCGCATCACAGGTGTGCATGGATCGGACTTTTGATATGGTAATTTGGGTAGACCTCGAACAAGCTGCTTTGATGAGATTTTGGCTAATTGCTTCATATTGACATGGCCAAGCTTTCTGTGCCATAAGCTTGCTTCATCTTGGATTGAAATTAGACATTGAGATTCATTCATTTTCATGTCTAAGAGGTAGATGTTTCCATGTCTTCGACCCATGAAAGACTCGAGAGAGTCTTTACTAATTCCATAGCAAATTCCTTCTTGAAAGGAGATCTTGAAACCAAGATCACACGCTTGGCTAATGCTGAGAAGGTTATAGTTGAGTCCTTCTACTAGAGAAACATTGCTTATTGTGAGATTTCCAATTCTCACAGTTCCAAATCCCACGATGCTTCCTTTGCCGTTTCCTCCAAATGAAACATTTCCGCCGTTTACTTGAACAAGCTTTACGAAGCACTTTGAGTCTCCTGTCATGTGTCTTGAGCATCCGCTGTCAAGATACCATTTTATCTTTTTCTTGACGGAGACCTGCATTCAAAATAGAGTCTCAAGCTTTCTTTGGTACCCAAATTTTCTTGGGTCCTTTGATGTTAGTAGGATAAGCATTATTAGGTCATACTTTCTTAACAGGTTTCCAAACCATAGGACATTCTTTTTCAAAGTGATCCTTACTGTTACACTTTGAACACCTTAGAGCATTTCGACCAACAGACTTTACAAAAACTTTCTTGAAATGATTTTTGTAAGCTTCTCTTGACGGTCTTTTCTTAATTCTTTCTTTAACTTTAGGAAAATCAATCAAGGGAATTGTTTCCGCTGTCATGCCTAAACCAGACTTATTGAAGTAAGGTCTTTGAACTGAAAGAACTTTTTCAAGCTTTTCGGATCCTATCAAAAACTTCTTTGAAATATTTGATAAGTCCGTTTTTAAGAAAACATTTTCTTTCAAAAGATCATCTTCTTTTTCTTTAAGAGCAGAAACATTTAGATCTAGACTTTTAACTCTTTCTTCTAAAATAACTTCCTTTTGTTTCAGAATTGAGTTTTCCTTTTTAAGTTCGGAAATCCTTTTGAGAGAAGTCTTAAGACTGAAACACAGTTCATCAATATATTTAGAGACTTTGACAGGAATTTTAAAATCACTTACCTCAAATTCACTGTCTGAGTCTGATCCAGAATCTGAGTCTGAGTCTGAATGTGCCATCAAACATATGTTGGCATATTCATTATCACTCTCTTCACATTCTATATCACTCCAGGTTTCGGCTTTGAGAGCCTTTCGAAACTTCTCAGCTTTTCCTCTTTTCTTTTTCAGAAAAGGACAGTTGGGTCTGATGTGTCCCTTCTTTTTACATTCGAAGCAAACTACATCTTTGTTTGGTTCTCATCATCAACGCACTTGGTCTCGCTGTCTCGAAAACTTTGTTTCTTTGGGTTGAACCTTCGCCTTTTCTATTCAGTTTTCTGAATCTTCTTATCATGAGGGCGAGCTCCTCATCATCCATATCATCTTCGAATCTGCATCATCGAATCATCATTTGATTTTAGTGCAATAGATTTCTTACCTCTTGGATCTTCGTCTTCATTAATTCGTTCCACTTCGTAAGACCAAGAGTTCCAATCAGCTCGTCTACGATAATGGCATGATTCTTTGCGTCTCTCTTATTGAAGTCTTTATATGATTCCAATCCTTGGAGAGTCCACGCGTAAGCTTGTTCACCTTCATGGGATCAGAAATTTTTTGTCCTTGGTTCTCAAGACCATTGACAATATCTATAAAACAACTAAACATGTCGCTTATAGATTCTCCTGGTTTCATTTTGAAGGCCTCATATTGACCGAGGAGAATGTTAATTCTGGTCTCCTTCACTCGACCGTCCCTTCATAGGTGATGTGTAATCTATCCCATACTTCTTTTGCTGTAACACAAGAAGATATTCTGTTATATTCAGTTGGAGATAAAGCACAATATAAAGAGTAAATTGCTTTTGCATCGAGTGCTTGTCTCTTGTTTATCTCTTCCTGAGCCATTCCGCTGGTTTCAATAGTGTCTTTCCCTCTTTCAGAGATTGATGCAGCAGCAGGAGTGATTCCTCTTTCCACAACGTCCCATTCCAAAGGATCCTTTGATCGTAGGAAAGCTTTCATCTTGTTCTTCCAGATGTTGTAATCCTTTCCATCGAAGTATGGAGGTCTGGTATTGCTTTGCCCTTCCATCAGCCCCGATGCTAGCATACTAGCCATGGATCTTTTACTCTGAAGTAAAACACTTCAAACAAAGTAAGAACACGGGCTCTGATATCAATTGATATTGCTAGTATGAGTACCTAGAGGGGGGTGAATAGGTATACAAAGATTTTTCTTGAAGATTGCACAATACTTTAGACAGTTGAAGAATTTGCAATAATTAAAAATCAATTGTGAGACTGAGTAAGGGAAATAGAGAATTGAACACTCGGTTTATAGTGGTTCGGCTTGATTCAAGCCTACGTCCACTCTTTCGCACCGACAAACAATTGGCTGGATTCCACTATGAACAAAGAGATGTTACAAGTGTTGATCTTCCTTGATTTCTCGGTGTAGATGATCTACCACACTCACTCAAGGTATCACTAAGTACAAACACTCTCTCGTGTATACAATTTCGCTCGATCAGTATCGACTAATAATCAAGGTTCTTCGTACTCTGGAATTTCTCTATCGATCACACACTTAAAACAACTAGAACGTCTTCCTTTTATACTCCTTTATGCCATCATAGCCGTTGGCACTTACCAAAGGAATTCCTCCAATCTACCCGTTGGACGGAATCAATCAAGAAGATCATCCGAGCTATTTAAGGAATCGATGATAGCCCATCAATCCTATTCGCCCATACAATCGATCTTGGTTTCCAAGAATAGAACATTCCAAGAATATTTCGTCGACCATCGGATCTTCAATCGATCTTAGATAAGAATTAAAGAATCCGAAATGATTATCCAACCAAAGAATCTTTTCCGAGGGATAGGATCGAATCCTCATTCATATACCTTAGCTTTGGATTTCCTTCGTCACTGGATTAGAAAGACTGTCAGTGAGAATAAACTTAAGTCTTGAGTCTTGAGTCTTAAGTCTTGAGTCTTGAGTCTTGAGTCTTGGGTCTTGAGTCTCGAGAATACAAAGTCTTCAGACTTTAAACTATCGGTCTCCGAACATCCAGACTTAGACGATAGAAACGTTTTGTCAGCTTCAAAATATTCTGGAAAGATTTCTCCAACATTAAGCAACTGATGATAAGTGAAATAATGATGCTGAATTGCTTGATAAAGTGACGAACAAATGAGGCCAAACCATGGAAACTCCGAATGTCATGTATAGATGTTGGAATGGGCCAGCTAATGATCGCTTTCACCATGCTAGGATCCATCTTGATGCCTTTTTCTAGAGACAACATAGCTTAGGAAAGCAAGACTATCGGTAAAAAAGTGATACTTTTTAAGTTGGCATATAACAAGGATGTCATGAAAATAAACTACAACAAAGCTGCCGATAAATGGTGTGAAGATATGATTCATAAGGTGCATAAATGTACTAGGAGCATTAGGGTGGCTGAAAGGCTTGACCATCCATTTGTAGGGACCATCTTGTGTTTTGAAAGCAATTTTCAACTCGTCTCTAGCTCTCATTTGAATTTCATGATATCCACTTTGAAGATCAATCTTGGAAAAGATAGTAGCACCATTGAGCTGATTAAGAAGATTATTGAGTCAAGGGATGGAAAAACGATACTTGATAGTAATCTTATTCACTACTCTACTATCAATGCACATTTGCCACAATCCATCCTTCTTTGGTACAAGAAGGATATGGATAGTTAGAGGTGTGCAAAGAACCGGAACCACCTGATCGATCAAAACCAAACCAGACTTACCTAGAACTGGTTGTTCCTAAAAAACGAATCTGGTTCCCGATTTAAAATGTGGAACAACCCACCCAAATGGGACTTGTAAACCCAAGTTTAGGTGATTCGGGATCCACCTATTACCAAGATAAATGAGAAGTTTACTATAATGTTATAGATTTTGTTAACGAGTGCCCCAATAAGAACCTCTATGACATTTATTAAGAAACTAACTGAAAAAACTTTGCAATTCTTAAGGCATCAATTATTTTTGTTTTATGCATGATCGATGCTTTTAAAGTGCATTTTTCCAACTTAAGTATGTTTAACCAGTGCCCTGGGTACTCATTATATGTTTTTGGTACTCCATTGATATGATAAAAGAACTATAAATCCCATGTGTACATTTTCTCACCGTTAAATGACGGGAATTTAAGACATCGCTCTTCCTTCTCACCAACTTGTTTCAGCTGTTAATGATGCAGTTAGAATCAGTGAAGGATTTTCCAATCACTTGAGGCTTAGCATTTACCAAGGTAAAATCAAATCTTATTCCGGAAGTTGATTAATTCCTCCTAGAAAAAGCATGTCGCATCTCGTAGAAAAGAGCATGCGACACCATTAAAACTGGGTCTGACGATGTTCCATTGGGTCAATAATGACAAGACACGAGTCACCAAAGTTCGCGCCATTCACGGGACATGAGCCGTCTTTGGACCAGGTTCGATGCTCCACAGAAGCTACGACGATTGAGAAATCAGCCTTTCTAGACCAATAATGCATGTGATTATTACCCTCAAAGGATTGCTTGTAGTTCTGGCATTACTCTCTCAATGATAAGCTGACTTATGTGATTAGAGGTTCAGATTGTAATTCACCATTTGCTCGATCTGATCAGTCCTGAAGTATAGAACGTTGATAGGTAGAGATAGACCGCATGTCTAGAAAGAGTATATAAATCTCATAGACAAGTCATGTGAAATACTCTGTGAGCCCCTTTGATGTGCAAGCCAGATTAGGAAGAACACATAAAATTTGACAAACAAGAAGCTACGCCTGTGAAATGAACTAGAACAGGATTTGTTTCCAATATCATGTTACAATATCCAATTTAAAAACTGAAATCAATCGGTGAAGGGAAACAAACACACACACAAGAATATAAATTTAGGGCCACCCGTGTGAGGTGTAGTACCTTAACATAGCTAATCCATGACTTTAGAGTTTGGAACACGATTGGCGACTTACCTATAAGAAAAAATAAAAAGACGCGAGTGCCCCCATATTTTACTAAAATTATAATAGCCCTTCAGCTAAAACATTGCTTGATAATTGGTCGAATTCCAAAGTTCGGATATATCAGGGAGTCGGCAGATTCCTTAACCGGTGCGTCAATGAACGGACAAGAAGACATGACGACGGCCGCCCATTCCTTTCGAAGACAAACACAAAAAACACGCAAGGCCTCTCGGAAGACAAAAAGAAGTCATCAAAATCTCCGATGGAGAAGTGTGAACCAAAAGAGAAAAAGCCACAACCAATGTCAGAGAAATTCTCTCTCTTGGGCCCCGCTTTTCAATTGTAGATGAGATATGCCATTTCTTACGTACAAGTTTGATATATACAGCGCGTTCCACTTTTACCCATTACTACGCGGCTTTTCAATTTAGTGTATAGGTGTATCTCCCTCACCTCAGTATATTCAAGCTAGGAAAGTTCCCGTTGAGGCCAGTGCAGGTAAGCACGTTGGCACGTGAAAGATAAAAATGAACAATTAGAGGAATTAGATTACGAGGAGTTTTCTTTACATGGTCAAAGAAAAGGTCTTCTATAGGGATTCGATTCGATTTGAATTTGATTTCCCAGCCTTCTAGATCAGTGCAAGGATTTTGCTTCTGAAAGCGACCTCCAAAGTACATCGAACTTGGGTTTTGTGACAAATCCGCGTCGACCAACATTTTCAAGGTCTGCGCAGAAAATTTTAATTTTCATACCATTAGACACCCGGTAAACAACGGGGAAACTTCTCGGTAGAAAGTACAATGTTAACCAATATTTTGTATAATTTGTACCATTCGGTCGTCTAGTTTTATTTTATTTTTTGTTCATTTTGTTTCTAATTTTCAAAGTTTGTGCAATGAACACTCAGTTTGAATGGAGTAATTAGAAGAGAATATAAAAAGTTTGGATGATGAGCTCAAGAGAGAAAAGAAAACAAAACAAAGAAGGTTTGATCTTATTATTGTTTGGATGTTTATGAAAGAAAAGAAAGGAATGAAGGGAGTTTGATCATTTCATATTTAGTCAAAGAAGAGAGAAGAAGGAAAATGAATTTTATTATATCTTTATGACTAATGTATCCTTGTGATTCTTCATAAATATAATGTATTATGGTAAACATGAATTTTTGATATTAAGGGTATATTTGTTAACCATTCTATTTTCGAATAATTTCCACTCATAAATAGTTTTCTTAAATTCTTCCCTAAATGAGTTTATGACAATTTAAAAGGATTTGGTAATTGTTCAAAATTTCTAATTCCAAAATAAAAATGCATTTTGTATGGCCCTCAAATTTCTTTATAACTTAGCATTTCTTTTAACTTTTTAAATAACATTATCACATTTTTCTTTTTTTCCTTTTCTTCTCTTTTTTTCTTTTTCCTTCTCTTCTTCTTCCTCTAGCCGATCCCCAACCATGATTGGCCAAATGAGAGCTAACGAGGTCATTAGCCTCGGGGGAAACTTGCCAAGCCATGACAAGGCTTGCCAAGGGCCGGTGAGGCTCTAGTGAGATTGTCAGACCTTGTCTAGCCAGCCACAGCCACCGGCTACAAGAAGAAGAGAGGAAGAGAAAAAGGAAAAATAAAATTAAGAAAATAAAAGAGGAAAAAAAATGTTTTGGGATTGATTCTGAAGTTGTTTCTAAAAACAAAAAGCATATATATATTACTTCTTAGTTATGTTTTAAATCTATTCTCGAGAGCAAAAACGTAACTAAATGAATTTCTTCTTCTTCTTTTTGTTCCGGGAATAAAAAAATAGAATCAAATATTGTTTAGCACCTTATCAAATAGACCCTAAATGCATCCAATGCTTCTTTTCTTCTGCAAATTAAATTATAATATTCTTTGCAATAAAAGAAAAAAATAAAGGAAAATCTCTTAAAATTTCAATCTAAATACAAATATAATTATGTAGGGACACTTTATGCGTAGTAAAATAGACTACTTATTATATACAATGCGATAGAGTGAAATATTCTGTTTTTCAAGAAAATTATAATATATATATATATATACAAATCAACGTAGAAACTTTATTCATAAAAAAATTTCCCTTCACTTCATTCCATTAATTCGACATGCACACTAAAAAAACTTTATTTGCCTTTATTTTATTTCTTTCTCCTTTATCCGTAGGCAAGTCTCTATATTGTCATTTTGTTTCCATCACAAATTTATACCAGCGGTGTTAAATGTTGCAGAAACAAGCGATGGAACAGTAAAATAGACACAATAAGAAAATCAATCGAATACCATTTGATCTATGTCTATAGGGAGAACAATAAAGAATTTTACCATAAATTAAATGATGCGACAGAGATTATAACTACACTCGAGTCACTCAAATATTTTTAATGCTTTCCTGTCTTCAATTACACCCAACAACTCATATAGTATTTAATCTCGTAATTCCTCTCTCAACAATCACAAGAATTCTATAGAAAAAGAAAAAAGAAAGAAAGATAGAACAATGAAATAAATTGGACGGTAGTTTTACGTTTACTCTACTACATTTTCATGACATTTCTCGAATGAAGGACAAATTCACGAACTTCCTTTCTACGCACATCAACTACCAGTGACACGTCCTTTGCCGGACACTTGCAAGCTTGACCCACACAAAAGACAAACCCTTGATATACACACACGCACGCGCGCACACCAACGACGACTACCACGTCCTTTGCCGCACACTTGCAAGCTTGACACGCACAAAAGACAAACCCTTGATATATCTATCACCGCTGGGGGAAGTCCAAGGCAAGGGGAATCAGGGAATACAGTTCAAATTTGAGACTTTTTCTTCAATTAACTTTCCTTGGCCGACTCTCGCTTCAATCGAGAGAATATATCGTGTCCCCCAGTCATCATGATTGGCATCTGGAAAATCAAGTCTATTCTTATCTATAATTTACATTGGATTGGGTTTTAGGTTCAAACTTGAAACAATTTTAACATTAAATAAAATTTCAAGATTAGCTAAGTAATCCATTATCAGATTTGAATGCGATAGAATGAATGTCGTGTTCAAATCATTCTTTACTTATTTAATGTAACCTTCGGGGCTAACATCTATCACTCTTGAGATCGGGAGGTTTGCATGCATTTGGGGAGATTAAATACATTTATTTTAGTCATATATTGCTAAAAGTTTCCTAAAATCCATAAACACAAAATGAAAAAAAAATTACTGACGTCAAAGACTACATCAATTCCTTGTGTATGTTCCCCCATTTCACAATCACTAGCTTCTTCCACCATCCATTTTGCTCTCTCGTTTCAGGAAAAAACAAATTAAACGCGTTTATTTTATTTATCTTATTGACAAAATCAATCCTCATCGCGAAGAAAGATGTTCTTTTACGCTAAGTAGCACCGACACTAACACACGACACCCGATACGACACGCCGACACATCGTTTCTCAAAAAGTAGAGAATTTTAATACGGTTGAACACGTTGTATATTAAATATATATTTTTTATATACATAATAAATTATCATTTTTATGATTATTTCAATAAAATTAAATTGAATTAAATTCATAAATAAATAAACCTATAATGAATATACACTAAAAACATTAATCCATCATTTATTTATATCATTCATTGTTTCAATTTGACAAATTAAACTCTATTTCAATGATTCATAAAACTTGAAAAAAAAAAAAAAAAACAAGCTATCCATATTCTGGACTCGCATGTTAGATATGTTGAAAGAGGAGAAAAAAATTTAGTGGTGAATTGTGTATCACAGGAAGTGGGAATCAGAAGAAAAGAGAATACTAGATTTTTCTTCTTTTTCCATTTATTATTTTTATTATTGTGTTTTATTTTTTCACATATATATTTTTTTACCTCTCATTCATTGAATTTTTTAAATTGTCATTGATATCAGAATCACGTGTCGGAAACTCCTATGTCAGAATTCTAACTCGAGTGTCAGAGAATGTCGAGAAAGTTGATTAGGTGTCAGATTTTTCGACATATGTTGACCGAGTGTCGAAGAGTGTTGATACGTATCGAAGTATCCGACACGACACGAAGGCTCTTGAAAAGTGTCGGTACTTCATAACTTTTACAGTGTTGAAATACTCTTCAGTTTATCTTAATTAATATATAGTGTATGATATTTCTTTGGATTCTAGTTGAAGGGCCCACTAAAAAGCAATGGGAATAAATCTAGCACGTCTCCTTGTCGTATCTTTACCTATATATGCAATGAACTTATCTCCACCACCATCTTCACCCCACTTCCTACCAAATAACCACCACCAAAATGGCTTGGATATGGATAACACTCACCTTCGCTTTGATTGCTCATCTCTTATTGCGAGTTTTGCTATGGAAAACAAAGAGCAAGAAGAAATTGCCTCCTGGTCCAAGAGGGTATCCAATTCTTGGAAACCTCCCTTTGTTAGGACAAAATCCTCACCATGATCTTCACAAATTAGCTCAAAAATATGGACCTCTCATGTACTTGCGCCTCGGGTTTGTGCACACGATCGTTGTCTCATCGCCCGAGGTGGCCGAACAATTCCTCAAGACCCATGATCTTGTTTTCGCGAGCCGGCCACCTAATGAGGCCTCGAAGCACATCTCTTACGAGCAAAGGAGCTTGGCATTCGCGCCGTATGGCTCATATTGGAGGAACATCAGAAAGATGTGCACTTTGGAGCTACTTAGCAATGCAAAAATCAATTCCTTTAAGTCCATGAGAAGAGAGGAGGTCAGCTTGCTTGTGAATTTTCTCAAAGACGCGGCTCACGACCACACAGCCATTGACTTGAGCTCGAAGATCTCTTCGCTAAGCGCCGATATGAGTTGTCGAATGGTCTTCGGAAAGAAGTACATGGACAAGGAGTTTGATGAGAGAGGGTTCAAGGCCGTGATTCAAGAAGGCATGGTGTTGGGCGCGACACCGAACATCGGTGACTATGTTCCTTATTTAGCACGATTTGATCTTCAGGGGTTAACGAAACGCATGAAAGCCGTGAGCAAAGTGTTCGATGCCTTCTTTGAGAAGATTATTGACGAGCACATGAAGTCTACGAAAGAGGAAGGAGAGAGCAAAGATTTTGTGGATGTTATGCTGGGCTTCATGGGATTGAACGAGGGAGAGTACCATATCGACAGGCCCCATATCAAAGCCATAATTCTGGTAATTAATCAATTTTTTTGTATCTAGATTAAAGATTATCTCCGGAACCTTAGCTACTGTTCAATTATCTAAGCGTACGTCGGGGTGGAAAATTTATTAGAACAGGGATCCCACTAGTCGAGGTTCTGAGTTCAGTAATTAGGGAGCAAATTTTTTTTTTTTTTGGTAAAGGTAAGATATATATTAAGACAAGCCAAATGTACAAAAAGATCTCGACACCAGTAACTTGCACTCCAAATGTAGTAACAAAAGAAGTGGAAGGGTGACGAGATGCAAAAGCCGCATTAGGGAGCAAAATTGATTCCAAGGTAATTCGATAAATTATAAAAAGAGATTTTAGTATATGGACCATCGTCTTGAAACATCTGAAAAGATCTATCATTTCACTTTATAAATCAATTTTTTAGGTGAATTTTAATTTTTCAACTGTTATGTCCCGAAATTTTTTTATGAAGCATGTGAATTGGTTTCCTCCTCTCATCCTCTTTTTTTATCTAAGATCTGCAAGTCCTAATGGCATTTTCTAAGCAATAATAATTTGTTTATATTTCTTGTACATAGTTAACACGAAATGAAATTATTACGATATTAATAATCATTACATATGTTTTAACCATAATTTTGCCCAAGCAGATAGTCTTGTTAGCTTCAACATATGTTGTTGTGAACAGACGGTGTCCACGAATCTTGTAAGCCCGTGTTGTCTATCTACCAGTCAGCCAAAGTGCGTCATATACAAGAAGTAGAAGTTAAGGATCACTACAGAGAAATTATTGTCTCTTCCTTAAATTACACGTGCTTGTCTCTTTCAAGCACCAGAGGGGGAGCGATTAATAACGTTTTGTCAACAATGAAACAGAGAGTGCTAGAGACAACAAAAAATTTTCATTAATAAGTGATTCACGGTCCATAGGATTTCAATAAGTTGATTCGTGTATGAAAGGAATAGCTAGTTGAGATTATAATTTCCATCATACAACATCAAAAATGACATGAAAAGAAAAAGAAGCTGTTTATCTTTTAAATTATCTTAAGTATATTCTTACTGAAATTTCGTACTTATGACCATATAAGTACTTTCTTGATGGATTCAATTGGCACATTGCTTCTTTTAGAAAGGTTCTTTAAATTTGCTTGCTAAGTAACTTATTTAAGAAGTTTATCTTTTCAATGCACTAATTTTTCTTGTAACATCCATGACTCAGTCTCTTGTAAATATGCCGGATAAGTGCCATTAAGATACTTGTTATCGTGAATCTCAATATCTGGAAAAATATATGTGTGTGTGTGTGTGTGGGAATCTCAATATGTTTCTACATGCAGGACATGTTGTCGGGTTCGATGGACACTTCAGCGACAGCAATAGACTGGGCAATGACCGAACTTGTAAGACATCCTAGTGCAATGAAAAGGGTCCAAGATGAACTAGAGAAAGCCGTGGGAATGAACAGAGCAGTAGAGGAATCAGATTTAGAGGGCTTGCACTACTTAGACATGGTCATAAAGGAGACCATGAGGCTTCACCCGGTGGCTCCGCTTTTGCTTCCCCACGAGGCGACTGAGGACTGCACAGTGAACGGCTTCCATATTCCCTTGAAGTCGAGAGTCATCGTGAATGTGTGGTCCATTGGAAGGGACCCAAAAGTGTGGAACACTCACGATCCGGAAGAGTTCATACCTGAAAGATTCTTAGGGTCGAGCATTGACGTTAAGGGGCGTGATTTTCAGCTCCTACCGTTTGGGGCGGGCCGCAGAGGATGCCCCGGGATGCAGCTTGGCTTGACTGTGGTGCGATTTGTGCTTGCTCAACTCGTACACTGCTTTGATTGGGACCTTCCTGCTGGCATATCACCGAGCGAGCTTGACATGACTGAGGAGTTTGGGCTCACTGCTCCTAGAGCTAAGCATTTGGTGGTCATGCCTCGGTACCGTTTGAGTGAGTGAAAGAGAGTTAACTTTTCAATGGATGATTGAGTTCCCAAAAATAAGTCTGATATTATCATGAAGTCTCGTGTGTTAGTCACCAAATGGATTGTCTACCAATTTGTAATGAAGTTTTAGCTTGACTTTTGAAGTATTATTATCTAAATGAAATTCAAATAAAGGAATTTGAGACGCGGAGATTAGGGACTTTTTAATTTCTTCACTACAGTTTAGAGTATTGTATTGTGTTTGATGTCTGAGAGGTTTCGCCAATCCCATAAAAGAACCGATTAGAATCGAAGGTCGAATTGAAACAAAATAGCGAAGATTTTCTGGAGGGCCATTACTGGATGCCCATGTATGAGACATCCAGTGGGAAGGCTGAACAAGGTTCAGCGCCTTGTTCACCAGGTTGGGCTTCCGGCCACTGCATGAGAAAGCCTCTCCGCTCATGCTGGGTGCCGAGCGCCAGACTTGCTTGGCAGGACCTTGGACCTGGCTTGGTGAGCACATGAATCACGTCACGATGTTTCCATGTTTCTCATCTTAAACTTAGGCTCCATTTGTTTTATGAAAAATATTACATTTCTAAACGAAATCATTTTTAAGAAATCATTTTCACTTTCCTAGGTTTGACCGAAATTAAAATAAAATAAAAAATAGCCATAAAGCATTTTCCGAAGTTTCGCAAGGAAAATATAATTTGGCTTTCCTAAATAAATATATGTCATTTGAGCCGTGGTAATTTGCACAAGCCTAGTGATCCAGGCTCGGTTGTAGGTGTGACAGCCTAAATTTTCAAATTTCGTTTTTGATTAAATAAATCGAGCCTTTCATCGATGTGCCAATAGTGTAATTCTCTGAGCTAATCACTCACGAGATAACTAGACTATCTGGGAAAGCAATTAAGGAATCTAAGTGCAATGGACTTGAGAATTCGACCAGGAATTGACTGCTCAACCATGTTGATCTGCAAGGGTCATTACGGCACTGTCGAAATCAATCAGAGACTGGAGATAGGTTGACTTGACTGAGATATGTGATTAGAACTATTTGCAAAATACTCGTCGATCGGCACTAAACCAATTTTTCTATCGTTTTGGTACCCGGTGCCCGTAATTGAAACCTCGAGATTTTCACGACAACCGAGAGTCACTAATGTGTCAAAAATGTACCTTGTGACTCAAGATAAATCGATCACGGGTCAATTGCATCAAAAATTCCTAAAAGTTACCTGGTAGGTTAGGTCACGCTAAAATCGCATCGAATGAAAATTAACCATGAATTTGAATCCGATTTCATAAATTGAAAGTGATGTCATGTCACAATCTATTTTAGGAACGTCAACTTATCCTCCGAGAAAATTTCAGAGATTCTGAGACTTTTACGGAAAATCGTTCGGATGTTGTGGAAAAATTAACGGAAATTTAGATGGGCTAAATTGATAGAAATTGTGGCTTCTAAACTGAGCCTGTGAGTGTCAGGGAGTTACTAAAAATTGTTTGGGATTTTTCCTTGGCGAAATTAGACCTTGACTTAGAGAATTGGTGAAGAAATTGAGGATTAATTGAGTGAATTCGGAGCTGGATTTGGGGGCAGAAAAATGGACTTCCAAATTTGATTAATTGAGGATTATAATTCAAGAAAGAAATAGGGAGACAAGAAGTTAATGCAAGGGATAATATTTGTAGACTTTTAAGCCTTGTTCCAATCCTTTTTGTTGAAGAAAACCAGCTGCCCTCCCGTCGCACCGCCTCTACTCTCTACATTTCTTCTTTCGGTTGAAGCCAAGTGACGACAGAGATCCAACCGAGAGAAGCAGGTCACGCCCCCACCAAATTTCTTCCTTCACACGGCCACGTTCAGCAACAATCGAGGACACCAATGAAGCGGCATCACCGTCCACCAAAGCAGCTTTGTGCCCGCGTCTTCTCTCCACGCATCTTCTTCTCTCCACACGTCCATAGCCCGGCTCTTCTTGGTCAACAACAAGCCACCGAAATTCCTTGGTTGACCACCGAGTGCAGCGCCAGCCACGATCGAAGCCGCTTGCCGCCACGTTCATCTTCACCAGCGTACGAGATTTCCCCAGCTCGACGCCATTTGAAGCCGAAGCAGCTGGAAGACCTAGACGAAGCTGCTTCTTCGTCCGCACCTCCACGCGGCCTCGCGTGTCTTCAGCCCAAGTGAGGAGCAGCCCAGCGTCCAATCCTCCTCCTTTGGGCCACCGAATCCAGCGTTTGGCCCATTCTCCAGCAGCAATTCCAGCACCAGTCAAGTCCTCTTGCAGCCCGCATGTTCAGCCCACGTGGGTGTTCAAGTCCAGCGAAGCCCATCTCCTTTAGCAGCCCATAATTTGAAATTTTCAGCCCGCAAAGCAAGTCAGCCCAAGCCCAACTCAAGAACAAATCTCAGCTTGGGCTGAGATTTGTTGGGCCAAGTTTAGGCCCGTCCCAAGCCCGTGGGTGTCGTCGCGAGCCCAAGTTTGGCCACCATCACGGTGTTCTGGTCTCCGCTATTAATCAAGTGAGTTTTGCTCACTAATCTCTTATTAGTCGGTTAATTAAGCTTAAGGGTTGATTAGATTTAATTAACTACAATTAGGTGGATAGATTATATTAGAATAATTAAATTAGAGACTTATCAATGCATGTTAGGCATATGGTTAGTATAGTGTCGCGACCTTTTTTTTTCGATGCTCTCAGTCAGGTACGAGCACCTAAGGAGGCTAATGGCTCGGCTGAAATTATTAAGCCTGGACTCTCCCAAGTCCACCAATTCACGACTTAATGGTTTAAGTTTTTAACCTGTAAATCAATTTTTTAAATGGATTCGCCACTAATCGATTTGGGGCGGGTTGATTAGAAACCCAAGTGAAGTATCGGGAGAAATACTCACTCATGCGCAACCAAAGAAATTAGAATCGGGGACTTGATTACACTAGTTAATCAATAATGCCCTTTCGGTACCTAATCTTGTTTAAACCCTGAGGTTTTTTTTTTTTGATATTCGAGGGATTTTCCATGCATTTTTTGGAGGAAAAACATTTTTTGAGTTATTTTCTAATTTTTTGGCCATGAAATGGATTTTTTGGATTTTTGGTATTTTTTGGAAAAAAATACAAGTCTTTTTGGCTTTTTCTGAATTTTTTGGGTTTTTTCATGAATTTTTGGCTTTTTTTGGATTTTTGGCATTTTTTAGAATATTTTTCGCCTTTTTTATTATTTTTCGGAAAATAAAATATTTTTTGATATTTTTCAAAATATTTTTGGAAAATTATTTTTGATTTTTCTCGACTTTTTTATAAAATAAAACATTTTTTCAACATTTTTTAAATATTTTTTGATTTTCTGGAAATTAAAACATTTTTAATATTTTTTCGAAAATAAATTAATTTTGATTTTTTTAAATAAATAAATTATTTATTTATTTATATTTAAAAATATTATAAAAACTGACCCAGTCGAATCCGTAGGTTGGGTCCGACTCGGGCCAGTGACCCGCACGCGGACGGGCTCGCATTGCGGGCCCGACTCGGACTTTTTCCCTTTTTTTTGTTGTTTTTTTCTTTAAAACGAAACGGCCTCGTGGCCGGGCGTTCGGGGACACCCGGCCCGACCCAACAACCTCGACCCAACAACCCACTCCCCTAGCGAAACCCTACCCGGATCTGACTCGAACATACGACCCGACTCCTGTCGCCCACAAACTGCGAACTCTACCCAATTTTTCGGGTCTAGATCCGCTTCGCGACCCGGAAAATCGCAAACCCTAGGGTTTGCGAATCCGCGGCGCCGAGGAGCTGCAGTGACGACGACGGCGAAGACAACAGCGACGGCGGAGATGATTGGACTATGGAGAGGGAGATGGCGATGGCGACGGGGACAATGCGATACCTGCTCGGCGACGGCACGACGAGGGCAAAGATGGCGATGGCGACGGCAAGAGCCACGCGAATCCCTTCCCCTCCTGCGTCTCTCTCTCTCTACTCTCCCTCCGATGATGCTCAGATCTAAGGCCGCGAGCCTTCGATCCCCCTGAAGTCTCTCAATGGGGTGTCCAAGGGCTGCGACTCGATCTGGCTCCCTCTCTTTCTCTCTCTGGGATCTCTGTGTATCTCTTCGGCAGAACTTCTCTCTCTTCGGCCGCGAGCCTTCGGATTTGGGCTTGCTCAACCTCGGCTCCCCTTTTGAAGTCTCTCAGCAAGAAGCTCAAAGCTTTGCAGCCTTCAATCGTTCTCGGCCCCCCTCCCTTTCGACGGTGGCCCCCCTCTATTTATAGGCGCGGGGGCGGCCGGTCGTCGAGGCTTCGACCCGCCGGTTGGACCGTCGTCCCATCCGCCATCATCACCTCCTCCGGTCATGTCCCGTCGACGCCACCTGCTCCTCTGCTCCGCACGCGACTGCCATCTGCTCATGCTTCTCCGGCGTCACACCTGCCCGCTCGTGCTCTTCAGTACCGCGAGGAAGAAGACAACGCGAAGGGGCCGAGCTTGAGGCGACGATGGGCCGAAGGCCCATGCGGGGGGCTACTTCTTTGCTTCTGTTTTCGCTTTTTTCGCTTTTCTTTTCATTTTTTTGATTTTTTGTTTATTTATTATCCAATAAAGAAAATAATAACTTAATAAATAAATAAAACGGACCTAAATAAAATTAAGGCATCAACATGTAGTTAGCAAGGAAATAGGTCATAGTATTTATTGAACGAGTCTTGGTAATTTTCCGAGCTCATATCGACTTCCAATTAGGCATTACGGGCCTAAATTGGATTTATTGCATTTATTTGATATTTTTCATAATTATTTATTTATTTATTTATTTTTCAAAAATTAGACTGGAATAGCCAATAATAGGAATTTCGTGCTAATTACTTTGGTGCACTCTGTTTATTTAATTGAGTACCGGTTTGTGAAAATTGAGTTTGATTGGTGATTATAGGGATTTATCCCAAAATTGGAAAATGTCGATATTTGAAAGGAAAATAACCGTGTGAGGTTGTGAGTTTAATTTAAAATTTACCAAGTGGGGCCGTGATGCCACCAAGTCTAGAGAGTTTGCCAAGTGGGGCCATAATGCCACCAGGTCTAGATAATTGCCGAGTGGGGCCATGATGCCACTAAGTCTAAAATTGCCGAGTGGGACCGTGATGCCACTAAGTCTAAAATTGCCGAGTGGGGCCGTGATGCCACTAAAGTCTAAACTTGCCAAGTGGGGCCGTGATTCCACTAATTAAAATTTATGTCTGTAGGGCCGTGATCAAAATCGAGAATGAATAATCGAAATGATCGAGAGTAGTCATGTTGATATGTAATTGACCGAGTCAATTGATCATTAAGTTAATCTGATTGATTGGATGCTATGATTGTCAGTATTTATTATTTGAACTGACTTGCAATAAGGAAACTGAGGCCAAGGTAAGCCCTCTAACCCGTGATGTGCTTAGGCAACCCTAATGGTGTATTTTCTTACTAATCGGGTCTTAAGGGATAGAACTTGTTGAAACGTTGTCTTACTAGTTATTGAATAACCATTTTCAAGTCCTTAGATGGTGTTCGTGGAGGACTTGAAGTCTTGGAGTTTGGGGAAGTGAAAGAAACATAATCGGCAAACCTAGCTAACTCGCTAGTCATAAGACAGTACCTTTTTGATTAAGCTAATAATTTTGTAAGTGACTTGATGATGTAAATAAACCTATGTGTTTATAAAAAGTTGGTTTTGGTTTGAAAATTTTATGACCCTACTTTCCTATCACATTGTTTTATTGTTTGGGGATTTATATTTGCTTTCGCATGCGTATATTAAACGAATGGGTCGGTGATGCATCTTGGGACATCGCTATTATATCGACCAAGTAGAGATGGGCACGAGTCCAGAGGATCGGGGCGTGACAATAAGGGACCCAATCTCATGCGTGGGGACTTGGGCATGAGCAGTAAGGTCTTGGGCTTGACTTTGATACACCCAAGCTCAAGCGCTTAGCACCTAGCCTTAATGGGCCTAAGCTAATGCATGGGGGATCAAGGCATGGGCATTAAGGTCCCCGGTTTGTGTGTCGAGGACCAAGGCACAAGCTTGAGAGTCTCGACCTAGTCTTGATGGACTTGAGCCCAAGTGTCAGTGACCCAGACATAGGCATTGGGTTCTTCGACCTTGACCTCGATGGACCGCGATTCAAGTGTGAGAGATCTGAGCATGGGCGATAGTATTTGGGGCCCGGCCTTGTTGGACTTGGACTTAGGCTCATGTTCTAGGGATTCAAGCATGGGTTTTAGGGTCTCAAGCCCAACTTCTATAAAGCCAAGGCTAACCTTCATGGACTAAGGAGCACATGCTAGGAGCCTAGCTCTCAAGTTTAGCCTCTATGGACTTGAGTCAGGGCACCAATGAGTCAAGTAATGGTACAAAGGTACTAGGCCTAGCCTTTGGGGACCTTCACTTAGGCATTAGGACTCGAGCATGGGCGCTAGTGTCTCGAGTGCCACCTTTGTTAACTTGAGCTTGGGTACCATGATTTTGAACTTGGCCTCTTTGGACTTAGGCTTGGCCTCAATAGACCCAACCTTGACCTCTTGACTCGAATTTGCTACAAAGAGCCAAGAACAAATGTTGGGTTCCAAGTGCTCAAGCATTGATTTCTAGCCTTATTTTGAAACAATGATTTTTTTTTTTTAAATTTAAGTATAGGCTATTATTCAAGCATTGCTCAAAATCCATGATCTTGTTTTTGCGAGCTGGCCGTTTCATGAGGCCCCGAAGCACTTCTCTTACAAGCAAAGGAGCTTGGCGTTTGTGCCGCAAAGTCCGTATTCGAGGACCACTAGAAAGATATGCACTGTTAAGCTCCTTAGCAATGCAAAAATCAACTCCTTCAAATCCATGGGAAGAGAGGAGATCAGCTTGCTTGCTTGGACTTGGCTGGGTGAGCAAATGAATGGCTTCGTGGTCTTTCCATGTTTCTCTTTGCAAACTTAGCCCCGTTTGTTTTGCAAAAGGTGTTACATTTTCTAGAGAATATTTTTCAGAAAATCATTTTCTAGAAAAATAATATTTTCCTATATTTGATTGAAATATGAAAAATACGCAGAAAATATTTTCAGCTGTTTAGAAAGGAAAATTAAATTTGATTTTCCTAAATAGATATATACCATCTAGGCTCTAGTGACTTACGCATAGTTAGTCAGGGTCTCGAGGCCAGCCTCGATGGACCTAGGCCCAGGCATTGGTGACCCAAGATTTGGTGTAGAAGACTCGATCCCAGGTGCAAAGACCTAGATATAGGCACCGAGGCCCTAAGCTCAAGCGCTTAGCATATGGCCTCGATAGACCTAACCTCATGCATGGGGGATCTAGACCCGAGCATTAGGGTGTTGAGCTTGGGTGTCGAGAACTAGGGCACAAGCACTAGGGTCTTAGGCCTAGGCAATAAGGACGTAGACATGGGTACTAGGGCCTCGGGCCTCGATCTCAATGGACCCTAATGCGGGTGAGGGAGATATGAGCATGGACACCAATGTCCCAGGCCCAATTTCATTGGACTCTAACTTGGGCTTTGGCACCGGGGATTTTAAGCATGGGTTTTATCTAAAGCCCGACTCGTGTAGACCAAGCAAACCTCCATGGATTGAGGTGCACGCAACAAGATTTCGGTCTTGGGCTCAGAATCTATGGACTTGGTTAGGGGCACCGATGAGCTGAGCAATGGTACTAGGCCACAAGACTCGACCTATGAGGACTTAGGCTCATGCTTGAGGACTCGAGCACAAGTGCTGGTGCTCGAGTCCCACCTTTATTGACTTGTGCTTGGCCTTAATGGACCTCGGTAGATCCAACCTTGGCATCTAGACTTAGGATAGCTCCAAGGAGCTAGAATATAAACATTAGGGTTCTTGTGCCCAAGTGCTAATTTCTAGTCCTATTTTAAAAAATGATTTTCCATTTTTAAAAAGAAAATGATTTTTTTTTTAATTTTAAGTGTAGGTTTCCATTAATTAGAAAAACATTATCCTGTGACTCGTTTTCTCAAGTGATCCAAATGCCAAAAAATATTTTTCACAAAATAAACATAGCCCAAAAGAAATTTAATTTCCTTTATCTTATGTCTTTCTCGTTTTCTTTTATTTCTTTCCCATCTCTCTCTGTCTTTTTTCATAACCGCATAAACTATACCCATTCTAACACATTTATCTTTACTTTTTTTTGTCACAAAAAGTCTCAAACTTGTATTCATGTGATATATTTACACGATGTCAATATTCTATCAATGAGCATTATTAAAAATTTGCCTTCATGGACGACGGGAGGTAAATTGTATTAACATGGCACTTGCAAAGCTTAAGTGAAATGACTGAAATTTCATTGGACCAATTTTGTTGAAAAGTAAATATATCACATAGGTACAAGGTTGGAGTTTTTGATGTCATAAGAAAATTATTTATACTAAATATGTCATACATGTATAAATTTGAGATTTTTTATTATTTTTTTCTTGTATATATTGATATATACTTTTAGATTTATATTAGCATTGTTAAGTAAAAGGCCCTAAGGGTCAGTTAAGTGATCCATCTCTAGGTTATGGCTATCACCCTTCAGACGAATATTTATTACTTATTATACGTGGATGGGGAGGTTTGCATACATCTGGAGAGATTAAATATATATTTTAATCATATATCGCTAAAAAATGTCCTAATATCCATATCCATAAAATAGAAAAAAAATTCCCTACGTCGAAGACCCCATCATTTGTGTTTCTTTCCCCATTTCGCGATCACTGGCTTCTTAAATCCTTCAAGTCAAATATATGATTGACAAAATTAATCCGCATCGTGAGATTCAATGTTTTCTTTTTTTCACTATTTCTAAATTAATATGTAGTCTTCTGATTCTGTATGAACGGGCCACTAAAAACAAAGAGTAATAAATGTCATCCGCTTTAGCCTAGAAACACCCCTCTCCCTGTCACTTCTTTATCTATGCATGCACCGAAATTATCCCCATCACCATCTTCATCCCCACTTCCGTACAAGTAACCACCTTAATGGCTTGGATCTGGATAACACTCACCTTCGCTTTGACTGCTCATCTCCTATTGCAAGCTTCGCTAAGGGAAACACAGAGCAAGAAGAAATTGCCTCCTGGTCCAACAGGGTTTCCGATTCTTGGAAAAACCCTCACCACGATGTTCACAAATTAACTAAAAAAATATGGGCCCCTCATGTATTTGTGCCTCTGGTTCGTGCCCACAATGGCTGTCTGATCGCCCGAAGTGGCTAAGCAATTCCTCAAAACCCAAAATCTTGCTTTCGTGAGCCGGCCACCTCATGAGGCCTCAAAGCACGTGTCTTATGAGCAAAGGAGCTTGGCATTCGCGCCATACAGTCTGTATTGGAGGAACATTAGACAGATGTGCACTTTGGAGCTCCTTAGCAATGCAAAAATCAACTACTTCTGTCCATGAGAAGAGAGGAGGTCAGCTTGCTTGTGAATTTTCCCAAAGACGCATCTCACGACCGCATGGCCACTGACTTGAGCGTGAAGATCTCATCGCTAAGCGCCAACATGAGTTGTCGGATGGTCTTTGGGAAGAAGTACATAGACAAGGAGTTTGACGAGAGAGGGGTTAAGGCCGTGATTCAAGAAGCGATAGTGTTGAATTTAATCTTCAGGGGTTGACGAAGCCATGAAAGCCGTAAGCAGAGTATTCGATGCTTTCTTCGAGACGATTATTGACGACCACCATATCAAAGCCGTAATTCTGGTAATTGATCAAATTTTGTTGATGTCATGTTAGTTGTCTGGGATTGAACGAAGGAGAGCACCATAATGACAGGCCCCATGTCAAAGCAATAATTCTGGTAATTAATCAAAATTTTGCAGCTAGATTAACAAATAATCCCTGTAACCTTTATCTAAGCATACGTCGGAGTGGAAAATTTATCAGAAGAAGGATCCCACTGTTTGAGGCTCTGAGATGAGCATAGTTAGGGTTCAAAAATGATTTAGAAGACAATTCATTTTAATATTTCAACTATTATATCCACGTAGAATTTGTCTATATGTGATTAAGCATGTTAAATGGGTGTCATGGGAAAAGTATTAAAAAAATCATAAACCTATTAAATTAGTACCAATTTATTTTGAAACTTTTCAATGAAATCAAATTAATCCTAAACATTTTCACATTGGTACTAATTGAGTTCATCCGGTCAATTTGCCCAACCAGTGCTAATGTGGATGTTAACCGTCCAGCCAATTCTAACATGGGGATTTTCAAATAATTTTTTATTTTCCTTAAATTTTTTTTCTTTTTTCTTTTTTTCTTTTTCTTTTCTCTTTCTTTTTTCTCTTCTTCTTCCTTGGGTTTCTTCTCTCTACAACAGCTGACGAGGGTTTCGTGGTCACCCAATGGCCAACAAGCATCACCAGAGCCTCACCAATCACTGTAGGGAGAAGAAGAAGAGGAAAAAAAAAGAGCAAAAAAATTAATAAAAAATTCGAAAAAATAAAAAATTATTACGTTGGTTTGGCCAAACGGCTAACACTAGCTTGCGTCCATATAAGCGTTGGCCTACCAAGATTGGTCAGATGAACTGAATTGATATCAATGTGAAAATGTTTTGAAATAAATAGGTCCAATTAAAAAGTTTACGACTGAATCGGTACCAATTTAATAAATTTATGAACTTTTCTAGTACTGGGCGTCATCTTCTCATCCTCTCTTCTACCTAAGATTTACAAATTTTAATGGCAATTTTTAATCAATATCATTTTGTTTATGGGTCTTGTGTATGGTTACAACAGAGAGTGTTGCTAGCTTCTTCATATGTTCTTGTGAACAGACGGTGTCCACGAATCTCGTAAGCCTCTGCGTTGTCTATCTACCGATCAACCACGTGGCTCCTATACGCGAAGAAGACGACAAGGATAACGATAAGAGTATCGTCTCTTTCTTGAAATAAATACTTCACGTGCCTGTCTCTTTCGAGCACCTGAGGCTGAGCTGGTCGACCGAGTTTTTTCAACTCCGAAACAGTAAGTGCTAGAGACAACAAAATCTATTCATTGTTGAGTGATTCATCGTCCATATTTCAAATAGGGTTTTAATAAGTTAATTCATGTAGGATTAGCTAGTTGCAATAATAATTACCATAGTCACATACCCCATACTTCAAGAAGAAAATTAACTTTTTTTTTATATCTTTTCTATAAAGTTTTATTCCTAGTAGAGATCACACTTAGGGAAATGTCATAAGTAATTTCCCGATAGGTTCAATTAACCTATTGATTTTGTTAAAAGGGTGCTCCATACGCTTGTTGAGTAATTGATGGTATAAAGTTTATATTTTCAATGTTATGGGTTTTTCTACTGACCAAAAAAAAAAATTGTTATGGGTTTTTCCCATAACATGCATATCTTACTCTATTATAAATATGATTGATAAATACAATCAATATACTTGCTAATATGAGTCTCGATATATTTCTTCGGGAAGGACATGTTGGTGAGTTCAATGGACACTTCAATGACAGCAACAGAGTGGGTGATGGCCGAACTTATAAAACATCCTAGGGCAATGAAAAAGCTCCAAGAATAATTAGAGAAAGTCGTGGCTGAATAGAGCGGTTAGAGGGCTTCGACTACTTAGACATGGTCATCAAGGAGACCATGAGGCTTCACCCTGTGGCTCCGCTTTTGCTTCCCCATGAGGCGACCAAGGACTGCACAGTAAACGGCTTCCACAAGTCGAGGTTCATCGTGAATGAGTGGTCCATTGGAAGGGACCCGAAAGTGTGGACCACTCATGACCCGAAAGAGTTCATGCCTGAAAGATTCTTAGGTCGAGCGTAAATGTTAAGGGGCGTGACTTTCAGCTCCTGCCATTCGGAACAGGCCACTGAGTGCATCCTGGGATGCAGCTCGACTTGACCATGGTGCGGTTCGTAATTGCTCAGCTCATGCGCTGCTTTGACTGGGAGCTTCCTAGCCACGTGTCACCGAGCTAGCTTGACATGACTGACGAGTTTGTGCTCACTATTCCTAAAGCCAAGCATTTGGTGGTCACGTGTAAGTACTGTTTGAGTGAGTGAAAGAAAGTTCACTTTTTTTTTTTCAATGGATGATTGAGTTTTCAAAAATAAATATGATCTGATCAAGAAGTTTCATGGTGTTAAATTTTATATCAAGTGGTGTTAGTTTTTATACCAAATGGATTGCCTACAAATTTGTTATTTAAGGTTTGCTTGATTTTCAAAGTATTATTGTCCCACTATTGAAATTCAATACAGGATTTTGGGTCATGTGGAGATCAGAGACTTCTTAATTTCTTCACTATAGTTTAGAGCATTGTGTTGTGTTTATTGTCTCTGAGATTCAGCCAAATCCGAGAAAGAACCAATTTGAATCGAAGGTTGAAATGACTTATGCTGTGGTAAACAAAAAAACCTATATGCGATATGAACGACACGAGATGGGATTATTAATAAATTGATGCTATTATTTGAACTATGTGGGCCTATTTTGTTTTTTCTTTTCTTATAGAAATAAAAGACCTGGTCTACCTAGGGCATTAGACATGATCTAATGACTTTTATTCAAAAGGTAGTGACATGCTGATTCCTTTTGGTCTTTCTTTTAAGCAAAATAAACATGAATAATGCATGAGATGCATTTATTAATTAAATTTATCTACATAAGGTGATTTTGAATATATTGACCCTAAAGCATGTGACTCACTAAATGACGTGCAATATGTGACATGCATATTATGAACTAATTAATCCTATATGCAATCTATACAATTTGAATGACATTTTTATTTGATTTTATTCTTTATTAATAAAAACTATAAATTATCCTAAATACATATGAATTCTAGAATTAATATGCATTATCCTTGACATGAATTTTGACCCTGAATTATAAACATGCAAGAGACATATAAAATGTGATATATATGCATAAAATCTCGTGATGCTTTAAAATAAATGTCGTACCCAATATTTATTAAATCAATGATATATTATTTCAAAGCAATTAAATTATATTTAATAAATCAAACATAACAAACTACGATATAAGTCACACATGAGACAACATGTGAGGGGCCCGACCTTTAGCCTCTAAGGTCGGATGCCCTAACACACCTTAATTAATGCAAAGGAATAATCAAAATATTAATGTGATAACCTCAGGTCCAACTATCAAATAACATGCATTAAAAATCTATAGTAAAATTAAATAACCGTATGAAATTGCATGAACTTGACCTACCTCAATTAAGGGTTTACCTAAGTAAAAGTCGATGCGAGGCGGAGGTGCGGCCGTCAAGTCCAATGACTGCCAGGTCTTCGTCGGCAAGCTAGACACGATGGGAGGGCTTTAAGGGCGAGTTGGATGCAGCAGCAGAGGGTTGGTGCTTGCTGGAAAATGTTGCAGGAGCTCAGTGAGTGGTTGTCGGTGCTGGGTGGAGCTTCGTTGAGGCTGGCTTGGCATCGGACAGGGAAGCACACGGCGAGGATTGGTCTAGTGCGGTGGGATCATTAGAATCAATTCCTGTCGGAGGCTTGCCTGACCTGCTAGCGTCAATGAAATCTATGTTAAAATATTTAAATAATAAACAACGCATTCATTTAATAGCTTAAATTTTTAAATAGTTATCATCGAATTTTTCTAGGCCTCATTTGTCTTCCTAATTAAATTTCCACACTTGACACTAGATAAAAGATCAAACTAAGCATGAGGAAGAGTATTAGAATAGTTAAATAATAAATCATGCCTTCATATAATAATTTAAGCTTTAACAGTTGAGAGTAGTGTCACAAAATTTCACATGAAGATATGGTTTTATATTTAATTACTCTAACAATCTAGATGCTAGTGGAGCAATGCAGACGGTGGGAAAACTGCAGGAAAAACTCGTCGAAGATACTGGTTACGTTTGGAGGGCCGATGGCTGGATTGGAAAGGCACTTTCGAGCTATGGGTATGCCTGGGATCATGGTGGAGAGCAGCTGCGTCTCTATGGGTGGCACGCCAAGGCTACTAGAGGCTCGACGAGACGGAATAGGGGTTGTTGAGGATGCCGGTTGCCAGCATGGAGTCGTCAAAGAGAGCGTTGGAGGTGTTGTGGGTTGCGATTTGGTGTTGCGAAGCTGGCCCGTAGCTGGAGCGCTACGGACGTGCGAGTAGAGGCCTCAGGAGAGAGACTGATACTCTGTCTTGTGTATTGCGTTCTCTTGTTTGTATTGCATATTGTGTATGTGAGCCCTTCTTTTGTGAACGTCCCATAACGTGCTTAGATAGACCAAGGTTTAGGGTTCCCTTGCAAGAATGAGAAAAACCACTTTCTTTTAGCTCAAAGAAAAATCATTAATCCTCTCACCTTAGGAAATTAGGATATCACCCTCTAATTATCTTCATATAATTAGAATTCTCAACGATGATACCCTTATTCCTTCCTAATTTGGTCAAATAATGTAATATTTCCTAATTTAGCACTCCTCATGCACCTCACATGTGATTTTCAACCATAGAGAGAATTATGCGCTTGGCTGAATTGATACAAAACGAAGAACAAATGGATACATTGACCTATTTGTTGGAGAAATCTTTCCAGAATATTTTGAAGCTGACAAAACGTTTCTTTCAGTCTAAAGTCTGGATGTTCGGAGACCGTCAGTTTAAAGTCTGAAGACTTTGTTCTCTCGAGACTCAAGACTCAAGACTTAAGACTCGGGACTCAAGACTTAAGTCTGTTCTCACTGACAGTCTTTCTAATCCAGTGACGAAGGAAATCCAAAGCCGAGGTTTATGGTTGAGGATTCGATCCTATTCTCTGGAATAGATTCTTTGGTTGGATAATCATTTCGGATTCTTTAATTCTTATCTAAGATCGATTGAAGATCCGTTGGTCGACGAAATAATCTTGGAATGTTCTATTCATGGAAACCGAGATCCCGATTGTATGGGCGAACGGATTGATGGGCTATCATCGATTCCTTAAATAGCTCGGATGATCTTCTTGATTGATTCCGTCCAACGGGTAGATTGGAGGAATTCCTTTGGTAAGTGCCAACGGCTATGATGGCATGAAGGAGTATAAAAAGAAGTCGTTCTAGTTATTTTAAGTGTGTGAGTGATAGAAAAATTCCAGTCTCGAAGATCCTTGATTGTTACTTGAGACTGTTCGAGCGAAATTGTATACAGAGAGTGGTTGTACTTGGTGACACCTTGAGAGAGTGTGGTAGATCATCTACACCTAGAATTCAAGGAAGATCAACACTGTAACAGCTCTTTGATTATAGTGGAATCCAGCCAATCGGCTGTCAGTGCAGAAGAGTGGACGTAGGCTTGAATCAAGCCGAACCACTATAAACCGAGTGTTCAATTCTCTCTTTCCCTTACTCAGTCTCTCGATTGATATTTAATTCTTGCGATTGAATCTTTAACTGTTTAAATATCGTGCAAGCTTCGAGAAATTTTTTATATACCTATTCACCCCCCCTCTAGGTACTCATACTAGCAATATCAATTGGTATCAGAGCCTGTGTTCTTACTTTATTTGAAGTGTTTTACTTCAGAGTAAAAGATCCATGGCTAGTATGCTAGCACCAGGACTAATGGAGGGGCAAAGCAATACCAGACCTCCCTACTTCGATGGAAAGGATTACAACATCCGGAAGAACAAGATGAAAGCTTTCCTACGATCAAAGGATCCTCCGGAATGGGACGTTGTGGAAAGAGGAATTACTCCCGCTGCTGCATCAATCTCGAAAGAGGGAAAGACACTATTGAAACCAGCGGAATGTCTCAAGAAGAGATAAACAAGAGACAAGCACTCGATGCAAAAGCAATTTACTCTTTATATTGTGCTTTATCTCCAACTGAATATAATAGAATATCTTCTTGTGTTACAGCAAAAGAAGTATGGGATAGACTACACATCACCTATGAAGGGACAAACGCGAGTGAAGGAGACCAGAATTAACATTCTCCTTGGTCAATATGAAGCATTCAAAATGAAACCAGGAGAATCTATAACGACATGTTTAGTCGTTTTACGAGATATTGTCAATGGTCTTGAGAACCAAGGTCAAAAAATTTCTGATCCCATGAAAGTGAACAAGCTTCTGCGTGGACTCTCTAAAGATTGGAATCATATAAAGACTTCAATAAGAGAGACGCAAAGAATCATGCCATTATCTCGTAGACGAGCTGATTGGAACTCTTCGGTCTTACGAAGTGGAACGAATTAATGAAGACGAAGATCCAAGAGGTAAGAAATCTATTGCACTAAAATCAAATGACGATTCGATGATGCAGATTCTCAAGATGATATGGATGATGAGGAGCTCGCTCTCATGATAAGAAGATTCAGAAAACTGAATAGAAAAGGCAGAAGGTTCATCCCAAGGAAACAAAGTTTTCGAGACAGCGAGACCAAGTCTCGTTGATGATGTGGAACCAAACAAAGATGTAGTCTGCCGAATGTAAAAAGAAGGGACATATCGACCTAACCGTCCTCTTCGAAAAAGAAAAGAGGAAAAGTTGAGAAGTCTCGAAAAGCTCTCAAAGCCGAGACCCGGAGCGATACTGAGTGTGAAGAGAGTGATGAGGAATATGCCAACCCGTGTCTCGATGGCACAATCGACTCGACTGGATCGACTGGATCGACTCGGACAGTGAATTTGAGGTAAGTGATTATAAAATCCCTGTCAAAGTCTCTAAATATATTGATGAGTTATGTTTCGGTCTTAAGACTTCTCTTAAAAAGATTTCCGAACTTAAAAAAGAAAACTCAATTTTAAAACAAAAGGAAAACATTTTGGAAGAAAAGGTAAAAAATTTAGACTTGAATGTTTCTACTCTTAAAGAGAGTGAAGACAATCTTTCAAAAGAAAATGCTTTCTTAAAAACTGATTTATCAAATATTTCAAAGAAATTTTCAATAGGATCTGAAAAACTTGAAAAAGTTCTTTCAATCCAAAGACCTTACTTCAATAAGTCGGGTCTAGGTATGACAGCGGAAACAATTCCCTTGATTGATTTTCCGAAAGTAAAAGAAAGAATTAAGAAAAGACCGTCAAGGGAGGCTTATAAAAATCATTTCAAAAGAGTTTTTGTAAAGCCTGTAGGTCGAAATGCTTTAAGGTGTTCTAAGTGTAACAGTCAGGATCATTTTGAAAAAGAGTGCCCTATGGTTTGGAAGCCTGTTAAGAGAGTATGGCCTAATAATGCTCATCCTACTAACACCAAAGGACCCAAGAAAGTTTGGGTACCAAAGAAAGCTTGAGACTCTCTTTTGAATGCAGGTCTCTGTCAAAAAGAAGATAAAGTGGTATCTTGACAGCGGATGCTCAAGACACATGACAGAGACTCAAATTGTTTCATTAAGCTTATTCAAGTAAATGGTGGAAAAGTTTCTTTCGGAGGAAATAGCAAAGGAAGAATTGTGGGATTCGGGACTGTAAAAATTGGAAATCTCACAATAAGCAATGTCTCTCTAGTGGAAGGACTCAACTACAATCTACTCAAAGCATTAGCCGCTTGTGTGATACTGGTTACAAGATCTCCTTTCAAGAAGGCACATGTTCAGGAATTAGTAAAGATTCGACTCGTCTTTCATGGGTCAAAGGCATGGAAATATCTACCTCCTTGATGTAAAGCCAAATGAAGAACAATGCTTAATCTCAATTCAAGATGAAGCAGTTCTATGGCACAGAAAACTTGGCCATATCAACAAGAAGCAATTAGCCAAAATCTCTTCTAAGCAGCTTGTTCGAGGTCTACCTAAATTGCCATACCAAAAGTCTGACTTATGCACTCCATGCATTCTGGGAAAGCAGGTAAGAAATTCATTTAAGCAAATAAATCATGTCTCTACTAATCATGTATTACAGTTGCTTCATATGGATCTCTTCGGACCAACAAGAACCCGAGCATTGGAGGTAAGAAGTATTGTCTAGTAATTGTAGATGATTACTCTCGCTTTACACCGGGTATATTTTCTTGCAAGTAAGTCGAAACTTTTTCGTACTTTGAGAAGTTTGCTAAAAAGGTTCAAAATGAAAAAGGATGTACTATTTCAAGTATAAGAACAGATCATGGAAGTGAATTTGAAAATCAAGATTTTACAAAATTCTGTGATAAATCTGGTTTTAATCACATGTTTTCCTCTCCGTATACTCCGAGCAAAATGGAGTTGTGGAAAGAAAGAATAGATCTCTTCAAGAAATGGCTAGAACACTTTTAATTGAAAGTAAAATTTCTTCACGATTTTGGGCTGAAGCTTTGTTTCAACTGCTTGCTATATTATAAATAGAGTCTTTCTAAGACCTATTCTTGAGAAAACCCCCTATGAATTGTTCAAAGGTAAAAAGCCAATCGTTTCATACTTTCATGTGTTTGGTTGCAAATGCTTTATTTTGAAAAATGCAAATGATCGAGTTGGTAAGTTTGAAGAAAGATCGATGAAGGCATCTTCCTTGGATATTCTACATCAAGCAAAGCCTACGAGTCTATAACAAGAAAAGCCATTCTGTGGAAGAATCAATGAATGTCAAATTCCAAGACTCAGCGCAAGATGAATCCAGCCGACTCAATATGAAGAATCGAACTCACTCTAGACCTTCCAAAGTCTTCAATTCAAGAAGCATCTCGGACTGGAAGTCCAACATCAAGAAGCCTCTGAAGATTCAAATAAAGAAAGAGATCATCAACCAAGCAAATCAACCAAGAATCGGAAACACAAATCCAGTCATCCCAAAGATCTCATTATTGGCGAAATCAATGAAGGAATCCGCACCGATCAAAAAGGCGTGAAGAGTCTAGTGCTGTTGCTCTCATCTCGAAATTGAACCAAAGAGCATAGAAGAAGCTTTATCGATGAAAGCTGGATCGAAGCTATGCAAGAGGAGCTCGACAGTTCAATATTAATGATGTCCGGGAATTGACATCTAAACCGAAAGGTAAAACTGTTATTGGAGCCAAATGGGTATTCGGAACAAGATGAACGAAGAAGGAAAAGTCGTACGCAATAAAGCAAGACTCGTGGCCAAGGGATACACGCAAGAAGAAGGAATAGACTATGACGAGACTTACGCACCAGTTGCAAGGTTAGAAGCTATTCGTCTATTACTTGCGTTTGCTTGTTACAAAAATTTCAGGTTATTCCAAATGGACGTCAAAAGTGCTTTCCGAATGGATTTATCCAAGAGGAAGTTTATGTGGAACAACCGCCTGGATTTGAAGACCCAAAGAAGCCGACTCGGTCTTTAGACTAAAAAAGGCTTTGTATGGTCTAAAGCAAGCACCTCGAGCTTGGTACGACAGACTAAGTAAGTTCTTATTACGAACGGATTTGTCAAAGGTAAAGTAGATACTACTCTGTTCATCAAAAAGGAAAACAAAAGTTTCTTACTCGTTCAAATATATGTTGATGACATTATTTTTGGATCCTCTAATGAAAGTCTTTGCAAGAAATTTTCTAAGTCTATGCGGGATGAATTTGAAATGAGTATGATGGGAGAATTAACATTCTTTCTTGGCCTTCAAATTAAGCAATTGAAGGAAGGAACTTTTATCTTCCAAGAAAAATATGCTAATGATCTTGTCAAAAGATTTGGATTGGAAAAGTGCAAAAAGACCGATATACCAATGTCATGTTCTCGAAGATAGACAAGGATGAAGAAGGGAAGAAAGTAGATCAAAAGCATGTACAGAGCATGATCGGTTCACTTCTTTATCTTACGCTTCTAGACCTGATATTTTGTTTAGTGTTTGTATCTCGTGCTAGGTTTCAATCGATCCTAGAGAATCACATCTCATTGCCGTGAAACGTATTATCAAATACGTTGCTTCATCTCGCAAGCATCGGTCTTTGGTATCCAAAGAGGGAGACTTTAATCTTCTAGGATACTCGGATGCAGATCTGGCCGGTTGCGAGTCGATAGAAAGAGCACTTCGGAACTTGTCAACCGCTTGGAAACAAAGACGGTGTCTTGGTTTTCAAGGAAGCAAAGCATTGTAGCTCTCTCAACGACGTAAGCGAGTATGTAGCTCTTGGAAGCTGCTGTTCGCAGATTCTATGGATAAAACAACAGCTACAAGACTTTGGCATTGAAGACTCATGCACGTAAATCGAGATGTGACAACACCAGCGCGATCAATCTCACCAAAAATCCAATCCTTCATTCAAGAGCAAAGCATATTGAGATTCGTCATCACTTTATTAGAGATCATATTCAAAATGGAGAAATCTCTATTTAATTTGTTGATTCAAAGAGCCAACTAGCAGATATCTTTACAAAGCCTTTGGAGAAAAATCAATTCGATTTTATCCGCTCAAGACTCAACATTTTGAAGCTTGAAGAAGTTAAAGTCTAGAGACTCACCAACTCTAAGACTCTAAATCCTGAGACTTAATCATTCATGGCTAAAAGACCGTAAGTTGCTATTCTATCTAAAAGGTACGAATTCTTGTTTATCTTATCTCGAAAAGGTACGTTCTTTTATTCAGATATAATTCATGTGAAATTTGAAAACTTGTCTTTTTAAAGGAAGTTAATTTTAGCAGTTATTGATTTTGAAAAGAAGTGTTCGTACACTTTCCTTGTGCCGTTTAAACTTCTCTTTTCAAATCCGAGGAATGTATATATATACAGTTATTCTACCCCCAAATTTTCAAAACCCTAAAAAAACACTCTCCTCTCGATACTGTTTCTACTCTTTGTTCATTGTCGAGAAAGTGGTCATTTTTCTTGGGAAAAGCAAGTGAAGGAATCCTCCTATAGACAAAGGAAGATGTCGTCTTCGAGGAAATCATCAAGAATCGCAAACAGGGGACCACAGAGAATGGAGAAGGGACCGACACACTTCGATCTTACTGAGGATGAAGACTTACCAAGTCAGCGACAAAGTCCGATTCGCTCTCCTCCACGTCATTCAGCATCTCCTGCCCCACAAGGTGCAAATCTGGAAGAAGAGATAATCGAGGATGCTGACCCAGAATTGGGAATTGCTCCTAAAGGAAGGGCAATGGAGGCTCTTGAGAACATTCCCAGTGATCCTCGTATGCCAGGACAAAATCTGATTGACGGGAAGGATGATGACAAAATGTTCCTTGAATTTAAACCTAGAATGGGTGTGGCAGCGAATGTGAAAGGAAATCGGATGGATTTGTTTAAATCCAAGGATCAGGAAAAAGCGTATTTCAGGCTGTTGAAAAGAGGGGTGATAAACCCTAGAAGTGTTGATTTTGACTTCCTGGACACCATCAACGTGAACTTAAGAGAAAAGTTGAATTTGCTTCAACTTGAGACTTTTTGCTCTGACTCTACGGACGGGTATGATCAACTGACCGCTTATTTCTATTCAAATCTTAGCTTTTTGGATGCGAATAGAATTTCATTCGTGTTCGAGATCAAGTCTATGTGGTAGACGTGAATATGTTGGCGGACATAGTCGGAGTTGAAAGGGGCGCTATCTTCCAATCAAAGTCTCACCTGCTCGTACTACTCGGATCTTGTCAAAGATAGAGACGTAGAGAAGAAAATTACCTATTCCAGGATGAAAGCCATCAACATTGTGCTTCATAAGATTGTGATCAACTGTCTTAGACCGAAGTCTACATCAAAGACCTCTCGTGTCTCTTTCGAAGCAAAGTTGATGTATGCGATCAACTCAGACGGAAGTTTTCTCTCCCGCACACTATTCTCTTCCATATGTACAGAGCGGTGTCAAAGGACAAAGGACAATTGCCTTATCCCGGTCTCGGTGACCAAGATCTTCGACATCTGAACATTGAACTACCACATACTCTCTCGTGTTCGACCGTGTGATAAGATGGTGGTAGGGTTGAAAATGTTAATGAAGATGCGTCTCGCAAGAACTCTCCAAGGCAATGGAGAAATTCAAAGTGAAATCTCCAAATTCACTGCTTCAAAAGGAAAGGAAAGGAGGCCATTGGTGCTCCATTGAAGAAGAAGAAAAGAACTCTCATCCTTGAGGATGAAGATGAAGATGAAGATGATGAAGATCCCACTATCCAAGCGCCGACAAGAACAAGACGTTCTCAGTGTCTCATCAAACAGATCTTCAGCGAACGAGAAGAAGGAGAACGTAAACGAGAGAAGAGGAAAGACAGAGAGAAAAGGAGAAAGAAGTTGAAGAAGAAGAAGAAGAAGAAGGAGAAAAAGAAAAGTCTCGCGACAATTCGGAGAGAAGGGAAATGAAAAGCATGATCATCACTCTTCCCCTTTCGATGTCCTAGAGACAGGGGGAGTTGGTGAGCAAGAGAGGTCTACACCTCATGCCGCTATCGTGAAGATCTAAGACAATCTCCGAAGACCCGAGAAGAAGTTCGGTCTCTCAATTGCCCGAAGAAGGTAATACGACGATTCCAAATCTGCCGAGACTATACCGAAGCGCCATCGTCTCGCATCGAGAAAGTTCATGCCGGTACACGACGGATGATTCTGCAGATTTTCGGAGTATTATGAATATTCTTCTCGAAATGCGTAGCCGGATATATGTTCTGGATCGTGAAATCCAAGCTTTGAAGAGCGCTGGACAAGCATCTTCAGTCTCTCTAGAGGATAAATTCAAAGACCTAGCTCGCAACTTCAAGCAAATGCCAAGGGAGAAGAGGTAGCTCATCCGAGAGAAGACCAAGAAGCTCGAAGGAGTAGTCCATCTATTGGGGATTTCCAGATCGTGCGCATTCCCAAGCGACATGACTCCTTTCTCACCCTTTTCAATGCTGACAAAAAGGGGGAGAACCAAAATTTGAACCATTTAAAACTTTGACTTTTGTGGTTATGTTTAGTTTATTTTTGAGAATGACTTGAGAACTTGAACTTGGGTGTGAATTTGACTGAATTGATCTGTGGATTATGATGCTTGACTGGTTGCATTTATTCAAGTGTTGTTATATGGTGTTTCTCATGAAAGTCTAACCAATTTTCTGTGGATGCGAGTCTGGTTGTTTTATTAATCTTTATGAGTTAGCCATATTGCTTGAGAAATGTTTTGCGGTCAAAGTTGTTCAAATCCTCAAGAAAGTTTTGTCACCATCAAAAAGGGGGAGATTGTTGGAGAAATCTTTCCAGAATATTTTGAAGCCGACAAAACGTTTCTTTCGATCTAAAGTCCGGATGTTCGGAGACCGTCGCTTTAAAGTCTCGAAGACTTTGTTCTCTCGAGACTCAAGACTCAAGACCCAAGACTCAAGACTCAAGACCCAAGACTTAAGACTCGGGACTCAAGACTTAAGTCCTTCTCTCACCGACGCTCTTTCTAATCCAAAGTGACGAAGGAAATCCAAAGCCGAGGTTTATGGTTGAGGATTCGATCCTATTCTCTGGAATAGATTCTTTGGTTGGATAATCATTTCGGATTCTTTAATTCTTATCTAAGATCGATTGAAGATCCGTTGGTCGACGAAATAATCTTGGAATGTTCTATTCATGGAAACCGAGATCCTGATTGTATGGGCGAACAGATTGATGGGCTATCATCGATTCCTTAAATAGCTCGGATGATCTTCTTGATTGATTCCGTCCAACGGGTAGATTGGAGGAATTCCTTTGGTAAGTGCCAACGGCTATGATGGCATGAAGGAGTATAAAAAGAAGTCGTTCTAGTTATTTTAAGTGTGTGAGTGATAGAAAAATTCCGAGTCGAAGATCCTTGATTGTTACTTGAGACTGCTCGAGCGAAATTGTATACGAGAGAGTGGTTGTACTTGGTGACACCTTGAGAGAGTGTGGTAGATCATCTACACCTAGAATTCAAGGAAGATCAACACTGTAACAGCTCTTTGATTATAGTGGAATCCAGCCAATCGGTGTCATCGGTGCGAAAGAGTGGACGTAGGCTTGAATCAAGCCGAACCACTATAAACCGAGTGTTCAATTCTCTCTTTCCCTTACTCAGTCTCTCGATTGATATTTAATTCTTGCGATTGAATCTTTAACTGTTTAAATATCGTGCAAGCTTCGAGAAATTTTTTATATACCTATTCACCCCCCCTCTAGGTACTCATACTAGCAATATCACTATTTATATTGTAATGACAAAAAAATAAGATAGGAAATAATATACAAGATTCACTATTTCTTATTCTCTAAAGTATTGTCCAATTTGACTTAATCAATTAGAATAGTAATGTCACAATCGGTATCTGCAACAATATCCAACCATATCTCCAACACTCCCCCTCAAGTTAGTGGCCTATATATGTTGTGGACACCTAGCTCGTTTAGTAGGTACATATGTTATCTTTGGCATAGTGGCTTGGTGAAGATGTCCACAAGTTGCTCCATAGTTCCAATTCCTCTTGTTATAAGGACTCCTTCTCTGATCTTGTCTCGAATGAAATAGCAATCAAATTCTTTATGCTTCGTTCTCTCGTGGAAAATCCAACTTAGACCCATAATACCTAATTGGAAGCCTAAACAAGCCCGGAAAATTACCAAGACTCATTCAATAAATAATAAGACTTGTCTACTTGCTAAGTACACTAACCATTTGTTTAATGTGCATAGGTAAATCCCTAATTTAATTATTATAATCTAATCTATCCACCTAATTACACTTAATTAAATCTAATCAACCCATAATCATCATTAGCAAACTAAGTAAGGATTAGTGAGTAAAACTCACTTGTTTAACGAGCCAAGCAGTTCTAAATGTCGGGAACACGACGGGGGCCGACTTTCTCCAAAACGGGCCTAGGTTTCAGGGTCGGGATCGACCTCAAAATGGGCCACAAAGCCGCTAGAATACCCACTCTATTCTGACTTGTGTTTGGCTAGAAAAGAAAGCCACAAGCTCGGTTATGGACAGGGATTGATTGAGAGAGGGTGTAAAAGGCCAAACCGAGCCTAGGCGGAGGTTTACCGATAGAGGAACGGTGAAGGACAGCCTTGGCTGAGCTCAACCAAGGGCTGGGATGCACAACAGAGGTGGCTGGACGACGTGAGGGAGGCGGACGTGCGCAGCTAGGCAATAGGCGAGCGGTGGCTGCAAGCAGCAACGACAAGGCGTGCGACGGCAATCCAAGTGGTCCAATGACGAGCTGCTGTCCTTGGCAGTTCCTTGGTCTGTTGGTGCGAAAATGGAGTGCTTGGCCAGCTAAGGGAGAGAGAAAGAGAAGAGATAAGAGAAAGGTAGGCCACCATGGCCAATTTTTCCAAGCTTGTTTTCCAAGATTCATCCTTGGCCAAGTGTTGGTCCTTGGCTCACAATCCACCAACAATGCTCGCTTCTAGAAGTCTGAGGCGGTCCAAACGTCGTGGGTGGTGGGGGCACACGAATTTCCAACAAATCTCTCTCAATTGGGCACTTAATCTTGCTCAAGTCACTCCTATTTGACCTCAATAAATTTTGTTACCGAGTCAATACTCAAATTAGTATTTTTCCTCATCACTCGAACCATCTTGCATCCCAACTACGTGATCAAAACGATCCTCGGCCTTTTTCTACACAAAAATGGTCCTATGCTGACTTTTTCCCAAAAAGTCTCAGGTTTTAGAAAATCTCTTGAGACTGAGTCGACATACCTAGAATTTATTATGACATGACAGAAATTTTCAATTTCTGAAATCAAACCTAAATTCACAATTAATTTCCATTCGGCGCATTTTTAGCATGATCTAGACTACCGAATAGTTTCAAAAAATTTTGGTGCAAATGACCCATGGTCGATTTTCTTCAAGCCACTATGAACACACTCGACACATTGACGACTCTCGGTTATTGTGAAAATCTCGAGAATTCAAATACGGACACGGGGTACCAAAACAACAGAAGAATCGGTCTAGGGCCGATTGATGAGAATTTTCCAATTTAGTAGTGTCACCCACAATTAGCCACACATCTCCGTCGAACAAACCTATCTCTAATCTCTAATCGATTTATATATGTGCCGTAATAATCTCTAAAGATGAGTACGGTTGAGAAGTCGATTCCTGGTCGAATTCTCAAGTTTATTACCTTAAAATTCCTTAATGGCTTCTCTGGATAATCTAGTTATCTCAAGAGTGATCAGCTCTGAGAACAGCCCTATAGGTGCGTCGATGAAATGCCCAATTTATTCCATAGAAAACATGACTGAAAATCTGGGATGTCACACATTATATTGCGAGTTCCCATATTATTTATCACATATCTAAGTTCCTAGGAGTCTTTATTGCTACGTAAAGTTTTAAGGTCAAAGTTCTAAGTTCCTATGTCTTTATTATGCTTTTCTAGTTCCTATGTCTATTAATGCTTAGGTAGTTCCAATATCTATTTAATTGTTGTTTATTTCCTATATCGTAGTCCTTTTATAATAGAAGAGAATTCTTAGAGAGTGGTAATTATTTTTAGAGATTGGATAACTCCTATTTTGGTCTCTTTATCCTTAGAAAGTGGATTAGTCCTTAGTGGTGAGCCAAGAAGCACTTTATCATCAGCTGGTGGCTTCCCTTTAAGCCCTAGTGGTGAGCTTATATATCCCAAAGTCCATTATCTTTAGTGGATGATTCATCCTTTAAGTCTTGGTGGTGAACTTCGTTTATCTCGATCTTCTTCCATGATTGGGAGCGTGTCCTTCATACATTGATGGCAATCGTATTCTATCATGCACTTATGTTTACCCATCGACAGCCACTCCATGCACACATTATTCCCATACACTTACCCTTACAATTCCCCACCTTACAATTCCCCATTCTCGAAATCACTCGTCCACACACGCATCAAAGACTAAGAGGTAATCCCTTAGAAAGGCTAAGGAATGATTGTTTATTGAGGGATAGCGTATCTACTTCGATATACCATTGTTCTATACCGTAGTCCCCTTATGTATGTATGTATATATGTATGTATGTATTTGTAATAGAAAGATTACTAAATCTATTCATAGAACACCTTCATCTAAATCCATGAATTCAGCATGCACACTGAAAGAAACTTAATCTCCTTTATCTTATTTCTTTCTCTTTTTCCAATATTTTTCCCCATATATATAGTCTTTTGTCTCCCTAAACGCATATAGATTTATTTATATGATTGCATTTATTGTTATGTATTTTTAAATTTATATTAGCTTTGTTAAATAAAATACCCGAAGGCCAGTGAAATGATCCATCCCTATGTTCAAAAGCGATAGAGAGGATCCCGTGTTCAAATAATAATTTTATTTGTTTAATGTAATTTTAAGGGCCATGCCCATCACCCTTCGGGTCAATATTTATTACCTGATGCATGAGAACAAGGAGAATTGCATAGATTGAATACATTTAATATAATCATATATTGCTAGAAGTTTCCTGAAATCGATGGCCATAAAATGAAACTAAATACCTTACCTCGAAGAGTCCAACGCTATCTAGATGCACGGACCCACTAAAAAAACAAAACGTAATTAATGTCACGTGTTTGAAGCCAGAACACTCATCTGTCTTCCATATTTCTTTATCCCAGCGCCATTGTCACCCCACCTCCATCCAAATAACCACCTCAATGGTGTGGATATGGATAACACTCCTCGCTCTGATTGCTCATCTCTTATTGCGAGCTTTGCTGTGGGAAACACGGGATAAGAAGAAATTGCCTCCCGGTCCAAGAGGGTTTCCGATTCTTGGAAACCTCCCTTTGTTAGGGAAGAATCCTCACCATGATCTCCACAAACTAGCTCAAAATTATGGACCCCTCATGTACTTGCGCCTCGGGTTCGTTCCCACGATCCTCGTCTCATCACCCGAAGTGGCCGAGCAATTCCTCAAGACCCATGATCTTATTTTCGCAAGCCGGCCGCCTCATGAGGCCGCAAAACACATATCTTATGAGCAAAGGAGCTTGGCATTTGCGCAGTACGGCCCGTATTGGAGGAACATTAGAAAGATGTGCACTTTGGAGCTCCTTAGCAATGCAAAAATCTACTCCTTCAGATCCATGAGAAGAGACGAGGTCGGCTGGCTTGTGAATTTTCTCAAAGACGCATCTCATGACCACATGGCCATTGACTTGAGCGCGAAGATCTCATCGCTAAGTGCCGACATGAGTTGTCTGATGATCTTCGGGAAGAAGTACATGGACAAGGAGTTTGACGAGAGAGGGTTCAAGGCCGTGGTTCAAGAAGTGATGGTGTTGACCGCCACGCCGAACATCGATGACTATGTTCCTTTTTTGGCATCATTTGATCTTCAGGGGTTGACGAAGCGCATGAAAGCCGTGAGCAGAGTATTCGATGCTTTCTTCGAGAAGATTATTGACGAGCACTTGGAGACCAAGAAAGAGGAAGGACAGACCAAAGATTTTGTTGATGTCATGTTGGGTATCATGGGATTGAACGAGGGAGAGTACCATATCGACAGGCCCCATATCAAAGCCATAATTCTGGTAATGAAAGAAATTTTTATCGCTAACCTTAGTTATTTTTCAATTATCTAAGCATACGTTGGTGTAGGAAATTAATTAGAACAAGGATTACGCTAGTTGAAGCTCTGAGATGAGCATAGTCGGGGTTCAAAACTGATTTAGAAGATAATTCCATAGGTCAAAAGTGGATATTTGAGCGTATGGAAACACATATAGAAACATGGAACAAAATCTGTGATTGCACTTTGTAAATCAATTTTTGTAGACAATTTTCAATAATTCAACTATCACATCCCGGCAGAATTTGTCTAAATTTGATTAAGCATGTTGAATCGGTGTCATCCTCTCAGTTACCATCTAAGATTTGCAAGTTTTAATGGCAATAAGCAATACCATTTTGTCTATATTTGATGTCTATGGTTACAACAAATAGTCTTGTTAGCTTCTTTATATATTGTTGGGAACCAACGGTGTCCAACAATTTTGTAAGCCTCTGTGTTGTCTATCTACCAATTAATCAAGCGGGTCATACACGAGAAGTAGAAGTTCAGGATCACGATAGAGAATGAATGTCTCTTTTCTTGAAGTACGTTGAATCGGTGTCATCCTCTCATTTACTATGTAAGATTTGCAAGTTTTAAAGGCAATTTTTAAGCAATATCATTCTGTCTATATTTGTTGTATATGGTCACAACATATAGTCTTGTTAGCTTCTTTATATATTGTTGGGAACCGACGGTGTCCAACAATTTTGCAAGCCTCTATGTTGTCTATATACCAATCAACGAAGCGGGTCATACACGAGAAGTAGACGTTCATGATCACGATAGAGAATGTGTGGTCTCTTTCTTGAAGTATGTTGAATCGGTCTCATCCTCTCATTTACTATCTAAGATTTGCAAGTTTTAGTGGCAATTTTAAAGCAATACCATTTTGTCTATATTTGTTGTGTATGGTTACAATAGATACTCTTGTTAGCTTCTTTATATATTGTTGGGTACCGACGGTGTCCAATATTTTTGTAAGGCCCTATGTTGTCTATCTACCAATCAACCAAGCGGGTCATACACGAGAAGTAGACGTTCAGGATCACAATAGAGAATGTGCGGTCTCTTTCTTGAAGTACATGTGCTAGTCTCTTTCATCCACCAGAGATTGAGTGGTTAACAGTTTTTATCAACCATGAAACGGTGAGTGCTAGAGACGACAAAATCTATTTATTATTAAGTGATTCGTGGTCCCATTTTCAATGGAGTTTATATAAGTTAATTTATGTATGTAAGGATTAGCTAGCTGGAATAATAATTTCCAGCAATATTTCATGAAGAAAAATAGCTATTTTTTCTTTCTATTAAGTATTATTCTTAGTAGAGATCATGGTTAGGGAAATCTCATAAGTAGTTTCCTAATGGAGTCAATTCACATATTGATTTGGTCAAAAAAGTGATCTATACGCTTGTTGAGTAATCGATAGTATAAAGTCTGTATTTTCAATGCATCAATTTTTCTCATAACATGCATGACTTACTTTATTCTAAATATGATTGATAAGTACAATTGATATACTCGTTCATATGAATCTCGATATATTTCTTCGTGAAGGACATGTTGGCAGGTTCAATGGATACTTCAGCGACCGCAATAGAGTGGGCAATGGCCGAACTTATAAGACATCCTAGGGCAATGAAAAAGCTCCAAGAAGAACTAGAGAAAGCTGTGGGACTAAATAGAGCAGTGGAGGAATCAGACTTAGAGGGCTTGGACTACTTAGACATGGTCATCAAGGAGACCATGAGGCTTCACCCGGTGGCTCCGCTTTTGCTTCCCCACGAGGCGACCGAGGACTGCACGGTGAACGGCTTCCACATACCCTACAAGTCGAGAGTCATCGTGAATGTGTGGTCCATTGGAAGGGACCCAAAAGTGTGGACCACTCATGATCCGGAAGAGTTCGTGCCTGAAAGATTCTTAGGGTCGAGTGTGGATGTTAAGGGACGTGACTTTCAACTCCTGCCGTTCGGAACAGGCCGCCGAGGGTGCCCTGGGATGCAGGTTGGCTTGACCGTGGTGCGATTTGTGGTTGCTCAACTCGTGCACTGCTTTGACTGGGAGCTTCCTAGCGGCATGTCACCAAGCGAACTTGACATGGCCGAAAAGTTCGGGCTCGCTACTCCTAGAGCCAAGCATCTCGTGGTCACACCTAGGTACCGTTTGAGTGAGTGAAAAAGATTTAGACTTTTCAATGGACGATTGAGTTCCCAAAAATAAATATAATCTTATCGGGAAGTCTCGCGGTGTCAATTTTTATACCAAATGGATTTCTACTAATTTCTAATGTGCTTTTCACTTGATTTAAAAGTGTCATCATCCCAGGAATGAAATTAAATAAAGTAATTTGAGTCGTGGAGACATTTGAGTGCAAAGCACGATGTCCTTGGTCGAGATTAGATGTGCGTGTGATCACTATGAGAACCCGTCACCCGACGAATGTCAGGGGAGCAATGCTACCATATGGAATGCCCCACGTCAATGGATGTCGGATTGCAATAGAGACTAGACCGATGCTCATTTGGGAATGCCGTCTAGAGGTAGACGTTGCCGTACTTAATGGGGCGAGATGACGCTTAGTTATGTCGGATGACTGTCAACTATTGAGTTGGACATGGCTGTTGGGTCGTAATTAAGTGGAACGCTTGAATGAACGAAATTGCCGCGCCTGATTATGTGACAAAATTGTGTGGCACGGAATGGAACGTGTCATAACGATTTGGCCTTATAATCGGCACCCTTGTGAATATTTGATGATTGATGTCCAGTGTTCCAGTTGTTAAATATGTTTGCTATATGCATATGTACATGAGCTGTACTAATGTGCAGGGAGGTGCTAAGGTGAGGTAAGTCTTATTTGATGTGTGCTTAGGCTACCTTTAAGTGAATTATCTTCCTAATCAAGGTTTAGGGTGTAGACTCACTAAGACATTGTCTCACCCCATCGTGATTTATAATTTTCAAGTCTTTAGATGGAGGTACGTCATGTACGTTATGGGGTCCCGCAAGTAATGGACTTTGAACACTTCTATTTCCCTATTCCCGGGACTAACCAGACCCATGAGTTGGTTGAGTCCACGGTTTGGATCGAGGAGGGTCTACCTCAATTAGTACCTCATCGATTCATAGCGTGATTCATTAACTTTCCTCAAGGGGGTCGGGAGGGTCTCCTACAGGGTTTTGATGGGCCTCCCGTTGGGACCGAGGAGTGGGAAGTAAGGCACCCTATGAATATCGACACCCCTAATGGTGTCGTGGAGGACCCTGAGCCGATGACTGTAGAGACCAGAGTGGCTCAGTAGCCTTTTTAGAGTTAAACTCTTGTGTATAGACTAGTTATGTATATAAACCAGGTTTGTCTATAAAATAGGTTTTGCAAAATTGGTTATCCTGCTTTTCTATCCTATGTTTGTTGGTTGTTTGGAGATTGTTAATTTGCTTCCGCATGTGCAATAAAATTAATGGGTGGTGACACATCCTGGGAACGTCTCAATTTAATCGACCACCGAGAGATGTGCGCGTGCTTGAGGTTCGGGGCGTGACAAGCTGTGTCCAAGAAACTAGTCAATGAAGTGCATCATATACGAGGAGTAGAAGTTAGGGTTCCTAATAGAGAAATTATGGTCTCTTTCTTAAAGTACATGTGCCCATCTCTTTCAAGCAACCGAGGTTAAGTGATTATCAATGTTCTGTCAACTATGAAAGAGTGAGTGTTAGAGACAACAAAATCTTTTCATTATTAAGTGATGCATGGTCCATATTTTAATAGGGTTTCAATGGGGAAAATTGTCCAAAAAGTCCTAAACCTATTACACTTTTGCCAGTTCAGTCCTAAACCTTTTAATTTTGCCAATTGAGTCATAAACATTTTTACTTCTTGTCGATTCAGTTCATCCGGCCAATTTTGGTCGGAAAATACTGACGTGGACGCCAGCAGTGCCACGTAAGACTATTGGCGCTGATGTGAAAAATTTTTAATAATATTTTAATATTTTTTTGAATCTTAGTATTTTATCTATTTTTCCGTTTTTCCTTTTTCTTCTCTCTCTCTCTCTCTTTGGCCTTTTTCTTGGCCTTTTCCGGTGGCTGGCCACCGGCCACCAACTACAGCCAATCGACTAGCCTCGCCTGCCACAAGCGAGGCCCGATCTAGCGAGGAGGAGCCCCACGAGGGGAGCCCTCACCCGGGCTCAGCCCAGCCAGGGTTGCCTAGGCAAGGCTGACCCTCCCTAGGCTAGGATGGCCTCGCTAGGTGTCGGTCAGGCGACGGCAACGCCAAGCGAAGCCACCTTGGCCTCGGTGAGGGGCGGCCTCGCCAAATCTGGCAAGGGGAGCCCCCGCCAGGGCTTTCCCTCGCCCAGGTGAGCGTTGACCTCACCCAAACCAGATCTGGCAAGGCCGGCCCTCAACCTTGGCCGGTGGTCGACGCCCGCCCAGCCAAGGGTGAGGGCAAGCCTCAGTGAGAGCTCCCCTCGCTCGGCGAGGCCACCCTGGCCTGGGGGACGGTCGGCCTCACCTAGGCGACCTTGGCCAAGCTGCGCTTGGGCGAGGGCTCCCCTCACAAAGGCTTCTCCTCACCCGGCCGGGCCTCGCCTGTGGTGGGAGAGGCCAGCCAGCCGACTGTGGCCGATGACAGACCACAGGAAAGGGCCAAGAAAAAAGTCAAAAATATTTATTAAAAAAAAAAAGAAGGAAAAACGGAAAAAAAAAACATAAAAAAATTAAAAAAAATTATTTAAATTATTAAAAAAAATTTCCACGTCAGCACTGGCAGTCCTACGTGGCACCGTCGACATCCACATCAACATTTTTCGGCCAAAATGGGCCGGATGGACTGAATCGGCAAGAAGTGAAAAGGTTTAGGACTCAATTAGCAAAGTTAAAAGGTTTAGAATTGAATTGGTAAAAGTACAATAGGTTTAGGACTTTTTGGACAATTTTCCCGTTTCAATGAGCTGATTCATGCATTGAAAGATTAGCTAGTAAGAGTAATAACTCTCGTCATTCAGCAACAAATATTACTTGAAGAAACAGAGTTCTTAATCTTTTTGCTAGTATTATTCTTACTAGAATTTATACTTACGCAATCTCAGAAGTAGTTTCATGATGGGATCGATTAACAAACTGATTTCGTTAAAAAGATGCCCTAAATACACTTGAGTAACCAATTACGAAAGCTTCTAGTTTTTCAATAAACAGAATGTTCTTACTACGCACATAACTTACTTTATCGTATATATATTTGATAAGTACAATGGAATACTTGTTAATATAAATTTCGATATATTTCTCCGTGTAGGACATGTTGGCAGGTTCAATGGACACTTCAGCAACCGCAATAGAGTGGGCAATGGCCGAACTTATAAGAAATCCTAGTGCAATGAAAAAGCTCAAAGAAGAACTGCGGAAAGCCGTGGGACTGAATAGAGCAGTGGAGGAATCAGATGTAGAGGGCTTGGACTACTTAGATATGGGTCATAAAGGAGACTGTGAGGCTTCACCCAGTGGCTCCGCTTTTGCTTCCCCACGAGGCGACCGAGGACGGCTTCCACATACCCTCCAAGTCGAGGGTCATCGTGAATGTGTGGTCCATCAGAAGGGACCTAAAAATGTGGACCACTTACGATCTGGAGGAGTTCGTGCCTGACAGATTCTTAGGGTTGAACATGGATGTTAAGGGGCGGGACTTTCAGCTCCTGCCATTCGGAACAGGCCGCCGAGGGTGCCCTGGGATGCAGTTTGGTTTGACCGTGGTGGGGTTCGTGCTTGCTCAGCTTGGACACTGCTTTGACTGGGACCTTCCTGAGGGCATGTCACCAAGCGAGCTTGACATGACAGAGGAGTTTGGCCTCATTACTCCTAAAGCCAAACATCTGGTTGTCATGCCTAGGTACTGTTTGAGTGAGTGAAAGAGAGTTCACTTTTCAATGGACAATTGAGTTCCCAAAAATAAGTCTAATATAATCAGGAAGTTCAGTGGTGTTAGTTTTTATACCAAATGGATTGCCTACTAGTTGTGATGTACTGTAAGCTTGATTTTCAAAGTTTTAATATCTTCTCCATAGTTAAGAGCATTGTATTGTGTTTAATGTCTGAGATTCGGCCTAATTTGAGAAAGAACTAACTTGAATTGAAGGTCGAATTGAAGTAAGAATGTCAAGATACGTATATGTAGATGTTCGGGGCTCTGAGGATCATTCCTAGATGCCTATGTATGAGTGTTCAGGCGTAAAGTGGAGCAGGTTTCGGCGCCATGGCCACCAGGTTGGGATTCGGCCACTGCATGAAAATACCTCTTGACCTTTTCAGAGTGCTGTGCACCTTGCCGGCCCGTGAACCTTCTTGATACCTAAAGTTTGGCTCCTTTAATTATTGTTCACTTCATAAGAAATTAGCCATCAAACTCGATCCCTAAAGGAAAATATCGTTTGGCGCTCTAGCCACCAAGTTGGGCTTCGGCCACTACATGAGAAAGCCACCATGAACCTTCTTGACACCTAAAGGCTGGCTCATAAACTTATTATTCACTTCATAAGAAACCAGGTATCAAACTCAATCCGTAGAGGGAAAATTTTGATATTGCATAGTTTTACGTCTTGCATTTTTTAGTGCACTTCTTTGCATTTAGGTACTTAAGGCATTTAGGATTAACAAATTTGCATCAAGCATGTTCGTAGAGCCCATTCATGAACTTCATTTAAATAAGTCCGAACGATGGCCCAGCATGCGAGCAAAGCTAGAATTCACATCTTCAAGACTGCGGAATTAGACACAACTCCAATGTTGTGGGATTTGGTCTTAACTCCAAGGATGTCGGAGTAGGTTACATCTCCATGATTGGGGGAATCGATTGGAACACGACAAAGGATTGGATAATACAGGACAAGATTTTTAGCCAACGTTGGAACTTTTAGATAGATATCATCCGGCTCAATTCAAATTGGTTTCGATAGAAGATCAAGCTTGGAGATCATGATTTAAATTGATGAAGAAATCCAGCATTTTTAAACGACCCACGTGACACCTTTTTTTAAGGAGAGAGGCCCGGAGGAATCCGAGGGCGTCCTAGGATTAGTGACGTCGTCTCTCCGTGTGATCCGCTCCTCATCATGTAATTACGCTCCACTATTAATTCTATAATTCCTCTCTTGCATGGCATATGGTCAGTCATCTACGACGGAATCCCCGACACCAAGAGAGAGTATAGACGGTAGCATAACTGAGAACTTAAAAGAATAGATTACACGCCAGTCATAGGACTTCACCTAAGTAATAAGAGTAAAGCAAAACATCCTTTTTATTTTCAAGTCAAAGGCTCCGAGAAAAATAAAAAGAAGTCAAAGGTTCAAATAAATTGCGTACCAATCAAGTCTTTGGCTTTCTTATTTGTCATAAAATACTCGTATTATTAAGCATGGAACAACCTTTCAAGTATGAGTAATTTCCTAGACTAATTGGAAAGACATAACATAATAAAATCATGAGGAATAGAACTTCGACTCTTGGAACCTTCATCACAATTGAGACTCATAAAAACCTAGGAACTAAGAAATGAAATAATGACATCTATGAGTCTCCAAAAATAAAAAATAAAATATATAATTGTTAATAGGTCTCCATGTTTTAACAATTCCCAAAGTTGTCGAACTAATGGCCTTCAGGGATGCTTCGGCATCATCTGTTTAAACTCCTCCCTAAGTTTCTTTTATCTTTATCTTCGCGATAGGAGAAATGTCACGCCCCGATCCTCAGGCACGCGCACATCCCTTAACTTTTGGTCGATTTTATTATTGCGATATCCCAGGACTATGTATCGCCGACCCTTTCATTTATATATGCACATGCGGAAGCAGTCATAAAATCCCCAGACAATAAAGCAATGGGATATACAAGTAGGACTAGGAAATTGAACCTGAAAACCAACACCCTTATGCTCATATACAAGTCATACTAAACGATTGGTTTCTACTCAAATTGATTCTATAACAGTCGTCATCAGGATCCTACTCTAGATCATCCTCGAGATCCTCCTCCACGTACTCCTCTTCAGGTTCCTCAACAGAGATCTCCTCATCAGATTCATGCTCCTTAGGCTCCTTATCCAGGTCCTGAAATGGTTATTCAATAACCACTGAGACAACGTCTCAGCAAGTTCTACCCTCTAAGACCCGATTAGTAAACTAATACACCTTAGGGCTGCCTATGCACAACATGAGTCAGAGGACTTACCTTGGCCTCAGATTCCACCTGCATATTAGCACAGATCATACAGGCACCCAAGCAATCATATTATAGATCAAAGCATCGATCTAATCGACCTAGTCGATTACACACCAAGAAGACCCCTCACGATCATCTCTATTCAGTCATTCAATTCACAACATCAAACCAAGACAATGAATCACATCAAGTCACTCTCAGATCGAATCATCGATCAATCGACCTAGTCAATTATAAGTCAGTCGGACCATTTCTAGGTCATTCATCCAATACCAAGCAATTCCTTAGGTTTAGTGGCTTTACGGTCCCACCCGACCTTATCAATATCTAGTGGCTTTACAGTCCCACCCGACCTTTCCAAGATTTAGTGGTTTTACAGTCCCACCTGACCCTTTCAAGATCTAGTGGCTTTATGGTCCCACCCGACCCTTTCAAGATTTAGTGGCTTTACGGTCCCACCCGACCCTTTCAAGATTTAGTGGCTTTACGGTCCCACCCGACCCTCTCAAGAACTAGTGGCTTTACGGTCCCACCCGACCCTTTTTACGATGTCATACTCTGTCACCGAGCCACGTGCATTCTCCAGGAAGACATACCGAGTCTCCGAGCCACGTGCATTCTCTAAGGCTACCTTTTCGCCAAGATGACATATTCAACCACCAAGCCACGTGTCTTTCCCACGAGACATTCCAATTCACTGGGCCACGTGCATCCTCAAGGTGATTTACCACTTCACTTTCGATACTAACAACCGATTCTCGACCGATTCTCAATCACAAGGCCAAAATTGCCTTAAATAACATACTTAAAAATGAACCATTAAATCAATTCGACACAAATTAAAGCTCAAATAAATAAACGGACCGCTCCACGACAATCAGCATGAAATTCCGGTCACTGGCCATTCCAGTTGAATTTCCGGAAAATAAATAATTAAATAATTAATTTCGAAAATTAAATAAATAAATACAATAAATTCAATTTAGCACAATATAAAGCTCAATTAACTAAATGGACTGCGCCACGATCATCAGCATAAAATCCCAGTCACTGGCCATCCTAGTTGAATTTCCGGGAAATAAATAATTAAATAATTAATTTAGAAAATTAATATTTAATTCCTAAAAATACCACTTAGGCCCGAATCGCTTAATTAACACCCGATAAGGGACGGGAAAAATCCCAAGAAGCATCCAATAAATACTACATGCAATTCTCTATCTAATTACACTAACCACATAACTGATATGCAAAGCAATTAACTAATAATCACTAATCAATTCTAATCTAACAACCTAATTATACTTAATTAACAATAATCAACCTTTAAGTGTAATTAGCACACTAAGGAGGCATTAGTGAGTAAAACTCACTCAAAACGATGGGCTCGAAGCGAGGATCAACTTTCCTCAAAGCGGGCCGAGCATCCGGGCTCGGGAAGGCGGCCAAAACGGGCCAAAACCCTCTGCGATACCCATTTTTCTTCTTCTCTGTACGCTGCTGGTTGGGGCCGTTCCGGGGTCGATTGAGGCGGCCAAGGGTGGCTGAGGGCGAGGCGGAGCTCCGGCGAGGTCGACGATGGCCGGAGGTGGTCGGCCGGCGGCCGTAGGTGGCTGAACGGGACCGAGCAGAGGCAAAACAGGGCTGAACAGGGGCGGTAGGAGCTGGACAACAGTTCTGGAACAGCGAGCTGGGCGGAAGAGCGACCAAGGCGCGCGGAGAGCAACCGGCGAGCGGCGGAGCACGCGAGCGAGGCGAGTAGCGACGGCAGCTCTGGTTATCTTCTCTCGGCGCTGTTGTTCTGCTGTCTTCGGACAGACCGAACGGGAGGAGGAAGAGAGAGGGTGAAGCTGCGCACGGGTGGGGCGAAGCAACGACGGTGGCGGCGCGGCAGCTCCGGTGGCTTGCGGGCGCGCGACGACGGCGGCGACTTCTGCTTTGCTGGTCTTCCGTTGCTGCTGAAGAAGAAAACCAAAGAAAAGAGGAAGAAGATGGAGATGCTCGACGGAAGAGAGAGGGGAGGAAGGAAAAACCCAAATTTTCTTTCTTTTCTCTCACTCTCTCTCTCTCTTAGGTCAGCCATACGTGGGCCACCACCAGCTGTCTCTCACTCCTCAATTTTTGACAAATATGCCCCCTTCTAGAAGCCTTAAGGTAATTTAAAATGTTAGGTTCATGGGCATACGAATTTTGAAGCAATTGTCTTCCATTAATCACTTGATTTACTTTAAATCCATCTCAATTGGCCTCAATACTTCAATTAAATATTTTCCTCATCCAATAGCTCATCTCTCATCTCAATTTCACAATCCATGTCTTCAATTGAACGAAAACGGCCCTATTTATCCAATAGAAATTAAAAACCCAAAAATCTGGGTGTCACAAGAAAGATCCACAATATTAAACGTTGCTGAAACAACATGCTCACCACGAAGTTCAATTTTGTAGGTGTTGTCACCAATCATTTGCAAAACTTCGAAAGGTCTTTTGGCCCTAGGTTTCAGCTTCCCATGATGAGCTTGAGGAAATTTTTCCTTCCTAAGATGAGACCAAACCAAATTTCATTATTCAATAGCTTCCGATTTTCAATGCTTGTTTGCTCTAACTTGACACTTTGCATTGTACCTTATGATCCTTTCCCGAATCTACTCATGAAACTTGTTTAGATAGTTGGAGTGTCCCTCAGCATCTCCACTAAAGTTAGAGATTGGAAGTGGAGCTATGTCTAATGGACTAATAGGATTTTTCCCATACATAACCTCAAAAGTAGGGTGAGGATCGATCCATGGTTAACCCTGGATCAACCTTGGACCGACCCAACCTTAACGGTCCTTGTCCAATTCCCAAAGAGATTGAGTCGGTCCTTAATCTTGGGATTCTTGGCCAGCACTGTGCGAATTGGTTCTTGGCCTTGAGAATTTAAGGTCCAGACCAATCCTGACTATATATATTATATATAATATATCTAAGATATGTTTTATATATATATATATATATATATATATATATATATATATATATATTATTCATAATTTTTTCATATATTCTAAAGAGAAAACCCTAAGTCAAACGGCATCAAAAGCATTAAACAACTTCTCACAGCATCCTAAATGGCTCCTCACGGCATCCTCCTCAAGTACTCATTCCCTTCTGTCTTTTTTGTCCTCTTAGTCTTCAATTTGCCAAAATCAAAAGAAGCAACTTCCCCAATCACCACTCAACTTCCCTACTCACCGCTCAATTTCCCATCTTGTCTCATATCTCTATGAGTGGTCTTAATCATTTTTCTAGTTTCTTGCTTTTAGAAGGTGTGAAATTTCTATAGTTGCCTATCTTACCCAAAAAAAAAAAAAAATTCTATAGTTTCCTTTTCCAAAAAAATCTATTTAAAAACTTCACCAAAAAAAAAAATTCTATGGTCGCCTTCTCTTAAATTTATTGAAAATGTACTAGTATTTATAGTATGGTTGTACAACGCCACACTGTCGATGGATATGCAATTTGAAATGGTAGGTTTGCCATTTTAGGAAGATGAAAAATGAAACAAAAAAATTATCAATTGGTCCCTAGTTGACCCTAAAACTAGATGAACCCATTGGATCAATCTGGTTCTCAATCCTTGGCTCAATAGAGTTGGTCCTCAGTCTCAAAAATTGAGGACCAACATTATGTGGGTTTATCCTAGCATTAGGGGGTGGATCAGCTCAATCCGGACCATGCTCATCCCTACTCAAAAGAACTTTTTCCGATTGTTAGGCTTGAAGACCGGTTGTAAACATATTTAGCTTGAGCAAAAGAGAGGTCCCATTGATGCAAATTATTTCCAATTAAGCTCCTCAAAACATTTCCAAACTCCGATTAACAACTTCAATTTTTCCATTGATTTGGGGAACGAAAAGAAGAGCTAAATTGAAGCATTAATCCTAGCTTATTCCAAAGTGTGCACCAAAAATGACTTATGAATTTTAAATCCCAAACAAATGTCATTGTCTTTCGAATACCATGAATTTCACAATCTCTTGAAAGTAAAGATTCGCCACATAAACAGCATCCAAAATGGCCGGCTGGTTCTCTGTATCACTTTACATGTCTTATAACATCTTTCTCCATTTGAGGCTAAAAAAAATTTTCTTTGACAAGAGAGTGTCTTTTCCTTCCGAAATGGCTGGCTGATTTTCTGTCATGGGCTTCATTGATAATGGCTTCCCTTAGAGAACTTCTTAGTATGCACAAACAATTATTCTTGAACAGAATCCATCCTACAACAAGAATTGCAAAATTTGGATTCTTTGAACAATCTTTGCAAATCTTTCCAAAGTCTATATCTTCTTCATAAAGTTCATTGATCATGTCAAAGCCTAAGGCCTTCACTTGCATTGTGGATAGCAAGGACTGAGGTGGCTTAATGTATCCACCACTTGATTACAAGCTCCGCCTTTATGTATGGTAAGAAAAGTGAAACCTTGAAGAAACTCTATCCACTTGACATGCCAATTGTTTTGCCTATGTTGAGTATTTACATACTTCAAGGCTTAATGATCAATAGAGAACAAACTAACTGAAAAAAAAAATAATGTTGACATTGATCCAAAGCTCTAACAATAGCATAAAAATCCTTATCATAGGTAGAGTAATTCTTATGGAAATTATTCAATAGGCTTTCCTTTTTGGCTAAGAACCACACCAATCCCACATTAGAAGTATCACAATCAACTTCGAGAACATTACTAAAATTTGGAAGCACAAAAATAGGAGCATCGGTTACCTTCTTTTTAAGGAGCTAGAAACTTTGTTGTGCCTCTTTGGTCCACTTGAAACTCCACTCTCTTAAGCAACTGATGATAGGTGAAATAATGATGCTGAATTGCTTGATAAAGTGACGAACAAATGAGGCCAAACCATGGAAACTCCGAATGTCATGTATAGATGTTGGAATGGGCCAGCTTATGATCGCTTTCACCATGCTAGGATCCATCTTGATGCCTTTTTTCTAGAGACAACATAGCTTAGGAAAGCAAGACTATCGGTAAAAAAGTGATACTTTTTAAGTTGGCATATAACAAGGATGTCATGAAAATAAACTACAACAAAGCTGCCGATAAATGGTGTGAAGATATGATTCATAAGGTGCATAAATGTACTAGGAGCATTAGGGTGGCTGAAAGGCTTGACCATCCATTTGTAGGGACCATCTTGTGTTTTGAAAGCAATTTTCAACTCGTCTCTAGCTCTCATTTGAATTTCATGATATCCACTTTGAAGATCAATCTTGGAAAAGATAGTAGCACCGTTGAGCTGATTAAGAAGATTATTGAGTCAAGGGATGGAAAAATGATACTTGATAGTGATCTTATTCACTACTCTACTATCAATGCACTACTCTACTATCAATGCACATTTGCCACAATCCATCCTTCTTTGGTACAAGAAGGATATGGATAGTTAGAGGTGTGCAAAGAACCGGGAACCACCTGATCGATCAGAACCAAACCAGACTTACCTAGAACTAGTTGTTCCTAAAAAATCAATCTGGTTCCCGATTTGAAATGTGGAACAGCCCACCCAAACGGGACTTGCCCAAGTTTAGGTGATTCGGGATCCACCTGTTACCAAGATAAATGAGAAGTTTACTGTAATGTTATAGATTTTGTTAACAAGTGCCCCAATAAGAACCTCTATGACATTTGTTAAGAAACTAACTGAAAAAACTTTGCAATTTTTAAGGCATCAATTATTTTTGTTTTATGCATGATCGATGCTTTTAAAGTGCATTTTTCCAACTTAAGTATGTTTAACCAGTGCCCCGGGTACTCATTATATGTTTTTGGTACTCCATTGATATGATAAAAGAACTATAAATCCCATGTGTACATTTTCTCACCGTTAAATGACGGGAATTTAAGACATCGCTCTTCCTTCTCACCAACTTGTTTCAGCTGTTAATGATGCAGTTAGAATCAGTGAAGGATTTTCCAATCACTTGAGGCTTAGCATTTACCAAGGTAAAATCAAATCTTATTCCGGAAGTTGATTAATTCCTCCTAGAAAAAGCACGTCGCATCTCGTAGAAAAGAGCATGCGACACCATTAAAACTGGGTCTGACGATGGTCTATTGGGTCAATAATGACAAGACACGAGTCACCAAAGTTCGCGCCATTCACGGGACATGAGCCGTCTTTGGACCAGGTTCGATGCTCCACAGAAGCTACGACGATTGAGAAATCAGCCTTTCTAGACCAATAATGCATGTGATTATTACCCTCAAAGGATTGCTTGTAGTTCTGGCATTACTCTCTCAATGATAAGCTGACTTATGTGATTAGAGGTTCAGATTGTAATTCACCATTTGCTCGATCTGATCAGTCGTGAAGTATAGAACATTGATAGGTGGAGATAGACCGCATGTCTAGAAAGAGTATATAAATCTCATAGACAAGTCATGTGAAATACTATGTGAGCCCCTTTGATGTGCAAGCCAAATTAGGAAGAACACATAAAATTTGACAAACGAGAAGCTGCGCCTGTGAAATGAACTAGAAGAAGATTTGTTTCCAATATCATGTTACAGTATCCGATTTAAAAACTGAAATCAATCGGTGAAGGGAAACAAACACGTTACAATATCCAATTTAAAAACTGAAATCAATCGGTGAAGGGAAACAAACACACACACAAGAATATAAATTTAGGGCCACCCGTGTGAGGTGTAGTACTTTAACATAGCTAATCCATGACTTTAGAGTTTGGAACACGATTGGCGACTTACCTATAAGAAAAAAAATAAAAGGACGCGAGTGCCCCCATATTTTACTAAAATTAGAATAGTCCTTCAGCTAAAACATTGCTTGATGATCGGTCGAATTCCAAAGTTTGGAAGTAGCAGGGAGTCGGCAGATTCCTTAACCAACCCAATGAAAAATCCAATCGACATAATCCCTCAATCGGTGCGTCAATGAACGGACAAGAAGACATGACGACGGCCGCCCATTCCTTTCGAAGACAAACACAAAAAACACGCAAGGCCTCTCGGAAGACAAAAAGAAGTCATCAAAATCTCCGATGGAGAAGTGTGAACCAAAACAGAAAAAGCCACAACCAATGTCAGAGAAATTCATGTTAAAAATATTTAATATATTTTATTTATGATTCCAATATTATAATCCCAATAAATTCCCAATAAATTCCCTATATTAATTCCAATTATTGCCCAATTTATTACCCACGTGTATTAAGTGATATTTGTCCGTTATTACATTGCCATAATGGTCTTGATGGTAGACCGGTAACGTAACCAACGGAATAAAATGGTCAGGTCGTGTTTCAAACCCTAACGATACAGAAAAACACACACCATCAAGTTTTTGGAAGGGTATTGAGCAGTAGAACAGGACGCGCGTTTGTGTTTTCAATTTTGCAGATCGCTCGTGCTGTGTGGATCCATCAAAGATCTTGAGGTTTTCTACTAAGATTTCATCAATGGCTGGAGGTATGTTAATATTTATGTTTCCGCTATTCGATCCCGAATTTTGTATGAATTTACTTGTGATGAACAAAATCGGGATCTCCAAGTTTCTTTATGCTAAACTCTAACAGTTGGTATCAGAGCCATTATTTCAATCTCTGCCTTGGTGAAATCTTTGGAATTTATTTTATTGAATTATATGTGGATAAATTTCGGATTTGTATATGGCTTGGATCGGAATTGAGAATTCCGACCAAATTCGGGCTACCCACCATGAGATAATGGATCTGAATGATCACACCGCCATTAGGAAAAGAAATCCATAAATTTTTCGACATATTACTGATCGTCGAAGGTTAATCGAGCGGTGAATTTTTGTGGTTAGGGTTTGATAGGGCAGACTGTTTCTTTGGCTTAATTCTGGTCCATATATGGTCGTTTTTGCTGGATCTTGAATCTATTTGTTCGTTCCGGCGTTCTCTTCAAAACCCATCAACCAATTTGGTCGGACATGGGCTGTGGGAGGAGACCCAGACGGCGGAACAGAGGCGGTCGCGGCGGAAGAAGCGGCAAAAGAGAGCCCGAAAGAAGACCTCGGGCGCGTGCGTCGCACGCGTCCGAGCGCAGCAGCAGGCGCGTGCGTTGCACGCGCCCGAGCGCTGCAGCGGGCGCGTGCGAAGGGCTGCAGCGGGCGCGTACGTTGCACGCGCCCGAGAGGCTGAAGCGGGCGCGTGCGTTGCACGCGCCCGAATGGGAAAAGCACGCGTGCGTTGCACGCGTGCCTGTGGTTTCTCAATTTTGCCCCTCCGCTTTAGGAAAATTGCAATTCTGCCCTTGCCCGTAAAATTCTCAATTTTGCCCATCCGCTTTATAAAAAATTGCGATTCTGCCCTTGCCCGCACAAAATTCCGATTTTGCCCCACTGGGTGTGTAAACTTACGATTCTGCCCTTTTTGGCGTGAAATTCCTGTTTTACCCCTTAAAAGTAAAATTACAATTCTGGCCTTGCGTGCAAAATTACAGTTTTACTCCTTTTGCACGTGATTTTACTGTTCTACCCTAAGGTGCATTTCTATGAAGAAAATTAAATGTCTTGTGATCCGTATATATTTAATTAATTAAGGATTAGCCACAGCATCTTTGATTATATTAAATTATATACATTAAGAGCTTTTGGATCACATATGGTTAAAGACAATAATTGTAATTATTCATATTAATATTATGAATTTTATCCCACAGGAATTTTCAATATATTAATATGATTAATTAGGATGAAATATTATTTTATCTTTCTTAATTTACCCACAGGGATTAAGAAAGGGAATATAATTTGATAGTTTCATCATGAAGTAATTATGAATCAATTTAAATTAAAAACTTAACCCACAGGTAGTTTTTGATGTTATGTGATTCATATTTTTTAAAAAACATGTTTTACATTGGTAAAATATGATTTAAGTTTATTTGCCTCAAATATATTGATACATAAGTTTCCTTTGATTATAATGCAGTTTTACCACCTACGATTAGCTCTGGTATCATTGTTCCCGAGCTAAATGGAAATAACTTTAAAGAATGGAGAGAATTAGTTCTTCTTCAATTGGGGTGCATGGATCTTGATTATGCTCTTAGGTCAGACGAACCACCTGAACCTACTGAGAGTAGTACTCATGCTGAGCATACTCATTATGCTCAATGGGAGCGGTCCAACCGTCTCAGTGTGATGTACATAAAGACAAAGCTCTCTGCTAGCATTCGTGGTTCAGTCATTCAGCATAATAATGCCAAGGAATTGCTGAAGGCTATTGATGCTCAATTTGAGTCTTCAGAGAAGGCGCATGCCATGACCCTAATTATGAAGTTCTCATCATTGAAGCTTACCAGTGTAAGAGGTGTGCGTGAGCACATCATGAAGATGAGGGACATTGCTGCTCAGCTGAAGAATCTTGAGGTTGGGATATCAGAATCCTTTCTTGTATACTATATCCTAAATACTCTCCCACTAGAGTATGCTCCCTTCAAGATCTCTTACAACACACATAACACTAGATGGTCAATTAATGAACTCATGACCATGTGTGTTCAAGAGGAAGAGAGGCTACTAATGGAGAAAGGAGAAAGTGCTCATATGGCAACTCGGGATAAGTATAAAGGGCAAGGCAAGCAAAAGGGGAAGGGTAAGATGCCTCTACCTCCCCAGGCTGGCATTAAGAAGGAATCCAAGTGCTTCTTCTGTAAAAAGAAGGGGCACGTGAAGAAGGATTGCGCCAAATTTAAGGCGTGGCTCCAAAAGAAAGGTAACCAACTCACATGTGTATGTTATGAAACTAATATGGTTGATGTGAGTCACAACACTTGGTGGATTGATTCTGGTTCTACAATCCACATTTCGAATTCCTTGCAGGGTTTTCAGAACCAGCGGAAACCAGTGGGAAGTGAACAAGGCATCTATTCAGGAAACAAGATGCGCTCGCGTGTGGAAGCTATTGGGACATGCAGATTAGTTCTCAGTAGTGGTTTTGTTTTAATTTTGGAAAAGACCTTTTATATTCCTAGTTTTTCTAGGAATTTAATTTCAGTTTCAGGACTTGTACCTTTGGGATACTCCTTTGAATTTTCAGATTTAACATTCAATTTATCGTATAAATCTGAAATTGTTGGGAGTGGTATTTTGTCTGACGGTCTCTTTCGAATTAATTTACAAGACAATACCGTTAATAATGCGATGCACGTTCATGATAATGCTGGGATAAAACGATGTGTTGTGAATGAAAATTCCTCTATGTTGTGGCACCGGAGGTTGGGACATATCTCCATGGATAGAATTAAGAGACTAGTAAATGATGGAGTACTTAATACTCTAGATTTTACTGATTATGACACTCGTGTGGACTGTATAAAGGGAAAACAGACCAACAAGTCAAAGAAAGGTGCTAAGAGGAGTACAGAAACATTAGAAATCATACATACAGATATTTGTAGTCTAGATATAGACTCAAATGGTCAGAGATACTTCATTTCTTTCATAGACGATTATTCACGATTCATGTATCTCTACTTGCTCCGTAATAAGCATGAAGCATTGGATGCCTTTAAGGTATTTAAAACCGAAGTAGAGAAACAATGCGACAAGCAAATTAAGATCGTGAGATCGGATAGAGGTGGAGAATACTATGGTAGATACACTGAAGATGGACAAGCACCTGGTCCATTTGCGAAGTTTCTTGAAGAACATGGGATTATTGCCCAATACACTATGCCTGGTTCACCGGACCAAAATGGTGTTGCAGAAAGAAGAAACCGAACATTATTGGACATGGTGCGGAGTATGCTTAGCAACTCTAAACTTCCTAAGTTTTTGTGGACTGAGGCTCTTAAAACGGCTGTGTACATATTAAACCGAGTTCCGACCAAGGTTGTTCCAAGGACGCCTTTTGAATTATTCAAAGGTTGGAAACCGAGTTTGCGACATGTACGTGTTTGGGGATGCCCATCTGAGGTAAGAGTCTACAATCCACAAGAAAAGAAGTTAGATCCAAGGACTATAAGTGGGTATTTCGTTGGATATGCCGAAAAGTCCAAAGGATACAGATTTTATTGTCCATCTCACACCACTAGGTTTGTGGAATCAAGAAATGCTAAATTTCTTGAAAATGATCTGATTAGTGGGAGCGATCAATTCAAGGACTTTGTCCCCGAAGAAGATCATTCAGATACTCAACCTTCCACCTCAGATGCTAGACTGGTTGTTGCTTACGCCGCCCCTTCGATTCAACCGGTTCTTTGAGCAACCAATCATTGAAGATCCACAACCAGTGGAATTGATCCGGTAGACCAAACTGTTCAGCAATTACCGATGCTGTTGAACTTCCAAGAGAACAGCATACTCCTCGAGAATATTGATGCGACATTAAGAAGGTCTACTAGAATGAAGAAATCAGCGATTCCTAATGACTACATTGTGTATCTACAAGAATCTGACTATAATGTTGGAGCTGAAAGTGATCTGAGTCGTTTTCACAAGCCATGAGTTGTGATAAATCTAATTTATGGTACAATGCCATGAAGGAAGAGATGAATTCTATGGCATCAAACGAAGTCTGGGATTTAGTTGAGTTGCCTGATGGTGCAAAGGCCATTGGTTGTAAATGGGTCTTCAAAACTAAGAAGGATTCATCAGGCAATATAGAGAGATACAAAGCCAGACTCGTTGCCAAGGGATTTACTCAAAAGGAGGGAATCGATTACACGGAGACATTTTCTCCTGTATCTAAGAAAGATTCTCTTCGTACTATTTTGGCATTGGTTGCTCATTTTGATATGGAGTTACATCAAATGGATGTGAAAACGGCGTTCCTCAATGGAAAATTAGAAGAAGTGGTTTACATGAAACAACTAGAAGGATTCTTCTCTAATGCTGGTGAGCATTTGGTATGCAAGCTTAAAAGGTCTCTATATGGCTTGAAACAAGCATCCCGCCAATGGTACTTAAGATTCCATGAGGTCATCTCTTCATTCGGTTTTAAAGAGAATATCATGGATCAATGTATATACCAGAAGGTTAGTGGGAGCAAAATTTGTTTCCTTGTGCTATATGTAGATGATATTTTACTTGCAACCAATGATAAGGGGTTGTTATATGAAGTGAAAAAATTTCTCTCTAAGAGTTTTGATATGAAAGATATGGGTGAAGCATCTTATGTCATTGGCATTAAGATCCATAGAGATAGACCTCGAGGTATATTAGGACTATCTCAAGAAACCTATATCAATAAGGTCTTAGAGAGGTTTCGGATGAAAGATTGTTCACCAAGTATAGCACCCATAGTGAAGGGTGATAGGTTTAATTTAAACCAATGCTCGAAGAATAATTTTGAAAGGGAACAAATGAAGAACATCCCATATGCTTCTGCTGTTGGAAGCTTGATGTATGCTCAGGTTTGCACTCGACCTGACATAGCCTTTGCTGTGGGAATGTTGGGAAGATACCAAAGTAATCCAGGTATGGACCACTGGAGAGCTGCAAAGAAGGTGATGAGGTATCTTCAAGGAACAAAGGGACACATGCTTATGTACAGACGGACGGACAACTTGGAGGTAGTTGCTTACTCGGACTCAGACTTTGCTGGCTGCATTGATTCCCGAAAATCAACATCGGGATATATTTTTATGTTCGCTGGCGGAGCTGTATCCTGGAGGAGTGCAAAACAAACCTTGGTTGCCACTTCCACTATGGAGGCAGAGTTCGTTTCCTGTTTTGAGGCCACCTCACATGGTGTGTGGTTAAAAGGTTTCATATCGGGGCTTAGAGTTATGGATTCCATTGCTAGGCCATTAAGAATATTTTGCGACAATTCAGCTGCAGTTTTTATGGCTAAGAACCACAAAAGTGGTAGTCGAAGCAAGCACATCGACATCAAGTATTTAGCCATCAGAGAACGTGTTAAAGAAAAGAAAGTGGTCATAGAACACATAAGCACTGGATTGATGATAGCTGATTCTTTAACTAAAGGCATGCCGCCAATGAGTTATAAGGATCATGTTTCTAGAATGGGCATTGGTCCAATTATGTAAATTTTTCTTTATATGGAAGAATTTATGAGACTTTTATTCATTGATAATGTTTTTCTCAATACAGTTGTATACATTCAGTTATTATGAGAAAAACAATTACGTTTGACCTGGAATAAACATAAGGTTTATTCATTAAGTTATTTGATCACATATGGGCTGATGAAATACATTGTGATACACGGAAGACAATACTCGCTCTAAGAGGACTCATCGCCGTGATTCATGTGTTTTATTTCAGTATGAAGTTTTGTGGGTTTGGGTTAATAACTCATTTGAAGGAATATTGGGATCAAGTGGGAGAATGTTAAAAATATTTAATATATTTTATTTATGATTCCAATATTATAATCCCAATAAATTCCCAATAAATTCCCTATATTAATTCCAATTATTGCCCAATTTATTACCCACGTGTATTAAGTGATATTTGTCCGTTATTACATTGCCATAATGGTCTTGATGGTAGACCGGTAACGTAACCAACGGAATAAAATGGTCAGGTCGTCTGTTTCAAACCCTAACGATACAGAAAAACACACACCATCAAGTTTTTGGAAGGGTATTGAGCAGTAGAACAGGACGCGCGTTTGTGTTTTCAATTTTGCAGATCGCTCGTGCTGTGTGGATCCATCAAAGATCTTGAGGTTTTCTACTAAGATTTCATCAATGGCTGGAGGTATGTTAATATTTATGTTTCCACTATTCGATCCCGAATTTTGTATGAATTTACTTGTGATGAACAAAATCGGGATCTCCAAGTTTCTTTATGCTAAACTCTAACAATTCTCTCTCTTTGGCCCCGCTTTTCAATTGTAGATGAGATATGCCATTTCTTACGTACAAGTTTGATATATACAGCGCGTTCCACTTTTACCCATTACTACGCGGCTTTTCAATTTAGTGTATAGGTGTATCTCCCTCACCTCAGTATATTCAAGCTAGGAAAGTTCCCGTTGAGGCCAGTGCAGGTAAGCACGTTGGCACGCGAAAGATAAAAATGAACAATTAGAGGAATTAGATTACGAGGAGTTTCCTTTACATGGTCAAAGAAAAGGTCTTGTATAAGGATTCAATTCGATTTGAGTTTGAATTCCCAGCCTTCTAGATCAGTGCAAGGATTGTGCTTCTGAAAGCGACCTCCAAAGTACATCGAACTTGGGTTTTGTGAGAAACCCGCGTCGACCAACATTTTCAAGGTCTGCGCAGAAAATTTTGATTTTCATATCATTAGACACCCGGTAAACAAAGGGGAAACTTCTCGGTAGAAAGTACAATGTTAACCAATATTTTGTGTAATTTGTACCATTTGGTCGTCTAATTTTTTTTTTTTTTTTGTACATTTTGTTCCTAATTTTCAAAGTTTGTGCAATGAACACTCAGTTTGAATGGAGTAATTAGAAGAGAATATAAAAAGTTTGGATGATGAGCTCAAGAGAGAAAATAAAAGAAAACAAAGAAGGTTTGATCTTATTCTTGTTTGGATGTTTATGAAAGAAAAGAAAGGAATGAAGGGAGTTTGATCATTCCATATTTAGTCAAAGAAGAGAAAATAAGGAAAATGAATTTTGTTATATCTTTATGACTATTGTATCCATGTGATTCTTCATAAATATAATGTATTATAGTAAACATGACTTTTTGATATTAAGGATATATTTGGTAACCATTCTATTTTCGGGAACAATTTCTACTCATAAATAGTTTTCTTAAATTCTATTCCCTAGATGAGTTTATGACAATTTGAAAGGATTTGGTAACTGTTTTTGAACTTTCTATTTTCAAAATAGAAATGCATTTTGTATGGCCCTCAAATTTCTTTATAACTTAGCATTTCTTTTAACTTTTTAAATAACGTTATCACTTTTTTCTTTTTTTCCTTTTCTTCTCTTTTTTTCTTTTTCCTTCTCTTCTTCTTCCTCTAGCCGATCGCCAACCATGATTGGCCAAATGAGAGCTAACGAGGTCATTAGCCTTGGGGGAAACTTGCCAAGCCACGACGAGGCTTGCCAAGCCACGACGAGGCTTGCCAAGGGCCGGTGAGGCTCTAGTGAGATTGTCAAACCTTGTCTAGCCAGCCACAGCCACCGGCTACAAGAAGAAGAGAGGAAGAGAAAAAGGAAAAAGAAAATGAAGAAAATAAAAGAGGAAAAAAATGTTTTGGGATTGATTCTGAAGTTGTTTCTAAAAACAAAAAGCATATATATATATATATATATATATATATATATATATATATATATATATATATATATTACTTCTTAGTTATGTTTTAAATCTATTCTCGAGAGCAAAAACGTAACTAAATGAATTTTTTTTTTTTTTTGTTCCAAGGAATAAAAAAATAGAATCAAATATTTTTAGCCCCTTATCAAGTAGACCCTAAATGCATCCAATGCTTCTTTTCTTCTGCAAATTAAATTATAATATTCTTTGCAATAAAAGAAAAAAATAAAGGAAAATCTCTTAAAATTTCGATCTAAATACAAATATAATTATGTAGGGACACTTTATGCGTAGTAAAATAGACTACTTATTTTATACAATGCGATAGAGTGAAATATTCTGTTTTTCAAGAAAATTATAATATATATATATATATATATATATATATATATATATATATATATATATATATATATACAAATCAACGTAGAAACTTTATTCATAAAAAAATTTCCCTTCACTTCATTCCATTAATTCGACATGCACACTAAAAAAAAATTATTTGCCTTTATTTTATTTCTTTCTCCTTTATCCGTAGGCAAGTCTCTATATTGTCATTTTGTTTCCATCACAAATATATACCAGCGGTGTTAAATGTTGCAGAAACAAGCGATGGAACAGTAAAATAGACACAATAAGAAAATCAATCGAATACCATTTGATCTATGTCTATAGGGAGAACAATAAAGAATTTTATCATAAATTAAATGATGCGACAGAGATTATAACTACACTCGAGTCACTCAAATATTCTTAATGCTTTCCTGTCTTCAATTACACCCAACAACTTATATAATATTTAATCTCGTAATTCCTCTCTCAACAATCACAAGAATTCTATAGAAAAAAAAAAGAAAAGAAAGAAAGATAGAACAAAGAAATAAATTGGACGGTAGTTTTACGTTTACTATACTACATTTTCATGACATTTCCCGAATGAAGGACAAATTCACGAACTTCCTTTCTACGCACATCAACTACCAGTGATACGTCCTTTGCCGGACACTTGCAAGCTTGACCCACACAAAAGACAAACCCTTGATATACACACACGCACGCGCGCCCACCAGCGACGACTACCACGTCCTTTGCCGCACACTTGCAAGCTTGACACGCACAAAAGACAAACCCTTGATATATCTATCACCGCTGGGGGAAGTCCAAGGCAAGGGGAATCAGGGAATACAGTTCAAATTTGAGACTTTTTCTTCAATTAACTTTCCTTGGCCGACTCTCGCTTCAATCGAGAGAATATATCGTGTCCCCCCAGTCATCATGATTGGCATCTGGAAAATCAAGTCTATTCTTATCTATAATTTACATTGGATTGGGTTTTAGGTTCAAACTTGAAACAATTTTAACATTAAATAAAATTTCAAGATTAGCTAAGTAATCCATTATCAGGTTTGAATGCGATAGAATGAATGCCGTGTTCAAATCATTCTTTACTTATTTAATGTAACCTTCGGGGCTAACATCTACCACTCTTCAGATCGGGAGGTTTGCATGCATTTGGGGAGATTAAATACATTTATTTTAGTCATATATTCCTAAAATTTTCCTAAAATCCATAAACACAAAATGAAAAAAAATTACTGACGTCAAAGACTACATCAATTCCTTGTGTATGTTCCCCCATTTCACAATCACTATCTTCTTCGACCATCCATGTTGCTCTCGCTTCAGGAAAAAACAAATTAAACGCGTTTATTTTATTTATCTGATTGACAAAATCAATCCTCATCGCGAAGAAAGATGTTTTTTTACACTAAGTAGCACCGACACTGACACGCGACACCCGATACGACACGCCGACACATCGTTTCTCAAAAAGTAGAGAATTTTAATACGGTTGAACACGTTGTATATTAAATATATATTTTTTATATACATAATAAATTATCATTTTTATGATTATTTCAATAAAATTAATTTGAATCAAATTCATAAATAAATAAATAAGCCTAGAATGAATATACACTAAAAACATTAATCCGTCATTTATTTATATCATTCATTGTTTCAATTTAACAAATTCAACTCTATTTCAATGAGTCATAAAATTTGGAGAAAAAACAAGCAATCCATATTTAGGACTCGCATGTTAGATATGTTGAAAGCGGAGAAAAAAACTTAGTGGTGAATTGTGTATCACGGGAAGTGGGAATCAGAAGAAAAGAGAATACTAGATTTTTCTTCTTTTTCCATTTATTATTTTTATTATTGTGTTTTATTTTTTTCACATATATATTTTTTTACCTCTCATTCATTAAATTTTTAAAATTGACCTCGATATCGAAATCACGTGTCGGAAACTCATATGTCAGAATTCTGACTCGAGTGTCAGAGAATGTTGAGAAAGTTGACTAGATGTAGTGTCGAAAAGTATTGATACATGTCGAAGTATCTGACACGACACGAAAGCTCTTGAAAAGTGTCGGTACTTCATAACTTTTACGATGTTGAAATACTCTTCAATATATCTTAATTAATATATAGTGTATGATATTTCTTTGGATTCTAGTTGAAGGGCCCACTAAAAAGCAATGGGAATAAATCTAGCACGTCTCCTTGTCGTATCTTTACCTATATATGCAATGAACTTATCTCCACCACCATCTTCACCCCACCTCCTTCCAAATAACCACCACCAAAATGGCTTGGATATGGATAACACTCACCTTCGCTTTGATTGCTCATCTCTTATTGCGAGCTTTGCTATGGAAAACAAAGAGCAAGAAGAAATTGCCTCCTGGTCCAAGAGGGTATCCAATTCTAGGAAACCTCCCTTTGTTAGGACAAAACCCTCACCACGATCTTCACAAATTAGCTCAAAAATATGGACCCCTCGTCTACTTGCGCCTCGGGTTCGTGCCCACGATCCTCGTCTCATCACCCGAAGTGGCAGAGCAATTCCTCAAGACCCATGATCCTATTTTCGCGAGCCGGCCGCCTCATGAGGCTGCAAAACACATCTCTTATGAGCAAAGGAGCTTGGCATTTGCACCGTACGGCCCATATTGGAGGAACATTAGAAAGATGTGCACTTTGGAGCTCCTTAGCAATGCAAAAGTCTACTCCTTCAGATCCATGAGAAGAGACGAGGTCGGCTTGCTTGTGAATTTTCTCAATGACGCATCTCATGACCACATGGCCATTGACTTGAGCGCGAAGATCTCATCGCTAAGTGCCGACATGAGTTGTCTGATGGTCTTCGAGAAGAAGTACATGGACAAGGAGTTTGACGAGAGAGGGTTCAAGGCCGTGGTTCAAGAAGTGATGGTGTTGACCGCCACGCCGAACATCGGTGACTATGTTCCTTTTTTGGCATCATTTGATCTTCAGGGGTTGACGAAGCGCATGAAAGCCGTGAGCAGAGTATTCGATGCTTTCTTCGAGAAGATTATTGACGAGCACTTGGAGACCAAGAAAGAGGAAGGACAGACCAAAGATTTTGTTGATGTCATGTTGGGTATCATGGGATTGAACGAGGGAGAGTACCATATCGACAGGCCCCATATCAAAGCCATAATTCTGGTAATGAAAGAAATTTTAATCGCTAACCTTATTTATTTTTCAATTATCTAAGCATACGTTGGAGTGGGAAATTAATTAGAACACGGATCACGCTAGTTGAAGCTCTGAGATGAGCATAGTCGGGGTTCAAAACTGATTTAGAAGATAATTCCATAGGTCAAAAGTGGATATTTGAGCGTATGGAAACCCATATAGAACCATGGAACAAAATCTGTGATTGCACTTTGTAAATCCATTTTTGTAGACAATTTTCAATAATTCAACTATCACATCCCGGCGAAATTTGTCTAAATTTGATCAAGCATGTTGAATCAGTGTCATCCTCTCAGTTACTATCTAAGATTTGCAAGTTTTAATGGCAATTTTTAAGCGATATCATTTTGTCTATATTTGATATCTATGGTTACAACAAATAGTCTTGTTAGCTTCTTTATATATTGTTGGGAACCAACGGTGTCCAACAATTTTGTAAGCCTCTGTGTTGTCTATCTACCAATTAATCAAGCGGGTCATACACGAGAAGTAGAAGTTCAAGATCACGATAGAGAATGAATGTCTCTTTTCTTGAAGTATGTTGAATCGGTGTCATCCTCTCATTTACTATCTAAGATTTGCAAGTTTTAAAGGCAATTTTTAAGCAATATCATTCTGTCTATATTTGTTGTATATGGTTACAACAGATAGTCTTGTTAGCTTCTTTATATATTGTTGGGAACCGACGGTGTCCAACAATTTTGTAAGCCTCTATGTTGTCTATATACCAATCAACGAAGCGGGTCATACACGAGAAGTAGACGTTCATGATCACGATAGAGAATGTGTGGTCTTTTTCTTGAAGTACATGTGCTAGTCTCTTTCATCCTCCAGAGATTGAGTGGTTAACAGTTTTTATCAACCATGAAACGGTGAGTGCTAGAGACGACAAAATCTATTTATTATTAAGTGATTCGTGGTCACATTTTAAATGGAGTTTATATAAGTTAATTTATGTATGTAAGGATTAGCTAGTTGGAATAATAATTTCCATCGATATTTCATGAAGAAAAATAGTTATTTTTTCTTTCTATTAAGTATTATTCTTAGTAGAGATCATGGTTAGGGAAATCTCATAAGTAGTTTCCTAATGGAGTCAATTAACATATTGATTTGGTCAAAAAAGTGATCTATACGCTTGTTGAGTAATCGATAGTATAAAGTCTGTATTTTCAATGCATCAATTTTTCTCATAACATGCATGACTTACTTTATTCTAAATATGATTGATAAGTACAATTGATATAGTCGTTAATATGAATCTCGATATATTTCTTTGTGAAGGACATGTTGGCAGGTTCAATGGATACTTCAGCGACCGCAATAGAGTGGGCAATGGCCGAACTTATAAAACATCCTAGGGCAATGAAAAAGCTCCAAGAAGAACTAGAGAAAGCTGTGGGACTAAATAGAGCAGTGGAGGAATCAGATTTAGAGGGCTTGGACTACTTGCACATGGTCATCAAGGAGACCATGAGGCTTCACCCGGTGGCTCCGCTTTTGCTTCCCCACGAGGCGACTGAGGACTGCACGGTGAACGGCTTCCACATACCCTACAAGTCGAGAGTCATCGTGAATGTGTGGTCCATTGGAAGGGACCCAAAAGTGTGGACCACTCATGATCCGGAAGAGTTCGTGCCTGAAAGATTCTTAGGGTCGAGTGTGGATGTTAAGGGACGTGACTTTCAACTCCTACCTTTCGGAACAGGCCGCCGAGGGTGCCCTGGGATGCAGCTCGGCTTGACCGTGGTGCGATTTGTGGTTGCTCAACTCGTGCACTGCTTTGACTGGGAGCTTCCTAGCGGCATGTCACCAAGCAAACTTGACATGACCGAAAAGTTCGGGCTCGCTACTCCTAGAGCCAAGCATCTTGTGGTCACACCTAGGTACCGTTTGAGTGAGTGAAAAAGATTTAGACTTTTCAATGGACGATTGAGTTCCCAAAAATAAATATAATCTTATCCGGAAGTCTCGCGGTGTCAATTTTTATACCAAATGGATTTCTACTAATTTGTAATGTTCTTTTCACTTGATTTAAAAGTGTCATTGTCCCAGGAATGAAATTAAATAAAGTATTTTGAGTCATGTGGACACTAGAGACTTATTAATTGCTTCTCTATGATTTAGAGCATATTGTGTTGTGTTTGTTGTCCATGAGATTCAGCCAAACCCAAGAAAGAACCATTGAATCAAAGGTCGAATTGAAGCAAAAATGTCAACGGAGGTATATGCACATGCTCGGGAGTTCCGGGGGATCTTTCCCTAGATGCCTATGTACGAAAATATTCAAGTGTCGGACGCCTGGCGTGCATCGCCAGGCCCTGAACCTGCTAAGGCAAGCATATGCATGAGGTCCCGGTCGTTCCCTTTTTGCGTCTTAAGCTCATTCTCAATCTACTTCCAATTATTACACAAAAGAGCCATCATAGAATCATTTATCGTCAACTCCTGGTTTTTCTTACTCATATTTCTATAAGAAGTTATAAAATCGTGGGTAAGGAAACACTTGAGTGATTGAGCCAGCCAAGTGTGTAAGTTCTCCACTATTTATAATCAATTCCTCGCTTGTTACCCCTGTGAAATAAGTCACACAAACCAAACAATGTAAATCACGATGTGCTTGTTCTCTATTTCAAGTTCTATCACGACCTCCTTAGAGCCCTCCGGCGGGATGCGGAGGCTAATGGCTAGTGCTAATTCTAAGATCAGTCCGAACTCTCTCAAGTTCAACAATTCACAACTTATGATCTGAGTTTTTTGTAAATCATTTTTATTTAGGAATTGTCACTACTCATTTTATGATGGATCAATTAACAGCCTAAGTAAAATATTAGAATCTAAGACTTGATTATACCAATTAAACAACTAATCATTTTTAGTACCTAATCTTGTTTAAACATCAAGTAAAGTATTTATGTAGCATTTTATATCAATCACAAGTCCTAGGATTCAATTTATAATTAGACTAAGGAAATAGTAATCCATACATCATAAGGACATAATTGGAACCCAATATTTGTCTCCACAATTTTTGTTTTCTTTTAAGGATTTTCACACATTTTAAAGGAAAGGCCATTCAAAAGGCCATTTTTAAGCTTTTTCTGATTTTTTTGGAGAAAATAAATTATTTTCTGATGTTTAATATTTTTTGTATAATAATAGAGTATGATATATGTAAAATAAACGGACGCGTGTCGGACCTCTGCATCCGACACGTGTCGAGGTCGCCCTGGGGCCGCCGGCCCAAGTCTGCAGCTAGACTGGGCTCAACAAAATAAGCCCAATCCAGTAAAGCCCTCAACTGAAAAACAGAACCCATCCCATAAGCTAGGATAAAGCCTAAGCCCCACTTAGCCCGGCCCAAACAAAGCTTACAACAAACTTAGCCTAAGCCAATAATAGACCTGCTCAAAACCTTGTCTAAGCCCAGAACCGGCCAGCCCGCAAAATGGACAAGCCCGGGTCGGCTAGATCCACGAGCCGGCCCGACTCAGATCCAGGGTCACCGACTCGGCTCGTGGCTTGCCGCTTCCCAGCAGTCCAGCCACGAGAGAGGCAGCGCGGCAACAGGGTGCTGCGCTTCTCGGTCCAGTCGAAGCACGACGGTGCTGCCTCGGCCAAGCCCAGCCTTCGTCCGACCAGGGTTGGCAAGGACCGCCGTTCATGCTACCATACAAAAGAAACCCGCGGCGACCCCAAAATGCTAAAAGCTCATAGGTGGGACGGCGCCTGGACGACTCGACCCCGGCTCAAAATAACGAAACAAAACTAGATCTAGTTTTGGGCATTTCATTGAACTGCTAAGGCGCGCTACTATAACGAGGGATTTCTAGCTCAATCGAAGCTCAAAGCCACGCCAGGACTCTTGACATATGACGTACAATGCGCGCAACAGCTCAACGAGGAAATCGGCAGAGCTGGAGTTCACGTGAGCCGAACGGCCGGAAGCTCTGGTCCGATACGCTCGAAAACAGGACATCGAAACAGGGTGCACGAAACAGAGGGGCTCGGCCGAGGGTCTCCTACGCGGCTCACGGCGACGGACAGCGAGCGAGCTCTATTGAAAGAAGATATGTTTTGAAGATATAGAATCGGGCTGAAGATTGTAATTGATTGGGATTGTAATTAGTTTAGGACTAGAAATATTTTTCTCTTGGGAATATTTTCTTTACTTTTTTATTCAATCTAATTGTATGGTATATACATCTCTGTAACAATGTACAATTTAATAAAGAAAGATACAATTCCTACACTTCTATTTGAGTTTCTTACATGGTATCAGAGCATGTCTCGATCTTGACATAGCCTTCACACTATAATCAACCTCTGTTGCTGTAACCTTTCGCAGAACAAATCAGTCTTCTCTGCTTCTTTGTTGCTGCAACTCTCGCAGAACAAATACAGCATCCAGCACTCTGTTTCTTTGTTGCTGCAACTCTCACAGAACAGAACAGTAGGAAGTCCTTCATCTTCATCCAACTTTAGATTAACCTGCAAGACAAAATTATTGCAGATTTCTTAGGAAATTGTCATCATGACAAATCCACAGGCACTTACCTCAAGATCTGCAGAAGAAACGATACCGCCACCACCTCCTCAGATTGATGAACCCTTGGCAATAATCGTAGAATCTCAGGAGCAAGTTCAACCACAAATTCAGCCACAAATTCATCCTCAGCATGCGCAGTGGGGAACTGCTCCGGCTCAGTTTAACATGGGGCAGCCCTATTCAGGGCCACCTTACCCATGGGTACCGTATTCTTGGTACTATGGAATTAATCCAAATACATCATCGACGGGTTATCGAGATGGTGTGCGAACTGATGGAGGCCTACCAACCAGCAATGGGGCAGGCACAACCATCAATCCTCAGCAGACAGGCGGGTCAATCTAACCGGGTGTGGGAACGAATCCCTACCCGGGTCCGTTCTTTTCCAATGCAGATACTGCAACCGGATCTGGAGGATCGGGTTTTACGACAAATCCCTACCCAAATCCGCCGCCAGGGTTTCTTCCATACCAGATCTTCGCTGCCAGCGGTCGGCCGGAGCCCGGCGATCCTCTTTTCATAACCAATGCCGACGGACCAGAACTGAAACTCATTGCTCAACAGTTAACTGGATCAGACAATTACTCAAATTGTTCGAGCGAGTTCCGGCGTGCACTGGTAACGAAAGATAAAGAGGGGTTTATCGACAGAACGGTTCCAGTTCCATCCGACGAGCGAATGGCACGACTCTGGAAGAAATGCAATCAATTAGTCCGAACATGGGTCGGAAATTGCATCGCTTCCGAGGTCACGGCTGCTCTTCCCCCAACGGAGGACTCGAAACAGATTTGGGAAAATATCAAAGAGATGTTTGGAAAATTAGACCAAGTAAAAATCTTATCTTTAATGCAACAGATCTCTGATTTAAAACAGGGAAATATGTCTGTTGCTGCAATTTTTAACAAAATTTCAGGTCTGTGGAACGAGTTGGAGGCAGCTGAGGAGAAATTCGACTGGCCAGAACCCATCCTACAGCAATACAAAAGGATGCGGGACAGAGAGAAAGCAATACGCTTTCTGCTCATCTTAAATGAAGCTTACCTTTCATTTAGGTCACAGATCTTGACCATGGAGCCGATGCCGACCCTCGGCCGCATCTACCAACTTGCTGTTCAAGAAGAAAGCCAACAGAGAGCAGCCGATTACGGGAAGAATGGCGAGAGCGTGGCTCTGGCGGCGAAGAGATTTTCTCGCCCGCTACAGAGAGCCACGGGAGGAAGAGAGACTCTCGAAACCAATCTAAGGTTTCACGAAGAAAACCCTAGGGGATATCATTCAACGACGAGCGGCCACGATGTGTTTGATCGATCGGACGGCTCACAATCGTTCTTTGGAGGCGCTGAATCGGACGGTTCTGAAGGCAGAGGGCGGATGGAATCCAACGGCTCCCGTGGCTCAAGTGCATATAGGCCAGATGGCCCACGCGGGCGAAATACATTCTATTCTGATGGGCCGCGAGGAAATTTTGCTGCAATTTCCGATGGGCCGTATGGAGCGACGATGGCCCATGCCGTGAATAGGCCCAATTCATTCGCAAAAAATTATCAAATGGGCAAGGGTAAGTTGTACTGTGATTACTGCAAATGCCCACATCACACGATTAAAAATTGCTGGAAGCTCCATGGCAAACCCGACGAAAAGGAGAAAGGAAAATTTTTAACTGTTTTACAGGTGTTGGGAAAATCAGCAGACAAATCAATTTCTCATGGGGAATATCAGGAGTTGATGGAAGCTTTAAAGAAATTAGATGCTTCTGACAAGGCAGGGAGTTTCACAGGTATTTTTTATTGTCTGATGAACTCAATTGCAATGGATGCATGGATTATTGATACTGGAGCTAGTGATCACATTGTCTGCAATCAGAAATTTTTTTCCACTGTTAAGAAGTTATCCTTTCCTATATCAGTGCAACTCCCGAATGGAAACACCACAAATGTTGATATGATGGGGACTGTAAATCTTAGCCCACTCATTAGGCTTAAAAATGTCCTTTATGTCCCTAGTTTTCAATTTAATCTCATATCCGTTTCACAAGCCTGTCAAGACAACTCCTGTCGTGCCTTGTTTGACTCTGATAAATGTCTATTTCAGGCCCCTTCGACTGGCAATCTGATGGGCTTGGGTAGAATCTATCAAGGATTATATTTTTGGATTGATCTTCCAACCAATTTTAAATCCTCTTATGTTGCTTTCAATAAATCCATATGTAATGTTGCCAGCAATAAAAATTTCCTTCATCATCAAAGATTGGGTCACACTGCATTTTTCCCTTGTCCTCAGTGTCCTATTTGTCCTTTAGCGAAACAAACTTGTTCCCCTTTTCCAAGTAGCAACACTCGCATTGACAGCATTTTTTCTTTAATTCATGCTGATATATGGGGACCATATCATACCGTAAATCATGACGGTTCACGGTTCTTTCTCACAATTGTGGACGATTTCTCACGTGCTACCTGGGTTTTTCTCCTACAATCAAAAAATCAAGTTCTATCTCACCTTAGAATTTTGATCTCTTTATCCAAAACTCAGTTTGGCAAATCAATTCATCGAATTCGTACTGATAATGGAAAGGAATTCTTCAGTGGTGAATGTGCTTCGTTCTTTAGCTCAAATGGGATTTTGCATGAAAGTACTTGCACTTATACACCACAGCAGAATAAAGTAGTTGAGAGAAAACACCGCCATCTTTTGGAAGTGGCACGGGCCCTTAAATTCCAAGCATCTATACCAGAGAATTTCTGGGGAGATTGTGTAGTCACTGCAGCATATCTAATAAATCGAATGCCATCTAGAATTTTGAAGGGAAAATCTCCATTTGAACTTTTATATGGGAAGAAACGAAATTTGAGTCATCTTCGCGTGTTTGGTTGTCTTTGTTACATGACTACAGTAGGGCCTCGAGATAAAATGAGCCCTCGGGCTCGGCAGTGCATATTTATGGGGTATGCCAATCTCAAAAAGGGTTATCGAGTTTATGAAAAATCTACTGGGGATTTCTTTATCAGTAGAGACGTGGTATTTCATGAAGATACTTTCCCTTTCCGGCATTCTGCTTCCACGTCTGGAGATGACATAGACACTAATCGTAATTTTCTGTCAGAAGAAGATCTATCTTCTGGAGGATCCTATATTATTACTTCCCCTCCAAAACAGCAGATTTTACATGCAGCATCACCTTCATCACCTGATGAGCATTCTACTGGGTATTCAATTGAGGAGGATTTCATCGAAGAGAAACCTCAAGTGATCAAATCCATTGAACCCGCAATTATTGAAGAAACTTCGTCAGACGTGCTGCATGAGCCACCTCGACGATCTGGTCGAGTCACTCGCCCACCAACTTGGACAAAAGACTATGTCTGTTCTTCATCAAAATCCTCAGTTACTCGTTACCCTATATCCTCCTATGTGTCTTTTGATTAGCTGTCATCAGAACATTTATGCTGCATTAGTCGCATTTCTGAGGAACAAGAACCATCTAGTTATCATGAGGCTGTACATGATCCACGATGGCGAAAGGCCATGGAAGAAGAACTTAAGGCGTTGATTAACAATCACACCTGGGATGTCGTATCATTACCTCCTCATCGTAAGCCCATTGGCTGTAAATGGGTATATAAAATTAAATATAAAGCAAATGGTTCTGTGGAAAGGTACAAGGCATGGTTGGTGGCCAAAGGGTTTATACAACGAGAAGGATTTGACTACAATGAGACCTTCTCTCCAGTAGCCAAGGATGTCACGGTTCGCTCTTTCTTATCGGTTGCTGCTTTTCGCATCTGGTCATTACGTTAAATGGACGTCCACAATGCCTTTCTTCATGGTGATTTGGAAGAGGAGATTTATATGGATCTTCCACAAGGATTACAGAGACAGGGGGAGTCTAAGGTATGTCGTCTCCGCAAATCTCTTTATGGTTTAAAACAGGCCTCTCGGCAGTGGTATGCCAAGTTTACCAATGCACTCATAAATGCCGGATACAAGCAGTCCAAGCATGATTATGCTCTTTTCACTTGGACAAAAGGTACGTCGTCTATCTACTTGATGATTTATGTTGACGACATACTTATTATGGGAAATGATGATTCCGCTGTGAGGAAGCTTAAGGAATATCTTCATTCCTCTTTTCATATCAAAGATTTAGGGCCACCTAAATACTTTCTTGGAATTGAGATAGCTCGTTCTGATCAGGGGATTTCTCTCAGCCAAAGGAAATTTGTGATGGAGATTGTATCAGAATCGGGATTATTAGGATGCAAACCAACAGTCATTCCCATTGAACAGAATGCAAAGTTAACCAGTGTTGATTATGACGCTGGGATGTCTTCCTCTGACGATCCATTACTGAAAGATCCGACAAGCTATCAGAGACTTGTTGGAAAACTTATCTACCTTACCATGACTAGGCCAGATATCTGCTATGCCATACAGACTCTTAGTCAGTTCATGCATAGTCCAAAGAAATCCCACATGAATGCAACCTTAAAGGTGGTAAAATATCTGAAGAAATGTCCAGGGCTAAGGATACTTCTTTCTCGAAAGTGCAATATGGAGATGACGGCCTATTGTGATTCGAATTATGCTACATGTCCCATGAGTAGAAGATCCATTACTGGCTTCTGTATTAAGCTTGGGGAGTCACTGCTTTCATGGAAGACGAAGAAGCAATCCACGGTATCATTATCATCAGCAGAAGCTGAATATCGATCCATGGCAAAGACTGTCTATGAGGTGGTATGATTACGAGGTCTACTCCAGGATCTTGGGATACAAGTTAGAGGTCCGGCATTACTCTTTTGTGACAATGATTCAGCAATCAAACTTGCAGCAAATCCCATATTACATGAGAGGACGAAACATATAGAAGTTGATTGCCATTTTACATGAGACAAGATCAAAGATGGCATCATCGAAACAAGAGGGATTAGAACCACGGAGCAACCCGCAGATATATTTACTAAACCTCTTTGCCAAAGACAACATACATATCTTCTAAACAAGCTTGGTGTCTTGGATATATACAAGCCACCAGCTTGAGAGGGAGTGTTGAAAGAAGATATGTTTTTAAGATATAGAATCAGGCTGAAGATTGTAATTGATTGGGATTGTAATTATTTTAGGACTAGAAATATTTTTCTCTTGGGAATATTTTCTTTACTTTTTTATTCAATCTAATTGTATGATATATACATCTCTGTGACAGTGTACAATTTAATAAAGAAAGATACAATTCCTACACTTCTATTTGAGTTTCTTACAAGCTCGAAGATTGAGTTGTGTCCGTCCGCCTCACACACGTCCGAGCCGAGATCCTCGGGGAACTGACCCCAAAATCGGACAACTCAAGAAAAGAAAAATAGAGCGCAACCCACCGCGAGCTTGGCTCGGGAAGGGGGTGGCGCCGGTGAGTCACTGGCAGTATTCGTCACCGGACGGCGCTTGCTCGCTCTCAATCCCTCACTTGGTTCTCTCTTGCGGCTTACCCTCTCTCTCCTCCCCCTCTTTTTCTCTCTCCTCTGCGCTTGGTGCTCTCTCACCCCTCTCACTCTCCTTTGAACCCTTGCCCCAGAGGCCCCATTCATAGGCCGAGGAGGCCGATCGACGGACGTAGCTTGACCGCCGGTCCTTGGCGCGCCAACCGTCCTCCCCCTTGGCCGAACCAGGGCCACCTCGAGCCTGTCACCTCTGCGGCAGGCCTGCTCGGCTCTGCGTCGGCTGTGCCGTCCTCGGTTGCGTGGAGGGGAGAGAAGGGGCGAGGGGATGGCGGGGCTGGGCTGATGGGGAGGAAAGGGCTAGGCCCAGTGCCTGTGCCGAAAAGAAAAGGGGCTAGGGTCGGGCCTAGCCCCAAGCCTTTTTTTTTCCTTTTTAATATTCTATTTATCCGAAAATAGGTAAAATTAAGGGACAATAAAATAACAATAAAACTTAGTGGACAAATAATATTAATACCTGGGTGATGCAAAAATCCTTTTTGATAGGCCGAATAATAATTTATCGATGGAGGCTTTTCTTGGCAATTTCCATGGATATTTAATAAACTCTTAAAGTCATTGTTTGCTAGTCAAAGCGGGTGCAAGAATCTTGAAAGACTAAAGAATCAAGAGTGCAAGTTCCCATATCATTTATCGCATCTCTAAGTTCCTAGGAGTCTTTATTGCTATGTAAAGTTTCTAGGTCAAAGTGCTAAGTTCCTACGTCTTTATTAAGCTTTCTAGTTCCTATGTCTATTAATGCTTAGGTAGTTCCAATATCTATATAATTGTTGTTTATTTCCTATATCGTAGTCCTCCCATAAATAGAGGAGAATTCTCAGTTGTATGCAAACATTTTTTATGAATGAAAATACATGGGATTTTCTTTTGAGTGGGTAATTATTTTTAGAGAGTGGATAACTCTTATTTTGCTCTCTTTATCCTTAGAAAGTGGATTAGTCCTTAGTGGTGAGCTAAGAAGCACTTTATCATTAGCTAGCAGTTTCCCTTTAAGCCCGAGTGGTGAGCTTATCTATCACAAAGTCTATTATCCCTAGCAAATGATTCGTCCTTTAAGTCTTGGTAGTGAACTTCATTTATCTCGATCTTCTTCCTTGATTGATAGTGCGTCCTTTGTACCTTGATGGCAATTGCATTCTATCGTGCACTTATGTTTACCCATTGATAACTAATCCCTACACACACCATATCCATACACTTAACCTTACAATTCCCCATTCTCGGAGTCACTCGTCCGCACACGCATCAGACTAATAGGTAATTGAGAGTGCTAGTATGAACACCTAGAGGGGGGTGAATAGGTGTTTAAGATAAATCTTGGCAAATATATGCGGAATAAAATAAACTTCAAACAAAGGAGTTAGGGAAGAGAATAAGAACACAAGATTTATAGTAGTTCGGCTTAATCCAAGCCTACGTCCACTCTCCCACGCTAACAGCCTTCTTGGCTGGATTCCACTATGCAATCAACAAGAGATTACAACTTTGAGTGCAAACACTTAGTAGTAGATCACACTATCTCACTAAGTCACTCTTTTGGTATTTCTCTCACGATCACAAATGTTTAAGCTCTCCAAAGACAAGTGTATGATCGAAGGTCGCTCAGACTTTGGAATTATAAATTCTACGCTCCGTCTCTTACTTGCTCGTCGGTCCATGATCTCCTTAAATACTCCTCCACTTCCAAACTACCCGTTAGACATTATCCCGGAGAATCGTCTTCCAATATACCCATTGGACAGCTCTGTATCTAGAAGATTTGGTAGCCGTTGAGTGACAAAGGTAGAATCTCAAATTGATTCCGATCGCCCATACAAACGGAATCTTGGTTTCCATAAGTAAAGCTTCTTCGTATAAAAATTTCTTGTCTTCAAGATCCAATCGTCAATCAAATAGATTGAATCAATCAAATCAATCTTGATGTGGAATCCAAACCAGATCACTAGCCGTTGTATGATTGGGCTTGAGTTACGATTCATCGAATCTGGATGTAAAGTCTGAGAGCAATAGACTTTACAATCTGAGTCTAAGTGTGATAGACTTTGCAATCTGAGTCTGAACATATTCTGCTTCTGAACAGATTTAGCTTTAAGGTCTGTACCCAGTTCAGCTTCAGCATAGAGTCTGTCTTCTGGTTCTTCATTCACGTTCAGTCTGGAATTTGTCAGAATGAGCAGACTTCTAATATAGAACAGACTTTGACACTAAAGTCTAGCAGTCTTTAGACTTTGACACAAAAGTCTGGAAATCTTCAAAATATACTTTGGACATGAGTTACATTCAGTCTTCTGGTCGTCTTCACACTTTGACAATATCCTTTACATGTTCTATAATCTGCATGGTCTATTACTTAACCATTAAACATGTTAGTAGCATTTGATTTATTTTATCATCTCCAAAACATCATAAGGAATTTCCCTAAGAATCTCCCCATTTTTGATGATGACAAAACAATCTCTGAATATGCAGATTTGTAAACATGCTTTTAAAAATATTAATTTAAATCAAAGGATATCAGAAGATAGCAAATAAATTGAGCATAACAATATATAGAAAAATAATCACAACTCAATATTATGCAATAAATAATATTAACCAATCAACACATATGCATATTCATATCTTCTCCCCCTTTTTGTCATAATCAAAAAGCGATAATAATGGGAAAAAAAATATCACGTAGAGAATTATAACAAATATCCCGCATGAATCATAATTTCCAAAAATCAGCTTTTATAAAGCAAGTCGAATATTAAAGATATGCAATATAGCTCACTTCGATCATATATATCAGCAAATATCTAATAAAAATCACAGATGCATTATGAAATTCACATACACTTTTTGTCATAATAAAATGATAATATCAGTAAGAGATTTGTTAATGACAAAAGGTAATAAAAGATGCACTAACCGGATTTTTTTTGAACAAATTCTGACACATTTACCTTTCATTCCATCCATAATAAAATCACGATCAATTCAAAAAGATTTTTCCAAAATTGATCAAAGCTCCCCCTCAATTTGTTTCTTTTGGATTTGATTTCTCCCCCTGTCATCATGACAATATTTGCGAATAGAAACAATTGTTGCATAATATTTTTCCAATATTTCTTTTGTAGCAACAACATCCGCAATGATCACTTGCATTTTGAAATTCGAGGCAAAAATTTATTTTCTTTAACCAAGCTCATCTCGAATTCAACCTGCATCAACTTAACAAACTTTTTCCACAAATAAGCTGTAATAATATCCACGTAATATATAATGTCCTTTCTTAAAAAAAAAAAATTGAATAGCATATATAAAATTATCAATTATTAAAATTCAAAACTATTCAACCTTTTGTACGACACATTAGGGATTTCCTTAACAATTTGCAAAAACTTTGCACAAGGAAGGGAATTTTTGAATCTCAAAAAGATAATATAGAATCTCCATGATTTTCTGATTGAGTTTTCCAAAATCCATATGGAAGATTCTATTGTTACTTGCAAAATCTTGTATAATAGATAATCATCTTTGCAAAAATGTCACGTAATATCTTCCTTTGATTTGCATATCAAACTTGCTAGATAGAATATATCTTCTAAGAATATAGCAAGAATATCCATGAATATGCAGTAATATCTTTCGAGATCAAGTAGATTTCCTTGAGCATAAATTTCAGATATGCATTTTGCAAAAGAAAAATAGATATTTCTGTCACGTGCCAAAATTGCAATACCTTATATTTATAACAAAATATATTCGCAATATAATAAACAATCATCCAAAATCATGATAAATGCACGTAGAAATTTGCAAGGCAGGATAAAAAAATTTCTCTTACCCAAGGTATATGTTTCAAATATACCATTGATTAAAAAAAATCATTACCAATTGTCGTAGGAGATATTTTCTGATTGCACCAAAATTTGCGTAGATTCGCAATCATCCTTCCCTTAAAGAATTTCCTGCAATCAACTCATTTCCCTTTTTGGTATCCATCAATTTGGATCCTTCCTTGACGTTAGAGTAAAATAGAAAATCTCCATAATCAAATATTCTTTCTTAATTCATTGTAACAAAGTATTCAAAGAAAGAATATTATGCACAATGATATTTTGAAAAATAAATTCTCACTTAGTCAAAGCACAATAAAATCAGGGAGAATGAAATCTTTGAATATCTAAAAATATCTTGCATCATCACGTAAAACAGATTTTCACTTTGCAAAATATGATTAAATCTGAGAGTATAAAATTAGACAAAATAATCTGAATTATCTCAAATAATCACACGTACTAAATCAAATCTCAACTCACAAATCACAAAAACAAATCATACGATTCTTTTTTCCATAAAGCAAAATATGATCATTATAAAATCTCAATCAACCAAGGATATATCGAATATCAAGCATAATGAGAATTATTGCCTAAATCAAATTGAGAATAAAAAATTCCTTACCAAATTCTCATTCTTCTTTCTTCTTTATATCCTGCAAAAAATAACTCATCTTTTCTTTGGTACCCATTTTTTCTTGGGTCCATGAGAGTTAGCAGAATATGCTGCTTTTATCCAATTTTTCTTAATAGGTCTCCAGACTTTAGGACAATCTTTCTTAAAATGTTCCAAATCTCCACAATTTGAACACTTAAGGGCATTTAGACCAACAGGTTTTGTAAAGATATTTTGAAAATGCTTCTTGTACGCAAGTTTATGAGGTCTTTGTCTAAGTCTCTCCTTAATTTTGGGAAAATCAATTAAAGAATCGTTTTCCTTAATGAAACCAAGTCCCGACTTATTATAGTAAGGAACTTGTATAGAAAGGATATGCTCTAATGTTTTTGATCCATTTCAAAATCTTGTTGAAATATTTGAAAATTCTTTCTTCAAAGAATCATTTTCTTTGACAAGTAAATCTCAACTTTCTTTTGATTGTAGAAAATCTTTTTGCAAAATTTCAAAATTTTCTTTTTGAGAAAGATCATGTTGCCTAAGCCGAAAATTTTCCTTTTTAAGTTTGGAGATCCTTTTAAGAGAAGATTTGAGATTTGAGCAAAGCTTCTTTATATACTTTGAAACTTTGAGAGGAATTTTTGAATGACTTACCTCGATTTCCTCATCGGATTCTGAGTCTGTGCCTGAGTCAGACTCTGATTCTGAGTCTGTGTCTGAGTCAGACTCAGATTCTGAATGTGTCATCAAGCATATATTTTCTTGCTCATCATCTTCTTTTACTGTTCTTTTCTAACCATTCTGCTTGTATTTTTTTCTTCCACTAAATTTGCTTCCTTTTCTACTCAACTTTTTGATTTTCTCAATCATAAAAGCAAGTTCTTCATCGTCCATGTCATTTTCTGAGTCTGTTTCATCAAAAACGGCATTAGATATTAAAGCAATGGACTTTTTACCTTCGGGATCTTCATCGTTGAGTTGTTCCACTTCATAGGATTGAAGAGTGTCAATCAATTCATCAACGGAGAGTGGCATAATCCTCTGAGTCTCTCAGATTTAGGTCTTGACATGATTCCAATCTTTTGAGAGACCTCGCAAGAGTTTGTTAACCTTCATCGGGGTAGAAATTTGCTAACCTTGATATGCTAAACCATTTACAATTTCTGTAAAACGGCTGAACATATCTCCAATTGACTCTCCTTGCTTCATCTTGAATGATTCATATTGGCCAAGCAAGAAGTTTACTTTTGTCTCTTTTACACGATCAGTCCCTTCATATGTAACATGAAGTCTATTCCAAACTTCTTTTGCTGTTTCACATGAAGAGATTCTATTATATTCAACAAGAGACAAGGCACAATATAAAGAATAAATAGCTTTTGCATCAAGCGCTTCTCTTTTGGACAACTCCGTCCGAGACATAAGAGCGGGGGGTTTGGTTTCTTTGTCTTTGCCATTCTTATTTGATGTAGACGCAGCAATGGGGTTGATTCCTCTTTCCACAACATCACATTGTAAGAGATCTCTGGATCTTAGGAATGCTTTCATTTTGTTCTTCCATACGTCGTATTCCTTTCCATCAAAATATGGTGGCCTTGTGTTGCTTTGCCCTTCCATAAGTCCTGGTGCCAACATACTAGCCATAAAGAATCTTTAGCTCAAAAGTAAAAACACTTTTATAAACCGAGCACTTGGCTCTGATACCAATTGAGAGTGCTAGTATGAACATCTAGAGGGGGGTGAATAGGTGTTTAAGATAAATCTTGGCAAATATATGCGAAATAAAATAAACTTCAAACAAAGGAGTTAGGGAAGAGAATAAGAACACAAGATTTATAGTAGTTCGGCTTAATCCAAGCCTACGTCCACTCTCCCACGCTAACAGCCTTCTTGGCTGGATTCCACTATGCAATCAACAAGAGATTACAACTTTGAGTGCAAACACTTAGTAGTAGATCACACTATCTCACTAAGTCACTCTTTTGGTATTTCTCTCACGATCACAAACGTTTAAGCTCTCCAAAGACAAGTGTATGATCGAAGGTCGCTCAGACTTTGGAATTATAAATTCTACGCTCCGTCTCTTACTTGCTCGTCGGTCCATGATCTCCTTAAATACTCCTCCACTTCCAAACTACCCGTTAGACAGTATCCCGGAGAATCGTCTTCCAATATACCCATTGGACAGCTCTGTATCTAGAAGATTTGGTAGCCGTTGAGTGACAAAGGTAGAATCTCAAGTTGATTCCGATCGCCCATACAAACGGAATCTTGGTTTCCATAAGTAAAGCTTCTTCGTATAAAAATTTCTTGTCTTCAAGATCCAATCGTCAATCAAATAGATTGAATCAATCAAATCAATCTTGATGTGGAATCCAAACCAGATCACTAGCCGTTGTATGATTGGGCTTGAGTTACGATTCATCGAATCTGGATGTAAAGTCTGAGAGCAATAGACTTTACAATCTGAGTCTAAGTGTGATAGACTTTGCAATCTGAGTCTGAACATATTCTGCTTCTGAACAGATTTAGCTTTAAGGTCTGTACCCAGTTCAGCTTCAGCATAGAGTCTATCTTCTGATTCTTCATTCACGTTCAGTCTGGAATTTGTCAGAATGAGCAGACTTCTAATGTAGAACAGACTTTGACACTAAAGTCTAGCGGTCTTTAGACTTTGACACAAAAGTCTGGAAATCTTCAAAATATACTTTGGACATGAGTTACATTCAGTCTCCTGGTCGTCTTCACACTTTGACAATATCCTTTACATGTTCTATAATCTGCATGGTCTATTACTTAACCATTAAACATGTTAGTAGCATTTGATTTATTTTATCATCTTCAAAACATCATAAGGGATTTCCCTAATAGTAATCCCTTTGAAAGACTGAGGAAGGGTTGTTTATTGTAGCATATCTGCTTCAATTTACCATTGGTCTACACCGTAGTCCCCTTATATATGTATGTATGTATGTCTGTAATTGTTATAGAAAGATTACTAAATTTATTCACAGAACTTTATTTGCCTTCATCTAAATCCATGAATTCAATGCGCACACTGAAAGAAACTTAATCTCCTTTATCTTATTTCTTTCTCTTTTTCCAATATTTCTTTCCCATCTATATAGTCTTTTGTCTCCCTAACCGCACATAGATTTATTTATATGATTGCATTTATTGTTATGAAAATTGCATTTATTGTTATGAAAATATTAGCATTGTTAAATAAAATACCCGAAGGCCAGTGAAATGATCCATCCCCAGGTTCAAAAGCGATAGAGAAGATCCCGTGTTCAAATAATAATTTTATTTGTTTAATGTAATTTTAAGGGCCATGCCCATCACCCTTCGGGTCAATAACTATTACCTGATGCATGAGAACAAGGAGAATTGCATAGATTGAATACATTTAATATAATCATATATTGCTAGAAGTTTCCTAAAATCGATGGCCATAAAATGAAACTAAATACCCTACCTCGAAGAGTCCAACGCTACCTAGATGCACGGACCCACTAAAAAAACAAAAAGTAATAAATGTCACGTGTTTGAAGCCAGAAACACTCATCTGTCTTCCATATTTCTTTATCCCAGCGCCATTGTCACCCCCACTTCCATCCAAATAACAACCTCAATGGCGTGGATATGGATAACGCTCATCGCTTTGATTGCTCATCTCTTATTGCGAGCTTTGCTCTGGGAAACACGGGGTAAGAAGAAATTGCCTCCCGGTCCAAGAGGGTTTCCGATTCTTGGAAACCTCCCTTTGTTAGGGAAGAATCCTCACCATGATCTCCACAAACTAGCTCAAAAATATGGACCCCTCGTCTACTTGCGCCTCGGGTTCGTGCCCACGATCCTCGTCTCATCACCCGAAGTGGCAGAGCAATTCCTCAAGACCCATGATCTTATTTTCGCGAGCCGGCCGCCTCATGAGGCTGCAAAACACATCTCTTATGAGCAAAGGAGCTTGGCATTTGCACCGTACGGCCCATATTGGAGGAACATTAGAAAGATGTGCACTTTGGAGCTCCATAGCAATGCAAAAATCTACTCCTTCAAATCCATGAGAAGAGACGAGGTCGGCTTGCTTGTGAATTTTCTCAAAGACGCATCTCATGACCACATGGCCATTGACTTGAGCGTGAAGATATCATCGCTAAGTGCCGACATGAGTTGTCTGATGGTCTTCGGGAAGAAATACATGGACAAGGAGTTTGACGAGAGAGGGTTCAAGGCCGTGATTCAAGAAGCGATGGTGTTGGCCGCCACGCCGAACATCGGTGACTATGTTCCTTTTTTGGCATCATTTGATCTTCAAGGGTTGACGAAGCGCATGAAAGCCGTGGGCAGAGTATTTGATGCTTTCTTCGAGAAGATTATTGAGGAGCACTTGGAGACCAAGAAAGAGGAAGGACAGACCAAAGATTTTGTTGATGTCGTGTTGGGTATCATGGGATTGAACGAGGGAGAGTACCATATCGACAGGCCCCATATCAAAGTCATAATTCTGGTAATGAAAGAAATTTTAATCGCTAACCTTAGTTATTTTTCAATTATCTAAGCATAAGTTGGAGTGGGAAATTAATTAGAACACGGATCACGCTAGTTGAAGCTCTGAGATGAGCATAGTCGGGGTTCAAAACTGATTTAGAAGATAATTCCATAGGTCAAAAGTGGATATTTGAGCGTATGGAAACCCTTATTGAACGATGGAAAAAAATCTGTGATTGCACTTTGTAAATCCATTTTTGTAGACAATTTTCAATAATTCAACTATCACATCCCGGCGGAATTTGTCTAAATTTGATTAAGCATGTTGAATCGGTGTCATCCTCTCAGTTACTATCTAAGATTTGCAAGTTGTAAAGGCAATTTTTAAGCAATATTATTTTGTCTATATTTGGTGTCTATGGTTACAACAAATAGTCTTGTTAGCTTCTTTATATATTGTTGGGAACCAACGATGTCCAACAATTTTGTAAGCCTGTGTGTTGTCTATCTAACAATTAATCAAGCGGGTCATACACGAGAAGTAGAAGTTCAGGATCACGACAGAGAATGAATCTCTTTTCTTGAAGTATGTTGAATCGGTGTCATCCTCTCATTTACTATCTAAGATTTGCAAGTTTTAAAGGCAATTTTTAAGCAATATCATTCTATCTATATTTGTTGTATATGGTTACAACAGATAGTCTTGTTAGCTTCTTTATATATTGTTGGGAACCGACGGTGTCCAACAATTTTGTAAGCCTCTATGTTGTCTATATATACCAATCAACAAAGCAGGTCATACACTAGAAGTAGACGTTCAAGATCACGATAGAGAATGTGTCGTCTCTTTCTTGAAGTATGTTGAATCGGTCTCATCCTCTCATTTACTATCTAAGATTTGCGAGTTTTAATGGCAATTTTTAAGCAATACCATTTTGTCTATATTTGTTGTATATGGTTACAATAGATACTCTTGTTAGCTTCTTTATATAATGTTGGGTACCGACGGTGTCCAATTTTTTTGTGAGGCTCTATGTTGTCTATCTAACAATCAACCAAGCGGGTCATACACGAGAAGTAGACGTTCAGGATCACAATAGAGAATGTGCGGTCTCTTTCTTGAAGTACATGTGCTAGTCTCTTTCATCCACCAGAGATTTAGTGGTTAACAGTTTTTATCAACCATGAAACGGTGAGTGCTAGAGACGACAAAATATATTTACTATTAAGTGATCCGTGGTCCCTTTTAAATGGAGTTTATATAAGTTAATTTATGTATGTAAGGATTAGCTAGTTGGAATAATAATTTCCATCGATATTTCATGAAGAAAAATAGTTATTTTTTCTTTCTATTAAGTATTATTCTTAGTAGAGATCATGGTTAGGGAAATCTCATAAGTAGTTTCCTAATGGAGTCAATTAACATATCGATTTGGTCAAAAAAGTGATCTATACGCTTGTTGAGTAATCGATAGTATAAAGTCTGTATTTTCAATGCATCAATTTTTCTCATAACATGCATGACTTACTTTATTCTAAATATGATTGATAAGTACAATTGATATAGTCGTTAATATGAATCTCGATATATTTCTTCGTGAAGGACATGTTGGCAGGTTCAATGGATACTTCAGCGACCGCAATAGAGTGGGCAATGGCCGAACTTATAAAACATCCTAGGGCAATGAAAAAGCTCCAAGAAGAACTAGAGAAAGCTGTGGGACTAAATAGAGCAGTGGAGGAATCAGATTTAGAGGGCTTGGACTACTTGCACATGGTCATCAAGGAGACCATGAGGCTTCACCCGGTGGCTCCGCTTTTGCTTCCCCACGAGGCGACCGAGGACTGCACGGTGAACGGCTTCCACATACCCTACAAGTCGAGAGTCATCGTGAATGTGTGGTCCATTGGAAGGGACCCAAAAGTGTGGACCACTCATGATCCGGAAGAGTTCGTGCCTGAAAGATTCTTAGGGTCGAGTGTGGATGTTAAGGGACGTGACTTTCAACTCCTACCTTTCGGAACAGGCCGCCGAGGGTGCCCTGGGATGCAGCTCGGCTTGACCGTGGTGCGATTTGTGGTTGCTCAACTCGTGCACTGCTTTGACTGGGAGCTTCCTAGCGGCATGTCACCAAGCGAACTTGACATGACCGAAAAGTTCGGGCTTGCTACTCCTAGAGCCAAGCATCTTGTGGTCAAACCTAGGTACCGTTTGAGTGAGTGAAAAGGATTTAGACTTTTCAATAAACAATTGAGTTCCCAAAAATAAATATAATCTTATCCGGAAGTCTCGCGGTGTCAATTTTTATACCAAATGGATTTCTACTAATTTGTAATGTTCTTTTCACTTGATTTAAGTGTCATTGTCCCGGGAATGAAATTAAATAAAGTATTTTGAGTCATGTGGAGACTAGAGACTTATTAATTGCTTCTCAATGATTTAGAGCATATTGTGTTGTTTTTGTTGTCCATGAGATTCAGCCAAACCCAAGAAAGAACCATTGAATCAAAGGTCGAATTGAAGCAAAAACGTCAACGGAGGTATATGCACATGCTCGGGAGTTCCCGGGGATCTTTCCCTAGATGCCTATGTACGAAAATATTCAAGTGTCGGACGCCTGGCGTGCATGGCCAGGCCCTGAACCTGCTAAGGCAAGCATATGCATGAGGTCCCGGTCTTTCCCTTTTTGCGTCTTAAGCTCATTCTCAATCTACTTCCAATTATTACACAAAAGAGCCATCATAGGATCAATTATCGTCAACTCCTGGTTTTTCTTACTCATATTTCTATAAGAAGTTATAGAATCATGGGTAAGGAAACTCTTGAGTGATTGAGCCAGCCAAGTGTATAAGTTCTCCACTATTTAGAGTCAATTCTTCGCTTACTACCCCCGAGAAGTAAGTCACACAAACCAAACAATGTAGATCACAATGTGCTTGTTCTCTATTCAAGTTTTGTCACGACCTCCTTAGAGCCCTCCGGCGGGATGCAAAGGCTAATGGCTGGTGCTAATTCTAAGATCAATCCAAACTCTCTCAAGTCCAACAATTTGCAACTTATGATCTGAGTTTTTTGTAAATCATTTTTATTTAGGAATTGTCAATACTCATTTTATGATGGATCGATTAACAACCTAAGTAAAATATTAGGATCTACAACTTGATTATACCAATTAAGCAACTAATCATTTTCAGTACCTAATCTTGTTTAAACATCAAGTAAAGTATTTATGTAGCATTTTATATCAATCATAAGTCCTAGGATTCAATTTATAATTAGACGAAGGAAATAGCAATCCATACATCATAAGGACATAATTGGAACCCGACATTTGTCTCCACAATTTTTGTTTTCTTTTAAGGATTTTCACACATTTTAAAGGAAAGACCATTCAAAAGGCCATTTTTAAGCTTTTTCTGATTTTTTGGAGAAAATGAATTATTTTCTGATTTTTAATATTTTTGTATAATAATAATATAGTCTAATATATGTAAAATAAATGGACGCATGTCGGACCTCCGCATCCGACTCGGGTCGAGGTCACCCCGGGGCCGCCTGCCCAAGTTTGCAGCTAGACTGGGCTCAACGAAATAAGCCCAATCCAGTAAAGCCCTTAGCTGAAAAACAGAACCCAGCCATAAGCTAGGATAAAACCTAAGCCCAACTAAGCCCTTAGCTGAAAAACAAACTTAGCCTAAGACAATAATAGACCGGCTCACAGCCTTGTCTAGGCCCAGAACCGGCTAGCCCACAAAACGGACAAGCCCGGGTCGGCCAGATCCGCGAGCCGGCCTGACTCCGATCCAAGGTCACCGACCCGACTCGCGGCTTGCTGCTTCCAAGCAGTCCAGCCACAAGAGAGGCAGCGCGGCAATAGGGTGCTGCGCTTCTGGGTCCGGCCGAAGCCCGACGGTGCTGCCTTGGCCAAGCCCAGCCTAGGGCCCAGCCTTTGTCTGACCAGAGGCGGCAAGGACCGCCGTTCATGCTCCGGTACAAAAGAAACCCGCGGCGACCCCGGAATGCTAAAAGCTTATAGGTGGGATGGGGCCTGGACGACTCAACCCCGGCTCAAGATAACGAAACAACTAGATCTAATTTGGGCATTTCATCAAATAGCTAAGGCGCGCTACTATAACGAGGGATTTCTAGCTCAACCGAAGCTCAAAGCCGTGCCAGGGCTCTCGACACATGACGTACAATGCGCACAACAGCTCAACGAGGGGATCGGCAGAGCCGGAGTTCACGTGAGCCGAACGACCGGGAGCTCTGGTCCGATACGCTCGAAAACAGGACGTCCAAATAGAGTGCACGAAACAGAGGGGGTCGGCCGAGGGTCTCCTACGCTACTCGCGGCGACGGACAACAGACGAGCTCGAAGATCGACCTACGTCCGTCCGCCTGGCACACCTCCGAGACAAGATCCTCGGGGAACTGACCCCAAGATCGAACAACTCAAGAAAAGAAAAACAGAGCGCAACCCACCGCAAGCTTGGCTCGGGAAGGGGGCGGCGCCGGTGAGTCACCGGTCGTATTCTTCGCTGGACGGCGCTTGCTCGCTCTCAATCCCTCACTCGGTTCTCTCTCGCGGCTTGCCCTCTCGCTCCTCCCCCTCTTTTTCTCTCTCCTCCGCCCTTGGTGCTCTCTCACCCCTCTCGCTCTCCTTGAACCCTTGCTCTCCCTTGCACCAGAGGCCCTATTCATAGGCCGAGGAGGCGGGTCGACGGACGTAGCTTGACCACCGGTCCTCGGCGCACCGACCGGCCTCCCCCTTGGCCGAACGGGGGTCACCTCGAGCCTGTCACCTCCGCGGCAGGCCTGCTCAGCTCTGCGCCGGCTGTGCTGTACTCGGTTGCGTGGAGGGGGGAGAAGGGGCGAGGGGACGGCGGGGCCGGGCCGATGGGGAGGAAAGGGCTAGGCCCAGTGCCTACGCGGAAAAGAAAAGGGGTTGGGGTCGGGCCCAGTCCCAAGCCTTTTTTTTTTCCTTTTTAATATTCTATTTATCTGAAAATAGGTCAAATGAAGAGACAATACAATAACAATAAAACTTTGTGGACAAATAATATTGATACCTGGGTGATGCGAAAATCCTTTTTGCTAGGACCGAATCATTCCCTTATTTTCTATACAATTTTAATGCTAAATATTTAATCATAATTTATATGTCAACAAGTTAAATTATCTTTTTTTGTCATTGCTTGTTGGACTATTGGTCGATTTGTCGCATCAATTTGTATCTGAGCACTTTAGGATTCTTCGATCAATTTATGATTTTCTTTTTTTCTGATTGTTATATTTGTGAATTCTAGTAGCAACGATAAGTACTAATGTTGAGATTGAGGGACGTCTAGATAAACTTTTACTTTTTGCTTTTTACTTATTTAAAGTTTTTGATTGACTCATTTTGAATTTTTCACAACTCAAAGCACCTAAGGCCCTGTTTGGTAACCATCCAAACAGGGCCAAATTCTGATTCTTTGTTCCCGGAATCAGTTTCGGCCTAGAATCGCGTTTGGTAAAATTTTTGTTCCCGGGAACAGATTGGGAATAGAATCAAGAAACAAAAAAAAGTTTATTCTTGTTCCGGGAACGAATTTGAGAATCAAAATCAAGAAATTTTCTTCTTCCCTTCGGCCATCTCGCGACCGCCGTCCACCACCGCATGCCGCCGGCCGCTGCCGCCGTCCACCGCCAGCTACCGATTCGGCGAGCTCGCCGGAGGCTCGCCAGACCAGGGCGAGGTCAGGCGAGGCTCGGCCTCCCCAGATCTGTCGAGGCCCGCTTGGCCACTGGCAAGGCCGAGCCTCGAAGGGGCTGGGCAGGGGCTAGGCAAGCCTCATGACGCCCAGCCCCACCGGTGGCCAAGCGAGGCTCGCCTGGCCACCAGCGAGGCTCGCCTGGCCACCGGCGAGGCTCGCCCAGCCCTGCCGGTGGCCTGACAGGCCTCGCCCAACCCCAACGAGGCCGGTCTGGCCACCGGCGGGGCTAGGTGAGCCTTGCCCAGCTGCCGGCGAGGCTCGGCCGATGAGGGTCGGCCTCGCCGAGGGCCGGCGACACTCCGGTGAGGTCGCGGGCCCTCGTCTGGCCGATCGCCAGTCCGGCGACCGGCCAGAAGAAGAAGAAGAAGATGAGAAAAAGAAAAGGAAAAAGGAAAAAAAAACAAAAAAAAAAAAAAAAATGAAAAAAAATAAAGAAAAAAGTAAAAAAAATTATTTAAAAATTAAAAAAATTGATTTAGAACAGAATTAATGAACACGGTACCAAACGCAATTCTATTCCAGAATCAAAAATTTTGGACAGTTACCAAACGGCTTAAAATGCTTAGAATCAGTTTCCGGGAACAGAATCAAAAAGAATCAGTTCTGATCAGAATCTACTCCCGGGAACAGAATCGTTACCAAACGCGCCCTAAACTTTTACAATACTCAATTGTTAACGTGTAATTCACTTATAATTGTTAGCGTAGTTTTTTGAAATTTGTATAATACTTTTAACTTTTAGCAGGAGAGTGAAAATCACCTTTTGCTTTTACTTAAGTATAACCAAAGAGGCCCTAAGTTTAATGAGAGAAATAATTTTGGTATATGGCGTATTAAGATGCACACATTGTTTGTTATACAGGGTTAAAATAGGCCAATTGCTCGATAGTAGGAAAAGTGCACCAAAAAATACTAAATCTTGTGTACATATCCAATCAAGTTTCAAAATTTTCAATTTATTCAATTAAGTTACGTTTTTTTTTTAAGTGTAATGAAGTCCTTTTGACAAGTTGTCCTAAGATGGTGTAAATATCACCTAAGATTTGCCTATGTGGCATTTTTAAATTGCACTTTTGAACATTAAGGACTCAATTTATTTTTCCATAAATGTTTAGGACTTAATGGAACCAATCGATAATTATAAGGCTCACTTGCACTTTTTGATAAAGGTTTAAGACTTGATTGAACTAATTAACAAGTTTAGAACTTGTGGTTCAATTTTTCTCTTGGAACCATGAAAGAATCTGAGAAGAATGAATCGATAGAGAGTAATCGCTTGTTTTTAAAACGAAGTCCATCAGAGCCTACTTAGACAAGTTTAGTAAAATCATCATGATCTAAACAATGTCGATGAGAGATTATTCGTTGAAATTTGTTCCAACCTCAAGAACAAGCGAGTGATAGACGAGGATGCTGACACCAATTTGGTTGAAGAGAGCAGCAATCGTGTTGAGAATGTGCTAACTTATCGAGTGTTTGAGTGGCCGCTAAATTGAGGCTGAATTGAGGCTTTCTTATTGAAGGTTTTACATGAGATGGGCTTAAGACCCGTCTGCCCAAGTTGGGCCCAAAAAGCCCGGCCCACGGGAATAGGGCCCGTGGATGGGGGAAGGTATAAAAGGGAGGAGAGAGAGAGAGATGACACCTCTTGGACAATTAACGTACGTCTTCTCCTCTCCCGCACGCTCTCTCTCTCCAAAGAAAAACAGTAAAGCATACGGCGCGTTTTTCTTCCCTTCAAAGGCAATTTTGCTTCATCGGATCGAACAAGGCCAGATTTTCTTCCTCCTATCGGCGTCGGTGTCTAATCTATGGCTAACAAGGTACGCTCGAATCGGTGGTATGCTTTACGATCGGTGATACGTGTATTTCCTGGGCTTCGTCTTCCGCATTGATTTAGGGGTTCGATTTAGTGTCGAATCCGGTTTTCGGGGATCCGTTATTCCCAACATTGGTATCAGAGCCCTAGTTCACGTTTTTCCCGACCTGTTTGATGTTTTTTTGATTGATTTTTCGCGAAAGTAATTCGGCCGTACAGATCGGGGCGAGAAATCCCGACACCCGAGCGCTGTTCGTCCTTTTTTCTAAGTTTTCATAAGTCGAAATCAAATTCTGAAGGCACTAGGTGAAAGAGGTCGTCGAGACGAGTCCGGCGACATGTCATGCGCCGCCGGGAGATGCCGCATGCGCCCACACGCGCGGCCAGAAGGCGCTGCGCATGGGCGCGACGCGCCGGTCGGCGAACCGGCACATGCGCGCCGCCGCCGGCGAACTGGTATGCGCCGGTCGGCGAACCGACACATGCTGACGTCACGCGATGACGTCATCCAACGGTCGGTAACCGCTCGGATGACGTCATCACCGACGACGGTTGGCCGGGCGGTCACCGGTCGGCGACCCGACCGGCGACCCGATCCGACCCGCGGACGCAGGCACGCCCACGGCATGTGCTGGATGACGTCTGCGTGACGTCAGCCCGCGCACGCGCGCGGCACGTGCGATTGGTCCGCGCGAGCTATCCGACCGGACCGACCGGTCTGTCCGATTCGACCGGTCCGACGACCGTTGACCACCGTTGACCGTTGACCGACGACTGTTGACCGTTGATCGGGAAAAGAAAATGAAAAATAATGTGTTTCTTTTTCAATTAAGTCTATGTGGATTATATGTGATCCATTATTTGTTCTACATTTGTTGCAGGAACAATGCCTCCCCTGAGGTTGCACACACCTATTCGCGCAGTTACCGATGAACAAAAGGAAAAGCTGTCTAAGTTGATAGCTGAGCTGACTGATCATTGATGGGAGAGTGGTGACTTAATTGATCACGTCCTTGAAGTCAACGGGAAAATTCAAAAGGTCATATGGAATGGTCATCCTATCCCACAGTCAGAGATGGTGCGATTTTTCATGAACGCTCTTCCACCTGAATGGCAAGATGTGTTGAATCGCATATGGGATGTCAACGGAGCTGCTTCATATAAGAAAATTGTGATGGATTTTGTAAATGAATATTACTGGATTGTTACAAAGGAAAAGATCAAGAAATTGAACAAAAGAGAATCTTTCCCAGTTCGTGTGCTGACTTGGTGTTAGTTGTATTGGCTGAACTTAATTAAGTGTGCTTTGTGAACATCTTAATGTAATGTTTACTACATGATTTTTGTTGATGTAGCAACCTATATGTTAGTTGTATTAATTGAAAGCATTATTGTTTTTTATTGGATATTACTTATCTATTGCTTTCTGTTATTGCTGGTTGCTGTGGGTAATTAGTTATGAGTAGTTTTTAGAAGTTTTTGTAGCTTCATAGAATTGATTTTACATATGACAATCATATTAATGATAGTTTTAAGTTAGGATTTTTGGAGGATGATTGGAAACATAGTGACCTTTTGATTCTGAAGCCTTGCTTGAAATTATTCATTAATATGATGGGTCTATGCAAATAGGGATGCATAAATGATAGGCATTAATAATTCGTGCGTATATGTCTGATGTGTTCAGATCAATGGCTTCAGCCACAAAGAGCATAGTTGCCGAGTTGAACAAAGGTGAAAAGCTCAATGGTGACAAATATGAAATTTGGCAAATGAAAATCCAATATGTGCTAGAAGAGCAAGAAGCACTTGAGGCTCTTAACCTGACCATGGTAGAACCTGAAGAAGGAAACATTGCACAGCACATAAGAGATAAGGAAGCTTTTGCTGCGTGAAAAAGAAAGAACTCTCTTGCTCGCATCACGTTGCTAAGCAGCATGGACAATGACGTCATGCGAGAATTTAGGCGTTTTAACAATGCCAAGGAAATGTGGGAGGCATTGGCAGCTAGATTTGGTCATACTTCGGTGACCAAACTGAGACAGCTCACTATTAGGTTTGACTCTTACAAGAAGCCTCATGGTCAGACCATGAAGCAACATCTTAGAAAGATGTCAAACATGATAAATGAGCTGAAAGATGCTGGCCATGTCCTCACAGATGAGCAGCAAGTGCAAGCAGTGATTCGTTCCTTACCTCAGAGTTGGGAGCATATGAAAGTGCACCTGACCCATAATGATAATATCAAAACTTTTGAGGATGCTATGTGTCATCTTGAGCTGGAAGAGGACCGCCTCTTAGCGGCTAAGCCAGAAGCTGAACTCTATCATGCTAGTTCTAGCTCACATAGAGCTTCGAGCTCCAAGCGCAAACGTCCTAACTGGTTTGATAAAGGGAAAGGCAAGGAAGCAGGTCCTTCAGAGAAGAAACCCAAGCTTAACCAACATGAAAGAGGAAAGCGTCCTCGAATGAAGAAGCTTACAAGGGTGAAGTGTTTCAATTGTGACAAGAAGGGTCACTATGCTCGCGACTGTCGTGAGCCAAAGAAGGTAAACACCCCTTGTATTTTTCAAAACTTTACTTTTGTGTCGAGTTATGTATTCTTGACTGAGTCTAATCCTTTGTGGACTGTAAATTCATGAGCGACAGACCATGTAGCGAAGGATAGAGGATCCTTCGTGGAATTCCGACGAGTACCAACTGGAACTAAGTGGGTCTATGTGGGAAACAACTCCCGAGTTGAAGTGAAAAGAATTGGCACATGCCAACTGAATATGCGTGGTGGACGCACTTTATTCCTACATGATGTATTGTATGCTCCAGAGATTCGTCAGAATTTAGTGTATGTTTTAGTGTTGGTTAGACTAGGTTTTAATATGAACTTCCATAATAGAGGTGTAGATTTGTATTTGGATACAAACTACTATGGTTGTGGTTATTTTCTGGATGGTTTCATTATATTAGATATTGAGTATGTTAATGCAAATGTTTATTATTCCCTTATCACGTCTCCTAATTCATATGATAATGATGTGAATGTGTGGCATGCTAGACTTGGTTACATTGGCCAACAACGTATGAATAAACCAGCCAAAGAGAGCTTGTTGGGCAACATTGAAAAAGTCAATTTGCCCATATGTAAGCATTGCCTAGAAGGGAAAACGACAAGGAAACCATTTGGGAAAGGTAAAAGAGCTTAATTTCCTCTGCATTGAATCCATTCTGATGTCTGTGGTCCAATGAATGTGAAAGGAATGCATGGGGCTATTTATTTCATCACCTTTATAGATGATTATACTCGATTCGCATATGTCTATTTGATTTCTCATAAATCTGAGGCAATAAGTTGTTTCAAAAGGTTTATGAACCTAGTAGAAAATCAATTAGACAAGAAATAAAAGTATTGAGATCCGATCGAGGTCGAGAATATTTATCTGATGAGTTCAGAAAATTATGTGATGAAAAAGGAATAGAAAGACAGTTGTCTATTCCGTATACTCCTCAACAAAATGATGTTGCGGAAAGAAGAAACAGAACCCTACTGGAAATGGTTAGGTCCATGATGGCGCATGCTAACTTACCTATCACATTTTGGAGTGACGCATTGTTAACTGCTGCCTATATACTTAACCAGGTGCCTTCCAAATCAGTTACTTCCACTTCATATGAGTTATGGACAAGTAGAAAATCGGACTTAAATTTTCTTAAGCCATGGGGTTGTGCTGCCTATACACATGAGTCCTCTCACAAGTTTGGGAAATTGGGTCCCAGAAGAAATAAGAGTATTTTCATAAGATACTCAGAACACTCAAAAGGGTATGTGTTCATAGGTGAGAAGGAAAGTGGGAGTATAACTGAATTTGAATCACGAGATGTCACATTCTTAGAGGATGAATTTCCTAAGAAGGGCGAAATAGGTGAAAATTATTCCCCATTTGAGACCTTGGATCAAGATAATGATATTAGTGGAGTTTGTTCAAGTGGGAGTAATATGAGAAGTGATAAATTAAATTCAACTCATTCTCAATTGCAACCACATGATAAGATGACGTTATCATTATCTAATCCAAGTGGGAGCATGATGGGGAATGATGTGCAAAGTGTACAATCTCCCATACGGCGAACAAGTCGCCAAAGTATTCCCCGTCGACGTTTTGACATTGAAGGGGAAACTTTTATGGTTGCTCCACAAGATGAGGATGAGCCAAGAAATATTAATGAGGCTCTGAATTGCCCTAGTAAGGAAAAATGGATTCATGCAATGGAAGAGGAAATGGAATCAATGAAATCAAACCAAGTCTGGGAACTGGTTGATCTTCCAAAAGGACGCAGAGCTATTGGGAACAAGTGGGTTCTCAAAATAAAGTGAAAGGTTGATGGCTCGATAGAAAGGCATAAGGCCCACCTTGTGGCGAAGGGGTATAATCAACAGGAAGGAATTGATTATGAAGATACGTTTTCTCTTGTAGTGAGATTTACCTCGATTCGCATTATTTTGGCAATAGTGGCAAGTTTGGATCTTGAATTACATCAAATGGATGTAAAGACTGCTTTCCTCAATGGAGAATTAGAGGAAGAAATATATATGGAACAACCTGCTGATTTCATAGTAAAAGGCCAAGAAAAAAAAAGTATGTCGACTTTTGAGGTCGATATATGGTCTTAAGTAGTCATCAAGATAATGGTATATACGTTTTCATAATACCATAATGGCATATGATTTTACGATGATTGATGAGGATCATTGTGTATATATCAAAAGATCCAATGATCAATTTGTGATCATATCATTATATGTTGATGATATACTTATTGCCGGAAGTAATATGGAGTTTGTTAAGACTGTCAAGAGTTGGTTGTCTTCCAACTTTGAGATGAAGGATATGGGTGAGGCTGCATACATTCTTGGAGTTAAGATTTCAAGAGATCGTTCGAAGAGATCGTTGTCTCTTTCGCAAGAAACATATATAAATAAGGTTCTTGAACGATTTCGTATGCAAGACTGTAAACCCATAGACACTCCTATTGCAAGAGGTGAAGGATTGAGCCATAGACTGTGTCCAGAGACTCCACAAGAGAATGAACAAATGAAACATGTTCCTTATGCTAGTACTGTTGGGAGCTTGATGTACACTATGATGTGTACAAGACCTAACATATGTTTTACAGTTGGAATGGTGAGTAGTTATCAATCCAATCCAGGTCAAGCACATTGGAAAGCCATTAAGAGAATACTGAGGTATCTAAAGGGGACTGCTGATTATACGCTGAGTTATTAAGGAAAATGATCTGTGACTCTAAGGCTATTCTTATACTGATTGGAGAGGAGATTTAGATGAAAGAAAATCTACCTCTAGGTTTGTTTTCTTACTGAATAATGGCACCATATGTTGGAGCAGTAAGAAACAAACGTATATAGCCTTGTTCACGATAGAAGCTGAGTTCATGGCATTATCAGCAGCAGTACAAGAAGGAGTTTGGCTTAAGAGATTTTTGGATCATTTAGGTGTTATTGAGAAAGTTGCAAATCAATTATTGGTTAACTGTGATAACCAAGCAGCTATAGCGTACACCAAAGATCCAAAGTATCATGGCAAGACCAAACATATAGATACCAAGTATAACTTTGTAAAAGATATGGTTGTACGAAAGGATGTGAACTTACAGTACATATCTACGCATAAAATGGTAGCAGATCCTATGACAAAGCCAATACCTAGAGATGTGTTTTGTGGTCATGTAAAATCTCTAGGATTGCGTAGAGTCTGATGTACTGAATTGTAATTTCCCTGAGTTGTTCACATTTATGAAATTTTGTTTTTCATTGTAAAATCTTTGTATGATCTTTATGCATCTTAATGCTCAGTGCATTATTTTAAGTTAAGGAAGTATGTCGGACAGATAAAAGATTAGCCCACTCACACGGGTAATCGCCTCTATTTACTGTGTGATAAATAGAGATGAGACTGATTTTAAGCTTATTATCTAGGTGATAATCGAGAGCTCAAGCTTAAAATACATATGTCGCCTTAACTAAGTGTTAAGATGAGGACATAATACTTACGATGTCCGAAAGTAAAATACCACACATATTTTACTTTATCTGTCTAAGATGTCAGATGTGAGTTCTGATGAATTTTGTGATTGAGTAGATACATGAACTCAAATTAGACATTGGGTATGTCTGAACTATCATCTGTACGGTATTGAAAAGTGTAGACATATGCTCCATGGGAAAGGAGTCAATACCGTAATACGTATTTCATACTACGTATGCATGAGACGACCAATAAGAGTGGCAAAAAGTTTGATCTCAACTTTTATGATGTGTGAGACTCTTGAGGAAAAGAGTTCCTCAATTTTTAGTCCCCTCATGACTCTTACTTATTCTCAAGATTTCTATTTAGTGTTTGCTATGTTAGGGTATTGCCAATGGTCATGAGATGATTCGATCTAATGGGGCATTTCTAGAAAAGCAAGCTGGACTGAAATTGAGAGTTTGAAGGAAAGAGGAAGATCGATTTTGGAGAATCACATTATGGTTTTGTATTCACTGGTCGACCAATTATAACTGTCTTTGTGATAATTATAATTGTGAATACAAATATATATATATATATATATATATATATCATGTTTAAAAGAAATTAAGAGAGATATAAAATGTGATCGATCGATCTAGGGTACTGCATACTAAATCTACTCGGAGTGTGACGCCCATTATGAGCTGCTATATATTCCTAACAGATGTATAGCAACAAGCTCTCAAAGTATGCTAGTCGCACGGATTATTCACCGGTATGAATGTTGAAGAGAGGTAAAGAGAATCCTGTTCGGCCCACCATGTGCGAGTGGGAGATGATGGTTTTATATGAGATGGGCTTAAGGCCCATCCGCCCAAGTTGGGCCCAAAAAGCCCGGCCCACGGGAATAGGGCCCGTGGATGGGGGAAGGTATAAAAGGGAGGAGAGAGAGAGAGAGATGACACCTCTTGGACAATTAACGTACGTCTTCTCCTCTCCCGCACGCTCTCTCTCTCCAAAGAAAAACAGTAAAGCATACGGCGCATTTTTCTTCCCTTCAAAGGCAATTTTGCTTCATCGGATCGAACAGGGCCAGATTTTCTTCTTCCTATCGGCGTCGGTGTCTAATCTGTGGCTAACAAGGTACGCTCGAATCCGTGGTGTGCTTTACGATCCGTGATACGTGTATTTCCTGGGCTTCGTCTTCCGCATTGATTTAGGGGTTTGATTTAGTGTCGAATCCGGTTTTCGGGGATCCGTTATTCCCAACACTTATCATATGACATCTCAACCAAGCGGTTCATTATGCATCAGTTTGTATATGGTGGTAGAGTTCTCATATTGAATAAGTCTGATGCCAAAGTTGGAGGGAGAGGCACAACAGGAATCAAGGTACATGAAATGGTAGTATGCTCATTCACTTATGGGTACGTACCAATCGCAAGAAGAACCTTATTTCCTTGGGTATTGCTAGATGAAGATAGAATCTGAGTACACCGCAGGAGCTAGAGTTCTGAAAAATCTTTTGACGTAAACTTGTTGTCGTACTTCCCACTACCTATTTTATGACTATGATAGGAGCTATTGCAGTTTCATCAGTAGGATCATGTCAAGATATGACTCGGTTATGGTACATGAGATTGAGTCATACGAGTGAGAGAGAGGCATGACAAATTTGAGTTAGAGGGACTTGTTGAAGCATAAGAAGACGTGGAATCTAGACCTTTATTAGCACCGTATCTTTAGGAAGCAGTGCATAGTGAAATTCATTGTTTAAGGAAACTTCATATTTTTCTAGAGTGATGTCCTAGACATTGCATAGAGGACGCTTTCGGGTGTAAGTTTATGTAGAACTTTTATCTACCATCAATCTAAACGTAAAGAGTCTAAGTCGTTAAAGAGATTCATACTAGATTTGTGGTGGTTTTCCCTTTCTATAAGCCCACTCATCTTCTCCGGTCTCAATAAAAAACAAGACTTAGAGTCGCATGCTGTTTATAGGACGTGTGCTTCCACACTTAACTTCTCTAGTACTCTCCATAAACTCGAGCATTTGTCACTAATACTCAAATATTCCTCTCAAATACCACGAAAGTCCACACTTTCTATAGAGACTTATAATCAAATTCACTCAGTTTCACGCAAAGACAGAGAAATTGAATGTAGCACATAGTTCTTTTCGGAGCAATTTTAAATGCCAAGCACCACTTTGATCCGAATTCAAAACCCTCCAACCACCACTTTGAATGCAGCACGTAGCTCTGTCACAATTATATCTTTTTTTTTCTGGCGTACCACGTCACGAAGTCAACAGGATCTTGTGATTATTATAAAAAATAAGAGACCAAAGCTTGGGTGTAGGTTCAACATAATTAGCCTCCACGAAATTCCAGAGCAGACCAAACGGCACCAACGTGCGAAACTTGGCTGAGCGATTTTGACTTTGCTAATCCCACTTTTCCCTCCATTCAGAAAGAAAGCAGATAAGCAAAGATCGCCATCGTGTGAAAATGTCTGATAAAGCTGTGTTTCTCTCTTGTTTAACGACAGAAATAACCAAATCAAAGAATTGGGGTTTGGTCCACGCAATCCCATTCTTGATCTATTACATTTTCCCGAAATGGTTTCAAACCAATGATATTACCACTCGTCTTGTCTTTCTAGCTAGCTTTTCATTTATTAATTTAGTAGTACTCCACTTTTTCAGGTACATTATTTTCCATAAACATGATCTTATTTTCCATGAACATGATTTATTTATTTGGTATTACGTCACATTTTCAGATATTACCACGCAATAGTCTACTTATATGCAAGCCATACGCTGCCTATATTCAAACAATAGATAAATTTGGTTTCCTGGATATATTCAACTATTCCTCTTCAGACTCTTCGATTATGAAGTGATGTGGTATCCAACATTATATGTGCTCCACAAAATTTCTTCAAGTCAATTAGATTCTTTTCACCGATCATATCAAAGTTCTTTTTCAACCTAAAATACAAACAACTTCTGCAATTGTTATGATTGATATAAACCGGTGATAGTTTTATCAACTTCAAAACATAATAGGGATTTTTGCAATAATAATATTACAAATAAAATGATTATTTGACATGAATGTGTTTCGTTCACCTGTGGTACGTTTAATTTCTTGTCAAATGTATATACTTTTATCGTCGCAATAAACAACAATCCGAAATCATTGAGCAAACCTCCAAGCCAAATATATTCTTTGATTGTTTCGGTTGACGTCATATACTCCACTCTAGTTTGTTAAGAAAACAACCCATAATATTGGACGTATACCCTGTCAAGGACCTCTGCCCATCCAAGTCACCGGAAAAATTAGAATCCACGTAACCTGTTGTTGCTCTTAGAACACCATCTCTTCCCCAAATTCAATGCAACGTCTGTTGTCTCTCTTTGAAACCTTATAATCCATTTCACGGTCTCCCAGTGTCTCTTTCCAGGTTGCTCATGTACCTACTCACTGCATTAACATGCAGAATTTCTGGCCTAGTACAAATAAACACTACCAAGGACACTAGCATAGGGAGCACAGGACATGTATTCCCCTCTCATTGTCTGCTTGTAGTGCTGGGTCAGCCAAAACCTTAGAGTACGCAGCTAGCAGGATACTTACGGTTTTCTCATTTGGCATGGTGAACCGCCTCAACACTTTACATAAGTATTTATCCTCTGGTAGTGGAAGCGTCCCTGGAGACCTATTCCTCCAAATCCCTATACTCTATTTCGCGCACCTGAGTCTTTGATGTCGAGCTCACCACTCCATTGTCTTTTCAGCTCATCAATATCACATGTTGTTGGGTGTTATCAACATTCTCATCAACATACAAAAATAAATAAATGTAGCTACCATCTTCTAACTTTCTATAAAACCTGCAGTTATCTGCTAGGAAGTATCGATACTCTCCGAGTGCCTTCTTATCATGGCAGATACTCAGACACTCAGTCAATAAGAGTCAGATTTTCTTACACCTAATCCATTCTCTCAACACTCTCTAACACTTAAGTTCGGAATTATGACATGTGAGTTCGGAATTCCAATATGTACGAGGTCAATTTTAAAAATTTTCATTAAATGATGAGTCAAAATATAAATATATATAAATAATAATAATAAATAAATGGGGAAAAAAGAAAAGTTTAGTCTCTCTTCTCTTCTAACTTTCACTTCTTGTGACATGCTATTCACCTCTGAGTTTGTTTTTTTCCTCTTTTCTTCCAACATGCTCTAACTTGTGAATCCAAAATATGGATTACTTGTTTTTTTTTTCTCAAAGCTTTATGGATTATTGGAATGAAATTGAATTTATCAAATTGAAATAATGAATAATTTTAATAAATTGCGGATTAATATTTTAATGTAAATTCATTCTAAGCTCTTTTTTTCATTATTTATTTAATTGTGAATTTAAATTAAATTAATTTGAGTGAAATGATCATACAAATGATAAATAAAAATATACATTAAATATATAACATGTCCCAATGTGTGGAAATTATCTATTTTTTGAGAAATAATGTGTTAGCATATCATGTCATGTCGTGTGTTGCATGTCGGTATCGATGCTGTTTAGATTATCTGTGCATTCTTACTAAACTGGTGACCAGTTATACAAGAGTCAGCCCATTTTACCATTGCTTAGGAGTTGCTTCAGGCTAAAGAGGGATCTTTTAAGCAAGCGTGCCTTGTCTTCATGGCCTAAAGCAATGAAACCCACCGTTTGTAGCATGTGTATATACTCCTCTAGCTCACCGTGTCAAGGGAAAAAAAAAAGGCCATCTTTGTATCTAGTTGTTTCAACTCCAAGTTATCTGCCACAGCCAAACACAATAGCGTTCTCATCAAGCTATGTACCACTACAGGGGAGAATATCTTATGATAGTCACTATTCTCACGTGAACCCCTTCGCTGCCAGGAGTGCATTCTAGCAGTTTTGATGTTGTTTTTGTTTCCCTTTTTACTAGGGAGTAGTGTAAAGGGGGATTCTTTCAACCCATGAGTGAAGCTGTGATTGCCATCGAGGGGTCGAGGTCTAGAACCTCGAGATCAATCGGGTTAAATCTCTTTAAGAAAACCCATGCGGTCTCATGCTCGAGAGAGGAAATAGAACTCGGGGTGTCAATGACTCGAGCTAGTCTCATCATGGTAGCAAAGAAGGAAACTAGAGATCAATTGGATAGGCTTGGGCCTGGGCATGGGCTTGTGTCTAGGAAATATGGACCAGAGTACCTTTTTTCGTTGGATATATTATCACATGGCTTTGGATCTACCCATAAGTTCAGAGCATCCCTAATAATAACCGCTTTAACCTTGTTGAATCATGAATACCACAGTCGTAGATGATGAGGTGAGTGGTTCTAGGTTCCATCAAAATTTCACCTAAAACTTATCAGTCAAAACAGATTCCCTAAATTTTGGAACCTAAAACTTATCATGCATGCCCAAGAACCTAGAATATACAAGAACTTAAAATCTACCATGTCACGGGTTCTAGAATCTATCCAAATTCCACATGTACTATTAATTAAATGATTGTAGCGAATCATCATCTTATGATCATTATTTACTGCAATCCACTGATCACAACTCATATTTAAACACAAAAATTTATGAAAGATTAACAAAGTAAATATCTCAAATATTGCCAGAAATGAAAGTTCATATTAGTGGTTTAAGATTAGACTTCATTATTGGACACCACAGAATGCTGTAAGATGTCACGAATATATAAAACAAGAAAAACATAGATACTTATTCTAGATTCCAAGTTCCAAATGGAAAAGGAAACTTGCTGTCGCAACAAGTTTCTCAATTTTTGAAATCTAGAATATACGTTGCATATCCTAAAACGTAGAACTAAACCTATTCTCATGTTACTGGTTCTACCATAAAACCATGCTCACTCTAGAAGATGACCCTTAACGGATATACTTTAGATAGGACACCTTTATAGTGCCGATTGTGCTACATGGAAAAAGTAAAAAGCACCATCTCCAGTATCATACGTGGTACGTGGTCCTCATAAGGGTCTTTGTCCTTATGATCTTTCGCCTATGAGTGCTATCTCCTTTTGGCTTAATGTCGCTGCAACCTATTAGAGGTTAGTCAATAAGATGTTTAGATAGTAGATAGGGAGAAGTATGGAAGTTTATGTTGATGACACGTTGGTAACGTCGGGCCAGGGGAAGCATCATCGGTAGGAACCGCAAAGATCCTCCAAGGCACTCGGTCAATATGAGAGGAAGCTTATTCCGGCCAAGTTGTCCTTGGATCATGTGTCAGAAGGATCGTGGGTTGGACGATTATGGGCCCGCTCGGGCTTAGCCCAAGCCACAAGAGCCACAGGCATATTTGGGCTGGCCCAGTCAAGCCCAATGCTTTTACCTCCTGACCGCACCAGTTAGGTTCAACCCGAACCTACCCAGCCTACAAATTTGATATACATTTTGTTGTCGACTCTCGCCTTTACTCAGTCGCTAAGGTCTAGCAACCGGTGAGAGGAAGAAAGTAAGGGGGAAAAAAAGAAAAGAGAAAGAAAAGAAAATTAAATTAATAAATAATTTTAAAAATTTCCTACACCAGCATCATCTACACTTGTGTCCATCTCCACAATGGCCAAACTTGAATGGATTGAATTAATATAATTATAATAAGTTTTGGATTTTTTTAGTAAGCGTCTCGAATAATGTCAGAGTGAAAAAAAATTTTAAAAAATAAAACCAAAACTGTGTAGATATTTATCAATGACATTCGTGCAAAATTTTCACCAAAAGGAAATTCACATCGAAAAGAGGAAAGAGATTTACCACAATCTATATCTTCATTATTTCCGAATTTATTTATTTTTTGTCATGATTATTTCTACATTTTGATGGATGGGTTTTTACGGTGGATCTTCTCGAGGTCAATTGAAGAGGTAATGATTGTAAACTTGCTGCTAGTCATTTCCGTGGTTAAGATGAGTATCATGAGTGTTGTGGACTAGGAAGCGACCCTAACTTAATTAGTGAAAACCAAAACTTGAAAATAGAGTTAAATGGACCTTGAGTGCTCGCAATTAGACTAAATGAGAAAAAAAATGCACATTGAACGATGAAAAATTAATCTAACTTAGTAAACAAAACATTTGAGAATGCTGACGAGACGCGGCAAACTTGGCCTTAACATTAGCTATGCAGAAAAGTTATATTTGATTTGAAAGAATTTAAAGCCATTTAAGTTAAAACCAAACCAAACCAAAGTCAGAACAAATGTCATCAACATTCTTCAATCATATTCAATCCTGTTAATTCAGTCTGCTTTATATAATTTTTTTTTTCCTTTCAACGCGAGCATTTATTTGTAATGAAATTTTTTAAAAAGTTGTCTCATCTTATGTCCTATCATGGGAGGAATAACTTCCTCGCATTTTTATGTTTGTTTGGTCTTAAAATAATTATTTTTATTGGCATTGTAAGGTCCTAATCCTAATATGACTCTTGATCACTGAAAATGACGTTCTAGCTTCCAAGGCATCAACGGTTTACTTGTTCATGTAGCTTCTTGATTCTGAATAGAGAGACGGCTCGAAATAGAAGTCTATATCTTCCACGTATCTCTCGGAAACGCTAACGACCATATTTTACTGCATCCTTTAATGAGATTATCCCACCTTGGCAAGAGTTTTATATCCAGTATAAGAAAGTTCCAAAAGCAAACCTCACTCCTTATTCAATAATCATTTACATAACTTCATTTTTTGTAAAGATTGTCCACATGCCTCTGGATTAAACTCCACAATGAAAAGACCAAATTGTCTCTCCTTACAAACTCCTTTTAGCACCCTACTAAGGGTTTGAGCGATTCGTTTTTCAATTGGTTTTGAATGTTTTGGTGGGTACGAGAATTTAAGATTTTGGAATGGCTTTTTTGGAAAGAAAATGAAATTTCCATAAATGAGAACATAATGATAATTTATTCGAGGTTGCAAAGTGGTCTCCAAAAGTGAAATCCATTCGTGTGTTTAATATATCCAAAAGTAATATATGTAAGATACATTTTTGGAATTTTTCCTGCATTGAATACGTACATTAACATGCACATCGCAATATCGATATCAGGAGTCAGAACTTATGCTAAAGTATTATAAAATCTTTCAACTTATCATTTGTGCAATTGTAATTATATCTTGAAATTTTTTATACATATTCACTTGAAGTCCTTTTGCACGTGATAGGACTCACCCAATGACACTCACCTATTGATTTTTTTTTAAGGGAACACCATTAAAGTCTTATATCGTAATTGCATACGAAAAAAAATTTAAGACCCAATTGAACTTTGAATAAGATTTGGAAACTCTTGCCACGTTGATTATTTTAAGTCCGGACAATAAATAATTGCATATGCTAGTTTTTCTTGGGGTGGGGGATGCTTTAGTTCATTTATCGATTATTTTGAGCGTGGACAAAGAAAATAATTGCAGATGCTTAGTTCATTTGTTGATTATACTAAGGGCGCGCATGACAAAATTTTTGTTTCTCTATTTCTCTGTTTTCTATTTCCTAGAACAGGTTTGGAACAGAAATCCGTTTGGTAACGCAATTTCATTTTTCTATTACCGAAACAAATTTATATTCCAGAAATAGATCTAAAACAGAAATCAAAACTTAAAATTTTTAGCTTTTCTATTTTTGAAACGTACACGAGAAATCAAAATTTTTCTCATCGTTCACTCTCGTCATTGTCCGTTGCCCACTTGCCACCCGTGGGCTACCGGACACCCACCGCCAGTTGCCAACCACCCACCACCGGCCCTGGCCACCGACCGCCAACTGTCAGCCACTGCACTCTAGCTGCCTGTTGCCAACCGCCGATCATCAGATGCCAGACACCCATTGGTTGTTGGCTACTCATCGCCAATCATTGGATGCTAGAGGCTCATCACCAACCATTGAATGTTCGCTGGTGACGGTCCGCCGCTCACCACCGACCACCGGATGTCGGTCGCCCACCACCTATCACCGGAGTCCGGCAATTGGCCACCTGCTGTCAGCCTCCTATCACCAAACTCTGGATGTCGGACATTAGACATCGAACTTCAAACGTTGGACACCGGTTGCCGGTAGCCGAACGCCAGTGTCAAACTCTAGACTTTGGCCGGCCACCGCCAGTCATTGGACTTGGCACCGGATGCCGAATGTCGGACTTCGGACTTCGGCCACCCGCCGCCAGTTACTGGACGTCGAACGCCAGTCGCTAAACGTCAGACTCCGACCATCGGACGCCAGTTGTTGCCACTCCTAAAAATAGAAATTTTATTCTGTTATCAAACGGATTTTTATTTCAGAATTAGAAATTTTGAATTGTTATCAAACGCATTTATTTACTTATAAACTTGTCCATGGAATAGAAATTGAGAAATTAATTTATAGCCAAAAATTTTGTCATGCGCACCCTAATTGTGGACATAATAAATAATTGTAGACTATCTTACTTCATTACTATATTATTTTTAAGTGTGGACATAATAAATAATTGCATATGCTAGTTCTACTTTCGGGGGATTGAAAGGCTACAATATAAGACTAAATCTAAATAAAACTTAACAATCCCGATTTATCATTTATGGATAAATTCGTACAAAATTCGGGATTGATTTGCGGAAATATAAAAATCGACATACCTCCAACCATTGATGAAAATCTGCAAATGTGGAAAACCCTAAAACCTTAGACGAGTCCACGAAGCACAATTGATCTGCAAATATGGAAACACCAAATCTATATGTCCCGTTCCACTAGCCAATACCCCTTAAACGTGATGGTGTGTTTTCTGTCGTGATCGGGTTTAGACTAGACGACTTGACGCTTTATTCCGTTTCTTACATTACCAATGTAACATCCTCAACTTCAAGCCTTTTACACAAAAAATGAGGAGTCCGAACTCGATTTCACTAGTTATGCCAGGTTGCATGCGCTTCTTCCAATCATGTCTTAGGCACGAATCTCGGGCCAAATAAGATAGTCGATTGTGGTCAAACTTAATTAGTCCATGCCTAATGACAAGGTCTTCAAAACTGAGATATTCCAAGTTGCATTTAATGCCCTCGTCTTGTAGTTAATTAAGGACCATCAATCGAGATGGACACATAGCACGTTGGGCCTTAGCCTTGGAAGACAAGTATGAAACTTCGACTAGTCAAACTTTCTTAGAAAAACAAGTATAAACAAATGTGAACTAATGTGAACGCATTAAATGATGTGTGGAAAATGGTGTCCCTATAGCTTAGGCCTAACATACCCTAAAATACCTAGGTGTGAAATGTGGACTTTGAAACCCACAAGGAAAGGGCCACATGCCCAAGAGGAAAAGGGATAGAAGCCAAGTCAAGTCCAAACTTTGAACTCAAGATAAATTCACAGTAACATCTCATGGAATTAAGCCATTCAATAAGCAAGATGAAGTGTCCAAGCTAATCTAAGACCTAGTTGGAAACTTGGAGGATAAGGATGTCCAAAAATTAATGCTTCTTGATCAAGTAGGGTGCCACCTCTCTCCAATTAGATATACCACAATTGATTTTTGAAACTGTTGGACCTTTCTTACTTTCCAATTTTATAGAGCTCTTTGTGTTTCGAATTTGGAGAAACTTCCTTCATGAAAATTGTTCAAAACATCTTAATCTATAACATACTTAAATTTTAGATTTTTTTAATTGAAATGGTGGGGACGAGGACCTAATCAATTACCGTATAAAACGTACCTGGTATAGTCAAGATTTTACAAAGTGAAGATACTAATACAAATACCTAGAGGAGGTGAATAGGTGTTTAAAAGAAGTCTTGACAAATAATGTGGAATAAAATAAGTTACGAGAAAGTCTAAATAAGGATCAGAGTCTGACAAACGAGCTACCACACTTCTGTTAGAGGTTCAAAATCTGTTATGTGATGGAACAAACTTCTAAAATAACATGTAAATATGCAACAGACTTAAATAAGAAGAGTTAAAGGAAGAGAAGGTTGCACACAAAATTTATAGTAATTCGGCTTAGATCAAGTTTACATCCACTCTCCAATGCTAACAATCTTCTGGCTAGATTACACTATATGATCAACAAGAGATTACAACTTTAAATGAAAACACTTAGTGAGAAATCACACTATCTCACTAAGTCACTCTTTTGGTATTTCTCTCATGATCACAAACATTTAAGCTCATGAATGACAAGTATATAATTGAAGTTCGCTCAGACTTTGGAATTCTAGATTCTACACTTCGTCTCTTTTTGCTCATCGGTCATTGGTCTCCTTAAATACTCCTCGATTTTCAAATTAACAGTTGGACAGTATCTAGAATATCGTCTTCCAATCTACCCGTTGGACAAATCTATATCAAAAAAATTTAGTAACCGTTAAGTGACAAAAGCATAATCCTAAATTGATTTTGATCGCTCATACAAACAGAATCTTGGTTTCCAAAAGTAAAGTTTCTTCGTTTAAAAAGTTATTATCTTCAATAACCAATTGTCAATCAATTAGATTGAGTCAATCAAATTTATCTTGATTTAGAATCCAAACTAGATCACCAGCCATTATATGTTGAGGCTTGTGGTATGTTATGTCAAGTTGTCTCATTATGAATTTGCTACGTACAGAACTTGTGTCTCGTTTTGGACCTTATCACATTCTGGACTTGTGCCTCGTTCTAAACCTTGTCACGTTATGAACATGTGACTTGTTCTAGACTATGTCACGTCCTAGACATGTGTCTCATCTGAATGTAAAGCCTGAGAATGTTTTGTCTAAAGTAAAGTCTGCGTGTCTTTTGTATGAAGTAAAGTCTTAATATCTTCCGTCTGAAATAGACTTTACAATCTAAACGTAAGATAAGAAATGAAAGTTATGAAATTACCCATGTACATAAATAAGATAAGAAATGAAAGTTATGATGTTTGCTCTTCTATGGCATCCATCCATTATTGTATTGTTTGTTTGATTTTATACTCTAGCTTCTGCTTGTGCTATAAGTGAAAAGATTAATAACTCACATTAGTATGTGACGGATTGAGATGTCATAACCACAGCCTAATACCATGTTTACCACCTCACCAACAGCCTCACTCCCCCCACCTACCATTCATCAAGTCTCAGCTATGCCCCTACCTTGTGTTAGACCATCACGATTATCTAAGATAAACCTTAAATAAAGGTGAGTATGAGGTTTGTAATTTTCGTGAGTATTTAGTTTTAGTATATAGCTTTTGTTCATGTTATCTAGTTGTTAGGCCTTCGGCTATAACATTAGGTTTTATTATTCATTACATTAATTAGGGTGTGTTACGGGATTGGACCTTTAAGCCTAAAGTTCCAACCCCTAACATTGTCTTATGTATGATTTTACAATTGAATGATCAATTGAACAATGTTGCTTTGAAATAATATGTCATTGAATGGTAAATTTGGATACATCATGTACAGCAATGTGTCATCAATTTCATTAATCGTCACACATATCGCTCGAAGTCTAGGTGCATTCATAATTCATAATTTAGGACTTTTCTATCTAGGATTATGCCTTTTATACGAGGATTCAATAGACTTAGGGTACGTTTGGTAACGTTTCTATTGAAAAATTGTTCTAGAAAATAGAAATAGAAAAAACTATTTCTGTTCCAGAAAACAATTTTTTAACAGAAGAACGCGTTTGGTAACTGCACAAAATTTATGTTCTTGGAATAGAAAAAGAACCAAAATACGTTTAGTAAACTTGTATAATTTTTTTGTTTATTTTAATTTTTTAATTTTTTTCTTTTTTCTTTTTTATTTTTTTTTATTTTTTTATTTTTTCTTCCTTTTGGCCAATCGCCGGCCTCAGCCATGGCCGGCGACTGGCCGACGAGAGTCGGCGGCCTCACCCAACCATGGCGAGGCTCGCCGGCCCCTGGTGAGGCCGATCCTCGCCGGATCTAGGTGAGCTCGAGCTTGGCCTCGCCTAGCCAAGGCGAGGTTGAGCCTCACCGGGGGCCAGCGACGGCGGCGAGGTCGCCAGCCATGGCCGATGCGGACGACCGACCAAAGAAAACGAAGGAAAAAATAGGAGAGAGAAAAATTGTTTCTCAAAAGTGTTCCCAAGAACAAAAGTGTAAACAAACGTGTTTTTGTTCTTTTTTTGTTCCCCGGAACAAAAGAACAAAAATTGTGTTCCGGGGAACAGAAACAAAAGCCAAACAAACAGGCCCTTAGTATAGTTTGTAGTTTTCCTTAAATAAAAAAAAAATCAAATAAAAAATGTCATTTGAGATATACAGATTGCATATAGGACTTGTTGGTCTCATAACATGCATAATATGTTGAACGTTAGTTAGTGAATCACATAATTTAATACTAATCGCATAATGTAGCTAGATTTAATTAATAATCGCATCCCATATAATACACATAGTTCAATTAACTTAAAAGAAAATAATGAAAAGAATTAACATTGCGTCATTAAGTCATTGTCTTTTAAAAGGAGTCACATAGGTCATGTATAGGTGTCCTAAAATTTAGTCTTTTATTTATTAAAAAAAACACACACACACACACAAAATAGTCTCATGTTATTAGAATGGATTAATACCCTGAAAAACCCCAAATTGGTATACCTGTGACAAATTTACCCCAAACTATTTTTTTGACTACCAAAAACCCCAAACCGGTATACCTTTGACAAATTTACCCCAAATTGGTACGCTTGTGACAAATTTACCCTCTATTAGTTTTCATTAAATTTTACTATCAAATTATTAAGTTAAATGACACATGACAGTTGACTGGCATACCAATTTGGGATTTTACACTCCGTTTGTCACAATTTACATTTTTTGTGATTTTTTTTGTGATATTAATCCAATTTAGTGGAGAGTATATTGGTCTCAAATTTACCAGTTTTTGGTTTTTTGTAATCGAATAAATTAGCTTAGGGGTAAATTTGTCATAAATATACCAAGTTAGGGTTTTTTTTTTATCAGTCGGGGTAAATTTGTCATAGGTGTACCAGTTTTTGGTTTTTCATGGTCAAAAAAATAATTTGGGGTAAATTTGTCACATATGTACCAGTTTTGGGCTTTTCAGGTATTAACCCTATTAGAGAATTGCATATAGGTTACATTCAATTTAATTATAACAAGCATTCGTGCTACTTAGATTTCATATTAGTTCATCAGTGCATGTTAATTTAGAATTCATATAAGCCATAGCTTTTTAAGTAATCATGTTTATCTTAAACAAGAAAACCCAAAAGGAATTAATTGACATTACATTAGAGTATGCAAACATCATTTGATCTCTAGTAAATATTTTGACGTTGTTCAAGTCCATCATGACTCATTAATATGTGCTATGATGAATGTACCTCCAACCAACCGTAATTGAAGCACCCTTTTAAGAATATACAAACGGTTATTCAAATTCTTCATCATACAAAATGACCCGAGTTTTGCCTACAATGCTACAGCATCCATCCTTTGGCCACTTCGATCAAAACTCCATCCGATAGATTTATCAAGATTATGTTTTTGCCTTCTTCATCAATTCTACCTTATCGGCCTCTTTCATAGTTTCTAGCAAATTATCCTCGCCATCTAAAACTTTCACCGACCTTTGGGTTATTAAAGAGCATGCATCTTCATGCTCCACCAACCCAAAGCTGTTCCTCGTATTAAACTTTTCAAAATTTAGTTTAACTTTAAATATAATTGCAACAATAGAATTTCTAGAAGATGATCATATAAGCAAAAGTTCTAAATCAAAAAGAAAAAAGAAAAACTAGCCTTAACTCTAATATTAGTTGAGACTTGCAATTGAAGTCTAACACGAGAAAAAAAAGTTACCGGATAAATCAACAAAAAACAATAAGTGCACCAAAGATTTACATAGTTTAATCTAAGTATTTATAGGGTGAGCCAGCTGTAAAAAAAAAAATCCACTTTTAAGTCCGATAAATGTATAGTTTACAATTGCTCAATCACTTCCCAACCCCTAAATTATACCTAAAGCATAACAATCCTCTTATCTGCTCTATCATGTTATGAGCTAGTGGAATCCAACCTTTTAATATATAGTATTCATTTCCAAAATAGGAAACCCCTTTTAGGAAACATACTCAAATTAGTAAATTTATCCAGATCGGATTTTCTTTACGAGCTCAAATTTGAGGAATATTTTAAAAGTATTGAACCTCTTTCATTTATTAATCGCTGCCCGTATTTGTCAATATGTTTTCGTAATTTCCTCCTCTTCGTTGGAGTATTCTCTCTTCAATGATCTGGGCCTAGAATCCTAGCTGCATCGTGCCCTTTCTTAATGACCTATATCCGAATCCTGCCTCTCAAACATTTTTCCATAATATATTCGAATTTCGCTGGACTCATATCCTTGTTCAAGAACCGAGCAACGTCTATCAATTCAGGGACCAAGCTAGTGCTCCATGCTAGTGCGACCAATTTGCTATTGGATAAGTCAAATACCATCATGTAATATAAAGTTCGTAATTTCTTCTTGTTCGAATGCCAGTATCCAAAGAGATACTTTTATGATAACTCCAATCGTTGCCATTTGTAGTCCATTTTTCTACTCATTTTTTTATCAATTTTTTGACTTAAGGATTTCTTCAGTAGGTGTTGACCATTTTACAACAGCCGTACTGTGTCTTTTATTCGTTGCCGGGAACAATGCCAGCGAAAAGCTCAACTAATTAATTGTCTAGACAAGGATCACATCCAATTCAGTCTTAGATTTCTCAATCGTTGTTGAAGTTTGGAACCAATTACGATTGGATCAGACAATGTCTGAACTGAGCAAAATTAGTTCGGAGCGTGCAAAAGGATATTTTGGACATCCTAAATCGCGTGGAGACGTCCGCAAGGAAGCACGAAAGGCTACCAAGGGTCCAACTTGGCATGTTTGGGTTTCTAGAAACTGGATTGGACATTCGGCCATGACGGAATGTCCCACCGTATGCTGCGGCTGGGAATTCTAGCATTTTGATCCCTCGAACGGTCCTCCAATCCGGCAAATTTTGGCTGAGAAGATTACAAAGGGAAAAGTACTAAAAAAGTCCTAAACCTTTTGTATTTATGCAAATTTAATCCTAAATCTTTTTTTAGTGTTAATATAGTCCTAAACATTTTTACTTAGTGCCGATTCAGTCATTTCCGATCAATTTTGGTTGGATTTTGCTAACTAGACACCAGTTGGCTGATGTGGCCTATTGGTGCTAACGTTGATAAATTTTAATAATATTTTAATATTTTTGAATTTTTTTTCTTTTCTTTTTTCTTTTCTTTTTTCCCTCCCCTCCTCCAGCCGGTCGCTGGACCTCGGCGAACAGTAGGGGTGAGCGGTTTCCGGTTCCTTACAGGTTCCGGCCGAAACCTGGAACCTACCCTCGGGTACAGGTTCCTCATTTTTTGGAACCTGGAACCTACCCGTCAGAACCAAGAACCTGGAACTTACCCTGTCACAGGTTCCAGGGTCGGTTCCAAGTTCCAACAGGTTTTTTTTTTTTTTTTCATTTTTAGATTTGAACCTTAACGAAGAAGGAAAGAGACAAACCAAAGCTTCTATGTCCATAAATTGCCAAAAATAGTTCCTTGGGAGCAAAAGCATCCAAAAAAAAAAAAGAATAACAGAATAATCAGTGGAAAAAAGATGGACATAGTCTTTTGAGAAGGCATGTACATGAACAAATTGATGAACAGACAACTGCAGAAGGAGAAAGGTAAATAGGACAAACCATTTTTGCAGTTTCTGATTATGTGGTGTTTTCTGATTTTCAGGATGACAATAAAACAAGTAATCTTCCCCTTTCAGAGGAGGGCATGCCCAGATAAAGCAGCTTGCAAAACCTCGTTGCTTGCAGCATTTGAGATAACCAATCTGATAGAAGACGACAAAACACTAATTCAGGGATACAATACAGAGCATGCTGAAGCCAAAAGCCAGCAGAATAGCAAGGAAGCAAATTAATTACCAATAATTCATAGTAAACAAAAGTCCGGAGTGATTCTCCAGTCACAGTCACTATCTCTGGCTGAAAAAGTACTTGCAGTTTTAGAGGCGAATTTAAGCCATCAAATTCAAATAGTTGGCATTCCAGCTCATGTCGTTCTATCAGCTTGCATACTGTGTTTGCACAGAAGACAATGTACACTGGTATCAAAAATCGATATCATAAAAACATATTGCAGATTTAGCAAAAAGTCATCATGAGGACATAAGCATGTTACACTTGTATACAGCTTGCAGCATTAAGTACAGGTAGCTAAGAAGCATATCATGCTTGCAATGCTGGAAGATGCAAGCTTTCATGAGTGACTTACAATGTTCAATAAAAAGATCAAACTGAAATGGATCATTCAAAGCCTTAACTGTACTACTCCACTATCAATCACATGAACTTGAAAATTGGATCTTCCAGTTCGTATTAATATGCAACAAGAGAAACAGACCCCAGCTTCTTGATATCTGCTGAAATCTGCTTTCTCAATTCTCCCATTTTTTCTAAGAAAATTTTACCCATAGTTTTTCATCCCCTCATAACCAAATCCAGCATCCCCCATCAATACTACCGCCAAAGCAAACCCAATTTTCAAGTGTTGCCTCCACATAAACAAAAGCATAAATAATCAAAACAGAATTCAAATTCCCATATGTAGAAAAATATTAACAAGGAAATATCCACAGAAACCACAAAGGAAAATCCATTCACCTCAGCACAGAAGGCATGGACCCATTTACGATATTTGCATTTCTTAAAAGCACCAGTGTTGCCTCCACATAAAGCACATTCGGCAGCAGACGTAAATTTCTCCAAGAAATCAACAGCTGATGAACCAGAACTCCGTAACTCTTCACATAATTCACGGTACCATGGTCCAGTGGATTCTCTGACACTTCGGTAGCAATCCATGTGCACAGAAACCTGTTACCAGAGAAGCCTGTCAAATCCAAGGCAACAAACTAAGATTACTTGGAGAAAAGGAAAAACTCAAGGTGGAAACCTTGCAACTTGAACAGACTAAAATATGATTCATCAGTGTCTCAGGCCAACTATAGATATCACATGATTTGGGATGATCTTTGGAAAAATCCAATGCTGATTGAATAGACCCAGAATGCCGTTCCAGTGAATCCTTGCAGACACCCACTTTAGGAACTATCTCCCTTGCTCGTGGCATAAGTTGAGAACAATAACCAGGCCTTCCACTAGTAGAGTTGAGTTTCCCCAAATTCTGCAGAGACAAGAAATTATAATGAAGATTATAACCAAAATAACCATCATTTTCCCCTCCGTTGACCATTAAAGTAATTTCTAAGACAATGCCAATAACCTCCTGATTTGCTGATCCATCAAGCAAATCTTTCCTGAGTGAAGAAATCCTAGATGAAGCTGCTGCAGCAGTAAGAACAGCCTGGGCTTCTTTGTGCTTCCGCTCCTTCCTACCCAGCTTCTTTGCCACTCGGAGATCACCAAGATATTTGTTGACAAGCACAGTATCCCATACTTGAGTCTTGACCATGAGCTAACTGAATCAATCTCCTGTGGCAGATCCTTTCTAATCTTATTAATCAAATTATCTGCGTGCGCATTCCAGAAAGGAAACAATTAGTCAAGGTCATGTTTCCATAATTGATAAAGATATATTAAAGAAAAAACAAAGTTCATAATCAAACCAAGTAATGAATCAGATAAAGGAGAAGAAAAACAAACCACTAAATTGTTTTCTAGCAATTGCATTGCCAAGCAATCGACGTTGAAAATAGAGTATCTCTCCTCCCACTTCATCATTTGAGGACATCCCTAGCACTCTTGATTGACCAGCATTGACCAAACTTTCTGATTCTTCTCCATCTGCTTTACATTTTACCATGCTGCAAATGATCTGCCCATTTTGGTGATTGTAGCAAACACTGGCACCACAAGAGGAACCAACACGAGAGGTTTCTCCTCCCTTTAAACCTGCAAAGTCAAATATTTGTAAGACCTTAAAAACACATGCTAGCATATAACAGAAAAGACTTTACCATCATTCTCATTTTCACTAACAGTTAACAAAAAATGAGCAATCAATTTTCCAAAAGGAGATTCTTCCTCAGCAACCCAACCTGCAAAGAGAAAAAGAAATCTATCAATTCAGATGTCCATCTAATTCTAATTAAGTTGTTTCTCTGATGTCCTACAAGGACTATAATAGGCTTAACCAATCCGCTCTCCAACTTCTATGACACCAACAACCCCTCCTCCCCCCCCCCCCTCCAAAAAAAAAAAACACCCAAGACAGAGATTGGCTCGGCAAATTACCCAACCCATGCAAAATAGTCCTAATATATAAATTTTTCCAATAAACCATGAGTCGACGAGATACATCATTTCAAATTAACTACATAGGCATGAAAAGACAGTCACTTTGGCATGTGTTCCACTGTGCAAACGTGAAATCGGTAAAGTAACGAGCACATAATGTTGCTAGATGGGCAAATCTCCACTTACTCAAAAATCAAGCGACGGTGTCTTGAGCAACGGTGGCGTCGAGGGCGATCGGCGAGCCAAAGGTCAACGGCGGTGGCGTCGAGGGCGAGAGGAGGTGGCCTCGAGCAGGGGTCAACGAGCAGTGGCATCGAGGGCTAGTGACAGTGGCGTCGAGGGCGAGCGACGGTGGTGTCTTGGGCAATTGGCAAGCCAGAGGTCAGCGGCGGTGGCGTTGAGGGTGAGAGGAGGTGGCCTCGAGCAAGGGTCAACGAGCGATGGCGTCGAGGGCGATTGGCAAGCCAGAGGTCAGCGGCGGTGGCATCGAGGGCGAGCGACGATGGCGTCAAGGGCAATCGGCGAGCCAGAGGTCAGCGGTGGTGTCGTCAAGGGCGAGAGGAGGTGGCCTCGAGCAGGGGTCCACGAGCGGTGGTGTCGAGGGCGAGCGACGGTGGCGTCGAAGGCGAGCGACGGTGGCGTCGAGGGCGAGTGACAGTGGTGTCGACAGTGAGCCAGGGGTCAGCCGCGATGCCGTCGAGGGCGAGCGGAGGTGGCCTCGACCCTCGAGCAAAGATCAATGGCGGTGGCGTCGAGGGCGTCGAGCAAAGGTGGAGAGCGGACGAGCGAAGAGAGAGAACTGTGAGTGAAACAAAGTGTCGTGTGGATTCTAGAGGAGAGAGAACTGCTTTTGGGGTCTCTTTAGACCTACCTCGACTGATTTAGGGTTTTTTAGCCCTAACCAGACCGGTTCCGGTTCCGGTTCTAGTTCCAATGGGAACCGGAACCGGAACCGAGAACCGCCAGTTCCCAAAAAAAGGAACCGGGAACCGGAATCGGCCTCTTCAGAACCGGGAACCGAACCGGACCCTCCTCCGGTTCGATTCCAGTTCCCGGTTCTACCCGCAACCACGCTCACCCCTAGCGAACAGCCAAAGGCGACAACCGGTGAGGTCGACCTCACCAGACCTTGCCGGCCACCTTGCCCTCACCACCCAGCACAACAGTGGCCGCAAAGGCGGCCTCGCAATGGGCGATGAGGCTCACCCTCGCCGAATCTAGCAAGGGTCAAGCCTCGCCCATGGCCGGTGAGGCTTGACCTCATCGGCACCACCTAAACCACGATTCGGCAAGGTCGAGCCTTGCCCATGCCCGGCAAGGTCGAGCCTCGCCAACCTGGCGCTAAGTCACCCTCACAGCCTAGGTGACGTTGGCGAGGTCGAGCCTCGCCAGCCATGGGCGAGGCTTGACCTTGCTGAATCGCTACTTGGGTCGTGCCAGCGAGGCTCACCCTCGTTGGATCTGGCAAGGTTGAGGCTCGTGTCTCGCCGCCTAGCGCGAGGCAACCCTCACGGCCACTGTCACACTGGGCAAGGTGGCCGACGAGGTCCAGCAAGGTTGACCTCACCAGCTGTCACCTCTAGCCAGTCGTCGAGGTCCGGCGACCGACAGGAGGAGGGGAGGGAAAAAAGAAAGATAAAATCAAAATCAAAAATATTAAAATATTATTAAAATTTGTCAACGTCAGCCGACCGGCATCCAGTTAGCAAAATTGGTCGGAAAGGACTAAATCGGCACTAAGTAAAAAGGTTTATGATCAAATTGGCACAAAAAAAAAAAGATTTAGGACTAGATTGGTACAAATACAAAAGGTTTATTATTTTTTTAGCACTTTTCCCATATTACAAGTATTTGGACATGCATGAGATCGAATTGAAAGACAACTTTCGACCTATATCATTTGTCATATCAAATCTAACTTTAACTTTAAGAGAACCGTCAAGAGAAACTCAGCGGGAGAGATATTTTCTTGCACTTTTATTGTGGGGGGTCTTTTCGGGTGAATCAAGGTCGGGAAACACTTGTCAGTGAGTACAGTTAGAGCGATTTATAATCTCTTACTTACAAATTATACTGGAACCATCTGTTCGTCTCTTCCCGCAGAATAGGAATATTGCCGAATCACATAGATCCATTGTGTCGGATTTACTTTCCTCTATTTGTCTTTCACATGAACCAATTTGATTTTGTCTCCGCTTCCCATTTCGCCTAACATCAATAATGTTGTTATGCTGATGGAACTTATGACAATGCTAATGTATACAGCTTTCGTGATCGATGCTGACTGCTGAAGTTGATGTTTCCGCTCCCGAGGCAGTCCGATCTCTCCTAGTTCACCTAATTAAAGATGATTCCCTTGTTCAGCTTGGCCGGCCAACGATAAGTCCATACTGGTGACGACATGAGCAAACAAGCGGCTCGGTCACGTTGCCCCGTGAATTGAAAAAGTCAACGAGTATAAAGAGACTCATTCTTACGTTCATACCTGATGGCAATGGAAAAGAAAGGAAAACCTAATAAAATCGTTCGAGGATGCGTGTATGTATGTACATACATACGTACATATGTTTGTCAAGCTACGGGACAGAAACCAGTAGACCTAACTTAAGGGTCAGTTGATACCGTCAATTTGTCCATCATGGTACTGTTCAACTTCGGCGCATGCCGCCTTGATTCCAAGGGTGAAATAAGAAAAGACTACCACGATAATGGATGTCCATGTTCAGCTGGACAGGTATTGGATGTGACGAAACTGAAAACTCTCGAACACACAGCTCACATGCACCAAGTGATGGTGATAAAGAAGTTAATTCCATCTCGAGTCTGTCAAACCCTTTTAATCCGGTGTATGATCAAGTCCGAATCCCCAAATATTAAGGGCGTAAATGATAATCATTTTATTGCAAAAATTAATTTGTTTATTGCTATTCCCCAAACGAGTTTTCTAACCAAAAATATACGTTTGATAGTAATATAAAATTTATATTCCTAAAATAAAAATTCATTTGATAACTATACAAAGTTTCCCCCTCCCAAGTAGCCAGCGACGAGAGGCGGCAATGAACGGCCTGCGAGCGACCAACAGATGGCTAGTCGGCTAGTAGCGAGGATGAATGAAAAGAAGAGTTTTTTATTTATCATTTTTGTTCCAAAAATAGTAAAGTAAAAAAAAAATTACTTCTGATTTTTATCTCGAACCTATTTTTAAAGTAAAAATTTGTTCTAGAAATAGAAAAAAATTATATTACTAAACGGATTTTTATTCTTAACCTATTCGGGGAACAGAAAAATAGAAAAAACGAAAAAATATAATAATTATCATGCGCGCTTTAAATAGTCTTCAATCTTTATGCTCAAGGCCGCCCTTAATCCTAGGATACAAGCTTCATATTTAACCATCTTGTTTGTACATTCGAATCTTAGCTTGGTAACGACGGGATATTGTGCCCCTGTTTCGGATACCAGTACCGCGCCAACTCCTGCTCCTTTCGCATTGGAGGCTCCAAAAAAGTACATAAAAAAGCCAGGATACCATCTGCAGTCATCTTCTTTCATGGCAAATAGTATTTTTGTCTTTTATTTACCCGTGAATTGTCATCCACAGATTGATCAATAATCCTATTTGCTTTAATTCAATCACGAAAACCTCACCTTCCGAGTGACGTCAAATATATCATATCCTTACCAAACAAAATCATATGTCATTTAGGCAATCTGTCACCCGATCATGTAGGGTGAAATGTACCTCGCTATCCATACAGTAACAAACTTTGCCTTAAACAAAAAGAAAAGGATGTCTCAAAAAAGTTTCAAATTTCAATAAGAAAAAGTACATGGTACTCCGAAATAGACATTTTCACGTTAAAAATGCTCACGGAACAGTTCGAACTTCATAAAATGCAAATAGATTTTTCAGATTCGAAACTCCTATTCATTATTTGGAACGATTACTTCTGATCTTTGGCCTGACAAAAATATTTCTAAGTCAATATTTTAACTCTGCAAAATCAGTGGTCCCGGAGTCAATTGTATTTTTTTAATTTTGTTCACGTACTTTATTTTGATGACCTGTCAAAATTTTGAATTTTGATATTCGTAGAAGCATGTTGGGCAAGCGACTTCTTGTGAAAATGATGCGCCACATACTTCCCATAGATATCGAAGTAACCTTCTAAAAAAGAAGGCGCATAGCTTTCCTTTATAACATCTTGTGATATTTTCTCCAGGTACAAAAGTAACTTTTGTAAAAAGAGGTGCATAGGTTCCATTGCATCTTTCCTCCTACATTAGATAGCTGTCATTGTCATTAGCAAAGTATGAGTTAAATTGCTTTTTTCCATACCATATCACAGTGTAGTAGAATCCTCAATTTTTCAAAAGTTGCGTTCAAGAAAAAAAAATTATAAAATTAGTTATATTCAACTTGTCTAATGAAAAATGCAAATGCGACTTTTTTCATTACTTTCCTACGTGGCCATTATGTTAATGAAGAGTGCGACAATGACTAATAAAACGCTCTTTTCCTCATAACTTTAATTAAAATTAAACTGAAAATTAAAAATTTGTTAATTAAAAAAAAAAAAAAAAAAAGCTGTCGTAAGGGGCTTAAGGGGTAGAGCCGCCCCCACCGAACCCCCAATAGAAGCCTTTTGTTTTAATTTTTGTGTTTTTAATCATTATTTTTTCCTGTTCTTTATTTGTTTTATCTTTCTTGTTTACTTTTTTTCAAGGCTTTGTATGATGTAGAAGGCAGTTGGCACCACATCGGCACCATGTAAATTAAGAAAACATAAGAATATCGCGTCCGCATCTAATGAAAAAATTTAATTGCACTTTTTAATAATTTTAGAATGAATTGCACATCCTCGACAAATTATAGGATTCTGAAATTTTAAAAAAAAAAATTTGATTATATGACATGTAGTACATGCATTACTCTTCCATTTTCTTGACACCCTGAATGAGGCCCGAATTTTAATAAAACGTAGACATGGTGAAGTTTAGATTTTCGAGAAATAATTGGAGGACTTAACTAAGTAATATAGAAAATTGCGATATATTTCCATTAGTATGAGCAGATTGAACAAAAAGTAGCTTAATTCAACATAACATACCGACTAATGGTCATATAACCACTAGAAATTAATTAATTAAACTCTAATTTCTCTACCACCCCACCCCATTATGAATTTGAGGAGCCATAAGTTTATTTCCACTCCCATCCCCATTCTCACCCATCATCATCCGATTCATGTTGAACCCACCCCCAGCAGCTACCAACCCATAAAAGCTCTGAAAGTCCCCCACGCCGTTGACCCTGTGCTCTGCCCCGGACGGCGCCGGTGGGTCCTCGTGCCCCCTCCCCGTGCTGGCGGCGCTGCCCTTGTCGCCCTCGGCCTCGTGGTACCGATTGAGGTACACCTTGAGGGGGGCGACGTAGTTCTCAAAGCCGAGGGTGGTCATGGCCCAGAGGAGGTCGTCGCCGTTGATGGTCTTGCGCTTCTCGCGCTGGCACTTGTCAGAGGCCTCGCCGGTGACGAAGCTGATGAACTCCGAGACACACTCCTGGACGGTCTCCTTGGCCTCCTTGGAGATCTTGGCGTTCGCAGGGAGGGACCGCTTCATGATCCGGCTCACGTTGGCGATCGGCAGGAACCGGTCCTGCTCCTTCGAGTTGTAGTTGGAGCCGTCGGATACGTTGCCCGACAAGGGGCTCCCGACCGGGCTTGTCTGGCTTCTCTTCCCGGTCATTGGGTATGTGTGTACGCGGGTTTGAGAGAGAGAGAGACAGAGAGACAGAGAGAGATTTTGCAAAGGAAGTGTTTTTGTTTATGAGTTGTAAGAATCTGAAGAGAGTTTGGTTTTATAGGGAGAGGGCGAGATAGAGGTGCGTAGGATACCTAAATAAAAAAGAGAAAAGGGAAGAAAGTGCAAGCTCGGCTTGATGTGGACACAGAAGGAAAGGACCAAGCACTTGGTTGATTTGAGGACCATACATGTGAATAAAGGTGATGGTCTTTGAAAAAGGGCTTAATATATGTTGGTTGATTTTTTGGGTTCGCTCGGAATTTCACCGGTCGGGTCGGATATGTCTTACATATGCGATGTCCGCAGATTTCCTTATCATGCCTAATTTTCTTTAAATGGAGTCTCATGTACTTGGCTACATACATGAGATTTTTTTAATTTCTCCACTTTTCCTTCCAAAAATAAAGTGTTAGGGTACTACTGTAGACCACAAATATGTATCGATGAGAAGAGGTCGAACCAATTAGATTATAGACAATGTCAGGTTACCGAAGTGATATGATCCATTAAAAAGGGATTGATCTTGGTAATTATTCTCCTGTTCTGGACATATCCATTTGGGTGTTGCTTTCCATGATTGCACTTGATTTTAAACTTGACCGACTTAATAGGGAAAAGAGATTTTTGTATGCTGGGGCAAAAGGAATCCATATGGGTAGGTTTGGGGAATTTTTATAGTTTAGGGGAAGCAAAACCATGTGTACCTACTGCGCAAATCTTCCAACAATCTCCAAAAGCAGTGGCATGAGCGATTTGATTCCTATATGCTCTAGCTGGCTACTATAGGAGTGAACATAACAATCACGTAATATTAGTATAGCCTGTTATAAGATGGGTGCATCGATTGATCTACTTTTAAATGAGGATTACTGCATATAATATTAAATGAAAATAGAATGAATGGATGAAATAATTTGATTCGATTGATGTGACGAATTTCAAAATTTCAACATAACAAAGTTTCATAATATAAAATAAGTGTGAAACGGTACTTTATAGTGGCACCACTGTGATTAGGGTTCGAAACCTTTTTAAAAAAACAACACTCTAAAAGCTTACCCGACATAGGAAAGAAAATGCATTCAATCCACTTCGGCCTAGTTAAGCCCGCCGCATTAAAAACCTCCCTTGTGGGATAAAACAAATCGACCCTTACTATAGTAGGGTCGAGATTACTATCATTGGCTCATGTCATTAAATTCAATCCACGCATAAATGGATGATATAGTGACCTTTTTTGTTGTTTTAGTTGTAAGGTGCTGTTCGGGCCATTATTCACGCATCACGACTAATCCATCTCTCGAAGTATCTTAAGAGCACATTTTCCTACATCGGTCTGGTGTTTTTGGTATTTTACTCTTGATTTTCTAACGAGACGTTAATCTAAAACTATAAAGAAAAGAACAAAGTCTCATCTTCCAAGCCAATACTTTGTTGGTGGATGAAATTGAATATGTTTATATAAATTAGAATTTGAACATGCAATTCAATTGTAAATTTGACTAATTCTGCGGGACAAGATAGTAGACTGGGTTTTCTCTAATGTAGGTCAAGACCTGTAGCTTTTTCAATGAAGCACACATTCCTTTTCCTCTTTCTCACTCTGACCTAGACAACTCAAGTTTAGATTGATGCCCATTAATTAGGTAATTCAACCTTTGTCAAAAGTTTAAATCATTGAGTTATAACCCATTTCGCCATACGCTATTGCTTACTTTCCCTGCCCTATTATGCTTGATACTCCTTTAAGTTCTCATCTCAAAACAGCTTCACCAAAAGTTTATAACCTAAAGTTTATAGAGTATCTCACGCATTGTCCTTAATTGTCTCCAATTGCCAAGGCTACTTGAAAAGAATTTGTCCATTCTGGCCGTCCAAGTCGTGCCGAAGATGCTATTCGGAGATATGCGTAATTAACATACAATTTTTCTCATGAATGGAGAGCAAGAGTGCTTATTGTTTTTGTCCATTATGGAGGAGATTCTTCTTAGTGTCATTAGCATTATAAGTCCACTTGATTTAATCATTGTTGGCTTAACCTAGCTATTACTTACTAGACTCATTTTAGATATCGTGGCTTCTTAATTTGAGGTTCATTTCTCCCATAATTAACGATCCAGAAGTTTCTGAACCCGGAAAATTATATAAATGTTTCCGACTTCAGGCAGGCAAGCATATGATACACGCAGTATATTATCCAACTATGTTAGCTGGGTTGACCCTGGAAACTTCAGCATATCAACATCTACCGCTTTGACAATCAAAGATCGCAATCAACATTACCAAAAATCATCCCAAATTGTACCGACCCAGCAAGTTATATGCACGACGGAGACAATTAATTCGATTTGTTTAGGGTGGGGGATGAGATGGAATAGGTGAAGGTGGTGGGCATAAGGCCATTTGTCAACACCGTTTTGGACGTTATTATAAAAGGACTGTGTAAATGAGGCTCGGGAATTTTTCTGTTTTTTTTTCATTTTCTTCTGTTTAATTAATTAATATGAAAATAGGGTTTGGAAATTCTAGACTACTCCGAGAAAACAAATCGGGGTATGCGGCAAGACAGAGATGGGGGAGGTCAAATTGGTCAATAGACGGCGAAACTATATGAAATCGCATCCGCGACGGCAAGACTAAGAAATAATTATATTAGAAGTACAGAAATTGAAGTTCTATAATCAATCTGAATTATGAATTAATTGTTCTTTTGATTATGAGAGCCGACTTTAAACAAGTAAATCTAGAGTCTATGGGTAAAAGTTAGAAGTCCAAGAATATATATATAGTTCAACAGTGACATGCACACATGAATAATTCGACTATATTGTACAATTGACATGATAGATAAAATCAACTCCACAGCAAAATCTTGAATTAAGATCGACATTAGGTGAAAGTATCGTCTTGAAAAGCACATAGATGATTTTTATATGTTGTAAATGAACTCCACATGACCTTGTCTGTTCAATTTAGTTCATATTAGATTGGGTCAACATGAAATCACTATACAGGTCGACACCCTATCCTCCTAAAAGCTAAGAGGGTATCCATATATTATAGGCTAATGATCACAGCATGGACATTAATGCCCTTCGTCGCATGATAACTGGAAAGGAACGCTATGGGTAGAAGGAGTCAAGGTCAGGAAAAATAGTTGCACGGACCGGGGCTCACAGACCATGTGCAATCACGGTCACCGATTTCTGCGGCACATAGAGGATGGATGGTTATCGGCTCGATTCTACGTGGATCCTGGTCCAGTCAATTCTAGCATCGCGTGCACTAGAGGAAACTGACGTGGAGCACAACAGATGTGACGGAGAGAACCTTTCCTGGGAACACAACAAACGCGAAAAGAGCAAAAGCGAAGAATATTAATGTTCCATATCCCCACGCCCGCATAAAGCACCAAGCTTTTCCATCTGCCCTTTTTCACGTTACATGATACCTTCTGGAGTAGTAGTGCTGTTCGTACAATCAGCTGGAAAAAGTGCAGATAGATACTTCGAGAGTCTCAAAGTAGAGCGGGCCTAATTTGGATGAGATCGAAAATAGTCCGACCCAAAACTTAACTCATTTCAATCTATTTTTATGCAATGCGAATTTAGTAACCCCTATTGTTAAAACACATCTAATTTATAAATAAATTGAGTGAGGACAAGATTAAGTAAGGACAAGAAAAAAGAAAAGAGAATATTAGAGATGGGTTGGGTTTAAGTAAGTAGTAAATCTATTTATGTCCCATTTCATACTCATTATTTTTAAATTCATTTACTTAATATAGCTAAATCGTCTATGAATAATTTAACACTTATATGGATTAAAAAACATATCAATGACCCATTTAGATGGGTACCGTGCAGAACTACTATGGAGGAATGGACACATGTCCATCATTTTGCACTTGATTACACCAGCAAACACCCCAATCTCCTCTCTGGCACACGGACCATCATGACGAGCCAGTCAACAGCATGCCTCTTGGGGTTGTGGATGGTTAGAGAGAGCGAGAGCGAGAGCAGCCCTCTCAGCAAAGACTCTTCAAAGGAAGACCAAGCTTGAAATTGACTGGTATAAAGAACGTATGGTCCTTGCATTATATCATCAGATGATTACCATTATTCAATAGTTTCTCGCCCATGCTTTGGCTTAGGATAGAAGTTTCTTGAGAATGGAAGCACCCGCATGACAATGGAATCTTATTAAGGACAAGATCAAGGTTTTCAGGTGTTCTCAAAACATGACGCCCGTGTTCACCGAATAGATAATCCTGCGAAATGTGTGTTTTATTGAGGGTATGCAATTTTTTGAAAAGAAAAAACTCATGACTCTTGATAGGTGCCTAACGGAGAAGACATCGAATTGTCAAAGTGAGTAAAAGTTCCTTTATCTAAGTAGCAATTCTAGGTTATTTTCAAGTCAAAAACCTAACTTTATAAATGAAATTTTGACACTTATCATCACCAAATCAGTAATCCAACAGAGGTGCATTCCATTGAGGATATGCAATTTTTCGAAAAGAAAAATATCATGATTCTCGATCCTGCCTGATCGAGGGGACATCAAAATACATAAGCAGGTAAAAGTTAATCTATTTAGTAAAAAAAAAAAAAAAAAGAGGTAAAAGTTGATTTATCCAAGGACCAATTTTAGGCTATTTTCGAAGGCCTAACTTTGTAAATGAAATTTTGACACTCATCATCACCAAATCAGTAATCCAACAGAGGTGCATTCCATTGAGGATATGCAATTTTTTGAAAAGAAAAATATCGCGATTCTCGATCCTGCCTGATCGAGGGGACATCAAACTACATAAGCAGGTAAAAGTTAATCTATTTAGTAAAAAAAAAAAAAGAGGTAAAAGTTGATTCCAAGGACCAATTTTAGGCTATTTTCAGAGCCCTAACTTTGTAAATGAATTTTTGAAACCCTAACATTACGTAGAAAGATGGTGAATCTTTGCTGTGATCAGTAACAGTGACCCACTCCAAAAGTCCTCATTTGTCCCCCTATTGTCCTGTGAACCTACCAATCAGCTGTAAAATAAGTTGTTCTTTTCAGCCTAGCATCAAGTAAATTAGAAAGATTGAGACGGTTTAGCAGTGAGCGTCAGTGCTTGCGCAAGTGGTGCGCGCGTGCTTGAATAACAAGATTAAATCTAATTAATGATGGACACGGAGACGACAGGTCCGTGTTCATTGATTGCTGGATATTTAGCATACAAAACTCTCGGAAGTCGAGAAGAAAAGTCCAACGATCCAAGCACGCAAATGCAATCTGCAATGACAAAAGCAAAATGCTCTGAATCCCATGTACTTCCGGTTATTACGCATACATACAATACATGCATAATATATTTTATGTGCGCGTGGGTCGGAGTAGTATCTTCTTCTTGTTCACATTCAACAGCACATACATACATCCCATGAACTTCCAGTTATTACTCATCCGAGCCCATCCATCAAGGAAGTCGATTTACGAAGTGATATGATAGGTCTTTTTCTAGTATTGAATGTGGTTTAACTTCCTAAATGTTCACTCGGGATCTGCCATTTCACTCTGAAATCAATTTTATATAACACGGATATGAATAACCAAAAACAAACCTACTCGTATCTTTTTTCCTGCGAGCGTTGAGCAGCACCAAGCCAAAACTCATTTTTCTCGTCTCTCCTTTCTATATTCATGAGAGATATCATTTTAATGTAGACCTAATCAATGGACCGGATTTGGATGTTGGGCCCAACAGTGCTTGCCTAGGCCAACCGTTACGTAAAAAATAACAATATTTTTCCATAAAATGACTGAGGTTGGGGGAGCCTATGTTGGGCTAGCTGGGACAAAAAAATCAAATTGTTCGGCCAGCCTTCTCAATTCGTGATTCAGTCCTTGTTAATTTACACGGGTCAGCTTTCATGATCAAGTTTACTTTAGTAATCCTTTTTTTCCTTAAAAATAAGAAACTTGTTGTCCTCATCATCACCCTAACACGCGAGCCTGAAGGCAGGAATTAGAATTCTCGGGCAAAGCGCTAGCCTAAGTGGTTGATGACTTGATGTACAAGAAATATCATGATGAAACTCAAGATTTGCTCGAAGAGGTGCTTATTAGGCAGGGTAGGTCTTGAGGTCAGGCTTAAATGGTCACGTCATCCAAGCCCATTTATCTTAAAAATTCTGTCTATCGTCTTTTGAGTTGAATTGGACTTGGCTTAGATTCCTTGCACTATAAGGTACAAATAGTCAGATAATTAATCTTTGCCAAGAGCTAAAGCTATGAAGCCTTGTGGTGGTTCAATTATGTGTCACTCTTTCTCTCAAATATGTCCTCACACATGAAATGCATTATATTGGAATTATACCCACATCGATAGGATAACTAGAGAATAGACATGAGTAACGTACAGAATAAATATAAAAAAGATTTGCAATTTGAACTATTAAAGTGCCTTATACCTTTGCGTGTGTGCACGGAGAGAGAGATTAATATAAATAATTTCATATCTGGGTCATCTCGATCTTTTAACCTGTTTTTTACCCAAAGTTATTTACTAGTTTATGGTAGAGTTCCTTCCACAAATAATATAAATCATACAGAAGGAAGGAAGGAAGGAAACCTGTGTGCTTGGTGAACTACCAGCGGTCTTTGAATCGACGGTTTTCGCCGGCAACCTATCCCTGGAGGACATCAGCAAAGCCAACGTTGCTTGGTCGATGCAGCTTCTTTAAAGAATGACTATACTCAGCATCATATACTATTCTAGAATTATAGGACTCTTTCATATCGTTTGTTTATCTGTAATGACTATTAGAAATCTATGTTTGTACTTGGCCATGACGAAGATAAATAAAATCAAGAGATAAGTACACTAAAAATCATAAAATTTATCATGAAAGTGCAAGTGAGTTGTAAAACTCTTCAAAAATACAATTAAATCATAAAACTTGTCAAAAAAGTGTAGTCGAATCCTAAAATTTTCAAAAAGTGAAATCAAGTTTTAAAACTTATCACAACGATAAAATTTTCAACAGAATGACTTGATTTAATCAATTTAATAGTTTTTAGGACTTGACTGCACTTTTTGGAAGTTTTAAGACTCAATTGCATATTCACAACAAGTTTTACGATTTAATTCCATTTTTTAAAAGTTTTACGAATTGATTGCACTTTCGCGATAAGTTTTATGACTTTCAATGCACTTATCCCTCAAATTAAATATCTTGTTTAAATCCCTACAGCTTTATTATGCTGCCCCGTAAATAGATTTTGTAATCCATAATCGATATTTAGAAGCGCCTTGCGTTAAGATAGTGTTAATGCTAACAGAATTCAGCGATTACTCAGGCAAGTATTTTTATGACGTGTCGATTAGGCAAATGCGTTTCTGGTGACTAGAGCAGATAATTCGTATAAATCTACTTTGATGCCGTACTTGTGATGCACCGAAAGCATGATGTTTTCTCCCAGAAAAATCTTGTAACAAGCAAGTCATGGGCTTGGAGTCCACCAGCCCATTGTAGTTGGTGGACTCTTCCACAGAGATATCCATAAAAGTGGTCTAGGACTAGTCAGGGTGTTGGCCTAGCCCAATCATTTACCTATCATTAGGAAATAGGAAATCTGAACGGAACCGAACCATTTAAGTGTACATTAATTTTGAACCGAACTGCGATACAAACCGACTCGGTTCAATTTTTCGATTCTCTTTTTTATAATATTAAGAAGAAGTTTAGTGAAACAAGTGAAAGATTGCGTTAATTGTAACATTAAGAAGGGGGCGGTTTTTGGTTAAATTGAAACTATCCGAATTAGAATTAAAAAAAACTGTTATTTTTCATCACACGAATCGAATTTTAAATGCATGAAAATTCAGTTTGGTTCTAACACTCCTATCTGTCATATATAATTTATGTCAAAATTACGAGAATGCTCATTTCCATACTTGCCAGGCGACACTTCATGTTTCCTCTGCACACGCCACTTGGCAAAACACGTATCATGATCTTGACATGTGGTATATATTCAATCAATTAACTTTTAGTTTAGTGATTTGGCTATATTCTATCTATTATATATAAGTAATGTCGAAGTTACAAGAATATTCACTTTCGTACGTACTAGGTGACAACTAATATTGCCCCTATGCATGCCACGCGGCAAAAGGCATCCACTAATTCCGACACGTGATCTACATTCCATTAATAAACTTTTAGCTTAATGATTTGTCATTTGCCAGTTTTTATTTCTTATTAGATTTAAATTTTAAAAAAAAAAACAGAGAGAGAGAAAGTATAAGAAGATTTCCTCTTATTGAGTTTAAATTCGAACAAATAAGAATAAATTTGAGAAAGTTATTTTCAATTATAGTCTGTCATCTCCCTATTTCTATATTTTAATGATATTGAGCTTAAATGTTAGAGTATGGATTTTGAGCTAACTACAAAATCTTGCGTAAATGTTTAAACTCAACAATGTTTTTTTTTTTTTTTTTGGAAGTGTAGTTGTCCAACCAAACTACTATACTTATCCATGAGAAGGATGATTAAATTTCAACGAAGATATTCATCGATTGGATGAGTTAAATTAAATTACTATTTACACGTACGAAATTCAAAATGGATTTGATATTTGTTTAAATCAATGTCAATATTGGCCAAAATATGAATTGTGGACATACCATCTTAATTTGAACAATCAGGAGCAATCAGGAGCACCAAAGGCTCCTCTCATCCTCTTTTTAAATAATAGACCTCTCTATTCATTCTCGGATAGACAGGGGAAGACTTCAAATATCATCAGTGAATATTAATTCTATTCCTCGTTATATTAGTGAGACACTACAGTTAGAAATTTTATATTGTTCCTGATAGGCATTGGATATAAACATTGGATCTTCTCCTTCCAGATAGACATTGGATATAAACATTAGATTTTCGCATAAATTAAGGAGAAATGAGTTCATCATTTATAGTTAATTGTTTTCCTCATAATTATGTGATTTTGTGTAAATAATGATACTAAACCCATCACTTTCATGAATGAAAGCCATAAAAATTAACTTAAGAGTTTCGTTGCAGAAGTCATTCGGGCACTTCAAGTCAAAAAAACATTTCATGTGACGATACATTACATGAAAGTAGTACGCGGTATAACTTGCCATGTAATGTAGAATTAGATTCATATATACATAGCACCAAGTAGAATTAGATTTATAGAACACGGGCAATGCTCATTGGTTGATTACACAATAGTTTCACTACCATGGAATATATTGGTCATTTAAATACCTTTCGTTCAAATTATATGTGGGTTAAAGTGGCTCGATTAACCTAATTAATAAAACAGGTTGTGCAGTTGTCATTTAGGCTATCAATATGAAGAAGGTATTGAAAGGACACATCGTGCTCACGCTACTAATTCGTCAAAAAGTTGGAGAAAAACTCAATTGCATAGAATAAAAGTTTCAAGGATCCAATTACATAAACATATAATATATAGGGGACGAAAATTGAAAAGTGCACCTGAACCCGTGAAGGCTTTTTTCAAGAGGGGATTTGATCAGCATCAACGAGGCCAGTAGATGCCTTTCTTTAGGTTCAAGCAACATCCTAAAAACCTAATTTAGATATGAGATCAAGATAAGTCGAGCGGTTTAGTTCACTCCATCAGCTCGATTCAAGTATAAAGTTTAAGTGTCGTTATTGACTTAAAACTCGTTAATCTCGAAGTTTCAAGCTTGAGTTCAATACATCAGAATACCTTATTTGCTTGAGCTAGACTTAATCATTTGATCAGGCCGATGAGTCGCTTGAGTTGAGTTTGAATCGATTTTGAAGAAATTATGCAAAACTAATTATTTGAACTCAAGCATTAGCAATTTTCATTTGCCGTGTGTAGACACCTAATTCTTTTACCTAAGATTTGACCAAAGTTGGTAATTGAATGGAAAAAAAAAAAAAAAGTCCGTGAATCGCTCAAACAAAAATCTGTAAACTCATAAAAACATTGGTAAATTTAAGGTTTTAGAACGAAATACAAATGAAAGTTAGTAAAAAGTATAAAATAAATTGAAATTTTGTAAAGTGATAAAAAGAATTAATAATATCATAAAAGTGATGCAAAGTTATGAACCTTTTTCTAGCTTCTTCTTTTTTTTTTTTTTTTTTTTTTTTTTTTTTGGTTATCGTCCTTGTCAGCCCTTGCTGTGTGCACGTCTCCAATCGGCTGCAAGTTCTTCGAGCTCTAGATAGAGTAAACAGAAAAAATAAATTGATCAGGACAAAACTCTCCCTCAGCATGATGCGGAAATGATGTCATATCATTATCATATATACGACCTCCCCAATATTTTTTTATTTTACTCCTTACGAAAAATTTAAAATTTGCAAGAGGGCGTTATTTCAGATTTTGACAATGACTAAATTCCAGGAATCTGTCAGAGCATTTATTTTTTTTCCCATTACCTCCAAAAAGTTATTACAACGTGCAATAATTAGGTGACTTTATTTGCAGAGAACTAGAAAAAAAATGTTCATCTGGAAGAACGTGCCTCCACACGATGTAAATCTAAGTGCGGATGCGCGGTGGCCTGCGCTGTACTTATGCGGCTTGTATTCAATGGCTGACGGGTCAAAGATCGATTCCAAATATAAAAAGCCAAAGCAAGTGGAACGATGTAACTTGTCCAAAAAAAAAAAAAGGTGGAACGATGTAAAGTTACGAGACAAAAGAAATTGGGATGAAATTCTTGCTGTATACTTTGATTCGGCGCCTAAGGGATTGGCGGACAAGTCAAGCATTTGGTTCGGACGCAACAGATTTGTCGCTCTACGTGGGGCCTCGTGATAACGATCGTGGACAGAATAATTCATATGCATATGTAGGAATTAATCGAGTTGAAAGTTCAATACTCGTGTTGAGAGAACAAAAATAAGTTTTAATCTTTTTTCACTTGCGTTGAATTTTGATGCTTGTTTTCTGTATATTAAGTAAGTTTGTGACATTTTAATAGTTAGTAGTATGACTTGTCGTAATATCTAGTTATCTTTCTAGTGTAGGTTTCTCGCATGGTTTTTGCAACAAAAAAGATTTACTCCAACTTTTACAGGGTGGTTAGCTATAGCATCTCGACCATTACAAAGAGCATCTAACAAGTTTTTTTTATGGTCAAAGAACAATGCAAAGTTAAGACAAAAGAAATGGGATGAAATTTGTGCTATATACTTTGATTGCGTGCCTAAGGGTTGACCAAGCAATCAAGCATTTGGTTCGCGGCGGATCTGTCGCTTTGTGTGTGGGGCCTCGTGAGGACGATCATGGATGGAACGATTCATATGTTTCCATGGGAATTAATCAAGTTAAAAGTATAAATATTCATATAGTTATAAAAAAATAATAAAGTAATTCTTAATCTTTCATTTACGTCGAATTCCAATGCTTGTCTTCTTCATATTGAGTAAGTTTGTGACATTTTAATAGCGAGTAGGATGCTCATCGTACTACATAGTTGTCTTTTTTGTGCAAGTTTCTCATGCAATTTTTGCTATGAAAAATATTCTTCGGCTTTTACAAAGAATTTAGCTGAAACATCTAGCAAGTTGCTCTACTCAACTTTTAAGTGATGCAGCTTTAGAACATGTATTATCAGACATAGATCACAACGCTATTAATAGCATGTATAAAAGCGCACTGGCATTACAGCACAATTCATGAGGAGAGACTTACATGTTGTAGTGAAATATATAAAGTTTATTCAAACCAATTCTACCAAATCAACAATATCGTTATGAAATTTTATTTGACAAGTGGAGCTTTCGCATACTTTAATTGGTCCACATTTTTTAGCAATCTTCAGGGCTAACTCCCCCTCATCGATGCGTTCAAAATTTAATTCTAAAAGTATTCCCAACAAGAATTGAGTTTGTGATGGCGAAAGGAGGAACAAATTCCCTTATCATCTAAATGTTCATTTGTTTTGTTGAACACTTCATGATAAAACAAAACATCTTCTATGAAAATTGTCTTCAAAAAAATATTTAATTTTTATTTATTTGGTGATTTAAGTAAATTGGTTTTCTTCTTATTAGAAGAAGAAGAAGTTATTTTTCCCAAATTAAATTATCATTTTCAGTCCATGAAAAACTTTTTCCCTAAATCAATTAGTATTCTCGGACCTTAAGTCAACACCTTATCAATATCCTTTTGAATTTTTTAAAGAGAAATAATCTACAAAGACACCTACTAAATTTTGAAAGTTCCGACATCCAATCTTCAGCCATGACGTAAGAGAAGAAAATGGGTGACTTTAAGCTTGAGTGACTTTGCCACTTTATCCGCCACCTTTTCTTTTTCTCACTGAGAAAAGGGAAGATATATTCCACAAGATAAAATCAAATTAAAAGATGATATGGACAGAAGCCACTCAAATGAAAGTTGCGAACAGCAAGCAATTAGCAGGGCGCCCTCGCAGGGTCCTAGTCATAATCTATGAAAAAGTGTAGTCTCTTTTTCAAAATTCAACAGACGAAAAATAATACCTACTTCCTTCACCAAAAATAAAAAATAAAAAAAATAATGCCTACTTCACTCCTTTCGTTGGCGTCGGCAGCATCCTTTCTACCCGTCTTTGAGTGGGTTTCCGATTTGTTTTGTTTTTGTAGCCTCTCTGTTCTCTGTATTGGGGTAGGCTAGCTGGTGCTCCTTGGCCGCTATTTAGGCCTTCTTTTCTTTTTATTGCATGTTTCTACTTTTTTTTACCTCGGCCCCTTCCACTCACTTTGACTCCCGTCTTTGTGTGTGCAAGTTTCTGGGACTGAGCTCTTGCTGTATAGCTATTTATAGCTTTTTGGTTAAAAGTCAATATATTCTTGCCTTTTATAAAAAAAAATAAAGAATAATACCTACTTTTGAAAAGACCAGAATAGAAATTATTCACTTGCCCATTCGAATGGTGAGTAATGACAACTTCATGTAAAATTCAAAAATTAGTGACGAAAATAAGTAAAAGGGATAATAAATGGATCAAGTTCACATGATAACGAAACACTTTCTTCTTCTTCTTCTTTTTTTTAAAAAAAAAATCATTTTTAATTAAAATTTTAGGTATCTATTATCAATTTGAACTAGGGTGTTGGGATATTTGATTTCACAATATAATATTGTTTTTTGAATATTGCATGAAGATATTAGACATGCCGTAAATAATTAAAGTGTCGAAGACTTGCCAGAATGAAATTTTCATGAGAATTGATATTTTGTGATGGATGAAATTTCAACCCCTACATGAGTAGAGAGCAATTTTAAAAATAAAATAAAATGTGAGGGATAAGTACATTAGAATTTGTAAAACTTATTAAGAAAGTGCAATCGAGTCTAAAAAATTTCAAAAAGTGTAATCATATCTTAAAACTTATTATGAAAGTACAATAAAATTCTAAAATTTACCATGAAAATACAATTGAACTCTCAAACTTTCAAAAAATACAATTGATGGAATGACTTGATTGGATTAATTTGACAAATTTTATGACTTGATAACACTTTTTGAAAAATTTAAGACTCAATTGTATTTTTATAGTAATTTTTAGGACTCAATTACACGTTCATGACAAGTTTTAAAACTTTTAATACACTTATCCCTAAATGTAATTTTTTGTTATTCCAATTATCCATCTTTTAGCTTTATTTTCTATTTGTAACAAATAGTGTTCACTTCTTAGGGACTTAAATTGTAAGACTTTTAAATATGATTATCATAATTAATTCATATATTTAATATAAATTAGGGAAAATTCCATATAAGGACCCAAAGTGCCTTCATTTTTTCAAAAGAGGACCTGAAGTGAAGTCTGTCTCAAATAAGGACCCAAAGTGTTCATTTAGTCTCAAAGAAGGACCTCATTCATTGGTCGATGAACAGATGCATCTCCAATGCATATTCTGGTGACCTGATCAGAGGCATTTTTGTCCATTTTTTTTAAAAAAAATCGGTTGTCTTATTCTTTATTTTATTTTTTTTGGGTCAATAGTTGCACTGTTCATCATCTTCTTCGTCCCTTCTTCGTCTTCTTCTCAAGAACATTGGAATTGGGAAGGGCCGGCGAGTGCTGGCCATTGGTGGGGGCCGGAGATGGGAGGGCTAGTGAGGCTTGGATGCCCATCGCCGGCCACGAGTGAGGGCTTACAGGCCGACCCTCGCCAAATTTGGCAAAGGTGGCCTCGGCCACAGTCGACAAGGGCCGTCGAGCCTCACTGGCTACGAGCGAGGGCTTGTAGGCCCTCGTCAGCCCTTATTAGTGGCCGGTGAGGTGGGTGAGCCCTCGCCCAGGGCCGGCGAGGGGTGACCTCACTGATGGCCGCGAGGGGCAACCTCTCCCGCCTCCGCCCGCGCTCCATCGAAAACCTCGTCTTCTATTAGGACTACAACTAGGACGCCCACATCGCCTTCTTCATCCCTTCCTCCCACCATCGCTCCTAGATCAACAACTTATCCAGCTACTCCTTTTGCCCTCGAGGACCTCCTTGTAAGGCTTCAATTTGGATGGCCCCCTCCTCCATAGCTAGCGAGGGCCAGATGGCCCTCGCTTGCTGCCAACGATGGGCGTCAAGCCCTCACTTGCTGCCGATGATGGGTGTTAAGCCCTCATCGACCCTTACCAGTAGTCGGCACTCGCTAGCCTTACCTTAAGTTTGGTGTTCTTGATCTAGACAAGATGGACCTGAGCAAGTCCTTAAACTGCTTCTGTTATCGGAGTCAACCCCAACAGTAAAAATGGGGTAATGATAAACCGCGGGGGGTTTGTAACCAATTTGGGAAAATCCCCCCGGCCGGAAAGTTAATAGGGGACAAAGAAGACGATGAACAAGGCAACCAAAAAAAAAAAAATGGATGAAGATACCATAATCAGGCCATTGGAATATGCATTGGAGATGCATCTATTCACCGGCTAGCGAGTGAGGTCCTTCTTTAAAACTAAATAACTACTTTGGATCTTTATTTGAGACTTCATTTCAGGTCTTCTTTTGAGAAAATGAGAGTATTTTGGGTCCTTATTTGAGATTTTCCATATAAATTATGCAAGTTCATCACTAATTAAGGCATTTTTGCTTGCAATCCCTATTAAATATGATTATTGATAGTGTGTATGGCTACTCCTTATTTATAGATGATCTCTTAACCTTAAACAAGCATTGACTTTGTCGTAGTGGTGATCTTGAAGTTCTTACAAGGTTGGAGTCTATACATATTCCTTTCCAATTCAAAGTGACGACCAGTAGCCACACAAATATAGTCCAAAAGTGGATCAACTATTGAGAAATTTTACACACTTCACCCTTATTAAAGTATGTTAAAATGTTTATTAGTTGTGAAGCTACCATTTATCCTATAAACTAAAGTCAAAATTTTGACAATCATAAAATATTATTTTTGGATGTTATCACATTATCGTTTATGTGAGTTTGTGGTTATGTAATAATAATAAATCGGATATGATTCTTCCTAACATGAAGGAAAAATGGGTGCGTTCCAATATTGTCCAAAAGCAATTTGTAAAATAAAAAAAATAAAAAAAATAATAAAAAAACAAAGAGAGAGGCCCATAAATGCATGTTCAGAGGCGGAGATCAAGGAGATATGGATAGATATATATGTAGAAATGCTGACATTACTAACAAATATAATCACGTACATTAGCAGAGAAATAAAATATATTTGTATATATTCCGTAATTTACACTGATGGCTTTTGTCCCTTTCAATTGTTATTTGATTTGATTGTTTTACTTTAAATAATAAATACTCAAAAAATGATGCTAAAGTGATTGAATACTTAGCAAAGGTTCTATGAGTGGGAGCTTTTCGTTTGTCCCCTCTTGATTTGGTCAAGGACACATGGGAGTCCTATCGATGGGACCTTTGGGAATTGGAAAATTGTTAGATGGTCCTGACCTTATTTAGCCCATAAGTTATTTGATCAGGTGGGTTCCATTAAATTCAAAAAAAAAAAAAAAAGATAAGGCATTCATTACAAAAATCAGGAATTGAAAGAGGATAACTTTTATAGAAGAAAAGCCAAAAGAAACAATTCGGACTTCAACTCCGGCATATAAATAAGTTTTGCTTTTTTAAAAATGACAGTGCATTTATTTGCAATTTCTTGTATCGGTTTTTTATTTATGAAAAATCAAGTAATGGCTCATTCAATTAACCAAATCATATCGACGCAGCTTCATTATACCGTTTCCCACTACATGGACTTAGCAAGCCAACCAGAAAGGGGACACTTTCACTCTAGCAATTCGTGAGGTGAAGGAGAGGAGTTGGTGATGAGTTGAGAGCCTTGGTACCTGATGATGATTGTGAGAGCCGTAGAGCTAGCAATGGTTGGGAGTCAGCGGTAGAAGATAGAACTAATCGGTTCCCGATCTTGTCCAGTTTCAATGTGGAATTGGGAACCGGATCGAGAGGACTAGTTTCTAGATTTTGGGATCGAGAATTGGACCGATTGATTTTGGAATGGGGAACCGAACCAATCAATCTTAGAACCAAGAAGTGGATTGACCAACCAGTCCAGTGGAAATTGGGAGGAATTAAGGTTTGTTTATTAAGAAATTTAAAAATATATATTATATATAAAATCAACTGGTTCAGCAACCAATCTAGTCCAGTCCAACAACCAGACTGAGATGCAATCAGTTTCAAGAGTGGGAATTGAGAACTAGACCGCCCCTTTTTGGGAACCACCTACAATCAGGCTGTTCGGTCTGATTTGGGCGGTTCTCAATTCGGGCAATTCCCGTTGCACACCCTTAGTAGAAGAGAGGGAGGGATGTACCTCATGGCCTGACCACAATAAGATGATTATCAATGCGGGCCACAACTAAAAGAGGAAAAAGAAAAGAGAGTGCATCCTATGAGAGGTTAGGAGGCATAGTACCGTGCTTAAGTCTTCTAGAACACTTTTTTTTTCCATCCCATCACTTATTTACATAATTTTTTTTTTTGTAAAATATAGTTTTAAGCCTTTAGGGGAAGGTCCAATACCAACCCCACCCCACAAGGCAAGACGAGTCGGCTTCCTGCAAATGTCTTTAGTAACTTTCTTTACTTGAAGATGATAATACTTAGATAGCCCGTGAATTTTGGTTTAATGTACAATATCATCCCTAAACTTATAATTTTTTTAATGTAGTTCTTAAATTTTAACATAATGTGTGATGTTGCCCTCAAATTTTTACTTCTTTAAAGGGAAAAAGCCACAGAAAAGCCAAAACTATATCAACTAACGCATTTATCCTAGATTTTTTTTTTTGTAACATCAAAAATCCAACTTATACCATTTGTGATACATTTACCACAAATATTTTTTTTTGTGATATAAAAAACCCAAAATTTGTATATATGCGACATAATTACCGTTCATCAATATTTCATCAAATGATTTTTAGCTAACATAACGTCATTTTTATTTCATTTAAGCCTTGTAGGCACTATATTAGCACCATTTGCTTCACATCATCTATGTAGGCAAATTTTCAATAGTCTTCATTGATAGAACGTTGACCAAGGGTAAATGAGTCACACATACAATTTTGTGATTTGTAGTGTCGCCAAAAAAAGTTTAAAATAAATGTATCACAGTGAACATAATTTGGAGTTTTTTTTTAGGGCTTTTGACCCTTTTTTTCAATATAATTATTGAACTTTTAATATATGTTTATTTTAGTACTTGAACATAATGAAAATCTTTGAATTTGAATTAATTGAAGGATAATATTACATATTTTCATATAATTTACTACATCAAGTATTTACTAAAAGTTCATAAACTACATTGAATAAATTAAAAGTTAAGGGACAACGTCAGACATTGACTTAAAGTTTAGAGATCATTTGTGCAATTATCCGTTGTGCTTAAAAATAACTAAAAATTGGACCGTCAAAGGTGAGTTGGGTCAAGTTTGACCCCATCCATAAAAGGTTTGACCCAAATAGATGCATTTAACCAGTTGTGACTAATTTTTACATAGTGCAAATCTAATTACCCATACTCATCCCAACTCATATTATTAAAATACTTTTATATTTAACCCATTTTACACAAACTTGTAGCCAAACTAAAGCGAGATGTAGGGTGGGTAGTGAAGGCTAGAGAGATTGAAGAGGGAGTGAAAAATGAGTTAGATCTAAGTAAATTGTAAACTTATTTATAATCTGTCATATGACTCATTTAATACTCTCACTTATGATCCATTTAATAATTCTTTCATATATAAATAAATAAATATCCATCTTTTTTTTTTTGGACGTATCCATGTGATTTAGAAAATGGGTTTATCACTCATTTTGACTGATCCGGTGGAAATTACCCAAACTTTTACTACATATCTGGAAAGAACTGTGGAGAGATCCCTAACCAAAAGAAAACAAAATGACAATGGAGGAATGGGGACAGCAAGTCCTCCAAAATCGGCCGTGCAAAATTTTTCTTTTTTTTTTTTTTTGCAGACAAGGACAGGAGTCCTCGTTATTTAGAGCTCGAGGAGTGGGACAGAAGAGAGAAAACGCACAGCCCAGAGGGCCTTGATTGGAAAGAAGACAATAATATGAGGGGGGGGAGAGGCATGTGAGGGGGCCTGCTCCCCTGTCACTCGCTCTGTCTTTCCCTTCTAGAGAGAGAGAGAGAGAGTAAAAATAGAGAGAAAGAAGAAAAACCCCCCAACAGAAGAGAGAGAAAGAGGGTAGAGATAGAGAGAGAAAGGTTAGAGAGAGAAAGGGTGGAGAGACGCAGAGAGAGAAGATTGTCCTTTACAGACTGTAGTTACTCACACCAACCAACCAACACTCTCCACCTGACCTTAATCCGGCATTTTCAACCTCACTCTCTCTCTCTCTACTCTCTCTACACTCTGTCTCCTCTCTCTCTCTCTCTCTCTTCTTTCTCTCTCTCTGCCTGCGCAGACCCATTTGGCAAATTCGTCTCCCGATGCTCGGCCATGGCGGATTCCTGATAAAGTTCCGATTTTGATCGGGGAAGAAACCCTGACCCCCCGAATCTCCGCCGCAATCTCGCCGCCCCCGGCTCGCATTCTGGAGATTTCAGCCTAGGGTTTCGTGGGCAGCTCGCCAAATGCGGCGTCGCTAAGGGTTTCCTGCGGTTCTCTCCTCCTCCTACTTCTCCAAATGAGTCTCTCCCTCTCCCTGTGCGCGCTGCTCGTCGTCTCCGCCCTGGTGGGCTGCGCCGGATCCGGGCCCGACGCCGCATTCCTCTTGGAGTTCAAGAAGGGGATCCAGGGCGACCCGCTCGGGAAGGTGCTCGGGTCATGGACCCAGTCCGGGTCGGACCAGTGCCCCAGCTCGTGGACCGGGGTCACCTGCGACGGCTCCGGCGCCCACGTCACCGGCATAGTCCTCGACCGCCTTGGGCTCTCCGGGGAGATCAAGTTCCACACTCTGTTTGGCCTGCCGATGCTGCAGAACCTCAGTCTCTCCGGGAACAACTTCACGGGTCGGATCGCGCCCGCATTGGGGTCCATGGCCACGCTCCAGCATTTGGATCTGTCCAGCAACAGCTTCTATGGCCCGATCCCTGTGAGAATCACGGATTTGTACAATTTGAACTACCTGAATTTATCAATGAACAGGTTCTCAGGGGGGTTTCCGTTTGGGATTCGGAACTTGCAGCAGATGAAGTACTTCGATTTGCATGGGAATGGTGACCTTCATGGTGATATTGGTAAGTTGTTGACTGAGTTGAGGAATGTGGAGTATGTGGATTTGAGTGGCAATCACTTCTTTGGGAGTATCTCAATCGGAGTTCAGAATGTTTCTGCCTTGGCGAATACAGTGCATTTTCTGAATTTGAGCCATAATGCCTTAAATGGTGGGTTCTTCGGTGCTGATTCGATCAGATTGTTTAGAAACTTGGAGGTTTTGGATATGGGCAACAATACGATTACAGGGCAGCTGCCGTCGTTTGGTGCATTACCCAATTTGCGGGTTGTACGATTGGCAAGTAATCAGCTGTTTGGGTCATTGCCAAATGAGTTGTTTGAGTCAGTGATTCCACTGGAGGAACTGGATCTCAGTGGAAACGGTTTCACAGGTAAGGAACTCTTTGACTTATATCATATAACAATTTTCTTTTGTATCCAAGTTTAGATGTATTATAACACAAGTCAGTTCATGTTGTGGTCTCACGGATTTAAATATAGCAAATTGTAACTTTTGACTTGACTTGAAGAAGAAGTTTTCATTTTGCGAAAGTATCAATCATGGTTCATCTAGTGTGAATTAAGTTGCTCCAAATGTGGACTTGGTGCAGTGATGACAACACTGAGCGAATAATGGAGAGGATTTGCAGTACGGTGTCTTAGTCATGTAGCTGCTATACTGCAGAAGTAACAGATGGAATTAGAAACCGCAAATATGCTTGTCATTTGATACCTTGCTATTAAAAAATTTAGGATGGCTACTTAGGATTTTTCTGCTTCTTTAGTTGGGGCCCAGTCGAGGGTGGACATGCCACTTTGACGAATGATTTGTAAAATTCCTGCCACGGATGATCTTAGCTATCCATCTTCTGCTTATGCCTTCTGCTCTGTAATTACTTGATGTTTTGGTGTTAACATGAGTGCAAAGCCAATTTTCAAATGCTGCCAAGCAGTACTGGTCCCTCCAGCTTTTGGCTTGTTCTTTTGCCCTTAAAGAGAAAATATCTGAAATATTTCAATTTGTGAGTGATAGCAAAATGATTAAAAAGTATAAGAGATACAGCTTATAAGGGTCAAAGCCAATAGGTCAATAGCAAAAGCCATAGTCCACACATGGTTAATGTCTCGTCAGCCAGCCAGCTTGAAGTCTTTTCGATAATTCGATGACCTTTCATGTGTTATTTTTCCTTGTTTTAGTATTAATAAGTATTTTTTCTTTGTTTATTACAGTTATTGAGTTTTACTCTGGGAACATGAGTAAATTCATTTTTCCATAAAATTACATCTATTTTTTATTGGTGGCCACTTTTTTGAACTTGTATATGTTGTGAAATGTAGGATTGAATTTGATTATACATTACCTCATTTTTATCATACATGCAGGTTCGATTCCAGAGATTAATTCTACCACATTGAGGACTTTGAATCTTTCGTCAAATCATTTATCTGGTTCCTTGCCTGGTATACCGAAAACCTGTACGATGGTGGATTTGAGCAGCAATATGATCTCTAGTGACATATCTACACTTCAGAACTGGCAAGCACCATTGGAATTTCTAGATCTGAGTTCAAACAATCTGTCGGGAACCTTTCCCAATCTGAGCTCTCAATTTGAGAGCTTAATTACTTTGAAACTTTGGAATAATTCCCTAGTAGGTTTCTTACCTCCTTTATCAGGCAGCTACCAGAAATTGTCTGCTGTAGACCTTAGCTTGAATAAATTTAATGGGTCAATTCCTTCTGGGTTCTTTATGTCCACTTTGACCTTCTTAAATCTATCTGGCAATAATTTGACCGGGCCCATTCCTCTTCAAAGTTCACCCGTGAGTGAATTGCTAGCTATGCCTTCTTCCCAACAGATGGAGTATCTTGATCTTTCTGGAAATTCCTTGAGTGGTCCACTGCCTGCAGAGATAGGGAACATGGGGAGGCTCAAATTGCTGAGTCTTGCAAGGAATGGATTGTCAGGTCAACTGCCTGGTGAGTTGAGCAAACTTACTCGTTTGGAGTACCTTGATTTGTCAAGCAACAAATTTTCTGGTGAAATTCCTGCGAATCTTCCACCCAGCCTCGTTGTATTTAATGTGTCACATAATGAGCTGTCGGGGAAAGTCCCTAAAAACTTGCACAGATTTCCCAGGTCGTCATTTGAGCCTGGAAATCCTTCGCTGGACTTGGGTTTCCCATCAGCAAATTCCAATGGCCAGAATAACAATTCGGGCAAACATGGAAGCTCCAAAAGTAATATAAGAGTAGCAATCATTGTTGCCTCAGTCGGGGCTGCAATGATGATTATTTTCGTTTTATGGGCATATCGTCGAGCACAGCTTAAAGAATTTCATGGGAGCAGTGGGTTCGGTGGCCAAAGTTCAGGAAGAGATGTAAAGCTTGAAAGATTTGCACGTCCTTCCCTATTTAAATTCCACTCAAGTGGTCAACCTCCACCTACTTCATTGAGCTTCTCGAATGACCACTTGCTAACTTCAAATTCTAGATCATTGTCGGGGCAAGCAGAGTTCATAACTGAAATTGCAGAGAATATTGCACCTGAGGGGGGGGCAGTTACTTCATCTTCTGCTGTCCCTAATTTAATTGATATTCAGCCTACAACATCAGGAAGGAAATCTTCTCCAGGATCACCTTTATCTTCCTCACCCCGATTTATTGAGGTATATGAACAGCCTGTGAGGTTGGATGTTTACTCACCTGATCGACTGGCTGGAGAGTTGTTCTTCTTGGACCCTTCTCTAGCTTTTACTGCAGAAGAGTTGTCACGAGCTCCAGCAGAAGTTCTTGGCAGAAGCAGTCATGGTACTCTCTACAAGGCTACTCTTGATAATGGTCATATGTTAAATGTGAAGTGGTTGAGAGTGGGACTAGTTAAACAAAAGAAAGAGTTTGCTAAGGAAGTAAAAAAGATTGGCTCCATGAGGCATCCCAACATTGTTTCACTGCGAGCATATTATTGGGGACCCAGAGAGCAAGAGAGGCTCCTTTTAGCTGACTACATCCAGGGAGATAGCTTGGCATTGCATCTTTATGGTAAGAGCATTTGCCACTTTATTTGTTATGGTACAGATGCGGTTGAAAGTTATGTGCATATATGTTTGTCAGAGAATACTTCAGGTTCATGTTTGCACAATTAGTTACTTGCAGATAAGCAAGCGTGGATTCATACATTGTGCTATTTCTCTATCCATCTGATTTTAATGGTATAATCCATCAACTAATATTTATTACCTTAGACATTATATCTCTTCATGTTCACTTTGTAGTCGTGACTAGCATATATTGAGCTCAGTAAATTGCATCACATTAGCTGAGTTTGGTGAGCCATGTAGGTCAAAATGATAAACTATGAAGATTTCTTGACCCTTTTTTAACCAGATATGTACATGCATTGTTCACAGGCATTAAGATATTTTCATGTAAAGAACCACAGGATGAAAAATAATTTAATGCAATGTTTTAAGGCATTGGAATGAAGAACTATCAAGGGGTCCTGCTGTAAGGTCAATTGGTCGAACCGGTTGAACTGCCGGTTAATCCAGTTGATTACAGTTTGCATGCAATGTGTGTATTGCCACTGTTTTTAGCTGGCCCTCAGTTAGGATGGCGGTTGTGAAGTGCCTTTCAATAAGAAATGAGGGGTTTAGATCCCCTCATTGGCACTTTTTACCGTTTTTTATTCTCTATTTTAGAGAGTGGGTGTATTCTTTATAGGACAGCTGATACGCATATGTCAAAGGATCATGTGAGTGTTCCTTTTACAAACCGCAACAAGGATGATCTGTGGTCGAGTGTGGAGGTAAATGTGCTTCTCTCCATAAGAGCATTTAGCGACCCGTTGCCGACATCCATTTCTCTTGTTCAGAAATTAACACCCCATGTTCCGGATTGACCAGGTTACTGGGTTTGCCAGTTGAAACGGCTAAATTGGTTTTATCTGCAAGTTGATTTGGGCTTTAAAAGACCCGTTCCATGTGGAACTGGAAGCTGTTCTTGTTCAGAAGTGCATTTGGGATTTCTTGTTCTGAAGCAGAGGATGCTACACATCTTTTTCCTAGGTTTTCAAATAGCATACCTCTCAAATTTCGAAATCTGTGAATTTTTTATTCCTTATGATTACACTGAGGGGCCTAGTGCAGCTCGGAGTCTATCGCATCTCTTTCTTTGAAGCTTCAGCTTATCTGAAGCTGCTGACTTTGGTCACCAGACTTTGCTACTGTCCTCATCTTTAAAACTAGTCCTTTTGTCAAGAAATGTTATAAGGTAGGATAAGGCCAGATTAAGGACTTGAACTATGCAATAATCGACTTGGGGTCCCATTATGTGCTCTTGGTCATGGTCCTTGAAACTGCTTCTCCATTTATGTGCCTGATGCCATCTATGAGTGACTCTTTTTTCTTGCATTCTATGTTTCCTGATGTTCTCATGATTATAGATTGTTCTGGGCAATCATGCAACAGAAATAGCAAAATCCTTCTCAATTTTTTTTTTTTTTCCAATCAACCTTTGTGTAACCCTTTCAAATTAGCTTTCCTGGAACACCAAATGCAGGAAGTACGAAATTCTTGTAGATGCTCTTAAGAAAGTCAGATTTTGATTATGATTAATGTTCCTTGTTCCTTTGACAAACAAAATAATTATCTACCAATTCTGACAATAAGAAAGTTAGACTCTAGGGAACTTTTGTTTTGTATGTGTTACCATTAATTAGACAATGCGAAAGTTTACTGGGAGAAAAGATGCCGACGGTCCCAAAACTCCCTCACGATAGTTGTACCATGGTGCCCAACTTCTTTTTAGAAAGGACCTGACACTGCTTGTGGTTGCCACGTAACATCTACCATGGCTCCCATCATCTTTCTTTGCTGGATTGCATTATTTCCGACATCTTCAAGACTCAAAAAAAGTACATACTTGAAAGAGATTCTAAATTTGAAGAAATCAACTTCTTATCAGTTGCAGAAGAATCTATGAAATAGTCAGTGGCCTTTTCATTTGAGTTCTCATTTCTATGAGCTTATACTGAAGCAGAAGCCTGAAGGGGGTCTCATTTCAAGATCTTATCTTTATTTATAATCATTTCACAACGGAAAAATCAAATGAGATGTTGGATCACTTAAGTGGAATTGCTTTTGTCTCTGCTAGACGTGTTCTTTGGCTCTCTCCAGAATATCACTTGTGAGTGATGTTTGAACAATATCAATTCCGTGGTTCTGTCTGCACCAGGGCAACATCCAGGTGTTGGTCTTCTTGATTATTTCTATAACTCGATGGACTAATAATAGAAAAACCAACTTCGTTTAATCTCCCTTCCGATCTTCAACTTATTCTTTGATTTTGACTAACAAGTTGATAACGGTGCATCCACTTTTGTCATAGGATGCTTGATGGGAGATACTGAAATTGCACCAAAATTTTTAGTGCATTAACCTAAATGTTGACACAATATTGGCAGTGGCCCTAAATTTTCCCTTCACTGTAATTTTTGGCTTTGGCTTATGGTTCTTGAGTTAAGTGAAACAAGTAGATCATATTTAGTTACCTCATTTCATTGCTTGCATTTCCTATTCACAATTTATTTTGTCATTTCGTTGTGCCGTGATTTTGTTCTAGTCTCTGGCTATTTACCAATATATGTCCTATGCAGAGACAACGCCCAGGAGGTACTCCCCATTGTCGTTCAGCCAAAGGCTAAAAGTTGCCATCGATGTTGCTCGATGTCTCACATACCTTCATGACAAGGGTCTTCCTCATGGAAACTTAAAGCCAACAAACATACTCTTGATGGGCCCCGAGTACAATGTTCTCCTCTCAGATTACGGTCTCCACCGCTTGATGACACCTGCTGGGATTGCAGAGCAGATATTGAATCTTGGGGCATTGGGGTACCGTGCTCCTGAGCTCACTACTGCAGCTAAACCACTGCCATCATATAAGGCTGATGTTTATGCGTTTGGAGTAATTATGATGGAATTATTGACTCGGAGAAGCGCGGGAGACATTATTTCAGGGCAATCTGGAGCCGTTGATTTGACGGATTGGGTTCGCCTGTGCGATCAAGAAGGGCGAGGAATGGACTGTATTGATCGGGACATTGCCGGTGGAGAAGAACACTCTGCAGCGATGGATGAGATGCTTGCGATTTCGCTCAGGTGTATTAATTCTGTAAATGAAAGGCCTAATAGTAGACAAGTCTTTGACGAGCTGTGTGCAATCTCTCTCTGAAAAGTGTACATTGTGTGTGTTGGAAGTTTAGGTTTTTATTATGCCTTTTTTTTCCTTCTTTTTACTTGACCCAATTGTTTTGTTCCTTATTTTTCCCTCTTAATTGGTTTCCAGCCTCGTTATTTTTGGCTAATTATTACATCTTCCTTTTACGGAAAGCTCTTTGTAAAGGGATGATTCATCCATTGATTTATTGAAGTGTTCAAGTTTGATCTTAATGGCAGAAATCTGTTGCCAACGTTTTGGTTTTTGTTTCGAGTCGGCGAGGTGGAACCAAAGAAGAAGAGTCTTTCTGTACCGCTTGTTGCGCTGGTTCATCCATTCAGCCCATTGATAGCACAGCATGGATGATGGGAGTTTATAACAATAATTTTGAAACGTCTACATCTTCTTTTTAAACCTTTGCAAACGAGATACTTTTTATTTGTGCAATCAAGTCATGTTGTATCAATGATACACATGGTGTCCAATCATCGTCCTTATATATTATTTAAAAATTCACGATCGTCTAGTCTCCGGTGAGCCTCACTTGGAAGGTGTGCGTATCATACGAGGGTTGTTGAGCTCCCCACCAAAGAGACGGAGGACGTGGGCATGACCCTTGCTATATCCGGTCCCCCATGCTCTTGGATTCTTTTTAGCCTTAGCTTTTCTTGCTGTTGATGTGCTTCTTAATAAAGGTGTTAAAGATATACGTGTGAGTTATGTCCAAACATCGGAGAATTGATATTTGATAGGTGGGTGTTGTGTAGCAATGCGGGCTTGATGGTAGACTTCATCATGGTTCGGTTCGGAAAAGGAGACTAAGGATGAAGTTGGGCTTTTGGACAAGTGGGCATTGTGGTGTAGTAACGCAGGTTTGATGACAAATTTCATGGTTCGATTTGGAAAAATACACTAGGGTAGGAGGGTGTTGTGGTGTATTAATGCAAGCCCGATGGCAAACTTTAGACCGAGAATGAAGTTGGGCATTGGAGATTCATGGTTTAGTCTAGAAAAAGAGACTAAGGATGAAGCTGGACGTTGAAGATTCAAGTTGAGATAAGTTAATACAGAAAGATACTTGAATTGAGGGGGAGCAAAACCCTTAATGCTAGAGAACATAAGCCAAAATATATTTGGATAAAATTATCATAATATTTTCAAAGATCAAAAAGGAAATAAAAAAAATAGCACATACTTTGTTGATTTAACAAATTGATTGAAATGAAATGATATTCTAAAATATGTATGAGAGAGTAACTATGAAACATTGTGAATAATACCAAAGGCTGATTTGACCTTATTATGGAAAGTTGAAATACAAGATCGAATAAATTAAAAATTTAAGGACTAGATTGCATGTGTCACAATGGTTTAGGTGCTTATGGTGACTCTCTTGTTTGATCAAAGCAAAAGACTACACTAGGCGTCTACAAATAGTTCAATGACACATTTAATGAATTAAAAGTTAAAAAATCACATTACTTATAGGGTTAAAGTTTAGAGACTATTAGTATGATTTTTCCTATAAATAACTCTTTGAATCCTAGGCAATTAGACCGTATAGTAAGATATGTAATCTAATAATATTATTCTTAAATAATAAACAAAATCACCTTAAATAATTCAAGCTTTCTAATTTAGAACCTAAAATATAAGGAGACCAGTAAACAGAATAATCTTAAATCTATCTCACGACCTAATCAAATAACTAACTTACAATGTAAATAAATCACCCAAGATTTTACAAAAATGCCCTAAAATTAATCACATGACAAAATAAAATAAATCAAACTCCTGGAGATGATATCTTTCGCATAAGAGAGACAACGGTGCGGCGTGGGTGAGGGTCAGATAGGGGCAAGGGTATGACAAAGTCATAAATAGATAGATAATTTTGCTGATGTGAGAGTGCAAATATATATTTGTTTTGCCAATAAGTGTTAACGAATTATCTTGCGAAATATTGAGTGATCAATACTAACCGATAAAAGGTTATGAATGGTCTTTTTATTTTTATTCTTGATCAAAAAAGATGAGAAGATTAATAGTACTGGGAACAATTATTATTATTATTATTATTATTATTATTATTTTATTATTTTTTTTTGTCTTTGGAGGAACAGGCCAAACTTATGCAAATGACAAATGCGCGCCAGAACCCCCTTATGTGACACTTAAGCAGGAGGACCTACCACCCATGAGTCACACTTAATACACTTAACGCCTCCCCTGGGTTTTGAACCCTTCACCTCTTCGTTGAGGATCAGCAGAGTCTTATCCAGTGGAGCCATTGCGGCCGGTGGTAAAATTATTTATTGTTAGTCATGTAAAATGCATCGCAAATATAAAGATAAATTGAAAGTACTGATGAATAATTGGGTGTTCTTAGGTTAATTGACGGTCCTTTTCACTGATACCCCCATCAGCTAAAATTGATTTTCTTGTCGTCCAACTTAGTTTGTCGACTAGCGGCTCTTCACACTTGGCCCATTTTTGGCTCCATCGTTTCTTACCCGGCCTTTGTCTACTGAGTCGTCGATCGAAGACTTGGACATCTTCGGTGTCAACAGTATTAATCACACAAAAATGTCAATGGATATCCTAGTGAAAATTCAAGGGTATTTTTCTTATTTTCCCTGTTAAAATGGATTCCAAGGTTTATTCTACTGGCCACCGGAAGCACCCGAAATTGTCACCGTTACTATAATGCTACGTGCAAGTATTTTGGAGCCAGTAAACCTGGAAAAATTATTGAGGATGGATATGAGCTGTCATTTGGATTTGATAGCTTGCTGGGAAGCAATTAATAATTCGTAAGCATTTGCACGCTTTCAGATCGTGCAGTGTCATGAGTTACGTGGGTTGCCTTGCTTTCTTCCCAAACCGGATAAAATATGCAACTAAAAAAGTATATTTGCCTGCTAAACGTGTCGCACGAGGTAGGTTGGCCGACGGCCGAACAACTATAACTACGAGTGAGATTAAAACAATTCTCGATAATAAATTTCATAGACGTGAATCCTCTATCCCGCACGATACTCTCATGAGCATCTTTCAGCCCATTTTACCCATTGATGCATATGGACCCTTAAGGGCTGAATAGATGGAGCATCACGGATTTTTAGTTCGCTCGCTTAAATACTATCATGATTTGCGAACTGCTTTGGTTCAAGACTTCTTGTTCAGGCTTTATGCGTAAAATTAATCTATTCTCTACGGGTTTGTAGAGTATTTCAGGAGCTTTTAGGTTTCTCGAGCTCTAAGTTCGCTTGCTCAATTTATGTAAAATATGTAAGATTTTTCCTTATGTGGACTACATTAATTATATTGTAATTTATAGTTTTACGGTTACTGTAAAACAGAATTTGGTCTAAGGTGAGATGGAATATTTCTTAATTAGTTTAATATGAGGCCAGCTAGTATGGGCCGAGTTAAGCCTGATCCATAATGAGGGGGTCTGACTGGAAACTTTATAAATAGTACTCAAGTCTTTTTTCTAACCCTAATTTTCACACATGTGTCCTCAGGAGGATTAACCTAACCCTAAAGGATGAGGGGGCCAAAACAGGTGTGTTAATCCCTCCGCTTCCGCTTCAAAAACGATGGATCCCAAAACAGGTGCGTTAATCTTTTTACTTAATTATACATGTTTTTGTTCTGGTTATGGTGATCTAGGGATTGCGTAATTTGCATCCAACAAAATAATCGTTAACAGAAGGGATCAACACACCTAGTGAAAGCATCATACATGACGGAGGATCTTCGTCTGAACTACCAGATCATTTCGATGAAACTAATGAGTGGCTCCTCTATTAGCTTCGTGGGGATATTTCCAATGAATAAAGCCAAGAAGAATTACTATACAGATAAAAAGACGGTCGCCGAATGAATATTTACCTGCGCATGCAGGTACACGCATCTCTCAGTGTAAGCTGAACATTACTCAACGAGAGAAAAGGAAAAGGAAGCGAGCTTTACATGGCTTCTTCTCCTTTCCATCACGACATTAAGATATGCAACAGAGCGACGCTCGATAATTGGAGCGGTTTCTACTGGAACGCCTAGGACGTTATGCACAATTTAGCGACGAGGACAGAACACAACAGCTACGACTGCTACAACCTGGTCTACTCTGGTGGTGATGCTTGTTACGGGCACAGGACGTGTGATGGGGCTCTCACACGGGAAGATTGCACCCAATGCCTGCAGCAAGCTTAAATCGAGATCAGGAAATCGTGCAACTGGAGCATAGGGGTCCAGCTCGAGCTGAAGGACTCAGGGATTGCAGAATGCGATACGAGGATTATCCATTCGTGGCATAACCGGTTCTTAGAATCCGTCGGCCTACGTACCATGGTGTCTTGTGTCGCTTTCAGGATTAATCTGAGAAGGTTGTGTAGTGATGGGAGAAATCGATTTGAGATGTGGATTACATGCTTTTTGTCATGGGAGCTCGCACCGTCAAAAGAATTTGCTGGACGAAGTGTGTTTCAAAATGCTTGTTTCCTGCGGTTTGGAAAGTCCTCTCTTGTTTACTTTATTAGCTTGGTAATAAGATAAAAAAGATGTCGGGTCTGTGCAAATGAGATTGGATCAAATTAAGTATAAAATTAGTGGAAAATTGTCTAAAAAGTGCCAAAACTTATTGTGCTTTTGCTAATTCAATCATAAATTTCTAATTATGCCAATTGAATCCTGAACTTGAAAAGCTCTCTAAAGGACAAGAAATCATTTTCTAAGGGAGTGTGAAGTGGTGTGTACCTCACTTTGAAGTTGTTTGAATTTAATAAACTTGAATCATTACTATTATCATAGTTGAAATTTGTCATTTTTCACTTTCACGCTGATCCTACGCAATGCATTAGCAACCCTTGATGGAACATTCCACTTTCGAGGAAGTGTTTGATTTTTTTAATAATAGGCTGATTAATTAATTAATTAATTTGGTGTATCTGATATAAGCACGAGAAGAAAAATCGAATGACTTACTGATTTTCCGTTCATACAGCACTTTGCACGCTCTATTTTGGAGATTGGGATCTGTTTAGTGAACGACGTATCTTTTAAAAAAGAGGATGGAAAGTGGCAGGTTTGAAAAATCCAAGTAGGATTCCGGGTATTTTCCCTACAATAATTAATGATAACTGGCTATTAAAGTTTGCTTTGCTTAAAATCTTGATAGTATCAAGTTGATATTAAAGCTAGGGTCTTGTTTTCCTCTATCCTTTTTTAAAAAAGATGTCCTCGTACCAATTTTTTGATTAGTGGATTAAATATGGACGTGACTTACATCTAAAATTTATATTTTAGACCTAGCATTTTTTTGATTAAGGAAAGTGTTTTCCTAAAATTATTTTTCTAAACTTTTATTTGTTTGATTCACTAAAAATGATAAAGTCAACCAAAATATTATCCCGTCAAGGAAAATATTTGTGCATAAAATTAGGAAAGTAATTTCTTAAATCTAAGAAGGTGAAAACAATTTCCGGAATTTCTCCTCTTGAATTTGTTATTTAATTTTTTGTTTTATTTTAAAATCGATTTTTAAAATATTTTTTTTTTTTTTTTTTCGTTTCCTTCTTCCTCCTCCGCTAGTCATCAACCTAGCCAGTCCTAAGCAACCAACGGAGGAGGAAGAAGGAAAACGAAAGAAAGAAAATATTTTTTTAGAGATGAAGTCATGATGTTAAAATTATTTTCCAAATGGGATCGAAACACAATTTTTCTAAAAATGATTTCCCAAGAAGTTTTTTCCTTTTTCATGAATTTTTTCCCCAATAAGTGGACCTTGTTTCATGGAAAACATTTTTCTCAGCTTTTAGTTCGCTTAGTAAAATGAGTCAACATAAAATATTTTCGTACCAAAGTTTAAATTTAGGAAATGGGTTTCTTCTTTGAAGAAATCGGAAAATGTATCGACACTTGGATCCAAAACTCTATATTTGGGCATATAGACCATAACATTGGTTCTTAGGTCTTGGTGTTCAAGGCTAGACCTTCAATGGCTAAGCCCGAGACCCTAGTGCTCGAGCATGGGTCTCCAGCACCCATGCCCGAGTACATCAAGGCTAGCCACATCAAGGTCGGGTCTAAACCCTTAATGCCTATACTTGATGCTTCGGCACCCAAACTTGAGTCCATAAAGGTCTTGCTCGAGCTCCCAATGCTCAAGCTCCAGTCTTGACCCTTAGGCCTGAGTTCACAAAGGTTGTGCACTAGTCCTCGGGCACAAGCACAAGTTCTTAGTTAATGGAATGTTTATTTTTATAATAACATTTAAAAAAAATCAAAATTTACATTATTTTTTAAAATTTTAAGTTTTGTTTTTTTTTTCCACTTTCTTTTTGCTTCTTCCTCAGCTCATCGATGGTCATAAGGACAGTTTAGGAGCTTGGGCCTCCCTAGATCGGGCAAGCTCATGACCTTTGGTGGTGAGGCTTGAGCTCGCTGGGCCAGCGAGCTCAGGCCTTGCTGGATCGAGCGAGCTGACATTCTCTAGTGGCAAGCTTGAGCCTTTAGGGGCCTTAGGTGAGGCTTGAACTCACTTGAGGTTAGTCACTAGCCTTGTTGTCGTGGTCAATGATGAGCCAAGGAATAAGCAAAAAGAAAAAAAAAGAAATATAAAAATAACAATTAATAAAAAAATAATCTTATAAAATATGATTTTTTAAAATAATTTTCCCATCAAATTTTCCTTGGCAAAAGACCAAAAATAATTTTTACGTCTTTTTCAGGTTTTGAAAAATAAAGTCATTTTCCTAAAAAACATTTTCTAAAAATGATATATTTTCCGTGAAACAAATGGACTCTAAGATTATGTCTAAATTTATATCTACTCTTGGGTGTTCTTTGATTGATTAACAGTCATTTGTACAAACTATAGTTGAGGCATTTATATCTAGTATTGACTATTTGCAATAGTTACAAAGAAATCAAACACCCTTTGTGTAGCTCTTATAATCCAGCAATTTTTATCTACGAACACTTATAATCCAGCAATCTTCTCCACTCCTCAAAATAGCCATTATTAGTTGCTTTTGGAATCTTCAGCTCCACTACCTGACAGTTGCATGGAATCAACTTCTTTACGGGTGTCTCTTTGACGGTTGCATTCGGAATGGTCGGCTTCATGAATTGACATTTATCTGTCAACACTTTCTTTCAAGACTTAGCCATTTTCACCGATTACCCCATAGGCTAAAACTGATTTTCTAGTCGTCCAGCCTGGTTTGTCGACTACCGGCTTTTCGCACTTATGGCAGTTTCTGTTCATATAGCAGTTTGCATGCTCTATTTCGGAGATTGGGATCTCTTTAGTGAAGGGATATTGACTAAGGATGCAAGGTGTATTTTTGAAAATAGAGGATGGAAAGTGGTGAGTTCGCAAAATCTAAGTAGGATTCCGGGTATTTTGCCTATGATAATTGATGGTAACTGGTTATTAAACTTTAAATTCTGCTTTGCTTGGGATGTCGACACTTCAGCTTAGGATAATGTTTTTCTCCATCCTTATTTAAAAAAAGAATGTCCTCGTACCAATCTTTTGATTGGTGGATTATAAACATGGATCCGTCCTATATCTAAAGTTAATTAAGTTTAAATGTCAGTGATGTCCACTGCTTGTGACTCATCGAATAATTAGACATATGGGTGGATCATATTTATAACTTGTAACCAATCAAGTGTTAGAGACATGATCGTGGGAAAAATCCGTCAATTCACTCTCTCACAATTGCGCCGGAAATTTCGGCCTGCCTAACCCAAATTTCTAACAACCACATCTCTCGGGATGAACTTTGGTCCCCTACCTTTCTAAACTTATGTCAAAGCCCCAATCATTGAAATTTAGTTTCATATATATCCGTAGGTCTTAACCCTCCCGAATCTCAACAGTTTTCAAATTCATAGTTCAAGGACATATCGTGAGGAAATTTAGTAAAAAGCTTTCCAACTTTAGACCTAAACCTTGCAATAATATCTCTTCCTATGTTGATAACATCAGTTGTCTATAAGAGTTCAGACCTATTGGCTCTTAGAAAGATGTAAAGAAAGAGCTATAACATTGAACTTTGAGGCCATTTCGATCAAACCAAGGAAGTACCTCCTCTCTTAGCTTCATGGGGATACTTTCTAGGAGCAAAACAGCGCAGATCCTATTAAAATAAGAGACGGCCTCTAATAGTTACGACTGCTACGACCGGTTCTATTTTGGTGGTTGACCTTGTTATGGACATAGGGACGTGCAACGGTGACGTCACGGGCGAAGATTGCGGGGGATTCTCAGCTACAAGTTATTATATGATTAGGAAGATGCGCGATTTGAGCTTAAGGATTGGAGAATGCAATGCGAAAACTATTATTTCAAAGAATAGGCGGGTCATTTTAATTTGGATCTTTAGTTTCTACACTTATGTATGTGCGTCACCTTTGTTAAAGTATTTGTTTTCGTATATAAAAGAAAAAACTCTTTGGAATTGACAAGTAGTGGTTTAGTTGGTTAATTGAGATTAGGGATTAAATTGAAATTTAGGGTGTTGTGGTGACTTTCTTGCTTATTGGATAAAAAAAATGACTATAGCGAACATTTAGAAATAGTTCAAAAGTCACATCAAACAAATTATAGGTCTAAGAATGATATTGCATATTAAACTAAAGTTTAGAGATTGTTAGTGTCGTCTAGGTAATTTGAATTTAACCCTAAATAAAATTTCTAATATAACAAGATTACTCTTAAATGCTAACCAAATTCTCCTAAAATACTTCAAGTCTTTTAATCGAGAATCCTAAAGATAAGGAAACAAGTAAATGAAGATAATCTTAAAAATCTCTTGACCTTATCAGATAACTCACTTAAAATGTAAATTACTCACCGAAGATTTTATAATTTAAAATTAATCATATGAAAAGATAAAATAAATTGAACTCTTGGACATAATGTTCTCCCGCATCAGCGAGATAAGGGTAAGGTTACGACAAAATTGTAAACAGGTAAACAATTTTATTGAATTGAGGATGCAAATATGTATTTTCAAAATACAAATAGAAAGGCCTAATATTAAATCTTGCAAAGTGAATCTTCCATCCCACCTGATATTTTTTTTATGTATCTCTCAATACATCTCAACGGGAGAATTACCGAAAAAGTCCTAAACCTATTGCAATTGTGCCAATTTAGTCATATATATATATTTTTTTGTCAATTTAGTCCTAAACCTTTTACAATTGTGACAGTTTAGTCTATTCAGTCAGTGTTGATGTGGACGCTGGTCATCCAGCGAAAGCTGACATGACAATTTTTAAAATATTTTTTGAATTTTTGAATTCTTTTTTTTTTTTCCTCCTTCTCCTTCCTCTGGCCAGCGAGATCAGCCTCGCCGGTCAGTGGCAAGGCTTGTCCTCGTTGGCCACTAGCAAAGGCAAGCCTCACCCCGTAATGACGAAGCTGCCATCGCCAGATCTAGTGAGGCTTGGCCTCACCTAGCCATGCCGAGGTTGAGCCTCACTGTCCCTAGGCGAGGTCGAGCCTCGTCGTCCCTAGATGAGGAGCCTTGCTGGCCACTGATAAGGTCGACCCTCGCCTTGGATCTGGCAAGGCTCGGCCCCACCCAGCCATGGCAAGGGTCGACCTCGCCAGTCCTGGCGAGATTGGCTCTCGCCATGGCTGGGTGAGGCCAAGCCTCACCAAATCTAGCAGGGCCTCGCTGGCCTCGCGAAGGAGAAGGTGAAAAAAAAAGAATTATAAAGTTCAAAAAATATTTGAAAATTTGAAAAAAATATAAAAAAATATATATATTACAAAATTGCCATGTCAACTTTCGCTGGACGGCCAGTGTCCACGTTAATGTCGGCTGGCTTATTTTGGCTGGATGGACTAAACTGGTATAATTTTAAAATGTTTATGACTAAATTGACCAAAAAAAAAATTATGACTGAATTAGCACAATTACAATAGATTTAAGACTTTTTTGGTAATTCTCCCCATCTCAACCATTGAAGCTTACCAACCCTTTAAGAATTGACATAGCTGATAAAAGCATTAAGAAATTTCCAACTTAGGAATTAGAGGTCGCTTATTCATTTATTAGCCATGATTTACCAACTGTTCTGGTTTTAAGCCTTCCTAGGCAGGTCTAAAAACTGAGCAAAATCAATTCATGGGGCTTGCACGGTGGTGTTTCTTGAGACTCCACTATGCCTCTAAGCTTGTACCTACGATTTATAAAAGGATAACCAATGATGCGCACCTTATATACATGCCTTAATGGAAGGGATAAAGACACCCAATGAAAGCACCGAACAGGTCAAAAGATCATCCAAATTTAGGAATCATTTCGATGAATCTAATAAGGAAGTGCCTCGTCTATAACTTTGTGGGGGATATCTCCTAGGAAATTAGGAACATAGCTAAGAGCAATCATTAAACTAATAAAAAGAGGGTGGCATAATGCACATATCGCTGCTCATAAAGGCCCACAACAGAGGAACACTCATCTTTCAGTACAGCTGAACATCCTTAAGATTCTCAGCAGTAATCTAACGAGAGAAAAGTCAGAAGCGAGCTTCAAATGGCTTCTACCATTTGTGTTACTTGATGACTAGAGAAAAGTTAAACAAATTTAACTTGTTTAATTTGCTCTAGTTAGATAAACGATTTGTCATATCATTTGATGACGTGAATTATTATATCTCGATCTAAATTGAATATTTTATGTGGATAATCCATGTGTGATTATAATTTTTTGTCTAACGCTCAAACTTATTGGATTAGAAGTCAAATCAGCAAATTTTGTTAACTTGAATTAATGGAAGGATATTAACCCAAAAAAAAAAAAAATTAATGCAACGTCCAGCCGGCTTTCTTCCAAAACCGATGGAATATGATAACACAAGAAAAAACAAGTGAGACTCAACATTGAATTTTTCGAACCATTTCGATGAAACTGAGGAAGTACCTCCTCTCTTAGCTTCGTGGGGATATTTCCTAGGAGTGAAACGGTGCAAATCATATTAAGAGAGCTGCAGGACCTATCCCTGCTTAGTGATGCTTAAACAGATCCAAGTATATCCTAAAACTGCTTCGTCTTAACTCTAGGATGTAAAACACCGGGGGCATTCCCTCTTGGATGGGAAAGAAAAAACTATACTCAGGAGTTAGGGGACCCTTTAGGTGGGGAGAGTAGACTCTACGGCACCTCATAATGGGTGTTTGAGAAACTTGTAGGTCGATATAGTAGCTGCCCACGCTGGTGAAGGTGGAGGGATGGGTGAAATACTCATTGCAAGGTGAAACGATGCAAATCATATCGATAATAAGAGAGATGCAGAACCTATCCCTGCTTATTGATGCTTAAGTTCATATTTGTGTTGCATGAGATGAAAGCATTGGTTTTCTACCATTTTGGATGCCAATTAGACTTTCTCACAAATAGATAGTCACATGAGTGATGCTTAAATATAGTTTTAGTATACTTAAGTATGTGTGCAAAGTAGAGATGGTCTAATAGTCCATTTAATAATATGATTTGGATTATTCTATTGCCTAGGAAATATCTCCACTAAGCTAACATTGTTAAGATTCACGGCACAATCATTAAAAAAAATAATAATAATAGAGAGGAAAAGTGAGAGAATTTGGGAGGCAAGGTCTTATCCTAGTTCACCCTTAAACTAGGGCTAAGTCTAGCTAAGAAGTCCACTATCATTAGCATCTCCTACCTCTCCCTTGATTTATAAGAGAAATGAAATTTATATATTTAGTAACTATTCATGAGCCTAAGCTCAACTACCAACAAAATATGAATTCAAATTATAAAAACCCTATAGGGTCACGAGGGTGCTACTCCCTATGTCCCCTATCTAACGACCTTCGAATGGGGATTGTAAACCACACCCTAACAAATACAACAGGCAATTCCTTTGTTTCACTATTTCATTGTTCTGTAACTAGGCAATTCCTATGTGGCACGGTTGGTAGGATGGCCAATGCTAACATTGACATTTTAAAATAAAATTTTATTTTTTTTCGAATTTTTTTATTTTTTTCCCCCTTTTCGCGTGAGGCTCAATCTTGCCTTTGGCCAATTGCCGAGTAGCTAAAGGAAGAAGGAAAGAAAAGAAAAATAAAGAGGAAAAACTAATTTGAAATTATTAAAATATTATATAAAAATATGCACATCAATGCCAGCCTCCTTATATAGGACAATCGTTGTCCATTAAGTGATTCTTGGCCAAAATTGATTGGATGAATAGAACTAGCACAAATACCAAAAAAAAAAAAAAAAAAACTGGCACAAATGCAAAAGGTTTAGAATTTAATTAGCGAAAAAAATTTATTACTAAATTAGCACAATTATAATATATTTAAGAGTTTATTTATTTATTTATAATTCTCCCCTTTGTCGAACATCTTAATCTGAACTATTAAGATCACTACTACTTCACAACTCCACCTTTAGTGGAGATTAGATAGATGAACTCATCTAGAGCACTCAACGATAGTTTGTTCTTTTCAGCTGCTCAAATCTTAGCAGGAAATGCTATTCGACAGTAGTAAATCAAGGTATGCAACGAGCATATTTCTTATTATGAGTTAAAGATATTTGGTACCTTTTCTTTTCCTTTTCAATTAATCAATACCTTGTATATATATTTGTACAACACGATGAGTAACACAAGCAAATTACGATTTCCCCTCATGTCAATATGAAAAATTCTACAATTCAATGTTGTGCTTTGTAGCGAAGATACTTTTACACTTAATTACCACAGTTTCATAGTATTACAGACCACTTTTACGACGCTTCATAATGCTTGCGGAGTTAATTATAAGTCGAAATCGTAATAGCATATCGTATAATGGGTTTATTGTCACAATGCCCAGTCTATGATTGAAAAATGATTTAATAGAGAGAGAGAGAGAGAGAGGGGGGGTTGCGACCAATTCAAGCACCCTTACCGATAAAACCAAGGAAGTATTATTAGCACCGTGGAAATATTTCCTAGGGAATAGACAAGCAATCCAATCATATCATTACAAAAGAGAGTTCGATAATACATTTCAGCTAAGTTGCAAATACTTAAAGCAGATTGAAGTTTTCACCTACCAACTTCGGGGTTGCTCGTTGGTAATCCAAAGAAAGATAAGAAAGTACATCGATAGTTTTATATGGCTTCTTTTCCGACGATCTTATTCATGATGTGTGGGGTCGTTTGTAGTTGCATCTGCAACGTTGCGAGGTGCGATCCTTGTTGGAAAAATATGGTTTTGAATTGAGTTGAACAATGAAGTTGGATCTTTAAAGTAATTAAGTCGGACTTTGTGGCATTATGTCACTTTCTTTAAAAATTTATTTGCCCCATAATGTTGCTAATGGTCACCAGCAAATTTTTTTCGGATACAACAAAGTCTCAAAATGATAATACTATATAGTAATTCTAATATTTCTCTAGGGTCTTTTTAGAAAATAATTGAAAAGATGGCTGTAGTTTTTTTTTTTTCAAGAAAAAAGGCTCGCAATGATAAAATGATTACACACACTGTTCTTCTGAAAACTGACATGTATATAAAACAGTCTTAAAAACGTAGGTAACTCTTCGTGAAAGATTGCAAAATTGAACAAACGTATCCTTTCGAAAATTTTTCTAGATGTACAAAGGCATCCATTTAGAAGAAGTTGAAAAAAATAAACAAATGCAATCCTTCGGGAAATGTTGCAAGCTGAACGAGTATCTTTTTCAAGGATTGTCTTGAAAAGACACAAACAAAATTCGGAATAATTATTAAAAAAATCAAAATTTTATTTATTGAAATAATAATTTTTATTTATTTATAATTTCAGAAAATTCTCAACAAAAAAAAAAAAAAAAACCTTGGAATTGATTAAAGTTAATAAGATAACCATACAAAAGAAAAATTAAAAATTAAAAATAACAAATGGATTAGTGCTAAGTGCGCCCAATAATCGCGCACCTACACGGGGATATAGTGAGGTCTAGCCCACATCCAATCATTTCTTTAGTTACACTAAAGAAACCCCACACTTATTAATTGGCCCACATCCTCCCAATTTTCTTATGTGGGACAAGAAAACATACACTTAGTTTGTTTTTATAAATAAACTTCCAACAATCCTCACACAACCTTAGTAGATCATTTGTGCAATGAAGAGAAGTACGGTCCTTCAAGCTCTCACACGTACGATGTCGCTGACGTGACCGACAAGTTAATCGCGTTCACGGGGGACAATAACTACGGTTATTACAACCAGCATTCCTTCGACGATTCTACCCGTTATGGTCATGCATCGTGCAGTGGGAATATCTCTAATGGAGATTGTTTCTATCGTGTGCTAAGTGCTAGTGAAATGATCAAGGCAATGTGCGATTGGAGTATCGGTGTGCAATTTGAGTTGAAGGATTATTGAGTGCGGACTTTGGGACCTGACCTGGGACAAACCCCTTAGCTTAGGACCTCGATACCTAGACTTGAAACCATGGCCCCTGAACCCTAGACCTTGAGGGCCAGGGTTGGGACCGATGGCAGGTCTTGGGTTTGGGTGCCGAGGTCTCGTGTCCCAAGTCCCAGGTCTTCGGAGGCATGGTCCTAAATTCGGGATTACCATCTTGAATCCATGGGTTTCAAGCTCTTGCATAGGATTCGGGTTGTTGAAACAAGATAAAAAGAAGAAGAAGAAGAAGAAGAGAAAATACGAATAGCACAACAATGAAACAAGAAAATGGTCCCAGAAATACTACTAAAGATGTGAAAAGACGTGTTTGTTCAAACGCATTGTTTCAAAAAGCAGTGTCTATTTGTGCAGACATTTTGTCAAGAATAGTGAGATACCTTTCACAAAAAGTTGATCTTTGATTTTTTTTTTTTTTTTTATGGATCGAGTTCAGTGGTGATTTAGATAGGAATTGAATTATGTAACAAAGAACGAAAACAGCTAAACCTAAAGGAAAAGAAATGCAAATATAGGAAACTGAAATATATTGATAAACTAAATTTGTAAATACACATGAGTTTGTATTGATGATCGTGGATCCCTTTACAGTACAAACTTACTAGCTTTTGTAGTCTACACGGCAATAGTTAATATTCTTCATGTGGTTACAAACAGTTACAATTGCAATCAATAAATTTTAGACTCCATGATCACACGTCGAACCTATCTATAAGTGGTTACAACTCTTTGGATGCCATTGGATTCAACTGTCACTCGGTACCTCCATCTTCAATTGACATCTTCACTTTGTCTTTCTTCATTCCAAATCCAATACTTGGTGAAAATTGTTGAACAATCACTATAGCCTATTGTATATTGACAATTTTATTATATGGTCATTGATAGTCTTGATCATCGCCAAGTATTTTCTTATCGGTAACTTTTCGGTAACCAAATCATACCTAACACCGAACTTTATTCTCATCTTGATTGGCGTCATGTCAACTACAAAGATTTGGTCTTTTTGTGTTGTAAGCATAAACATTAAAGATTTGGTATTTTTATAGGGTTAAAAGCTAATATCATGTTTTGAAAGAGATGCGCCTTTTCTTGCTAACAAAGCAAATATTATTGCTTTGAGTGGAATACTTTCACTTTAGATTGGAGATTAAAGAGAATTTAAAGTAACATAATAAACAAACTAATTCAAAAGCAAATGTAATCGAAACTACCATTAACTATTCAAAGAAATGTCTTTAAATGCGCCCTATTTTGATAAGATATTTTTTCATATTAATATGGAAAAGAAAAACTATGTACCTACACTATCTAAAACAAATGAAGTATTTCAATAAAGTCAACATTCTTAAGTGCGAGGGATAATTTTTGTCTATGATTGGAGGAATTAAATCACAAATAGTACAAGAATGATATTTCCTTAAAAAAAAAACTATAGGGAAAAATGACACAAATGCACTTAGGTTCAATGTGTAATATTGTCCATTAACTTTTTTAATTTAACATTTTTTTAAAATAACAACAATTAAAAATAAAAAGGAGGAGATTGAGAAAATGGAGGTGCGAAACCTTCCTTCACCTCGTCGCTCTGGTCCGAGGAAAGCGGTCGGATTTCGCAAGGCGACACCTTTAGAGAGAGAGAGAGAGAGAATGTATTGCGCGGCGAAATTGCACGCATCGAATGCTGCGACCCATTTGAGCTCCGGTCACGAACCAGCCGCTCCACCGTTCCCGGCCCGCCGGCCGACGGTTCTTCGGCAGCTGCGGCGGCGACCCCGCCGATTCCTCTCGCTGACCTTGCGGCCGGCCTGCGGCGGAGCGGCCGTGGCGGAATCGGAGGCAGAACCGGCGGGGCCGCCGTCGGTCTCGTCGCGGTACACCTCGTCCGTCGGGTCGTGGCCGTCGTCTTCCGCCGCCGCGGCGCTTCAGCTCTCTCGATGGAACCTCACTCAGCGCCATGTTCTCATGCTGAACGTCATCGCCTGTGCGGTACTCTCTCTCTCTCTCTCTCTCTCTCTCTCTCTCTCCCTCGTGTTCTCCTCTGTTTCGCGATTCAGTGATTAAAGGACTGCTGATCCTCAATTTTCTTCCTTTTCAATTCGTTGAGTTTCGGGATTGATTACTGATGTTGCGCGGTTGAAAGAGGAATGATTTGCGTTGCGCAGAATTGTCGTCACGGGTTGAGGTTTAGGAAAAGTTAGGGGAAATTAGATGATACTGCAGTTTCCATTTTGCATTGGTTCTGGCATTTTGCAGCTGTTTACTCGTCTACATCCAAATGCAGTACTTGTCTCCAGGACTTGATCATGTAGCAAAATCTTCTTTTTTAACCTTGCCCTCTATGTAATTTTGCATCCGCCACATGAGGTGTATTGTGCTGTGAATCGGCGACTTTTGGTGATCACATCAGATTGTAAGCCCGAGATGAGCCCTCGAGTCTGTTTCACGGTATTTTTAACCTCATCTGCATGAAAATGTATTACTGAAAGCTTTTGCGAACGTTACTCTTATCTTTTGTCGTCAAAATTGGAGGAGTTTGCCAATTTGGGATAGTGCAATCTTAAGGTTCACTTGACTTTAATCACCTAACTTTATTTTTCTTTCACTTTGTGGCTTTCGGGAGAAGAAGGGGATATTTGAAATTTTCTGAAAGATTGTTGTTCATTTTGAAAATTTCAGAAATTGCAAGTCAAGTGGTTTCTTGGTATAGATCTCCCCTATCTTTCTGTTCTTCTGAGATCCAGTAATACGTTATCCATTGGATAAACTGTGTTACATAAAGAAGTCAAGGGAAACTTCTCAGGTTAGTCACTTGCTAAGGGAGACCCGGCAATGCAAATGTTGCATTCTCAGGGGCAAATTTTTGTGTGAACCAGTATGTAATAGTCAAGGCTGCAGTTTTGCATTTGTCGATGGAAAGGAAAAGAAAGGTCTGAACAAGATTTAAGACCAGTGAAAATTCTCTAGGGTAGAGTTCTCCTCCGGTTACAATGTATGCTCTTGTTTATCTTGGCCTGACACTAGATTAGATCTCTTGAGATGTCATCAATGAGTCAGGAAAATGCATGTTCAACCATCAGTGGACATTTCATCACTTGATTAGCAGACTTTTCCCGTATTTTCTTCCTTTTCAACAAATCAAGCTGAGCTTACTGTCTTCCTCTGCTGAGCATTGTCATCTTTTTCATTCTTCTATCACAGTAAATAGTTGGATTTATATGCCACAACCCCCTGAGGCCTTTTTGCTCTCAGTTTTGTTTGGCCGATTGGATGTGCAGAATTCTAGCTCTACTGGACAGTGTTTTCTTGTATTTCTGTATAACTGATAGCTTTCAGGTGACCTTGGTCCACTTTACAGCTCACAAGGTTAATCATACTAGCTGTGGTCACTTTTTCTGAAATAGTATTTTGATAAATATTGAGCAGTTGTAAGTGATAGAGGATTTGGTGGGATTGCGCATTAGTGAAGTTTCTTGGTAATGAAACAGAAAAGTTCGTCATACTACAACCATAACTGTGGAATACTTGTGAAGGCATATAGTTTTAATTCTTGAAGGACTTGAAATGAGAGACATTAGGATCATATTGTTACGTACCAGTCTACTTGCAGACTGTGCTATCAGATGTATTTATCTTGTTAATGCCTGCAGGTGTGTGGCAGCGACTTTATTAAGTGCCCCTAATGTATCTCAAGAAAAGGACTTGATTGATTTATTTCCATTTAACCTCGTGTAACATTGATCTCCCACAGATATTTAGGTATTTGAGAGTTTTCTTTTCCTTTTTACCTCCATTGATTTCTGGTGTAGCATTTGAGACACATTAAAGTAAGTGAGCATCATTATGGAACTTGTATCTTCTGCTAATGGATGTTACTTCGAACCTTACTTTCTAGGGTATAATTTGATGCTGAATGGTGCCTATTCTTTACTGCAGGCTGCAGTTTCTGCAACATGGCTATTTTGTTCTGCCATTCCTACTCTTTTGGTATGATATAAATTTTCGCTCGCTGTGATGAGTACATTGTATTGATGCTGTGTATGACTTGGTTTCTGTTGATGTATCAATTTTTGTGTCATTTCTCCCTCCTTTTTTTGTCCATTTTCGTCCCTGAAGGCTTTCAAGAGGGCAGCTGAATCGATGGAGAAGCTGATGGATGTGACTAGAGAGGAGCTTCCTGACACAATGGCTGCTGTTCGATTATCTGGGATGGAAATCAACGACCTGACCGTGGAACTTAGCGATCTGGGGTCTGCAATTGGTGTACTCTCTTTTTTTCTATGATACCAATCAAGCATCCATCTCACATGATATAACTTCACTTTCTCAAAACTTCCCCAGCCAGGACATAACTCAAGGTGTTAGGAGTTCCACTCGAGCTGTTCGCATAGCTGAGGAGAGATTGCGCCAGTTGACGAACATGGCCCCACCAGGTTTTTTCTCCCATAGCTTTTTCTCTGGATTTTTTTATGGCCATTTTCCTTTTCCTTTTCTTTTGCCTGAGATCATCGAGTTTTACTTTGTTTTTTACTTGATTAGCCTTATTGCAGGGGATACCAAGGCAGGAAACTGAGCCTAGAGGACCAGCATTGGCTAGAACTGCAAAAGAGCTGCGTGAGGGAATAGTTAAGGGCAGATCAGTCCTGCAGGCGCTTTTAACCCTCACTCGGTTTTCTAGGTTGGCATTAAACTATTTTGCTAGTAAAGCAAAGAGATAACCTGAAAGGGATGCTGGTAAAGCAAAGAGATAACCTGAAAGAGACGACATAGCCATGGGCAATAACGTAGTTTGGTGCATTCTCATCATATGCCTTTTCATTATCACGTGGATTTGTATCAGGTTGACCATGAAGAATGAGATTGTTGTCCTCTAGAAATCACTATCTGATGTTGAGTGCAATGAAGTCACTTTTCTTATCCATGGCTCTGTAAACAGTAGTAATTTCAAGGATTCTGTTGAGATATTAGGTAGCATGGAGGTTGTTTCTCCTACTTTCACAACTGAATTTTGTCTCTCTTTTCTTTGAGACTCATATTTTTGTTATTCCCTGCAGAATTTCTCTGGTGTTAATATCATTGATATGGTGAGCTTTTGTCACATTGAAGGCAAGTGAGACTTGCCTGGTGTACTTGTGGTGGGTCGAAAATGATTTGAGTTCCGCTAAATCGAGCACAAACTGACATGATAATAGCAAACCAATCTATAGGCAACATAGTGATTACATGTCAAAGAGAAATATGCTTTGCTTGTTTGAGGTTGTCAGCTTTTTGACATGCATACCTATCTGACTTCTTGATATCTTTGGTTTGTGGTAACTATGAGTTTGACCGTCCAGTTGTTAAGAAAGGTAACTTATTCATATGACGTTGTACAGACCCGACCAAGCTATCTCGTCGAGTGCTGAAAAGTCCGAGAAAATGAGGATGTTTTCATCTTTGTAATTGCATCAACGACCAAGAACGAACGGACGACGTGGATCTCTGCATTAGGAACTGAAACATTGACAGGAATACGATGTAGATCAAGATACCGTAGGAAAATAACTTCGCATATGGATCCTGCCTACATATTTGAATTTGACAAATAGTTCAAGACCGATTAGCAGACTCATAGCATTTGAGCTTTTAATAGACACATCTATGGAGTGATCATGTTATGTTTCTAGCCAGGAATCACAGATACCAAAGATATATTCGGTAACCATTATGTTCTTGGAAACAATTTCTTTTTAGAAATGGTTTTTCCGATTCAATTCCCTAGACAAGCTTCTTAATAGCTTCTGAATATTTAAAAGCGTGTGGTAATTGTACAAAATTTTTATTCGCAGAATAAAAATACTTTTGGTACAACCTTCAAATTTTTTTATCATTTAGAATTTCTTTTAACTTTTTAAATAATTTTATTACATTTTTCCTCTTTCTTTTTTTTTTTTCTTTTCTTTTTTTCTTCTTTTTCCTCTAGTCGGTTGCTGGCCTTGGGAGAGTCTTGTTGGCCTGAGCCTTGTTGGTGGCTAATTTAGGCTCAACCTTGCCTAAATCTTGCGAGGTCATGCTCACCTAGCCACGGGCAAAGCTTGCCCTTGCCTAGCCACTCGCAAGGTCAACCTTGCAATGGTTGGGCAACGCCGATCTCGTAGTGGCTAGGTGAGGCTCGAGCTAATGAGGCTTGGGCTCACCGAGGGCTAGTAAGGCTCCCTTGAGTTTGGTGATCAGTTAAAGGAAGAAAAAGAAGGGGGAAAAAAAAAGACTTGATTTTAAAATTGTTTTCGAGAATAAAGAATTAACATTTTTTTATATCTTCATTGTGTTTTAAATTTATTCTCAAGAACAAAAAAGTTATCAAACAGATTTATGTCATTTTTTTTTTTAATTACAGGGAACAAAAGACTAGAAATAGATACTGTTTGAAACATTATCAAACAGGCTCTAAATCGCATCATTGATCAATATCTTTTTCACGGGTGACATACCTAGGATTATAATTATATAAGTCGTCTAGCTCTGAAAGGGATATTTGCGAAACAAGACAACAAAAAACTTAGCCGATGTCGGCAAGGGCCAGGTAACGTGAAAACGAGTTGATCTTTTAAAACAATAGGGTCTATCAAATAATCGTAGTGCAAAGATTGGACCGACAATGGGGCTGGACTTGATGTCATGCTGCGGGAAGTACTGATAATGTAAAAATAATTGGATTCACTGTTTTTTCCCAATATCAACTCTAACAAAAATCACTTTTCAGTGTGTCTTTGTCACAGACTGAGGGAAGACAGAAAGAATGTAATTCTATATAATGGCCAATGGAAAAACAGAACACTTTGATGTAAAATATAGGGAAGATATGTATTAAATATTGACAAATCAATGTATCATGATACATTTATTTCAAATTAATTTTCGTCTCACAAAAAATCAGAAGCTGAACCCAATGACTTATCTTATCCCAAACTAATTTCCGCCTCATGAAAAAATTTCAAACTGGTATTAACTTGACTCAAATCTACTCCACATTAATGGTTTGGCATTGAATGTGGAGGGTAGATTTAAATCCAGAATACTAGTTTTGGATTTGCCGTGAGATGAAAATTAATTTGGTGATGAATGTGTTGTAGAATATCATTTTTGTGATTTTTTTATGAGACAAAAATTAATTTGGGAAAAATGTATCGTGGGATGGTTGTTTGGGATGGAGTGACTTTCTCAGGGAATATTGCGGCATGAAGGAAATGGAGGCAACTAAAATAAAGGCATTAAAACTAATTTTCCTTCCTCTTATTTTTGAGAGTGACGTGTGGAAGTGGAAAAATAAATAGAGTTGTAAAATGCAATTTTTTTTTTTTTTTTAAAGAAAAGGGAAAATTTAACTTTTGAATGAGTTGTCAACATGTTGAGGAATAATGAGGAGGAAAATTATCAAAAAAGTCATATACCTATGACAATTGTGCTAATTCAATCATAAACTTATTTTCTTCACTAATTCAACCCTAAAATTTTTGCAATTATACCAATGCAGTCTTTCCAATCAAAATTAGCCAGCCAGGATAATTTTTTTAATAATATTTTATTTTTTCTAATTATTTTATTGATTTTTATCTTCTTCTTTTTTCCCTTTTTTTTTTTTTTTTCCTCTCACCTCCCTCCCTCCATCTTCGGCTCCGACGACCACCAAAGGGGAGGGCCGGCCAGTCATCGAGCTGAGGCAGTCGGGCAAGCTCACCTCGTCGTCGCTGGGCGAGAGCGAGCTCACCTAGCCACTAATGGGGCTCACCCTCGCCAAATCTAGCAAGGGCTTACCTCGCCATCGTTGGGTTTGGCAAGGACTTGCCTTGCCATTATTGGGCCAAGGCGAGATCGCCAAGTCACTAGGGGGGCCAAGCCCCCGCCAGATCTAGCGAGGGCTCACCTAGCTGTTGCGGCGAGGGCGAGCTCGCCCATGCCCTCGCCAAACCTAGCAACGGTGAGGCAAGCTCGCCTTGCTATCTTGGCCCGACGACTAGTCAAACCCTCTCCTCTAGTTGATCGCTGGAGAAGGGAGGAGGGAAGAGAAAAAAATATAAAAATTAATAAAATAATTCGAAAAAATAAAATATTATTAAAAAACTATTGTCAGTGTCGGTCGGCTAATTTTGGCCAGAAGGACAAAATTGACACAATTGCAAAGGATTTATGATTGAATTGGTCAAAAAATAAGTTTATGACTAAATTGGCACAATTGTAATAGGTTTAAGACTTTTTAGGTAATTATCCCAATAATGAGATAATAGCCTAAACTTGCTCAAACCATTTATTGTTTCACTTTCATTATGCCAATCAACTAGAAAGCTTTGAGAGTTATGGTTTAATGGAAAAAAAGAAAACAAAAAGGAAAAGACTAACAATCCTCTTCTTTCAAACAATAGTTAAAACCATTAAAAATTCTAAACTGTATATTTGTAATAGATTTACATTTCATTAGTTTTTGTTGAATTAGATTAATATCATAAAAAACCACAAATTGATAGATTTAAAATCCCAAACCGATATACTTATCAATTATTATAAGTCATCTAACTTATCAATTTGATAGTAAAATTAAGGAAAACTAACGAATGGTAAATTTGTCATATGTGTACCGATTTAAAGTTTTTGGTGGTCAAAAGATTAAGTTAGGATAAATTTATCACATGTGTATTAATTTGAAAATTTTCATAATTCAACACTTCAAACAAACATAATGATATCATAGTACACACATTGGAACATCACCCGGTATCAATGAAGGTAAAAAGAGAACACCACAAGGCAAAAAAAAAATTGCTTGGAAAACCCACAATTCAATTAGCAATTGAGTTATAGGCGCCATTTAGTTTAGCATTCAAATGGGCTTTGGGACTCTAAAGTCTCTTGGACAAATACAAATAGCATTTGGTTCATTTATTACTCAACTTTGGAGAAATGCAATTGCATTTCCAAAGGTTCCAAAGGACTCTAAGGGCCTTCAAACCAAAGCAAGTCTGAAGGTCCTTTGGAAAGTAGCATTTTAAGAATGCAAGTCTTGGCCCCTCATTCACGGTTCATTTTCTCCATGGTTTGCACGAAGAAGCTAGACGGAGATCAACAATTGCGCATGTCGGCGGGCGAGGCTATTCGACAGCTAGATCTTGCCGCCAATGGCTGAACTCCACCGAAAAATATTTAAAATCTTTTTTTAAAAGTTTAGCAAAAGTCTTCTAAAAAATGTAATTTTTACCAAACAATATTTAAGCCAAAGTTATTTCCCAATACACTTTAAAATTACAATTTACCAAATGTTATTTGCATTTTCTTGATAACATTTCCCCATTCATAAATCTTTTCAAATTTTATCAATTTAGTTTATCTAACCAATTTGGACCAAAAATCGTTAGCATGAAAGTCGATCGTCTTATGTGGCACAACCAGTTTAGAATGACCAGTGCCTACATTGATGATTTTTAATAATATTTTTTCGAAACTTTTTTGTGTTTTCCTTTCTTTGTTCATTATTTATTTTTTGGACAACTAAGATCGAACCATCGTCAACCACAAGTGAGGGCCAACAACCCTCGCCCAGGTTGGGCGAGGGCCAGCCAAAGTTGGAAATCAATCGTGCTGCACACCAATGAAATCCCCCAAGCATGGACCTTAGTCAATGCATTCATCTTATATACAATATCCACTGAATAGATGAAAGCTAATATCGCAACTAATTTCGTGATGATTACAAATCTACAGTCTCATGTACACGCGGTCGGCGACGGTCCAGATGGTCCTGGATAATGAGTTAAAAGACATCAAAAATCAACAACCAACGCAACATCATCTCGTGTGTCTTTTAACGGAAGAATTCTCTGATGTGAAATCCAATCCTAAGCACTTGAGGAACGCCATCCTCGCTAGCCTAACTATGGAGCAAGGGTGATGATCCATGTAGCCATGACTCGAGTTATCTCCTTCAATTTCATCTTCTTCAACGGCTACTCTTCTGCTCGCGCTCGTCGCGATGAAGCCTTTGACGCTCTGGCTTTCGCTGACCTGCAAGTTTTCGGTTCAAAGAGGGAGGTTAGGCACCGTTATGAAAGCCAGCTCATTGCACAAGATTCACAATGACTAAGAGACTCAGCACACGTGCAGAGCAAGAATCAGTTCCTTTAAGGCAGGTAGATAAAACGCATGAACTCGGTTGGACTCTGCACCTAATTTTTTTTCTTCTTTTGGTTGGACCATGTATTTCAGAATATTAAACAATGAGCTCTCTTTTGGTGGTGTCCGGCCCAACTTTCAGGCACCTCACCTAATTTACTTCCACAGGCAATCTAAATAGCTCACTCACCAATGTCGAAATAGAGCATTTAAGCCAACACCCAAAGAGAAGATACTAGCTCTCTTGCTATCTAAGCAAACACCTTAAAGGGTCCCTTTGTAATCTCTTACAAATTGGAGATTCTAAGCGCATGGACATTTGTGCAATTTGGGGGGTTTCTTTTGGCAGATGCGCGGCAAGCGATTCCCCGGTACATTTACTCAATAAATCAAACGTGACAAACGAGGCGATGCAAAAAGGCAACAGAGAAAAGGTACGTGCAAGATTGAAGCAATGATACAACACAATGACAAAGGACCAACGAGAAAGCACTCTCATGCACACCGCAATCCTCCATGTGGAAATTATTTCTTAAAAAGAGAGCTATTATTGCACACTCAATAACCAACCAAAAAAATAAAACTTTAAGGCCTAAATTAAATATGCGATAAAAAAATCAATACCCATTGATTCAAAAGGAAATCATGGTTCCTGTCCTAGACCATGTCTTTTATTTTATTATATTATATCTTATTCATCAGCCTTTTCGATAACTCTCCTGGACACACCGAAGCTTTGGCTGGCGGCGTTTCCTTGTGATTGATTATTCCTAAAACCGTCCAATTTTCGAAGCAAGGTGAAGGAGGCACGTCTCTGGTGGAGACAACTTGTCTTGACCTCAAAGGCAAAACCTTTCGGTGCCTCATTCTCACCTAATACCCACAAGACCCCGAATCTTAAATTTTAACCAAAGGCGAAAGCTGATGTGCCCCCACTGATTCGAATCTCATCATAGAAAAGTTGAATTTAAGGGTCTATTCCACCGACTAACATCAGATGCTCCAACACAAAATACAAAACAACTCCCGCATCGCATGTCAATACAGCTATTGAGAAATGGCACCAGCTCATCCTTACGTTGGCAAGGCAATCCTTGTCCTGCCTCACCATAATAATATAAAAAGAAAACATAACTTAAACCCATTGCACAAACCGGTCCAAATTCGTACCCCCTAATTGAAAGTTTGTGCTTTTCTACGAGACAGAAAAATTGAACCATAATTAAGATTCGCCCCAAAGTTGTTATTTTCACGGGAAATGAAAAAAAAAAATTCTGACAAAATTGTTAAAGTTACTGCCGTTTTACCAAACTTAAACCCATTGCATAAACCGTCCAAATTCGGACCCCCAAACCGAAAGCTTGTGCTTTTCTACAAGACAAAAAGAAAAAAATGAACCACAATTAAGATTCAGCCCAAAGTTGGTTTTTTTACGGGAAACAAAAAAATGGTATCGAGCAAAATTAAGACTGGAGCTAAAGTTACCACCTTTTTACCAGACTTAAAGCCCGACCTAAAGTTTGCAACTTTTGAGGAAATTAAGGACCAATCGCAAGCAGACAACGTATGTATAAATTGGGCATACATCGAGGATTGTAACATCACATTCAAGTGGGGACATATGCATAAGTTCAGTCGACATAACCCCAAGAAGCGAAAAAGGAAGACGATTATCAAACAGGGGGTGGGGTCCAAAATCAAGGCAGTGAAGACCCGGAATCGATCGGAGGGTCCGGAATCGATCGGATGTTATCGATCAATCCAAATAGGATCAAGATTTCACACCGCCCACCATCATTATTCCCCCCCTTTTCAGCGAAATCCCATCGCCAGTCCAATCGAAGTTCTAGTTTCCAATCCGCGCGTTTGAAGAACGATAAGGTCAGAATCGGTCGTTGAGAATCGTTTCGTTCACGCAAAAGTCGGGATTTCCGATGCTTTACGACGAAGCTTCGTGGGGTCGAGCAATGCCACCAATGTAGCGGCGGATTTCCGATTGGGGGAATTTACTGGGAAAGCGACCGCGACACCAGACGGATTTCCGCTCGGATTTTTTGTCTTTTCACAAGTTGAAGTTTGATTTTTTTTTCCAGTTTTTTTGGGGAGGAAGAGGAGGAGGAGGAAGCCGACGATGATGCAGACGGAATTCTGGAAGGTGGGGCCCCTTTCGAGTCGTCGCTTTCAGCGACCGTGAACTAGCCCGAGGGAGTTGAAGACGGACGGACGGTTTTTAAAAGTCTTGACCGGCTGCGTTCCCGATCGTTTGAATCATCGCGATCCAAACGAGAACGAGCATCATTGATTCTCGCGCGGAGCAGCAGAGAACCAGTTCTATCGCTCGCCGAATCGGCCCCGCAAGAGGAGCGACTCACTCCGTAACCGAATCTCTAATCAACTCCACGAATCGAAACATCTCGGAACCGCAAGCAAGCGACGGCGGAAAGAAGAGTCGAGGGAGCCGTGCGCGTACCTGGTGAGCGCCGTGGACGAGGAACTGCTGCTTGCGGGCGCGAGGAGAAGGAGGAGGAGGAGGAGATCCGCGCGGCTCCACGGGAGGGAGGCGGGACGACGCCGGCGTCGACGAGGAGGAAGAGGGAGCGTCGGCGGCGTCGGAGGGGGAGGAGGTGAGGGAGCAGAGGAGGAGGAGGAGGAGGAGCATGACGAGGAGCTGGATCCATATGAGCCACGGGATCCTCAAGCTCTGGACCACCAGCTCGTCCCCGAATTCCACCATTGACGCCGCCCGTCGGAAGAAGCTTCGGCTTCGGCCGGCGCTCTCTTTCTCTTTCTCTCTCTTCTGCTTCTTCTCCTTCTTCAGCTTCAGTAGAGAGAGAAAGAGAGAGGAGAGAGAGAGAAGGGGAAGGGGAAGGGGAAGGAGGTCATTAGTGGAGGTGAAGAACGGAGGGTCGTTTTTGATGCGCGTGAGGGTGCGCCACTCGTGGGAAGCCGACTCGACCGCCACATGAATGGGCGCTCCCCTTTTCTCTCTTTTCTTTTTCTTTTCCCAACTTTTTAAATATAATCACATAGTGAATAATACGATAATAAAATATTATTATTATTACTTTTTTTTTTTTGTAACCCGAAAAACACTATACAGCCCTAGCGGAAGCGCGTAAATTCGGGGTGAAACCCCACCTCCCACGTTCATGGTAGTCACGCAAATGACGAGGTGAGAAATTGAACTCTGGCCTTGCGGGTGGCTGGCATGCAATTCCACCATCTCTGCCACTAACGGGGTGGGTGATAATAAAATATTATTTGTTTATTCATTTTTTAAGTTATGTAAGTGATGATTATTTTTTAAATAATTGATTTTCCACCAAACAAACAAATCATAAAGTGGATCGTTGCATTATGCGAATTTTTATGGCATGAATGATCACGTCAAGGTTTGTTAGGTTCATTACCTTGTTTTTTTTTTTTTTTTTTTTTTAAAGTAATTTCAAGTTGGCAAATCCTTTCTCCTTTATTTTTCAGGGCAAAAAAATGAGAGATTTTAATGTGGAAGACACGTGGAAGCAACTAAAATGCTACCATGGCAATTCTAACATCGAGTTAAAAGAAATCATGGTCGCATCATCTGATGGTGTTAGAATTGTCAAGGCGAGGATTAAATTGAGTGGGTTTTCAAATGTTTAAGGACTAGATTGAATGAAGGAAAAGTTCACGAACCAAATTAAATATTGAAGATAATGTTCAGGTACCATTCATGTCGGTACCCTTCTTTTTTAGTATCTTTTTTTTCTTTTTAGTGAACTCTCTCCATATGAACAAATAAGGAAGTAAAAATCTTATGGAGACTAGAGAGAGAGAATTTATTATTTGGATAGGCCATGTTTTCATCACTTCCAATTTTCTAACGAGTCAATTACAAGTATCAATATCGTCCACATTTATAATTAGTTATGTTGGCGTGTAAATGATGTTCATAACTTCCAGTCACGGATGTATAAAAATGTCTAACCTTTTCTAGAATTACCCGAGACGGCTAAAACCGGCCCAAAATAAATTCTAAAATTACATACTTAAAAAATAACAAATTTATAATAATAAAAAATAAGAGGGGAAGTAAATTATTTACTCTCTAGATGCTTTAATAAATTCATAAACAAGATAAGAAAAACGTGATGAAAAATCAAAATGGCCGTAGTTCAGTCTTTCGGGTCAAGAGTGTTGGGCTCTAAATGAGCTTCTCGAATTGTACTTACTGTTCTCATAACTCCACTCGCATAAAAAAGGTATGGCCTATCGTTTCATAGATGGTAAGAGAGATTATTGTTAATTATTTTAGTTAGGCGTTTGACTATGAATACAATAATTAATTTTATTCGTTATATTTTAACTTAACTTAAGTTTAATAAAATTCAGCCTAGGCCCGAAGCGGCCTGGACCGAACCGATTCAGCAGTTCGGTTCGAGCCATATTCCCAAGGGCCAAGACCCAATCTTCAAGATGGGCCTAGAAATCTCACGATGGGTTCGGGCCGAGCAACTTCATCGTCCTTAAAGTCCACAAGGAACAGATTCCCACATTTCGCCATCTCATCGGGAGTAGAAGATCTTCTTCCTGTTCCAAGCATAGATACAGCAGCCAGAGAGAACCATGTTGCAGGAACAGGTTCTTACATTTGACCAAATCCTGAGTTCATTTCAGCCCATCACCACCTTCGTTGGTTTGGAAAAAGTGAACTTATTATTGTATTAGTATTAATTAAGTCCTGAAACTTTTAGTTAGGCATATTTATTCATAAACAATTTTATATTGATACCAATTCAATTTATTCAACCAATTTTAGGTCAGAAATTATTGACATGGACGCCAACCATCCTATATAATATAATTTACACTAACATGGATTTTTTAATTATAATTTTTTAGTAATTTTTTCTTTCCCTTTTCTTTTTGTCTATGGTCAATGAGGGTTAGCTTTGCCTGGGCGAGGATCACCCTCGCTAGCCATAGGTGAGGGTTAGCCTTGTCGAACTGTGCCTAAGTGACGACGAGCATTGGCGAGGTCCCCCTCACTAGATATGGTGAGATTGACGCTTCGCTAGGCCAAGACAACCTCACTAAGCCTTGTTTGGGTGAGGGTCAGCCACCTCAACATGGGGCCGCACCGGTGCTCACCCTCGCTGGCTATGGACTGAGGCCAATGGCCAATCACCAACAAAAAGAAAAGGGAAAGAAAAAAAGAAAGGAAGAAAAAAAATAAAAATTATTTAAAAAAATCCATGTCAAAACCAGTCATGCCACATAAGATGATCGGTGCCTACGTCAGCAATTTTTTTTTTTTTTTAATCTAAATTGATTAGATGGACTAAATTAGTATTACTGCAATAGGTTTAGAAAATTTTTAGTACTTTTCCCATTTTCTTCACTAGGCAAGCAAACATCTCTCGAGCTTGCTAAAGCATGAGTAGCTTTTCAAGCTCCACATCTTTCCATGGTACCTAGTAGGGATGATTAGTTTTCAGGTAGTCCGATTCCCACCCTAGAACTAGGAATCGGATCAAGAGGATTAATTCCAAGTTTATGGAATCGGGAATCATGCTGCCTAGTCTTGGGAGGGACCAGTTCGGTCCGGCTCCTGGACGATCCAAAGATTCACAATAATTGTGACAGATTTCAAGTTTAAAACGCCACTGGACTGCCATTGCCACATTAACAGCCACCGCCAATCATTGTCGAATAGTACCAGGACCCGTGAGAATATAGAAACAGGACAAGGCCGGGACATACAACCGAAAGGCAATGCAAAATAGATGAATCGAAGACGAATGTGAGATGAACATGCAAGTGTTTTGATTAAAAAGATTTTCCTTAAATAAGAAAACAGTTTTGTTTAAGCATCATTACAGACACATAGCAGCCAGTTCGGATACACAGCACAGAGACAAGTTTGCACGAGTTTGGTTCAAGGATTTCATAGAGGATGTGGTGAGTGCGGAGTGAGGAGAAGACGTCGACCATTTTTTGGAACTCAAACGACCATCAGGAAATGCTTGATATCAAATAAACCAACTCAGTTGGACACGAAACACTCAAAAACTAGAGAAACGGAGCTCGGCTCATCCTTTAAGCAGAACAAAGCGAAGCAAAAGGGGGTCACAGGGATGAGCATTTAATTGTGGGGGTCCCTACTTGGTTCAAAGATGGTGGGGGTGAGTTTGAGATTAATCGGACTACAGCCGACAGCCTCGCCATGTTTCGTGCTAGGCTTCTCAGAGACGAGCAAGCATGAAAGGCTGCGGTGTAAGAGCCTGAGGGAAAAAACTAGGGTGAAACTGGAGACGGAACAACCGAATTGTAAAGAAAAGAGGGCTTAGGTTTCTGTGAAGAATTTTAAGGAAAAAAAAAATAGACGACCCAATCCAGATGCGCAGTTCCACGCCGAAAATCATTGGTCCCAAGCCATGTTCCGAGCTGGGCTTCTTAGGAAAGAGCGAGCACGAGAGGTTGAGGTGTGAGAGGTTGAGGGAAAGAACTAGCATAAAACGAGAGAGGGAACAACCGAATTGTATAGAAAATAGGGCTTAGAGTTTCTATGAAGAATTTTAAGAAAAAAAAATTACTCGATCCAATCGGGGTGTGCATTTCCATCCCGAAATTGAGAACAGGGTTGAAAATCACCGGTTCCAAGACATGTTTTGAGTTGGGCTTCTCAAGAAAGAGCGAGCACGAGAGGCTAAGGGAAAGAACTGGCGTGAAACCAGAGGAGGAACAACCGAACTGGAAAGAAAAGAGGGCTTAGGGTTCCTATGAAGAATTTTAAGAAAAAAAAAAATAGTCGATCCAAAGCAGGTGGGTGGTTCCACCCTGAAATCGAGAACAGAATTGAAAATCACTAGTTCCAAGCCATGTTTCAAGCTAGGCTTCTCAGGAAAGAGCGAGCGTGAGAGGTTGAGGGAAAGAACTAGCACAAAACTAGAGAGGGAACAACCAGACCGTAAAGAAAAGAGGGCTTAGGGTTTCCAATGAAGAATTTTAAGAACTTAAAAAATAAAATAGTCAATCCAATCTAGGTGGACAATTCCACCGCAAAATTAAGAACAGAATAAAAAATCACCGGTTCCGTTCCAAAACCAGCTGGTTTGGTTTTCTCCGGGTGTTTCCCAAGTCCAAGTGTTCTTTTTGCACACCTCTGGTCTGAGGAGCCTTCTTTTGAGCCAATCCCGTAGGAAAACCAAGACCATCCGAACCACTTATGAGCTAATGCTAGACCACCATGTCCGCATCCTTTTATGGCCGATTTGCGCGGCACCGTGTTGAAACTGTGTCATGCCATTCGATTTATAACGACCTCCGGCCGATGCCATGTCAATCTTCTTGGCATCGATTGCGTTATGGCTACCAAATGTTGGAATGAAATACGTAGAAATGATAGAATCTTGCAATTTATGTCAATGCGAAATTACCATAAAAATAAATGAGAAATAATAAGGATACCAGAAATTTACGTGGTTTGGTTCGAATATCGATACTTACGTCCATGGGGAGAGCTAACGACAAATAATTCACTATAATAAGAGAATTAGAGTTTATAATTGCTCACACGTTTGAGTGTTTCTCACACTCAAATTTAATCCAAACCCCAAAATATTTATAAAAAATAATTTACTTAGATATAAACTCACGACACAAAATTACCACAAACTCGAAACAAAAAAACGCACGCGGCTCTCTTTCGCTTGATGTGTGCGGCTTGCGGCTCCTTTTCTTTTTCTCTCGTAGGGTTTCAGCCGCTACCTCCTGGACATGTGCGTGTTCTGCTCAGTATATAAGCCCAAGTCAAAAGTTTGATCTGGGGCACTAGCTTTTTTCTCTACGTACAAGAGGGCTTCTCACCTTTTTTTTTTCTTTCCCCTTTTTAGTTAAAAAGAAACCCAGGCGTGCAATATTATGTGTCCAAAGTCAAATATTTGACTTTGGGCCCACCATGTATAACTTGCAGGCAGATTCGGCTCCTCGAGGAAACTTTTGCTTATTTTATTTTATTTCCTCTTTTATAAATTTTTAAGAGTTTAACGAAGCTTTTCTATTGACTGAAAACATCTAAGCGAATCACATTTTGTAAATGCTTAAACTTGAAGCATAATTTAACACCAAAAGCTCATTTCATACAAGCAATTAAGGCTTCAGTGTGATTAATTTCCATTGCTTTGCGATTGCATTATATATGCATGGCCTCTTGTATGCATATTTGTTGCACATAATTCATGCAGATTCGGAATTACATGAAGCTAAAATTGGGTACGTTCAAACTTCCCCAATTTTAGGATCGGAAGGCTCTCTCCAACCTCATGCCCATACCAACCTTAACGAAGCAAAACCTGTTCCCTCTCCCTCCCTCTCCCTCTCTCTCTCTCTCTCTCTCTCATGGCATCCTTCCATTGCCGGTCCACGAACATCCAATAATGGGGGAGCCACGATTCTCAACCGCCGCCTCCTCCGATGACCACTGGCACAGACCGGCGCCTCCCTCGCCACCGCCGCCACTGCCCCACCAGCCGCTCTCCCTTGTCCAGCCCTCCCAGAGGAAGAGGCACAAGACCAAGGTGTTCCGCGTCTTCCGCTCCGTGTTCCGGTCTCTCCCCATCATCACCCCGGTGTGCAAGTTCCCGTCCCTCCCGATGGGCATCCCCGACCCCCACCGGACGGCCTCGGGGTCCCGCGTGACCGGCACGCTGTTCGGGTACCGGAAAGGGAGGGTCAGCCTGTCCATGCAGGAGACCCCTAAATGCCTCCCCACGCTGGTGGTGGAGCTCGCCATGCAGACCAACGTGCTGCAGAAGGAGCTGAGCTCCGGCATGGTGAGGATCGCCCTGGAATGCGAGAAGAGACCGGACAAGGACAAGACCAAGATCCTGGACGAGCCCCTGTGGACCATGTACTGCAACGGGAAGAAGGCCGGGTACGGCGTCAAGCGGGAGGCCTCGGCGGAGGACCTCAGCGTGATGGAGCTCCTCAAGCCCGTGTCGATGGGCGCCGGGGTCCTGCCGGGCAACTCCGACGTGGAGGGACCCGACGGCGAGCTGGCCTACATGCGGGCGCACTTCGAGCGGGTCGTCGGGTCGAAGGACTCCGAGACGCTGTACATGCTGAGCCCGGAGGGCAACAACGGGCCGGAGCTTAGCATATTCTTTGTGAGGATTTGAGTTTTGATATGGAATCCCGGGTCGAATCATCTAGCGAAGGGTTACGAATGATCGTGTGATGCTGCTTCCGGCGATGGCCGTTTGATCTTCGTCGCCGGCTTCACGGCGGCGACACGCCGTGGATCATCGCTTGGATGAGTTAAGGTAGAAAATGAGGGCAAAAGGAGCGAAGAGAGTTCAGGGGGAAGGCAAGTGCCTAATGAATCATTCGATCTAAGACAACTTTTTCTCATAGATCTACATAGCAAGTCTTTTGATGTAATTCTCTTTTGTATATCGTCCATGGTCATGAGCAACAAAGAAAGAAGTTTTCGACATATGTTCAAATTCTCATCGTGTAGTTGTAGGCTTTTGTAGCTTTACCCAGATTTCCTTCGTTTCGATTGTTTTGTTCTTTGTGTTTTTCGACAAGTCATTGAGTTTCTAGCGCCGGTTGGGCTTAGCCCCTGCCATAGTTCGGAAAACTTTAGGTGCCCGTGATTGGTATGAGCCTAATAATATAATCCATCAGATCATGTGAGTCTCACTTGGAATTCATAAGGTCTAACGGCTCACATGTACTGGACCAGCTAGGTCGGGTGCAATTATTGACTTCACCAATAGATGTGGCAATGTCACCATTGCACAAAGACCGTTTCCTTACAAAGTACATCGAGTTATGCTTTTATGTTGCGTTTGGACACCAAGGCAAGGATTATGGTATGATAATGAGAAGAAATATGACGAACTTTCAATATCATGTCTATCAACTGACAAAACATCAATTATCACAACCGATATAATCATAAAAAAAGAAAAGAAAATGAAAGGTAATAAAAATTATGTAAAAAAAAAAAAAAAAGTGAAATGAAAATGAAGGAGAGGTCGTCGGCCTAGTGAGTGCACGAGTGCCTCAAATGCTGGCCTGTTCTCCGACTGAACTTGTCTTTAAAAAAAAAAAAATTATATATATATATATATATATATATATATATATATATTTGCACATATAGAAAATCGAACCATAGTCTTCAATATGAATTAATAACAATGTAGCCACTTGACGAATATATATTTTTATAATGAAATGATGTGACGTCAATAATTTATTATTAAGAAATCAATTTTTTGGACAAAACAAAAATTCAATTAGTTTCAATTTTTTGGAAGTAAGAGTCATGGAATCAATTTCCAATTCTAAGCCCAAACCGATCCCCGATCCCCTTAAGAACCAATCACCCCTACTCAAAGGAGTCCCCCATTATCATTTATAGTGTTGCCTACAAAATTTCATGTGAATGTACATGTTAAAATCTATATGTTTAAAATATTTCATGTGTTCTGTGCTTAGAAAAAGTGCCTGCCACAAGGTTTAATCATAAAAAGTGAAATTGTAACAACACGCTCTATAAAATTCATTACAATTATTTTAGAAACTCATAAAGATACAAACCTGTTTTTCTCGTTATGTTAGTTAACTTTTAAAGATCATTTTGTGCTAACTTTTAGGCATGCAAAATCCCCAACTAGTACACCCATGACGAATTTATCATACACTAACTTGTGTTATCACAAAAAATCATAAACTAATATACTTGTGACAATTTTACCATCCGTTAGTTTTTGTTAGATTTTACTGTCAAATTACTTAGTTGGATGACACGTGATAATATACAGATATAATAGTTTAAGGTAGCCCTCCATTTGTTACAAGAGTACTTGGTTTGTGATTTTTCATGGCATTAATTTAATTCAATGAAAACTAATAGAGAATAAATTTGTCATAAATGTATAATTTTTAGATTTTTGGTTGCAAAAAATTAGTTTATGGTGAATATATCTCAGGTGCATTTGGGGTTTTTCATTGTCAAAAAAGTTGATTTGAGCTAAATTAATTGTAGGTGTATTAGTTTAGAATTTTTCATGATATTTAAAACTTACCATTCACTAACTTTGACTTTTAAAATTTAAGATTTTCCAAATACATAAAAATTTAACTGTAATATACATCTAGGTTTTTGTAAAAGGTACGGAAAACCATCACAAGTTTCCACATGAATAAATTTTTTCTTTCTCTATTAAAATAAAAGGATAAATGCACTAAAATTCCTAAAATATAGAAGTGCAATTGAATTTTAAAACTTATAAAAAAATGCAATCAAATCTTAAAACATATCAAATTTGTGCAATCACGTTCTTTTATAAATTCTGCCCAATTTGGCTAGTGGAAATATTGACGTCATATTTTTTTTTAATTATTATCCCTCTCCTACATAACGCTGATGTGTCTAAAACAAGAATAGAAGGGTAAAATGATGTTATTTTGGTCCAAATATGATTTTTAATCTAAAAATTATTTTAAATTAGACTAATTTTTTTTTTTTTTTTTTTTAAAAAAGGTAAGTAAGGAAGGCAAAACAAGCCCTTGATAGGAATGGCTGGCAATGATGGAGGATGGTCAGCCAAGAGGTGACCTCTGTCCGATCTGGGGCCCAATTTTGGGTGAGAACCTATGTTTTGCAAGGGTGGCCTTACACTAGTTGGGGCTCGACTACCCTCACCTACCCTTAGCTGGCCATCCCCCACAATTGCCGACTCTTTCTAGCATTGCTGGCATGGTGATGACGAGGGCTTGCAACCCTTACCCCTTTTTCTTTTTCTTTTATTTATTTATTTATTTAGAGTTACCTTACTTTTAATATAATTTAAATAATTTTTTATTACAAAATCAAATTTGGACTAAAATGATGTCACTTTAGCCATATCAATGCCGTGCATGAGTTAGAAAATAAATGAAAAAAGTCACATTAGCATTTTTTGTGATCAAGTTGGACAGAGTTAATGGAAAATTTGATTATACAAATTTGACAAATTTCTAGATTTAATTGTATTTTTTGTAAGTTTTAACACTCAATTATACTTTTGTAATAAATTTTATGATTTAATACAGTTATCCTTAAAATAAACATCGTTTGTTTCCTTACCTCTCTGCTTACGCATCACATCATCTCATAAGAAACAACTTTTTACCTAATTGCCACTTTTTCCCTAAAATGTGGTTGTCACTTCCCTATGTCCATACAAATGAGCTATTTTGCACAGTTGGGTCATGGACCCATTGGCTTCGGATGAACATGCAAATCGAGCACTTCATGAATGGGCAAAATTAAACGAGGTTAGACGAAGATTCCACGCATATTCTGAGGTTGTATTTTGTTTCTAAAGGCGATTTCGAGGTATTCTACGGGACATATGAAAGACGACCCATCATTTTGAAAGCACCGCGCTCCAGATCAGGAAGAAAGCAACCAGTAGCCGCAAAATCAAGATGCCATTTGCAGTCCATGCGGTTCAAATATAATGCCTCGGGCCTATAGAGATTCTTCTGGCCCGACCCGAACAGGCCAAACCCGACTTTTTTGTGGGCCGGTATGTCGGCTCGGCTTGGGAAAAAAGGCCCAGACCGTAGCTGTATGATTCGGGCTTTAGGGCTTTTTTTTTTTCAAATTCGTTTCGAGAATATTAGTTATTATTGAATTTCCAAATTCCGGCATATAATTATTTAGATACCTAACTTAAATTTACTTTGAATCATAAATCTCATCGAAAGAAACGAAGTTCGTCGGTCTCATCTTGTCTAATAGAGTATAACTTTTTGTATCCCCTTTGATATTTGTCAATTGATTGTTAAATGACTATTGTAGATTAACGTAGGCTAGTGTTTTTGGTATAATATATAGCTAAAAATTGTTTATTTAGAGTGCGAATAATAACCACTCTATTCTTGAAAATAATTTCTGATTAGAAATAAAATTTTCAATTTCCATTCTCTAAATGAGTTTTTGGATAGAAAAATGTGTTTGGTAATAAAACAAATTTTTTGTTCTTAAAATAGAAATTTATTTGATAACAATATATAATTTCCAACCCCCTCCTCCCGCTGCCCTCCGTCGGACTCGCTTTCTCCTGGAACATGTTGTTCTTGTTTGCCTCCTCACATAGCTGGGCAATCCTAAAGTGGCAAACATAATGATGCTGCTCTTGATGTGGTTGTGGACGAGGATCACGTTGCAAGACTATGATATTGGGCATTTTAGGGTTTTGTAGGTCGTCGACAAACTTGTAAACCGAGAAGATGTTGTTGCCAAAGACAAAGGCGTCAAGTAGCTTTGCGATATTGACCGGGTGGCTTTGATAGGTCACCCAAGGAGGTCCTCGAGGCGGCCCATGTCGATCTCGCGTGTCCTTGCTACGGAGGAAGCAGTGCTAGGAGGAGGAGGAGGAGGAGGAGGAGTAGTAGTGGGGTTGGTGATAGAGTGGAGCTCGAAGAGGTTGTAGAAGACGCGATGGTCCGGGAGGGAATGGCGAAATCCAAAGAGAGAGGTGCTACTAGAGAGGGAGGAGGCGCTAGTGCCGATGCCGATGTTGGAGGAGAGCTTGGGGAAGGAGGTGAAGGGGTAGTAGCCGCCGCTAGAAGAGGTGGAGGAGGGAGGGGCCAATCTTGGGGTTAGCAACGAGGAGAGTCTCAAGGAGGAGGAGGGTGGTCTTCTTGTGAGAGAACGAACGTGAGAGAGAGAGGGAGCGAACGATAAGAATGGTTTTTTATTTTTGTTTTTGTTTAAAAAGTAGAAAAGTAAAAAAAAAATTATACTTGCCATTTTTATTCTAAACCTATTTTTTGAGCACATAATTTGTCTTAGAAATTGGAAAATAAAATTATGTGACTAAACAAATTTCTTTTGTAAACTTGTTTAAAGAAATAGAAAAAAAAACGGAGAATCAAAATAGTTATTAGGGTTAATATCCTAAAAAAACCCCAAATTAGTACACATATGACAAATTTATCCTAAACTATTTTTTTTACCATAAAAAACCTCAAACTTGTACACTTGTGATAAATTTACCCCGACTGATTATAAAAAAACCCTAAACTTGTATATTTATGACAAATTTACCTCAAAATTATTTATTCGACCACAAAAAACTCTAGATTAATAAATTTGTGACAATTATACCCTCCACTAAATTGGATTAATATCACAAAAAAATCAAAAAAATTGTAAACTGTGACAAACGGAGTGTAAAATCTCAAATTGGTATGACAGTCAATTATCACATATTATTTTAATGAAAACTAACAGAGGGTAAATTTTTCACAAGTGTACTAATTTGAGGTAAGCTTGTCAAAAATATACCAGTTTGGAGTTTTGATGGTAAAAAAAATAATTTGGGGTAAATTTATCACGAGTATACTAGCTTAGGGTTTTTCAGGGTATTAACCCTAGTTATTATGCACAATCTTAGACAAATATGAGTGGAAATAAGATGACCTCGCCCTGAAAGGTAAAAACTACCCGTGACACATCCGAACCTCCAAGTGTAGCCTATACAAGATGCACGAGATCAGGCTAGTAGCTGTTCTAGCTACCAAAACAATGTCCCGTCTGCACCCACTCGTATTTGCTCCGACCAGGACGGGGGGAGGTATTAGTCACATCCGAACTTCAGTGCGTATGATTCGTTTAACATTATGGGGCTCCACGTGAAATTCACGTCGGCGCCGGGCCTACCGCTCCGGTACGTGCGGTAAACCTTGGAGTACCCGCACGAACGAGCAAATTGCCTTTCACGATGGAAACGTAAGGCCGCCGCTAGCCAACCGCTCCCCGCCACACCATCCTACGAAGTACCAACTCCTCGTGACCTGACAGCCACGTTACCGACCCGCCCTACGCCACTTCACCGCCGGGGCCCGCCGGCACGTCACCCGTTCCCGACCTCACGCATAAACGACAGACGTGTCATTCAACTGTACCACGAAGGTTCCAAAACACTACTACCTCGACGCCGCCCGGGAAGCCAAAGCGGACCCAAGATTCCTGGAATCCCACCCGCGTTCCGGAGCGCATGGCGACGGCGGCGGCGGCGGCGGCGCGTGCGGTGCACTGCCGGCTGTCGGGGGAGAGGCGGGAGTTGGCGGTGAGGAGGGAGCCGGCCGGCGGCCCGGTGCAGGTCTCGGTGCAGAGGCTGAAGCAGGCGGCGCCCAACGTCGGTAGCGGCGGCAATGGGAAGATCCTGCTGCAGCCCCGGCTGTGCAACTTGAGATCCTACGGCTCTGATCCGGTGGGGATCATTAAGACCAAGAGGGTTGACGGCGGCGGCTGCGACACGGTGCCGCCCTTCTTCGAGACACTGTCGGAGTACATCGAGAGCTCCAAGAAGAGCCAGGACTTCGAGATCATCTCCGGTCGCTTAGCCATGGTCAGTTTTTACTTGGTCTCCCCATCTTTTTTCTTTGAAAAGAAACTAACTTGCTTGATCTGACTGTTCTTGGGACAAGTTTCAGTTCAACAGCAGTTTTTCTGAATCTATGTATCTGTATATACACCTGGAATTATTGTGTGCGAACAACTCGATTCGATTGTTCTGCTTGATCGAAGTGAAGATCCATGGTTATGCTTCTGTCTCTGTTTATTGTTGATAGATTTGTAGTCATCTATTCCTTTACTGTAGCAGAAGATATTTTCAGTGGCAAGGTGAATAGTACAAGTTGAATTCTTCATCAAACAAGGGTGTACAGTTTCAGATTCTAACCATGGATTCGGATTCTACTCGTGTTTTGCCTGATACATGATGTTACATGTACCCAAGGTGAATTTACTTGTGCTGATGTAGTTCGGAGGTTGTTATAATTGGTGGGTTGTCTGCAGATTCTAGATACAAGGAGAGTTGTTTGTCAATTCTTCAGTCGAAAGTTATAGGAATGAGTCATGTAAGGCCAAATTTTACAGATTTCTTCTCGGGATTGGAGAGTGCCCAATTTGTACTGAAGCTTGGAGCTGCTCATCCTAGAAAATTACAAGATTTTTCTAAAGTTGAAAGGTTAAATGTGAATTAAGTATCGAAATATTTGGTTACTGATGTCCCGATTGTACTGTGTGTACAATACGGGTGCTCCGTCTAGACTAGGTTAGCTCATTTCGCGTCGAAACGGTTGTTGCCTTGTCTTGTGCTGTGCTGATCTGCTTCCCCAGAATTTGCTCATTGACTGATATGAATCAGGAAGTGCATGATCTGACCTTATGAAAGTGGATGTTATTGTCGACCAGATTGTCTTTGCGGCGACAGTGGCAGAGGAGGCAGTCACCGGAAACTCCCTGTTCAGGAAGATGGATGTCCAAGGAATTGCCGAAGCAGCAGGGGTGTGCCTCGGAGCCGTCGCATGTGCCGCATTCTTTGCTTGGTTCTCTAGCGCCCGGACCAGAGTAGGTCGTATCTTCTCCCTCAGCTGCAACACGCTCATCGACTCCCTCATCGACCAGATCATTGACGGGCTGTTCTATGAAAGCGAGCTTAGTGATTGGTCCGACGAGATGTGAAGCAAGGATTGGACAACGCAGGATCATGCAGCCATGCCATTCGAGGTTTCCGGAATTTATAGCCCTTCTCTTGTGTGTGAAAATTCTAGCTGATATATACCAAGAAAGTAGGAAAGAATAGCGAGAATGAGAAGTCCAGCTGGGAATTAGGCATATAGTATTATGAGATAATGATAATTTGCTGCGAATAACGAAATCGTTATGTGAAGAAACAAGCCATCGAGGCAGAACTCGATGCTGCCGCGAGAGAGCTGATACTGTAATCTGATCTGATATAGTTGGGTTGGGGTGTGATAGATTTGATTAGGTGGTTAGATATATAAGCAGCTTAATTTGCTCTCGAGTGTTAAAGATGGTGGTTATAGTGCACTTTCTTGTTCGATGTTCTTTGTTTTCAAGTACTAGCTGCGCAAGGTACTTGGTTTTTGCACTCTTGAAACACCACTCTGCATTGTCTGCAATGGAGGTCTTTTACACGCATCGCCCCGATCACGTCGAGGAACGAGGAGATATTCTCCGGTCGGAGATCGAGAAGAGCATAGCTCCAAGGCCCGACAATTCTTCTTGTTAACCTTGCGAACGAGATCGTATAGGGACAGACGTGACGGCGAGTAGAGCTGAGAGTGGTCGAGTCAGCCATAGAAAGGTTTTCTATCTTCCATCCGGCAAGTTCATTGTGGACGTGATCCACATTGATTGAATGTGGGGAAAAATACCCAAAAAGAAAAGCCTTTTAATTGGACTAATTTAGTCTTAAACATTTTATCATACCATCTCAGTCCATTGAATCAATTTAGGTTGAAAATTGTTAATGTAATCGCCAACTCTCTTATTACTTTTTTCTTTTTTCTTTTTTTTCTCTTCTCCTTCTTTTCTTTTTTTTTCTTTCCTTTCTCTTTTCTGTTTTTTCTTTATTTCTAAAGACCTCGGAGAAATCGAAGTCTTGAGAGGGCGAAGAGGAGCAGAGAGCGGAGGACGAGGACGACAAAGTGGTGAGCTTGGTGAGATCAAGAGCGAACTCGTTTCTTACCTTCTTTCCCTGCAGAGCGGGCACCATCTTCCAGTGACTCTCAGCTGAGCGGATCGAGATCAAGAGCAAACTTGTTTCTTACTTTCTCTCCTCTCATTTAGTAGCATAGCACACGACAGCACTCGATGCCCATAGAGATACCCGATCCCTTGCGCCATCCATCTCCTCTCCTTGCATCGTTGTCCCTCTCTCTACAACGAGATCGCTCGTGGCATGCCATTGCAAGCCACCCGAGCTCTGTAGTAAAGCTCGATGGCCTTGACCTCAAATCTGCGCCGCGGCGGAGAGAATCAGACGTCATGGGAGTGTCGGACTAGGCAGGACTCTCGGATGGGGGAGAGAATGTGAGTGGATGTTAGCTTTTTATGTGTGGAGATAATTTGGAAAATAAAATGGTAATTTGATGAATTATGTTAGAGTGAGAGATAAATTATAGGTTTTGAAATTTGACATGAGAAGCAAGTTGAAGATAAATTTTTTGTAACTCCAACTTTAGAAGACTTGCCCACGTTAGGGTAACTTCAAAAACAATCGATCTTGCCCGGCCACCGGACCTGCGCAGTAAATTCCACTCTATATTCATGGCGATCTCTATTTCTCTCTCCTCATCTCTCACTCCCAAACTACATGGCTCCTCCGCATTCCGCCTCCGAATGCACGGCCCTGCCGAACTTCATCCGCGATCCAAGGCCATTGGCCTAGAGCTAGGTTCTTCGGGTCTGCCACTCGAGCCGCCGCCGGTGAGGACTTGCCCCGCGACTACGGCGAGATGTTCCCTGAGGCCACCTGACGTTGTTATGAGGCTTGTATAGGATTGGAGTCCTCGGCAAGGAGGCATTCTACTTCCTGGACTCGCTTCACGCCTCTGGTTGCTCCGTTCAGCAGGGGCCTAATAACCTAAAAAAGCTGAAATTTTAGGCTCAATCCCAATTTTATTGTAAATATTTTTTGTCTCGTAAAGATATTCACAACTTCAGACCAGTCTCAATTTTATTGTAAACTTTCTTTGTTTCTTGAAAAACACCTCAGCTTTAGTTCTAATTATAAATTTATCCTATTTTTTTTTTTTTGTATGATAAAAAATCACCGACTTTTACATGGGTCTCAATCCTCCCTTAGTGATCTAAAGTGGTATTTACACGTTATTGCCCTAGTTCTTTTTTTCCCAAATTTTATATTTAAGAAGAGGTTTTTTTAGATGAATTTCCATATAAGCTCAAACGACGTCTTCTTAGATCTAAAATTTGGGTAAAAACTAGAGCAATTAGGGTCAGCTTTCTTCATTAACTCCCACTATTAAAAAGAGTCTTCTTCCTATTTTGTTCGAGGATTTTCATTTTGTGCTTGGTCTTCAATCTCTTTAGTTTAGGAGTGTTCTACCTATCATGGTTAGAGAGCTCGTGCTCGAGACACTTGGCTTGAGACGCTCGAATAGCTCGTGCTTAAGAGTTTTTCATTGGACAGAAAAAAGTTCAGGGTGGAATTAAGAATGAACCTAAAGTTAGGTATTTTTTATAAGAAAAAAATTATGATATAATTGAGACTGGACATAAAATTAAGGATTGTTTAGAGTATTAACCCGTTTGGCAGGTTCGCCTGAAGCAAGGCTTCCCCTTTTATTCCCCGCAGAGTGAAGTTTCTTTCTGTTTCTTTATTCGCTTTGAAGAAATATTGGATATTTTATTGTCAATTTCAACTCCTCGAGAAGTGGCGTGCATCAAGTCAATCGAGGAATTCAGGTCATGATTCTATGTGTCCAAGTTTGGCAATCCTAGGGTGGGATAAGCATTGTATTTACCTGGTTTGCAGATTTTAGTTATTCTTGTATTTTGTTTTATTTTTCTTTTATTAATGTGTTCCCTCTCTTCACATCATTTAAAACAAGATCTGTCTTTACGTGTAGCTTGGATCTTGATTATATAGTCCATTTCTATTTTTGTTTGGCGATAGGTACTTAATTTTTTGAACAATTGAAGCCGCTCAAAATAAGAAAATGATGACATGATAATAAAAGCTTTTACATGAGATTTTCATACAATGAGATGACAATCTTGACTAACTATTAATGTCATCGGTTCACAAGTACGAGAATATTTTATGTAACGGCCTGACTATGAAACCAGAAGCCATGTGACGCAGCAAATGTAGGGAGTTTTTCAGAAAATTAAGTTCCATTCTAATCAATCATGACATTGAATCTAAGATTAAAATCTTACAATGGTGGCGACGCTGGGAACGCGAGGTTGCCTCCTTCACCAAGTGAAGGGCAAACATGGTCGAATTAAGTTTTACCCCTTTTCTACACGAATGTATTTTGTTGCACAAAAATTATTCTTAATACTGAACATTCAAGCTCAAAATTCGAGAGCATTGAGACCTAAGTTTATGCTCCATCTGTTGGGATTTTGAGATACCAAGTGCTATGTTAAGTATTAGGAAGTATTAGGAAAAGCTTCGAAACACCCTCATAAGATTTAAATAACTCGATTATGCTAATTGTTTGGAATTGGATCCATGCGCTCACTTAGATTGTAAAGAGAAAAAGTGTCTAGAGAGAAAATTGTTTGGGATTGGCAGATTGTAAAGAGAAAAAAAATGTTTAGAGAGAAGTTTTGGGAGGGAATGTTTTTTTATTGACCAAGTGGTGGAGAAATACAAATGAAGGATGACACCCTTTTTTATTTAAAAGTATCTCTTGTTATAACCGTTAATTGCTTTTTGATCTAACGGTGAATATGTATCTTTTAATTTATCAATTACTGGCCCTTATACTTGAAAATGTATTTGAAAATAGAGGATAGAAAATGTCGTTGGGATGAAAATTTTGGATGTTCTTTTTGGTAATTTCCCAAGATAGTAATTAATCCTTAAAGTATTTGTTTAGTGGTATAATTGCCAAAATCATCCTCAAATTTGATCTCCATGTCAAATACCCGCTTCACGTTTCAAAACTCCAGTTTTGTATCTCCCAACCTAAAAAATTGCATTTGTCTCGTGCGCACCCAGGATCTATTATACCCAAAATCGTCTCCGACTATCTTTCCTTTCTCTCACGCACGATGACATAACTTGATGCCGTCAAAGAAGCCCGACTCCTTGCATTTTCCACGCCACTCTCCTTACATACTCATGTATACCCATGACGGGATTGCTCGCGGCCTAATAATACCGACACCGACATGCAACATGTAACATGACGCGATATGATATGCCAACATGTTTTTTTTTTTTAAACAAAAAAAAAGAATTCCGATATGTTGAGATACGTTATTTATTAAATGTATATTTATATATATACATGATAAATTATCATTTTTATGATTATTTTAATCAAATTAATTTGATTGAAATTCATAAATAAATAGATAATAAAAAAGAGTCTAAAATGAATTTACACTAAAAAAATTGATCAACTATTTGTTAATATCATTCATCGTTTCAATTTCACATGTTCAACTCCATTCGATAATCCATAAAATTTGAAGGAAAAAAAAAGTAATCTACATTCGGAACTTGCATGTCAAAATGTTTCTGGAGAAAAAAAAAAAAAACAAACTTGGATGTGAATTATGTGTCAGAGGAACTAAGGGCGCGTTTGGTAACGATCTGCTTCCTGAGCGATTCTCGAGCGAACGATTCTTTTGATTCTTCCGGAACCATTCTAAGCATTTTAAGCTAGTTTGGTAATTGTCAAAATTTCGATTCGGAATAAATTGCGTTTGGTACCGTATTTATTAATTCTATTCCAAATCAATTTCTTTTAATTTTTAAATAATTTTTTTACTTTTTTCCTTTGTTTTCTTTTCATTTTTTAATTTTTCATTTTTTCTTTTCATTTTTTCATTTTTTTCTTTTCTTTTTCCTTTTTTTCTTTTCTTTTTCTTTTTTTCCTTTTTTCTTTTATTTTTCTCACCTCCTTCTTCTTCTTCTTCGGCCGGCCGCCGGACCGGCGACCTCACTCGAGCGTCGCCGGCCCTCGGCGAGGCCGGGCCGGCTCGTCGGCCGAGCCTCGCCGGCCACCCTCGCGGCCGACGGGCGAGGCTCGCCTAGCCCCGCCGAGGCTCGGCCGAGCCCCGCCGGTGGCCGAGCCGACCTCGTCGGGGTTGGGCGAGGCACCCGGGCCCACCGGCGGGCCGGGCGAGCCTCGCCGGCCGCGAGCCTCGCCCGGCCACCGGTGGGGCCGGGCGTCGCGAGGCTCGCCCGGCCCACACCCGATCTCGGCGAGGCTCGGCCTCGCCGATCTGGGCGAGGCCGAGCCTCGCCGGTGGCCGGGCAAGCCTCCGCGAGCTCGCCGGTGGGCCGGGCTTGCCTCCGGCAAGCTCGCCGGACCTCGCCACGTCCGCGAGCCTCCGCGAGCTCGCCGGACCCGGCGGCGGCGCGGCGGACGGTGGCCCGGCGGCGGCGGTGGACGGCGGTGGCGGATGGCGGACGGTGGCGGGCGCGGTGGACGGCGGGCGTGAGATGGCCGAAGGAAGAAGAAAATTTTGATTCTCAAATTGATTCTCGGAACAAGAATCAACTATTTTTTGATTCTTGATTCTGTTCCCAATCTGTTCCCGGGAACAAATTTGTTCCGAACAAAAATTTTACCAAACGCGATTCTAGGCCGAAACCGATTCCGGAACAAAGAATCGGACTTTAGCACTGTTTGGATGGTTACCAAACAGGCCCTAAGAGTCTAAAGAAAAAAAAAATACTGGATTTTTCTTCTTTCCTTCTTTTTTTATTTTTTATTTTTACATATTTATATTTTGACCCCTAATTATTTAAAATTTTTAAATAAATTCATGCAAGTCGAAATCATGTTTTGAAATTTCAAACTCGTATGTCGGAATTCTGGACTCACATGTCAGGAGAGTTGATGTCTGATATATGTTGATTAAGTATTGGAGAGTGTTGGACACATTTTGAAGTGTTGGACACGATACGAATACTCTGAAAAGTGTTGGTATACAACATGTCGTTTTGAGCCACGCCGAGCCCTTGATTCGCGGTTGCTGAGGCTGGGCGAAGTTTGGCGGCGAGCCGCGCGAGCCCTACGGTGGAGGACAACGATGGCGACCTTGTCGAGGTCGAGATCTCGAGATCTCGATCCAGCCTTGAGGCCGTCGACCTCAAATCTGACTCCGTAAGACACACTCAAATGGGGAAAAGAGAGCCGAGTGAACGCTGGATTTTTAAATGTGGAGACAACTCGGAAAATGAAATGGCAGTAATTTGATGACTACGCATGAACGAGAGATCCGATCTGAAATTTATTATAAAAGATTAAGGATAAATTACAAAATTTTGAAATGTGAGGATAGTAATTAACATAAGTTCTTTATAAGGGATAATACCTGAAAAACCTTAAATTAGTATATATGTGATAAATTTACAGAAAATTAATTTTTTAATTACAAAAATCTCAAACTAGTATATTTGTGATAAATTTATTTTAAGCTAATTTTTGAACGTAAAAAACCTAAACTGGAATATACTCATGATAAATTTACCTTAAATTAATTTTCTGATTATCAAAAACCCTAAGCCGGTACATTTATAATAAATTTACCTTTTATTAATTTTCATCAAATTTTACTGTTAAATTTGCTAAAGTAACTGCCATATGGTGTCGTGATATGAAATCCATAAAGTTAATGCGATGAAAAATCTCAAATTTGTCACATGTGTACCTTAAATTTATCATAGGAGCAATACCATTAAATTTATCACACATGTATCAATTTGAGATTTTTACCCTATGGATTTCCATGTGGATTTTCCATGTCACCATACTATGTCATCATATGTCATTTAGGTCAACAAATTTAACATTTAAATTTAACATAAGTTAATAGAGCGTAAATTTATAGGGATAGCTAGTGGTTAAAAAATTAATTTGAGACAAATATATCGGTTTGAGATTTTTTATGGTCAAAAAATAAATTTTGGATAAATTTATCACAAATGTATTAATTTGAGGCTTTTCAATGTATTAAGTCTTTTAATAAGTTTTTTTTTTTTTTTTTAATCGGTCATACTATATTCCTACTTTAATAGACTTTTGACCTACTTTCTTGTAAAGCGTGGGAGTCCAAACCCACTCTTGAAACTAAACGTCTCCACCCTAACTCTCCAGAGGAGGTGGGGATTCGAACCCTCCATCTCCCTGATCCAAGTTGGAAGCAATTAATCTTTGCCGAATCAGTGGACCCGCGCTTCTTCAAGTGCTTCTCCATCCCCGTCCTCTGCACACCCTCTTCTCCTCCCTTCTTCCTTCCTCCTTCCACCACTCTTTCTCTCTCTGCTTTGCACAGTAGATTCACTCCTCTTTCATGGCGACCTCTACCTCTCTCTCCTCCTCCTCCTCCTCCTCTCTCGCTCCCAAGCCATGCGGCTCCCCCGCATTCCCCTCCAAATTTGCCGCCTCATCAACCTTCGCCTGCAACTCGAGGCCGCTGGCCTAGAGCTAGGTGGCTGACTACGCTGAGTGATTCTTAACTACATGTTAATATCATTTGTTCATAACCAGGAGAAAATATCTTATGTGATGGCTCAACTATGAGGGTAGATGCCATGTAACTTGGCAAAAGTAATTTTTTTAGGGAGTTAACCCTAAATTACTACTCTGTTCTAATCAATGAATATCTCCATGACATTAAATTCGAGACTAATATTCTGCGACGGCGAGCTGCCAAGTAAAGGGGGCAGCATGTGATTGAATGTAGTCTTACCCTCTCTCTCCATGAATGCAATTTGCTGTCTGAAATTTGCTTTTACAGTGAATTTGATGTTCTAGGAAATGATATTGGACATTCAAAATGAAAGAAGTGAGGGTGAAGAACACAAGCCCTTTCTCCAACCCCAAATCCATAGGAGATGGGGCAATTGTCCTGAAGGAGATGAGGGATCCTACATCGGAAACAGAGCAACCATCCTTCAAATTCAGCGGAGGTACGATGGCGTTATAGTTTAGATTACATTTCGTTGGGGGTTAAAAAAATAAAAATGAAAAGGCCATAGGTAGAAGATGGGTGGAAAAATGGAGAAAATTTGCATATTTTGGTTAATTTTGTTTTCAACGCTTTTTTTTCCTTTTTTTTAAATTAAATTTATTTTGGCAAGTTGCCACGTTTGCCAAGTGAAGGGGCAATAGGTGGTTGAATGTATTTACATGAATACAATTTGTTGTCTGGAATTTGCTTTTCCAAGTAATTTGATTTTCTAGGAAGTGATGCTGGACATTAAAAATGGAAGAAGTGAGGAAAAAGAGCCACTAGTCCCTTCTCCATACTCAATTCCAGAGGATATGGCTTTCAGAAAAGGATGATGGCAGCAGCCCTGAAGGAGATGAGGACGTGCATTAGAAATAGATCAGCCATCCTCTATAAATAGATCAACCATCCTCCAAATGCAACGGAAGTAAGATGGTGTTATGCTTTAAATTACGTTTTGTCAGGGATAAAGAAAATAAAAATCAAAAGGTGATGAGTAGAAGATTTGTTGATTTTGATTATTACTATTTTCTATTTTTTCTTTTCCCTTTTTTGACATTGAATCTGACCTCCAAAATTGTCGAGGTCTCATGGGGATCATTCGCCCGAATCATAGAGAGAAAGTATTTAGAGAGAAAATTATGAGAGAATATTTTATGTTACTCGAATATTGGAAGGAGAGAGCACCCTTATTTATACAAAAATTCCTCCCATCACAATTGTTGATTGATTTTTGATCTAACAATGGAAATTACATTCTCCGTATAACAATTATTACCATTTATCGCAAAAATACTATATAACTCAATGCATTTATTGTATCTTTGTTCTCAGGAATATTTTAGTGGAATCTACAAAACGACACTTAAGATATGTTTGATAACCATTTCGTTTCCATGAATAATTTATAATAAGAAATGATTCTTTTTATTTTATTCCCCAAATGAATTTCTAAGCATCTTAAAATATGGTAACTACTCAAAATTTTCATTCTAAAATATAATTGTGTTTGGTACCACATTTAAAATTTCTAATCCAAACTAATTTTTTTTTTTAATTTTTTTTTTAGTAATTGTATTACTTTTTTCTTTTATTTCTCTTTTTTTTCAAGCTTTGGCTAGTTGCTTGACCTTTGGATGACTAGTGACCGGCCAGACGAGGGTCGGCGACCTCGCCAAAGCGTTGCCGAGCCTCGTTGAGCGAGCCTCACCAGCAGTTGGGCTAGGTTTGGTTGACCTCACCTAGCCAAGGGTTGCCCGAGCCTCACCGGTGGCTAGGCGAGCCTTTGGTGAGCTTGCCGGAGCTTGCCCAAACTAGTCACCGACAATGGTGGCAACGGCAACAATCGATGGCGGTGGCGGTGGAAGAAGAAGAGAGAAGGAAGAAGAAGAAAAAAGAGAAAAAAGAAATTTGGATTGGCTTGATTTTTTAATTGCTCTATAAAACAAAGAAGTAACTTTTTGTAACATTTGATTCTATTCCAAATTTATTTTTTTTGAAAAAAATTATTACTAAGAATAAAAAATTTACTAAATATATTTTTATTCTATAAATAAAAGAATACAATCAGGTAATATTTGGCCTCTAGTCAGATAGATCCTTAGTTAGTCTTCTTGAGTCAATCTCTCCACCCACGTGAGAGAGATTTTTATAATTTCGAACTTCAAAAAGAGCTTCGAAAACAATCAATCTCTCTGGCCCCATCGCCGGACCCGCGCTTCTTCACGTGCTTCCCGGTCCCCGTCCGCCACGCTCCCTCTTCTCTTCCCTTCTTCATCCTTCCTTCTTCCTTCCACTCCTCTCTCCCTCTCTCTCTCTCTCTCTATCTCTACTTTCTCTCTCTACTGTGCACAGTCGATTCACTCCACCTTCATGGCTACCTCCATCTCTCCTCCTCCTCCTCCTCCTCCTCCCTCGCTCCCAGGCTACGCGGCTCCCCCGCGTTCCCCTCCAAACGCGCCGCCTCGCCGGCCTTCGCCGGCCACCCGAGGCCGCCGACCTGGTGCCGGGCCCTCCGGCACGCCCCGCGAAGAAGGCCGCCGCCGCCCCCGTCGCCGTCGCCGTCGCCTCCCGCCGCCGTCGGCGAGGACCTGCCGGCCGACTACGCCGAGTGGCTCCCCGTGGCCGACGCGACCGAGCAGAGGCGCGCCGGCGTGCTCCTCCACCCGACGTCGCTCCGGGGCCCGTACGGGATCGGGGACCTCGGCGAGGAGGCGTTCCGCTTCCTGGACTGGCTCCACGCCTCCGGCTGCTCCGTCTGGCAGGTTCGCGTGAAGCGAGGCGGCGCCGTTTTTTCTTTTTGTTTCCCGCGCAGGATGAAGTTTCTTTCTGTTGCTTTATCTGTTTTGAAGAAATATTGGATATTGTTTGTCAATTTCATTCCTCGTGAGGAATTGAGTTCATGATTCTATGTTTTCAACTTTGGCAATCCTGGGTTGGTGTAGTCATTAGAATTTACTTGCTCTGTGACTGCAATTGGTTTTCTTTGCTAGAATTGACTGGGGCATTAGGCTAGATGTACAGTTTCGATGCACTGCTGCAGTCTTTACTATGTTTTTACTCCCTTCTATGTCTTTCAGGAGTGATCGTGTCGAAATTTTGAATAGGAACTGTTTGTTTAAAATATTCTATTGGTGTTGAATCTGAATTGTTTGTTTGTTTTCCACTTTTCAGGTTCTCCCTCTTGTCCCCCCTGCAAGGAAACCTTATAATGGGGGGTCTCCTTATTCTGGCCAGGTGACATAACCTCCTTTTGCTATCGTTTTGTTAGCTGTGAGATTTCTTTCTTTTCACTGTTTGAGTAACTTATATGTGAAATTGTGCAAAAAATAAGGTGTTCCTTCTATAGCCAAACCTCAGAAACTTTCATTGTCCTTACTGGCTCTCTGGTTTCTTCATCAATGCCTGGGTTGACTTTAGAAAGCACCAATCTGTGATAAATAACTGAAAATTATTGCTCTTTGCCTTTTAGTAATTACTTTGGCTCAAATTCTTTTTTCAATTGTTGCTGATATTTAAAATTGAGATGTTGGAGGCAACATCTAAGTTATGTCTGTCTGAATCATAATGTTTTTATAGATAAAGATCAGGGTAGAGATTTTTACAATGGGCTGCAGGAGGAAAGTTGTACCATGTCCATATGAAGATTTTGAAATGCTTAAGATAATATAAACAGTTGATAGAATTCAGGCAGGTTTTTTTTTTTCCTCATTACTATTGCAGATTGCCAGTGAGAGGCCATAAAGAAAACCTTTCATATGGACTTGTGCATGTTTATCCTTATTGCTATGTGGTGAAATGATGTGGATAAATAATGTCGTTAATTTGGGTATTTGCATTACTTTTTGAATTGGCCTTTCTGAGAGAGTTTATGCCACAAGAGTCAGGAATGAACAGTTTAATGTCCCTTGCTGAGTGGTTGTCATATTATGTGAATGATAATTGGCCTCTGACTCTTTGATTCAGTTTGCATGATTAGCTTTTGTCATACTGGAATTTGAAAACTTACACCAACGAGACTACATCCTTATAAAAAACTGGATTGATCCCCACCAGGCATGCAATCCTGTGGATGCCATTTAAGGAGAGTTCCATTGTGGTTGACAGGATGCTAATTGTGGCAACACACTCCTGATATCTCTAGAGGAGCTTGTAAAAGAGGGTTTGCTAGGGAAGGATGAACTTCCAGATGTGATGTAAGAAACTATATGTTGGTGTAAGGAACAAACATATTGAGGTCCTTATGATGGTTGTAGGTGTCTTGCTTACAAATTGTTACCTATTTGCAGTGATGCTGACAGTGTGAATTATTCGATTGTTGCTGAGTTGAAGGATCCTTTGATAGCAAAGGTAATTGGGTAAATAATTTATAGCCATCTCTTATATACCTGTTAACTTGCATCGTGTTTAAAAATATTTGGGCATAGTGTAACTTTATATCTTTGTTCATGTTTCCTCCAATTGCTCTTATATGCATGCACAGTCATGATATGTGTCAATCAGTAGGACTTTTTGCCCATCATACATATGTAGTTTGTATGCTACTTTTATTGGAATTATTCCTAAGAGAGGCAGTGTGCTTAACATCATGGATGTCCGCCCTATTAATTTAGTGAGCAATGCAACAAAATTCTTACTTAGGTGCTCGCAATGAGATTAAAATGCATTATCGGTAATGTGTTGGTTCCTCAAGTCCTTGTTTTGAGGGAGGCAAATTCTAGATGCAGCTTTGGGTGCAAATGAATTAGAGGATTCCTAGCTTAAGGCGAAGAAGAAAGGTGTTTTTGGCAAGATTGATAAGGAGAAGGCTTATGATCATGTTTTGCAGGATTGCCTCTTGTTTGTTTTGAAGAAGATAGGCTTCGGGAGCAGTGGTGTAACTGGATAAAACTGTGTATTTCGATCCTATGCTTTTCTGTTCTAGTTAATGGTTGCTCAACTGGTTCTTTTAAATGTTTTCAAGGTCATAGACAAGGTGACCCTTTATCCCCCTTGTTATGACCAATGCAGAAACTACAACAAAATTAAAATTGAGAAGAATAAAAGAACCCATAGATTTACATGGAAAACTGCTGTGGGAAAAATTATGGGGAGAGGAGAAGCAAAATTCACTATGGAAATTTAATGATTACAAAAGGTGGCTTGAAAAACTTAAGACTCCTTTTGTCTCTGCTTAAAACCTAATTACTTGAGAAAATTTATACCGCTCCTGACTGTGGGGGCTGCACCCCCACACCCCCTTCAAGGATTGGTGTCAGGTTCATTAGGCCCAACCCTTCCACTACCAATACTAAATGTTCATTTTCGCCACAAATTACAATTTGGTATCAAAACTCAATTTGGTTGAATGCCTGAAACAGAATTCTAGACATTCTTAACACCTCTAGATGTTTATCCTGGCGATGGAGGTACTTAGCAAAATGCAGTGGAAAAGTGTCTTAGTTTGGTTGATTTTCTGGCTTTAAAGTGGACAGTTGTAGGATGGAAATGACTTTCTATGTCATCTTGCAGAAGATACTATCATTGTCTGTGAAGATGATGTTCAATAGTTACTTTATTAGATGATTGTACTCTTGGGTTTTGTGGCAATTTCTGGGTTTAACATGAATCTTAGTAAAGCAAGCATATTTGACAAGGTGAAGGAATGAAAGACACGTTGTCATCTTTGGTTGTGGGTTGTCAGCTAGGTTCTTTTTCAATCACTGGTGCTGATTCGAAAAATTTGAGAGGAGATCTTTCAAAAGCAATCTTATTGTATGTTGGTACACTTGATTCAAATAATATTTTGTGGGTTGAGACCAATTTGAAGTTCCATTTGGAGATCAAGTCTGCAGTAGGAGTGGAACAAGATAGCTTGGGTTCGGGAGGGATCTTCTCCTTTTAATGGAAATTGGCTTGAAGGTTTACACTTTTAGAATAGTGGAAACTTGTACATGTATGAAAATTCTTAGACACCATAGGTGATCATTTGTCCTGTAATTGAGCTCCCGTTTTGTTTTAAGAGCTGTTTTGTGTAAGGCTTTAGTTTTTTGAGTTCAGTTTTGGCTGTGGGTTTTCACCCCCTTGGTGCTCAATTTGTGATCCTTTTACCTATAAAGGGAACTCTTCTTTCTCAATTACTATATGATTCTTGAACTTGGGTTTCTTAAATACAAAATACTCTGGCTAGCAATATATACACAAATATATTGACTTTGCAGTGGCTTTTCAAGTTAAATTAATTGCTCTTTATATCCTTAGGCTGCAGAGAGGCTCCTACAGAGTGAAGGAGACCTCAAGCGTCAGTTTGAAGACTTCTGTAATGACCCTCATATATCAAGTGAGACTGGTTTTAATACTTTTGCAGAGCTGAATATTGTGTCATTGACTTTGGCATGCTCTTCTCTGTGGACATTTTTTAAACTTTTGTTTACTTTTCTCAAGTCAGGAGATTGTTGAGTGACTGTATATACTTTAATAGATTTTCTCACCATTTTCATAAATTAGTATATCGCACCATGCCAAAACAATAAGAAAGTTTGATGCATTATTGACATTGTAAATAAAGGCTGTTCAACTCAAAAAACTGAAAAAAGAGAGGAAATTATGAAATTTTAACCTCAGGTAAGTCTCCAGCAAAAACCAAAAATATTGGTTCTTATTCACCAAAAAAAAAAGGGGGAGACCCTAAAATAACAAAACATATAATTGGCACATCGGGAGATATTCAAAGATTGCAAAAATTGTATATTACACTTGTGTAAATGTACTTATTCATGGATGTTAAAAATTGTAATTTCCATTAATCTTACAATTAAATTTAGAACTGCAATAAGCAAGGCAACAATTGTAATTTACTGATGAATCACTCGTTATGCATGCTTAATTAGAATATCTAAGCATTGAGGATTAAATGGATAAATGACAAATTTTGCACTTCATATGGGTCATCACAAGGAAAAAAACATTAATGAGTTTAGTATTCCTCAGATTTTGATATGTGCTTTCATTCTGACTCTCAAATAGAGGTAACGATCGTATGTTTACATACTATAAAATTTATCTACTTATTGGCATTGGTAATAAATCATGGTCAAGCATAGGTAAAATGATTGAATACGAAGCTCATCACATGATGATTAGCAATTTCTTTTTGTCAGGAAATTAGATTGGTTTTTTAAACAATATTTAACACTTTCTAAAATCGTGAATGAGAAAGCATTAGATCTTTTTAGTTGATGTTCTCGAACTTTTATTCTTTACATATGAAAAGTTATGTCACATCCTATGAAATGATGTCACCTCTAACGTGTATGTATTGCCAATATTCCCAGTGGCTTTATACCTCACTTCTCAAATAATAATCCTAGTGCAAATAAGTGGATGGTTGACAAATTTTATTTTTAGAGTAATTTATTTAATATTTAAAAATAAATTTGGTTTTTTAAGTAATGAAGTTTAAGGTTAACCTTAAATTACCTATTAAAAAATGAGAAAAGGAGTGACTTGTAGTTTCCAAGCAAAAGAGCAAAAGAATAAAAAAAAAGAATCTAAATAGTAGCACCCGTGGTCCACCTGATTTACCAACTCCAAAATTCAAGTAAAAGAGAAGAAATTTTCTGAAATATCCTCGAAGTGGCCACATCACCCCATTATTATCTCCCACTTAATCACTTTAATATATATAGAATGTCTTCAGCATTCTCTATGGAATTTTCTGTCTCTCAAAGGTCCTAAATTCTTTGCCAGTCATAATTTATCGTGATGCTTAATGAAAGGGAACTAAAATAAATTCCCTCCAACAGAGTGCTTCTCATTTTGTGCTGGGACTGAACTGCTAGACATGCAATCATCATGAATTAGGAGCTTATTGAAAGACTCTCCACTCCTTGTGCATTGGCTGCCCCCAATCAACAATAAATTTAAAAAGTTTACCCAACTTGGCCAAGAAAATGATAAAAACTTGCTATCTAGACAGAAAGGTATCTTCCTAGGAAAATGATCATTCAAAATTGTGTATGGGCAAGGAAAGTAACTTTAGTCTGTTTAGCAGATTACAGATTTGTGTACCTGACCACGTGCATAATTTGAGATTCAACCGGTAGCGTTTGCATAATTTCCTTGGATATTGATATGCTACATTAGCCGCTTCCGTTTTCTTCCTCCATCACTGATTCTTATCTGTCATCCTCATGTTGCTCTATTTGCTCAGTTCTAATTTTCCCATTTCACTTATGTTATTTCTCTCTTCCAATTGATAATGATTTTCTTGAACCAAATTTTACTATTTTCACTTAGAACTAGCTTAGACATGCAAAGCTTCAAATAACTCATTTAATCCCTTCTATCCTGCAGGTTGGCTCCAAGATGCAGCTTATTTTGCTGCTATTGATGATACTTTGGACACATCCAGCTGGTATGATTGGCCTGAACCATTAAAAAATCGCCACCTTGCTGCATTGGAAGAAATTTACCAGAGTAAAAAAGATTTTGTAAGTCCATTGAACTAGAAATTGCATTTGCTTTGTGCTGTAGAGCTTCCCTTCCATAATATTATGAGCTGCTGATATAACTGTTCTTCTTTTACTGGCCCAGATAGATGTATTTGTTGCACAACAGTTTCTGTTCCAAAGGCAGTGGCAGGAAATTTGTGAGTATGCTCACATGAAGGGCATCAGAATCATGGGAGACATGCCAATTTATGTTGATTATCATAGTGCAGACGTTTGGGCAAATAAGAAACGATTTTTACTGGTGGGACATCATTTTCAGTTCTGACTAGTTCTTCTATGGGGACCATGCCAATGGGCCTGGCACTTTTTAAATTGCTTATCATTGTTTTATACCGCAGAATAGGAAAGGTTTCCCTTTGTTGGTTAGTGGCGTTCCGCCTGATGCTTTCAGTGAGACTGGTCAACTGTGGAACAGGTATGTGTGGCATATAAATTCGAGCACAATTAGCAGATGATTGCTTGTTTTTTTGCCACATTTTGTTGAAATTAGATGGACTTGGCTTTGCATTTACATATTATTGATTCCTCTGTAGGACACTAAGTACATAAGACAAGCTGTAAAATCTGTTGTAGATAGATGCTGGTATGTATTTTATGTCCTTTATGTGTCTTTCATGAAGTAATGTGAAATAAATACCTTCACATTCTTTTGAGCAATTGTCAATCTCTACTATGTTCATTCGAAGTTAATAATTTCACTACGGTAAGTTATCAACTGATGGATGAATGAGGAATATTCAAAAAATGGTTATCAGAGATGAATCGTGGCAAATGAAGTGAAAAGCTGATGAGGAAAACACATCAGTCATTAAGTCGGCACTGAAATGTCCAACAATAGACAAGTGGCGCATCAAGAATTTGGGGTTGGGGATCGAGACATAAAATTTCATTAAAATATCAATGTAAAATTTTAATTTCAATAACAACATACCTAGGGGTGGAGGCTGGGGTGCGGGGGCCACCACTACCCTCGCTAGGTCTGCCAGTGCCCAGATTCTTACTCTTGAAATGAATGTAGTTGGCTGAAAAAAGTAACCAAAGTCAGAGGATTCTAGAAGTATTGACTTGTCTTGTCAGGACACCATTGCTTAACGTTGCCTTTCAAAATCACCGAAAGCAAACTAAACAGCAGTAAAAAAAAGGGAAAAATTTTCAACTGGTCTACCAGTGGAAATTTACAGCTGCCTATATAAGGAGGCAATTAGTGCCCTTTATATTGTCCAGGATATGAGAGGTTGCTTCTTTCTTGCCAATTAGGCATACCTAGTCATCTGACCATCACTGGGAGGCTATCAGCATATCTGCTTGAAGCGATTATATCTCCAGGACATATTTCTCAAGTGGTGTTGTTGTCCATGATCAGTAGTTTAGCTGGACTGCATGAAACTTAGATTCATGCTCAGAAATTGAAGTTGCAAGGCTAGCTATATGATGCATCTTGTTGCCGACATGCTTTGCCTCACCTATATGCACTACATGTTGCCATTTGTCTGCTATGTACTAATATACTAATTGACTTTGTGCCTGAATTAAGCCCTCTATATGACTGGAAAGCGATGGATAATGAAGGATTCTCATGGTGGATACGGAGGTTGCGAAGAGCTCAAAGTCTTTATGATGAATTCAGGATAGACCATTTTAGAGGATTTGCTGGATTTTGGGCTGTTCCTGCAGGTGAATTATCATAGATTAATGAAATATAACCTCTGTTGTTTTGTTTAATCTAATCTTATACTCTTACCTGAACAGAGGCAAAAGTTGCGATGGTTGGGCAATGGAAGGTTAGTTTTAAAAGTGAAGTTTCTTAAGTTATCTTTTTCATAAATATCCACTATACTTCTTCACTTGATGGCAGTAGGTGGGACCTGGAAAGCCTTTGTTTGATGCCATCTCCAAAGCTCTTGGAAAGATGAACATAATAGCAGAAGATTTGGTATGTCTTCTTTCACTGGTAGAGTAGTCATGAAATTTTTTATTATACTAGCCTGTAATTACCTTTTATTTGTCTAGTCAGTATATGGTTAACTCCTATGTGAGACTTAAAAACCATTGACAGTCTTTCTAGGATGAAACCTTCTTAGGTATGGAGTTTGATATTGATGCCTGGTGATCAGCTGATGGGTTGTGATATTCATTCTGTTTCTTTGTTTTCTCATTGATGTCCTGTCCTGGGTTTTTCGAGTCAGCCCTCTGTGGGAGTTATATGTTATATCTCAATGTGTCAAGAATTTTTCAGTCCCATGGCTTGTTTATCTCAGTATACTATGCATTTGATCTGCACTGAAGTTAGTTACCTCTCCCATCCGCATGTGCTCATAAGAGTTGTTTGACAACCTGCTATCTTAGCTCTGTTGTCGTCATTAACTAAAAATGTTTACAATGGAAATGCTGAATAATTGAGATGGTATTACATCAGTGGGGCTTAGCACCACTAAAGATCAGTTGATGATATTTCAGACAGTTTATTGCACTGTTGAGGGCTTGGGTTTGACTCTTTGTGGAAATTTTGATTGGCTGCATAGTGGTTAACATTTCTGGAGTAACAAGAGCTTCACCAGATTAAATTAGGCACACATAAAATGGAATTATCATGCATAATCATCATTCAATGGGAATAGTAGGTTCTACTTTTTTTGAAAATTGTCTTTTGGGCTCTATAGGCCATTCTTAAGAATCCAATTCATGCTCATCGGTAGTTGGAAGAAAGTTTTAACCAAAAAAGAAAAGGAAAAAAAGAAGAAAAAAAGGAACAAGAGAGGATTCAGTATGAAGTTAATTCACTAAATAGCAGAGGTAAGCTGGAGCAGCCATTGCAACTGCTGCTAATTTCTAACACACATTCTTCTTTTAGTCAATCACTATTGTATAACTTGGTTATCATACGCTTTAAGAGATACAATCCATGTAACTGTTAATAAAGGCATCTGTTGTCCCAAGAAATTTGTGCAAATCTCAGTTAAATTGGTTCAGCTTCATGAAAAGATTATGCTATCGCAGGGCGTTATCACGGAGGATGTAGTTAAGCTAAGAAAGTCCATTGGTGCTCCTGGAATGGCTGTGCTCCAGTTTGGTAAAGAACCCTAATCATATCGACTTTTCGGTTCTTTCACCTGCAAATGACAATATTTGTTGTAAATGTCTAACACCTAAGGTCCTTCCATTCTCTTGTGCAGCTTTTGGAGGTGATGCTGACAATCCTCACTTGCCTCATAACCATGAGAACAACCAAGTTGTTTATACAGGGACGCATGATAATGACACGGTAGACATGTTTTATGAAATACACTTTTCTTTATGGGCTATGCTGGGTCAGATCAATATTATTTGGATATTCAATCGAAAAGTTCAAGCTTGTAGGTGGATAGAGACCACTTGTAATAAGACCCATTATAATCCCACAGACAATGAACTCGGGAGATTCAGACACCTACTCTCATGTGCAAACATGTAGAATTGACAAATGGGGAGCCATATAGGCGAAATAAACCGAGCGAAACCTATTTCTCGCACCATGTTCGGCAAGTCAACCTAAACACTTAATCTCATCGGGAATGAAATTGAAACTACATAGCCTAGCAATATGGGATACTTAACTATATGGGGATTGGGATTTTATTTTTACTTTTTTTCGGGTGGGGTTGGGTGTTGGGGTCTCTGGTGTATGGAAGATTTCTCCAATTTTGTGTTAGATAATCTGTCACACTATATCCTGTCGAGCTTAAGAAGCATCCTATCATTTGAGACCAGAGATTAGGCTTGATGATGGTGGAAACCCACACATCTGGCCCAAGTTGAATAGATAAGACCTGAAAGCATTTCTTCTGTCTGAGATGAGGGGGGAAAAAGAGTACAGAATGTTTCACCTTTGCTGGTTTGAGAGAGAGAGAGAGAGAGAGCAGCCCTTATACCATGGTAGTGTCACAAGCTTCCATTGACCTTGTTGACTATATCACTAAATGGTTTCTCTCTTTAAGTTGTTTCAGTTCATGTCAACATTCTTTTTACATGGCTAAAGATGCAATATGACAAATGCGGGGGTTCACTTTGTCTGGTCCCTTCCTATGTTACGAGTGATGAAACAACTATCACTCTCAAATTCTGTTAGATCTCTTGACCTATCTAAATGATTCGGTACCAGTTGATTTTGTTTTGCCATGTCCTAGTTCCTCTTTGCTATACTATTGCACTGTTTTTTTTTTTTTTTTTTTTGGTAAGAAAACCATAGCCTTGGATATACTATTGCACTGTTAATGGCAACTAATGTCTGCTTTTGGAAATAGATACAAGGTTGGTGGGACAATTTGAACCACAATGAGAAGTCCAATGTAAGTTATTGTCCTTGAAGGAGTGCCCTTTCTAACGTTAATTATCCTCTTGCAAGAAGTTTCTAGGATCAATGCAGTTTGTTTTTTTTTTCTTCCCTTCTCATTGGCTACACTTTTCAGGTTCTTCAATATCTTGCAACTGATGGAGAGATTGACATGGCATGGATATTGATTCAGGCTGCTCTTTCTTCTGTTGCAAGAACTGCAATCATACCAATGCAAGATATCCTTTGTTTGGGAAGTTCTGCAAGGATGAATACCCCTGCAACTGTGGTAATTCATAATTGGATAGTCTTATTTTTCAAGAAGATGATGCTCACTTGGTTGGCCAAGAGATTTTTTGAAAGCAAAACTAGTTACTTTCTTGCAGCCCTAGGGAGCCATTTCTCATATTTGCTTTTTGGGGAACTAACAAAACCTATCCAACTCTTGCATTACTCATTGCACTTTGTGCCCTCTTGTTTCAAAACTTACACCTATACCCTTCTAGGTTTTAAGACTGTACTGTGAACCCTAAGGATTGAAGAGAACCTACACATCACCCCCTCTAGTTTCTGTTATTTTTTTAGTCTTTTCCTAATGTTAGATTCCAAATAATAAACTGGGTGGGATTCTGAGATTTGTCCAGATGTCTCATGTGGTTCATTAAAATTGGAGACTTGATCATGGGCGAAATATTATGCTTGATATGACTAACCAATCTGGACGAACATTTTCATAGGGTAAGGTGCTTTAATAGTTAAACTCATGAAAAATTGAGTAAATTCAATTTGGCGACTAGCTGGCTGAAACTATTGGAATATTTTTGGATTATAATTTATTTTCTCGATGGCTTGGGCGAAGTTCTCTAGAGGGGGCCCATTTGATGATTGACCCTATACTTTTAGACAAGCCTGACCCAAACTCACCTAGAACTAACGGGGAGCGGAGCAATCTTACATGAGATAAAGGATTAACAGCCTAATTTTTTCTGTATGCTTTGAGTTTCCACTCAATATGTGTATATGACCAATTGGAAAGTAGGGAAATGGACCTTCTTCCTTATCAGTGTTGGGATTTCCTCTAGTCTAACTACGATGAAATGAATACTCTACTTGAGAACAATCAAGTACTTATCTCTTTCATGTTTTCCTTGTCACCACGTGCAGCTTGGAAACTGGTCTTGGAGATTACCGAGTTCCTTGAGCTTTGAGAGCTTGGATAAAGAAGCCACGAAGCTGAAGGACCTGCTTTCACTGTATGGGCGGCTGTAGGGGAAAGTTCAGATATTTTGTCCCCTGCAATCTTACACAAGAACACTCAATAATTGGCCTACGTACAAATCAGTAGCTACACTGGAGATATAGAGAAGCTTTGCATCTAATTTGTATCCCTGTTGCATGATAAAGAGCCAGGGAAGATTGCAACAGGGGACTCTTGTTCTTTGATATGAATAACAAAATAAGGAAATATGTTTCAGTTTATTTTGTAGACATTGTTATTTCAAGCTGTAAAATTTTGAGCTCATAAGTACGTTATGCATAAGTTGAGTTTGTATACGTGCCTTTGCAGAGTCCTTACGAGTTACAAGCTGCTGGCACGAAAGGTCCGATCAGTGGATTTAGTTCCTTTTCAGTCTTGCAAGTATCAGGAAACGCATTGGTCTCACATCTGCTGAAACTTGTAATGCATTGTTAATTTGATTGGTATCGATTGCATGCGCTTTTTCTCAGTTTTATTTTGTTTGTTTAGGCACATGTTTTGAGAAAAAGGGAAAGCTTAACCTTTTTAAACCATTTTTTTATCAGTTAGGTTCACTTGTTGTGGAGAAAAGTTGTCATTGATTTGTCATGGTCCTCCTATTAATCCTGACAGCTTCGGTCCTCTGCAATAAGAACTTGTCTATCAATGGCTGTCAATGCTGCTACTCCGCAACACAAAATCTCCTAATATGATTGGGAACAAATGTGACAGAGATGGATTGTGGTAGTGTTGCTATCAATTGGTCATTTATTGGGGGAAATTACATATAACTTATATGAATTCTAAGCCATCTAAGGGTAGTGCACGTTTTTCCCGAACTTTCAATAGGTATAAAGTGTCCTCCCGGTATCTTATTTTGTTATAGCCGTTGGCTCTTCCTTTTTTATTTGTTGGCATGTTTAGTGTAACATAATTTTTAAAAAGTAGAAGTACGTTTTCATCTCATATTTTAATGGGCGGCACTGGGAATAGTTTAAAGTTCTGGGGCGAACCTACACTACCCTAAAGTTCAGGGCTGGTTTTGCGTAATTTCCCCTTAAAACAGTCAAACTGGCATTGGTACTTTCACAAAACTATTGGTAACCCACTCCGGCTAAATAATCTCTAGAGAACGTTTTGATGATGGACTTGATAGTTGCAACTCTGTCATGGGTTTGGAAGATGTGAAACCACAAGTCTCTTTTCACAGAATCAGTGATCTGCGTCCTATTGAGAGAACACTCGTGGAGCTCTGCAATTTGAACAAGACGAAAAATATATGATGATGTGTGAAGAGCCAAAAAGCTAAACCCAGTGCTGGAAATTTATCTCAGCTGCAGAAATTGAATCATCTATATAAAGCTCCAAATATATGGCTTCATGCAGCTTTCTCAATCGCCTCAATGCACTCCAATACGGAGGCCTTCCTCGACATGGCCGCCATAAGGGCTTCGTATAAGACAACATTGTTTTTCAAGAGAGATCCAGCAAACAAAACCTGCGTTTGTTTTTTTTAACCATCAGCAGCATCATAGAATTAAAATAAATTTCTTTAATACAAAGTTTCAGTTCACTAGTTCATTGTCATCCACTGAAATACAGAAAGTCCGTGTCGTTAAGGACCAAGGAAATCGAAGGGTTCGCAAGATTTATTCAGTTTGAAGGACACAAAAAACTTACTGCCCATCTGGTAAGATTCTGTTGCTGGTCTTTGCTAAGTGGCGGCTTGCTCCTGTTGATGAATCTCTGCATAAAAATTTTATGCAATTACTGGCTGCTGCAGGCCAGCCAAAGGACACTTGAGGTAATGCAGAAAGGAACTAAAACCTGAAGAGTGAACAGATCTGCAGATTGGCCGACCACTTTGTCGTACTTCAGACCTTCAGCCGCTAATCCAGCCATTGCGACAACAGCCAACCTGTGTAGATAAAGGCATCATTGGTGTTTGCTTTGTTGGAATCTCCAACGTTGGATATTCTTAAATATAGCTAGGATTGATGTTTTTCCACCCGGTCTCTAAGAGCATCACAACTTCATACTAGACACCACAAGAGGTCAAACTCCTCTTCGGGACACTCATCTGATTTAGGCTCTGACAAAGATGACCAACTACATTCTTGAACTCGGGATTGTTCCCCCTTTGAAGCCATGATTTTGGAACTGTTAAAGCTTGTTATTCAAAAACTCTTAGAATCGTGTCTTGATGGTGCAGCTGGTTATGCCTTTGTAAGGTACAATTGGTTTGAGTGTTGAATTGAACTCGTTTTGTAAGTTTCTCAGGTTGCTCCATTTTCTTGCAATAGGATTCGGGCATGAGAGGATATTAATATTATGATCATCTTGATGAGAACAGCACAGAGAGCAGTGTATTCACAGAACTAAATCTTCACAGACTTGTCAAAGCTAAGCAAATATGAGATCTGACCTGTCGAGTTCCTTTGAGTCGAGCTGACCACTATATATGAGCTTCTCCAGCCTTTTATCGATCAGATTGACATGCTCTTTTCCTATGTCCAACGAGTACCCCAAAATCGGAAGGCCAATGAGATACGCCACTGAAAAGCAGAAAAAATACACGAGACTTTCATTTGAAGAGCATTGATTCCAGTGAAATATGCCGGTTCCAATTTATTCGGGCATTCTCTATTTTGACGCCTCCAAGAGCTAATCCAAGAAGGGAGAACATAATGCAAAAGACAATATAACGTACCTAAAAAGTGCGCTGCTTCGTGTCTTGCAATCCGCTCCTGATAGTCCGGAAACACCGATGAAAAGCCACTGATAGCAGCTTGAAGAAGACTTAGAGCAGAACATTGAACAATAGATTAGAACTCACGAACAAGGGATCTCTCTCTCTCTCTCTCTCTCTGTGCCAAGACTAGTACCAGGCATATCAAACTGATGGAAATGACGTAGACTGTTGTGTAGATACCAGTTCTTACCCAGGCGAAGTGCTCCCCACTCCCAAAACTATCAAAGAGATGCTTCCAACCAAGTATGGCACAAAGAATCCCCAATCCTAGAAACAGAGATTCAATCCAAAAGGCAGGTTATTTGCCTTGTGTCATTCATCGTGACTCATTGTTTGCAAGAGAATGATGATATGACGGATATTAGATGCCTTCGAGGTTGAAATTAACGTGATAAAAAGCTGTGTAAGTAGCTTCAAAATGCAAATGACAAAAATCTGCATAGCCAGGAAGCTGCATGAGTACAAAGACAGGCTGCATTTGATATCTTGCCGTTTTACAGAAACGATTAGGTGTTTTTAATCCCCTACAGCTGGCTTGACGCAATGCTTAAACGAAATGAATCCTTGCAAGCTCGCATGGTCCATTCCATTAGTATTTCTAACGCACCAATTTCTCTAAAAGACGTTTTCTTAGATAAATTTTCACAATATCCAACCACATTCTTACACAATTCACAATATGCCATCTTGTCTTAACATAACAAATACTCGAGCTGACAACAGTGACCAAAAACATGAGCACCAGCAGGAAGCCAAAGGGCAATGGTGAGAAGTCAACGGCATCCACGGGATATCCACGAGGCAACATAACTGGGTGTAGGTGAAGAGTACAGACGGTGGAGAGGCAAACAGAGATGATGTGGAGGCTTCATGGCAGGAGATGGCGTTCAATTGCAACGGCAACTAAGATGGCCGAGTGATGGCATTGACACAATAGAGGCTTGGTCATTGGACATAGCCTGATTGTGGCCAGGTCAATCTCCCGTGGAGATTGTGACCCTCCTTGGAAGTTGCAGGAAATGACCTCAGATCTGGACAAGGCGACCTCAGATTCTAGAGAAGCTAGAATTGAATTACGGAGCACCCCTCATTTAATTATAACTTTTATAATAAACTCAATACTGTTTACAATGTATACCAGTGCAGACACAAGCACTAATAAGCACAATAATTCCTTGGGACGACTCACATTCTGACAGGGTATTGCACCAAATAGATAATGACCATACAGACTACAATAGCTCAAAACTCTAATAACAGCAGTTTAAGAGCAGCTATGCTCATTAGCTGAGCCAAAATGCAACATAAACCGGCAAAGTACAGTCACCGGCTGGTAATTTCAATTCTGATGTTGAGCATATGATTCAACTGTTTCACACAAACTCAATTTTCTTTTACTTCTGACACTTGAGTACAACATTTCTTGGCAATTTACAGACACAGACAAGAACAAATCATCAAACAGAAGACATGGTAGTTACCCCAGGAAGCTGGCCGGCTAGAACACCCAAGAATCCAGTTGTCCCCACCACTGTGAAAAGAAAAGCTGCCTGCACCACTGAAGATATCGAAATTATGAAAAAATAAAATAAATTAAGCGGCGAAAATGAATCCTCCAATATTTTTAGAGAAAATGAAGATGAAGATCGAAAGAAAAGTGTTGTAATTAGCAATTACTCTTCACATTGTAGAAATGTTTCGCTCTTGACGAAGATCATCATTGCTTCAATACTTACATCGTTTCTAACGCTAGGGATGGCAAGATTCTCTGCGTTTTTCATGCCGAGAGTTGTCAGCTCGCGAAGAGACGTCTGGCACACGAGCATCGCAGAAGTTACCCTCCAATAAAAGACGAATCAATGAATCTAATGAAACATCTAAGCCTCTATGAGGCATGAAGTTCACAAAACCTAAAGAAAGGATCACAAAATTCTTCCTTTTTCGTAGCAGAAAGCTTAACCCATTTCTCTGCAAAGAGTGGAAGAAAAAATGGAGACCGACCGTGCGGCGAGAGACGTAGGGCTGGGAACCCCACTTCTTGGCCCAACCGAGTTCGCTCAGCTGGTTGAGAGCGTCCTTAACCGCATCGCTGTCTTTCTGTTGCAAACATCCATCGATCAAGCATCATATAACCCGAAACAAACCAAGAACAACCATGAAGATCAAAACCAAGTTCCCCAATGACAATGCATCAGTGCTGAGTGTCAACTGAATCTTGCTTCGCAGCATTCAGGCAACCCAATTCAATGACGTAAACTGTCTGGTAAATTAGAAAAAGAAACGAGACGGTTCTGAATTCAGAGTTCAATAGAAGCAGCTCCACCTTAGCGATGGCGGACTCGAGGGCGTTGAGGTCGACTCCCGGTGCAGCGGAGGAAGCGCTAATCTGCCATTGCAGTTGGCGGGGCGGCTTGAAGAAGTTAAAGCTCTGATTATGATGGTGGTGGTGGTGGTGGTGAAGCTCGCAGGGAGAGAAGAGCGCGGCGCCGATGCCGAGGTCGGAGAGAGAGGCCATGCCCATGGAAGTTGGTGTGGACATGCTCTAGGCCTCAGGAAACTGAGGAGATAAGGTATGGTTTTTTCAGTTCTTTTTTTGGCGCGAGGATTGTGTGAAAAAAAATAAAATAATGAGCAAAATAAAATTAAATGAAATAAAAATTAAAAATTAAAGGATTGTTGAGAGTGGGATTTGAACCCACGCCCTTTCGGACCAGAACCTTAATCTGGCGCCTTAGACCAACTCGGCCATCTCAACTTGTTGTTAAGGTACCTAACCAATTTATTTGTTCATAATAAAAAGTTTGGATTATATCAATTGAATAGTGTAAAGAGTAAAGACAATTTTCTTATATTAAATTTATATTAAATTTTCATATTAAATTCACATTTCATGCCCTCGACAATGGATTGATTATACGAAGTATTTGACTACAAGACCTAAACTATATCATAAGTAATTAATCTCGTGATTTTGTTATAAATCATTTTGAAATTTTCTTTCTTGGCTTTCGAGCTTCAATTCGTTTGGCTCATCATTCTCTTACTTCAAAAATTTTAAAAATGAATTATTAAATACTCTAAAACTACTTTCGTTTTTTTTTTTTTTTTTTTATTTTATGGTGATGATGTACTTCACTTATATGTGATTGGCATATAAAATGAAATGACGCCAGGGAATAAAATTCATGATATGACCATTCATATAACCGATTTTTCTAATAACTACATTTGTGATGACGAAACGGAACTCAAAAAAAGCGATTACTAGTTACTCAAAATTCTTTATGATTGAATGAGAATAGTTATTATTTGAACTCATTTATAAAGGAGCCACTTTAAAAAAATCAACAATTACTTAGGCATACCTTGAAAGGAAAATATGAACCTTCGCAAAATTTATCCTCTGTACTAACAACAAAGCAAGGGAAAAGCTCCAAAAATTCCTCAAAAGACAATTTCTCAAAATTCCGTCTAAATTCAACTTTGTTTGGAATATCTTTAAACTTGATCATTTTATCCAATAATTCCCCGAACTCGTACCGTTGAAAATAATTGATGGCCAAAAAACAGCTGCTCATCATTCCCATGTTAAAAAGAAAAAAAAAAATCATCCCCATGTTTCGTCCAATTGCTAAGGTCATTTTTACCCAAAAAAATATAGCATTTCGTCTATGCCATTCACTTGCACCATTGTGAATCTAAAAACCCCAATTTTTTCCCCAATTTTACAGATTGAAAAAAGAAAAAGAAAAAAAGACTAAGGTTTCTCCAACATAGATGGCATGATTGGAGATGAAGGACCACTGCATTTATAAGAGGAGAGTTGACAAGCACGGTATGAGCTGAAGCAAATCTAGTTAGGCACTTTCTTGTTTGCGAGACTAAATTATTTTCACAGGTTTCTCCAACATAGATGGCAATATGAATACAACATGGATCACTTTCAAATTCCAATAGCTTTTATTATGCAAAATGTGCTCATTGAGTTGAGCCAAACATCACAATTCACAATACAATTGGAAATGATTTGCATGTGCAATCCAGGAGTCTCAATCGCACAATCACCCAAAAATAGTTCAAATGCTTAAACCATAAGAAAATGAGTATAACCTCTCTCTTTATAATATATTACATAGTATACATTGTTAATTTATTTGAAGTAGTCAATTTTATTGTTTCGACATACCAAATTGTATGCATATTAATTGGTCATCCTATATAATTTTCGACACAACTTTTTGAAAATATTGACATTCTAAGATTAAATCAAGTCTCTTACTAAACCAAAGTAGAACCACAAGAGTGTCCCCCCTAAAAAAAAAAAAAAATCAAGTCTGAGGAGATTTTTGAAAAAAAAATGGGCTCCACTTGAGAAGAATTTTGAGATTTCTCTAAATAAAAATCATTTTCTTCTTTTAAAAAAAATCAAATTTGGGCAGAATTTTGAAAAAAAAAGGGCTCCAATTGCGAAGAATTTTTGGAGATTTCTCTTAATAAAATAATAATTTTCTTCTATTTTTTTTCTTTTTTTTTTTAATAATAATATTGATGGAATTTGGTAGTTGGACAGACGAGACTGCCAACGTGCCTCGATCCCGACTACCTCCGCCCTTCGAAGTACGTTAGCTCTTCACCTCCGATCCCGATCCCGATCCCAGCCCCGCCGTTTCCCGGATCATGTCCGGTGCCGCCTCCTCCGCCGCCGCTCCGGCCGCCGCGGCCCCGCCACCGGAAACGCCGCCACTGATCCCCTCCCTCCCGGACGACGTCGCCGTGAACATCATCGCCCGCGTGCCCAGCTCCCACGACCCCACCCTCGCCCTCGTCTCCCGGAGCTTCCGCTCCCTCCTCTCCTCCCCTCTCCTCTCCTCCGCCCGCCTTCTCCTCCGCCGCACCCAGCCCTCCCTCTACCTCGTCCTCCGCCATCCCTCCTCCTCCTCCCCCTCCTCCCCCTCCTCCCCGGCTTCTCACCTCTGGTTCACCCTCCACTCCAGCCGCCGCCTCGTCCCCATCGCCCCCATTCCCTCCCCCTCCATCGGCTCCGCCTTCGCCGTCGTCGGCCCCCGCATCTACGTCCTCGGCGGGTCCGTCAACGACGTCGCCTCCCCCCGCGTCTGGGTCCTCGACTGCCGGTTCCACCGGTGGGAGCCCGGCCCCGCCATGCGGGTGGGCCGGGAGTTCGCTGCCGCCGGGGTGGTGGGCGAGAAGCTGTACGTCATGGGCGGGTGCACCCTCGACACCTGGTCCCGCGCCGCCCACTGGGCGGAGGTGCTGGACCCCGGGGCCGGGTCGTGGGCGGCGGTCCCGTCAGAGTCGCTCGAGGTGAGAGAGAAGTGGATGCACGCCAGCGCCGTCGTGGACGGGAGGATCTACGCGATGGCGGACCGTGGTGGGGTTGTGTACGACGTGGACAAGGAAGTCTGGGAGAGTGTGGAGGATGAGCTCGACATGGGGTGGAGAGGGAGGGCTTGTGTAATTGATGGGGTTTTGTATTGCTATGACTACTTGGGGAAGATTAGAGGGTTCGATGTGAAGGCAGGGTTTGGAAGGAGTTGAAGGGCGTGGAGAGCGGGCTGCCAAAGTTCTTGTGTGGTGCAACAATGACGAATCTGGGCGGGAATTTGGTGGTGGTTTGGGAGGGAAAGGGTGGTGGGAAGGAGATGGAGGTCTGGTGTGCTGAGATTGCTGTGAAGAAGGATGAGCATGGGGAACTAGTAGGGTGTATTTGCTGGTCGGATTTGGTTCTCAAGGTATCCAGTGGGTCTTCGATCGTCAATTGCTTGGCGGTGGCATTGTCGTCCTGGTCAGATTAACGGTATGCTTGAACAATTGTTTTTTCTCATTACTGTGTGGTTTCTATGTTTATTAATAATCCATTCATTTTAATTAAGTTTGCTAGCCTATATGAATGAGGATACATTATGGGGGCAATGAATAATGCAGTAGCTGACTTCTGCACTCAAATTGGCGGAATCATCGTATAAATGTAGCTCCTCTACTCACGTATGGAACCATTCATGCAGCACTTATCTAATTAAAAATTATCTTATGGATGATCTGCTTTTGAAGGGACACATTTGGTGTCTGCAATATTGGGTGAGTGTGTCGGGGGAGTTAAACATCTGTTGCTGTGTGCAATTGTGATGGTTCTTCGATAGTACTTAGTAGAGGCACTCTTGTAAACAGAATCTGTTTGCTTGGGAGATGATCGTGTAACTTTGCAGCTTTGCTAACTTGATGTTGTGACATTATCATCATGGTCTTTCAAAATCTAATTTTTCTTTTGTACCTGTTGTTGCTTTGTTTTCTTTGAACTTTTTTGTACCTGTTACTAATTTGAGCAAGAGGAGAAATGAAAGCTTTTGTGCTGCTGATGACTTGATAATTCCTCGCTGGTTGTAGAACAGAGGATATAGCAGTGGTTCCCAACATTTGTAGAATTTTTAGGTGATGTATGGATTAAAAGGAAAGAAGTTCGAGATGTTTCTGCTGGGATGATTGCAGCTTGTTGATATTAGCAACTTTTGGCAGGATCGTCTTCCAGTGAGATATTTGAGATTGTTCTTTATCCCTGGGATGCTTACCAATAGGGATTGTCAATCGTAAATTTATTGAATATTGTCGAGAATCAGAGCTTGGTCTGCTAAGAGTCTCTATTGCTGGCTGACTTTAGCTTATTCAAATATGTCATTCAAAGAAATGCAAATTGCTGGTGTCAATTTTACCTCTTCCCCATGAAAGTCGTCCGTGTGATTGATTATTGAGCAGCATTGTCATGCTTATTTGTGGAAGGGTAGTGATGGAACTGCAATGGGTGCTAAAATAAAATGCGTAATAGTCCACATGCTAATGGGAAAGGGTGTGCAATAACTTTGGGATAAGAATATTAGGAGTGTCATAACTTTCGCAGTGCTTACTTGAGTTCCATAACATTCTTTTCTGCTCATTTGAGTGTCATTTCCAGCAAATTGTCCTGCATTGATTTTTTACTTAATTTTCTATTCCGACTTGGAATTTTTAATATAAATTAAAGTCCAGTGTGGAAATTTTGGTCCAACATGGTAAGAGTACAAAAAAACATTGTCGTTTCTCTCTTTAAATTCTACTAAGTGGATTCTGAAGCCTACATTCCCTAATATACATTCCCTAATATAGTCCTAAACCTATGCATATTATTCTTTGGATATACCGATCAATGTACTCATCACCTTGTTTTTGGCCTTTTGCATTGATTTCTAGACACACTAACACCTGCTTGTTCGTTCACTAGTTGTTTCAATTGAGGACTCAATTTCTAGCATGACCTTAATGGTTTTGAAGCTTGGCCAATTACATATTAGTAATTTTTTTATTGTCAAATACAATACCACAATTATGTTCCTTCTAGAGTGAATGGATTTGAAATGAACCCAGTCTTCTTACTCAATGCACCATATATCTTCCATGGACAATTATTTTGTGCCTCTTATACAATTCTTGGTATTTCTAGTGAATTGAATATTCAGTGATTGAGTACTCAAGAATAACATCTCCAAATTGTTTTGCATCATCAAATCTCATTGATATGCAAAATGCAAGACTTGTACCAGTTGAACACTTTCCCTTCTATGCAGAATTGCAACATCTTCATTTCAGCATCCTTTGAGCTATTGCTGTCATCATCACCACTTTCCCCATATTCAATATCATTACCATCGACCATAGGAGCTCCTTTATCCATGATTATAGAGTCATCCGCTTCCCTAAATGGTGCATTCCTCCTTTGCTGAAATGCCCTTACTTCTTGCCTTGCTTGTGCAATGTCCTCCTCATCATCATCACTTGGGCAATTTGTCTGCACTAAAGTTTCCTCATTTCGATAGTGCAACTTCCCTAGAGCTCTAGTTTACTCTAGTCCTCTTCAAGAAGTGTGTCTCTAGCATCAAATGTGCCACCACCTCTCTTAAGTTGCTCACATACTACTAAAACACGAGTTGTGTGTGAAGCCTTAGTCTCCTTTGCTTCTCTCCTTCTGAAACAAATCTAGCACCAACTTGGGTTTCAATACTAGCTTCCAATACTGTTTTCTCATCTTCATCACCGTGATATTCAACATACACATAAACATATTGACTATGGAGATAATGGCAGAGGATCCCTCACACTATTATTGCCATACAAATATCTCAAATCATCCTTAAAGTTCTAGGTACCTTATAATGCAATTTCACTATTTTGCCTCGCACCATTATTGTCATACAGATATCTCAAACCATCCTTAAGGTTCTTACTAGGTACCTTATAATGCAATTTCTCTATTTTGCATCACAGCTGGTCCACTACATCCCTTACATAGTCTTTATATAACAGTCTACTCACACTAACGAAGATAACAGCAACATTTCCACCAAAATTTCCCACTCATTACCAATAACAATCTCCCATTGTAGCAAACATTAAGGGTGCAATGGTATCATCCGTGTTAATACTTCAGTTTTCAGTCCCCACAACCGCACCACTTTCAATAAACAATAATTTAGGGTGTCGATCAGTGGACACAAAATGACAAAGTGCCTCATCAAATGCAATAAATGACTCACCTTTACACTTTGGCACTAAACTCTAATTTTTTCGTCCAAGTTATCGCCTTTTCCTGCACCTTTAATCTTTGTGAACAACATGAAATTGAGTAAGCAATCACTGATTTTGTTGTTCAGTGGCCACAAAACAACAGATGTGCTCCACGAAACACAATAAATCACTTGTCTTTGGTCTCTGTTGATCAAGATCATTGTGCAACAAGCCCTAATTTCCCTCCACGTTGTCGCCTTTTTAAGTCTCTGTCCAGTGAGAAAGGACAACACTAAGTGAGCAAGAGCTCAAACAGCGAGGTTTATTTAGTCTCTATATGCCTTTTTTTTTTTTTTTTCGGTTCTCTCAATTCTTCCTCACTAGAGTCAGCAAAAATAAGTTATAGAACTCGAGTGAACGCCGTATGAATATTATGGCACTTCTAGTATTCTTATCCCCAATAACTTTAAAAAAGTTTGGCTCATTGTTGATATGGCCTCTTGCTGGAGCAGATTGTGCCATGAAGGGCAATTCAGTCTGCACTTTGTTGCACTTTGCAACCTTCTGATGGACGTGATAAACTCACATGGACTGCAGCTTGTAATGGGGTTGCTTGTAGTTAGAACTGTCTTAGAGAAAAATGAAGAAAAGCTCCATGGTGTAAGTTGAAATGGTCACTACCCAGTGCCTCAAACACTACATTTCAGGTCTCACTCGATGGATACTTGGTATGAGTATTGACTGTTTATTCTGTGGTAATTTCATTGATGGCGAGATCATTCGTTGTTCCAAATGTCAGTCTACTACAATTTGGGACAGAGTCTGGTGGTCATATGATCTTAGTTAGATGGGTCTGCTATGCATTTCAAGGAGAAGAATCTTCATTCTCTGGTTTCTAAGTTAGAACAGAGTGCTTATCTATGTCATTTATGAAGAGCTAGGAACATGAAACTACGTAGTGCTGTGGCTGTTGTTACAGTTCCTAGGGTTGTTCAGCTACTCAAACATAATGTAGGTGCTGGTGGTTGACTCCAAAGAAAGGCCTAGAAGAATCTGATTTTTGCTGTTCATTGTGTCATTCTTTCATTAAGAACCAGAGGAATCATGTCGAAATGAGGATTTCTTTGTGTGATGGGATGCTGTAGTGGACCAGTAGTAGAACATTTTCTGTGAGGATGCACATTGACATTGAGGAGGATGTTTGTTTGGTCGGAAGATTGGGTATGCCTTATATGGATGGATGGCCATCAATAGATCAAGGAATAAGTGGTTCAACATGTTGTTAATATGTTTGAACAGTTAACGTAGAACGATGTAAGTCATTTACTGTCTCAGATCATTGACTTATGTTATTACGCTATATCCATAGGTACTGAATAGCTGATGCTAGTGAGTTAGATCCATTTGATGAATAATCATTCCAGCCTGAGGGGTACCTTACTATCTGTAGTGGGCTGTGTAAGCAAGTACGTTTGGATGAATTATATGGGTCTCCTCTACTGAGAGGTACTCTCATATGGGCTGCCAATTTTTTATCATCTTGTAATCTATAATATATTATTTTTCCACTCAATGGAGAGTATAAATTATTCTCAAGAATAACGTTATAGATTTGATACCTTCATCCTTGTGAGCTATGGAACTGATAAACTTTTGAGCCGTTCTTGTTGGACAATGGGATAGGAACCAAATGGACGTGGCCCGAAGTAGTTGTGCTTGGCTCAAGAAACTGCAAGAAGATGAGTTGGAAGGCATGACTTTATGGACATGGATTCTCTTGAAGGATGAGGAGATGATAGAAAGGACGTTAATAGAATTTATAGAGAGAGAGAGTTTTGAAGAACATGAGTGATGAACCAAAGTTATCCGTGCAGTAAACCTAGTCAAAGATGACAAATGTGCTTGTTGTCCTTTCTTGTGTGATTTATTAAGTTCACAATTCTACTATTAATACTTGTTATGGTCCACTCTCTTGCCTAATACAGCTTACTGTCTAAGAAAGCACTCATAAGCAGTGTGATGGCCTTTTTTTCATAAGAAAAAGGTCAAGCATCTCTGTCAATTGTTGGTGGTTCGATCATGGTGCATCAGTTATTGCTGCTGCTGCTGCTGCAGTCATTATGATTGTTTTGCACAGCTTATGATGTGAGTTGGAATGAACAAATCTGATGACAGACCATGAAGTTTGGAAAAGGGGGAGAACCCCAAAGAACATTGTGACTGGCATCCAGATGGACCCTTTTTTCTTTTTCTTTGCTTTTGTTTCCATTTACTTAGCTGATGATATGCATGGGAAAACTACAGCACTATGTCAATAAGATGGTGCCCTAGGTTTTTAGTTCATTTTGGGCTTGCTTGCTTTCTTCAGTTCTCCTATTATCTTTTTATCTTTGTCCCCTCTTGAGTTGCTTATTATTATCGCCATTCCCCCTACAGGGTGTTGAAAAATTGACAGAGTAAATGGATCATTCAACGACCCTACTCTGAAGCTGTCATTCGAGACTCTGAAAGGCAACAAATGCACAACCTTGCTACCTTTTTTGGTGCCTAATTGTGATAGGATTTTAAGACATCTTGAAGGAGATGTTCGCTTATGTACAGCTTGTGTCTTTTGTACATTATGACATCATCTTGCTGGATGATCCTTCTTGTATCAAGTACTATAAATTTTGGATCACTTTTGTATAAATCATGACACAACGTATATGAAAAATAAACAAACCTTTCTACTCTTTTCGTTCTTACTAAGCAAACCTTTCTACTCTTTTCGTTCTTAATATGACTATACTTCTTATGAAGTTTGGAGCATTGTTCATATTCGCTATGGTATTTGAAGAATTAAGCAGATTCATGGTGATGAGTTGCAGTGATTTTTGCTAGTTGAAAGCTTGCTGAAATATCAACTTTATGGCCAAATATTTGCTGCTTCTTGGTCTTGCGGAATAAAGTTTATCGCTATGTATATTGATGCGGCTTCAACGACTGTTTGGTCTCCAAATGATTTGCATAAAGTTTATGGTTTTTCATTGTCTGGCGGTTTGCTTGTTAGTTATGGCCTTTCATTCGGCGTGGTGTTTGCTTAATGCATTCTGTGGGAATTAACTATGCCACATATGCTACGTGAATATTAGATTACTCCCATAAAGGTTACTTATGCTAAACAATTGTTTAAGATATAGCTTTGGCTGGCCAATGAAAATTTATGTTATGTAAATCGTTAAGTGTCTTTTTTTGCACCAAGAGTTGTGAGTCTAATTAATTGTGAAGGTTTTCAAGTATATTTATGCATGAGAATGATATTTTTAAGGAGATAAAGATCGACATTGTTTCATGGACAATACATAGGGCATATATGTAATTTACATTGACATCTAGATTCTACCAAACAATGGATAGAATCTGACATTAAAATATCTGACTTGAAATAAACGGTAGATAAGATATGACAAGATATTAAGATTATTTATCTTAGGATATTCAGTTGTATTCTCACCAAAAATCCAGACGATGCACAGCACGACACAGCCATGGTGCCAAGTTGGCTACTCCGCATCAGCAGGAGGACCATCAGATCGGCTTTGGGCTTTGGCGGCTCTTGCACAATATGAATGGTGACAAGCGAGTATGTTTCTCTGACAGTATTTGGGGGTAAATGGAGGGCCCATGACCTGAGGATACGTCCTTTTCCTTCTTTGCGGGGACCGAACATCCGGTCAAGTGTCTGGATACGTATTATGACTCGTAGTCAGATCCTATCTATCCAGACGTCTACGAATGAGGTGGATGCACCAGGCTACGTGGTATAGCGATAAGACTTTATAGTTGGTCCCGACTAAATTGGGATACTATCGACATGGATTAGTAGGCCTGGTCCCATTGCTGTCTGTGCCAGTTCAGCTTCTGTAAAGCTGTCTCGGCGTCGAGTAGAAAGAGATAAACTTCAAAAGGCAATCCGTTGGAAGCCTACCTGCCCCAATGATTGTATGATATCCATTATAACATGTAGATAGAGATACGTGCCCTGATCTTTTGTGTCCTCACATCTTGTAATTTGCGCAGATATTTAGGGGTGAGCAGCGATCTAGGGTAGACCCTGAACCGACCCTAGACTAGCCCAACCCTGCTAATCCTGGTCCGGTTCCCAAAGGGATTGGGTCGGTCCTTGGTCCTGAAATTTCAGGACTAACACTGTACGGGTTGGTTATCGATCTTGAGAGTTTTTGGTCGGTCTAATCCTGGACTAATCCTATATATTATATTATTTATAATTCTTTTATATATTCAAACCTAAGTAACATTTCTATTATATTATATCATATTATTTATAATTCTTTTATATATTCAAATCTAAGTAAAATTATGTTAAAGCTATTTGACTCCTCAGACTCACAGTCACGGACAGATGGCATCCAATTCCAAAAGGCGTGAAGTTTACGCCGTAAAGGTCTTCACGGCCTCCTCCTCCACAGTCCAGAATATGTTCTTCACCGTGAGGACCAAGGACTCCTCACAATCACGGACTAGCGACGTCCAAAACGGCGTGAAGTTTACGCCGTAAATTTCCTCACGGCTTCCTTCCCCAAAGTTTTCTCCTCCATTCTGTCTTTTGGTTCTTCAATTTGCCAAAATCAAAAGTAGCAACATCCCGCTCGCCGCATTGTGGACCCTATCTTGTCCAATATCTCGATGAACAGTTAGGCTGTGCATGATAAAATTTCTGAAACAGAAATTGATTTCTAGCCAGAAATCAATTTCTCAATTTCTATTCCCCAGCCAAGTTTCTGAGCAAAGAAACCCGTTTGATAACGACTCAAAATTTCTATTTCTGAAACGGCAAACCGTTTGATAACGAAAAAAAATTTCTATTTCTATGAATCATGTTGTCCCCATCCTTTTACCTCACTCTTCTTGGTACTTATGATGGTAATTTAATTTGATAAAAGTTGATAAATCACTTTAATTTATATTGGTAATTCGATAGAGTAGTTAGGAATTTCAAAACATTAGCAATTTATGTAAATAAAAGCTAGTAATAGTATAAAAAATGCTAATATGCAAACTATAAAAGATTTGGTATTTTCAAATGCTAATATGCAAATAGTGAATGTATTTATTCTCCTCATTCAAGATTCGGGTTTAAGTCACTACACTTTTTTGCATTCTTTTGAGACCACAAAGTGATTTTATGTTAGGTACTAGTTGACATGGAGGGAGACGCAATTTGCAAGCGATTCGAAATTAATAAAATGAAAGTTGTGCTAGAAATAGAAATTGATTAGATAACAACATAGGAAATCCTCAAATACAAAATAATAGTCGAAATAATACTAATACATTACAAAAGTTGAAAATACAATTTCATGGAATTTCCGGCATATTATTCCCTTGCCATTTTATTGGCAATGGTTTTCCTAAGCATATTTATTTGGTTTCCCTCCTCGGTCAACTGAATGTTTGCAAGCTCATCCTACGTAGGTTCAGCCACGTACATCGGATCTCCATATAGGGAAAAGTTCTTATCCATCTTGTCTTGATCGCTGATGTAATTATGGATGGCACAACATGCAATTACGATATGTGCTTGCTTTCGAAGTGCAAATGAGGGCATGTGCCTCAAAATGAAAAAGCGATTCTTCAATGCCCCAAATGATCTTTCAATGACATTCCTTAAAGAAGAATGCCTATAGCAATAATATCATCATAATTACAACTTAAAAACATAAATAAACAAAGTCTCAAATACATAAGTCATGCATGTTTCTTAAACAAAGTCTCAAAAAAAAAAAATTTCTATTTCTATTTCGAAACGAGAGAAGCTACAATTTCTAGCTTCGATTTCTCCCCAAAACAATTTCTCAAAGCAAATCTGTTTGAAAAATAGAGAAATCAATTTGCGTTACCAAACGGATTGCTTCCAAACCTTTCGGGAACAGAGAAACAGAGAAATCAAGAAACAGAAATTTTATCATGCGCAGCCTTAGCAGATACGAAATTTCTATTATTGTGTCATCTTAAATTTGCTGAATATGTATTGGTATTTATAGTTTAATTACACAATGCCGCATTGTGGATGGATGTGTAATTTGAATTTGTAGTTTACTTTTTTAGGGAATACAAAAAATAAGATGAAAAAAATTATCGATTGGTCCCGGATTGACCTTGGAACCGGACTGAACCCATTGAGTCGGTCCGGTCCTTGATCCTAGGCTTAATAGGATCGGTCCTTGGTCCTAAAAATTGAGGATCAACACTGTACGGGTTAATCCTAGGGTTAGGGGATGGCCCGGACCAACCGGATCATGTTCACCCCTACAGATATCCACTAGCTTTAAGGGGATAATATCTCTGGAAGTGTAAGCAGTTCCTCACACCAGAACTTCTGGCTTTGGTCATTTTAGCTGATCCTGTGTTTCCCAGTCCAAGCTCAATCCACTGATCGCTTTTGAAGTATATATATTGAGAATTTACAGAAGAAAAAAAGGGGAGAATGAAAGAAACAGAGAATGCAACCTTGCCAACAGTAATGTATATTCAGATTATTCATTTTTCCTTACATTGATGGGGTGACATATCATACTGGTATAAAAGACAAGGACCCTATATCCACTTGTGTCTTCCCCATTCTCATTTTGCCTAAAACATATTGCGTCACCTCACGTCCAGCATAAGTACACCAAAGTACTCGGCTGTGTCATATTATTGAACCACCGTACATCACGATATGAACAGACAACACAATGCCACGTCCTGACGATAAAATTACGGACGCGGCATGTGAAATGCCCCAACCACAAAGGAGTCTGAAATGAATACAAAAAATGATAGTGTCCCCAAGAGTGAGGCTTGCGACTACAATGTCCCAAACGCCATGCCATCTTCCTCCCTGAGGAAACCCCCGATTTGTTCGAGTGCCTGGAATTGCAGAATAGATAATTCTCAAGTGAGCAAATTGCATAAGGCAGGCAAAGTATAAGTGCGCACATGCGTGAGTAGGAGATTGAGCTTTTGAGAGAGAGAGAGAGAGAGAGAGAGAGAGAGAGAGAGAGAGAGAGACTCAATAGCAATAGCAGTTGGTGAGATGTGTGACACGTCTCTGTAACCTAGCTTAGCCGCAATTTCTGCAAAGAAAGGTCCATCTCATTATCCAATCAAGGCATCGAAGGCAGAAAGTAGCAAACTATAAATTAACAGAACGGCACCACCTCATGGTTCATAATGATGTTTGTGCACTGGAAATTGAAGTGAGCATACCTTCCAAAGAAACCCGAGCGTTGGCATATGCATATGATTTACTCCTCTCTTCCATTAGATTAGACAAGCGCGTTAATGCCTGCATGTAATTTTTTGATATCAGGAATGGCACAATATTGGGTTGTGCTTCAACTAAGAAAATTCACAAGCTGTATATCTGGGTCTACCATGAAAGTGACTGACCTTTGTGTAGGCATCGCCTGATTCGTCATGCAAAAGTGGGCGAGAATGTGTTCCCACAGCAGCAATTCTCTGTGCCAATGCTTCCAAAGGCACATCTAACCAGACACTAATCCCCTGCTGCATGTGTCTCCTGGATGACAGATGAAAACACATACAGAATTAAAACATTTCACAAAGAAAAATGCAACGGTCAAGAAGTATATAGGATGGAATCATTCATTCATTCATTAAAATTACCAATTGACAGGACGGATAACCGCACCACCACCGGTAGAAACCACCATGCGATGCATTCTTGACAACCTTCTCAACATCTCAGTCTGCAAGATGAAATTACGATTCGATTAGGAGGAGACCCTAGACTGAATAAGACTGCCTTTCTAAATTATAGATGAAACAAATGCATGAGGTTTATATCAAAAGCAAATTCTCCCATCTCACCTCCTTCTCTCTGAAGAATCCCTCTCCATAGAGCTTGAAGATCTCAGCTACAGAAGATCCTACATCCTCCTCCACCAATGTGTCACTGGAGCATCACAGAGTCAAATGAATGTCAAGCCAAGATTTACAAACACATGGTAATAACAGACCTGTGCAATTTTACATAGCATGAAACAGAACATATAAAGCCTTTTCTCTGATAGAAAACCATATTTTTGTCTACAAGAAGAAACCTGCATTAATTATGCGGATATAATTCTAGCCAAAAAAATATAAATATTTGATGCAACTTCACAAATAAAGAACCATCAAGGGAATAAACACACCCCTCCCCCCCCCCCCCCCCCCCCCAAAAAAAAAAAAAAAAAAAAAAGGATAATGTGAATATAGTATCTTCCAGTCAGAGCATCGAATCCACAGAGGTACTGCAATCCACAACATTTTCTAAGTGAAAATAGGGAATTGCAGACAAACCTGTCACAAAAATTATAACTAAGTACTTGAGACAGGACCTTGCCAATGGTGGTTTTTCCAGAACCCATCATTCCTGCAAATTGGATCAAACAGATGAGTACTGGAGATATTGATTAACAAGTCTAACCAACAGAAGATCAAGGAAATAGAAACTGACCAACAAGATATATACAGCGCCCACTTAAAAATGGCTCAATCTCTTGGGATTTATTCTGCAAATATATTGATTCTAATAAGTTACATTTTTCCCAAATCAACAAGTAAAACGGATTCATTTATATTCATTTGCACCTTACTTCACATAAACACTAGCATAAAAGAAAATGATATGCATTACCAGCATTACACCTATGACTTCAGCGAAATTAAAGAAGATAGGATTCAGTACCTTCAATATCAAAGCTTCATCGAAAGGAGAGTTGAAACTTCCAGATTGCAATCTTGGAGCTGCAAAATTTATCATGTAAATCACTGCTGATGCTCAACAATAAGAAAGGCAGAAGAGATAAACCCCAAGCTCATGAATGGTGCAGGTAGTTATGAAAAACCATCTCATCTCATTAAGTTAATTCATGAGGAAAATACAAGTAAAATTTCATGATACCCCATATGGATCACTACTTTAGAAACTCTGGACTTCAGCCAAAGCAAACAAAACAAGAGTGCAAAAACTCAAATTATGTGGAAGTTGATGTTTTATAGCAGAAACTGCGGTCTACCTATACAACTGGGGGAAAGAATGAAAAACATGACTGCATCGTGTGGATAAAAAAATACAGGTAAGCAAGATCTGAATAATCCATTATACATTAATAGAAAGCCTAAAGCCTCAAAGTTCTCCCACAGTTAAAGTAACGGCAACTTCACATATCTGAGCAAAGATAGCCCAAAAGATCATACATCATTTCCTAACGTCATGGAGAGGTTTATTTTCTCCTCAAGTATCATCCACATATGATCTCTCAGATATAATGATCTGAAATTAATTTGGAGGAATCCATTGATAAAGATTAACCACAATTCACTAGCTCAAAAGGCAAATGGTAAAATGAAATGACCTACCCAACACAAAATGTGGACATTAATTTGCTCTATATGAATCACCCCAAATTTTGAAGCACGAATACAGTTGAATAAGAAATGGATATAAGAGCAACTACCTCCTGGAAACTCTTGGTATGAACAAGGAACCTCTAAAGAGATCGACTTATGCCGATTAAAACTTCTTGTAGGCTCTGAATGGCCCGAAATAAGCACACGACATCTCCCTTCTCGCAATTTTTGGGGAACCCTTAGTGTGCAGCTCGATTTTCTTCCAACCTTTTCCGAATCGATCCATGCAGAGAACTGTGGCCTTTGTGCAAGTTTGGCATCCATCATCAACCTTAAGACAGCCGGATCGTGCCAAATCACTTCACCTTTTTATCTAATCAGATGAAAGTACCAGTTGGATCACCAAATTTCTGCAATGAGAAACCAAAAGTAACTCCTAATCAATGCTAAATTGAACCCCGAAAAATTTTCCCAACAAAACAGCATCAATAAACCAGCGCATCAAAATCAAACAGCATAAACAAATCAAAGACCGAATAGAATTTAAAAAGAAAAAGTCCGATTCTTGGAGTCCATGGTCTGATACACGGACAAGAAAATAAAGCAGATCCCTGAGCACCCAAAGAATCAACAAAAACCAAAAGGCGAATAACAAAAGAACCCAGATTAAACAAAAACCCACAAGAATCTCCAACACCCACAGGCCCAAATACAGCTATCGGCTGAAATTCAAGAAAAAGGCGTAATTTTTACGGGTCATTCAGCCCACATCAAATGCAGGGGCTTTTGCATTTCCCAACCTCTCCCAGCTAACAGAAGAAGACCCGAATGCATTTGCAACTTGGGTGACTCCGCGAACGGCATCAAATCCGTAGATTCTCACACAGTAACAAGGGAAGCATTGAGAGTACCTGACCAGGAACCTGGAGAAGATTTGTGTATCCGAATCAGCGCTGCAAGGCAAGAAATCTCCCAAGGCACGTCAGACGCCTCTCTCTCTCTCTCTCTTTACAGAACGGCAGCCCTCTCTCCCTCTTCAGCTTTGCTTGCGCCTCTATATCCGGTTGGGTTTCTCTCCTTGTCGACGCAACGCATTTATAAAAGTGGCTCATTAAGATCTGGTGAGAACTGAGCAAGAAAGAGCAAGAAAGAGCAGGAGAGAGAGAGAGAGAATAGTGAATACAATGCAAAAAAAATAATAATTTGGGCTTTCGTTTTCTTTTTCCTTTTTCTTTCATACCAAAAAAAGAATACTTGTACGCCGGAATGTATGTATTTAAAGTAAATCCATTAATGAGTATGGGAATTAGTTCTTATTTCGACAATTAATCTAAAAAAGACTCTGTTGACAAAGCAGGATGCAATGAGACAATCGGTTTAAATGAATGTTTTGGGGAAAAATTTACAGTTGGTTTGAAAAATGAAACTAATCACCTATGAGATGATAGGGTCATCTAAGTTTAAATTAGGAATTTTCATATGATGAGTTATGTTGACTATTAAAGTCTTGATTTTGTTCCATTTATAGGGACATGGCATTATTAGTTGGCCTAATAGTAGGGGGCATTAGAAGATTTCTTAAAATTTTAAGGTGAAAGATATAAAGATATCATTTAACATAACTTCCCCAATTAAAATGTATCGTCGAGAAGTTAATCTACATTAATCTGTACCTTGAAAATATGAAAAAATTTATTACTACTTGGAGCAGGTATCCTTTTTGTGAAAAGACATCGTCTTTAAATGTTGCGTAGCCCCGGCTAGTGATGCAATGATTAGTCATATTTCCGAAGTGCCGAAAAAATCATTAAATTTCTCGACAGGTATCGTCCTTGACACTTTTACCCTTTTCTTTTGGCCCTTTTCCGTTTGGGGTTTTTTTTTTGAACAGAACCAAAAATGGGTTGGGACGTGGATGTTTTTGTGGCTCTTACTGGGGGTGGGGGACACATGTTGGCTGGTCCCAGTCAAGTCTGGTCCTAACAAAAATCTCCCTTTAATTCGCTGGCAATGTATTTCCAAGAAAAAGCTGGGAAATTGCCGAGTTTTGGGAATTGAAAAAAAGGAAAAATAAAGAGGGAAAAATTAGGGGAGTGGGAGTTGGTGAGGAAGGTGCTTCTTATCCACAGAGGAGGTGGGTCCAAGAACCATCAGCATGCTCCTCCTCTCATGAGGATAAAGGAGAATTTGATGTGCACGTGGCATTGACATGGATACAGAGATTTTGCACCCCCCCTCCCCTCCCCTTTCCCTCCCTCTTCAAGTCTCACCAACCCCCTTCTTTGGGGTTTTTTCTCACTTGGGTTGGTGGCACGATGTTTGATTTAGTAGCGTGATAGGTGAGAGGGTCCATTCTCTCAGACCATCCTATCTCCTTCCCTTAACCAACCACCAGACAAAAAAATTAGACCTTTGTCCTAAGATTAGGCACCCAAAATTGAAAATCATTGGGTCATCTGGTGAACATTGTCCAGTGGATGGAAAACTCTATCCTAGTTAATTTTCTTATTTATTTATTTACTTATTTCAAGCACTTGTCTTGGCATGTTTTTGTCGGTCGGGTACAACAATCACATCTCTTGATTCCCAAGATAATTTTTTTTTTTTTTTAACTCCTGGGGTGCGATGTTTACCTCCAAGATAATGTCTCCAAGTTTTCCTCATGGGAACTTGACACATGTCGAATAGGTCAGATGGGCTGCGTTCGTTACAAGTCATGTAATATCAGGACCCTTCCGTAAATTTGCAATGTACGGGCTCTGATCCGACGGGGGTTGGAAGCGATCGACCCAAAGTGTTGATTTTTACCATTGTGTCCTCCTTTCCTGTTTTCAAGACCTGTTTTCTCTCTGCTCCCCACTTTTCTAGGGCTTCTTCCTCGAAGGCTGGCTGCTTTTTGACCACGGGACTCCACTCCCAAGGGGAGAACCATGCTGGAAATCTCCAGGGGATTCTTTGGTGGGATCGACTGAGGAGGGAGAGAATCACATGAAAAGTCAACACAGATTACGATTGACTTGGTACATGATGTTAATCTCATTCACACTTGTGAATGAGTCGCCATTCTCATGATTTGCTGCACATAATTTCAAGTTATTTTATGTGGCTTTAATTCACCTATTTATTTGGTCCTAAGCAAGACCTTAAAAGGCTTTGACCACCAGGAATAGTCTGGGTAGAGGCCGGGATCCGGGCCTCGATAAATATTCCGGCCCCATTGCCCGTCCGGCCACAACTCCCCTTACGGAGAGTCGGCGAGGCACACGGGATGGGTGTCCCTCCTACCCGGGTAAAAGCTCCGGTCTGGATACACCCAAATGAACGTGCCGGGGAGCGGTCCTCCCCGGGTGGCTTCTTCCTCGAAGGCTGGTTGCTTTTTGACCACGGGACTCCACTCCCAAGGGGAGAACCATGCTGGAAATCTCCAGGGGATTCTTTGGTGGGATCGACTGAGGAGGGAGAGAATCACATGAAAGTCAACACAGATTATGATTGACTTGGTACATGATGTTAATCTCATTCACACTTATGAATGAGTCGCCATTCTCATGATTTGCTGCACGTAATTTCAAGCTATTTTATGTGGCTTTAATTCACCTATTTATTTAGGAAGGAATTTTTTTTTAGCCATGAGTGACAGAATGTTCTATATTTGTCATTTTTGAAAATTTTTATGGGACTGAAAAATTCAACCTTTAACAATTTTCGACGTATAAATTAATAATGAGGAATGGGAAACTTAATTGTAAGAGTCCACAAAACTAGTTCATATAAGGCAACTGCTGTAAGATTTTCCCCCGTCTATTTTTTATTCTTAATCAATGGCGAAAAAGTTTATCTTTATATATAGATTTAAATCATGAGAAATCCAAGTAACGTCGAGAGCCACATGAAAAGACAAGGTGATTTGGGACTCGTGGAATAAACATAAATTATTTGTACTTGATGGCACAAGAGTGAAAGTGAAAACCATATCGGATGCTTCATCCGCACGAGCATTTATTTAGCATTAACCCAATCTCATTGACTTCTCTCCTTTCTTTTATCTTCTTTACCAAATCCTGTTGCACAGATCTCTACCAACAAGATGCCTTGTTTAAAGAGATGTTGCTTCTAATGTTGCCACCTCTCCATGGTCAAGGAGGTAGATTGAGGGTGTTGGTGGAAAAGTCTCACATGAGGAATTTGGTGTAATGGAAACGGTTAATGTATTCTAATTATTCATAACTATGACTTGAGCTTTTAAATGATAGCGGCTCTAATTGATATATGGATAGGCTCAAATTTGGATTCTTTCTTGATAGGCTCTCAAGATGAAGGTATCGAATTTTTACTATATGCTCCAACCAATATTATCATAACCGATGGTCGGATGAGTCAGGCTTAGGCATCTAGTAAATATTTTTAAAAAGGTATGACCAAAAAGAATCTTAAAAATGAATCTCGAATGTTACTTCCAAACCTAAGTAGTGGATAGTGTCTTTCAGCTTTCTACCAAACTTGGTTGGGCCAAGGTGACGGGGGTAAAGCTTGAAGAGCAAATGTTATTCCTCACAATCATCTATTAAACTAGGCGGGGCCAAGGTGGAGAGGTAAGCTTAGATAATATTATTAAAAGGATACTTGAGTTAAGGGGGAGTAAGCATAATACAAGAGGCTTACATATATATATATATTTTTTTTTTTTTTTTTTGAGGGGGGGATTTGTTGAGGTGCATGTGCGTCGGTGTTAAGTAAAAGATTGTTTTGTGGATGTGAAGTAATGTGAATAGTTAATGTATCTTAGTTAGCACATAATTCATTAGTTCAAAATTTTAAATGAAGGTGAATTCAATTGAATATGTTAACAAGATCAGATTAGCAACTCTTCTTTGGTGATCTCTTAAGGTAAAGGTGTTAGGTATATACTACACGTCCAAATAGAGGGTGTGATAGCCAAACACAACAAGGGTGCAAATTGAGGGTGTGGTGGCAACTTGGATAGTCTCTTTATAAAGGGAGAAAGACTTACAACGGAGATGGCGCTAAAGATCACTAATACTAGCATTCCCAACACCAACATCCCTATCGACATATACAAAGCTTGGAAGCTTTTCTTGCAAAGTAGAATGAAAAATCAAGATTGAGTTGTGAGTCAACTAATCCTATTAATCGTTCCATCCCTTACTATTTATAACTAAGGACTCATATCACTCTCACCATTGTTGATGCATCTTAACAAACCTTCTCGTTATGAGCCTTCCTCCTATGCTTGTCTAGCTTCCCTAATGTTGAAATATCTAAAATATTAAACCACATATTCATCTAACATCTTAATCTTTTTAAATAATTAATAATAGTCTTAGATAATTTCATATGATATCAAGGTAAAATGTTTTTAGTTAAAATCTTTTGAGGCTCCTCTCTAGATATAATTCCATGCTCTAATATTAGGTTAATTCCCAACCAACACGTGAGGAAGAATGTTAAGGTATTGTTCACAAGTTAGAAACTCCTATTGCTCTTCAATCAAAAAAAAAAAAAAAAAAAAAAAAACCGATTCACTTGTGGCATAGGTTTGGCTCATACTAGCATTCAGTGGTGTGACGATGACAAGCTCTCCAAAAAATGAGTACTAGTCATTATTAAATCAGAACAATATAGGGGCTCCTACTCTCCAATCCAGACATTGTCTCTCAATTTCGAGGGCTTTGTCTTTTTGTTCACTCTCACGATCAATTTCACCACATAGAATCTATGATGACAGATCTTATCTATACAATCTCGATGTCACCCTGATACCTAATCAATCACGGGGCAGATTCAAGAATGAAGTCCACATCAAATTACTATACTAGTTTCTGCGCACCAATCTAAAAATCATGTATGCCAGCATTGGTCAGTAGCACCATCATATGCCGCACCATGAGGTTTGAGAAAGGGGGGAACTGGGGGAGGCATCTTCCATCATGAAAGGCGCGACACGTGGCGGCCATCCGAGAGGGTCTCCGGAGTGGTAGGTCGCGCACCTGAGTGACCAGACCGAGTCGGGGTTGGAATCGGTTCCGCAACGCGTCGGCGGTAGTTAGGGGTGCCTTTCGTCGCTGTGAGTCACGCGCGAGTTGACTCGCTCGTTTCACCCATGCAACACGCTTTTGACTCGGTCACTTTCAAGCCGGAGGTAGGCATCTTTATATATATATATATGAGCCATCTTTAGCATTTATAAATTTGACCCTAATTGGGTACTATACTGCTTAAATCATTAGATTCACATGCATAGCAGCTTCGTTGGGGATCGGATGATATCAGAGCTTACGTAATGATATTGGACTTACCTACTATTATCGTAATCGAACTTTGACCGTGCTGTGTTGTGAATTACGATTACTCACGTGGTTGGATATACTTTTTTTCAAAACTGCAATCCCTGAAAGATACGTTAAGACAAATCCCTAAAACGTTATACGACTTTTCAAACACTACAGTTTTGTAAAGCCATATTAACGAATACTCAAAGCATTATGAGTTGATCGTTTGTAATAAGGGAATATTTTTAAATCTCAAAATCGAGGAGAACAACTACTTTAGAACTTCAAAATTTAATAAGTGGATCAACTGACTGATGACGAGTATAAAAAAGAAACTCCAAAGTTGAAAATGAAATTTCATGGAAAATGGGGGAGGGAGGAGGTTTCAATGGGAAAGGAATATGGACAGGACCTGCGATGCAGGGAGAGAAAAAAGGGGTATTCAATTTGCAATTCGTACTGATATTATTATGGCTTATGACTGGTGATCTAGTCATCTGGACCTTTCCTAGATGCCATCCAAAAGGAAAAATATCTGTACTACCCAAGTCAGGCCAAGTAGCTTCCTGCCAAGTAATGAATGCCACCTCCACGATCTCATCACTTGCCATTGGTTGATGATTACAAGGTGCAACCTCAGAGGAGAGGTTGTCCGTCCATTTGATATACCAGTAAATTCCATGAATGCGTTTTTTTATTTTGTATCCAAATAATCTTGAGATCCAAACAAGAATCCAGATGAAAGTGAACTTGCTTTAAGTCCACAATCCTAGATCTTATCAAAAAGAAAATATTTGTACTAACCCAATTAACACAACAGGCTCTCTAACAAGTAATGAAAACCACCCCCAAGTAATGAAAGCAATGTCACCATTAGTCCTTGGTTGATGGGTACGAGGTGTAACCTCACCACAGAAGAAAAGCTAAAACTTCTAGAGGGACCTCCGTGGCCCGTCCATTTAATATATACAGATGGTAGTTTTACAAATGTGTTTCTCATTTCAATGTACTAGTACCTGCACAATCCTACTTCTCCCGATTGGCATAATATGTTCTTCTTACTCTGTGTCTGATAATACTCGCTCGTTGTTTAAAATCCATGTAATCTCGAGATTAGGACTAGAACCTAGATGAAGCCCTTTAAGGACTTACTCAATTCCACATTCCTAGATGTTATCAAAAAGAAAGTATCTGTACTAACTAAATCAGCACAAAATGCTCCTCGACTAGTAATGAAAGCCAACCTCGACAAGTAATGAAAGCTGCCCCCACCATGAGGTTTGAAAGAGGGGTACAAGGTGTAACCTCACCACAAAAGAAAAGCCAAACTAGTCCTTGGTTGATGGGTACAAGGTGTAACCTCACCACAAAAGAAAAGCCGAAAATTCTAGAGGGGCCTATGTGGCCCATCCATTTGATATATAGAAATAGTGGGTTTCATAATTGTGTTCCTTATTTCAACGTACCGGTGCCTACACAATCCTGCATCCCCAATTGGTACAGTACGTTCTTCTTACCTCGTATCTAATAATACTCACTCGTCGTTTAATATCCAGGCGATCTCGAGGTCTGGACAAAAATCCAAATGAAGTCTCTTAAGGACTCACTTAGGTCCACATTCCTAGATGTTATCAAGAAGAAAATATTTGTACTAAACAAATTAACCCAACACGCTTTCTGCCAAGTAACGAAAGCCGGCCCACATTCTCATCACATCTCATGCCCTCATGTTCCAAAAATCCTTTATAGTAATAAACAAGTACTTAATGTAACTCCTGCCTCACGAGGGAACGACACATGGTGTAATCAACTTGTCAAAAATTAAGGATTTCAAAGTTTGAGTGCCAAACAGAATGAGGTACCCATCCCGTGGATGACATGATTGATGGGCCATTCTACATTGGCCATGCAACGAAGACATGAAATGCTTCCCTTCCATATTTGACTTCTATATTTTTTTTTTTTTTTTTTGCTTTAAGCATTGAGATTTGACTCTTGATCTAATAATTTTTTATTAAAAAAATGACATAAATGGTCCTTAAACTTTAAATCAATATATAATATAATCCCTAAACTTTAGTCAATATGCAATATCGTCCATAAACTTTCAAATTTGTTTAATATGATCCCTAAACTTTTGGTATATGCTTAGTCTAATCCCCAAAATAATAATATTAAGCATTTTCATATATTTCATATATTAACTTGAACAAGTACTAAAAGTTTAGGGATCATATTAAACAAATTAAAAGTTTAGAGACCACATTATATATTAGGTGAATGTTTAAAGGACTATTTTTATCATTATCCTTTTTTTTGTTTTTTTTACGTAGTTCTCAAGGTATCGGGACCACCTCCTGATAATTATCAAGAGCTAGTGGATTTGGCCCAACATGTTAATAGGAAGAAAAAAGGAAGAAGTGGGTCTTGGCTAGCCCATTGCTACATCTGAGTTGGCCCAACCAATACAAAACAGTGTTATGTTGGTTCTTGCAAATGGAGTAGAATGGGCATTTCCACCGCTAAAAGGGGAGGAATCATGATTATTCCTCATCTCACTATATTACAAACAAATTAATGATATAGTTAATAAGCTATAACCAATAATATATTATGACTAATGCTACTTAATTATTTATTTTAGATTAAAAGTTAAACAATTAAGTACAAAGGTTACGGTGTTTTCATGCCTACCACAAGCTTCTATGAATTGGTAAGTCCTCCTACTTTATCTAGTGAATTTTGTAGACACAAGTGATGAATCGAAAATCAAATCAAATTGTATGATTCAGTCTTAAAGTTAATAATTTGGTCATAGACATTTATAGATTTTGTAGATGAAGTATCATAAGATGTGAAATTCTTTGGAAGATCTATCATGTATGAAAAGGAAATTTTAATTTTAAATACACGCAATGATACCTATGCATAAACAAATCTGAAGGAGATTTTTAGAAAGACATATTATGTGTCACTTCCTCTCTCTTCTCTTTTCTTCTTCTTCTTATCTTTCTTTTCTTTTCAATGTAATTTTCATTTCATTTAACCACTTTCACTTTTGCCCTTATTTTTTTTCCTCCTTCTATCAACCTGCCATTTTCCTACCCAAATTACCCTTATTTAAAAAAAAAAAAAACGGATAAATATCATGAATAATAAAAAACTGAGATATATGTGATAAATTTACCCTAAACCAATTTTTTTTACCATAAAAAACCCAAAATGGGTACGTTTGTGATAAATTTATTATCCGTTAGTTTTTATTAAAGTTTACAGTTAATTACTGAGTTGGATGACATGTGACAATTGACGTGTGTACTAATTTGATATTTTACCTTATGTTTGTCATAAATGTGCCAATTTGTGATTTTTTTGTAATATTAATTCAATTTAACAGAAACTAATAGAGAATAAATTTATCATAGATATACCAATTCGGAGATATTTTTGTAATTAAAAAATTAAATTTAGGTAAATTTATAATGAATTATACCAATTTTGGGGCTTTCGTGATATTAACCCAAAACAAAACCCATAATCCTAATCGGCTTCCTCTCTCCTCCACCATATCTCTCCTAATCACCGCCTACTACTCGCCGAGCCAATCATGTTGCAGCTGTTGCGGATCGCCATGGCGGACTAGCAGCCACGAACTTCATCATGTAGTCCAGGGCTCACTCGGGCCCATGGCAGGGTCATCCATGGCGTCAAGATACATCATGTAAAATCTCACATCTTGATATGGTGGGGTGGTGCGCTTGCAGCTAGGTGAACAGCTGAGACATAAGGTGGGCAGCAGCGATGCATGGTGGCTTGAGAGAGAGGGTGGGAAGGGCAAGATCGAGGCTCGGACAGTGGGCGGCAGCAACGGGTGGTGGCTCGTAAAGTTGATGATTCGATGAATGTTCTTCGTGCCTTTTCCAAAGATGGTATTTTAGTCTTTTTATGAGCAGGTTGTGGGTGTGAGAATTCCTAAAAAAGAAATTACATAAGGAGGACATATAAATCAACATATCTCCCGATGGGTCTTCACTATTGGTAACGCAGTCACACTTCCTTCTCCCAAAAGAGAACTTAATTTAACGGCTCTTTCATGACTTGCTAAAAATGATTAGTTCATTAAAATTGAAGATCTAATGAAAAATCAAATAATTCAAACTCCTTAAGAAGAATATACGGCTCTTCGACGATGTATCATTTTGAGAATTCCAATAATTTGTTAAATTGGTATAAATTGTCACCCAAATCTTGCAGATATTTCGATTCCAATAGATAATGATGCTATAGCTTCAATTCAATACAAATTAGTATTTGCAATCTACAAGGGTCATTCTAACTTTATTGAACCCTTTGATAATATCCATGAATGACTTATTTTTGGTAAAATATAAAGATTATTATATGTAACTTCATATGCATGGGAACAAGAGGGAAAATGGGATTTGACCAACCTATACTATGGAGACCGCCGGAAGAGGGAGGGTTTGTTGAAGATCAACATAGATGGGTCACTAGCCAAGGGGTCATTAGAAGGTGCAATGGTACCGGAGCATGCCAAGATTTGTAAGGGAATATCATTGATGGGTTTGTCAAAGACATGCGAGCCTCCTTTGCTCTCATGGTCGAAACCCTTGTGCTCCAAGAAGCCCTCAACTTTTGAAGCAAAGAAGTGATCAGTGGTCAATAATTGATCTGAAGGCACACAAATAAACTGACAGCTTATCATTTTTTAAGGCTGCGTTTGGTAGTCGGGATAAAATTCAGGATATGATAGGATTTATCCTATCCTACGTTTGGTGCTCGCTCAAGACAAGATAAAGTCGGATATAATGGGGATATACACAAGATAAAATTATCTCATAGGGGAGGTGGTATAAATGTGGATATGATTTTTAATGTCTATAATAGGAAAGTTATTTTTCTTGAATAACAAACTTATTAAATTAACAAAATTGAAATTATATTTCAAAATAAATAATATTTGAATTCTAATTTAAGAAATTAAAAATAAAAAAATAATTTTTTTAATTAATCTTATTTTAATTTATATATTCAACTTTAATTCTATCTTATAATAAACATTCAATCTATAAATTAAATATTTATATTTATTGTATATTTTTGGTATTTTTGTATTTTATGTGTATTAATACAGTTTATTATTTGATAAAATTTTATTAAATGATGAAAGGGGAAAAAAGAAATAATAAAGAAAAATGATATAAAACAAAGGAAAAATAAAATAAAAATAAATTAAGGAATAGTGTTATCAAAGATTTTCACCATCTCCGTTTATGAACATTTAGGTTCATTTACAATGATATGCCATTTATATTAAAAAAATATACATGATATGATGTGAATATACACGACTTTAATACTGTGATTTACCAAACAATTGACAGAATATTAAAAAAATCTCAGGATTTCATATCATATCCTATTCAGTTCTATCATGATTAAAAATCCGACGACCAAACGTAGTCTAAGTGTATTTCATGTATAGATCAATCTCCTTTGGGAATTCTAGGCTTTGATTGAAGAATGCAAAAGGTGCTTGGTCCATCTCGATTTAATACAAGCGGCTCACTGTCTATGTAAAGCTAATCATATGGATAAACTAGATAGCCAAGGCCCACGGTGCTAACTCCCTTCCATCCTTTTGGTTGTCTTATAATTCAAACTCTTTAAGAGGAATATATGGCTCTTGAACAATGTATCATTTTGAGAATTCTAATAATTTGTTGAATTAGTATAAATTATGACTCGGATCTTGCAAATATTTTGATTTCAGTAGATGATGATGCTATAGCTTCAATTCGATTAATTCTTAACAAATTACTATTTGCAATTTGTGAGGGTCATTCTAGCTATATTGACGCCCTTGATAATATCCATAAATGACTTATTATTGGGAAAATATGGACATTAGTATATGTAACTTCAGATGCATGGGAACATAATGGAAAAAGAGAATTGACCAACTTGTACTGCGGAGACCGCCAGAAAAGGGTTTGTTGAAGATCAACTTAGATGAGTCACTAGTCGAGGGGTCATCAGAAGGTGGAGTGGTTGGAATATGCCGAAATGGGTAAGGGAATATCACCAATGAATTTGTCAAAGACGTGGAAGCCTCCTCTTCTCTCATGGTCGAAACCCTTGCGCTCCAGGAAGCCCTCAACCTTTGAAGGCAAGAAGTGACCTGTGGTCGGTAATTGATTTGAAGGTGCACATGAAAACTGATATCATTCTTTAAGTTTATTTTAGGTACTAATCAATCTTCTTGGGAAATTTGGACATTGATTGAGGAACGCAAATTGTGCTTGCGAATCTCGATTCATTACAAGTGGCTCACTATTTACATGAGGCTAGTTAAATGGCTAATTGGATAGCCAAGGCCTATTATTATACTAGGGCCCTGGAATCCTGCCATCCTTTTGGTTGTCCAATAATTCAAATTCCTTAAGATGAATATATGACTCTTCAATAATTTACCATTTTGAGAATTTCAATAATTTGTTGAATCGATATAAATTGTGACTCGAATATTGTAGATACATCGATTGGAGTAGATGATGACGCTATATCTTCAATTAGATTAATTCTTAACAAAATATTATTTGCGATTTGTGAGGGTCATTCTAGCTATATTAACCCTTGATAGTATTCATAAATGGCTTACTTTTGGTAAAATATGAACATTACTATATGTAACTTCATATGCATGGGAACAAAATGGAAAGAGGGAATTGACCAACCTATACTGTGGAGACCGCCGAAAAACGGTTTACTGAAGATCAGCATAGATGGAAGACTGGCTGAGGGGTCATCAAAATGTGCAGCAGTCGATGTGTGCCCAGATTTGTAGGGGAATATCATTGATGGGTTTGTCAAAGACGTGCAAACCTCCTCTTCTCTCATGGTTGAAATCCTTGCACTTCGAGAAGCCCTCGACTTTTTGAAGCAAAGGAGTGGCCTGTGGCTAGGAATTGATTTGTAAGGTGCACATAGAAAATGAAAGCTTATCACTCTTCATGTTTCATGTTTGGGGATAAGTACATTAGAAATCTTAAAACTTATCACGAAGGTGTAATTGAATCCTACTTTTTTTTTATAAGTGTAACCAAGTTTTAAAACTTATTACAAAAATGCAATTGAATTCTAAAATTTTCAAAAAGTATTATCAGCAGAAGGACTTAATTTGATCAATTTGACAAGCTATAAAACTTGATTGTATTTTTAAAAGTTTTAAGGCTTTATTATATTTTTGTAATAAATTTTAGGAATTAATTATACTTTTTAAAAATTTTAAAACTAAATTTATATTTTCATGATAAATTTTAAAACTTTCAATATACTTATCATTTAAGCTTATTTGAGGTCGAGGTCAACCTCATTAAGAACTTTGGGCTTAGATTGAAGAAAGTAAAACGTGCCCATCTCGATTCAGAAAAAATGGGTAACTGTTTATGTGAGGCTAATCAAATGATTGATGGGATAGTGAAGGCTTATCGTGTATTTCATGATTTGAAGCTTAGATTATGAAATAAAGAATGATTTCTCGACCAAATAATATTCTGATGCATTGTAATCATTGGTGCTCCGAATCTGTTAAAACTAATTTTATATTTTCGTGATAAATTTTAAAACTTTCAATATACTTATCATTTAAGTTTATTTGAGGTCGAGATCAACCTCCTTGGAAACTTTGGGCTTAGATTCAAGAAAGCAAAAGGTGCCCATCTCGGTTCAGAACAAGTGGGTAACTGTTTATGTGAGGCTAATCAAATGATTGATGGGATAGTGAAGGCTTATCATGTATTTCATGATTTGAAGCTTAGATTAAGAAATAAAGAATGATTTCTCGACCAAATAATATTCTGATGCATTGTAATCGTTGGTGCTCTGGATCTTTTTTCCCTCTGATTCAGGAACAAAAAATCAGCATGCGAATTTATGTGTAAAAACCGAAGATGATTTTTGTAATTATCTCTTTTGTTATTATATTTTCTTTATTTAATTTTTCAAGCTATATTATTTGTTTTCCTTTCGTCAGAAGGTTACTTAACGGGTAGTTACAAATTTTGACACAAATATTATAAGTGTCAAAGTTTCTTTTAAGTTTCTAAGGAAAAAAGAAGGTTACATTATCAATATAATACTTTGAAGCTTTAATAATAATGTTTGCTTGTGAAAATAATTCGTATGCAAGATCTTCAATTCATTGCAGCAAATGAGTCACATGCTTATTAATTTTTTTCCTAAACGCGTCATCCAAACTTTTAAGTTAAAAATTAAAATATCATTTAAAGACTTGTCCCTTTAATTTTAGTGACAAAAAATGGAAGGCCTAAAATTAATCATTTCAATAAATCATCCAACTTCAGACCCAATAAATAAATAAATAAATAAATAAATCATCCAACTCTGATTTGACATGTATTCCTAGGTATAACGGTAGTTTTGGATTTATTTGTTCATCGGTTTCAGTTTATAGAAGGAATCTCAAATATCGATATATACATATAAAAACTGTCTAAATTTTACCTCGAAAATGTATAGATATTTCGACCAAAAAACATGTATTTAGATAAATTGAATATATAGAATGCTACAAATGTCAAAATAGATCAAACACAGCTACAATATTAAAAATTTTCATGTAATTAAAAAATTGATACTATTATAAATGCTGAATTTTTTTAATCGCTCGATGTGCAGTAGTTCAAATTAAATTCATAATTATAATTGAGTTGTAAGGATAGAATTGCGCTAAGGACTATACGTACAATGGATTTCATGCGTGCTAAAGAACGATTATAAATAATAATTTAGTCCTATTTAACGCAAATTTAGAAAAACAAGAGGTGATCATTTCTAGCATTAAACCATGAACATGCGAAAGAAATAGAAAAAGGGGTAGAAAGATCATAGGGACTTAGATTTATAGACGCCTTAAACATCACATTTTCCAAATTCTTAATGTGGTTCTCTAATCCCCCCATCGAAAGGCACCAAATACTCTTCTTGAAAGCCTGGCCCTCATTGCTCGACCTGGCTCCATCACATTCAGTATTCACATAACCAAAAATGTACCAGGCACCAGGAGAATACGCGAAAACAACAATCACTATCAAATTTCAAGTACAGAAGCCATGTCTGTCCGAAAACAATCACAATGCACATGTGCATTGGGACCAGCACATCCCACAGCATCGTTCACGCAAAGGCAGCTCTTCTCAGGACGCGCCAACCTCAAGCCTTTACACAGCAGTTGAAGCAGCTGAGAATGCTCCTCCTCGTCTGTCAAAGAGAGCAAACATTCAACCTATGACCCACAAAACTAAAGCAAGAAATCATCATCATCTAAAGATTGAATTAGAAGAATGGAATCTTTGCTTTTGACGTGCCCCAACGCATGGGGCATCCTAAGAAATATACAAGAAAAGCATCTACTCAAGCTCCACTTGATCGTGGCCTTCGATCCTTGTACAGATTTGCTATGAGTCCTCAATCTTTTTCCTTTCTGTAGTTACCCTCCAAGAACCAGTCTCTGGCGAGTTGAGGCACTTCATTAAGAGATCTACCCAAATTGCACTGGCATTTATCTTCTAGGGCCTACCTTTTCCTATTTAGTTCATCCTCATCCAGGATTCAAGGTATATGCATGTATATGGAATTAGATGCATCACCCGTTGAACGCTAATCAGTGGAATTTTCATTGCAGATTATCTTTACGACATCATGAGAGAGGACCACCAACCAACCCAACCACCCCCCAAAAAAAAAAAAAAAAAAAAAAAAAAAAAACTTGAGGATCACCCCCTTTTTAGTCTTAGGAACTTTCTTGCAAAAACATGCATAATAATTGTCATCTCAAGAAAACTACATGATTGCGGAACGCAGCATCTACGTACTTTGTCACCCTTTTTCAATAATACATATTACTAAGACAACACATCAAGCCACCGGCATTGGACATTTATTAATAGTAGTTCAGTACTTAGGTTGGTACTACTGCTGCTTTTTCAAAAGAGAATGTACCTACATGGTTACAGAGCATCAAGGAACTAGGAAAAAGAAAAAATAATTAAGAAGAGGAATAATCTTTGCCTGGTGATTTACATTAAAAACTTAAATCTTTACAAGTACAGCTAAAGTTCACTAGAAATGGCACATTAATTTATCCCAAAAACGTATGATGTTCCTTAAAATACTCCATTCTTCACATGATTTGATTGATCCTATGCCATTATCTATTGTGTCCACTAGTTAAAAAGCAATCAACCTAATAAGATATTTGAGTGGTTGGTACTACTCAATAGCTTCCTCAACCCACCATGTTTATGTCAATTATGCATCACAACAATGCTAATGGTTATGCAATTTCTGAACTGGAATGTTCCCCAAAAAGAAGAAATACATGGAATACTATCTTACTGGAGGTGAGGGGTCGCTTTCATGGTAGTGGTGGCCGTCGTCAGGGGTGGCTGTTGGGGCAACGGTTTTTGAAGAAGCAAGCTCCTCTTCATTCCCGATGCTGGCTCTTGAGACGTCCCTCTTGTTCTGCTTCCTCGTTTCCCTTATTTTTGAGAAGTCTAGCGAGTAATCAGGGACCTGCCCCTTCTGGTCCCAGTCCCCAAATTGCGGGACGGATAGCCATGGAGTGTTCTTCTGCTATTTATTGAAAGTCATTAGTGCTTAGTAGCAAATCAGCAATGGCATTAAACCATTCATTAAACCCGCAGTACCACAATTGGATTTTAAGTAATAATTAAATAACTCTTACTGTATTCACATTGTGGTAACTTAAAAAAGGATTTTCGAGAAAATTGCAGCAATTCTGAACAGCTACAATATTAATAAGACATGCCCTCATGTGTAAGCGACGCTAACTCAACCAAGTTACACATCTTTTGTTGATTAAACTTGCTCATCAAATGCTCAGTCCATAATGGCTATGGAGGCTTCATTAGAGTATATTGGACAGATTCTGGATTGAAATAGTGCCCGATGACAGTACAAATGCCACAATGCAGAATGAATGAAGTAAATAGTTCATGAGGAGTAATGAGTTATAGTGTCACTTTTCATCATGCATCCTCCTAATTTTATAGGCCAATCACTGAAAAGCTAAAGAATTACAGGTTGCCTGAATGATTGAGGACTGAGCTGAACTATTCAGTTCACAGCCATGATGTTTCAAGTTTGGATCAACGAAATAAACAAAGTCAACTTGGGCAATTTTGAGCTTAGTGCAAGACCGAACAGCCTAGCCCTTTAAACTGAGAAACTATCATATGCAATGAAAAAACCACATGACCAACACGATATCACAGACCAATCCAAACACATGCATCCATAGCTTTTTGAACCTACTAAGAAATCAGACATTTGATTGGTCTATGAAACCATGCCAGCGTGCCCATGATATCTACATTACATCATATAGTTTCCCTCTAAATCTTGGCTTAAAGTCAAGTGATTGCAAAACATTGGAATAGTCAGCAACGGCGTGACAAAAATGGCAATTTGACCGATTCGCATCATCCTCAAGAAGCAAACGCCACAAACCCCAAAACAAATATCTTACGGTAGATCGTAATTCTTTAGATTATTGAGGATGCGATCATTCCAGTCCTAAAAAGAAGCACGGCACTAAAATAATATACAGTGCCTCCTTATTTAATTCAGTTCAAAATTTCAAACTTTAAACAGTATAAATCATAAGAGTCGTAATCATGACATGGGTTCTTTGACTGACGATAATTATTAGTGGAAAACGGGGAAAAAAAAGTGAATGGTCTTGACGGAAAAAGGATGGAAAAAAAAAACAATAGTGAAAGAGGAAAGGGTTGAAGCTGGAAATTCCAGAAAAGAAGGACGACAAATTTGACAATTTCTCAGCTTTGACAAGTTGGTAGGAAGATTTCCCGGGTAACCATCTGGAAATTTGCTCGACAAATTCAATATCAGCAATTATATCAATCATTTCATGCTTCAGGAAAGAAAATCTGAGCAAGATGATCTTGGGATTGAATGTTCTCCGCCTAAATTCGTTCATAATTTCACTCATACTTTACTTTTGACGGACAGCAGATTCTTGCATGTCTTGTTATTCAACTGAAGAAACGAAGAACAATAAGGGGACAGCACGCCCTCAGTTCCTCCCAGTTGACAACCAAGAATTATGGGAAACCGAGTAAAATCACGACCTTCAGTTCAAGATAATCGACGAAACTTAAATGGGTTTCGTGCAATCACCCAAAAGAAGTGCTTTCCAAAGTCTCTGAATCCCCCACAAGTCCACAACTCGCCCAGAGGACAGAGGACAGATAAACGAAAGGCCAAAAAGAGAGAGAGAAGAGGAGATTGTTCAAGAAAATAATGAAACCGAACCGTTTTAGAGGACACAGGACAGATAAATGAAAGGCCAAAAAGAGAGAGAAAAAAAGGAGATTGTTCAAGAAAATACATGAAACTGGACGCTTTGGACAAAGCTCAGCTCTCACAGCAGTAGCTAAAAACAGAACAGCAACAACCAGAACACAGAGAGATAGAGAGAGATACCTCCTTGCGATCTTCCATTGAATCGATGGGCGAGAGAGAGAGAGAGAGAGAGAGAGAGAGAGAAAGGAGGCCTTCGATGGGTTCTGTGGCAGAGGTTGCAAGAAAGCGAGAGTTATAGAAAGAGAGGGAGAGAGGGGTAAACAGGGGAGTGAGGGAACCGTGGTGCGTCCGGTCTGGTCTGGAACGGTGATGGTGATGAGAAAAAGAGAGATCCAGCGAGGAAAGGATGACAGACAGCACGATGATTGAGAGGGATTCGAGGCTGACAAGCTGATGTGTGTTGTTCGCACTTTCGCCCTCTCTTTATATACACCGAGATTCCTCCACCCCAATTTTACTGTGGTGAATCTGCAGCTTTTGCACCGTCTCTATCATTTTGCACAAGAACATGGTCTTTTTCTACAAAAGGAAAAAAAGAAAAGAAGAAGAAGAAGGATTATCTCTACTTTGGTATTCCAGCATAAAAAAATGAAGAGTTATTTTATTTTGGTACCCAACAAAAATAAAAAAAACAAAGTCATCTGAGTTTGAGATTCCGTGCGGCCCAAGTATTGTTAGTGGCTCAATTAGTGGCGTGCTATTTAGAATTATGTGAGCAAGTTTGCTAAATAGTATAAGTACTTATGTCAAGAGGTAATCGGCTTGAATTTGGCTTGAATTTGTTGATCGAATTGGCTTTTAAACAACACAAAATATGTTGGAATTAATAGTGCATAAAATTAGGAAACAATCCATGTATTAATATTTGGAAACTATAATTACCGAGTATCAATTGGATTTGAGCCCAAAAATGATTACATACTATGTTAAACTCGAAATAGACCGATAAATGGATTTGAGCCTGAAAATGACGTGCATTTGCAGCAATCATGTCAAGTTTTACACTAGCTTTTTTTTTTTTTTCAAGTAATGTTCATAGGCTTCAAAATTCCATTGCAATAAGAATTCATGCCATAAAAAAGCTAAGATGCATGAATTTCTTCTCTTCATATAAAATTTACATATTTTTAGTTGGTTTTCTAAGTAATATATGAACACTGTCATGTCGAATTTTTAATCGTCATTATGGACATAAAGTTTAACAAGAAGGTATAATTGGGTCACTGATGCAAATTCCAAGATATTGATAAAGTAGAAAAAGAATATATTAGAGTATTTATATATCATCGAGGAAAACTTTAGGATTTTCGAAGGGATAATTTCTCAGCTATAATTTTAATTGTCAGAAAACGACATTTTCAACGGCGGTCGCTGTTACACACGGTTTAGGGGGCTTCAATGCCGTCGCTGGCTTCCCCTTTTGCCAGCTGTCCGCAGTGCAGAAGGGAAGAAGAATCCCACCAATACACGGACACGGTTCAACTAACGAAACCAACCGACCTTTTCCACTTTTTCTTTTTCTTTTTCTTTTTTTATTTTTATTATTTTATTTTAGGGATAATACTTCTTTTGGTATATTATTATTTTATTTTATTTTTATTGTTTTATTTTATAAAAAAAAATGTAATAGTTTATATCTTTCGTGAATTCTCTACAGAAGAATTGAACACAGACTCTGCAAAGATGGAAAATATAATATAGAACCGACCTTAGGAAGATGACTAGGCTGTATGGTTTGATTATCAAGTTTCGTCCTAAGTCATAATAAGCATGGGAATTCATCTAACACCAGCTATCTTTGCAAGTTTATTCAAGGAACCCGCCACTTGATTTCCGGACCATCCCTGTTTAAGTCACTCATTCGAAACTCTCAAAACTAATCATCTACCGTAAATCTATTATATTATGCTAAAGGTGACTTTTGCATATTGAAGTACTAAATTTTAATGAAGATGGGTCTTTTCCCTGCAAATGAAATTGAAGAGTTTTTACCAAGAAAAAGCGAAAGTTTGGAGAAAAATATATTGACTGTAAGTGGTAAAATTGACCTATGAGAATGAGAGTACTTTTAGAATATTAATGTAATTATAGATACTTCATCTATTTGGTGATGCAGATAATAAGTAATAAAGTAACTCAAAAGGTCAATTATGTCTAATATTTCGTGCAAAATTGACTCAATAAAATATGATGTGTGGTGTGATATGATTACAGAAAAAATCTATTAATATATTCACAGAATAACAAGGAAAGCATATTGATTATGTTGCTTACAATGTAATACTTTTTAAAGAGTAAAATTAATTCTATTCCATCCAATACGACATGTAGTAAAATACGATAATAGAGTTGATGTTACTTAAAGGATAACAATTGCTTATAAGGAAATTACCAAATTACCAAGTTCATTTTTTTTTTTTTTGGTAAAATATGACACTGGGACGCTTGGTAAGAGTGAAGTTCTATTCTAAGCAGTGGACCCGTAATATTCAATTTCCTCCAAATAATTTATATTATTTTCAAGTGATCATTTTCATTGCTCTAACTCTAAAGATGCTATTTTCATATAAGTTGAACGTGCAAGCATACGTAAGAAGTTTAAATAATCAAATATTATCAAGAAGAAAATTATGGACAAACCCGATGTGAGACATAGGCAAATACACTAGTGTTATAGTAAAATAGACTTTTGGACATTAATTCAGACTAGAATATACTTGCATAATCTTCTCCAATATCTTTTTCTTAACTAAAATATGTATCAATATCATGACTTATGTATACTTGGCAAAATTAATTCCATTATACAAAATACAATAGAATTTATCATGATATTTGCGAAATTAGAATCTTTGAAAGTATAATGTCAGTTTTTACTAAATGAAACGATAGCTAAATTTTTTTAAAGATTAAATTCATGTGAAGTATGGGCAAGAGCGCTGATTATCCCTTAATCCTTAACTCAACTAGCACTAGTACTCTCGCCATTTTGGGATTTGGGTATGTTAGGATTTGTATGCCAGTGGATGTGAAATATCTTTTGGTGGAAAAAGGCAAATTTTGTCAATATATATACAACTTCATTGAAGTTATGGGCAAGCCTGCATTTTCGGGAGGGGGGCGGGGTGAGGGGCATAAGTGATAACCGAATAAAAATTAAGGTATATTTTTAAATTGTCTAATACTTTTGTGAACTATTTTTGCAAAAACACAAATAATAAAATGTACTTTTCTAGCTTATCTGACCAATTGATTCTCTTTGTCTAACTGCATCTTGGCACTCATATGTAACTTAGCTCTACTGCTCTTCAAGCTACAATTATTTCTTTTTAGAATTTGGGAAAATATCAAAAATGACCCTCATAGTTTTATCTAACGAAAATTTGCTCATTCACCTTTTATTTGGTTCTACATAGTCATTGTACTTTTGTCCATTCAATTTCATTCTTGTGCTCTTTTATATGAACACAATGTAGTATTTCTGTTAATTCAGTCGTGTTGGCATTGGATTTTATATGATACAACGATTCAGCTCATTTGTCACAATATGTGTTGATATGTCAATTTGACTAGTTAATTTGGCCATCGCTCTTCTTATTAATTTACCTCCAAATCGTTGTTCCCTTTCTTCTTATCTTCCAACAAGTGACCAAAATTGATGTGTAAACTTCATAGAACCTTTGAGATGGCGCTATTGTCTTGTTGCAAGATCATAAATCTTTCATAGGCTTCTATGATGTGCCTATATGTCCTTTATCCAACAATCTTTGTCTCTCTCCCTCATTTTAGACGTGACATCCCAAATTTCATATCAACTAAGAGAGATCTCATTGAGTACTTCATAAGTCAATATTTGCTCTCAAATGTCATCCTCTCACATGTAGTTATTCAAACTGCTACTTTTGAAGACTTGTTGTAGAACGGACCGAGTCCCTATAGATGGTCAGAGCAAGACCCCGTCTAGCGTGTGCATCCAGGAGTAATCACGGCAGCAAGAGGGTTTGAAGAAAGTGCAACTTCTAGTAAATTTTCTAGGTTGATGAAGGGAACAAGAATGTCAGAAACCACATTCAACAGGGGGAGCATCGCTGGAATATAAGTTAACACCAATGAAGACAACAGAGCTAGTGGCCACTTCCAAATAGTTGCCACTTTGTGTGGTTACTTTGAGCACCCTTTCAAGACCTAAGCTCACATGGTAGAGTACCAAGACAGGGGTTGGCCAGCGAAGGCAGTTTATTGAGTACCAGATTCCAGGCCGAGTCACTTACATTAGATCTAGGTTTTCGGGGGTAAATCTCCCTGGAAGTGGAGGAAACTTCATCAGTTTAAAGTATCTGTTCGCCTAATTGCAGAGAACCGATAGCCATGATCCATTTTATCTTTAATTAGACCTCTTAGGATTTCCCTATTCTCTGCTTCCTATTTCTTGGCGCTGCCATTACGCGTGCTATGGTTAAAGAAAACTTCAATGATGAAATCTTTTCGAGTTGATCGATTTCCTATCTTGTGTAATACAGTCAAATGTTTCTTTTTCACTTCTTCCAAGGGTTGACTTTATATGCTAACGGTGCCTTGTGAATACAGCTTAGGCACTGGAGAAGGAAAAAGTTATCTCTAGGTTTGGTGGAGTTTCCACAGATCCATCTCTCCAAGGACCAATCCACATGGAGACCAGGCCTTATCTGGTCCTTCTAGGATGAACTCTCTCCTCATACCTTGTTGTATACTCTAACTTTATTTTACATAAATCATATAAAATGTTGAGAACGAGCCTAAGTATGTCTTTAAAGTACTCACCTGGACACGTAAAATTTTGAGGGTATTGCATCTTAGGTGGGGAAGAAAATACACACCTAGGAACTTGGGGGGTCCTCAAAGGGGAAGGCAGGCTCTCCTCTCTTCTTCAAAAGGGACTACTACTGGGTGAGCAGGAATAGTAGCCTCCCATGTCTAGGATGATGGAACGGAACTTGCAAGTTGAGAAAAATTGTCCATGTCCTAAACCTATTACACTTTTATCAATTTGGTTTTCAAATTTTTAATGTTGTTATTCGAGTTCTAAACATTTTCACATTTTGCCAATTGAGTATATACAACTAATTTTAACTGAAAATTGTTGATGTGGAAACCAATCGTCCTACACGGCACGGTAGTTCCGACGTGGACAATTTTTAATTTTTTTCTTTTTAGTTTTTATTTTTCTTCTATATTCCTTTCTATTTCTCTTCCCTTCTCTTATTTTTCTTTTTCTTTTTATCCTTTCTTTTTCCCTTTGCTGCCACCGCTGGGCCTCGTTGATGGCTGGCGAACCTTTGCTATCCTCATGTGAGGATTGCCCTCACTAACCTAAGGTGAGGAACAATCGAGCCAGGTTGGTGAGGACTGCCCTCACTAGCTTAACCAGGGTAGTCCTCGCTTGAGTTCCAGTGACCTTTTCCAGGTATCAATGAGTCTCGATGGAGAAAAAATGGAAAAAAGGGGGAAAAAAAGAGAAAAGAGAAGAAAATAAAAAGAAGGAAAAGAGAAGAAAATAAAAAATATTTTGAAAAAAAAATTAAAATATTATTAAAAATAGTCTATGTCAGTGTCGGCCGTACCACGTAAGACGACGGGTGTCTATGTTAGCAATTTTTGGCAAAAGTTGGCCGGATGAATTAATTGGCAAAACGAAAATATTTAAGGTTCATTTGAAAAAATCGAAATGTTTAAAACTGAATTAATAAAAGTATAATAAGTTTATAACAAAACTGACCATCCATTGAATATCTATTATATTATACGGAAGGCGACTTTTGCATACTGTCGCGACCAAAATTTTCGAGGTTTAAACCACCTAGGGTTTGGCTAATGGATTGTTAAGCCTAGACTTAACTCGGGCTCTCCCAAGCCCATACCAATTCACGATTTTCGGTTTAAGTTCTTAACATGCAAATTTTTTTAATTAGGAGTCGCCACTAATCTATTTTTGGTGGGTCGATTAGAAACCCTAGTAAAGTAACGGGAGATTTACTTTACTCCTACGAACCAGAGACTAAGGGTACGGGGACTTGGTTACGTTAGATTTCTCTAACGCCCTTTCGGTACCTTTCTTTTTATTTTTTGAAAAATGTTTGGCAAACAATTTGGATTGATTTTAAATCTATTTCCCTAACATGTGAGGTGTTCATGCAGGTGCGCAAACCACCAATTTAACACCCAAGAAAGCAATTAAATGATGCATAACTTACCTCAAAGCAATGAAAACATCTGCATTGTTAAGTTAAAATCCACATCAACAACCCTAGATATGGTTTCTAATTAACAAGCAATTTCTTTCCTTTTGTTTTCACTTATTAAATGAGACTATAATCCATATGCAATGCAATGCTTTTAATCTAATATAAAATGATATGGCATGGCAACATATCCTAAACATATGAATAAAAATTTTATGATCTCTTAATGAACATGCAATTGTTAAATATGCAATTTAAATTAACCAAAATGACTTAATTCTAATGATGTGCAATGCAATGCAATGACGTACAAAATTATTTCAACTAAAATGACATGCAACATGCAATTTAATATGCGAGCTATATGTCACGCGACATTTATTAAATGACCTAAACTGATGACGGGCAATTTCTAATTAAATGGACCTAACAAAAATCACTAAATGACGTGCATTGTATGAACCTAATTCTATATGACGTGCACATGGTATTTTTTATTTTAAAAATGCAATCTATCCTAGAAATTGCAACTAATTTATCCTAAGACAAATTTTATGAAATTTGAAATGATCTATAGCTAGATTAAGATTCTATCTAATTTAAACTAGGGATTAAGTCATATTAAATCCTAATTTAAACTAAGACATTATCTAAATCTAAAATGCAATTTATCTAAAAAAATGATCTAAATTTAAAATGAAACATGCAATTCTAATCTAATATGCACAATGATTTTTTTTTGTTTTTCTTTAAGAAATTCGAAATTAAAAACTAACATGCAAAACTAACAACCTAAATGATTGCACTTTCTTTTTGGATTTTTTTATTTAAAAAATCAAAATAAGATTGCATTTTAAACCTAAGACTAGGAATATTCTAAAGCAAATCTATTCCTAACTCAAGTATTTTTGGATTTTTCTTTTACGAAAATAAGATTGACTCAACTAACTTGACGATAGCAAATCAAACAAGATAAGATTGATATCCAAAAATTAGCGAACCATATCTCGCGCATGAGATCGGGTTGGCCAATTTTAAATTAAATCGCGAATCGAATCTCGGGCTTGAGATTGGATTGTCGATTTTTGTAAGAGATTACGAGTCGGATTTCGGGCGCGAAATCGGACTGTCAATCCCTAATTTGAAGGGCACTTTCATGTTGGAATATCAGTCATGTATCAATGAATAATCGCACTAAAAAAACAAACAAACTATAAACTATATAAAAATAATAAAAATAAAATAATAATAAAAACTACCTAATCTGATTTTTTGTCTTTTCTTTTCTTTTCTTCCTTCCTTTCCACGCACAGCCGTGGATCTCCAAGGGCAGCCGACTAATCGGATCGGCAAAGGAGGCTCCGGCCAAGGTGAACCAACGGTGGCAGCAACACAGGAGCCGAGCTAGGGAGGCTCGGGTTCGGACGGGGTGGATCGCGTCGGTGCTCGCGGTGTGGGAGCGTGCGGAGGTGAATCGGCGGTGGCTTCGCGGACAGGGCGTCGGATCGCTGGGAGGTCGAGCAAAGGCAGAGGCAGCAGCGACGGGTTCGGGGCTGCGGCGTCGAGCGGACCACCGGGTCTACAGCAGCCGACCGGTCACGGATTGGCGGAGCTACGGGCTTTGGGTCGCAGCGGCGGCGAAGACGGTCTCCGGCGGCAACGAACAGCAGGATCTTGGGTCGGCGCGGCACGGGGAGGCGTTGGGCAGCAACGGGTCACCGAAATCGTGGGTCGGCGCGGCACGAACGGGAGAGCTCGGGCGGATACCGGCGGGGCTTCGAGCGAGGTGGCCGCGGCTGGCCTTGGCTTCCAGGTGGCGTCGGCGTGGCAAGACGGCAGCGTCCGGCGGGCAACGTCGGTGGCCGATCGGGATGCTGGCGGAGCGGCGGTGGGCACGGGGGTCTTCGCGGATGGAAGTTGCAGGGGGTGCGAGCAAAGGGGTCGGTGGTTCATCGAAGGAGAAGCCCCTGGAGAAGATGCTTTCTCTCTCTTGTCAATTGGCCTCCTCACGTCACTTTCCTCTCTCGCTTTTCACTGTTGCACTTTTACTTTTCTTCTTCTTTTTTTTTTTTTTTTTTTGACGAATTGAAGCGTAGAAAAAGCCCCTAAACCTCTCGCACGCACGGCCTTTTATAGAGAAAGGAATTGAATTTTCAAATTCTTCATCGAATCAATTTTTGCAAATCTTTTCACAAAATTCATCCCATATTGATAAGGATTCGAGATCAAGATGAAATTTTTTCTAAATCCAAATCTTTTAAAGACAAATCGCAATATTTTTTACCCATCTGCCCTATCTAAAAAATTTCATATCCTAATTGAAATTTCAAAATTATTTTTCCCACGAGATAATTTTCGATCATTAAAAATATGGGCTTGGGCCGACTTGCTCGTTTCATGGGCTTAGTCCAACTAATTTGAAACCATCCGCCTTCCGTCCAATAAAATGCAAAAAATGCAAATAACAAAAATAAATGCAACCTAAATCTGTATGCTATGCAATTAATAAAATTAACCCATAATTTTCTATGCAACAAATAAATAACCTAATCGCCAAAATTTAGGTGTCAACAAATGCCCCTCTTTGAAGGTGAGCTCGTAGAGGTTGCATTCAAAGACAAATTGAAACCTAAATTTTGACCATACACATGCAATGAATGATTTTTTTTTTTGGAAAATGAATTCCATTTTAAAATGCAATATATATGATGCATGAAAATGCTAATGCAAATGTATGATGTGAAAGGAAAAGCGTACCTACAAATTACTTACCGATCGGTGCGGTAGAGCATCTTGAGGTACATGATAAATTTTTGTTTACTCCACAAGTACCTAACTCTCACTCAAGTTCCTTGAAGAGTGTAACAGGTAATAGATTGAGACATTGAGATTGAGAAGAACATTCACATCCAAAGTGAAATGTTCAAAGAATTGAGTTGAGACATCCAGATCCAGACTGAGATGTCAAGATTTTTGAACTCGAAATACCTAGATCCAAACTAAGGTATAACAAGAAGGATCGAAAAACATTCACATCCAAAGTGAAATGTTCAACGGAAAGAATTAAGACATCTAGATCCAGACTAAGATGTCAAAATTTTGGAACTTGAAATACCTAAATCCATACTAGGTATAACGAGAAGGATTGAAAAAAAAATTCATATACAAAGTGAAATGTTTAAATGAAAATAATCAAGACATCCGGGTCCAGACTGAGATGTCATGATTTTTGAACTCTCGAAATACTTAGATCCAGACTAAAGTATAGCGAGAAAAGAACATTCACATCTAGAGTGAAATGTTCAATGAAAAGAATCAAGACATCCGGGTCCAAACAAAGATGTCATGATTTTTGAAAGCTCGAAATACCTAGATCCAGACTAAGATATAACGAGGAAAATCGAAGAACATTCACATCCAGAGTGAAATGTTCAATGAAAAGAATCAAGACATCCGGGTCCAGACAGAGATGTCATGATTTTTGAAAGCTCGAAATACCTAAATCCAGACTAAGATATAACGAGGAAAATCGAAGAACATTCACATCCAGAGTGAAATGTTCAATGAAAAGAATCAAGACATCCGGGTCCGACGGAGAGATGTCATGATTTTTGAAAACTTCGAAATACCTAGATCCAGACTGAGATATAACAAGGAAGATCGAAGAACATTCACATCCGAGTGAAATGTTCAATGAAAAGAATCAAGACATCCGAGGTCCAGGAGACAGAGATGTCATGATTTTTGAAAACTCGAAATACCTAGATCCAGACGAGATATAACGAGGAAGATCGAAGAACATTCACATCCGAGTGAAATGTTCAATGAAAAGAATCAAGACATCCGAGTCCTAGAGAGATGTCATGATTTTTGAAAACTCGAAATACCTAGATCCAGTGAGATATAACGAGGAAGATTGAAGAACATTCACATCCAGTGAAATGTTCAATGAAAAGAATCAAGACATCCGGGTCCAGGCAGAGATGTCATGATTTTTGAAAACTCGAAATACCTAGATCCAGATCGAGATATAACGAGGAAGATTGAAGAACATTCACATCCGAGTGAAATGTTCAATGAAAAGAATCAAGACATCCGGTCCAGACGATGTCATGATTTTTGAAAACTCGAAATACCTAGATCCAGAGACTGAGATATAACGAGGAAGATTGAAGAACATTCACATCCAGAGTGAAATGTTCAATGAAAAGAATCAAGACATCCGGGTCCGGAGATGTCATGATTTTTGAAAACTCGAAATACCTAGATCCAGATCCGAGATATAACGAGGAAGATTGAAGAACATTCACATCCAAAGTGAAATGCTCAATGAAAAGAATCAAGACATCCGGTCCAGACGGAGATGTCATGATTTTTTAAAACTCGAAATACCTAGATCCAGAGATATAACGAGGAAGATTGAAGAACATTCACATCCAGAGTGAAATGTTCAACAAAAAGAATGGAGACATCCATATCCAAACTGAGATGTCTAATTTTTGGAAAATGGTAAAGAAACTTACGTAGAATATCTTACCTTCAAGGAGGATAGAGTGATCCAAAGTAGTTGGTGTTACATATCCAGGACTCGTACCTTTTTACGGTCACCTAGCAGTGCAACATTGATTATCCGACCAGGACTCGAACTTCTCTTCGATCGCCTGAATCTGAGGAAAACTTCTGGGGGGACAACTCCGTCGAGTCGAGTGTCAATGCATTTGAGAGAGAAATACCTGTACAATGACAAGTATTTAAGGTATGGATTGAGATATACTTACCTGGTATCATCTCTATTCTTGGGGAAATGTCTCTTGCAAAACATGGTCATAGGAGAAGCAATATGCATTTGTAATCACAAACATGCATTAATTCAAGAGATGTTCATGCGTGATGATTTCCATCAATCTTGCATTTTTATTCCAATCTGAACACATGAATGTCATGCATATGTCAAATGAGGGATCTTTCAGTCTGAAAGGACTTTTCACTCATCCTCATTAAAATGAGCTGTTTTATCCTGACCTTTGATGCAGGATTTTTGACAATCACTCTATCTTTCCATCATCATGCCAAACAAAGGTTCGAGCAATCTCGCAAGTGGTACGACCTTACCAATCTGAGAGGTCTTTAAGATGGATCGTAATATAGGCTTGGTCAACGGTTTAACAAAGGAGACTCTTTGAGTCGAGGCTTTTGAAAAAATAAGTGATATTCTGCAATTATCTTGGGGTTTACAAGCCAAGAAACATGAAAAATGAAGTAGAAATTATCTTACTCGCACTTCTTCAAGCGATACTTCCAAACATATGAACTTTTATGTTAATTCAAGTGCCCTAATCTGAAGAGACTTTGTGAGGGACGTAACGTAAGCTAAGTTCATGGGTTGAGAAACGAAAGGATGATTAGGCCCAAAAAGTATTTAGGGGGTCAGAGTTGGTGATCATCTTGACATTTCCAACAATTTTCCTCCCCATCGTCGAAGATTTTTTTCACATCACAACTCCACTGATTGCAACATCTCAACATTTACTGCTGCTTTTTTTTTTGGGTATCACCTTGTTGAAGATACGACTCAATTCATCAAGTGTTTGATTTTTTTTCTTTGGGCATTGGCCTTGCTTTTACCAGGCACACTGCTTTTTCATGCCCCATTTTGCACTTATTTTCTTTGGACTTGCACAACCTTTCATCTTTTATCAGCATTGTAAACCATGCTACTTGAATGGTTTGATTTTTCTTTCCTTGCCCCAGCGTGGGGGATGATCATCAACTGGGTTTAATGTGAAATGAATTCATAGGCTCAAGGGGGCTATGCAACGAATAAAGTGTAGAGAAAGAACTACTCTCCGTCGTCCTAAGGCACTTTAAATTATCGTACAAGTCACACTGTAAAAGCAATACTCGAAGATTGATGCAAGTACGAGTAAGAAAATTTCTATCATTCATTTCAAATCTTGTCCCGGTATGAGACGATTCTTGACAGGGATAATTTAAAAATCTCTTCATGTGTGTGGCTCAAAGGGCTGAACAATGGATATATCTGTAGTGTTTTGGATAGCAGAAGAAACTGCCTCTCATCACCTTGGTTGACGTACCCTTTGCGAGATCACCCTTTTCCCCATAGGCATGGAATTTTTCCACACAACTCACTGGGGGTTAGTGTATGAAACAGTATAGGGTTTGCCTTTCATCATTCCAAAGTATCCCATTTCACACATTCAATTCATCTCACACAATTCATCAAGGAAGAAAAATGCAAGATTTGCAACAAGTTTAGACAATTGAATTTGCAACTCAATGAGGCAATTTATTCATCATAAAATGTTTGCAATTCAAAACATGACATGTCAAATTCTATCATAAGTAATACTTCTTGAAAGCATTAGAATTTACTGGAGTTTGAAAACTCACGACAATCCATTTCTGCTAAGATGGCACCTCCTGGAAGTACCTTCCTTACCACATATAGGCTGTAATTTGGAGTGAACTTGCCCCCAGGATCTTCCATCGGAGAATGATGGTTCTCTTTTACTTGCCTCAAATCTTTTTCATTGCAAGTGCGCTTTAAACCTGTTGATCACAAGTCAAGTTTATGATCATTAAAACTTGATACGCTATTCTCAGATGTCCCTTGTCATAACAAGTTATAGAATTATGCTCTGAGACAAGAAGCAAATGAGTCAGATAAACAAACAGGTTTAATCTGCTACAAGTTTTGGGAATTTTTTTTTTTTTAACAGTGAAATGCTCTTGTTTTGGAAAATTTTTTTGGGAAGAAACATGAAAGAGTCCAGCCCTCAGGATTTCTTCGTGGATGATATTTTTCTTTTTCATGGTTGGATATCGTCATTGGACTGGTTTGGTATACTCCATCATGTCCTCAAAATTGGAAATAAAATTGTAATTTCATTGATATTCATCAATCAATTACATTTATTGAATGGAAAATGCGAATTCAAGTCCTAAAAAGAAAGTGAAAAACAATCGCTAGATAGCGATAATAACTCCTAAAACGCGATAAAATTCCTAGAAAGCGACAAAAATTCCCGCGGGGGAATGTGCAAAAGTAATAAGTTACTCTTGTGGGCCGGGGCCCATTTCTTCCAAAGGTCCTTCATCAATGGCATTCACACTATCCTCATGCTCGGGTAGAGGATTCTTTTTGACATTCGGTTGAGCGGCACGAAGGCAAATGCCTTGGTGTCCGAGTAAGTTTTGGACCTTATGTTTCAAAGTCAAGCATTCATCGGTCGAATGTCCTACTTCCCCCATATGATACTCGCATTTCTTGGAGGGATCGTAGTTGGAAAATTTTTCGGCATTGGGTCGCTTTGGCTCATAAGACAGCAACTCCTTCTTTTGAAGAACCTTCAAGACTTGGGACGAGAGGGCCGGGAAGAGGAGTGAATTGCCTCTTCACAAATTGCCGAGGGGCGGGACGGCCGGCCTTCCCCTTGTTGATTCTTAGGGACATGAACAACTGGAGGCTTGCTAGATTGTGCATATGTGACATTGACTTCCGTGCTTGGTTCTTTGTCTTTCTTCATGGTAAACCTTTTGCCTTGATTGGTTGGTTCATTGAACCATCCATCTCTTAGCCCAACTTCAATCTGTTCACCCACCGGGATAAGTTGGTTGAAGTTCTCAACGTACGTGCTAGCCATTCGGTTGCGAAACTCAAATGGGAGAGTCTTGACGAACAACTTCATTAGCTCCTTGTCAGCAGGCTCCGGAGTGACTTGAGCGGCCAGATTTCTCCACCTCACAGCATATTCCTTGAACGACTCACTCTTCTTCTTCTCCATCCGCTCAAGATCCTCTCGAGAAGGTGCAATATCCATGTTGAACTTATATTGCTTTAGGAACGCATCAGTCACTTCAATCCAAGTGTCGAAAAGGTTTATATTCTTCATTATGTACCAATTCAGTGCAGGCCCAGTCAGACTAGCATGGAACGATTGAATCATGAGAGGCTCATTCTTGACATATTGGGCCATGCGTACGTGGTACATCTGCAAATGAGCTTTCGGGCAGGAAGTACCATCGTACTTCTCGAACTCCGGCATTTTGAACTTCTTTGGCATCTTAACCTTTTCATACACAGACAAGTCGAACGGGAGTGAGCTTTGTGATCCTTGCAATTGCTTCACTTTCTCTTCTAGCTTTGCAACGCGCTCATCTTGATTTGTCTTAGGAACGCCTTCGTCGGGCTTGGCCTTTCCAATAATGGTGATCAACGGTGGGTCATCTTCCAGCCCAGGCATGTCGTCGTTAATCGTTTGAACCTTGTTTGCTTGCTTCGGGATAACTACTTCAGGAAGAGCGGGTGCAGCCGTTGGATTTGCTTGGAGGAATTGGAGTTGATCCGTCACAAGCTGTATAGAGGCGAGTACTTGTTGGAGTTGAGTCTCCACAGCGGACATACGATCACGCATTTCAGCTTGATCAGCCATTCTAGCTCTTAATCGAGTGATGATGGGAGAGCGTGAAGGATCCGTTATCACCTAATTCAAATGAACGAAAATATGTAAACACGAGGTGTAAATAGAGAGCCAATCCATGACAACAATCTATTTTAGTCAGGAAAAGTTTACACATGAAAAGGATTTCCTAAAAATGGATTAAGAAAACAAAGACATGGGATGCCCCCAGTAAGGACGAAATTTCCTAAACATGAACTAGGAAGAGCCAAGACACAAATTGAAAACAAATTTCCAATTTTTCAAATGATTCATTGCATGGAAATTTCCTCATTTAATTCATAATTGACAAATGAATTAAATCAATGATTGACCTAAATTGTCATGGACGGACAAAATAAAGTAAATAGATTGCGAAGAATTAAACAACTTACTTTCACTTGAAATGGATGACAATCACATAGACATGCGCATGAAATGTGGCTCGATTTCTAATCTATAAGGCTTATCAAAGTGAAGCCACAAGGATGATCAGACTAGCCACGGGCTTGTGGACTATGTCGGGTCCTCATGAATCCAGCTTGGTCAAAGAGCCGACCCAGGTCGCGGGCATGCGGACCGAGGTGGGTACTCTTGACATCATAAAAGAAACTTCGGGATTTAGATGGGCGACTCGTACCGCGAGCATGCGGTCGGAGTGGTATCCATCTTAATACCATCCTAAATGATCCTATGCAGCCCAGGTCCGGCGGCAGGTTGTGTGTGCAAAGTGTAGTGATAAATGCAAACCATGCACATCAATTTAAATCAAACAACACTTCATTCATGAAAATAAACCATACATTCCTACACCTCCCTGCAAGGCAAGGGTTAGCAATCACTTCCCCTTATACCTCCCAATCTGCAAGAACATTTAACACCTAAATGTTAGGGACGTACCTGGGATCCTCGCTGCCAAACAAAAAATATTTTTCAAAAGAAAAGGAAAATTGGCCTAAGTCCACTAAGAGTTTTAACTCAAGTCCCCAGCGGAGTCGCCAAGCTGTCGCGACCAAAATTTTCGAGGTTTAAACCACCTAGGGTTTGGCTAATGGATTGTTAAGCCTAGACTTAACTCGGGCTCTCCCAAGCCCATACCAATTCACGATTTTCGGTTTAAGTTCTTAACATGCAAATTTTTTTAATTAGGAGTCGCCACTAATCTATTTTTGGTGGGTCGATTAGAAACCCTAGTAAAGTAATGGGAGATTTACTTTACTCCTACGAACCAGAGAGACTATGGATTCGGGGACTTGATTACGTTAGATTTCTCTAACGCCCTTTTTGGTACCTTTCTTTTTATTTTTTGAAAAATGTTTGGCAAACAATTTGGATTGATTTTAAATCTATTTCCTAACATGTGAGGTGTTCATGCGGTGCGCAAACCACCAATTTAACACCCAAGAAAGCAATTAAATGATGCATAACTTACCTCAAAGCAATGAAAACATCTGCATTGTTAAGTTAAAATCCACATCAACAACCCTAGATATGGTTTCTAATTAACACGCAATTTCTTTCCTTTTGTTTTCATTTTTTAACTGAGACTATAATCCATATGCAATGCAATGCTTTTAATCTAATATGAAATGATATGGCATGGCAACATATCCTAAACATATGAATAAAATTTTTTTATGATCTCTTAATGAACATGCAATTGTTAAATATGCATAATGATGTGCAATGCAATGCAATGACGTACAAAATTATTTCAACTAAAATGACATTCAACATGCAATTTAATGTGCGAGCTATATGTCAAGCGACATTTATTAAATGACCTAATCTAATGACAGACAATTTCTAATTAAATGGACCTAACAACAATCGATAAATGACGTGCATTTCATGAACCTAATTCTATATGACGTGCACATGGTATTTTTTATTTTAAAAAACATGCAATCTATCCTAGAAATTGCAACTAATTTATCCTAAGACAAATTTTATGAAATTTGAAATGATCTATAGCTAGATTAAGATTCTATCTAATTTAAACTAGGGATTAAGTCATATTAAATCCTAATTTAAACTAAGACATTATCTAAATCTAAAATGCAATTTATCTAAAAAAATGATCTAAATTTAAAATGAAACATGCAATTCTAATCTAATATGCACAATGATTTTTTTTTTTTGTTTTTCTTTAAGAAATTCGAAATTAAAAACTAACATGCAAAACTAACAACCTAAATGATTGCACTTTCTTTTTTGGATTTTTTTATTTAAAAAATCAAAATAAGATTGCGATTTTAAACCTAAGACTAGGAATATTCTAAAGCAAATCTATTCCTAACTCAAGTATTTTTGGATTTTTCTTTTTACGAAAATAAGATTGACTCAACTAACTTGACGATACAAAAATCAAACAAGATAAGATTGATATCCAAAAATTAGCGAACCATATCTCGCATGAGATCGGGTTGGCCAATTTTAAATTAAATCGCGAATCGAATCTCGGGCTTGAGATTGGATTGTCGATTTTTGTAAGAAGATTGCGAGTCGGATTTCGGGCGCGAAATCGGACTGTCAATCCCTAATTTGAAGGGCACTTTCATGTTGGAATATCAGTCATGTATCAATGAATAATCGCACTAAAAAAACAAACAAACTATAAACTATATAAAAATAATAAAAATAAAATAATAATAAAAACTACCTAATCTGATTTTTTGTCTTTTCTGTTTCTTTTCTTCCTTCCTTTCCACGCACAGCCGTGGATCTCCAAGGGGAGCCGGCTAATCGGATCGGCAAAGGAGGCTCCGGCCAAGGTGAACCAACGGTGGCAGCAACACAGGAGCCGAGCTAGGGAGGCTCGGGTTCGGACGGGCAGGGCCGGCGTTGGGTGGATCGGCGTCGGTGCTCGGCGGTGTGGGAGCGCGCGGAGGTGAATCGGCGGTGGCTTCGCGGACAGGGGCGTCGGATCGCTGGGAGGTCGAGCAAAGGTAGAGGCAGCAGCGACGGGTTCGGGGCCTGCTGGCGTCGAGCGGACCACCGGGTCTACAGCAGCGACTGGTCACGGATTGGCGGAGCTACGGGCTTTGGGTCACAACGGCAGCGAAGACGGTCTCCGGCGGCAACGAACAGCCGGATCTTGGGTCAGTGCCGCACGGGGAGGCGTTGGGTGGCAACGGGTCACCGAGATCGTGGGTCGGCGCGGCACGAACAGGAGAGCTCGGGCGGACACCGGCGGGGCTTCGAGCGAGGTGGCCACGGCTGGCCTTGGCTTCCGGGCGGCGTCGGTGTGGAAAGACTGCAACGTCCGGCGAGCAACGTCGGTGGCCGATCGAGATGCTGGCGGAGCGGCTGTGGGCGCGGGGGTCTTCGCGGATGGAAGTTGCAGGGGGTGCAAGCAAAAGGGAATCGGTGGTTCACCGAAGAAGAAGCACAGTGCTTTCTCTCTCCTCTGCTGGCCTCCTCACGTCACTTTCCTCTCTGCTTTTCACTGTTGCACTTTTACTTTTCTTCTTTCTTTTTTTTTTTTGACGAATTGAAGCGTAGAAAAAGCCCCCTAAACCTCTCGCACGCACGGCCTTTTATAGAGAAAGGAATTGAATTTTCAAATTCTTCATCGAATCAATTTTTGCAAATCTTTTCACAAAATTCATCCCATATTGATAAGGATTCGAGATCAAGATGAAATTTTTTTCTAAATCCAAATCTTTTAAAGACAAATCGCAATATTTTTTACCCATCTGCCCTATCTAAAAAATTTCATATCCTAATTGAAATTTCAAAATTATTTTTCCCACGAGATAATTTTCGATCATTAAAAATATGGGCTTGGGCCGACTTGCTCGTTTATGGGCTTAGTCCAACTAATTTGAAACCATCCGCCTTCCATCGATAAAATGCAAAAAATGCAAATAACAAAAATAAATGCAACCTAAATCTATATGCTATGCAATTAATAAAATTAACCCATAATTTTCTATGCAACAAATAAATAACCTAATCACCAAAATTTAGGTGTCAACACATACCGAATGTATTGAATTTTAATGACGATGGGTCTTTTCCATCTCCAAATGAAAGGTAAGAGTTGTCCCAGGAAAAAGTGGAAGTTTAGAGAAAAATATCTTGAATAAGTGGTAAAATTGACCCATGAGTGAGAATTACTTTTAGAATATTGACGTAATTATAGATATTTCATCTATTTAGCGATGTGAATAACAAGTAGTAAAATAACTCAAACGGTAATTATGTCTAAAATTTTATGAAAAGCTGACTCTATCAAATATGATATGTGATGTGATGTGATATGATTGCAGAAAAAATCTACTAATATATTTATAGAATAATAAGAAGAGCATATTGATTTTGTCGGTTACTATATAATACACCATAGAGAGTAAAGTTACTTTCATTTCATCCAATACGACATGTAGAAAAATACGTTAATAGAGTTAATGTCACTTAAAGGAGAACAATTACTTACAAGGAAATTACCAAATGACCGAGTTCGATTAAATAGAAATGGCTCTTGATAAATTCAATTTTTGTAAAATGTAACACTGGAGATGCTTGGCAAGTGGAGAGTGAATTTCTATGTTAAGCATTGAACTTGTAACATTCATTTTCCTTCCAAATGATTTATAGTATTTTTCAAGTGATATTGTCACTGCTCTACATATACTATTTTCATATAAGTTGAATGTGCAAGAGTACATAAGAGGTTTTAACAATCAAATGTTATCAAGAAGAAAATTATGTACAAACCCCATGCGAGACATGAGCAAATATACTAGTATTGTAGTAATATAGACTTTTGGACATTTAATTCACACTAGAATATACTAAGAAAGAGATATTCTAAAATATCTATTTGTATTAATATTGTAACTTATATAGACATGATAAAATTAACTCCATTATACAAAATACAATAAAATATGTTATGATACTCGCAAAATTAGAATATGTGAAAGTACAATGTAAGTTTTTACTGATTGAAAGTAATGTTTTAAATATAAAATTCATGTGAAGTATGGGCAAGAGCTCTGATTAACCCTTAATCCTTCACTCAACCAGCACTGGTACTCTCGCCATATTGAGCTTTGTGCATGTTAGGATTTGCATGTAAGTGGATGTGAAATATTTTTTGGAGGAAAAAGGCAAATTTTGTCAATATATATGCGACTTCATTGAAGTAAAGGGCACCTCTGTCTAACTTTATCTTGGCACTCATGTGTAACTTAGCTCCACTGCTCTTCAACCCACAATTGATTCTTTTGGGAAAAGGTCGAAGATGGTCTTCATACTTTTGACTAACGACGATTTAGTCCATGACCTATTATTTGATTCACTATAGTCATCGTACTTTTGTCCATTTGATTTTGTTCCCATACTTTTGTAGACGACCACAATTTGATCCTTCTATTAATTTGGCACATTAGCATGGGGTTTTGTATGGTAGTGACAATTCGGCTTATTTGTCGCAAAATGTGTTGATGTGTCAATTTGACTCATTAGTTTGGCTATCGCTCTTGATATAACTTCACATCCAAATCATTGTTCCCATTCTTCTTATCTTCTGGCAAAGTGACCAAAATTGATCCGCAAACATCTTGGTCTTTGGGATGGCACTATTGTTTTGTTGTGAAATTGTTAATCTTTCACAGGCTTTTATGATTTAAATAAATGCACTCTCACCAACAAAATTTGTCTCTCTCTCTTGTTTTAGACGTGAATCCCAAAATCCATATCGGTTGAGAGAGATCTCGTCTAGTGCTTCGTAAGTCAATGTCCGATCTCAAATGTCACCATCTCGTATATAGTTATTCGAATTACTCCTTTTGAAGACTTGTCTACATAGAATGGACCGAGTCCCTACAGATGGTTAGAGAAAGACTTTGTCTAGCTTGTGTGTCCATATTTGATCCGACAAGAGTGGGGAGTAATTACTGTAGCAATAGGATTTGACAAAAGTGTGTAGATTTATAGATTGATGGAGGGAACAATAATGTCAAAATCCACATTCAATAGAGGAAGCATCGTTGGGATACAAGTTAACGCCGATGAAGATGGCGGTTACTTCAAGCACTTCATGTGGTAGAGTACCCTTTCAAGACCTAAGCTCACGTGGTAGAGTACCAAGAGAAGGCGGTTTAGTGAGTACCAAATTCTGAGCCGAGTCAATTACGTTGGACCTAGGTTTTCAGGGTATATCTCCCTAGAAGTGGAGGAAACTTCGTCAATTTAAGGTATATGACCGCCAAATTGCAGAGAACCGTTATCCACGATCCATTTGATCTTTGATTAGACCTCCTAGCATTCCCCTCTTATCTGCTTTCTGTTTCCTGGCCCTGCCATTACGCGTGCTGTTAAAGAAAACTTCAGTGGTGAAATCTTTTCAAGTTGATCGATTTCGTGTCTTTTGAGAAATGTAATTAATTGTTCTTTTTCACTTCTTCCAAGGGTTGACTTCGTACGCTAACGGTGGCTTGTGAATACAGCTTGGGCATTGGAGAATGAAAAAGTTATCTCTAGGTTGGCGGAATTTCCGCAGATCCCAGCTCTCCAAGGGCCAATCCCCATGGAGATGGGCATCATTTGGATGGACCCCCCCTCTCATACCTTATTGTTCTCTCTAATTTTATTTACGTAATTCATATAAAATATTGACAAAAATAATCCATGTCCTAAATTTATTATAATTTTATCAATTCAATTTTAAAGTTTTCAATTTTATTAATTGAATCATGAACATTTTCACATTTTACTAATTGAGTTCTATTTGACTAATTTTAATAGATAATATGGATATCGACCATCTTATGTGGCGCGATAATATCAATGTGGAAAATTTTACTAATATTTTCTATTTTTAAAAATTTCCTTTTTTTAATTTTTCTTCTCTTTTCCTTCTTTTTTATTTTCCCTTTATTTTTCTCTTCTCTTCTCATCTATTTTTTTCTTCTTTCTATTTCTCTTTTTCCCCTCCGTCTAGCCTCATTGATGGCTGGCGGCTAAATAACACTAACACTATCATGCAACACATGACACAACACGATATACTAACACGTTGTTTCCTAAAAAATAGAGAATTTCGATATGTTAAGACATGTAGTATATTCTATGTATATTCTTATATGTACTTAATAAATTATTATTTTCATGATTATTTCAATTAAATTAATTTGATTCAAATTCATAAATAAATAAATAAATAAATAAATAATAAAGAGCTTATAATGAATTTACACTAGAAATGTTAATCCATTATTTGCTAATATCATTAATTGTTTTAATTTGATAAATTTTAACTCCATTCCAATAATCCATAAAACTTGGAGGAAAAAAAAAACAAATAATCCACATTTTGGACTTGCGTGTTTAGAGTGTGTTGGAAGAAAAGAGGAAAAAACAAATTTATATGAAAGTGAGAATCAGAAGAGAAGAGAAAACTAGATTTTTCTTCTTTCCCCATTTATTATTTTTATTATTTTATATATTTACATGTAGACCTCTCATTTATTGAAAGTTTTTAAAATTGACTCTTTGCATATCATAATCTTGTGTTGGAATTCCAAACTCACGTGTCGGAATTCTGTTGACTAGGTATTGAATTTTTTGACACTTGTTGATTGAGTGTCAGAGCGTGTCAAAGTGTCCCACACAATACAAAATCTCTGAAGAGTGTTGGTGCTTCCTAAGCTAATGGACTTCTGCTCCCTCAAACGACCTCAGGCAAGGGACGCTCGAACCTAGCTTGGTGAGGACCGCCCTCACTTGAGACCAACAACCTCTATCGAGTATTGAGAAGGCCTAGTAGAGGGAAAATATGGGAAAAAGGGGGAAAAAAGAAGAAGAGAAAAGGGAGAAAAAAGAAAAAAAGAAGGAAAAAAGATGAAAAGAAGAAATACATAAAAAAATTAAAAATAAAAAAATCAGATATTATTAAAAATAGTTCACATCAGTGTTGGTTGTGCTACGTAAAAAAATAAGCATCCATGTTAGTGATTTTTAGCAAAAAATGATCGGACGAACTTAATTAGCAAAACGTGAAAATGTTTAAAACTCAATTGACAAAATTGAAAGGTTTAAGATTGAATGGGCAAAGTATAGTAGGTTTATGACTTTTTGGACAATTTTTCCTAATATGTTGTATTATGATAATACACGTAGACTCCATTTGTTTCATGAAAGATGAATAGTTTTAAAAATATTTTCTTAAAACTGATTACTTTAATTGCCAATGAAAATGAATGAACAAAAATTATTTTCACTATTCACGAAGATAAATAGATATGAATTGTCATTGATAATGAAAACATTTTTCATTAACTAATTATTTCAAGTGATATAAGTGAATATTTTTAGAAAAATATAGTCCAAACCATTCATTTTCTGCAAAATAAACACACCCTTAAAGATTTTCTTTTGGCCCAATCCATAAATGAAACATGTGATCCAAAGCAACACTACGGTTAGGCTAGCAATATTCTACGAACAAATAATGGTCATAAATGGTATGTTCAATTTTAGGAGGAATGGATTGACTTGCCCTATATACAAGTGAATATTTTTAGAAAAATATAGTCCAAACCATTCATTTTCTGCAAAATAAACACACCCTTAAAGATTTTCTTTTGGCCCAATCCATAAATGAAACATGTGATCCAAAGCAACACTACGGTTAGGCTAGCAATATTCTACGAACAAATAATGGTCATAAATGGTATGTTCAATTTTAGGAGGAATGGATTGACTTGCCCTATATTCTTTTTCTCCCTAAGATGCTGCATTAACTTGAATATTTTATTCTAAACCGGGGGCCAAGTCCTTGATATGGCATACAATTTTAAAAGAATTGTAGGGCGAGTCAAAAATTGAATATACCATTTAATTTAGATAGTCATTTTATAAATCTCAACATGGTGCCGGTGAAATGCACAAAATCAGCAATGGCGGGAGAGCAAATACAAAACTAATCAAGAAACCAAAATAGGAAGATGTAAGTCTTTGCATTGATTGTGTATTGTACCAGGTGGGATAATCCGGATTGATAAAAAATTTAAAAGATAACAGTTCACGTTATCTTCGATGAAGTGATGTAGTGGAAAATCAGGATATTACTTGCCGGCATCACGCGAGGACCACCACCAAGATAACTTATTATCATCACTTTCGACCATCGCATGATCATCGTCACATTTGACTACACCAGTCATCACTCTTGGTGGCAATCGCGTTCCAACGAGTGAGGGTGAATTGGAGTCTAATGACGATCGAGCTTTGCATGTATCATACTTTTCACCACCTCCTCGTCGCATACGTCTTACAGGTTGAGCCCGACCTTTCACGCATGACTCACAAACCGGCTATTCATCTGCTAGTTGGCAAAGAACGGCTAGCACACTGTCGGCTTCTTGATGATCACGCTCTCGAGTGTCGAGCTCCACCTGCTATGCACTAGGAACGGCACAACAGCATTGTGGTGCAGAATCTCCTCTTGCGGACCCACCCCACAACGCACCTTTTCTCCATTGTCTCCTCCCTATGTTCCTCTGGGATGGTGCCACCGCTATCTTCGGCGATGGAGTCAAAGGAGATGTCCTTTGGCGTGGACTGTCGTCATGCTCCTGAGGTTGACTTCTCGTTGCTTGCTGACAACCGTGGTCGGAGGTTGAGAAGCCAGATGGGATTTTCAAAAACTTTAAAGATTTTCAAATGACAAGGATTTTCAATCCTGTCTAAGATTGAGAATTTTACAAGTTTTCAAAATTTTTTAGATTGCACCAAACATATATGGGCTATTTTTGTAATATAGGAGTATTTAGAGGATTTCAAATCACACTTTTCCTATCATACCCCACTCTGAATTTGGACAATCAAACATGTGGCCTCAAAGCTCACACAAAGTGTACTGAGTTGTCCAAAAAGCACCATGCAAAATCTTAGGAGCTTGTTAGTTCTCCTCTAGCTGATAGAATGAACAAGAATGTTGCAAAAAATAAGCATGCAAATAAAATCATAATCATATCAAGAAAATAAGCTGGATAATAAATTTATGTGATTTGGGCAATGTAATCCATCCTATGAGAAAAGCAATCACTGTTGATTATGTGATATAATGGAAGTTATAATCACACTTGAGTTACTTAAATACTTAAATTGTTTTCAGTCTCAAAGATAACTCACATATTATTTAATTCTCACAATTTCTCACAAAACAATCTCTTTATCTCATTAAAGAATTCATAAATCTCACCACAAATTTATGGTTTGGACACTTGTCTCTTGAATGCAATTCACGAAGAACTAGTCCTTTGAATTCACGCCCAATTATTGCGCACGCAAGGCACACCACTTTGCATCAACTACGGGGAAAGTGATTTTCTTGTATTGTCGGGAAACTTAGTCCAATTTGGACTTTTCTTAAGTTTAATTTCCAAATCTGAATGTCCATTGGATAGAGACTTAACATTCTAAACAGAAAATCTTCTATGTGAATTCAGATTTTTGTTTATGGTACAAATCCATAAATTTAACAGTACTTTTCTATTCGAATATATCTAGAATTTCAGGCCTTAAGCAAAAATCCGAATTCACATAGAAGATTTCTGATGGTTTTATTTGATGGGCTTAAGGCCCGTCCGCCCATGTTGGGTCTGAAAGTCCAGCCCACGAGATTAGGGCCCGTGGATGAAGGGGTACGTTTTTATTTTAGAGGAAACGTATAAAAGGGAGGACAGAGAGTGACGAAGACACCCTTTGGCATTTGTGCGTACGTTTCCTCTCCCTCTCCCTCCAAAACAAAAACGAGCGCTCAAGGCGACGCCGTCTTCCCTTCAAGGCCAATCGATGTCATCGGATCGAACGGGATCGGTTTTCTCTTCCTCTTATCGGCGTTGGTGTTTAATCTGTGGCTAACAAGGTACGCTCGATTCCGTGGTGTGCTTTACGATCGGTGATACATGTATTTCCCGGGCTTATCTTCCACATTCGTTTTAGGGGTTCGATTTAGTGTCGAATTCGGTTTTTGGGGATTCGATATTACCAACATTGGTATCAGAGCCCTAGTTCATGTTTTTCCGACCCCTTTGATGTTTTATGATTGAATTGTCGCGAAAATAATCGGCCGACACGGATCGGGCCGAGAAATCCCGACACCCGAGCACTGTTCATCGATTTTTTTCGAAGTTTTTGTGAGTTGAAATCGATTTTTGAAGGCATAGGGTGAAAGAGCTCGTCGAGACGAGTCCGTAAATGGGTCGTGCATCGCCGGGCGACGCTGGACGCGCCCACATGCGCGGCCAAAAGCCGCTGCGCATGGGCACGACGCGCCCACATGTGCGGCCAAAAGCCGCTGCGCGTGGGCACGACGCGCCCGAAGTGCTGGCTCGGCTAGCGCGTGCGGCACACGCGCCGGTGGCGAATCGGCATGTGCGCGCCACCGGCCGGCGAACCGGCACGCGCCGGTCGTGCGAACCGGCGCATGCTGACGTCACCGTGACGTCACGGTAACCGCCGGGATGACGTCATCAATGACGTCATCGCCGATGACCGTTGGCCGGACGGTCGCCGGTCGGCGACCCGACCCGACGCGACCCGACTTGCATGGAAGCCTGCGCATGCCGCGCACGCGCGGCACGTGCCGGCTGACGTCTATGTGATGTCAGCCTGCGCACATGCGTGGCATGTGTCGGTCGGTCCATCCGACCGGCGACCCGCGACCGCGTGACATGTGCGGTCCGTTCGGCCGACGACGACCGCCCGTTGACCGTTGACCGACGAACGTTGACCATTGACTTTGACCATTGACCCAAAAAAAAAAAAAAAAAGGAATTTGTTTCTTTTTCATTTATGCCTATGTGGGTTATATGTAATTCATTATTTATTCTGCATTTGTTGCATGAATTTTGAAAAATTATGTATTTTCCCTTATGTAAATTATGGATTATGAGTAATCCATTTTTAGTTCTACATTTGTTGTAGGAATTATGATGTGTTATGCACGGATACCTACAATCCCTAGAACGGACGAGGGAAATGCAAGACTTAAAAGGCTGATGTCAGATTTAGCTAATTATCGGTGGCATGACGGTGATTTAGTATCACATGTGGTCATGGTCAATCAGATGATACAGGAAATCATCTGGAATGGTTATCTTATGCCGGATTTTGAAAAAGTGCCGGCTTTGATGAACACTCTTCCAGCTGAATGGCAAGCAGTGTTAGATCGGCTATAGGAGGTCAACGTGGTCCCGAGTTATAGAAGGCTAGTGGAAGCTTTTGTAAGAGAGTACTATAGGATTGAATTAACCAAAACTTCAACCCTTAGATTGAGCGCTACATGGCGCAGAGTGAATGCGCCTTGGAGATGACATGAAAGCTCTCCAAAAGTTTTTCCATGGTTGGCAAATGTGCCTTCAAATTTCTTAGATATTTTGACTGATAGATTAGAAGTGACATTCCCTATTTATTTCTTAGATTAATTTGAGATGTTTTTGAGTGTGAATATCTCTTTCTATGTTGATATTTCTTCTTTGTATATATTACTTAGTGTAATGGATAGTTGTATTATGTGAAAGCATTATTATTCTATTGGATGTTAGATATTATTTGCTTTCTGTTATTGTTGATTGTTGTGGGTAGTTCATGGAAGTTTTTGTAACTTCATAGAATTTATTTTGCATAAGACAATTATATTAATAATAGTTTTAAGTTAGGATTTTTGGAGGATGATTGGAAACGTAGTGACCTTTTGATTTTGAAACCTTACTTGAAATTATTCATTGATATGATGGGTCTATGCAAAGTGGATGCATAAATGATAGGCATTAATTATTCGTGCATATATGTCTGATGTGTTCAGATCGATGGTTTCAACAATTAAGAACGTAATTGCTGATATGAATTGCAACAATTGTGAAATATTGAATATGAAGATTCAATATGTGCTGGAAAAGCAAGAAGCACTAGAAGCTCTTGACCATATTATGGAAGATCTTGAGGATGCCGTGCGCCACCTTGAGCTAGTAGAGGACCGCCTAATGGCATTTGAGTCGAAAATAGATATTTGCAATGCTGGTTCTAGCTCAGAAAGGGTTTTGAGCTCTAAGCGCAAGCGTATTGATTCGTTCAATATGTGGAAATGCAAAGGATCAAGTCCTTATTGCAAGAAATCAAGAGTTAACCAACACAAGAAAGGAAAACGTCATCAAGTGAAGAAAATGTCAAGGGTGAGGTGTTACAATTGTGACAATAGAGGTCACTATGCTCGCGACTGTCGTGAGCCAAAGAAGGTATACACCTCTTGTACATTTGAGAACTTTGCTTATGTGTCAAGTTCTGTATTATTGGCTGAATCCAATCCTTTGTGGATTGTAGATTAAGGAGAAACAGACCATGTAGTGAAGGATGGAGAATCCTTCGTGGAATTTCGACGATACCAACTGGAACTAAGTGGATCTATGTAGGAAATAACTCCAGAGCTAAGAGTTAAAGGAATTGGCACCTACCAATTGAACATGCGTGGTGGACACACCTTGTTCCTACATGATGTTCTATATGTTCCGGAGATTCGTCGAAATTTATGTGTCTGTTTTGGTGTTGGTTAAGCTTGTTTTTAGTGTGAACTTCCGTAATAGCCGTGTAGATTTGTATTTGGATACAAACTACTATGGTTGTGGTCACTTTCCGGATGGTTTTATTGTACTAAATGTTGACTGTGGTGATGTCAATATTTGTTATTCCTTTATTTCACGTCTTCTACTTCATATGATAAAGATGTGATTATGTGGCATGCTAGACTTGGTCATATTGGCCAACAATGTATGAATAGCCAAAGAGGGCTTGTTGGGCAACATTGAAAAAGTCGATTTGCCTATATGTGAGTATTGCCTAGTAGGGAAAACGACAATGAAACCATTTGGAAAATGTAAAAGAGTTGAATTTCCTTTGTATTTAATCCATTCTAGCGTTTGTGGTTCAATGAATGTGAGAGGAAGGCATGTGGCTGTTTATTTCATCACTTTTATAGATGATTATACTCGATTCGGATATGTCTATTTGATTTCTCATAAATCTGAAGCAATAAGTTGTTTCAGAAGATTTATGAATTTGGTAGAAAATCAATTAGATAAGAAAATAAAAGCATTGAGATCCGATCGAGGTCGAGAATATTTATCTGATGAGTTCAGAAAATTATGTGATGAAAAAGGAATAGAAAGACAGTTGTCTATTCCATATACTCCTCAACAAAATGGTGTTGCGGAAAGAAGAAACAGAACTCTACTGGAAATGGTTAGGTCCATGATGGCGCATGCTAACTTATCTATCACTTTTTGGAGTGATGCGTTGTTAGCTGCTGCCTATATACTTAACCGGGTGCCTTCCAAATTAGTTACTTCCACTCCATATGAGTTATGGACATGTAGAAAACCGGACTTAAGTTTTCTTAAGCCATGGGTTGTGCTGCCTATACTCATGAGTCCTCTCACAAGTTTGGGAAATTGGGTCCCAAAGGAAAGATGAGTATTTTAATGAGATACTCCGAACACTCGAAAAAGTATGTGTTCATAGGTGAGTAGGAAAGTGAGAGTATAACTGAATTTGAATCACATGATGTCACATTCTTAGAGGATGAATTTCCTAAGAATGGCGAAATAGGTGAGGATTACTCCCTATTTGAAACCTTGGATCAAGATAATGATATTAGTGGAGTTCGTCCAAGTGGGAGTAATATGAGAAGTAATGAATTGAATTCAACTCATTCTCAATTGCAACCACATGATGAGAAAACGTTATCATTATCTAATTCAAGTGGGAGCATAATGTGGAATGATGTGCAAAGTGTATAATCTCCCATACGGCGAACAAGTCGCCAAAGTATTCCTCGTCGATGTTTTGACATTGAATGGGAAAATTTTATGATTGCTCCGCAAGATGAGGATGAGCCAAGAAATATTAATGAGGCTTTAAATTGCCCTAATAAGGAAAAATGGATTCATGCAATGGAAGAGGAAATGGAGTCAATGAAATCAAACCAAGTCTGGGAACTGGTTGATCTTCCAAAAAGGACGCAAAGCTATTGGGAACGAGTGAGTTCTCAAAATAAAGCGAAAAGCTGATGGCTCGATAGAAAGGCATAAGGCTTGCCTTGTGGCGAAGGGGTTTGATTATGAAGAAACATTTTCTCTTATAGTGAGATTTACCTCGATTCGCATTATTCTGGCAATAATGGCTAGTATGGATCTTGAGTTACATCAAATGGATGTAAAGACTACTTTCTTTAATGGAGAATTAGAGGAAGAAATATATATGGAACAACCTACTGGTTTCATAGTGAAAGGCCAAGAAGAAAAGGTATGTCGACTTTTGAGATCGATATACGATCTTAAGCAGTCATCGAGACAATGGTATATACGTTTTCATAATGCCATAATGGCATATGATTTTACAATGATTGATGAGGATCATTGTGTATATATCAAAAGATCCAATGATCAATTTGTGATCATATCATTATATGTTGATGATATACTAATTGCCGGAAGTAATATGGAGTTTTGTTAATACTGTCAAGAGTTGATTGTCTTCCAACTTTGAGATGAAGGATATGGGTGAGGATGTATACATTCTTGGAGTTACGATTTCAAGAGATCGTTCGAAGAGATCGTTGTCTCTTTCGCAAGAAACATATATAAATAAGGTTCTTGAACGATTTCGTATACAAGATTATAAACCCATAGACACTCCTATTGCAAAAGGTGAAGGATTGAGCCATAGACTGTTTCTAAGGACTCTAAAAGAGAAGGAACAAATGAAACATGTTCCTTATGCTAGTGCTGTTGGAAGCTTGATGTATACTATGATGTGTACAAGACCTGACATATGTTTTGTAGTTGGAATGGTGAGTAGATATCAATCCAATCCAAGTCAAGCACATTTGAAAGCCGTTAAAAGAATACTGAGGTATCTAAAGGGAACTGCTGATTATATGCTGAGTTATTAAGGAAATGATCTGCGACTCTAAGGCTATTTTGATGCTGATTGGAGAGGAGATTTAGATGAAAGAAAATCTACCTCTGGGTTTGTTTTCTTACCGAATAATGGCACCATATGTTGGAGCAGTAAGAAACAAACGTGTATAGCCTTGTCCACGATAGAAGTTGAGTTCGTGGTATTATCGGCAGCAGTATAAGAAGGTGTTTGGCTTAAGAGATTTTTTGATCATTTAGGTGTCATTGAGGAAGCTGCAAGTCTATTATTGGTTAATTGTGATAGCCAAGCAGCAAAAGCGTACACCAAAGATCCAAAATATCATGGCAAGACCAAACATATACACACCAAGTATAACTTTGTCAAAGATATGATTGCACGAAAAGATGTGAACTTACAGTACATATTACGCATAGAATGGTAGCAGATCTTATGACAAAGCCAATACCTAGAGATATGTTTTGTGGCCATATGAAATCTCTAGGATTGCGTAGAGGCTGATGTATTGAATATTGTAATTTCCCTAAGTGTTCACATTTGATGAATGTGTGTTTTCATCATTAATGTCTATGAATCTTTGTTTGATCTTTATGCATCTTAATGCTTAGTGCATTATTTTAAGTTAAGAAAGTATGTCGGACAGATATAAGATTAGCCCACTCACACGGGTAATCACCTCTATTTACTATGTGATAAATAGAGATAAGACTGTTTTTAAGCTTATTATCTAGGTGATAATCGAGAGCTCAAGCTTAAAACACGTATGTTGCCTTAATTGAGTGTTAATATGAGGACATAATACTTACTATGTCCGAAAGTAAAATACTCAACATATTTTACTTTATCTGTCTAAGATGCCAGATGTGAGTTCTGATGAATTTTGTGAATAGTAGATACGTGAACTCAAGTTAGACATTGGGTATGTCTGAACTATCATCTGTACGGTATTGAAGGTGTAGACATACGCTCAATGGGAAATGAGTTAATACTGTAATACGTATTCATACTACGTATGCATGAGACGACCAATAAGAGTGACAAAAGTTTGATCTCAACTTTTTATGTCGTGTGAGACTCTTGAGGAAAAGAGTTCCTCAATTTTTTAGTCCCCTCATGACTCTTACTTATTCTCAAGATCTCTATTTAGTGTTTGCTATCTTAGGATGTTGCCAATGGTCATGAGTTGATTCGATCTAATGGGACATTTCTAGAAAAGCAAGCTGAACTGAAATTGAGAGTTTGAAGGAAAGAGGAAGATCGAATCTGGAGAATCACATTGTAGTTTTGTATTCACCGGTTAACCAATTATAACTATCTTTGGGATAATCATAATTGTGAATACAATATATATATCATTGTTTGAAAGAGATCAAGAGAGATATAAATGTGATCGATCCATCTAGGGTATTGCATACTAAATCTACTCAGAGTGTGATGCCCATTATGAGCTGCTATATATTCCTAACATATATATAGCAACGAGCTCTCAAAGTATGCTGGTCGCACGGATTATTCACCGGTATGAATGTTGAAGAGAGGTAAAAAGAATCATGTTTAGCCCACCATGTGCGAGTGGGAGATGATGGTTTTATTTGATGGGCTTAAGGCCCGTCCGCCCATGTTGGGCCTGAAAGCCCGGCCCACGAGATCAGGGCCTGTAGATAAAGGGGTACGTTTCTATTTTAGAGGGAACGTATAAAAGGGAGGACAGAGAGTGACGAAGACACCCTTTGGCATTTGTGCGTACGTTTCCTCTCCCTCTCCCTCCAACACAAAAACGAGCGCTTAAGGCGACGCCGTCTTCCCTTCAAGGCCAATTGATGTCATCGGATCGAACGGGATCGGTTTTCTCTTCCTCTTATCGGCGTTGGTGTTTAATCTGTGGCTAACAAGGTACGCTCGATTCCGTGGTGTGCTTTACGATTGGTGATACATGTATTTCCCGGGCTTATCTTCCGCATTCGTTTTAGGGGTTCGATTTAGTGTCGAATCCGGTTTTTGGGGATCCGATATTCCCAACAATTTCCTATTTGGAATGTTCAGCCTTTATCAAATGGACATTTGACTTGGAAAGGAAGTTCCAAATTTGACCAAGTTTTCTAACAAAATAAGAAAATCACTTGATTAGATTTATAATTCAGTCAGAAGGTTTCCTGAAATTTTGTTGGACACATATAAATCAAATCATGCAGTTTAGTCTTTCATGTTCCAGAATATGACTTACCTTGCGTGCGCAATTGTTGGGCGTTAGTTTAAAGTACGGCTTCTTCGGAGCTACATCCAAGAGAAAAGTGTTTAGGCCAATAAATCTTGTGGTAAGATTTATGAATTCCTCCACGAGATTGAGAAATTATTTTGCGAGAAATTGCAAGAGTCAAACATAGTGTTAGTTATCGAGTATAATTAAGAATTGATAACTAATAGTGTTTAAGTGACTTGAGTGTGATTGTAATTTTCGTTGTATTGCATATGTTGCCCTCCCGTAAAGTAGGTCATATCTACTGAATCACTTAAATTCGATATCCAATTTATTTCCTTGTGCTTGTTTTCTGCAATAATCTCCTTCAATGTATCAGTTAGAAGAGGCTCGGCAGGTTCCTAGGATTTTGCATGACCTTGTCTGGACAATTGAGGTCACTTTCTACGAGCTTCTAGGGCTTTGGATGTAAACTTTGAATTTTTTAGCGAAACTCCTTCCAATTTATATGCAAAGTATAAGTGAGCAACTTATACAAATGTGGCAATTACTTGAATAGAGGATTAGGATACATCATTGCTGACTTTATGCTCTTCATCGACCCTAATTGTTGAGATTTCTGAAATGACCATCCAAAAACAGTAATGGTCTCACATGCTATACTCAATTTTAGAAGGACAAGATTGATTGGCCCTACAATTCTTTTGTCCCCTAGATTCTTCCTTGATAGATCTTAAATTGCATTCCTTATATAGGATTTGGTAAAGAGATTATAGAATGGAATGTTGAATTAATGCAGCATCTAAAGGAGAAAAAAGAAATACAGGGCAAGAGAATCCCTTCCTCCTAAGAGTGAATATACCATATATGACCATTAGTTGTTTTCCTGAACATTGCTAGCCTAATATGGCTTGGACACTTTTGATTCACATTCCATTTTCATGGATTGGGCCAAAAAAAGAAAAATATTGAGAGAGCATTAGTTTTCATTTTAAAGAAATAAATCTTGTCAATCATTCAAGCCAAATAAAATACTCTAAGAGATTGAACTGCAGTTTTTAAAGGTTGGATACCGCTCTAAAAAAAAATAGGAAAAATTTCAAATAAGGACCCAAGGTGCCATCATTTTCTCAAAATAGGACTTGAAGTATAGTTTGTCTTAAATAAAGACCCAAAGTACCATTATTTTCTCAAAAGATGACATGAAGTGAAGTTTGTCTCAAAGAAGGACCCAAAGTAGTCATTTAGTCTCAAAGAATGATCTCACTCATCGACTGGTGAATAGATACATCTCTGATGTATATTTCGGTGGCTTGATTAAGGTATTTTCATCTCTTTTCTTTTTTGCTTTTTTGGTTGCCCTATTAATCATCTTTTTCGTCCCTTGTTCACTTCTTTTTGCCCAGATCAAGAACACAGAACTTGGGGAAAGGCCAGCGAGTGCCGGCACTGGTAAGGGCTGGCGAGGGCTCGACGTCCATCACTAGCAACAAGCGAGGGCTCGACGCCCATCGTTGACAATAGGCGAGGGCCATCGAGCCCTCTCTGGCCATGGGGGTGGGGGGCTGTCCAAATCGAGGCCCTACAAGAAGGTCCTCGAGGGCAAATGGGGTAGCTGAAGAAGTCGTCGATTTGGGAGCGGTGGTGGGAGGAAGGGATAAAGAAAGCGACGTGGGCGTTCTAGTCGTAGTCCTAGTAGAAGACGAGGTTGTCGGTGGAGCAGTGGGTGGAGGTGGGGGAGGTCGCCCCTCATGGCCATCAGTGAGGTCGCCCCTCGCTGGCCTTAGGCGAGGGCTTGCCCACCTCATCGGCCACTAATAAGGGCCGGCGAGAGCCTGTAAGCCCTCGCTCGTAGCCAGCAAGGGCTCGACGATCCTCGCCGGCCGCAGCGGAGGCCACCCTCGCCAGAGCTGTCGAGGGTCGACCTACAAGCTCTCGCCCATGGCCGGTGAGGGCTTAGTGGCCCTCGCCTATTGTCGGCAATGGGCATCCAACCCTCACCGGCCCTCACCAATGGCCAGCGCTTGCCAGTCCTTCCTAAGTCCAATGTTCTTGAGAAGAAGACGAACAAGGGACGAAGAAGATGATGAACATTGCCACCATTGGCCCAAAAAATAATAATAATAAAGAGCAAGACTACGGAAATTTTTTTTTTAAAAAAAAGAAAAAGAACAAGAATACCCCTGACCAGGCTATCGGAATATGCATCAGAGATGTATCTATTCATCGGCCGGCAAATGAGATCCTTCTTTGAGATTAAATGATCACTTTGGGTTCTTATTTGAGATAGACTCCACTCTAGGCCCTCTTTTGAGAAAATGAAAACACTTTGGGTTCTTATTTGAGACAAACTTCACTTCAGGTCCTCTTTTGAGAAAATGATAGCACTTTGGGTCCTTATTTGAAATTTTCCCAAAAAAATACGAATAATGATATTAAGGAATTATTTGAAAACGTAGAGTAAATATTTTGTACATCGATAATATATATTGTGAACTTTCAATTAGTCACTTGTGTTTGTGTATGTTAATACACACCACAAAAAATCTTTTCATCTACACATTGAAATACAAAGTAGTCTCTCTTTCCCACACTTAGTGTATTTACCAAGCCGGAAAATTTTCAACTCAAGAACTAAAAGTCATCGGTCATATCTCACTACCTATGCATAAAACACTATAGATCAAAGCCACTTGTATAGGCCAAAAGTGCATATTTAACTGGTTCATATGACTTGCAAGTGTTTCATGGTCTCCCACTAGTTCGACGTTTGGTATCCTGGGTTATTAAAAAAAAAAAATTCATTATAGTTATTTTGGCCAATTTTTGCCAGAAGTAACTAACATGTTAATGTGCTATGTAAAATGACTAGCAATAATTGAATTGCTATGTTAGCATTTTTTAACAAAAATTGATCGGAAGGATTACATTTGAATTTTATGTGAATTTTTAAGACTAAATTTGTAAAGTTGAAAAGCTTATGATTGAAATAACATCCTTCAGATTCTTTGAATAATTTTCCTATTAACATATACACCGGTTTAGGAAAAAGGGTCACTTGTAGACTGCTTTGGGTCAAAACCACTTGCACATGCAAAAATTTGAACCGGTGCATGGGATTTATATGACATGTCTTGGTTCCAAATAGCCAGGATCCTATACTTAGGCACCTAAATTAACAAATAAAAAAGGAAAATGGGATCAATATTAATCTTCCATTTTATTTTATTTTTTTGGTCAAAAATGGAAATATTTCATTTACGAAGCAAAGATGAGAGGCTCGGTAAATGGACATCATTACATAAAAGATCCAACAAAGTTTGAGGAGGGGACATGACCCAATTTAGAGATAAGTAATTTTTCTTGTGGGCTTTGGCTATCCAGTCTGCCACAAGGTTGGCTTCTCTAAAGCAATGTACCATCTGAACATTTGAGAAGGCCCTCATTTTTGTCCTCCGATATTTCCTCATCTAGAATATGCATATCATTCTCATTCATCAGCTCACCCAATTTGTTGTGGAGATGGGCAAGATGACCCACTACTCCTTCCTCCACCACCATGGCCGCTGGTGTTCTGCCACTAGGGTTTGCCTGCTGAAGAACCCATGCATTTCCCCGATCTGCAGGGATAGCACCGTGAAAGGCGAAAGACAGAACTCACCGTGTAGACCACTCCGGGATTTAAGTCATTGCCGCTTGTGTTCGTGAATATCGCTCAGGGATTGGTGGTAAAGGAATGAAACAGTGAAAAATCGGGGAGGATTCCAACAAGGGCTACAGACTAAAGAGGTTGCGATTGCAATTTCTATGGGTGGGAAGATGAGAACGAGAATTGCAGGCTAAATTTATGGTGGGAGATTAGGGTTTGAGAAGGTGAGGGTGGGGGCAGCCATAGCTACACAACACGGTAGAGGGAAGCTCCGAAAGGGGAGAGAGGATTTTGGTCGGATCCATTAAATAGAGAGGTAATTAAACAAAAAACAAAGAGGTATTTTATCGGAACATTTCCGAAAGAAGGTGCATTTGTGCCAAAGCAAACTAACGCTAAGGCAAGCCCTTAATCTTTTATTTAGGTATCTCTCCTTTAACTTTTTGTACAACAAGGTTCTCTATTTAACTCCGTACTTGATTGAAACCAAACTATGATAAAAATATAGGATAAGTGCATTGGAAATTCTAAAATTTGTAGAAAAGTGCAATTGAATCCTAAAACTTTAAAAATGTGCAATCAAATCCAAAAACTTATCAAATTGATGCAATCAAGTCCTTATGTTAATTTAATCCAAGTTGGCTAATGGAAAATGCCTACAACACTTTTGTTGTTGTTGTTGTTGTTGTTATTTTCTCCATCCTATGTGACGTTGACATGGCTGAAACATGGGGATAAGGCCAAAACGACGTAGTTTTGGTTGAAATTTGATGTTTAATCTAAATATTTTTTAAATTACATTTTTTTAAAAAAGGAATGCAAAAGAGAAAGAGGGCATGTAGGGCCCTTGCTGTCAGCAAAAAGGGTCAACGGGGGTCAACCGGGATCTTGCCTCACCCTTATCCCACCATTGCTAGCCCTTTTCAACAATGGTGGGGTGCTTCACCCTCTTTTGCCTTCATCTTACATATATATATATATATATATAAAAATTTTTTAATCATACAATTAGTATTTAGATTAAAAATTGAATTAAGACCAAAACGATGTCATTTTTTATCTTGTCTTTCATGTTTTTGTCATGTTAGTTCCACGTAAGAGGAAGAAAATACTTAAAAAAAAAAAAATCACATCAGTATTCTCCATTAGCCAAGTAAGATTGAATTAACGAAATGACTTAATTGTACATTTTGAAAGTTTTATGATACTATGACAAATTTTAAGGTTTCCAAAATACTTATCCTTAGAAACATTGCTATGATGGTGTTCACATGAAATTAGAAGCATACATATATGTTTATACAAATCTAAATTGTTTCATTTATGTAAAATCTATATAATTTGAGTTGACGTAAATTACTCGTTAAATTGTATCCTATTTTATATGAATGTTCCTCTTTTGAACAAAATAGATATGGAGTGCGTAGTGAATATTATACATTAATGTAAAATAAAAGGACTTGCTAGGTTAGAACATTTGTAATTGTTGTTGTTATATGACCTGGGAAAGTTTTATATGTAATCAATAATATTATTGTAATATTGGGACAATACAACAAGAATCTTTGAGAAATAATTAATAGAGGGATTTACAAAAAAATAATAAAAATGTTAGAATTTTCAATAGTTGCTAATTTGCAGCATTAATGCTCATTAAAACTATTTTTTTAAACAAAATTCACGGCATCCAATAGATAAGCACACATCTTAATTGGAAGGAAAATGCGAAGCCCTATGTGTCATTCTTAAAGATAACCTTTAAGGAATAAAAGTCCTATTTGCAAGTGAATGTTCAATCTCTTGCGAAATGAAGCCTTGTGGGTCAATTTATAGATAACATTTAAGGAATAATTTATTAAATTATTTTTATTTAAATAGTTGAATCCGTTTTTGGGAAAAGAAGGGGTGAGTGAAAAAAAAAAACATGATGCTGGAAAAATACTTTCCCTTTTACCTTTTGATGTTGTGTTAGTGGTGAAATTTCCTAGTAAAACAATTTTTTTTTTATATGGAAAAGGGTTATGGCCGAATAAAAAGATTAAACGTCATAATTGTATTATGCCAATTTTATCAACTAATAAAACATGAAACAACCCTGTAAAAGGCAATAAAAACAATCTAACGTCCAAATGTTTATTGATTTCAAAATTAGCAAATCAATTAGTATGATGATTTCCTTCTCAAAAAGTGATGTTGCCCTTACCTTTCATATAATTAAACCATCATATAAGGTTTAAACATAACAGTAGTAGTCAATATATAAAATGAGAAATAACCATCTTTACTATGAAAATAAAGGCCACTTTAATGTCTAGGCACAATTTCAACACAATATTAAGGGTAAATCCTAATCTTGTATCCCTAACTTTTTACTTACTTTAAAGATGTTAGCCGTCATACTTTTTATTATTATTACAAAGTACTCCAATTGACCTAATTTGTGAAATGTAGTTCGATTGTATTAATCTTCTAATTCATTGATTTTTTTCTCCCTTGAATATATAAATGTCATATTTAGATAGGTTTTACTATAATTAAATGCACAGCATATTGAGAAATAAGTAGCGACAAAACCTTAGAAAAACTAAATTTGCCAGCTACATGACAATTTTTCGACCAAAAAAAAAAAAAAAAAACTGCATGACAATACTTCGGTTAACATTTTCCGTCAGAAAAATGTAAATTTATTCTTTTTTCCTCGAACACGTGGATGGTTGAGGGTCATGCATTAGCTTCCACGTGGCAGAGAATGAGAGGTGGGAATCTCTTCCTTCTGCTTTGGGCGGCACTATCTACCACAAAATTCGGTAATAGCGAGGGGCATTATCATCTTGATATCTATTTCCACGGCCAGAGAATTTTCAACTCTTCAAACAATTTCATATTATTTTAGAATCCTATCGCAAATGGCCAATTTACAAATTCTACTTAATTTACATTATACTACTTTTTTATCCATTCTTTAAGCTCCCCATATCAATTTCTTTAAATTGATTCTCAATCGCAAGTATTTCAATTTTCCCATATTTCCTTGTTTAAAACATTTTCACAAAGAAAAATAGAAAATCTCAAATTGAATATATAACACCATTCATTTGTTAAGTTTTCAAATAAAATAGCCCGGCAAAATATTTAAAGTGATCTTCTAACAAATTGTATTCAAAGTTTCTTTGATATGAGATGTACTGATGGTATGAATTAACTATTCACATATATGAATGCACTTTTAAAAGTTGAAAAATTGATCGAATTCTATAATGGTTTTCATGGTTCCTCCCTATTTTCATTGAAAGGTCTCATGGATAAAGAAAATGAAGTTGCAAAAATGAAATAAATTGAAAAAAATCTCCAGCCTCTATTTCCTATTGAATAAGAAAAGAAGAAGATGGAGGTGGAGAAAACATAATTGTCCTCTCAACTAGTTAAAATCACACCACTCATTTTCCCCCCCTTGCCAAAAAATAGCCAATAAAATGAAAGAAAAAAAAAATTAGGGCAAGGAGGCAAAATAAAAATCAGACCAAAAATAAAATAAAATGGGAAAATGGTTCCCCTGTGCAAACCATATCCCCCCACAGAAAAATTCTGCTCCGTGGGGGTTCTCCGAAGAAGAAGCAGCTCTGCTCTGCTTCATGCTCTGCTTCTTAGCTTCTTCGCTCGGTGTCGAGCGAGTCTCTCTCCATCGCCGTCGAGAAATTCCATCTCTCCTCTCTAGCCGGCGATGGACCTGTCCACGAAGCTTCACCGCCTCGAGCTCCGCTCCTCCTTCGTCCGGGGTTCGACCCTTCTTGACGCCCCGAAACCCGCTTTCCGCATCAGGCCAATCCCATCGCCCGTGAGCTCCCAATTCGTCAAACCCAACACGGGTTCGACCAAACCCAGGATTCGTTGCGAGGCCGCCGGGAGGTTGGCCGCCGTCGCGGTGGAGACGTCCGTCGCAGAGACCGACGCGAGGGAGGACATAGAGTCTCTGTTTTCTAGCAATCAGGAGGACGACTCCGGGCGAAAGAACGGGAAGAAACAGTCTGCGACCGGCGCTTCGAGCGTTTCGTCCGGCGTTAAGCTCGAGAACGTGAGCAAGAGCTATAAGGGTGTGACGGTGTTGAAGGACGTGAGCTGGGAGGTGAAGAAGGGGGAGAAGGTTGGGTTAGTTGGGGTGAATGGCGCGGGCAAGACGACCCAGTTGAGGATTATATCGGGCCAAGAGGAGCCCGATTCGGGGAACGTGATCAAGGCGAAGCCGAACATGAAAATTGCCTTCTTGAATCAAGAATTCGAGGTTTCGCTCGGCAAGACTGTGAAGGAGGAGTTCATGAGTGCTTTCAAGGAGCAAATGGAGGTCGCAGAGAGGCTTGAGAAGGTTCAGAAGGCGATTGAAGGTTCTGTGGATGATTTGGAGTTGATGGGCAGGCTTCTGGATGAGTTCGACTTGTTGCAGAGGAGGGCTCGGGATGTGGATTTGGATGTAGTGGATGCTAAGATTAGTAAAATGATGCCCGAGCTTGGGTTTGTTGCCGAGGATTCGGATAGGCTTGTGGCTTCTTTCAGTAGCGGGTGGCAGATGAGGATGTCTCTGGGGAAGATTCTGCTTCAGGTACAGAAGAAATGCTTGGCTTAGATGGGGAGTTCAATCTTTTTATTTTCAAGAGTCAATTGATTTGTAGATTAGTATGTCATCATGTTTACCTTCTATCGCTTGTCTCATTTATGGAATGCAGGCTCATGTTCATCCAATCTGAGAGATTCGGTTAATTTAGCTTGGTTTTAATGGAATAGTCTCTGCATTTAGTGAAGCAAATGGAAATTATCTCTATGCTGAGAGCAGGGAAATAGAACTTGGGAGCTCCAGAATTGCACTTGGTTGTGCTTATCACAACTAGATTGTCGAAAATTCTACTTTGTCATAGGTATGAATTAGCAGATATGGGATTGATACTGTCCACTGAGAAGTCTATCGGCTAGATTTGATAACTTGGTGTCGACTGATATTCTCTGTTGTTCACACGTATTCTTTGGTTGTAGATCCCATTTGAACATATTATCTACTAGAAACTCCTCTTTATGTCAGGTCAAGAGGTGCATATAGTCATGTGAATTATCCTTCCTCCACTATGCTGCTTTCTCTCCCATTGAATGTTGCATTTGCCTGCTTGTTTTATGCAGGAACCAGACTTATTGCTTCTGGATGAGCCTACAAACCACCTAGATGTTGACACGATTGAATGGCTTGAAGGTTATTTAAACAAGCAAGATGTGCCAATGGTCATCATATCTCATGATCGGGCTTTCCTTGATCAACTGTGTACTAAAATTGTGGAAACTGATATGGGTGTCTCCAGAACATTTGAGGGAAACTATTCTCAGTATGTCATATCAAAAGAGACATCGATTGAAGCTCAATATGCCGCATGGCAGAAGCAGCAGAAGGAAATTGAGCATACAAAAGACCTAATAAGTAGGTTGGGTGCAGGAGCAAATTCTGGTCGTGCTTCTTCTGCTGAGAAGGTAAGTGGGAATTTGCTTACTCTAAGTATAAAATAGATCTTTGAGATAAATTTCTCTTACTGCCCTTAGATTGTCATTGGTGTTTCCACTTCATTTTACAAATAATATGGTGAGAACACATGCTAGAAGATATAGCGATTCTTGGTATTTCTAGGCTTTGATGTATCTGGGTGGAGTTGCTTATTTGTATCCATGTCATGACAGAAACTGGAAAGACTTCGGGAAGAAGAGCTGGTAGAGAAGCCATTCCAACGTAAACAGATGAAGATTAGATTTCCTGAGCGGGGAAGAAGTGGCCGATCAGTGATCACAATAAAAAATCTTGACTTTGGCTATGGAGACAATGTGGGCTATCTTATGTACTTTGAGTTTGTTCTCTCCCTGATGGTGTTAGGGCATTGTTGTGATAGTAAAATCTCTTCTGTTGCAGGTGTTATTTGATAGGGCAAATCTCGCAATTGAACGTGGAGAGAAAATTGCAATCATTGGTCCAAATGGATGTGGAAAGAGTACTTTGCTGAAACTTATAATGGGTTTGGAGAAGCCCAAAGAAGGTGAAGTCTTGCTTGGAGACCATAATGTGCTCCCAAATTACTTTGAGCAAAATCAGGTGGGTAAATGCTGCTGTAAACACTGTCTTTACATTTGTTGGCCCTTCTCGTTCATTATAGCTGTTCACTAACTTTAACTCTTCTACAAACACAGTCTCCATTTGTCTCTGAAGATTTTTGCTCTTTTCTTTTAGGCCGAAGCACTTGATTTGGAAAAGTCAGTACTTGAAACTGTTGTTGAAGCAGCAGAGGACTGGAGAATCGATGACATTAAGGGACTTCTTGGACGCTGTAATTTTAAAGCTGATATGCTTGATCGGAAGGTGTCGGCTTTGAGTGGTGGTGAGAAGGTGCGTCAAACTAAAACCGTGGTCTCCCTCTCCTAAATCACTGTTAATATACACAAATGGGAAAAATGGCAAAACCTGTGCTACCTCTACTGAGGGATTTTACATTTACATGGAGTTCAGCACCTACTCGTTTTGACTTGTGCTGAAGTTTACATAATAATGGATTATGGTGAAAACTCCCAGCCAAGATGGCATCATTAAAGGTTATGACATTCAATTAGATAGCTGTCGGGGCTAGATTGAGGATTGTACAGATAAATGAAATCATCTTTGCATGACGATTGTCTTCTTTGATTGATGTAAGAAACTTGGGGGGTATTTAGTGAGATGTCGCTGTGAAGCAGAATAGGTTGGATTTATCAATCGTGAGTCAATTATGTCCTTACATGTTTGCTGCAGGGTCTCACTACTTGTTAGTATGAATGTACTTCTCATCTTGATCAAGCTTTCTCTTGGTCGAGTCAGCATTTGCAGTTCGCATGTCTGTTATTAATCTAGAACTGCGATTCCATTGAAGTCATGGATCTTACTATGTCCAATCTTGCATTCAGGCCCGTCTAGCATTTTGCAAATTCATGGTAAAACCATCGACTTTGCTAGTCTTGGATGAACCTACTAACCACTTGGATATACCTTCAAAAGAAATGCTAGAGGTTTGTCTATCTCCAAGCTCTTGGTTCTTATGTGATTCAGCCTTCTTGCCTGTTATGGTAATTCCCGTTCCCTTTCCTTTTTCAGGAGGCAATAAGGGACTACCAAGGCACTGTAATTACGGTTTCACATGACAGATACTTTATTAAACAAATAGTCAATAGAGTAGTAGAAGTCAAAGACTCCCATTTACAGGACTATGCCGGTGATTATAATGTAAGTGCCTTCCCTCTCATTATTGTTGTCTTCAGGCAGCTTACTCTGAGATGGCTACTTATCCTTCATTTTATTAGTAATTGCTTATTGATCGTTAGAAAATGTTAGCATGTTCTTAATTGAGTATTTCATGAAAACATACAGCTGGACGCTTTGGACATTGGTAAGATCAATGGTAATGAACTCGAGTTGGTTTAGTAGTCAATGTGATGTGTTTTGTTTTCAACCTGTTCGTAATTGATGGAAGAGAGTTTTTGTTTCCTTACTGTTGACAATCTTTGATAAATTAAACCATCAGAAAGCCGCCATTCAATGCATCCGTAAGATTTGAACGTTTGATGAGCTGTACGAGTTGTCATTTTTAATTATGCCGAAATAAACCAGTTCATTTTAAGTCCTATTTAGTACCCATTTGCTGTTGGTTGAATTGATCGCATCGCCTGATGTTTCGTACTTCTACTCTTTGTTTCAGTATTATCTGGAGAAAAACCTTGAAGCTAGGGCAAGAGAACTAGAACGAGAGATAGAGCTTGAGGAAAAGGCCCCTAAAGTAAAAGCAAAATCGAAGATGTCAAAGGTAAGGCTGGCCAAATTGCTTGCGCCATGGCGCTAATCTGCGGATGGCATTTCAATATGGAATCTTAATGATGACTTTGACCCTTAACAGGCAGAGAAGGCCGCACGGAAGAAGCAGAAGGTCCAGGCTTTTCAGGCTGCTAAGCAAAAATCGAAAGGGGCGAAAAACGCAAAGAGATGGAACTAAGCGACCTCGCCATATATTTCAGAAAGTTGAACTTCGATGGATCCAATCATACAGAGGGCACTACAGTTACATTTCCCTTGGGCCGGGACCGTGCCTGTGTATATGTATATACTGACGACAATGTTCCCTTTTAGTTCTATGATACGTAGCTCTCGGTGTCAAGCAAATCACAGTTTATAATGATATGCACATTGGAATCACCCTGGGTCGGCCTGGCGATATTTCATGTCAGGCACCATGGTGTCCTCGGTCAATTAAAAGGATCGCTTGTTAGAGATGCTGCCCAGTTCTTATTTTCCAGCAGGTGATGCCTGACTAATTTAATGTGTTCGTGGGTTAAATGTCACAGGTTCTGAATCACATGATTACACCAGTAAGTATCCCAATCTTCCCTGTTATCTCATAAAATTCGAGGATTAACATATGAATCGATCCTTATCTTTGATCTGAGTCAAGTTATGAATGCGAAGAAACTATGACCAAAAAGAGTTTGGAGTTCAGATGAACATGGGACCAATAGCCACAGCTTCGTTTTCACTGCGCTTTTTCTCTCCCCTTATGCCAATTGATGCAACCCCTTCATTATAATTTGCTGAAAATTGTTTGAAAATCTTCTGTAGGGCAAAAGGAAAAGAAAATCTACTAAAGAAAGAAACATAGATATTGCTATTAGTAAGGCAACTACCAATAGCCAAAATGGGGCAGGAGAGGAAGGAGGAAGGAAACTTCCGTTCATCTCGTGCTACCAGACCAGGAGAAAACGAAGAAACAAACAGTGAACTACCCGAAAGTGGGCAGGAGAGGAAGGAGGGAAGAAGAAAGAGGAAGAGGAGAGACCTGGCCGTGTTTCGTTACCAGAGTATAAGTAGTTTCTGAGATACAACAAACATCTGGTTGATTTAAGAATCAAATATGTGACTTTGGTCAGTTATCTGTATGTTCTCACAAAGTGATTTTGGTTAGTTGTTGTCTGTCAGCTCTTGCAAAGTAGGAACTTTGTCAAATCGCTGAGACTGTTCTAGCAAAAATATGACATAAATCCGAGTATGGGTATGTATTGTGACTGTTCAAGATATTATGACTAAATAGAAACTACCAAAGTCACGATGGATGTCTATCTTTGTAATCAAATTGATAATGAGGAATCAATGCGTATAAAGACAGTCGTGTTAGATAATTCTTCCGTACTGACAGAAAAAACATCACCAATTCACAGTTTGCATCTAGGAGAACGCATTTCATAGGTTGCAATGGTATGCAACATGTATCATCAAGTTGAACTCTGATTGGTTTAATACTCAATGCGCGATGACAAAATTGTACACCGTCGTTTCCCAATCTGTATACACTGCAAAATATGGCAACTCATCTGTTCTCCCTCTCAACTGCTACAAAGTGGCCACTACTCGAATCTCTTAATCAGCGACAGGTCGTTCAACATCTTCTCAATCGCCTCATCATCTAGAGCACGACCTCGGTTCTGCACATGAAACAATTTTGTTCTGTTAACATAGAATGGAACTAACCAAATAGAGCATGATTATAACATCCCTTTAGCATGCCATTCAATGCAGAACAAAAGTCCAATTGTTAGTCCCTACAGGAAGGAAATATACCTTAATAGAGGGTACCATAGCAATAGCTTCCTCTACAGTCTCAGGGCAAAGATTGCCAAGAACGCAAAGCTGCATTGCAGGATTTTATGAAAAACCTATAGGATGATCAGTTTAAAATACTTCTGAAAGGAACTGGATGGATTGTGACATTACCTCAAATTCAGCCAATTGATATCTACTCAGAATTCTTATTGGAGGTTAAGGCTCCCAAAAAAAAAAAAAGAAAAGAAAATTGCTATCTTAAACTGGTGTTACAAAAGAGTTCAAATTAAATTTAATTTCCTTAATGACAAAAAGCTTCCCAACAAGCTCAATGAAATGCTGAGGCACACATTGAAACAGAACTTGGAAAGGATAAGAGCTAACTCGTTAACTTTACAAGTCTAAACGCAGTGATACTGAGCCATGCGATAGAAATAGAACCTGGGTAAACATTACAGCCAAGTGGCCAATATGCAAGCTTGAACCACACTTTTGCTTACATAAAACACAAATTATTGAATCTGTCAGCTGTTTGCATCAGAAGAGTCTATTAGCACGTGACACTATTGATAGCAGCAAGGTTGCTCATTAGATGTGTATTTACAGCTAGTCAACTTTTCAATGGGCAACAGGGAAGAGACAACCATGCATAGAAAATAGCAGGATACTCTCTAACTTGTCTGACAGCATCGGGATTTTTATAACGGCTGAAGCGTTTAACATATTGCAATGATTTCTCAAATACTCTGCACAAGGAGAGAATATCCATGGTCAGCCATATGAGGACAAAAGAAAGGATTGGAAAACAACAACATTGAGCTTATTTTGTTGCAACCATTCCAGAGTAAACTCAATATTTGTGTTATCCTCTAAAATATCCAAGAAAGAGACTTAAAAACAAAATTGAAAGATCTCATTCTTCTTCTCGGGGTAAATAAGGCCCAACCAAATAGATATGGACAAGAGCACACATTTGATGAAGGCAGATGTCCAATCTTGGAATATAAATAAGTACGGAGTTAGAGATGCAAAATCTTCTTATCATAACCATTTCTTAGATTTTGCAGTTGTTACACTAGTATTATTTGCATTAGAGAATATTCTCATGCAATGGAGGCAATTGAAATTTCTGTAGATATGTGGACTCATTTGGTTCTATTACGCCCCCTCGATCTTTTAAACCTTAGTCGCAAACAATGATTTGCTGACAAACTTTTCAACTGATGTGCAAATCCGGTAGGTAAACAAGCTCTCTTTTTAACCTGTTATTGCATGTTCACCATTAGCGTATGCTAGGCTAATGTTGAGGGGATCAATCCCTTAATAGAGTTGCAGAAGTTAACCCATTGCTGCCTGAAATCTATCATGATTTCCAAAGGAGTCAACCAATGGGATTTGGAAGAATGAAGATACCATTTTAGCTTTCGGTTTTAAGTTCGACTAAACAGTCAATCAATTGATACCCCTATACTTTACCCAGAATTTCCAGTCACACTGTTCTATTACTGCAGAAACAAATAGATAAAATAATAACACTCACTGAGAAACTTGATTCATTGGATCATCAGACATCTGTTGAAGCTGTTCATACTTATGTTCAAGTATCAAGGATACTTCACAGTTCATTAAACACTTTGCCTTCAGAAATTCTGCACATAAGAGAAACAGAAGCAATGATAAAAGGAGATCATGCAACAGATACTGGAAAATAGGCAATCCATTAGCCCTGCTAAAATTGCCATGTTCTCCCATTCTTGTCACTTGAGAAAGCGATCCATTAACATAGTAGTCAGAATTCTACCAAAAACAACAATATCCACAGCTTTGTTCATCAAAACAAAAAGGCATGATTAATGAGGGATATGCTGAAGATTGGAAAAACAATTGCTCACTACAAGTCAAAGGAAGAAAAATCAAGAACGAAAGACTGATGCTTGGTAAATTTGTCATCAGTACTGATTGACAATTTGAAAGTTGCATCCAATCAAATGAAGACAAATGGAAAATGAATCTACCAAATAAAGACTATTATAAAGAGATACCACAGAGAAAAATTTAACGAATCACCCTAGTGCTGTTTCTTTGATTCTCTAAAAATGAATGATTAAGAATGTCAAGAAAATTAATGGAGAGATTAATTTCAAGTTCATTTGCCTCATACATTATTCGAATTTTCCAGGTTTGCTCAGCAATCGCCACCTTTATACAGATGGACAAGATAATTTCTATACAAATGCTATTGTCTCCTTTAATAAATTCCTAATGCCAGCTCACAATAAGTTGGATTCACTTCCAAATGGTTAGAGATCATTTCTACTCAGAATGATATCTAGATATGCAATGAACATATCCGATTACATCCTTTTTAGTCCAACTATAGTTTGCACGTATTGCATCCTATTTAATCTTCCGTTCATTTATCCTATGACATCTGCATAGATCTGGCCAAAGATAATAGTTTAATCAATCTCATGAGAAAGAAATGTTAAGTCAATACACACTTTAAGTTTCATGGAAATGCTTTATTACCATCACCAATTTTGAGCTCGGCAGCATTTTCTTCCTCTTCACCAGACATACTGCAGATAAAGAAAAACCTCTCTGTGACAAATGCACGAAGTATGAAAAAGAAAAAGAATATAAGCAGTATCATTTACTAGTGGAAACATTTCAACTCTAACTGAATACTGTCAATTCAATCGGCAGAAAAAAGAACAAAACATAGATCTCAACAATCTAAAATTATCTGTCAATCCTACTAAAATAGGATGAATTACCAAATGAAATGATAAATAACCAGCTGCACATAGTAGGATGGGGCTCAAATATTGCCATTGAAACAAAATGAAGCTCTTAGTTTGGGTTTCATTTCCTGGAAACTAGCATGCAAATAATCTATATCTCTGACTTTCCAAATAATCTGAAACTCAAGAGACCCACAACCAGAAGGCACACATTACACAGACCGCTAAGAACATCTAACAATGTACTCTGTCTTCTTTTGCCTTTTCTTTTGGATAAAAACTGGCCAAGCATCGAGCACTTCACAGGGGCTAGAATGTTCCAGCTGAATTTGACAGGTAGACATATACAAAGGAAAAGCCAAGCAAACAAGAAATGTCTACGGTTTATCCAAGTAATTAAATATTAGACTTAATCTCTTTAAACCAAAATCCATGGTAGCCCAACCTCATGTTTGAGACGCATCTCTTTTCATAAGATGTAGATTATTTAAGTTTAGAGTGTTTACAATGCATGTATCTCCCTATTGGGAAGGTCTCTAAATCTCAGTCACAGCTGACCTATCATTTTAAGTTACTATGAGAGAATTTACTAGCTACTAGCCATTGCTTCATGGTCTTGTACCTATCTTTAGAATTGAATTAAACACCACCCGCAAAAAGCAAATCTTTTATCATAGAAAAATGTTTCATCACGGCATCGGAGGAATGCAAACCTTGCCTAATTAGTACACAATTCTCCATCTAGAAAAGAAAGTAAAAGAAGTAACAGTCTCCAAAAATCATGCACCCAGCATTAGATGGTCTGTTTTCTGGTGTCAACACAACATCAAGAGCCCAAAAGGGTTGAGCAGACAAGGATTACACTATAGAGACGCTTATAAAACAATGAAGAACCTATAGAAAAGAAACTCAAACAGGGATGGACAAATTAAAGTAGGGTTCCTTGAAGCCTTAGTATTTGGCTAGTATTAGTTCTCTTCCCAGAAAGGCTTAGAAGCAAAACCACAAACACCTAACACCCAACCAACTCGACCGTCCAATCCCACCAAATCAAATCTATATCATGCCACCCAAGAGCTTTAATCGCTGAAAATGGCGAAACTCAGGCCTACCAAGTCCCTTGCCAGACTCAATAAACAGAAATTTTCCATGGCAAAGGCAGGCGAAATGACCCATGAAGAAAAAAAACATTCAATTTGGAATTAGGACCGATCCGACGAAGAATTTGATCCGCTGGGCAGGCAAAGGTGAAGACTTTGATCAAAAGTTTAGAAACCCAGATGCAAAGAAATCAGACAGGCGAAGTGGCGATCCGTAAAAACGCAAAAAGCCATGATAATCAGCGAAGGGAATAGAAGAAGAGGGAAAAGGGCAGACCTTTGCACTCGAGTGAAACACCAGCAATACGCGAGAGAGAGAGTTTGAAGAGCGGACTAGCGGGGGGGCGCCATTTAAGTGGGCGTCAAGCTTAAAATGGCAAGTTTATTTTTGCCCTAAAAATTAATGATATATCCTTTGCCCTTTTTTTTTTTTTGGTAAGTAAGTAAGTAATATAAAAAGGGAGCAAATCTTCACCAAAAAATAAAAAATAAAAAAATAAAAAGGGAGCAAAAAATACAAAGAACTGGCTTCAAAGACTAGCACTCAAAGGAACAGTCTCTAAAGAGTGAAAGGAAGCCAGGCAAAGGCCAAGCAACCAAAAGACAACAAAAAAAACAACACATGCTAAGACCACGAACCCAGGCTACACATCAAACTGTGAAGATAGTAGGGTCCAATTCCCAAGAGTGTTGTAATCTTCCATTTCTTGGGGAATCCTTCACATTTTTGAAGGTGCAAGCTTTGTCTTTGACCACCTTTATGAGATGCATCTTCATAGCGGAAGTAGAACTCTTCACACCCCTGTATGTCATTTCAGTTCTTCCACACAATGTGGCATAAAGCACCAAAAGAAAAGCGGACGATGCAATTATGGAAGTCCTTGTCGGATAGCAAGGCCGAGACCCAAATAATTGTTTCCTCCCACGGATTGTTCCTCCAAGGAATACCACACCTAGTCGCCCAAAAGGAGGCAACTTCCGAAGTAACTCGACAGCCAAAAAAGAGGTGATCAACCGAGTCAGGCACATCGTTATAAAAGGGGCAGGAAGCAGCTTCGATCCTACCATAGGACATGAGGAGGGCCTAAGTAGGTAGTCTCCATTTGGTGATGAGCCATAAATTGAGCTGGTAATGAGGCAGAATGGCATTGTTCCAAATGAAGCCATGCCAAGTGACTCGATCTTTCTTTCGTCTAATAAGCTCCCAAGCCGAGGCAACCGAAAATCTATTGGACGAATCCTCCCTCCAACAAAACTGATCCAAGGCATCAGTCAAGGAAGGAAGCGGCAAACCCCAGCTTTTGATCACTGATCTAATTGCCCAGCCGTCCTCAGTGAAGAAATCAGCAACCCTGGCCTGCCTAGATAGGCCGGAGTTATAGATGAGTGAATCTGAAAAAAAGAGGTTCAGTGGACCCCTGGGGTGCCAATTATCGAACCAGAGTGACGTGGTGAGCCCCTCGCCCATCCTCTGGTGGAAGCGGAGCCGGAATTCTATCCTTAGTTGTAGGAGCTTCTTCCAGGCCCAAGAACATATGGCCGGCTTCTTCACCACCAAAAAATTCCCTCTTTTTAAGAAGGTCGAGTTGATCCATTTGCACTCGAGTGACTCCTTATCTGAAAATAGAATCCAGATATGTTTGAGCATAGCCGCCTTGTTGCACTCATGCAATCTCCCGATACCAAGACCCCCCTCCACTTTAGGCAGGCAAACATCCTCCCAGGGTACTTTGGCACCTCCTCTACCCAATTGAGGTTCTTTCCAAAGAAATTGTCTAAGGATCCGCTCAATCTTATCTAGCACAGTTGCAAGTAAAATAAAGACACTCACCCAGTAGGCCTGTATGGCATGAAGGGCTGACATAATTAGTTGAAGACGCCCAGCAACGGAAAGGAACCGATGAGTCCAAGAATCAACCCTGGCGGTGATATGCCTGACAAGAGTAGCACAATCCGCCTGTCTTATTCTCGACGTGATGATTGGAACTCCCAAGTAACGAACTGGGAGGGATCTCGCTCGAAAGCCAAGTTCCATCAAGATTTGTTGTCGTAGAGTGGAAGGACCGCCAGATAGGAACACCTTGCTCTTCCCCTGGTTTGGAGTAAGGCCACTCCAAGAAGAGAACTGCTGAATTCCTTCTTTGAGAAGCTTAATAGAAGGCAAATGAACTTCGCAAAAAAGAAAAACATCGTCAGCAAAGAAAATGTGCGAAAGGCTAGTAGGCCTACACCTCCAATAGAATTTAAAGTCCGGCTGATTTAAGCACCTCCCAAGAATTCCAGAGAGGACCTCCATCACCAGCGTGAATAAATAGGGAGACAAAGGATCTCCTTGGTGCAAGCCCCTCCCACTGGGAAGGAATCCATGCAGCTCTCCATCCAACGCGATGGAGAACCGAGGAGTCCTCACACAAGTCATAATGAGGTGAACTAGTCGCTCGAGGAATCGAAAAGCAAGAAGGACACTCTCGAGGAAATGCCAATCAATAGTGTCATATGCCTTCCTGAAGTCGACTTTTATAGCATACTTGGGTGTATAAGGCTCCACATGAAAACTAGCAAACAGCTCCTGTGCCAAAAGGATGTTATCCCTGATGCGACGTCCTTTAACAAAGGCGCTTTGAGAAGGGCTCACAAGGTCCTAAAGAACACCTACAACCCTATTCGCAAGCACCTTAGTAATGATCTTATAAACCGTATTGCAGCAAGTGATAGGTCTGTAATCATCGACAGTAGATGCATTAGGCACCTTCGGAACCAACACCAGAATGGTATTATTAATGAAGGGCTCACAATGACCTTTGCCATTTGTTTATTCATGGAAAAATAAAAAAAGATAAATATACATTAAAAAAAAAACGAAGAAAAATTGTTTTTAATATGAAATAACTTCGGTCAGATTAATGATTGCCTCGGGGACACTATTGAGCACACTGACCGAGAAATAATGCATCCACTAAGGTAGGAATTACATGTGCACGACTAGAGGTTATTAATATGTAGGCTCGAACAATCGTATTCAAGTCAAAATTATAACATGAGCCCGCCCATTACCGATGTTGTATGCAATGAATTAGCAAGCTGGTTGAGCCCGACTAGTTCAAGTCGAGCACAGCTCATACCTTTGGTGACCTCACCGACCCCCAAAGACCACCGGCAAAGGCCGCCCAAGGTCATACGATGTTGTTGCAACCTCCGGCGACCTCGGATTTGGGGCGGTGAGGTCGTGTGATGCCGCCTCGACCTCTAGCGAACTTGTCGCGACCTAGATTCAGGGCGTCGAGGTTGCGGGAGGACCTTGCCACCTTGGATCTGGGTTGCGGCAGGGTCGTGTGATGCTGCCGCAACCCAGATCCGGGGGCGGCGAGGTTGCGTGACCTAGATCGAGGGTGGCAAGGTCTTCCTACGACCTTGTCACCTTAGATTTGGGTCGTGGCGACCTAGACCTTGCTGCGACCCAGCGCGTCGGTCGTGCCATCCCGCAGTGTTGGTTGTCTTGGCGACATTTGCCGGCGACTGCCTGCCCACTTGCGATTGTCTGCCCTTCGCCGGCGAGGTTGCGGAGAAGAAGAAGATGAATAGTGAGGGCAAAATTGGAAAAACGAAAACCAAAGAGGATAATTTGGGAAGAAAATTTTTCTTTAGCCCCTCAGCTAAGCATTCTTGGCATGCTGAAAGCCCAACCTGCCTTGGGCTTTCAGCCTTGTGAAGGCTGACATTTTGCAAAGGGGGTTTGAAAACTTTTTGCCAAACACCCCATCCTTGACCCAATGATCTTTTGGGGCTTCAAAGTAGCCTTGAGAAGCTACTCCCAAATGCACCCTTATTCTGTTGGGTCTTATCTAACTTGTTGGTGGCTGGATTTGCAAATCAATGGCAGTGGGCCATAGAGAGATTAACAAATCCCAACAAATTTGATTTGGCCTCAAATAGAAGATTAGTTTCCCACGTGCAAAAATTTTCAAACCTTAGTGCTTGCACAGGAGATAGATTGATTGATTCTAGTACGATTTGATGTCCTCTTATTCCGTATAAGAAATTTAGGGATTCCACAATTGCTCTTGCCTCCACCATCATCGCAAAGTTCACCCTCATTATTTTGGCAAAATTGTCCACCAGGCAATCAACGTAATCTCTACATCTACAATTGATGGCTCACTTCGTCAAGCCCTCCATGAACAAGCCATCAATGTTCACTTTCAAAATTTCCTTTGTCGGTCTACACCAAGATTTAGGTAAGCCTTCATCTCTTGTTCTTGGGTTACTCTCTATATGAAACCACCCACTAATATTTTGTTACTCAGCCAAAACAGAGCTCACATGGTATTGTGGATTCAGTTTGGTTTTCTTGAAGAGATAATTGTTCATTGTCTTCCAAATTTGCTCGAGAATCACTACTAGTAAGTCAACTGATTGAGGAACTTGAGAAGTTAAGTAACCAATCTTCAGTTCTTTTTAGTGCTTGTCGAGATATCGAGATTTGCAGGGCTTGGTTTGACAAATTTCATTTGTATAGGGATAGAACAAGAATAGGTGCTCAAGTCTTTTAGGGTGTTGGCTACATAGCTCGTAGGTATCCTCCTCTATTCTTAACATATTTACTCTAGTTGGTAAAGCATTTTGACATAAACCCTAGATGAAAAATTTTATTTGGGGGTAGGGTTTTGTACTCTAAATCTTAGTCCACAAGGTCCTCAGGGTTTGGAAAGAGGTAGAGGTCGAAATTTGGCTTTGTTTCTCAGTCACCTCTCCGCTTTTATTATAATTGCTCTTGATTGTAGACTCTCCTATTTTTATGCTAGTCCAATCCAACTTGTCCTTAGTTGGTGATGTTCTAGGTGGGATTGTGAGGATCTCATTGGTTATTTGCTCATTGAATAGACATATGAGAGTTTGTTCCTTCCACAGGTTTTCTTCTCTATTTATCAATTCGGCAACGATTTTCTGTTCACTTCTATTTGCTGTGTGACATCCATGATTAGGGCCCTCAATCAACCTAGGAAAGTGGCCATTGAACTAGTTTTGAGCCTGGCCATGAATTGGTCATGAACCCCGACCCAAATAGGATAGTCGATCATGGATGAACGCGAAAAATTCTCATCCAATAGTACAAGCATTCATATTAGCTTAACTCTTAGGATTGTCATAATGACTTTTGGAAGTTTGTAATTTAATGAAAGAGACACCGAGGCCTTGAATTAATCAAATTTTCCTAGAAAATGAGTATGAACAGGTGTGAAACACATTAAATGAAGATAATAAATATAAAGGCTTATGTGTCCCAAGTAATTAATGAAAGGGGTGACTCATGACCTAAGGAAATGATAGTAAGTGATCTTGCAAGCCAAGTGAGGGCGCCACCTTTCCTCCATAGACTTGTCACCTTGAGTTTCATAGGTTTTGACTTTCCAATTTTTTTATAACTACTGGACCTTTCCTACTTTCCAATTTTATAGAGCTCTTCATACTTCAAATTTGGAGAAATGTGCTTCGTGAAAGTTATCAAAACATCTTAATTTATAACATAATTAAATTTCATATTTTTCTAATGTGAAATGGTCGAGAAGAAGCCCTGATAAAAAAACTATATAGAACCTGCCCAGTATAGTGAAAATAGTAACCATGTTGCTTTTTTGAATTTTTATAAAATCTTTCCTTTAGAATTTGGACATGTTTCATTCACAAAATTTTTAAATGATATCCATATCTACAACATATTAAAATTTCAAAGAGTTTTGTGAAGATTTGAATTTCAAAATGAATCTCTATCTCCAACCGTTAAATATGCTCAACGAACAAATTTTTGGGTTGTATTCAATGAATTGCTGCTCTTTCCATAGCACGAATTTGGCTAAGTTTCCTCATAAACAAATATTTTTGAGGTTTTCTCTACAACATACTAAAATTTTATAATTTTTCGAGCCTATTTGATAAGGTAACGGTGCTGATTTTAGGAATTACTTGAAACTATTTTTCACCTTAGGATAAGAGAGTCACAAGCCCAACTTGGAAATGAAGGGGGTTGCATGTTCAATCTGAGAGGCAAACCAGTCTAGGGACTTCTTAGCTTGAAGATAAGATGCATTAAATGCTTTTGGACCTTAGTGTGTTAAAGAGAAGAAACTTGGAGAGCAAATTGGGTAATGTAAACACATCTAAGCCTAATGATTGCATGAAATCTTGGCAATTAATGAAAGATGTGAGTCATATGCTTAGGTGTCCTCCTAATGGTTACATGTGTTTAATGAAGAGGTGAGTCATATGGTTTAGGTGTCCTCACAATCATTACATAAAATTATTCCATGATGACTCAATCCTTTAAATAAACCAATGGAAAAAGAAGCAACTGTCCCCCTTAGGAACTAGACTTGCCACCCATCTCTTTAGCTTGCCACCTCTTCATCCTAAGTTGTCCACCTAAAGAAATGTAATTAGTTCACTTGGAAGAGAAATTATAAGGGGTTTGCCTATAAATAGAGGCATTCTCCCTCTCAATTCCACACCATACACACCACCCCATCTCTTCTCCCTCACTTACTCTCTCTTTTTCTCTCACGCCTTCTTACCGTCACCCCTTGCCCCCTTCTCGACCTTACTTGCCCACTGCCTCATAAGACGGCTCTCTCGTAGTAAAGCCACCTATAGTTTATCGAGGTTCATCAAATATAAGTAGAATCTCTAACTCTTTGATTAGGGTGATAGCCTACATCATCGAATTTAGTAGTATGCTCACCCGTGTAAGCTGTGTGTATGTTGTAATGTTCTTTTGTATGATTTGCTCATGTTTGCACTATTGAATGTGCTCATGCCCTAGGATGAGGTCGAGGTTCGCTCAGCTTGGAATCAACTTTAAGTCGCGATGGCCTAAGTTGTGAGGCCTTAGATCGGTATTAAAGCATGTCAGTTCCAAGTCTTGCTTAGTGTAGACATCGGCCTAGGCATGTGGCTCAAGCTATGGACCGAGAATTGTGCCTAGCATATTAAATAGTATGATATTAAGAGCCATGGCACACTCACTTGAATGAGCATACCTTCGGGCCATGTATTAGTAGACTAAGAAGAAAAGTAAGAACGGACTTGTGTGATACACTTTTATGATGCATTTAAAGAGGAAAAAGTGTCTATCACCACATAGTGTTGGTGACGATGCCTCGTTCATTGAACGAGATGCCTTGGTTGGGCCAAGATGCCTGAGTTTGAGCTCGGATGCCTTGGGTAAGCTAGCATTGGGATGCCCTGGTTGAGCTTGGATGCTTGGGTTGAGCCCGGATGCCTGAGTTGAGTCCAGATGTCTTGGTGAGCTAGCACTAAGATATCTTGGTTGAGCTAGGAAGCTCAACATGAAATTGGAAGTCTCAGTTGAGCTGAGAGGGCCTGGTCAAGTCAAGACAACAATAAAAGAATCATGTTATGAGTGTCGGTTTATGCATAAGCATGATATGTTGATATATTTATTGATATGCTGAAGGTAAGCTTGTATTGAAGTATGCAGTAATAGACATCTACATGTAGTCAAGGTATAGTAATAAGTTTGCCATTGAGTTGCCATAAACATTGTATTGCGAATGTTGTCCCTACTAGATTTTGATGATGAGATGTCCTCCTAATAGAGAATTAAGGGTTTTACTTATTGAGTCCATGACTTGCCCTGTTGTTTTTCAGAATTGTAGTTATAGAGGAGTTGCAGTCTTGATAGAGGAGCTAAATTTACCCTGGTCTTTTGAGCATAGAGCATGTAGCGGTTGTAAATATAACGGCCCGTGATAAAAGGACTTGTAAATATAACTGATGTAATTGTGTGTTTGCAAGTAGTTGTTTTCCTTGCTCCTTATTATTGTTTGGGTGTTGTATGTACGCTTTCGCATGTGCTTTAAACAAAGATTAAAAAGAAACGAGACGACAACGCGCTTGGGACGTCGTGAAAATAACCCCTGCTGCCAAAAACCCTGGAGATGGAGTTGGGGTTGTGACATGCTGGGCCTCCTGTAACACTGATAGTCACTTGTCCTCCTATATTCTAATGTTTTCCCTATTCCCATCCCCAGTGAGATGCTTTGCAAGCCCCATAATGGTCAAGTGTTATTTCTTGCTCTGCAGAAATCACACTTAGGGAAATATAAGCCTTGAAGAACCTAACCCCATAGAGAAGAGGGGGACTATGCCAGCCACCACGCCTATTTCCTTAACTTTGCTTTGTTAAAGGATACTAGGTCTTTGAAACCTAACACGTCATTATCCTTTCTTAGTTTCAGGATGTCCCACTTTTTCCAATGTAGCCCCTTACTTCTCTTAGAATTTTTCGCTAAAAATCAACAACTGTTTGTTTAATACTCTTGCAAATAAATGTTGGGATTTTGAAAATTGACATAATGCATTGTGGGATAGCATGCACCGCAACCTTTAATAGAACTTCCTTCCTAGCCGTGGACATTAAATTTTTCTTTCAACTCTCTAGTTTCATAATTACTCGTGCTACAATTCAAGAAAACATTTGTTTCTTAGAAGCACACCAATCTAAGGGGACCCTTAGATACTTCCCCCTTTTTTCAATCTTTGAAACTCGTAGTTCAACAAGCATGTTTGATATTAGTCTTTAAGGGCAATCCTTGTTGAATAACAAGTCAAACTTTTTTCAAGTTAATAAGCATAGCAGTATTGGTTCAAAATACTTCATATTTGTTGACATTCTTTAATAGTTCCTTCTGAAAAGAAGATCAAATCATTAGCAAACAACAACTTAAATTGGGCACCATTTATTGAGTTTGATCCCTTTTATAGAACCAATTTCCAGAGACTTCCTCAATAAGCATGATAAGACAATCCCAAATATAATGAATAAGTTTTGGAAGTGGGTGTCACCTTGCCTAAGTCCTCTTGTAGGTTGGAAGAAAGGAGTTTGTTCGCCATTAAACTTAACACTATTAGAGATAGTCATAACATATTGCATCACCCAATGCACCATTGAAGACCAAAGCCCATTTTTTGCAAGCAAGCCTCTAGAAAATCCCATTTCACTTGGTCATATGCTTTTGCATATCTAATTTCAGAACTGCTTGGAATTTCCTTTTCCTTTTACAAACACACAATTGATGTTGTATTTCTTGAACAATCAAAATATTATCCTAGATAAGTCTCTCCCCAGCGAGTGCACTTTGTTCCATTGAAATTAACTCTGGAAGCCAAGCTTTCAACTTGTTTGCTAGAATTTTTGAAATGATTTTGTATGAGAAGTTGCATAGACTGATAGGCCTGAATTGATCCAATCTTTCTAGGTTAAGGACTTTTAGGACAAGGGTGATGTATGTTCTATTCAATTATGAGTTAAGAGAGTCTAAGTTATGTAAATTCTACACTTCTAATAGGAGTGAGTGTTAAATTATGTCCTAATTGTGCCTGTAAAATAAACCATTCAAACTATTTGGGCCAAGGGCTTTTAATGGAACCCAATTGGTAAACTGCTTCTTTAACCTCCTTTATTGACACCACTACTATTAAGTTTCAATTTATCTCCCCACCCACCAAGTAAGGATAGCACTCCGAGATAAGGTCTATATATCTCAGTCCTGCCAAATTGAAAAGTTCGCTAAAGAAGCTAATTGTATGATTTTTCAATTGTTCAGCTTTGTGGATCCATTAATCATTTTGAGCTTCAGTCATCAAAATCCCGTTTCATTGCCTTCTTTGTATAGTGATAGCATGACAAAATTTTAGTATTTTTGTCTCCCCACTTGGGCCAACCTATCTTGAATCGTATTCCCTAATACATTTCCTCATATTTATTGCTTCTCTATCTCCTTTTTCAAGGCTTTAAGGTAACACGTTGAATTTCACCTTTTATATCATCATTTGCCTTCCGAGCATGTTCACCATGAATGCCAAGCTTTTTTAATCGCAAAGAGTTTGCTCGCCAAGTCCAAACTTTCTAGCTCCCATGAATGCCATATGGTTTTAATGAGTTGTCCACATTGTTTAGCCTCAGCCCAAAGTGTCTCAAACTTGAATTCCTTTGTTCACTTCATTTTCTTCAAAGAAAGGGAAAGTAAAAGAGGGCTATGGTTCGAACTAATAGCTAACAATGCAAGTGCTTTCGTTGCAGGATAAGTGAATCTCCCCTCTAAGGTGCATAAAACCCTGTCAAGTCTCTCTTTAACTAAGGCTTCTCCTTCCCTGTTATTTGCCCATGTGAAAGCGTAGCCTTTACTCTCTATGTCCATAAGCTCACAAGAGTTCAATAATTTTCAGTTATGCATCTTCCAAATGATACAAAATCTCGTTAAAATCACCCTTAAAAATCCACGTGAGTGTGTTATGGATTTTAATATGCCGTATGTTTTCCCACAGTATAAGCCTATCCTCAAAAGTGGACGGGGCATGAACAAAACTAATATGCATTTGCGGATGGCTATCCTTGATGGCACACACTACATCGGTGTGGTAACAGGATTGGACGTGACTATCAAGGACAGTTGTTCTTGCCATTCCCCTTGCCATGCCAACTGGATTCATTATATAATAATGCTGAAATCTGAGCATTCTTTTCATTCTTCGGTCATTTTTCTCTTGGTTCTTCATCTCCATAAGGAAGAGTATGCTTGGCCTTTCCTAAGCAACAAGGGTTTGAAGTTCTTGGATTGTCAAGGGTGTGCCCAACACTTGACAGTTCTAGCTCATAAAATTCATTTGTGATTTGGTGGCTTGTAAGGGCTAGCCACTGAAGCATTCATTTCTTTCTACCACTATTTTAACCGACGTCTCAAATAGTTGTGACTTGTCTAAATCGCACTAATTGCCTGACTTAGCTATAGATCATCAAGCGTTACCATGTTGAGAAGCTCCCCTTTTATTTTGTAATATTTGAAATAAAGCATGACACAATGGGTGGACTCATACAACTTTGATAGAACACCTTATTGTTATAACCTCATGGAGACCAAGCAATCGACCAATCTGTGAATCTAGTAGATAGAGAGAGAGAGAGAGAGAGAGAGAGAGAGAGAGAGAGAGAGAGAGAGCATAATGGAGCTGATGTGCTTGGTGCCAGAGTTCATCCAAAGAAAAAACTCAAAGGGTAGACTCAAGACTAAACCTTCTCGACCAATAGTACCCATAAGCCAATAGCATCAAGAGAACAGATTGGTATAAGGTAAAGAGAGAGCCCAGAGGGACCAAACCGAGAAGAAGAAGCAGCCTGTGTATCAATGGATTAAAGGAAGGATGCCTATTGTTGCTCTATTAGGTAAGGTGCTAGTGTTTAAATAACCAAAGGAATAAAATGAGAAATGGGGTATTATGGAGGGGTATTGAGGTAGAAATAGGGTTGTTTTGTGATGGTGGGAAGTAGGGAGGGAGAGGTCATTGATGACCATCGCTGGAATGTCAAGAAAAAACACGCTGAGATGGTGTAAGAATGGGTGGGGAAATGGAGGAAGCTGATTCGGAACAAAGGTGTTTCGGGTAGGGGAATTGCCAATGGAATAGTAATAGGGTTCAGTGAAGATTTAGATTTTAATGGAGCAATGAAATCAGGAATTAAGAGTTTCGGGCTAAGGTTAGGAGGGGAAACTACCATCATGGGGATAAAGGGGGTGCTCTTTGAAAGGAGAAAGAAGAAGCTCTCACGTTGTACTATATATTCACTGATAGTTTAACTTGTGATGGATAGGAGAATATCTTGTGTACACATTTTTTTTTTTTTAATGAATGTATGAGTTTTCTTTGATTTGATATTACATTGAATCGCCAAAAAAGGGCCTCTACTATGCACAAAGGCAATAAATGAAGTGGGACCCATAGGGAAAGAAAACAAAGAAATCAAATAAAAGGAGGGACAACACACTGGACCAAGAGTAGCATTGGAATGCTAGAAATGTGGAACTTAAAAAGGATAGAATGGTCAAAATACTGTGAAAATGAGTGAATTAGTAATAAAGAAAGTGCAAAAAGTGTGGCTCATTAAAATTGGCTTTTAGAGTGCATTACCTTGTGTAGGAATTGATACCACTGATAGTTCATCTTTCATCATCTTTCATCCCAAGGTACAAATCCAGTATAGTGAAACTCATATTATGATTTGTTATTTAGTTTCATACATCCACTTCCACATACTTATTTTGCTTGCCTATAACAGATGCATGCATTTTTATTTGGTGTATCGGTCATCTAAAATGGTTTTTCCAAAATAAACTTACCCACTGTGGATGCCAAATCTAAAATAAAGGCTTAAACATGAAAAAGTTAATGGTCTAAACTAGATCATGACAAAATATCATAAGGCTTGATAGATGAAAATGCTTAATAAGCTAAACTATCATGAAAACTATAAAAGAATAATTGACTTGTCAAAATCACCTTTAAAATGCACAACATGTTCATCAAGCATGAGTTTCCAACTGGCAGAGTTTCATCAAGCATCAGTGATCGAGCTAGTATGACCATAAAAATGTAAACCATCCATTCTAATTCAATAAAGTTTCCATGCAATTTCCTTGTTTTCCAATTACTTACTTGTGCGTCATTTAGAAATTTAAGTTTCACAAAGTCCTTGAGGCTTCAAGGCATATTAGAACCCACTTACTTTTAATTTGAATTCAGATTTGGTACTTTAATTGGCCATGGATCATCTTTGGTTGGACTTTAATCATCAAAATCCTCGAGTTTCTGGTGATCACAACTTGACAAAAGTACATATAACAATGGTGTATGTGTAGTTTTAACTGATTCATTCCACTGGCATATAAAAATATCCATTCCATCTCTACTTGTATGTAGTAGGGGTGTGCATGGTCCAAGTGGGCAGTTCTCTACCTAGAACCGGGAACCGCCCGCTAAGGACTGGTTCCAAAAAATTGGAACTAGGATCCACCCAAGAACCGGACCATTCCTAGGTGGATCCATGGAATCAGTCTCACGAATAATAATATCATTTTCCAAATCCTGCCATGAGTACTCTTCATATCGAGTAATATTTTTATTTAAATTGAACCGGCTTAATTAAGGATATCATTTTTCTTTATTTTATTGGAAAACACTACTAAAGAAGAGAAATAGGTTTTTTTTTTTTTTTTCTTCTTGTTTTTGAATCATTTTAGTTGAAATCTAAAATATTCTTTAAGTTCAAGGTTGTGAATGATTGTCATATGTAGATTGTATTTTCCTTTATCCCCTAATAGTGTTCAATCTCTTACAACCTTTGCTTTACTGAATTCTTTTTGTAGAAACAATTTCACCGATACTCCACATATTCTTGAACACAGTATCCTATCTGAGTCCCAGAAGTATTCTTTGAAAGAGCCATTTGTTGAGTTGTTAAAAGGCAGCTTACACTTTATAAAAACATGGAAACCGCGAGGAGATGGAGTCCTAAAATTTAGGTCTGCTAATTAGTAATTTCAAATTTTATTTTAATATTAAAAAATAATATATTATTATAATATAATTGGTTCAGTTTAGGTGGGCAGATCCACTCATGAAACCAGGAACTGGACCGGTACCCACTAATTCCCATAAATTGGAACCGGGAACCAGACCGATTCCCTCAAGAACCATCAATTCCGAGCGGTTCCGGGCCGATTCCGAGCGGTTCCGGGCCGGTTTCGGGCGATCTGGGTAGGTTCCAGTTCTTTTGCACACTCCTAGTATGTAGCATTGTTGACGCCCAAAAATACGTCTACAAGCACATACTAGTCATAAAGGACAAAAAGCTCTAAAGTCGCCATCACGACCATATATGAGCTATAATCTACATCGGCTTGACCATATAAAATCATACAAGAAAAGATAATTAAGGACTTTGAGAAATTTTGTTCTGAATTTCGACAGATGAACAAAGACATATAATATCATGAAGTAGTGGGTTGTCATGTGTTGAAGCTAAAGATCACTGATGAAGATACACCATTGATAGAGGAAATAAGCGAGAACAATTAAAATGTGCCAAACTCAAAGAAGAAGCGGTTAATATTTACTGGACAAGTCACGATACTGTTGTCGAACAAGTATGGATAAGGCAGTTCAACATGGAAAGTAGAGTGACTCTTGATGAGGAAGTAACCGACTATTGACGGTTATCAAGTTGGTGTATAAATACCACAAGCCATCTAACAAACAATCTCCCGAACAACACACAAAAGCTACTTTATATTGCCTTTATCCTCACTTAACTTTAGCTATAGCTTAAGATTTCCATCATAGATTCAATTTTGACGAGTGTCTATATCCCAGGAAGTGTTGTCAATTAGATTCCAATGCTAACCCATTATCCAACATCGACGATTAGATTCCAATGTCATGTCCCCATCCTCATCTAAAGACAGTGTTCATTAGATGTTGCCTCTATCTAGTGTTGTTGATTAGATTCCAACATTGTGTTCATGTACGCATTTAGTAACAGTGTGTACTAGGTGCTGCTTTCACTATCCAACGTTGTTGATTAGATTCTGATATTGTGTCCTCATATCTATCTCAGATTGTTGTCTATTAGGTGTTGTTCTGTTAATTAGATTTCGACATTGTGTCATTGAACTTAGTAAAAAGCAGTGCTTTATTAAGTATCTTGTTCATATCTAGCGTTATCAAAGTGCCTTCAATATAGTATAGACTACTTTAATTTTAATGGGCTTTCATTATATAAAAGTGAGTCTAAATGATGTCATTGATTAAGTTTCGACAATAATTATCGTTAATATTAATTGTGCGATAGGCCAACGACTTCTTTGATTTTGAGATTATAAGGTGTATAGTCTTGTTCTCATTTGACCATTTCTGTTCAAAGTTAACACAAAACTTGAGTCTCCTTAAATAAAAATCAAAATACAATACTTGGCAAAAAATATTTCGTTGCAGGATCCAAAATCGATGAAACAAATACTTTACAGTCTTTGATTTTTCTCGGCCTTTGCCGTTTTCCTCGACAAAGCTTTAATTGATGATAATGAAAGATCTTGACCCAACATTGAGCTCATGAATTCTAAGTGATAAGACATTAATGCATGTGCTGACTAAACAAAATATATATTTTATAGTTTAAGGGTATATATGTGTGAAATCATGTTTTATATGTTAAAACTTTACTTGTGTGTTGGAAATTCAGATTAACACAATAAACATTAAAATAGACATTAAAATGACAAAAAATGAAAAAGAAAAGGTTTGAAATAAGATACATCATATAATAGTAGAAGAATCAATTAAAAATGGTAAGGAGAATTGTTGAAATAGTTCTAAACCAATTGTATGTTTGCCAATTCAATTTTAAACTTTCGAGAAAAGTTTTTGATAGTTTTCCAATGTAACTCATTCGACTAATTTTGCTTGAAAATGGTTAACATGGCAGTCCATTCAATATTGATTGTCTTATGCGGCAGGGCACAGTAGGCTAATGGGTGATGTGGACGAAATGACGTCATTTCTAATTTTTAAAAAAAATTTGTGATTTTTTTTTCTTTTGCCCCTTTTAATTTCTTTCTTTTTTCTTTTTGTTTAGATTTCTTTTTTTTCCCCTCCGTTGGTCATCAAGACGTCGGTGATTGTAACATTCTCAATTTCGACCCTTATTTTGATCCCAACAAAGAGGCTAAGCTAGATAGGCCAATCTTAATGAAGAACAAGAGTCTAATGCATTAAATGAGAATAATGAGTATGGAGGCTTATGTATCTCGAATAATTAAAGAAAGTGGATGACTCATGGCCTAAGGGAATGATGACAAGTGATCTTGCAAGCCAAGTAGGGCACCACATCTCCCCCATAGACTTGCCACCTTGAGTTTCATAGGTTTTGACTTCCCAGTTTTTCGAAATTGATGGATCTTTCCCGCTTTCCAATATTATAGAGCTCTTTGTGCTTTGAATTTGGAGAAACTTCCTCATGAAAGTTGTTCAAAGCATCTTAATCTATAACATACTTAAATTTCATATTTTTCTGATGTGAAATGGTTGGGATGAAGGCCCAATCAATTACCATATAGAACCTGCCCAGTATAGTGAAAACGATAACCAAGTTACTTTCTTGAAATTTTATAAAATCTTCCCTTTCTAATTTGGACATTCTTCATTCACAAAAGTTTTAAATGATATTCATATCTACAACATATTAAAATTTCAAAGATTTTTCTGAAGATTTGAATTTTGAAATGAGTCGCTCTCTCTGACTGATGAATATGCTCGACGAATGAATTTTTGGGTTATATTCAATAATTTTTTTCTCTTTCCACAGAATGAATTTGGCTTGGATTCTTCATGAAAAATGTTTTCTAAGGTCTTCTCTACAACATATTAAAATTTTATAATTTTTCGAGCCCGTTTGATAAGGTAATGATATTAATTTTCAAAAGTTGCTCAAAACTATATTCACCTTAGAAAGGGAGGACCACATGCCCAACGTGGAGGGGAAGGGGGCTGCACGCCTAACTTGAGGAGGAAGCCAATCTAGAGTTTTCTTGGCTTAAAGATAAGAATTGATTAAATGCTTTTGGAAGCTAGCTCATTAATGAATTTAATGAATTGCATGCTCATGTGGTTAATATGGAGAACAAGTTGTCCAAAGTCCAAGTTTCTTGATGACCAAATCTTAGGTAACTTATGTAGGAAGGATTCTAGGAGAACAGATGGTGCCTTATGTCTCTAGAACATTCTCATTTCTTATGTGGCAAGGGTTTGGTTAATGAGCAAGGAAATGTATGAAACGTATGCCTAAAATCCAAGTCTCATGATGAACATATCTTAAGCATTAAATGGAAGAGGTGACTTGCCATCTTAGGTGGTAAGGATAGATTTAGTAATCATTACGCCAAGATTTTTTTTAGAGAGCAAGCCAAGCGAAGTCATCATTATATGATGAATCATGGGTATAGGTGAACCAATAAGAAGAAGACACAAAAGCCCTTAATCATTCCCCTAGAACCTTAGGGTGCCACACCATCAAACTAGCCATGCCACTCCAAGAAAGCTCATTGGACTATTTGTCAGTGCCATTAAATGAAGCTTAGCCTAAATAGGAACCACCCTCTCCATTCTCTCCGACTTTTGGCTCATTTTTTCTCTTTTTCCTTTCTTGCATGTCATCTCCTTCTCTTGGCCTTGCTCGCCCACCACCTCATAAAATCACCTATAGTTTATCGAGGTTTATCGAAGGAAAGTAGAATCTCTAACTCTTGGTTAGAGCGATAGTCTACGTCGTCAAGTTTAGTAGTGTGTTCACCCGTGTAAGTCGTATGTATGTTGTAGTATTCTTTTGTATGGTTGCTCATGTTTGCATGCTTGAGTGTGTTTACGCCCCAGGACAAGGTTAAGGTTCGTTCAACTTGGAATCGACGTCAGGCCGTGATGGGCTAAGTTGTGAGACCTTAGATCGGTATTGATGTGTGCTGATTCCAAGTCTTGCTTGGTGCAGACATCAGCCTAGGCATGTTGCTCAAGCCACGAATCAAGAATCATGCCCGACATATTATATAGCATGATATTAAGACCCATGACACACTCACTTGAATGAGCACGCCCTCGGGTCTTGTATGCATTGGTTAAGACGAAAGATGAAGAACTGACTTATGTGATGTGTTTATATGATGCATCTAAAGAGGAAAAAGCACCCGTTGTCACATAGCATTGGCGGCGATACCTTGTTCATTGAACAGGATGCCCTAATTGAGCCAAGATGCCTGGGTTGAGTTCAAATGCATTGGTAAGCTAGTGCCAGGATGCCTATTGAGCCGGGACATGTTGGTTGAGCCACGAAGCCCAACATGAAGCTAGAAGCCTCGGTCGAGTCGAGAGGGCCTAGTCGAGCTAGAACGATAGTAAATGAATTTGCATGAGTGTCGGTTATACGTAAGTATGATATGGCGATATGTTTCTTGATAAGCCAAAGGTAAGTATAAATTGAAGCATGTTGTGATGAACATTTGCATGTAATCGAGGATAGTAATAAGTTTGCTATTGATCTGCCATCAACATTGCATTGCGAATGTTGTACCTATTGGATTTAGATGATGAAATATCCTCCTAGTAGAGAATTAAGGATTTTACTTACTAAGTCCATGACTCACCCTATTATTTTTCAGAATTGTAGTTATGGAGAAGTTGCAGTCTCGATAAAGGAGCTAAGATTTACTCTGGCCTTTTTTAGCATAGAGCATGTAATGATTGTAAATATAACGACCTATGACAAAAGGGCTTGTAAATATAACTGATATAATTATGTGTTTGCAAGTGGTTGTTTTCCTGGTTGCTTGTTGTTGTCTAGGTGTTATGTGTATGTTTCCGCATGTGCTTAATAAAAAGATAAAAAGAGATGGGATGGTGACGCGCTTGGGATGTTGCGAAAATAATCCTTGCTGCTCGAGACCTTAGAGATGGAGACCGGGTCGTTATAGTGATGGTCAAGCGAATAGTCATAGATGAGGGCCTACGAATGGTCACATGCAAATGGTCATATTCACTTATGATTGTTCGCTCAGCCATCAACGACATCTTGATGATCGAAGGAGGGATAAGAGGAAAATAGGAAAAAAAAAATCAGAAGTTTTTAAAGAAAAAACTGCAAAATGACATTGTTTCATCCATGTTAACCTCTAGCTAAAATTGGCCGAAAGGGTTATATTAGAAAATCATAAAAAGTATACTTAATTGGCTAAATTAGAAAAATTATGATTGAATTAGTGGTTGTACAATGGGTTTAGGACTTTTTTTTGGACAATATTAAGTGAAAATCCCAGCCCTCTTACATTAATCCCTACTTCCACGCTCTCCCTACCATAATTTGGAAAAACCCTTCTTTCGTGCTGTTATATAGATAGGTATATATAAAACGGTAAAGAGTCGTGCATCACAAGAAATTATTCGGTGGATGGGATCTATTAAAAATAAATAAATCATGAGTATCACCTTTCTTTTGGCACTTGGAATACAATCAAATAGAAAGGGAAAAATTATGTAATCAATTCTAAATATATTATATGGATGTCAATTCGGTTTTAAACTTTTTTCAATTTTACCAATTTAGTCCTAAATCTTTCTGCAAAATTCCAATATAATCTCCATAGTCAATTTTCACTGGAAATAACCAATGTGTCAACTCCTTTATCATCGGTCATCTTATGTGGCACACCATTACGTTGATAATTTTCAGCAAAAAATGATGGGAATGACTATATTATGACAATTAAGATTGAATTTTCTCTATGAGAAACACGTGAGTGACAAACTCTATAAGTCAAGATTAACAAGAGAAAGGGAACGTTCTCATCCAAATGAGACGATTATGTTATTAAAGCAGGCGAAACAAATGTATTGTCGATACACGAGGTCTATAATAGATAGGGATCAAGGCAAAGAAGCTTCTATGAAATGCTCATCAAGAGACAAAGGTTACTCATGTGAGGTTATCATGCAAGTAACATAAGTGTGTGAAACTAACTGAAGTTCGGGCTAAGAGGAATTGGAGTGCCTCTATTAGGAGGCACGGCAGGGATCATCTGCTTGTAATTGCGATTGACAAAACATGGACTCTCGTGGTTGTGGACACCCTCGTACGTTGTTATCACGTAGCTCGAGTCTTCCCTGTCTCTCTCCACCCTCTTCTTCACGAGGCACCCTTCGCTCGAGCATTTATAATAGTTCCTACAAACATCAGAAATCGATAATAGTAAGTTCAACTTTGTATTGACAAGCCATTATAAAGAAAACTCTGCACAAGCTCGGCATGAATAGGGTCTCTTGCTTACCCAGCAAAATAGATATGTTTGCACGACCTTGTAAATCTCAATTTGATTAATATTTACGACTAGTGCTAATTATTGGAAATAAAATCTCTCAACAGCAAAGAAAATAAATTGCTTTCAATCAAATCAAGACCAGGTGAGCAATTCTTGTACTCTTCGCAAGCGTCGCAAGAGTTTTCAGAGTTGACGAAGTCATTTCATCTTTCTTTATAAAGAGAATTTTATCTTTCCATGTGTAAAAACCGTGGCTCGACAAAGTTATTCTATTGAATATCTTTTAGCTAATATATTGTGTAAACCATTAGCTAAGTTGTACTTTAAATACATATAAGAAATAACAGTAGAGTGTATCTTCTCCAATCCTTGGCTAAATTCGCAACATCTTGTCGAAGTGGTTGCCAAACATCAAAACTGGGGTCCTTATTTCATGATAATGAAGTAAAACCTTTTTTATTGTGCGTCCACTTGAGTAGATTGAGCCAATCGTTATGGATTTCGACATACTTATATGTCCGCACTAGCTAAGACACCGGGCATTCGTAGCTTCCTGTTGGATATTGCTCCAATACCAACACCAAGTTGCATTCGATGTGTATTATAAAGTGTATTATAAAGATCCACATTTTTTTTTTCCAGCAAGAACATTTTATAAAACTCTTGGTCCCCCGAATTTGGAGTATCCTATTTTCATGCAATTCACAGGGTTCAACAAGCAATTGATATTTCACGATCAAGGGTATAGTACTATTTGTAGTAGCGGTCGTTATATATCGTATTAACAATCGAAATATGATCAAAGAAAAAATCTCTATTTGACAAGGTTTCTTCCTATACCTATGAATTCCATTGGACCTAGAAATGATAAATTGGAAGAATCTTTTGGGTCTTTCAATATCAATAGGTTGATTGTTTTACTCCTCTATCTTTCAAAAGGAAAAAAGATCTCTGAGAGCTATTTCCCGGATTCGAAAGAGAGTACTTGGGTTCTCCTAATAATAAAAAAGTGTATCATGCCTGAATCTAACTGGAGTTTGCGATGGTAGAGGAATTGAATCGGAAAAAAGAGGGATTCTAGTTGTAAGATATCTAATGAAACTGTCGCTAAAATTGAGATCTCATTCAAAGAGAAATATATCAAATATCTGGAGTTTCTTTTTGCATATTATATGGATGTTCCAATCTGCAAGGACCATGATTGGGAATTTTTGGATTAAGAAAAGAGCAAATAAGATGCTTAAGTTTTTGCACATCTATGCAGTGCAAAGCTTCATAAAACTTTATGGAACTTACTTACGCACACATATTTTTAGATGATGAGTTTGGAGTTGGGTTCCTTATTACGTCTATCTAATAAGAATCCCCCGTGTCACTATGTACAAATAATTTTATATTTGAGTTAATCACTCAGCTTTTAACTCATGCATCATCCAATCCATAAGTATAGTGATTAGTTTTTGAGCTCGGAACCTACCCACCTAAGGAATTTAGATAATCCATTAAACCTGAAGAGGCACGGCCTTTGATTATTTCACGCGTGCCTTTCTATTTTTTTTATTATTTTATTTCCCAATTATTAGCAACAAGAGAGGTAGAGAACTAGTGGCCATGAAAGCGCCAAACAATGGGCTGCGCGAATGAGCTGAGAACCACACCATCTCTTGCTCCTATGCTTCTTGGTTTTGTATTTTTATGGTGATGTAGAATTTAGGTTGCCTTGTCACCGAAACAAGGGAGGGGATGAATGCAACCCTCCAAATATCAAAAAGGGGTGCAAAATCAAATTGAATGATGGAGGGTGATGGTTTATTTTGTTTGTGTCTTCTGATAAGATTTGTCATGTCTCTTTTTGCCTCTATATATACATGCGAACACTGTATTTCTCTTCTAGATAGTGTGATTTTGCTGGCATGTGACACAATAGGTGAACCCTCATACTAATTACTTCATATTTATAAGAAGAGAATACAGTTGATTGTTTCCTAATGCATATTCCATCAACTGTTAAAGAGCCAAAAACGAAGAAAGAAGAAAACGCACTTGCTCAAACCCCAATTACCAGCTTGAAGGCAGCATGATCAACTTATTTAAAGTGGAACTGACCCATGAACAATCATTAATGATAGCTTGTGTGTACAAAACTTTACGATGACTGTGTACATGAAATAAGAACCCAAAGAATCAAACTGTTGGATAATGACACGCCAAGATACAAGTCAAACCACGCGATGAGGATGGAGACCAATATGCAAAATGAAGAAGCTGCGGTATAAATACAACATGAGAATTAAACCAATGCTAGTTTGGGCACAATAGGTGCCCCCCCCCCCCCCCCCCCCCTACTTGACACCTCACTATATGTCGGCCTACATTAAAGGATCTTCCTTTGGCTAAAGTGTCCCATGTGCAGAGGGTCAGGTGGTCTTTTAGCTAAAGTGTGGTAAGTATATGTTCTGACCATGTTATGGTCAATTAGTGTAAATGGTGAAAGTGCACAATCGCCTTTTATCTAGAGCACTTTACATTATAAATAAACCCTTCACATTCTCTCACCACACAAGAACCACTTTTCCCATAAAATATAGAAAATGACAAAAAAATTATAGTAGTAATATACATATTTAGGACTCACCGAGCAACCTTTTCTCATATTGATCGGATGACTCTCGGGCGGCATGAAAAGTGACTTAATTCGGTTCAAGTTAGAGTAATCTCTACTTAGTTTAATGAGGACAAAAAACAGAGTGGCAATGAGTATTTCTCTCTTTTTCCCTTCAAACAGAGGAGACGAATCACAAAAACAATTGCTGATGATACTGTAGGCACGGACGAATATCAGTTCTAGTGGTTCTAGCGAGCCATATGCATTTCTCAAAAGCTTAAACTGATTGGATCAACAAATGCGAGCGATTCGACCATTATTATATCATTTTGTAATTGAAACGAAAAGCTCTTTTTGTCCTTGAAGTATTCAATAACTACTAACAATTGTGAAGATAAATATCAATTTATGTTTGATGAACGACGATGTTGTAATTGAAGCAAACATTACCTAGGGTTAGGACTGCTCTTGACCGATTTCTTCCCATACTTTCGCCATCTGAATCCATCATCCATGACCTCGAGCTCCGATTTGGTCCTGAATGCAACCCTAAATTCAGTAGCTGTCTTGCTCTTGCTTCCACTCTTGCATCTTCTGCCAAAAAAAATGCACCAATCAATTCGAAATTTAGTTCCCGATCACAGAAAATATGGATCATTCTTTTTGAATCAGACGCTCTTCTTCTGATAAGAAAGGGGGACCAACGTAGGAGTCATAAAAAAAGAGGGTAAATCAATAAATCACTTGCATGTTACTATTTATTCTTTCACTGGCTTCGCGGCAAGTGAATCCGTTGGAGCTGCCCGTGAAATTTTCTGCGGAACTGGCCATTGTTTTCACCGAAGAATCTTCCTGAAAATCATCTTCTAGAAGGAGATAATCTGATAATTCAAAAAATGAAGGATCGACGATCTCTTCGAAGCAAGTGTGATTATGGTCTTCAGGGCCATTCATGGTCACAAACATGGGAGGAAGAGGAGAGAGAGAGAGAGAGAGAGAGAGAGAGGAGAGAGTGAGAGAGAGGTGCAAAAGGAGGCGATGGGTATTTGATATAAATTCTCATCTAAACTCGATCAAATGAAGCTCCTTAAAAAATGAAAAAAGGCAACTCGTTTCATGCTCATTTTCCAGAAGGGAGTTGCAGAGAAGGTGCATGCTTCACTTAGCGACAAAAGGGTCAAGCGCATGACACCGCTATGAGATCACAAGGTGACCTGGGGTTTTCTTCTTTGTGTGGTGTTGCGTTGGGAGACATGATTGGGGGGACATTGGGACCTCCACGATTGGTGTTATTTTTGTACCGCAGCGGCGGCTAACGTGCAAATTCTTGTGGGGGGGAGTGAACTTGGCCAATTGCTCTCACTATTCATGCTTCAATAGTTACATTGTTTTCTCCGTGGAAAGCGAATATGGTGGGCTAGGCATCCAGGTTATCTGCTTATGATAAAGTATCTTTACTCACATTTAAAGATAATTGCTGGGTTTGTGGAGAAGACTCGTACAAGTCGACGCTTGATGGAGTCATGACGAAGAGCTTTCCCATCTCTGGGAAGACTTCTCAAGGGCTCAGTCCAAGTCTCTGGTGAGGTGAAGTGGTATGGTGAAGACCAACAAAAAGTCGGACCCGATGGAGCCGTAAGCTGAGGATGGTTGTGATTGAGTGTGGGAACTGCTACGCTGGTCGCGTCTTCCTCACCTTTTTTTTCCAATACAAATTGTGCAATTCTATCTTTATGTGCACATATATTCCTCCACATGACAGTTTAAATTTAGAACAATAAAGTTGCCTAATTGACACAAAAATTTTGACAATCCCGTATAATTATTCATTACATAAGAAAATTAGGGATCAAACCCGATCCCTAAATGATAGTTTTGATATTGCATTATTTTGAATTTGCGTTCTCTTCAGTATTTTTATTTTTTTTTGGCATTTAGGTTCTATTATATTTTAGATGAACACATTTGCATTAAGCTGAAGACAGGGACATGGTCAGCTGCGAGCGTTTGGAAAAATCTGGATTGTGAACTTTGAAAAAAAGAGAGAAAGGACTGAGCTTAAAGGGACCGAGTTAAAAAAAAAAAAAAAAAAAAAAAAAAGGAAAGCGGGGGAATTTAACTAGCTGGCTATCAATGTGGATTAGGGTCAACGTGCATATATAGTCAACAACGAAAGAAAATAAAAGAAAATAGAAAAAAGTCCCGGGGGGCGCGCCGGGGAGGGCGAAGGATTTAGTTGACCAAGACTAGTATGCTAAACCACACAAACAGCCCTTCTCTCAGTCTTTCCAAAGGATTGCCTGTAAGTCTTCAAAGAACTATAAATTTATTTCATAAGGTTTGCGGGACTAAGAAATTTTCTAATTCACAATATCTACAGAGTGGCAAGTGAAAAGTATGCTCACAAATCCAGCTATCACATAAAAAAGAGATTTTTTAGAACACTGATCTTATTCCAACTTCTTATAGAAGTTATCCTTATAGGGCGGAGCCAAGGGTAATATTGTAATATGTAATTATTTAACATTTACAGTTAAGCCCATTTTTTAACTTGCTTGAACCCATTTAAATTGTTGCATCAAGCATGTTTGCACATTATTCTACACTCCGCTTGTTAAAAGTAAGATCAGATGTGTTTTATTAAGCTCGTTAACAGTTAACAAGTGATTGGGGGAACATAACACGCCATACACTTTTGACCTATATATGTGTTTGGTACGATTAATGCAGAAGTGTGAACAGATGAAACTATTAGAGTAAGAAATAAATTGCAAACATTAAATGTATATACGGCCAGTCTAATTTGCACCCCACTGGAGAATGATAAGGAAACTTCATGTTCCGTAACCTTGGAAGCTTCCCAACCTTGTGAGTTTCCTTTGGATAGGACCACTTCCATGCAATTATCTTTCTATCTCTTCCGGCTCCCACTTCCATGCTTTTTGGTAAAAATATCCTCTGGCGAAGTTAAGGATGATGCGGAGTGCGAGAGTTAGGCTTGTGAGGCGGCCTCCGAGCAACGATTTCTTGCCTAGATAGTTATTATTGCACCTGAGATTCGCCTCCTAAACGACAGCCACATAGTGGGTGCAGGAATCAAATGTGGGTGAAAAGAAGTCTATTATACAACATAACTATGCATGCAAGAGGATTGGCAACCAAAGTGATGTCTAAAAAAATTAAGACAAAAGATAAGCTCCTCAGTTTTGATGGTTTGACCCATCTAAAGCATATCTCTTGAACAGTCCCATGTAAATTATGTAAGGTGCCGGTCTAAACTGCCTACATGGACTGACCTTGCATAGAAGGCATAAAGTAGGCCGTTCAAAAATTGAAAGGAAAAAAAAAATGCAAGGATGCGAAACTGCCTAGTTACCCTAGCAATTCATTGAGGTAATATGCTACCATAATCACCTTTGAAAAAGCCTACCAACTCAGTTAAATGACGTTTTCTCGATCTAATTGGTGGTTGTGCAACATATAGAAGCCCTTTTCTATCAAACCCAACCTAATATAATACATAGAAGGGATCCAACCATACTTTGCACAGCCACCTACTAGCTAATATGTGAAAATACATTTGGCACGCCCACTTGTTTTTCACTTTCTCAAGAACCACAGTCAAAAGTTTCGATGAACCTACAAAAATGAGAAGAAAAATGAAATTTCTTGGGAAACAAAAAAACTTCATCCTTTACTAAATTCGAACCAAAATTAGACCAATATTATGGGGAGATATCAAAATGTGCATCTTGAAATTATTCTACCAAAGAAAGAGGTTAATGGAAACTAGTCCGGGGAAATTTTCGAAGAATACTCAAAATCCACTGAAAAAATCAAATGCATTCTCTATCCCAAGAGAGTCAAAGAAACTAGTAAGTTCAATACTTAGAAGTAATGGGATGATAATCCTTTTTTTCGCTTGGTGAAACCAAAACAGAAACCACAAAAGGGGAGAAATTTAGCAATGGCAAAAGGCCTCACTAAAGAAAATAAAAACACCTTCAGACTTCATTGAATCGAACCCATCACAAGGAAAATTACTACCTTACTCGTTATTAACCAACACTTCGAATTTAATCAATTTATCCAGCACCCATCACGAAAAACAATGCAAAAACCATCTCAGGCATAGAAGAAAATAAAGTAAAAGAAGAGAGAAAGAGAGGATGAAGATGAAGGAAAGTAGGACCTGCGAAATAAGAAACTTAAAAAAGGAATGCAAAAGGCTACTAAAAGATGGAACCCACAATAAGTAATATGGTTATTATCGCAACCTTCCCGAAGGTGAATTATCCAAGAGAAAACTAATGGATTACTAAGTCTGAAGGCTTAGCATGGATCCTCTCAAGTCCTACCAATCGCAACTTGACACTAAAAAAATTATCTATTTAAACATGCAATTTTACTCAATTTGGAGCCACCACTAATTAATTAGGGTTGATTAACAACTCAAGTAAAGTATAGGAGAATACTTTACCTTTGCAAACCAGAGATTCAATAAGTTCGGAAACATGATTACGCTAAATTGATCCGACGCCTTTTCAATAAATTTTCATTTTAATTTCAAAAATATTTTGCAAGTAGTCTTAATTAATTTGAATTTAAGCCACTAACATGCAAAGGGTGGTCATGTAGACGCACACTCAATAAAATAACATTCAATAAACCCAAGTGATAAATTGAAAGAATTGTGACTAACCTAAGCAAAACAAACTACGACTTTATTGAGGTTTATTCTAAAAAAGAAAAAAGAAAAAAGCCTAGAAAATTTTAATTAAAAATGCATGCTCTAAACATGATTTTTAAATGATATGACACCTAATTTTTTTAGTGTTAATTATGTGCAATCTTAATCTAAATTTGATATGCATGATTTTTGCTCTAATGATGCGTATGACATAACTTGAACTATCATAACATGTGTGCAATCTAATTTACATGATCCTAAATATGCACGTGCTACATGATATGGAACAGATGACGTGGTAATTCTATATGCATATCTATTTGTCTTATGATTTTATGTTTTTTTTTTATGACTTTTTGTTAGAAAAAGAAGTTACTCCATATTTATTATGTTATTATCTAAATTAAGGATTAACTAAATCTATCTTAACCATGAAATTTCCTACGTTCCCATATTTTCCTAAAAAGGCAATTCTTACATGAAATGCAATCTGACCTATTCTGTAATGGAATTTTTATATAAAAAAATTTATAAGAAAATTTACTAGAAATTAACACAAGAAATGTAATTAGCCACATAAAAGATAATTCACCCCAACTAAGACGGAAGATCACAATAATAAAAAATCTAATATGATGTCTCTCGGCTCATTATATTGATCGTTGTGACCCTCGACACAACAATCTTCTTGATCAGATAATGTCTAACAAAATCACCAATCACGATTAGGAATAAATAACTGTAAATTAAGTAACAAATTAACCAAATTAAATGCAGTTAAAGAAATTGCCTAGCTCGAAGAAATTATCTCTAAGAATGGGACCAGCAAGGAACAATGCCAAGCTCACATGGCTGAATTCACAATTGACGTGAGGATTCTGTTGAGAATACAAGATAGCAAGGTAGACCTTCTCAAACACCAAGTAACCTGCACAATGTTAAATTAATGCCTCGAGTTTAAATTTAGATAACGATTTGTTAAAATGAATTTGTCAATAAAGTTTTTCTTTGAAGGAATGGAAATTGGATGAAGAAAGACAAAACAATTTCATTTTTGGACTTTTTTCTATGAAACGTACAAAGCAAGACAAAAGGAGAAATAAGAGATAAAAGAAAAAGAAAAATGAAGTTTTTCTTCTTCCCCTGCAAGTATTCGTATCCTCATCAAAGAAGAAAATTAAAGTGGTGGGGCTCAAGGTCAAACTTTTGACCTTAGGCACACACGTACACGCAAAAGAAAGGCGTAGGTTTTTCTTCTCTTATAAAAAGTGACTACTGTACGAGCCGCAGAAGGGAGCCACATGTAAGAGGAGTTGAAACCGCCTGAAGCCTTGATTTAGAACGCGAAGCCCAAAAGACAAATGCTGGAGTTCTTGATTTTAGCACATGTAAAGTGTTATATTTTGAGCTTGAATACATAGTAATTTTGTGCCGTGAGTTTATATCCAAGTGAGTTATTTATTTATAAATACTTTGGGTTTGAGGTTAAATTTAGGTGTGAGAAACACTTGAGTGTTTGAGTGATTGCAAGCTCTAATACTCCAATTATAGTGGATTATTTGCTACTAGCTCTTTCTATGGATGTAGGTACCGATACTCGGACCGAACCACATAAATTTCTAGTGTCCTTATTATTTTTCGTTTATTTCTCTAGTGATTTTGCGTTTGCGTAAATTGCAAGATCTTGTCGTTTCCGCATATTCTATTCCAACAATTAGTATCAAAGTTTGGGATTAGATTTCTTGATTGTGATTTGAAGCTTTTGCTTATTTGATTATTATTTGGACATTTTGTTATTGCAATTATATCTAAGAGGATATCTGAAATTGAGAAGTTTAACCGGAGCAACAACTTTGTGTTATGGAGCATCAAGATGCGAGCTTTATTGACAACCCAAGATTTGGCCAAGACACTAGATGGTGAAGATAAGTTGCCGATTATAATGAAAGTCTCAAAGAGGGTACAGCTAATGGAAAAAACAAAGAGCACAATCTTGTTAAATTTGTCGGATGAGGTCTTAATAGAGGTCGCTAAGGAGAAGGATGCCGCAGCATTATGAGCAAAACTTCAAGCACTCTATGTGAAAAAATGTTTGGACAATCGCTTGTACATGTTGAAGAAGATGTTTCAATTTAGATATATTGAAGGTACATCTATACTTCAAGCACTCTATGTGAAGAATCATTTGAATAATCGCTTGTACATGTTGAAAAAGATGTTTCAATTTTAACCCACCTAGATGAATTTAATAAACCCATGTTGGATCTAAAGAACGTCAGTAAGATAATGATGAAGAACACGGCATGATGTTGTTAGCCTTTATACCAGAGTCATGGGAGCACTTTACTAATTTACTGTTGCATGGGCATACTACTATTACCTCAAAAAAGATAAAGTCCACCTTATTCTCTAAGGAGTGGCAGAGAAAGTTGCGAGATGACGATTTGGTACAAGGAGTAGTGCAAGCATTAACGATTCGAGGTAGAAAACAACATCAAGGGCCTAGTAGTAATAGAGGTAAAAGCATATTAAAATCACGCCATGGAAAATCTAAGGGATGCGCGAAGTGCTTTGAGTGTCACGAGGAAGGGCACATCATGAGAGATTGTCCAAAGCAGAGGAATAAAGTTGATAGGCAAAATGCCACAAGCAGTGTGGCGAATGTTGCTGAAGGGAGCAAAAGTGATGCAGAAGCTATTTTATGTGCGACTACTACTTCGTCAGGAGACGAATGGGTGCTAGATTCGAGGCGTTGTTATCATATGATGCCTCATAAGAATTGGTTTACTACTTACCAGACTGCAAATGGTGATAGAGTTCTTTTGGGAAATAATGCAGTTTGTAAGATTATGAGAATAGGGACAATTAAAATTTGGATGCACGATAGGGTGGTGCGCATATTAACAGATGTAAGGCATGTACTTGAGCTCAAGAACATTATTTTTCTAGGGACACTCGATGACATCGGGTGTGAGTACACCATTGAAGGTGGAGTATTGAAGATCTCTTGATGTGCCATGATAGTGATGAAGGGAAGAAAGTGAATACTCTCTATCATCTACTAGGAGAGCGTGATTGGAACTGCTGTAGTTTCATTAGGTGAGTTGGACTCTAATTTGACTCAATTATGACACATGTGTTTAGGGTACATGAGTGAAGTAGGTATGACAATACTGAGTAAAATGGGGTTGTTAAAGGGTCAAAAGACGATGAAGCTAGATTTATGTGAGTACTGCATCTTTGGGAAGCAGCACTGAGTTAAGTTTATTACAGTTATTCATTTGACCAAACGATCGATTGAATATATTCATTTAGACGTCTAAGGCTCGTCTTCAGTTCTTTCGAAAGGAGGTGCCTGATATATGCTGACATTTATCGACGATTATTCAAGGAAAGTATGTGTATATTTTATGAAGCACAAATATGAAGTGTTTGATCGGTTCAAAAAATTTAAGGTATTGATTGAAAATCAGTCAAATAAACAAATCAAGTACCTGAGAACTGATAATGGCATGAAATTCTATGGTAAATAATGGCATGAAGTTCTATGGTAAATGTTTTATCGAACTCTGCGAGAAAGAAGGTATTGTGAGACACCACACAGTACTTGGGACACCACAGCAAAATGGCGTGGCAGAACGAAAGAACAGAACTTTGTTTGAGCGAGCTCGATGCATACTTTCGCATGCAAGACTTGGCAAGGAATTTTGGGCCGAAGCAGTGAACATGGCATGTTACCTGGTTAATCGATTTCTATTATTTGCCATTGAGTGGAAAACTCCTGAGGAAGTATGGTCGGGGAAATCTGTTGATTATTTCAGATTACGTATATTCGAATGTCCTACATATGCTCATGCGAGTGATGGTAAACTTGAGCCGAATGTGAAGAAGTGCATATTTCTAGGTTATGCACGTGGAGTGAAAAGCTATTGGCTATGGTGCACTAATCTTAGATCACTCGGTTTTCTAATCAGCAGATATGTGATCTTTAACGAGACTGCAATACTTCAACGGAGGAGTTTTGAGACACAACCAGTAGAGAAGACAGATCATGGTGTCATTAGTGAGGTGGAGTTTCAGGTGGAGACTCCGGAGACCTCAAAGGTAACAGAAGTTGAGACTGCAGATAAAGCTGCAGTTTCTGAAATCGGTGATAGTAAATAACCAACAAAGCCGCAGCACACTAGAGCCACAGATAGATAGAGAAGACATATTAAATCATTGGTACATTATGGTTATACAGATATTGCTTATGCATTGACTGTAGGTGATGAGGTGGAGATAGATGAGCATTCGTCTTACTCTAAGACGATGGCTAGTTCGGAGTCGTTGCAGTGACTAGGGCTATGAGTGAAGAGATGGAAACACTCCATTGAAATCAAACATGGGAGCTGGTCAAAGTACCAAAGAGCCAAAAGATGGTCAAAAGTAAATAAGTCTTCAAATGGAAAGAAGGCATTCCCGGTGTTGAGGCAGTAAGGTATAAGGCAAGACTTGTGGTGAAGGGGTATACATAGTCTGAGGGCATTGACTACAATGAGGTATTCTCTCCTATGATAATACATACTTTTATTCATGTTTTACTTGCCTTAGTTGTTTCGCAGGATCTCAAGTTAGAACAACTAGATGTGAAAACTGCGTTTCTTCACATGAGGCAACCATAGGGATTTTCTATTTTGGGTAAGGAAGATCATGTTTGCTTGTTGAAGAAATTTTTGTATGGGCTAAAATAATTTCCTAGGCAATTATATAAACGTTTTGATACTTTTATGGCTAGTCAAGACTATTCAAAAAGTTAGATGGATAGCTGTGTTTACTATAGGAGATTGGAGAATAGTTCTTTGATTTATCTTCTTTTATATGTTGATGATACGCTGATAGCAGCTAAGAATATGTTTGATATTGATGTGCTAAAGAGGTAGTTAAATGCTGCAAAGAAAATTTTGGGTATGGAGATTTTGCGTGATAGGGCTGCAAGAGTTTTACGTCTATTTCAAAAGAAATATGTTGAGAAGATTGTGACATTTTAATATACAATCGGTAAAATCTGTAAGTACACTTTTAGCGAAGAACTTTAAACTTTCAGATAAATTATCACCGCAAACTGAGGAGAATAAGCATATATCCCGTGTTTCTTATTCTAGTGTCGTGGGTAATATTATGTATGCTATGATGTGCACTATGCTTAATATTTCACAAGCTGTGAGCGTGGTTAGTCGATATATGAAGCGTTCTGGTAAAACTCATTGGGAAGCTGTAAAATAGATCCTTAAATATTTGAAGGGGACAACAGACGTGGGTATAGTGTGCCGGAAGGACAATAATGGTAGTGAGACCACTGGTTTTGTAAATTCGGATCACGCCGGTGACTTGGATGATTGTAGGTCTTTAGTAGGGTACATATTTACGCTAGCGGGTGGTGCAATTAGTTGGAAAACGTCTTTACAGGATCGCATTGCCTTGTCTTCCGTACATTGCACTAACCTTTGTAGCGAATGAGGTGATATGGTTACAAAGTTTGCTCTCGGACTTTGAGTTAGAACAAAAAAGTATGAATATACACTGTGATAACCAATATGCGATATATTTGGCACATAATCCAGTTTATCACAAGCGAACAAAGTATATCAACATCAGGTACCACTTCATTTGAGATATCTTAGCTAAGGATAATGTTATTGTCAAAAAAAATTGCTACAGTGGATAACTCGGCAGACATGATAACTAAGTCTGTTCATTTGGTGAAGTTCAAACTCTGCTTGAGCTCTAGTGGCGTTTATGGAGAGTGAGCGCCCATCGAGGTGTTGAGAGAGCGCCCATCAAAGTGTTGAGAGAGCAGCATGGATGATAAGCACTATAACTTGGCTTCAAACATCAAGCCAATGTGGAGAATTGTTAAATTAATGTCACGATTTTGAATTTGGATAATGATTTGTTAAATCGAATTTGTCGATCAAGTTTTTCTTCAAAGGATTGGAAATTGGATGAAGAAAGAAGAAACAATTTCCTTTCTTGGACATTTTCTATGAAACGTGCAAAGCAACACAAAAGGAGAAATAAGAGATAAAAGAAAAAGAAAAATGAAGTTTTTCTTCTTCCCCTGCAAGTTTCCGTATCCTCATCAAAGAAGAAAATTAAAGTGGTGGGGCCCAAGATGGAACTTTTGACCTTGGGCACACACGTGCACACAAAAGAAAGGTATAGGTTTTTCTTCTCTTATAAAAAGTGACTATTGTACGAGCCGCACGTAAGAGGAGCTGAAGCCATGTGAAGCCTTCATTTAGAACGCGAAGCCCAAAAGACAAATGCTAGAGTTCTTAATTTTGGCGTATGTAAAGCGTTATATTTTGAGCTTGAACGTGCGGTAATTTTATGTCGTGAGTTTATGTCCAAATAAGTTATTTATTTATAAATATTTTGGTTTTAGGGTTAAATCTAGGTGTGAGAAATACTTGAACATTAGAGCGATTGTAAACTCTAATACTCCGATTATAGTGAATTATTTGCTGCCGACTCTCTCCGTGGACGTAAGTACTAATATTCGGACCGAACCACGTAAATTTCTGGTGTCCTTATTATTTTTCGTTTATTTCTCTGGTGATTTTGCGTTTGCGTAAATTACAAGATCCCGTCGTTTTCGCGTATTATATTTCAAAAAAAAAAAAAGGTTCCAACAGTACACAATTGGAAGACGTATGTGTGTAACTAGCAATGGTGTTATCGCCAATGAAGAGCTGCAATGTGGCTGGATGTGCAAGAGACGTCAAAAGACCACACCAGAGATGTTGCAAGGAGTAAAGTACGTTGGAGGAAAGTCAGGACCGAGCTTGAACTCGCCAGTTTAACTGGTGCGAGGCCGTAAAACACAATGCAGAGGCAAGCTAAGAACCTAGAACCCACAGCGCATGATTAAGATCTTGCCCGGATGGCTCGAGGATGTTGCACAATGTCTATCAGAGGCGTCGAGGAAACGTGTTGATAATATTCATGTCAGTGTGGGCTTCAAGAACGCACGACGTGACAACCGAAAGCGCAAGACTAAATTCGATCACCATGACTGGGAGCACGACTGGTGCGTCGAGCGGGAATGCAAGAACACCAGGAAACTCGTCGGCGCGGCCGAAAAGGGTCTTCACCAGAACCGAGCCATGCTGAGGCTACAACACGCTCGGAATCTCACTGGTTTTGGCTGAAAATTTCTCTCTCTCTCTCTCTCTCTCTCTCTCCCCGTCAACCAAGCCCCACCTTAAACGAAGCCTCACCAACACTTTGCAAATTTCTTCCCCGTCACTCATGAACACCCCGCAAATTTCTCTCCCTCTCACCTTTTCTCATTCCCCTTAATCGGAACCTCACGAACTCTTAACAAGTTCCCTTTCCCCACTAAGCGAAGCCTTTCGTTATAGAGAAAAAAGTTTGTTTTGCACGTGAAAATTTTCCAAGATAATTACATATATTTATTCAACCGCTAACAATCATCTTCAGAAAAGAGGGGATACACTCAACAAAAAAAATGCTCCATTATTCAAAATCTAAAATCTTTCAAAATCTCCCTCCACAACCAAATTATTTTATTTTATAAATCATTTTTCTATTCTCTCTTTTTGTTTTCTATTTTTTTAACAATTTTTTAAAAGATAAGTTTGGTCCTAAATGTTATTGTTACCTAAATGCAATGTTATGAAATGTTTAATGTAATTTTGACATTTTTATATGACGAACAAGTAAGTAAAATAGTCAATTTAAGTGTCAATAATTACAGTACTTTGTTGGAAGTGTTTTGGCCAAATTAGGAATGGAAAAAACGCAGCCATTTTCTTTTCAATGAAGTTATCCCCAAACAAATGCACTTTGAATGTGTTTATCTATACAATTTTTGAGTGCTTATCGTAACCATCATCGAAGGAATGGCATGTTTCCAACATGCAATTTCAAGATCTCTATTCACATTTGATTTTGACTTCATCCCTGATAAAATTTTTAAAAAAAAAACTATAAAAGCAATTTTTTTTTTCTACGGGTGCTTTGGGCAAGATAAACCCTAATTTTCTTTTATTTTTTGTGTGTGTGTTTTGTTTTTTTTTTTTTTTTTTTTTTTTTTTTGGGGGGGGGGTTAGAAACATCGTCACTGAAAATTCACGACCTACCATGAAAATGAAACTTGTCTTAGATTCTACGGATGGGGTAGAAAATCATTCATCTATAGTATGTCCTCGTGCTTATCGGCCCATAATTCCAACATGGAATTAGTGTCGAGCACGTCGCTCAAAACAAAGCTCGAGCTTCGTGTCGTCGTCGACCTTGACAAGCCTTAATGGATGACAACGAGATATCTTGACGCAAATATCATACCTTGACGAGATATATGCAAAATCATGTTTTATAAGTGAAAATGGAAAGATTGCCCAAAACATCCTTAATCTATTGCACTTCAACTAATGCAGTCTTAAAATTTTAATTTTACCAATTAAATTTACATTTTACTAATTGAATTTATCTAACTAATTTTAGCCAGAAATTGCTAACGTAGATGCCGGCTATCCTACATAACATGTCGGCATTGATGTAATAATTTTTTTTAAATTTTTTTAAATCTTTAAATATTTTTACTTTTTCTTTCTTTCTTTCTTTTTTTTCCTTCCAAGCCTAGTGAGGGTCACAGCCCCTAATCTAGTGGCTGACAAAGGTTGTCAACCATCCCTACATAGCACAACATTGGCATGATAATTTTTATGGTTTTTTTTTTTTTAATCTATGATCTCTTTTACATTTTCTTCTTTCTTTCTTTTCCTTTTTTTTACCTTCCAAGCCTAGCGAGGGTCAAGGCCCTCACCCAATGGCCAACAAGGGTTGTTAGCCCTTGCCTTTGGCCAACCGGCAACCCTCGCTAGACATGATCGGAAAATAAAGAAAAAGGAAAAAGAAAAAAAATTGTCCACCTTAGTATTGGCTATCCTACATAGCACTATGGGCGTCCATGTTATGTTTTTTTAGATAATTTTCCGGCAACTAACTTATGTGTGAAAATTCACATAAATACAATCAAAGATAAGTCAGAAAAGGTTAAAGTAAGATACGTTACATGATACTAGAAGGGTCTAGGAGTAGGTAAAAAGTTCAAAGCCCACTTATGTTAGTTCCCTACTCCCACACGCTCCCATTAACTTGAAAAATCCCTTCTTTCATCATTTTTTGTAGATGGATACATATCTAAACGGTAAAGAGTCTCGCCTAACAAAAAATTCTTCCATGGATGGGATCTATTCATCAAATAATAATAATAATAATAATAATAATAACTACCGCATTACGTTTAGTACTTGGAAAATGACTATCAAAAGATGCGAACTCTCTACTCTGCACGGTGCTCCCATCGGTGACTCGATTTTTTTAACCAATTAATTTATGGAAAGGAGCTAGTTGTAATTTAGTGAGATCTATGAAGACATCAAGAGAAGCACCGTGCGAGATAACAGATATTCCTTTCATTTAATGTAAAAGAGAGAAAGCAACTAATGTCAGAAACAATTGTAAAGTTGAATATCGCCACAAAAAATAGGCAAAGAAGAAATGTCCATTCCTAGCTACATATTCCATTGTAAAATGCCAATTCCAACTTCATAACTTAACAATAGAGATGGAAACGCTCTCATTTTATGCCATTAGATGAAGCGAAATAAATATATGGTGATTCACCGAATCAACAGTGATTCGAGGCCAAAGCAAAGAAAGTTTTACATAATATTCATGAGGAGAGGCGACCTATGCATGTGAGCCTCTCGTGTGGGCACACCCACATCGAGACTAACTCAAAGTACGGCAAAAGAAGGGCTTGGAATGCCTCTACGTGAGGAGGGAGATCAGCTGGAATAGTGCGAAGGAGGTGCCTGCGGATCCCAACCGCCGGAAGCGACGGCGTCCACGACAGGTCCCATCTGCTTGTAGTTGTAATACACGAGACTCGGGCTCTCGTGGTTGTGGACGCCCTCGTACGTTGTCATCACGTAGCTCGAGTCGTCCCTGTCCCTCTCCACTCTCTTCTTCACGAGGCACCCTCTGCTCGAGCATTTGTAGTAATTCCTGCAGCACCAAAGGATCGACACAAGTGAAATTTAACTTCGCATCAACAAGCCATGATCAGAATCCTTCACGAGCTCAACATGAACGTGATTATATTTTTCTGCTAGCTATCTACAGTGCTAAAACACGAGCCATTGAATGAGAGTATTCCTTTTACAGATGCAGAGTATCCACCATATAAAACACCCACGAATCAGCAGAGTATAGATGAAATATATACAGAATGCAATCGAATATTACTTAAAGGCAACTTAATCAACACGCCGTCAGGACCACAAAGTTCGTACACCTTAATGGGGTCCTTGTTTCAATGATAATGAAGTGGCGGCATTTACGTTATACGTCCACTTGGGGAGATTGTGCCAATCCCTATTGATTTCGACATACGGATATTTCCGCACTAGCTAGAGATTACACACCGGCATTCGTAGCTTCCCGTTGGATATTGCTCCAATACCAATACCAACACCAAGTTGCACTTCGGACATATGTTAAAGAGTGTCCACAAGCATCTTTGGCAGCGGACAAACCCTAGAAAGTAATGTTCTTCCATGGCCATATTGTCCATGAAAAAACAAGGTAAAGCATGTTGACAAAATAGCAAAACAGATATTTGAATTTTGCCCCTATAATATTGCAAGTTATATATATTTCCATCCATATTCTATTTCCCATATAACTAATTTTCTTAGAGAACATGGGTTAATTGGATTTATGAGCTTGGACTTAGGCATTCTCTTGTTAATCTCTCTGAATGAAAGTATTAGGTTTCTATTACATCAACCCGAGAATTCTTTGAAATACTTCATGCAAATAACTTCGTGTTTGGATTATCTACTCGGGTTTCAACTCATGCATCATCCAGTCTACAAGTTTAGTGATTATTTCATGAACACGAAAACTATCCACCTATGAAGGGGTTGGACGTTACAGAAGAGAGAAGCAGAAGCAGAAAACCAACGGCCAGAAAAGCGCCAAACTAGGGGCTGCATGCATGAGCTGAGAACCACACCATCGCTTGCTCTGTGCAAGGTTTTTATATTCTTGTGGTTGCAGAAAAGTAGGTCGTCATGTCACCGACCCGGAGGGGATGAATGCACTAATCCAAAAAATGAGAAAAAGGTCTGCAAAATTAAAATAGATGATGGTGGAATATGGCTTATTTTGTTTGTGTCTTCTGATAAGACATGTCATGGTTCATTTTGCCTCTGTATGTATTCATTCAAAAATTATATTTCTCTTTCAGGTGGGGCTAACTTCCAAAAGAGATTTGCTTATTTTTTGTACATTTTCCTCAATATATCTCTTACCTTTACCAAAAAAAAAAAAAAAAAAAACACGAGGAACTCATGCTTGCATGTGACTGGATTGACAAAACCCTCATAGCAATTCCTTCATGTTCGAAAGAAGAGAACACAGCTGATTGCTTTATCATTCATATGCCATCACCAATTAACGAGATGGAAAGAAGAAAGAAAACCCATCTGCTTAAACCCTAAAACCCGCTTGAAGGAAGCAGGATCAACTTCTTTAAAGTGAAACTAACCCATGAACATTCATCATGATAGCTCGTGTAAACAGAACGTTATGAAGACTGTCCATACAAAAAGAAGATAAGAGCTAAGCTCATGATATCGACCCACAGTACACTCCTCAAACCACAAGATGAGGATGAAGACCAATATGCCAAATGAGAAGGAAAGGTGCGGTATGAATATAATATGAGAGTTAAATTGATGCTAAAACAGAAATGAACTTGTCAATGAGCACTTCGAAGTGTCCCATGTAAGTATATGTTCTAATCATGTTGTGGTCAATTAACGTAAATGATGAAAGCGCACAATCTACCTTTTATCCGAGCGCACTTTACACCACAATAAACCCTTCAACACGCTCTCACCACAAAAGGAGAGCACGAGTGCTACTTTCCCCATTAAATATCGATAATGACAAAAGAAGTTAGAGAATATTATATAATATATATGTTTGTGTGTGTGTGTGTGTGTGTGTGTGTGTGTGTGTGTATTTATACAAATTTTGGACATCACAGAGCAACCTTTTCTTATATTCATCAGACGAAACCTAGACAAATCACAAAACCGATTGCCCTACGAATATCAACTAATTAAGATTCGTTTGCAAGCCTTAAAATATACCCACATTAAATACAAGGCAATAACGGGTCCACAGGAAATGGCACCTTTCAGATCTAGTGGTTTTAACGAGCCATATGCATTTATAAAAAGCTTTGACTGATTAGATCAATAAATGCGAGCGATTCAACCATTATTAATTTATTTCGTAATCACAACAAAAATCTCTTTTTGTCACCGAAATGCAAAGATATATGATAATATCATTTGATGAATGATGATGTTGCAATTGAAACAAACATTACCTAGGGTTAGGGCTGTTCTTGACTGATTTCTTCCCATACTTTCGCCATTTGAACCCGTCATCCATGACCTCGAGCTCCGATTTTGTCCTGAAAGCAACCCTCATTCCGGTACCAGATTTGTTCTTCCCTCTTTTGCATCTTCTGCCAGAGAAGAAGATACATTCAGTAATTAATTTGATAATTACATCCTGATCACAAAAAAAAAAAAAAAAAAAAGATGTAAGCATCCACGCTCGTCTTCTAGGAAGAAAGGGGGACCAGCGTGACAATCACACAAATAGAGGGCATGATCAATAATTCACTTGCATGTTACTGTTTCTTCTTTCACTGGCTTCGGGGGGAGCAAACCCGTTGGAGCTGCCCGCGGAATTTTCCCGGAATTAGCCATTGTTTTTGCGGACAAATCTCCCTCGAAATCGCCTTCGAGAAGGAGATAATCTGATAATTGGAACTCCGACAGATCCACCATCTCTTCGAAGCGAGTGTTACTAGGGTTAGGGTCCTGAGGGCCGTTCATGGTCAAGGATATGGGAGAGAGTGAAAGAGAGAGGGAGAGAGGGAGAGAGGGAGAGAGAGAGAAGAGCGAAAGGAGGCAATGGGTGTTGATTCAAGATCTTATCTTAAACTTTATCACATGAAGACCCTAAAGAAAGGAAACTCTGTTCATGCTATTTTTCCAGGAGGAGGTTGCAGAGAAGGTGCATGCTTCACTTGGCGACAAAGGGTCGCAAGCACATGACGTCAGCAGATGACCTAGGGTTCTCTTTTTTGTGTGGTGTTGGGGTTGGGACATGAGAGGGGATCGTGGCATTGGGACCTCCATGATTGGGACTTTATTCTTTATTATTTTAATTTAGGTACCGGCGGCTAACGGGCAAATTATTGTGGGGGGAGTGAACTTGGCCAATTCGGATCTTTGTGCGCGCAAAATAGCTCTTGCTGTTCATGCTTGAATGGTGACTTTATCTGAAAAGTTATTGATTGCATTGTATTCTCGATGGAAAGCGAATATGGTGGGCTAGGTATTCAGAGCATCTGCGTATCACGAAGTATCTCTACTTACTTCTAAATTTAATAAATGGGTTCATGAAGAAGACTCGTACAGAGTTGGCATTTGGTGGAGTCATGGTGAAGAGCCTTCCCATCTCAGGGAGGACCTCTCAAGAGATCAGTCTGCGATGATCTGTTTTAGTGAAGACATCTCAAAGTCGGACTTGTCATAGTAAGGAAAAATTGTTCGAAAAAAATCCTTAGTCTATTGCAATTAAATTAATTCAGTTATAAACTTTTTAATTTTGTTAATTAAGTAATAAATATTTTCACATTTTGTCAATCTTGTCCATCTATCTAAGTTTGACGAGAAATCGCTGATGTGGGTGTCAAACATCTTACGCGGCATGACTGGCGATGACGTACTAGGAAGCATCAATACTTTTTTAGAGTTTTCATGTTGTGTCGGATACTTTGATACGTGTCCGACACTCTCGGACACTTTTCGACATTCGATCAACACGTGTCAAAAAATCCGACATTTGATCAACTTTCTCCACACTCTCCGATACTCAAGTCGGAATTTTAACATGTGAGTTTCTGATTTTGGTATGCGAGATAAACTTTAAAAATTTTCAATAAATGAGGAGTCAAAATGTATATATATATATGAATAAGGAAAGAAGAAAAACTTAATTTTCTCTTCTCTTTTGACTCTCACTTCCCATGATACGAAATTCACACCCCAAGTTTTTTTCTCTTTCTTTTCGATATGTCTGACAAGTGAATCCATGATGTGAATTGCTTGTTTTCCTTCTCCAAATTTTATGGATAATTGAAATGGAGTTGAATTTGTTAAATTGAAACAAAGAATGATATCAATAAATGATAAATTAATATTTTTAGTTTAAATTCATTCTAGACTTTTTTTATTATTTATTTATTTATGAATTTGAATCAAATTAATTTAATTGAAATAATCATAAAAATGATAATTTATTATGTATATATATAAATATACATTTAATATACAACATATCGAAATTCTCTGTTTTTTTGATAAACGACGTGTCATGTTGCGTCATGTCCCGCATCGCATGTCGCATGTCGGTGCTACTTAGATGACGTAAATAATTTTTAATAATATTTTAATAATATTTCAAATTTTTATTAAACTTTTTATTTTTTTTTTCTTGTATTTTTCCTTTTTTCTTTTTTCTTTTTACTTGTAGTCAACAAGGGTTCAGCAACCATCACTGACCATTGGGCAAGGGTAGTGAATCCCCACAGGCTATCAACAAGGGCCATGACACCCTCGTCCATGGTTGCTAGATATCAAGCTTGCAACTACCATAGTCACTTGAGCTTGAGCTTTGGGTTTGTGGCCATGGCTGCTCGAGCTTAAGCTCTAGCCACCAAATCTCAAGCTTACAGCTGCCTTCGTCTTTTCTTTCTTGTTTTTTTTTTTTCCTAATTAATTGTGCCCTCACCCAACCTCGTGGCCACAAGCAAGGCTACATCACCCTTGGTCACCAAATCTCAAGCTTGCAATTGCCATGGTTGCTCAAGATCAAGCTCTAGGTTTATGGACATGGTGGCAGTGAATCAACAAGGCTGCCTTGCCCATGGTTGCTCAAGCTCGACTTAGGACCATGGCCATTACAAGCTCAAGATCTGGCAACCATGGGCAAGGCCAGCCTCGCCTAGATGGCTACAACCCATGTCGATGACTAGTGAGGGTTAGCAACCTCACTGATTGCAAATAAAAAGAGAAAGAAAAAGTTAATATAAAAAATTTAAAAATATCATAAAAAATTGCCCACATCAATGACGCCATGTCACGTAAAACAGTTGATGTCCATGTCATTAATTTCTTACTAGAATCAACCTGATAAAATCAATTAACAAAATGTGAAAATGTTTGATACTTAAATGATAAAATAGAAATGTTTAGGATTGAATTGATAAAAGTACAATATGTTTAGAAGTTTTTGGACAATTTTTTCGCTGTAGTAGTGTGGAGTCTTTATGGTTACACCAAGGAAATGTGGCTATGTTGGTCGCCTCTACTTCACCCAATTTCTAGAGTAATGAATTTGATTCTACTTTTATCTACATATTGGTTCCTTGTTATGATAGTTTGAATTTTGAGGTGGCCTGACCTTTGATACTTTGGTGAGGTACCACTTCCTAATAGTAGAAGAGGACCACATGCTTGTTCTCTTTGGGTGGTGAGTAGGGCAACTAATCAGTGGTCCTATATTGTAAAGATCTAGTTGCCATCAAGTAATGTGCAATACTATGATTATTTGGGTGCATATGTGCGTGTTGATTTATAATTCACTCAATATGACCTCTCCCAACCAATAAAAGACTCGGGATGCAATATGTGTTGTCACTTGGTGGATAAGAAATTGACTTAAATTAACTTTTACTTATAGACTAAGATGGTTGTATAAACCATGGATCATGCATTTATTATCTCTTTTTGGCAACTTAATGGAAAAAAAAGGGCTTGCAATTACCATGCAGGCTCATTCATAGGAGCACCAATTAGTGTTAGGATTAAGCAAAACTCTTGTTTATCCCAAATTGAAACGTTTTGAGACTAAATTAGCATATGTATAATAAGTTTATGACTTTTTTAATCCCATTGGACCATATATATGTCATTTACTGGTAAGCCCATCCTTAATCTACTTAAAACCATTTAAAATGTTGAGATAAGCATGTTTACACGTCACTCAAGTCAACACCCAACAAGTTAAAGTGTTTAAACATTATTTTCAGTCGACGGATCATTAAAAGGTAAAAAATTGATGTTTGGAATTCTAATCGTGACAGAATCCATTTCTTGACCAAAAAATGTTGATTTTCATTTCTTTCTGGTATAGTATCACTATTAAGTGATTTTGAGTTATTTTCAAGAAAAATCTGAAAAGTCAAATGGTTGAACTTTTTGGTCAACCCTTTGACTAAAAGTCAATCCCAGGTTAAAAATTGACTTTTTTCCTAAAAAGATTTTATTTACTTTTAATTTTACTCTTATCAAATAATTTCTCAAAAATTCAAAGATTTGACTAAAGAAAATCAACTATATAGGAAAGGTCAGCTAAAGAGTTAACTTTTGGTTAAACCTTTGACCAAAAAATTAAAAAAAAAAATCAAAAATTCACAAATACATTCTTTTTAATGTCAATTTGACTTTTATGTCGAACATTTCATAAAAATTGATTAAGCACCTTATTTTATGAATCTTTCAATTTTAGGTTCTAAATCAACAAAAAATAAAATTACTTTTATTTTATCATAATTAGGCATAGTTACTTCTTCAACATTTGGTTTAGAAACTATTTTAAATCCACCCATGCATTCAATTTCATGAATTACAAAGTCAAAATGCGAATTGGCGTTTTGAGTCCTAATTAGGGGACCAAAATCGATTCTACATTACTTGCGAACGGACAATTGTTTCCCACTCATTTCCTTAAGATAAGTCCAAATCCAAAATCAATTTTGGAAAATTCATATAAAAACTTCTTAATTTGAAGAATTTTACTTTCCCAAGCATAAGCAATTAAGTTTCAATCAACAAAATTTGAATTGACCCATTCATGGTTATGGTTTAATTTCATAAATCTATGTTCAATTTTGATATCGGGCCTAGATTCATTTTTGACATAAGCTTGAGCGCATCAATTCAAGGTTAATTTGAATGCAATAAGAGATCTTACACGTAGGTAGGTCATTAGATAGGACAATCGTGATATTAATTGAATTCAATTTTAGTTAATATGCAATTTTGCCAATTGAATTGTAAATTTAACCATTTTAGCCATTTAGACTCAATGTAAAGCACCATGGTTTTGATCCATTGTCTTTCATGATAATCATTCCATTAGATCCATAAAAGATCCACAGATCATATTCATAAGATTTGATTAGTTTAATTGAATCTTAATCGGTCAATTTCTTTTTAAATAGGATAAATTTCCTTTTCAATTTGATCATTTATGAACCAAATTGCATAAATTTTGTACCCACAGGAGTCCAAAGTGGGTGAAATAGCCAAAACCGGACCAAATCAGTTAAGAACTAGTCAAAAATCGATCAAACCGGAACGAATTGGTCTTACCAGTCTAACCGGACCCTAGCGGGGATGGTCGATTCAACCCCTTTCTAGTCAGTTCTGGACCTCTTGCGACCGGTTATGGGATCCTTTCAATGTCAATTCACTTATACACTTTCAATTTCTCAAAATTTTACAAATTATCCTCGAATTTCATTAAATTGCAATTTAACCCATAATTGGATATTTTGACACAATTCTCAATTTTGGCTCGGGTTTTTGAAATCAAACCCATTTGATAGATTACTAAAACCTTGAGATCATGACCCAATCTTTGAAATCAAATTTTAATCATTGAATCGAAATTTCAACCATCAAATCGAACCAACAGACAAGATTGGATGGTTTAAGGGTAGTATATAAGCCCGTTTTCCCTCCATTTTTTGGAGGCTCATTTATGCACGAAATTTCCTCTATCTACCAAATCTCTCTCTCTCTCTCTCTCTCTCTCTCTCTCTCTCTCTCTCTCTCTCTATTTTCCCACCTAACCGCCTCTCTCTCTCTCCTCTTTTTTTTCTCTCCACGCCAAGTTGGTTCTTACTGATCTACCACCATCGACCTCACGCTGGTGCTACGTTCGCCAATTCAGCCCCCGGCAACCACACCTTCCTATCCTAGCCATTGCAAGCCGATGATCAGATCAGTTTTGATCGTAACTTTTCCAATCAAATTGAGCTCCCTCGGTGATACAAACCGGTCCATTTGGATTGGTTCAGTATTGATCCATGATCCAACCAATTTGAAGTTGATCCTTGCTATTTAGATTTGGTCCTTGGTGGTTCACTTAAGTTCCAACAAAAGTTTTGATCGATTGCGATCAAAATTGATAAAAACACATCAAAAGGTAACGATCTCGATCTCGAACCCCGTGAAGCAAGACCGAATTATCCGGTCAGGGCTAGGGTTCAATTTTAGATTAATATGCTATGTTTAGATGTAAAATCAAAGGATTTTGATGTTGATTTGATGTACGTGATTGTTCTTAAATGATATGGATGATTGAACTTGATTTGATCTTAATATGCATTTTCGTGGTTCTGTAATAGGCTTGTTGTTTTGGCCAAAACGAGGTCCAAAACGACATTATTTTAGTTGAGTCCTTCTAGACTTTGATAATATACATCACAAGCTTTGAATTGATAAGTCACACACCTTGATCAAGTGACGTTTGACCCTCAAAAAATATCTTCAAAGATGAGTGATTCTATAGTAATTTAGGTTGATTTTTAGTTTTGTCCAAGTTCCGAAATGTGATTTTGTTACTTTTGTGCAACTTTCTGTGTTGATTTATGGAGGAAATTTCCTCTTGAAAGTTATTTTTTATTGTGCAGTATATGTTATGTTTTTTTTTTTTTTTTCAGAATTTTAAGACATGATTAGTTATGTCAATATTACTCAGATCTGAGCCTAGGTCAATCAGCTCTATGTTGATTTTTGATTTTGTCACTCCGGTATTGATCTTTGTATTGATTTCAAGAGAAACTTTCCTTCATGAAAGTTGCTTGTAATTATGTGGAAAACATCCTATGATTTTTTTGAAATTTTTGGATGTGTTTAATTAGGTCAAAATCACTTAGATCCGAACATAGGACAGTCTGCCCTACATTGATCTGAATTGCATTTTGGTAAAATTGAGTCCACAAATGAGTTTGTTTGGTCTCAAATCCTTCATGAAGAATGAAATACATGATGTGTGTTCAACTGATGCATAATTTGCAAAGTTGTGATATTATTTAGTGTGTCAATTGCATGAGCTAATGTGAAAAGATGATGCAGTAACATATAACTTAGATATGCATGTCTGTTTTGCCATTTTTACCATGACTCATGTGATTTCATCTAGGTCTTGGACTCTTAACAAAAAATATTCCTCATTGCATGTTTTTTATGTGAGATTTTTCATTAGATTTTTACAAGTCTTTGGATAATCGAAATCATGCTCATTTTGTGATGCTGAGATAAGAACAAAATCTTACCATGTATGCACCTTGCCATGCCTATTTGAGTCATCTAAAGACCAAATCTTGCTATTATACATTCTTCACATTGAACCACATGTTATAAGGTTTGCATATATTTTTAACTCATATCATTTAAGCATCATTTCACATGTTAAATTTGTGTAACAAAAATGTTCATCACACTTAAGATTCCCAAGTATGTCATTAGGAATTTTGAATCAACTTGTAATGTCATCAAATTGTATGACATTTTTGCATGTCGACTTTGGGTTAGATGATTACCCAAGTTGTTCATCGTTCATCGCATCCGATTCTAAGCCTCATGTAATTTCTCCATGCCGTTTGTGCATTACTTGATTGACTTTGAGGTTCTCTATTGCATGTTTGTATTCTGATTTTTTGGTTACTAACATGCGCATCTTTAAAAACCTTAATCTTAGGATACCATATTGACCTAGTTTGGATTTGAGCATTTCTAGGAAGTCGTAAGTCACACTTAGAGGTTTCCAATGCCATTGATTTCATGTAGATTGCTCATTGTTAGGGGCACTTTTCATTTTTCAAAACTAGACTAGAATTTGGACATGAGATCAAATTTGGACCCCTATTTTGACTTCCGTCTAGATAGACTTTTGATATTTTTGTTTCATTTTGTTTGTAAGGATTCTACACTTGGCCCTTTAATGAAACTTGTTTGTCATCATGTTGGCTATTGTGTGTAAATTTGATGATCTTTAAACTTGTTTTGATAGGAAAAATCCTTGCAATATTGGCTAAGTATCCTACTATTTTGACAATTTTTTGACATGATATTGCTTGTTATCTGATTTTTGTAAAATCATATGTAACTCGTTCATGAAAAATTTATTCACTAAAGTATTCGTTATCATGTCGTGCATGTTAGGGAATTTTGTCAATATCAAATTATCATTAGGCATTACCCAATTTTGCTTTCTTTACATGTTTATTCTGAAATTTCCTATCATGGGCTTCTTTGTGATTGTTTAGGTAAACTTCCTAGGTTAGTTTGTGCATGAACTTAGATTATTCCATCTTCATAAAAGTTGCTTTAAATAACTTAATATTCATTGTTAAATGATTTTCGATGAGTCTTCTTTTGAAATCAAATTTAATAATGCTTTAGTACATGTGATGTCTCTGAAAACAATTTGACTAGAAATTCTTTTTCAAAGCTCGATTTGGCTTAAGGAAGAGTCATGATTTGGACCATATTCAAAATGCCTATGATGCTTGTAAGTGCATTTATGTGAGCCCTAAGCTAGCCTTGGTAATTGAATGTGTTCCATAGCCTAAATTTTCCTTAACTCGAAATATTTTCAAACCTCTTTAAATCCTAATTTGATATTGTGAAAAGTCATAGTTTGAATTGTATTCAAAATGTCCGCAATGCTTGTGAGTGCATTTATACAAGCCTCAAGCTAGTCTTAATGATTAAATGCCTTTCATAGCTCAAGCATCACTTTGTCTCAAAACTTTTCGTGGATGATTTCGAAAGATGTCTTTGAAACATCACATATACTCTATGCATACAATCACACCATTCATTTAGAAGTGCTTGTGTTTATGATTAGCATATGCCCTTAGTAATGAGTGACCCACCAATGTTCACTTTCTTGCTTTATTGATTGAAAGACAAGGTCCAAAAAACTTGCATACATATTTAATTCTTGCAATGCATGTAATTTTTAGATATATAATAGGATCGATGCATGATATCGATGGAAAACCCTAAGATCACATAGATCGTTTGGTTATGAGATTGATAAGTGTTATCGTTTGGTTATGAGATTGATAAGTGTTATTAGCCATGCAAAAACACAATTGGTCAATAATGGTTGTAAGTTATAAAATGAATTGGGTAGGTGTCTTAGAGAGACCTACGCATGAAAAACAAAGGCCGACCCCGAGGCTTAAATCTGATTTGTGAAATTGAATTTCTTCTGAGAGATTGACCTTAACATGATGTCGTGTTTTTAATTGTTTTGATGTGTATGCTTGTTTCTTTTAATTGTATGTACCTAGTTATATAGTTTTTTTAGGACTAGGTTTAGATTAGAATCTTGAAGATGGAGGAGACATGAAGATGGTGGAGGTCAATGTCCATTCCAACTATTATTATGTACTATTCATTCTTCGACATATGTCTCGGGTTTCTTTTGTTATATAAAACCCGATGAGTTACGAGTTCTCTTTTCTTCTTATCCTTTTTGTTTGTGTGTTCCTTTTATATTTGTCCTAGAATTGCATGGTAGATTTACCATTTTCCCTGTTTGTTTACTTATTGCTTTGCAAATTTAAGTTCAATTGGATGCTTTCTTTTCATTTTCTTTTGAAATAGAATATCATAAAAACGATCAACAATGTATGATCGTTTAGTTTAGTACTAATGATCCTGAAAATGTAAAAATAAATGCATGAACACATTAGGTAAACATAACATATTGTTTAAGTACCGAAAGTGTGCTAATAGAAATATTGGTGTAACCTAAATTCTTAGACCTAGATATTTGGCTACATAAATCAAGGGAACACTCCCGACCCTCGATTTAATTTCTAGCTGACCCCTTAAAAATGAGGCTAGTGGCTACTCCCGAATTGTTTCTAAGATGTTTTAAATCATTAAATCATATAAATGAACCTATCATGTGGAGTATGGATATTGATAAAACTCATCATGGTTTAGCATACTCGCATGTGGAAAACTCTTAGTGGATGAAGTGACACCATCCTTAGGAATGTCACGGCCCGAAAGAAGGCCAATCCGAGAGGTTCCCAAGGAACGGCCGTGACTCACCCGTGGAGGACCTCCTGCTTTCACTCGGATTCCCATCAAGTCTTCTCCCCAAAGTTTCCAAGGGCGGGCGACACCATCATTACGCCTGATTCTAGAAGACTCTATCCTTATTTATGTCGGTAGCTAGTAGCTGTCATTTACGTCGGTAGTTGAGGCGGTGCGATCTTGTCCACCGGATAAACTCTAGATCAACGGATGTAATTCGAGGGCCTCAAGTGAGAGTACCAAAGGGAGGGCTACCATAGTAAACCTTTCAATATTCACACTCGACCTCCTCTCTCGAGGTGTGTTGCCCATGTAGATACAAGTCACGACACTCTGCTGTCATGCGGGTTACGAGTTTGGGAGGACTTACAACTTTGTAAGGGGAACTCACAAGAGGTTCGTACAGGGGATAAGGTTATGACATTCCTGTGATTGAGAACCATAAGAGAACTCTCTCGATCAAATACCCCTAAATCCGATCTTTTCCCCATTTCTTTTCCTCGTGAGAGGGATTGGGTGGCGAGATCGGGTCGCGAAAAAAGGCAAGATCAAATAGACTTAATTTAGCTTGTTTCCATGTCAAGAGGGAACTCAACATTCCATATATGTGTTTGTTAGAATTGTTGTGGAAACATAAGCAAACAAAACGATTACAATAAGAAACAAATTGCATAAATTAGACCTGCATATAGACGATTCAATGTGCACCCTACTGGAGAATGACAAGAAAAAGCCTGCTTCCCTAAACTAGGGCTTCCTAATCTTGTGAGTTTCCTATTTTGGAGGGTATCAATGTTATCTTATAAAAACCATGTTCTGTCCTTCTTTTTTGAAGAGAGATTGCTTGAGATGTCGAGGGATTAAGAGAGACAAGAGTTTTTTTTTTTTTTTCCCTCTCTCTCGAAAGAGAGACAAGAATTAAAAGTCAAGGATACACTCAATGCATTTTATGAGACCATGGGAGCAAAATTCTCAAGTGAGATTTTTTTGATCAGAAAAGATACTTTATAAAGGAGTAGTAAATCCAGTACAACCAACAGCTAGTGCGTCCGCACAAATGAGATCAATCAAATGAAACGGAGGAAACACAGCCCAATTCTGAACAGGGGAAGAGACGTCGTGGGCCTTGGCAGCCTAATCTGCAGCAGTGTTCGCTTCCCTGCGACAATGCCCTAGCGACAAATTAGGGAAGAGTGAAAGCAAGGAGGCGGCTTCAAGGAAAAGGGGCCGATCCTCCCATGGCGGCTTGCAGCGGTGTTGTAGAATATCGATCACCAAGCTGCAATCAGATTCAAGAATAATCGGGGCTGATGTTAATCCACGGTGCTGCAAATGCTGTAGAGTGAAAGAGACTGCTTGGATCTCAGCTTGGAGTGCAGACGTTGCAGGGAAATGCTTCGAGAAACCATCGGTGAGTCGTCCATAATGATCCCTACATACACATGCCATAGTGCCTTCGGTAGATTCTAATTTGTGCGAGCCATCGACATTAATTTTTAATTTACCCGGATCAGGAGGCTGCCATAGAGATCCTGAACGCTGGAGTGAGCGGCCTTTGCTGGTCAGAGAGGATGTTGTAAGATAAGCAACATGATCGGCAGCTAGAGCATCCTCTACCACCCGAGATGGTTGAAGCTTTTCACACCGGAATATGTAGCCGTTTCGAGCGCGCCAGATTTGCCATAAAACAGAGGCCAGAGTCGCCAAGGTAGGTAAGGCATTTCGACCCTGAACTTGCTGTACAATCCATGCTTCTACTCTAGAAATCTGCAGAGGTGATATCTTGATGTTTAAGCTGGGATGCGACCATACATTTGTAGTCCATGGACATAATAGGAATAAATGTTCCAGAGTTTCTGGTTGATTCCGATCACAGAGAAGACAACAGGGGTTATCACTGATATGTCGATGATATAGATTAGATCTTGTGGCTAAAGCATTCTGACATATCGACCATATAAACATTTTAATCTTTGGGGGAGAGTGCATCTTCCATATAAGTTTCCATAACCAATCTGGGTGCTGATAAGAAGAAGAAGTCGTACCTATAAGCTGATGATGTGCAGTTGCACTGTAAGTGTTGTAAGCTGATTTAACTGTAAAAGTGCCATCTTTGGTAGCAGTCCAAACAAGCTGATCTTTGGCGGAATTCGGTCGTAAAGGGATAGCAGTAATCTGTTTAATGATCTGAATGTCAAAGAACCTATGTAGGAGATTGACATTCCAAGAATTGGTGGACGAATCAATAAGATCGGCCACCCAAACAGGTTCTTCATGAGCTGAAGGGCCACCTAGGATACCAATTGGGAGCCATTTATCACTACGAATTCTGATTGATTTCCCGTCGCCTACAGACCAACATAGGTTGGGTAGGATGGCTTCTCGGCCTAGCAGAAGACTCTGCCAGCCCCATGAGGGGCGAGAGCCCCTAGCAGCATTAAAAATAGAACCAGAGTGGAAATAGAGACCCTTAAAAACCTTACTGCAAAGAGATAAAGGTTGGCTGAACAAACGCCAAACCTGCTTTGACAACATTGCTCTATTGAAAGTCTGAAGGTCTCTGAAACCTAAACCACCATTAGCTTTACTTTGCTTCAAAACATCCCATTGTCTCCAATGAATGCCAGCTTTATTAATGTTAGTCTGCCACCAAAATCTAGCTATGCTTTTTTCTATAGAACGACAAATAGACACAGGAATCTTGAAAATAGACATTGCGTACTGCGGGATAGCCTAAATAACCGTTTTCAGAAGAATCTCCTTTCCACCCTTTGAAAGCATAGTAGATTTCCAACTTTCTAACTTTGAATGAACCCTACCCATCAACCACGAGAACATGTCCTTCTTTGAACGTCCCCAATCAGATGGTATTCCTAAATATCTACCAGACTTATTCAGAATAGGAACACGCAACTCAGAAGCCAAATTCTGTTGCAAAAGAGCCGGGCAATCTTTTCCAAAGTAGATACCAGATTTATTTCGATTAATATCCTGCCCTGTTGCTAGACAATACTGTTGTAAAATATTGGAGAGATTCTGACATTCATTAACAGTACCATCAAGAAAGAAAATGGCGTCATCCGCAAAAAGGAGGTGCGATAAAGTAGGGCACCACCTGTTTAGTTTAAGTCCTTTAAGATGATCCATGTCAACAGCTTTCTTAATCATGGTAGATAGAAGGTTTGCCAGTAGAATAAAAAGATAGGGGGAAAGCGGATCACCTTGTCTAAGACCTCTGGTAGGGTGAAAATATGTGAGATGCTGGCCATTCAGTTTAACACAGGACGATTGAGTTGAAATACACTGCATAATCCACCCAACCCAAACTGAGTGAAAGCCCAATTTAAGAAGATAATCCTTAAGAAAGTCCCATTCAACCCTGTCGTAGGCTTTTCTCATGTCTACCTTCAAGACTGTTTTATAAGTACCTCTTCCTCTCTTCACACGCAACTGATGTAAAACTTCTTGGACAAGTAGAATATTGTCCTGAATCTGCCTGCCGCCCACAAATGCCGACTGTTCCTCAGAGATAAGGCTCGGTAGAAGAGGCTTCAATCTATTGGCAATAACTTTGGAAATTACCTTATAAGCAAAATTACACAAACTTATTGGGCGATATTGTTCCAGACTTTCAGGATGAGGAACCTTTGGAATCAATGCAATCAGAGTCCTATTTAGATCTGTGGGCATAACACCAGTAGTAAAAAAGGTACTAACTGCTGCAAATAGATCAGATTTTATAATATCCCAATGCGTCTGATAGAATAAGCCATTAAGGCCATCAGGACCCGGAGCCTTAGATGCTTCAAGTTGAAATGTAGCTTGCTGCACCTCTTCAAAAGTAACAAGAGCAGTTAAACCATTGTTCATTTCATGAGTAACCAATGGAGTACACTGGTTGAGTATTGGCGCATAGTCACGCCGACCAATAGAACTGTAAAGACGCGAAAAGAACTCTGTTGCCATCTCCTTGAGTCTAGTAGGATCCCTCACCCAAATATCATCATCATCCTTAAGCATAGTAATTCGATTCCGTTGACGACGCTGAATTGTTGTAGCATGAAAAAACCTCGTATTCTTATCACCACATTTAAGCCAATTGAGCCTGGAACGAATAGCCCAATACTGTTCTTCACGACTCCAAACTGTGTGCAATTCTTTCTTCAAGTTAGTTGCCTCAGCAAGATCATAATATCCATGCTGTTGATTAGTAAGGTTTTGCAATTGTAGCTGCAGAGCATTAACCCTAAGTTGATTATTTGGAAATTTAGAGCGACTCCACGACTGTAAAGAAGCAGAAACAGCTCGAATCTTAGAATGTAAAGGGACTGGCCTTGATCGAACAGCATTCCAAGAAGAATTAATAACTTCCCGGCATTCTACATCCTGGTCCCAATAAGATTCATACATAAAGTAATGCTGCCTCGATCCACAGACCGGTAGAGTATTCAATATTAAAGGACTATGATCTGAACCAACAGCAGGTAAAGCCTGAACCTCAGCTTGAGGAAACAGAATTCTCCAATCTAGGGAACAAACAGCACGATCCAGACATTCCTTAATTACATCCTCCCCTTGGCGGTTATTAAGCCATGTAAATGCACACCCCTTTGCTTCAATAGGCATTAAAGAACAGTCATTTAAGACAGAACGGAAAGAAGCTAACCTATTAAAATTCGCTGGTCTTCCTCCTTGCTTTTCCCAATGAAAGAGAATTTCATTAAAATCACCAATGCAGACCCAAGGAAGAGTATTGACATGACTGATGGTGATGAGGTCCTGCCAAACCTCACGTCTCAGGCGAGGGACAACAGGGGCATGAATACAAGTAAGGCGGAAAATGTTGGTTGAAGCGAGATCTGTACAGAGAACGTCAAAATAATCGGCTGAAGAAGAAACAAAAGACAGAGAGACTGAAGCATTCCAAAAAATAGCTAAACCCCCTGCCGAACCAACTGGATTATATACACAAAGATTCAAAAAGTGCAATCTGCCTTGCAACCGAGAAAGCCGAGCTTCACCATTTTTAGTTTCCATCAAAAAAAGGAGATCTGGTTTTTCCTTAACCACTAGGGCCCGAAGGGCTTGAATTGTCAGGGTAGAGCCCAAACCCTGACAATTCCAGCTAATTAGCTTCATTTGTACTGAGGGGGCTGTTGAGGGCCAGCCACCCATGCCCAATTCCGATCACCCGTGGCTTCCTCAATAGGAGCATCCGTTAGTAAAGAGTCATCAATATTGTCTGGCAGGACATTCCGCGTGTCATAAGGAGTGTATCTCTTAAGCTTCTTAACAGGTCCTGATCTAGAAGTGTGGCGAGGGCTTTTAAGCTTTCTTGGCTGTTCGGACTGAACTCCTTTTTGCTTTGCTGATGCAGGTATCATAGCTGTGTGAGAACAGCTTCGGTGAGGAGAAGTGGCCATCACTGGAGAGGTTGGAGGATGCGAAGAAACTGGACTAGAGGTAGCCAAGGTCTGCTGCAGAGGAGGAACCGTTGAAGAAGGTATCGGCGGCATTAAGGCAAGATAAGGAGCAGGTGGGGGAGGAGTTTCAGGTACACTATCATCAACTACATTCTCCTTTGTGGTCCAGCCATAGTAGAGTTTCCAATAGGGGCTATGAGTCTTTACTTCAAAGACGCAACCAATGACCGTATGGTAATTTGTCATCCCCGGTAACTCAGCAATATTAGTAGGACAAGCTGAACAAGAAGTGGCATAATGCCCCAGCATCCCACAAAAATAGCAATAATGAGCAAGACGCTCATATCGAAAATCCAGCCAAAGAGTTTTATTATTAATACGAATCAAACGTCCCGCCTGCAGAGGATGCTGAAAATCAAGTTCAACTCTTGCTTGACCAGATCTCATTGTAAAAGTATCATGTCCATCAGCCCTTACTTCTAAGACTTTCCCTACAGTCATAACTGCTTTCCTAATGAGTGCTTCTGTGCAGTATTCCAGAGGAAGACCAAAAACTTGTACCCAAATAGCACAAGAGGAGAAATCATAGCAATGGAGTGGGGTATTCGGAATCCAATCCTTAAAGACAACCAGCCGACCAGAGAAAACCCAAGGTCCCCCATCTAATATCCTCTGTTTATCTTTCAGTAACTTAAATTTTGCAGCATAAAGACCATCCTCTCGTTGAGAGATATCGACCTGTTCCGCTTTCCAAATGCGTTGGAAAAAGCTCTGAAAAGCCGAGAAATTCACAGGTGAGTCAGCGAAGATCTTACCGATGAGGGTTAATCGGCATTCATCCAATTTCGCAGGTGAGGGGACTTCGTTCCAGACCTCCAAATCGTGAGGGGAGCACAAGCGTCCTAAACGCTGACACAGGGCAGCCAAACGGGGGGAAGTTTGGTCATCTTCATCAGCCATAGCTACCGCGAACAAGGGAACGGGAGGAAACGGCAAACAGAAGTGAATCGGGAGCTAGAGTAGGTGGTGATGAGGGAGATGAACCAAATAATCAACTGTAATAGTCAAATACATGTGAGAATCGGACATGCAACCGCCGATGGGCGGACGAAGGAAGGAAAACCGAGCGGAAAGGAAATACGAAGGAAAAAGAGGACATGCAAAGGATGAAGGAATTAAGGATCCATCAGAGAAGAACAAATACAGAAAAAAGAGACGAGGGTTTAAGGTGCCATGGAAATGTCGAAGAAACTCTGCAAAAGCAAGAGAAGAAACTATCCCTTACGGATAGAGAGAAAAACTCCCATTCAATTCTCAAGTGAGATTGAGTGCCTCTTGATGACACTTTGGGCATGTGAATTTGAATTCTCACCCTTGTTGAGTTGACCCACCACATCAACCATCCGGAGTACCGAGACGTGAATGTGGTTGGAAAAAGTATAAAAAAATTATTTTGAATTTATTATGTTTATTTCAATTAAGTTATAAACATTTCTACCGTATTAATTAAATCCTAAACATTTTGACGATTTGTAATGTAGTCCATCTATCTAATTTTAACATGAAATCGCTAACATTAATGACTACCGTTCTATACAATACGACTAGCACTAATACGAACATATTTTATTTTTTTTCTAAATATTTATTTTTTTATTTTTTATAACTAAATCAACCACGATTGTCTTGCCTAGGCAAGCGAGGCAAGGCCCTAGCTAGCCATGAACAAGGGCCATGACACCCTCACGAACCACATACGAGGGGCTTGTAGCCTTCTCCTAGATGAGGGCGAGGGCAAGGAGGACCTCGCCTGGACCAGTTGGTCCACAGTTGGGAAAAAAAGAAAGAAAATAAATAAATCAATAAAAGATTTCAATTTTTTTTAAATGTAATAAATTGTTAATGTTAGCATCAGCCATTCTACATATATTGATCAACGTTCATGATAATGATTTTTAATTATAATTAGCATAATGAACTATATTAACAAATCGTCACAAGACATATCCTATCAATTTCCATAGGGGAAACAAACGCATCCTCCCCTTCAAGTGCCTACACACACAAGGAAAGACATGTTTCCAACATTCAATTTCTATATCTCTATTTATGTTTAATTTACCTGCATGTATATCAAATTTGGAAACTGTTTATACAGGTAATCTTTTGCTGGTGTGTTGGGCAAGATGAAAACCCTAAATTTTTCATTTTTTGGGATTATTTGTAAGGAACATATAGTCAGTGAAAAATCATGACCTACCCTGAGAAAGCACATACGTTTCTTCGAGGCCACCTACGAAAAAAGAACTTGTCTAGATTCTACGGATGGCAGAGCACATCATTGCATGTCCTTGTGCGTATTGACCCATTAACTACGGAAAGCAAGACCGACGACTCAAAGACCTTCTGTTGACTTTGACCAGAAATTCCAATGCCTCCAAGAAAAAAAAAAAAAAACTATTTTGATAATCATCATTTGTGGGAAAACAAGAATAAGGAGAGAAGAAGCGACTAGTCAAATTCAAGACTAACTCATCATTGTCATTCTCTAGATTTTATTAGGAGTAATTTGCCCTTTAAGAGAATCAAATCGAGATGTTTTAATAGGACTCGTTATTCCATTAAGTAAAATTACAGCTTAAGCTATTTTATAAGAAATAGGATGACGTATACGTATATATTGACGAGATATACATGAATTCAACTGAAATCGAGTTTAAAAAAGAAAACCCGTCCGATTATAAAATTCAAAATTGAGGTGTGAAATGAGATTAATTGCACAAATTTCTCTCTCAACAAGGGGAAAGATGAAGAAAATAGGACACGACCAAGATTGCTGACTCGGCCGTCTTGGTGCGATTTTGACACGAGGGAGACAAAGACATGGTTGAGAGATGGGGTACATACAGATGGGGTATGAGAAGCGAGAGAGAAGGTGCAAGGAAATGTCTCATGTGATGACATTTATCTTTGACCATCCATCTCCAAAAGTCCTCCTTTGCTTTTCGATTTTCCTGGCATCAATTATTGATAGGAAGGAGGAGCGAAGCTTCGGATGAACTTGACCAAAGCATGCGAATCTCAGTTGATCCGATGATTCACATTCATTTCAACCCACGTGATATGGATAAATTATTTAATAAGTCTTAAACTTATTATATAGATGTAAATTCAACCATAAAGTTTCCAATTTCGTCAATTTGAGTTCTAGACCCTTGAGCAAAATTCCATATATTGTTAGAGTAATTGAATATTAAACAACGCTTTTATCTAACAGCTTAAACTTTTAAAATAGTTAGCAGTAGTCCCATAAAATCTCACATAACATCAAAACTAGAGGTCTTGAGTGCAAATCATTCCATGCCCTATTTGCCTCCCCAACTAAATTTTCACACTTAGTACTAAGTAAAAATGACCTAATTAAGTGTGATGGGAAATCTTAAAGTAGTGTGGTGGTATGCCACTTATGGATGTCATGTTAGCGATTTCCAACAGAAATTGATCATAATGACTACATTAGATTTTTGCTCAAAAGTTTAGGACACAATTGGCGGAGTTGAAAAGTTTATGAATGAATGACATCTATACAATAGGTCCATAGCTAATTGGAAAATTTTCCCCATACAACACGCTCATCTAATAACTACTTATGATAGATATGGATATAAGCAGATACAGGCCAAAAATTCACGGATAATTTTTTTTTTTAAGGTACAGCATACACACGTATGCTATTGGTGTCCAACAGTTTTTTTTTTTTTTTTTGGCCCTTGTGTCCAACAGTTGAGATTCATCAATTTGTTGACTTCTATGTCGATCGATGTTGTCCAACAGCCGACAGCTTATCAGATGGAGGCCCAATGCATTGATGGCAAGTTTAGCATCATGAGTCAAACACATATAGCTGTTCACATTGACATGAAATTGATCATGAAATTGTTTAACAGAATGACAATTTCACATTCAAGCCAAGAAATAGTGTCCTCATGATACCCATTTGTCGGTGTTGATCCCAAAAAAAAAGAAAAAAATAATAATAATAGAATGGATCTTGGGCATGGAGCCCTGATGGGCCGCTTATACTTGATAAAGGGCATTGAGTTATAAACAAAGCCCGACCCGGATCAGAGCACTTGGACCGCAGATTAGATCCAATTTCCAGGCCCGACCCAAAGGCTTACTCAATGATCACGATTTGTGTATAGTTAAGGCCTCTCCCTGTGGTTGTAGTTTGTGCTTATCTTCTTCTGATAATATTCAAAACAACAGCCAAAAAAAGAATTTCGAGAATTACCCAATGAGTCCTATCGAGAACTCTAGCGAATTCATTGCCAATTTGGAGAACTGAATCAATCCGAATGGCAGAATTTCATATTAATACCACAAATTGAAGTTAATAACATGGCCGTTGTCGACAATAGGGGTCCATTTGCAGTCCTTTCCGTTGGAGGCCACTGGGCCAATTTAGATCCATGTCGTAGTACTCGCTGTTGAAGACTGGCACTCGCAATTGAAGACGATGCGAATCACTGGTGTGATCAATCGAAAATTGGCATTTGAGTGGGCCTCAGATACCCACGATGTGGAAATGGAATGAATAGGTTTGATTTCACGGTAATTCTATCATCACTATATTTTTTGAAAAGGAAAAAAGATGGACAGCACGAAGGGTAAGGGCCCGTTTGGTTTGCCTTTGAGGAAATGCCATTGAGAGAATGCAAATACTTTTGAGGAAAGAGGTTTTCCAAAAAATTGTAGCATTGAAAGGTTATTTAGCATATACCGTTAGGCAAAACTTACATTTGTAATGGGCTTTTGCTTCTTCTTTTTTTTTTTTTTTTAATTTGAAAGTTAAATCTGGTGGACTGAGGCCTGGTTCGTGCGAGCCGAAGGAGTCGAGCGCAAAAGCAAGGAGTAGATGCGGTGCTGCTCACGCTCATCGAAGGGGATGGATCTGCCACAGAAGAGGAAGGTGTCGACAGCGGAGGTGAAGGCGGCGGCGGGGCTGGCGGAGAACTCGAAGTCGAGGGCGTCCCAGAGCGACGAGGCGGGAGGGCTGTCAGGTTGGCGAGGGGGGTGGTCAAGGCCAGATCTAGCGGCCTGAGGCCTAGTTTGCGCGAGTTGAAGGAGTCAAAGTGCAGAAGCAACGAGTCGACGCGGTGCTGCTCGTGCGCGTCAAAGGGGATGGATCTGCCACAAAAGAGGAAGGCATCGACGACGGAGGCGGCGGGGGTTGCCAAAGAAGCCTGACTCTCAGGTGGGAAAGATGAAAACGAATGGAGAAGAAAATAAACAGTAGTTATGCATGAACAGTGGAACTTGCATTTTGGAAATACCAAATGCTCAAAGCACCTCAAGAGCTGCATTGGGCTTTTAGCATTGGGAATACTGATATTTGCCCAATGAGCTTTCAAAAATGACTCCCAAACACAAATATTTTCCCCAAGGGGCTTTGGGGGCCCAAAGCCCTTGGGAAAGCCAAACCAAACGGGGCCTAAGTACGATGAGCAACTTTTCATCCTCTTTCCTAACATCGTAATATTTAGATCTCACAAAATTACTCTAAACTTAATTAGAATCAACCTTGGGTTTATGCCTCAATTGGCCTTGCTTCATTGACAATGAGGCTGAACAAGAACCTCCCTCATTATATAATCCTCCAAATTCTCAAGTGGTTGCTAGTGAAGCCTCTTATGAGATTCAAATGCGTGTCCAAATCATGGTGGTGCATGATTGGTGATCCCGACTTCATGGCCATGCACTTGAAGCACTTTGTTCTTAGTGGCACGAATTGGTACGTTCTTCTCTTGGATTGGTACTTTTCTTGTGATCAGGTGAGTTCTTTGTATCCAAATAAGTCTCTTACTGTGGCTTCTAGCCAGAAATCAAAGTTCCATCATTAGCCCAATAGGCAATCATAGTGCGGTGGGTTCGTGCAATGGATTGATTTGTACTACTAAGGCTAATACTAAATATGGCAGTCGAACAATATTTCTACGGAATGTGTTCATTAGAAAGCACGAGGTAGTTCAGAGTTCGCGTCCAGATTTTGTTGACGCTCGTACGATTTTAGGATTTGGGTATGGCGACAGAATTAATGACTATAAGGTGGTTAGGATTACTTATTTTGATGAATATGACGGATACTTGGGCGGATTAGAATGTGAAGTTGAAGTTTATAGCCTTAGTACAAATACATGGCGGCCGATCGCAGTTGAAAATGGGTGTGAGCTGAGCAACCTCTTTGACAGTCTCTTTCAATGGAAATTTGCATTGGATATTGATCGTTGCCGATGAAAACCATTTTTGTTGTTATGGATCATTAATGACATTCGAGGTAGAGAATGAGGTCTTCAACGAGACAGTGCTGTCAAAGAGTATCTTGTTAGAGCCACGTACTATCATGCCTATCTGACAATTTTGAATAGCTCATAGGTGCCGTTGATTAATCATGTGGACTCGAGAGGTCAATTGAACGGTATGTGTTATGTTTGAGTTATGAGGTAATATGGCGTGCCCGAGTCTTGGACTAAGTTACACACCTTAGATCTCAATGAAGGGGCGTCGGCCAGAGAAAGAAGGAGAAAGGAATTCAAGTTTGAAGCCTACTGGATGGAAGAGGAAGAGTGTGGAGAGATTATAAAAAATTGTTGGGGAGATGATAGGCACCAGCAGAACACTTTGGCTCAGAAATTACAGAAGGTGACCAAGGAATTGACAAGATGGAGCAAAACTACGTTCTCTAATGCAGCTGTCCAAATTAGAGATCTTAAAACACAACTTACTGCTCTTACAAATGGGGACTCAGATTGTTCAAGCCAAATGGTGTGTCAAGAGATAAAAGGAAAAATTGAGAGGCTTTGGCGTAGGGAGGAAATGTATTGGGGTATGCGATCACGTATTAACTGGATGCGGTGGGGAGATAGGAACTCAAAATACTTCCACGCTACTACACTACAGAGAAGACAAAGAAATAGAATTTCTATGTTGCGTATCAATGATGACACTTGGTGCCGAGACCACCACACGCTGAAACACCACATAATGGACTTCTACTACTCACTCTATGCATCCGAGGGCATTATCTTCATGATTTCATGGCCTTGTAAGAAGCGGCGAGCTTCTCATGGATACATGCCAACATGAGCTGATATCATGGAATCCAAGCATGGGATTGACACGATTCTTTTGGACACTAGGGGCATTTCATTTAGTGACTGTGGTGGAGAGTCACAATCAATTTTGTCAATTTAATAACTATTGACTAACTATTGTGTCCATGCCAATTCATTTATAAACTTTTCAATTTTACTAATTTAATCTTAAACCTTTCGGCGAAATTTCAATGTGGTCTTCTGATCAATTTTCAAAAAAATCGCTGATGTGATGGTCCAATTATCGCTAACTGTCCTGCATGGCACATCGTATTGTTGATGATTTTTAGCGAAAATTGACCAGAATGACTATATTATAATTTTACGCAAATTTTCTAAAGTAAATTGAGAAAATTGGATATTTATGATTGAATTAGTATCCACACAATAGGTTTACGATTGATTGGATAATTTCCCTAAAAAAGACAATAGTCAGATACAGTTCAATTCATATATGCAATACAATTTGGTTTATATGATGTTTATGTTTTGTCAAAATATATTGGTACGACTAGCTAGTAGATCAATTTTTTTTGGTTGAAAAGAATTTGTCTTCATGGCTCAAAAGGATACATAAGAAGTACATAGACTTTCATGGTAAAGTAAATCGAAGCAAAGCACAGGCTAGAACACTACAAAACAAAGCCATATCCAAAAAATAAGGAGGATCAATAAAGCACCGGCAAGGTAAAGCACACACTCATTTCAAGAGAATAAATCTGTCAAGCAAAATAATTGGTGGCCAATCATTGGTTCTTGTATGTCGTTAGTAATGAGCACATGCCGAAAATTCCTTCTCCAATAACTATAGCATTGCCATTTGACGGTACATGCCTAGGTTCGACTTTCTCTACACCATCGCCGTATAGAGACAATCAAAATAGGTTGAATAAACAAAGATCTAACATTTGAAAGAGCAAATCTTCATAGATTAGCAAAACACAAGAGTTTCTACGATAATTATTGAAATTGGAGGCAGAGCTATGAGGAGGCGAAGTATGGTGGTATCAAATCCCAAAAAATATTATTAAACTCCCATATCTAAATCAAAAGAGAATAACTCCTAGGTCTAGAACTAAATTTGGAGAGTGTAGACTCTCAAATCTAAAACTCGATCGGCAAGCACAACTTCATAATCTAGATTGAGAGAGAAAAAAGAGGAAAGGTACCAAAAAAAAAAAAAAAAAAACTCAATGAAAATCAAAACATATGGAGGGGAGGGTGAGATTAGGTCAAACCCTCCCCATGGTTGAAGGTTGAAGAAGACAACGAAAAGAGAAGAGAGAGGAAAGGGCTTTCGGCTTTTTGCTAGTGGATCAAGTTCAAATGCTAAACTTCTGCACGAATTTGAATGCCAACAATCTAAATTTACATGTGGGAATCACTCTTGAGCAGAAATATTTCATCCCTAGTTATAATGACAATTGAGAATCATTCTGCTAGCGATTTTAATATATTTAGAAGATTTACGAATACAATTGGAGCATTCATATTGTACCTGTAGTTGGACCCGATCCATTCAAATCATCGGTTCTGGTAACATTTTCCATAATCACCTCTCGAATTTGAACTGGTATGCAAATTCGATCTGGACACTGAAATACGTGGGAATTCAGTTGGGTCTTGCGTGAAAAATTGAATGTGAAGTCCTAGTCCGTATTGGACTTGCTCGCTTAATCCGGCAGATGCAAAAATTGGAAAGTTTGACTTGGAGTCAAAACACACATAAGGGCGTCATATGTGTTTTGAAGAGGTGGGTTTTGGTTTTAGAGAAAATTCTAAATAAGGACCGGAAGTATCCAAATACAGATTTGAAGTAAACTTTATTTCAATTAAGGGTTTAAATGCCCTCATTTTCTTAGATAAAAGTTTGAAATGAATATTATTTCAAATAAAAATATAGAGTTCTCATATCAGTCTTAAATAAGGGCCTAACTCATCGGGTGATAAGGGCATTCTAGTCCTTTACTTTTTTGAAATTTTTTTTCCTTCTTTTCCTTTTTTTCTTTTTCTATATTAGATGAAAAAATAAATTTAAAAATAAACGGGAAGGGGAAGGGAAGATGGCATGGCCGCAGCCATCGTCACCCCACCATCATCGAGAAAAGTGGGGATGGCCGACCTCAAGTGAGGGCCTGCGGGCCCTCACCCAGATCAAGCGCAAGTCATTAGCCCTCCCCTAGATCTAGTTGAGGGCTGCCACTCACCTTGCAGCCGACCCCCACTAGTGCGGCCCTTGACCAAATTTGGGCGAGGGCCAAGACCTAACCTTGCCCAACCATCCCCCACCATTTCAAATGCTAGCATTTGGCCAATGAGGCCTCAAAAAGCTGAACCAAACACTTAATATTTTTCTCAAAGGACTTTGGGGGCTCAAAGTTTCTAGAGAATGCTAAACCAAATGAGTCTTAATATGTACAGTGGGTTAGCTTTTGCCATTGCACGACATTTTGACCTCAGAATAATATGCTCAAGAGTAAAAAACATCATACAATTTGCCATGATGCTGATCATTGAGGTATAGCAATTTAGCTGTGGCAGAAGACGCATCCAACCCACCTCCAGCTATTGAATTCTTTCTTACTTTTTTTTCCCGGTTGGTAAGGCAGGATAGCTTATTGAATTTTCAGTCTGCATCCAATATCTACAAAAAGTTTGGTTTGAACATGTTGTCTTGAATGCGCCACACATTTTTTTTATCTGAATGCCATCTATAATAGAATTATTTGAATCTGTAATAAAGTACTATATGGCATGCATTTAATACAAAGGGACGGAATTATGGCTCAAACGGAAGGTTTTGTTATAGGTGTGAAATTCATATAGTGATGTTTGGGAGATTCCAAATCATTTATTTTGGCCTTTTTCTAGACTACAAATATCATTTCATAAAAAAACGTTTCAAAGTTGGTGCATGCACAAGGGCAATGAAAGAGTCCCATGCGCATCACACTATGAGTTCAACCTCACTTGATGCACGTGGATATGATGGTTTATGCATATTCATAAAGATTAATCAAGTCAAAAGCTGAATAAGATGCTAGAAAAAGAGAGAGAGAGAGAGAGAGAGAGAAGAAAACACTTATTTAGTGCATTATCGATGGGGAGAACATGAACAAAAATCTCAAACAAACGATACCTGAAAAAGCCAACGGTGTTTGTTCATCATGTCTTAATAATGGCATATCATATCAAACAAAGACCTTGTACTGGTCATCGCTTGGCTCCAAAGTTTTCTGAGCTGTCGAACGTTATTTTAAGGTTGAAAAACTGGAGGAATGTCCTAATTTCTATCTCGGAAGAGAGCGAGATGCATTAAAGAACATAGGGCTAGGTTCATAGAGTGTTGAGCCAGCCATTTTGGGGGTGTGCTTTGGCTCCTTTCAGTTTTTATGGTGTCTAATTTGCTGTGTCGCTGGCTATGTTTTGTGATGCGAGTCATGATTAGATGATATCTCTGAGCGAATTTTCACGCATGTCAACCTCTCGATTTCAAGCAAAGACCGAATGTCCATGTGGGCACTAGCGAAACAAAACCCGTACCTAAATCTTGGGAGTGTTGTTGGATAGAATCTTTCGATATTCTTTTTAGCTACGATAAAAAGTGGTGTAGCTTTTATAAATTATTGGACAAACACTTTGCAACTGCATAAGTTTCAGGCAACTTTTGAGATTGTGTCTCACCCAATTTTTAGGACATTGCAACTTTAAATCATGTAAGGAAAATTTAAAAAATTATTAATTTTGTGCATTTAAATTCTAAAATTGAACAACTTTATTCACTCAAACCTTCCATTATCTTTGTGGATAGAAAACACCAAGTGATTTTTTTCCTTCGCATTTTCCATCTTATGTGGCCATTAATGTGGTGAGGGAGTGCTTGCTACCAAAACAACATCTCTCTGGCACCATATTAAAATTATAAAGAAACACAATTAGCAAAAACTATTAAAAAATAAAAAATAATCCGAAAAATACAAAAAGAAAACTAAAAATAAAATAATAAGACGGCAGCATGGGCGGCACCGCCACTGCCCTCTGGACTGCCCAATCCTTCATCTGCTATCTTTTTTTGTTTTTTTGTTTTTTCCTATAATTTTGAGATTATTTGTGGGTTTTAAGGATTGGGCGGCACCCAATCCTTCATCTGCTATCTTTTTTTGTTTTTTTTTGTTTTCTATAATTTTGAGATTATTTGTGGGTTTTAAAGATTTTGTTTATTCTAGCTGTGGTCTAATTTTCTGATGTGTTAGGACTAAGGTGCACGAAGCTGCTGACGAGGAGAGCACACGTACTCAGACGATGGTCTCAAGCACGTCCGTGACCAACCTGGAACAACATACTAGAGGTCCGAAGCATGTCCTGGGGACACAACGGCCAAAACAGTCGGGCAAAAATCATGGAAGAAGACAAAGATGGAGGAGAAAGAGGCAGTCACGACAGCAGAGCCAGGAGGAGGAGGACGAGTCCACGAGAGGAACAGAGGAGAAGAAGAGAAAAGGAGAAAGCTCTTAGCTTTGATTGGGTTTGATTTGACTTGATTCCTTCTTTTCTTAATGGGATAAAAGAGCTTCTTCGCTGGCAGGTGCCCATTTCTCGTTTCCGTAGTTGGCGAGCCTCACATGGCCCCTTTTGGCCCCCTTCACATCATTGATCAATCACACCGAACAAACCCACAAGAAAATTAATAATTATAAGCTTGGCTCCACGGATCACAGCAAGCTCTGGAAGAAGGGGGAGGAAGAAGAAGGAGAAGAATTGCCTGGAACGTTCCTGTGGAAAGTGGTCCCTGGAAGAGAGAGATCATTGGGTGTTTCATCTTTTGGAGCTCATACCCACGAGGAGAACAGGAAAGAGCAATTGGGAAATAGGCTTGTGCCGTGGGGAGTGTTACATACGTTAAAATCTGAGCTGGGTCTTCATGGATCCTTTGAGGAGAAGAACCTTGCTCAAGGTCATAGTTCTTGGTGACAGTGGGTATACTCTCTCTCTCTCTCTCTCTCTCTCTCTCTCTCTCTCTCTCTGTAGAATTTTTCACATGACATTTCTTTTGGATATACCTGATGATATTGAGAATGTGATGAAATTTCTAATATGTTTGAGTTTTTCCAGAGTGGGAAAGACCTCCTTGATGAACCAGTATCCTTCACAGCAATATCATGTTTATTTCACAACCATCACTCACGTGTCTGCAGCAGATAAGTAGTACACGTCACTCGTCATCCATCAAACCAGATATGATTAAATTTACATTCTCTCTGTTGTGTAAGTTGTTGCAAATGATTTGACTCCCGCAAGACAACGGGTTGCAGCTCTGGCGCCAAGGAGCAAGCCAATCACCATTTCAGCAAAACAGTTCTAGGTTGAGAGCATCTGTTCTCGAATGAGAATCTGTTCTCGAATAGATAATCTTAAAATATCATTATTCTTATTAGTGAAGTGTGGCATATCCGTCGTACGAAACACTTTCTTATTTGTGTTACCCTATTTCTTTTAGACAATTACCCAGAAGGTAGTTTTGTCTACACAATGCTTGCAACAATTACTACAGCGAGCTGAAAGCTTAGAAAAGATGTGTTTGTAATTGTACCATACCAAGTGATACTCACTTGAGCTTCTGCACACTGGTTTAATCTAAATACATACTTTGGATGCTTTTTGCTAGTAATCTGCTTGAACCCTTGACTGGTTATTCAGATACGTGTACAAAAAGTTCAGCCAACAATATAAGGCTACGATCGGAGCTGATTTTGTCACTAAGGAACTGCAGATTGATGACAAACTGGTCACCCTACAAGTGGGTGATTCAACTTTGTCTTCTTTGTCTTCTTAGATCCATTTCAATCTGCTTGTGAAATATCCATAAATCACATGCGTTTGTTGTTTGGCAGGTCTGGGACACGGCAGGGCAGGAACGGTTTCACAGCCTCGGAGCCGCATTTTACAGAGGTGCAGATTGCTGTGTCCTTGTGTACGATGTCAATGTTGGTAAAACCTTTGAATCGCTTAGCAATTGGCGCGAGGAGTTCCTTAAACAGGTCAGCAGCTTATTAAGCTCATATGATATCTTCGATGATATTCAACTTGACGTTTGGAAAGTTCCTGCTGAGGTTAAACTTCAAGTTGGCAATGGCACGAATGCAACTCTGAATGATCATTTGAAAAGCACATGGGAGATGTATTGAATCTTCTTCAATTATCTTAAATGTGATTTCTTAATTAATCAAGCATATTGTCTTACTCTGGCCAGGCAGATCCAGCAGATCCAGAGGCGTTTCCCTTCGTATTGCTCGGGAACAAAATAGATGTAGACGGCGGGCACAGTCGTGTGGTAATTAGCACACGCAAAATGCAAAACTTGGCTTTACAGAAATTTCTTTAATGAGTCATAGTGCGAACGGTTATATCTCTCGCAGGTTTCTGAAAAAAGAGCAAAGGAGTGGTGTGCTTCCCGGGGAAACATTCCGTACTTCGAGACCTCAGCAAAAGAAGATTACAATGTGGATGAAGCGTTTTTCTGCGTTGCGCAAGCTGCACTGGCGAGTGAACACCAACAAGACATGTAAGTTCCATCTAAAGAAGCACACTCAACCTATTATTCTATACCTTCTCTATATAAAGTGAATAGGAGCCATTTGCAGTGATTCTTTTGCAGAAACCGATTCTTTCAATTCAAGCTTCCATTAGGCTTGGATTTGACAGTGTTGTTTTTAACCCAGGATGATTATTGCATTACAGAAATGCACCTAAATGAGAAGCATCTTCCCACAACTCATAAGTGTATATGATCTTTAAGCAAAAACCACGGGGCTGGCCTTCATCATTTAGCTCAGATCTTGTGCGAAAAATACAATTACATGATCTGTGCAAGAGAAAGAAAACCGAGACCCCTTTAGTTCTTTACTTGGTTACGACCTACCAATCACATTGCCTATATTTATCCCCATTTTCCCTATAGATGCATGTACTATTTTACTTGATGAGAGGGTCACAGATAAGTTCTATGTGCAGTTACTTCCAGGGCATCTCAGAAACTGTTTCCGAAGTCGAGCCAAAAGGCGGCTGTGCTTGCTGAAGTATGGCTTTCTAAAGATTTGCACAGTCTTACTTCGATTCTTTCACAATTTTCTACGCAAATTATTGTTATTATTATTATTTTGACGTGCCAAGTGTTGGAAAGAGGCAGGTGCCCCAACCACATCGAGTGGCTTGCACAAGCATTCGTTTTTGGGGAATAATGTAATTCAATTCTCAAAAGTAGTCTCAGACTGCTTCAACCATGAAATTCATTATTCTGAAGGAATAAAAGAAAGATAGTGCATGTATGTCTGTGGGTCTGAGTCATTTCACCTCCAAATTAAACATGCTTATTCTGTAGTTTGATCATATCTCCAAGCTAGTGCAAGGATCATATTCCTAGCATGCTGGACATCTCTCTTTGCAACTATATTGCATCTTCTTTGAATAGAAGCGAAGCTGTAACGATCTAACAGTGCTTCACACTTTTGTCCAATTTCCAACTGTCGATGAAGATTTACGAGGCCTCCAATCACACTTTGAGCACTTAGACACTATGTTTAAATGATTGCGTTGCCAGTTTAATGGAATTACTAGACAGCTTCCCTAATGGCCATGCATTTTTCTTTCACGGCTAATCTTCTAGTGAAATGCCAAAGCATTTCCATGAAGCAAGAAAACCACCATCATCCCCAGTCTGAGATACCGAATATAATGTTTCCATAGCAATCAGTGATTTGGGGAGAAAGCTTCTTTTATGATGCATTAACGACTTATGCTAAAATAAATGGTCCTAAGGTTTCTACACTAATACTTACATTCACCAGTACATTCTTTATCGCTATCTTGTGTTTGAAAATGTTGCCTTCGCATCTATCAGCACTTTACAATCTCCTTCTATAATAGCTGGTACCAAGGCATATCATCCATCCCCTGGAAAGCCAGCAACAAAGCTTCAGTCTCTCAGGAGCTGCATCAAAACATCTACACTTCATTTCTCCATGCCTGTATTCACTTGCCTCATCATCTTTAGCTGAGAAAGCAAGAACATCTTACCATTCTTCCATGCTGCATCACAGTTGAGCTTTACTATCCCAAGGAGGTTTGCCCCGCTTTTCTGTCATAATTTTGTTTTTGGCTTCCTTCTGCCCTTGCAGCACTAAGAGATTCCTTCCACTCTGCATTGACTCACCTATGGACTTGCAACATGTCAGGTAGATGAATGAAACACAACATTAATGTAAGGACTTATCCTACGGGATCAGTGAATGATCATGCCTAACTCAGTTCTAGAATCCTTTATCATCATCTTCTCTGCCATGTTACTCACTAATAGTTTACAAGGGTGGACGCCAAATCACTCTTAGGGACGTAGAATGATAAGAATATGGTAGAGGCAAAAATATTCTATAATCATCATTCATCACCACTTCCACTGTAGATAACTGGGAGGAGTAGCACTTTGAATACCAACTATGTCAATCCTGAAGATTTTATAATACATTTGAAGCAAGATTATGATAAACATATGAGCAGAAATATCACAAGGATTGAAATGAATGTATTAAGGATGTCAATGAAGGCAAGTAACAAATATAAAAACATGATTAATACCAACATCAATCTAAAGGACTCTCACTTTTGAAAGGAAAAGCTTAAGGAGGACCAAATCCTTTTCAATCCTTCTGATTGAGAATTTCCTGATGATATCAGAGATCCAATTTCCTTATCCCATTTTCAACGAGAAGTCACATAGTGATATGTTTGATGTATGATCAACTCTTGAATCTATCTTAGCCATCAATTTAAGTACAAAAGAAAGAGGAAATAGGTACCGATGCAAAGAGAAGCTCCTCATGAGATTTTTCCAGAGGTACTAGTCTCTCAAAGGTTGAAGTTCATTTTCCAGCATCGCCACTCCCATCATCTAGTTTCACCATCAACAGTTGATAAGGTGGTCCTGTCACCTATGAAAGAAATTCATTCTCAAGACTCGAAGCTTCCATCTCCTTCAGATGCTCGATAAAAATTCTCAAAACCATGTAGATATCAACCTCTTGGATATGATTCCTATCCCCAGTTACAAATACATGATTTTTATTTCTTATTTCAATCCAGCTGCAACCAGGGACTCTCATCATCCCTTTCTCTCTCATGTCCTTTCTTAAAGTCGAGACACTCTGCCATCTACCAGCAACAGAATGGGCATTAGACATCATTACGTAGGATGATACATCTTTAGGATCTAAAGCCAGAATCCTCTGAGCTGCCAGTTCCCCCAATTCAAAATTAGAATGAATCTGGCAGCCTCCAAGCAATGCCTTCCAAAATCCAATTCCTGGATCAAAAGGCAAGTCTTCAAGAAACTCTTCTGCCTCTTTGAAACGCCCGCAACGAGAAAATAAATCAACCATACAGGCATAGTGCTCTGATTTTAGCATGGTGGGGTTCTCTAATCTTCCCTTATTGAAGTAGGAGTAGCCCTCATCAACAAGTCCTGCATGATTACAAGCCCACAACAAACCAAGATAGGAAACACTATTAGGCTCGAATCCCATGGTCCGCATTGTCTCGAAGAAGTTAATAGCTTCCTTTGCCTCCCCATTCTGTGCAAACCCACATATCACAGCATTGCACGAAACACGATTTTTCCCCACTAGCCTATCGAAAACCAAAAGACTATCTTCCATGCTTCCACATTTGGCATAGAAACTAATTATTGAGTTGGCCACGAACATGCCGAACTTACCCAAGCACTTAATTGCAAAGCCATGGAAGCTTCTGCCTATCCCAAGAGCTGCAATATTGGCAGATGCCGTTAGCACACACGGGAAAGTGGATTCATTGGGCATAAACCCTTCCCTCAGCATCCTGATGAACAGATTGACAGCCTCCTCGCTGTGACCAGCTTGGCTATGGCCACAAATCACCGCGTTCCAAGAAACCACATTTTTCTCCGGCATACTCTCAAAAAGAGCTAGAGCATCATCAACGCTACCCTTCTTCAGGTACCCACTTATCAAAGTCGTGTAGGATACCACATTGGGCTCCCGGGTATCTTCGAAAGCTCTCCGGGCCTCATCGAGAGTGCTCAACTTGGCATACGCATCCAAGACCGCACTGCCCACGAACACGATCGAGTGGAGGCCCATCTTCATCGCGCAAGCGTGGAGCTGCTTCCCCACGCGAACGTCTCCGAGCACGACCGACGAGTGAACCGCGGTGCCGAACGTGAACTCATTGGGCCTGATACTCGAAGCGAGCACCCTGGAGAAGAGACGGATCACCTCGTCGTGGCGGTGGCCACGAGCGCAGCGTCCGAGCAGGGCCGAAGCGGAGACGACGTCCCAGTCGGACAATTCGTCGAACAGGTGGAGGGCACGCGACGGCGGCTCGATCCCGGGACCGGCCGGGGGAGTGGCATTTGTGCAGTAAGCTTCTGGCGGATCAATGAAACGTTTGCGAGAATTCGAGCGAAATGCGACGTTGGATTGCTTGAATTTTGAAGGAAAGAGCAGCGCTAGCGCCAGTGTCGCTCGACCGATGATGGGTTTCATCAATCATGGCACTTTCATCTCTCTCTCTCTCTCTCTGTGCTTCGACTGATCTTCGTAGGTGTTTCGGACTGCCTAGTATTCCGACAAGTAGTAATCCGAGGTTTAAGATTTCATCAGATGAGAGAGATCATTTTCTGCATTTGCTAATATTTCCATTTCGAGAATAATTTATGTTCAGAAATAATTTTTTTATTTTTATTTTCTAAATTAGTTTTTGGGTGGAAAAATACATTTGATAATTATACAAAATCGTTTGGTTCAATCCTAAAAAATTTTATTCCCAATTTTTTTATTTAATTATAGAGAGACTTAACATTTCATGTTTCAATAAAACTAGAGTTTTGTAATTATTTAATTTATCAAGATATTCTAAAATAACCTAAGAAAATCCAACATAATAATTAGTCAAAGATGAATAGCTAGAAATGGTAATAAAAAGTCTTACTATTTTATAACTCACAATAGAAAGAGAGTGATGGTAAATCTTTGGGCATTATAATAAATAGTTAAATATATTTTTTGAGAAGAAAAGCAAACCTTACTTGGAGTCACTAAGCTTTTGCAACCTAGCATTGTATTTAAAAGAAAAAATGGCATTTAAAAGTCCACATAATAAAGCCCTAAAAGCTTATTTAATTTTGAATCTAACTATCTTCAAAATATTCACTTTTTTATGCTAAACTCTAAACTAGAATTAAGATTGAAATCTAGTAAAACTACTCAAAATCTAATTTCTAAATTTTTTCCTAAATGTTTGAATTATTTATTTATTAATAAATCTTTAATTTTTTATTCCAAAAAATGAGGATTCACATTGGATTAGGATATTGGACCTTATGTCAATTGTGTAAAGACGAGTATTAGATTATGTTGAGCCGGCTTTTATAAAATGACTTTATTTATTTTTTTATTCTTAGCAACAAAGAAGCAAGTTTTTTATACTTCTTGTTTCCGTTCTAAATATATTTTTAGTTAACGGTTTGTTTTGGGGAATAGAAAAATTAGTCGATGTTATTAAATGGATTTTTGTTCTTTTTTTAATTCGAGAACAAAAAGAAAATAGAGAAATAAAAAGGTTACTAAACAAGGCCTGATTAACCATCAAATTTGGTGCATTTTCGCATACTACCCCCATACTCGACTTGAATTGCCTCTTGCCTCTTAATGCATTTGTGTCGATATACCCCTTAAAACGCAGGTGAAAAAAAATCACCGATGAAGGGGAAAAAACCCCAAAATCCTAAACTTTCCTCTAAGGCTCCATAAAATCTCAAACTTATATTTGTGTAATATATTTGCCCTCTCTCAAAATTCTATTGATGTTAAATTTGTTTATATGGATGTCAAAAAGAAAATCTTGGTAACAAGGCATCCACATAGCTCAAGTGAAATAAAAATGACGTTATTTTAACTAAAAAATCATCTGACGGAAGATAAATATGTCACATAAATATAAGTTTTGGATTTTTTATGTCACGAGAAAAAGTTTAGATAAATTTGTCAAGGTAATGCTTCTAAATTTTTTATGTCACAAAAAAAATTAAAATAAAATTCAAAATAAATGTGTCACAATAGATATAGTTTGAGATTTATAATAGCATTTTCTTAATTACACATGCGAAGCATACATGGGGCAGCCAGCGACTTTGTCAACGACATTTGGCTTTTGGGCTTTATTTGCACAAACATGCCAAATGTAGGGGATCGTTTGAGACAAGATCAAGTGTGAGGGCTATTTTGCATAAACTTTCTTGATCCGGGGGCCTAATTGAAATTTTTCGGGGCAAAAATGCTATAGGTGTGAGATATAGAAGAGGAAAAGATGCTTTCTCTTTTGCCATTTAAAGAAAAGTAGAGTAGGGAAATAATATTGTTTGATGAAAAAAATAATTTTTTTTACAATTAACAAAAATAAATAGTTCAATTTTAAGAAAAATTAATATCCTTTCAAACGTCCGACTTTACTTTTGATATTCCCCTTGCTATACCTCTTTGCTAAATTGATCACACCTATCATGTTTTTCATTCCACCGATAAAATTCTAGAGAATAATTAAAAAAATCAATTTATTTTTGTGAGAGAACTGCGAACACACAAAGAAACAAAATTTAAATTTCCATCTTCATTATACAAGTTTTCGTAAATTGAAGAAATTAAAAAGTTGGAAAATATTTTTCTAATTTCGAAGAGGGCATTATTCTACATGTTTTCGTAAATTTAAGAAACTAAAAATCGAAAAATATTTTCCTAATTCCCAAGAGAGGGACGGGAATAAAATTTTGGTGGCCTCAAAAAATGGAAGAATTCACAAAATTTTCCTTCCAATACAAACGAAAAATATCATTTTCACCCAAAAACAAAAAAGAAAAAACAAATATCAGACGGAAATAAATAAAAATGGGGAATACAGTTCCGTTAGGTGACGAACTTCTCTCTCCTCTCTCTCTCTCTCTCTCTCTCTCTCTCTAGCTCGCTCGCTCGCTCGCCGATGGCGTTTTCCGCAGCAGCCATCAGCTGCCGCCCTCCTCTCCGCGCAGCGCCCGGTTGCTCGACGGCGGCGGCGGCGACGGCGGCGACGGCGGTGTCCTTCCCTGGCGGTCCGGTTTCCCTCCGATTGCGCAGCTCCGGCGCCGGCCGGAGGAGGAACGCCTCGATTCGATCGGCTTCCGTTTCGGGTAACTACGATCTCCCGCTCGATTCTTCCCGTTCGTTGCGGTGGCGCCATCGCGAGATCGTCGCGCGCGTGTACGGCCGGCGACGGCGACGGCGCGCCGTGGCTTGTCGTTGTTGTTGTGGAAATGGCGGTTTGGTGAAGAGTGGTGATTATTTTGTTGCGGAGGAATCAATCGTTTTGGAACGCCTAGAGTAGTTGCGCGGCATCAGTTGGTAGTGCGATTTTCTCGGTGCTGTGTTTGGATCTTCCGCCGAAGAGGAAGGAGAGTCTTAGGACGGTCTTACCTACCTTTCGTGAAGTGGTTGGTCTTTAGTTTTCAGCTCGCAAATCGATGAGGCTAATTTTCAGTTATTCGTTACTGTATGGCACCTAGAGAAGTTGTCGATGATGGATGGTTGGCAATAGGAATTGCGCAAGTCAGGAAAGTTTTATCTTTAAACTTGTTTCAAACAAATTTTGAAGATGTTTTGGTGACAGATTGGTTGCCAATGGTGTTGAAAACATGATTTGCTGGATCAAAGATACTACTTCTAGTCGAACTTTTCAGTGATGTGGCAGGGATAGACACTGGGGTCTACCGCTTCTCGATGATTAGTGCAACGTTGAAGGGAAAGGGGGAGACGAGGAAAATCATTTTCTGGTTGTGTGAGCTCTGGTTGCCTTAAAGATTGGGTTGAATTATTGCAAATCTGATGTTTTTCATGATGCTGGAGTGTGCAAATTGCATTTTTGTCTTTTGGCTATTATGTTCTTGGTTCCTCTAGGACTGTAATCCAATTTGTGCATTGTCCTTCTTGTTACAGCTGCGCCAGCTTCTGAACAGCTGAAGCCTGCCATCTCCCTCACAGACAATGCTCTGAAGCACTTGAACAGGATGAGATCTGAGCGCAGTGAAGATTTATGTCTCAGAATTGGTGTCAGACAAGGTGGATGCTCTGGCATGTCTTACACAATGGACTTCGAGAACAGGGAAAATGCAAGGCCTGATGACTCCATAATTGAATATAACGGTTTTGTTATAGGTAGAGCTCTGCACTTTTTATTGATTCTTATTATCTCTTAATTAAGAAAATTGCCATTGGGACTGCTGCAACCTTGGTTTTATCACAAGTCCTGTGGATGCTATATTTTGTTATTCGTAGATGCTGCAGATGACAGATGTATTTTGCAAAAAAGTAGAAATCATAGAAGTTATAGAGGATCTTCAAATATTTGGGGTTCCTAATTTTGACCCATTGAAGGTAACCATTATTTAAGGTTATAATGGAACCTGGTCTTTTGGAGTTATCCTTTTATTTTCTTGAATTGGGCATTACCATTTAGGTCTTCTTTCTTCTTTATCTATCTAATGTCATTATCACTGTAACTTCTTGTTGTTATTGTCCATCATCATCATCTTTGACATTTACTTTAGATTTCAGATCTTACCTTTTTTGGTTTTAGATTTTCATAGGCAATAGGTTGCCTGTCATTTTCCAGCAAAACATTGTAGATAGTTAATAGTGCTATAGATGACAGGCTTTAAGTACTTGACACTACCAGCTGATGATTAGTTTTTTGCTGCTCAGCTAGCTATTTTGAGTGGTGATGTGCCTTAATGGCTTCTAATACAGATTTATTGTCTATGACTTCTGATAGAGTAGATTACTCAGAATATCTGCATTTTTAGTACAGCCTTGTATATTCCGGATAAAATTTTTAGAAATTATATTAAACATGATTATCCTCATCAATTGGACTGAAAGTATAATGAATCAAGAGTTTGTGTTTGATGGAGCCTGTGATGAACCTTTTTAATTCCATTATTCTGAAAGTATTCAAGTGGGAAGGAGAAAGAATGTACTTAAGTGTCCTGCTAGTGAAAATTGAGCTGCGAGGATGTGTCTGTACTCTGTAGCGCTTTCAAGTTCTACCTTTGGGTCTGTGATGGATGGTTAAAAGACCCCACATGTCATCCATTGTGCTGCAGCATGCCTTACAGTTGAATGGCACTTCAACATCTCATCTTTTCTATTCCAGTAAATTGCCTGAAAGGACTTCCTTTCACGTTAGAGCAGATCTTCCCTTAGGTCATAATTTTTGTTGAAGCTTTTCCCCAAAACAGACTTTTTTTTTTTTGTTGAATTTGACATCATTGATGTCTTTCTTTTTAATGAACTACCCATCTCTTCTCTTTTTGGTGGAACAACCCACTCAAATTCTCTCTGCTGATTGATGACTTGCAAGAAAGATAAATCTATTGCCTCCCTGCTGTTTAGGTGACAATTATATGGTATCAGCAACTTGATTTGGCTATATCAGATTGTTGAGTGTATCGAGAGGATTAGCCCTAAACATCCAAAATTTTATTCTAGCAAAGACCAGATAATACACAAATTAATTTTAAAACCCAAGACAATGAAGTATGCTGCCTGCTTAGTTTCTGCAGTCCAATGGGTAGTCATTGAATTTGAGTACAATTTCCTGCATATGTGATCTCTGGCTTACACATGGCAGAGAAAGTAGAAATCACTTTCAAATACATTACTTTGATTTTACGAGAGTTATGATACTATCTATCTCCTAAAATCATCTGCTGGCCACTTATGATTCCCTGTTGCCTCTGCAGTTTGTGATCCAAAGAGCCTTCTCTTCTTGTATGGAATGCAGTTGGACTACAGCGACGCTCTGATTGGTGGAGGCTTTTCATTTACAAATCCAAATGCTACCCAAACATGCGGTTGCGGCAAATCCTTTGCTGCAGAGATGTAAGTTATGCAGAAAAAGCAAACTGAATTTTATGTTAAAATTAGCTCTCTAGTGAACATGCACCCTGTGGATGATTGAACTCAACCTCTTGGTTGAAGATAGTTGTTACAGCTATAGTGTATCTAATGTTAAATAAATTATAAAGTCTTTCTCCCCGTGACTCCTTGGAAAACTATCTCATTTAGCTGCACGTATTGTCTCTGTAAGCTCACTAAAGCTCAACCAGTCAAAAGGCAAGTGCAAACTTGGATTGGTTGTGGTAAAGCAATGAACCCACATGAAACCAGTTCCAGATCCTGAAATATCATCTTCTGCCCTTGAAACAATGAGAACCTATGTAATGGAAATAATTGTTAGCTCGTCTTCGATCCCTTTTTCTTTTCCTTGTTGATAGTCGACACTGTTTAAAAATATCAGGAAATTTCTGCAGAACTGTTCTTCATCCTAAAGTGCATTATGTTAAGATTGTCGAAGAATGATGGATGATAGGGTTAATTCTATATTTAGTCTGGTGAGTTGTAGAGTTTTTACGATTAGGTTCTTAGAAAAACCTTTTAATGGTTTAAGATGGTTGCAGAGATGCCAAGCCATATTCAAATAGCACAGTTCCAGTCCAGTTGATGCATAGCTCCATCAAATAGTGTCAACAGCTAAAAAGGGGTGTGAAAGGGATTGGGGAATTGCAATAGGGTTGATAAACTTTTACACTCATCGATGCAATTTGATACGTTCCAACGGATATTGCACAACCTGAAATTGGCAGGAATGTGGGATTCTCTTTTCCGGCACATTCCATAAAGAATTTGGCTTTTGCAATGCCATCTTACATGATTGATAAAGGTGAATTGCATAAATGGTCCGGCTGTGATGAACTTGATCCAACAAATCCGAATGCAGGCAAGGAAATTTGCCTTAGATCGCCGAATGGTACACTCATTTTAATTTTGCTCATGAAGAACGGTACTAATTTAAGGGAATATCTATATCAAAAAGATTAATTCAATTATAACACCGTACGGTTGAGCCAAGGTTGGACTTTTTTTTTTTTTTTCATATTGAAAACCCTACAAGTGCCTGGAACGGTCTAGACATGTCTGAGATGACAACACCCATCTCAGCTTAAATTGATACATCAAATCTACTCAAATGGGTGGGTCTCGATATCCCATGTAGGCTTTTTAGTGAGACCTCACATTATCAATTGAGCATTGTCTACAACTAAAGAAATTGTGTATAGATTTTCAGGTTTGAAAAGACGCTCAAATAAGCCAATGTGGAACAATCTTTGAAACCCACACCTGTAAGATGAAAAAATAAATTAGGCAAAAATACTGTTAAAAACCCTGGATTACATCAACGGCGAGTGTAACATCAATGCTCCAAACATATTTTTCTCACTCAAAACCCCAAATTCCTACGATGTGACAAAAATACTTTCATTAACCACTAGAAATCTTCAACCCTAACACCTATGCCCAAACTACTATTTTTAGCATAACGAATATCCAAAACTTGTAATAACGTGACAAAAATATGGGTAACAGTGTCACGATGAGTCTAAATTAGACGTTTTGGTGACGGTTGACATAATTTAGGGTACTCGATGAAAAAAAAAAAAAAACTCAAGATATTGATGTCGCAATAGGAATAACCTAAACTTTAGTCACAATAAGGGATTTCGATAGTCATTTTTTTTTAGTAAAATTATGATTTTATTAAAAAAATATATTCTTATCAAGTAATTAATGAGGAAATATTTACAACCATTATAAAAAGTAGTTCAAGCCGTTAGTTAGTATAATCGCGCCACGTTCTTTCGTTCTTCTCCGGACAACGCAAGATGTCTCTCGAAATTGCCAGCTTGAGAGCCGGTCTCCGCCGCCTCCCGGCCTGCCCCGCCGCCGCTCCGTCGCCGCCGCCGACGTTCCGCCGCCGTGGAGCTCCCAGTTCCTGCAGCCCGAGCCTCCGTCGCGCCGGAGCTCCTTCCCCGGCGGCGCGAGCCGCGAAGGCGGTCGTGGAGACTAAGGAGCGCGCGGCGACGGAGGCCGCCCCTAGCCCGCCGCCGGTGAGGATCGTCGCCGTCGTCGGAGAAGGCGCGTCGAGCCCCCTCAAGGGCGCGACGTGGAGCGAGGTCATGCTCCACACTGTAAGTTATCGAGATGGGTCATAGCCAAGTCTCTGTTTTCGTTATGGTTTTAGTGGAGAAAACGACTGTTAGCGATTCAGGCTATGAAGGAAACTCAATCTGAGAGATAAAGATGGTGACTTTGATTAGAATGAATGCTCAGAAGGTTGTTCTTACTATCATCGAAAGGATAATTAGAGTAAATTTTTTGGTGGATGCCGTGTAAGATTTTGGGTTGAGTTTAGTTGATGGTATTAATTAAAGGGCTTGATTGGCATTTGCTAAAAAGAAGAAAAAATTGAGTACATAAAAGCATGTTTTAGGATTCAGATGCACTTCGGGCATAAGTTTTTTAGGCTTCTAATGCAATGATCACGTCATTTGAGTAATTTGATTTATAGATGGTTTCTGATGGGAAATTTTGTGGTTGCTTTTGCTGAAACTACTTTCATTATGATTGTATTGCAAAGATTGAACAATCATGAGTCAATCAATCTTGGGTCCTTCCTCCCCATGGCATTAGGGTCCAAGCTAGTGAGGATACCAACTGCACTCATCTTGTAAAGAGATTCCCTTCATTCTATTTGGCTAAATAGTCCAACACATATAAGCATATAAAGATTTTTTTCTTTTCTTTCCTTTCCGTTTTTTTTTTTTTTTTGGTTGAGGATACCTTCCTTGAATTGTCAGTTCTTTGGTAAATCCTAGTTGAAAGCTGAGAAATCTACGCGACTCTTCTGAGCATCGCCCTGGATCCTCGCATTTCTTAGCAATGTGTATTTTTAACTATTTAGGTAATGCATTATCTGAATTCTTTGAAATATAAATTCATTTTCATTCTCTTTGTGACCAGGCAAAGAGACTGAAATGGGTTGATGATGGATTTGAAATGCATGTGTTTACAGATAATTTCTGCCAATTTAAGGATCAGGCATCTGCAAAACTTCAGGAGGAACTGAGACATGCGGACATTTTGGTTATCATTGCGGTAACAAGTCAGGAATCAGTGAAGTGGATTGAGAGAAACAGCAAAAATATCCAGAACATAATTAGCTTCAATTCATCCCCAGGTTTAAGTAACAAACTAGGTGGATCAGTTGTTCAAACTGAAACAAAAGGGACCATTTTTGGGAAACTGGTGGGAACATTTGAATCAAAGCAAACCAAAGAGACCAGTGATGTGATTGAAACAATATCGGAGGCCTGGATGCGTCGCAATTCTGATGATATAAGGTTCTGTTTGTTGATTGTAATCAATGCTTACATAAGACCAGTTCCAATTCTAAAAAACCTGAGGTCAAAGGGTTTTTCTACATTGAACTGCATGGTGAAGAACTGTGGGCCTCAGATATTGAACTGCCTCCTGGATCCCAATTGTAGAAAGGCTCTTCAGTGCTTGAACCAATGTAGTCCTGTGGATCAGGTTTGCAACTACAGATGTATTGCATCATATGAGAGCCCGAATTTGGAAGCATTTTCTTTGTGTGTTCTGCAGAAGAATAATTGTCTCGAGTTGGATGCTGCAATCCCTGAAAAACCATACGTCCCTCCCATGGTTAAGTTTCGAGGCGAGAACATCTGCCACGAATCTGCAGAAGATCTCTTCGTGGGATGGTTAGGTAATCTTGATTGGAGTTGGCGTGTTGTAGCTGGTCAAAACCCAGCTTATGATCAATTCCCGTGCCAGTACCAGTTATTTTACAGAGGAAAAGCGAAGGGGTCCTTTTGGTATGAGCCAGTTTTTCAGGTGAAAACTCTAGAGGGAAAGATGGTTTGGAGGAGACGCAGGTACCGGGTCAAGAGAGGCAAGATCCCAGGGACGTTTTACTTCAGCGTTTTGGACAACGGAGTGGTTTCGAACGAGTTCTGGACTATTGTCCATGTGTCTGATGATCTCAGCTGGGGTTTGTTTCACTACAGTGGTGCAGCACGAGTCGCAGGGCAGTCCTATACTGGTGCAGTGCTTGTGAGTCCAGATGGGCAGTATCCAAAGGAGACGGATGATGGTCGACTAGCGTTGGCACTCGAGAACTGTGGAATAAAAGATTGGGAGCTCTATGCCGTCGACAACTGCTCATGTCTTGATCCTCCGCTCGGGATACCTGAAGGTTCGAGCTTGCATTGCGTGATTCAAGTGGACAAGCCAAAGTTGTAGAAAGACAGCTGAAGCTGTATCAAAAAGCCTTCTACAACCTTATCATATTGTTGCATAGAATTAATAGGTCTGTGATAAGATATGTGGATTTGGATATATTCAATGTTTTGAGGTCATATAATACTGTAGAATCAATTTTTACAAATAAATCCTCATTGCCTTCCCGGGTCATACATATCAAGGTGGGTAAAAGAACCTTCTCTTTTTCAATGTACCAAAATTGAAATTCAATAGGACTTTGTTTAACAGATAATTCTGTATACTTATCTTAATTCCATATATATATATTATGAAATGCAATTAACTCATTCTTTTTGAAATTAGTATAGGAGTTAGTAACTCAAAAAAAAAAAAAAAAAAGATCCAAAAAAACATGGACCCAAAGTGTGATTACTTTATCATCGCAGAACTTTCAAACTCGTGAAGTCTTTATCAATTATCTCTCTCTCGAAATCTAGACTCTCTCCCTACCAAATGGTAGTTTTTCATCTTCCTTCTAAACCCTAATTTTCAGAAAATCAATTTCACCTTCGGGCCCTTTGTCCAAAGTTTTGGAGATCTTATGGTTACACCCATGGATAACTCGGTTGGGTTTCACATACTTGCCTTTGGAATTACCTCATCAATTATCTCTCTCATGTTTTTCGTCTTCTCTTTAGAGCCCTAACTTTAAATAGCTTTGGCTTCATCCTCTTTCTCCCCTTTCTCATGGTGAATTCAGTATAGTCGCCTTTTCTTGTTTTTTGACCCTGAACCATGAATCGCCGTTTCCTATCTTCTTCTTGCTTTGTCGAACCAATCATCCCCTATTTGGCTTTTGCATGCCTCGAACAAGACCACCATACTATTGTTTAGAAGTTTCGCATGCACCCAATTTAGCCTCCGACCTATTCTGGATCACCTTTTGAAGCTCTTCCCCAAATGGACAATACGGATCAAGATGAGGAGGCTTGGCTAGTTGCTTTATGTAGCCGCTTAGGCTGACTTTGGTCTGCCCAGGAGATTGATGTGTGGGACGAAGAACCCCCTGCAGAGAAGGTCGAAGAATGTAAGTTGATCCTAGTCGGAAAAGTTCTCACTAACCCCTCCATTAACTTTCTAGCTTTCCAGAACACGATGAAAAGAGCTTGGCGCTTAGACCAAGTCGCTATTTCACAGAGAGAAGCAGGTCTTTATGTTTTCAAATTTAATTCGAATGGAGAAAAACAGCGTGTACTAGAAAATGGCCCCTAGTTATTCTCGAGCAACCTGGTTATACTCAAACCTTGGACCCCATACACACCCTTACAATGCTATATCTTTAATACTTGTGCTTTTTGGGTGCAAGTCATTGGGCTACCATTAGAGAGATGTATAGAGCAGTTAATAAGTAAAGCTATTCATGATGTTGGAAAAGTTTTGGACGTCAAAATTGAAGCGAAAGAAGGCTCGACTTTAAGAGTAGGGAGAGCTAGAGTGGAACTTAATCTTCATGAACCTCTTAAACCGGGCAAACTCATTCAAGTGGCAAGGAAAAACATATGGCTTGATTTCTGTTATGAATGTTTACCACATTATTGCTATTCATGTAGTGTTTTAGGTCACTATGCCTCCTATTGCAAAGATATTCCATACGATGAGGCTAAATTTGAAGGGAGGGACAAGATGTACTATGGACAATGGTTATGGGCTGAACAGGGAACATAGCCTTTTTTGGTAGGCATTCTACGAACTGAAAACCACTCAAGATGATATTGAAGAAACAATACCTGAAACCCCTCCAAGGTTGCTTTTACTCCTTGCCGCACCATGCGACATCAGTAAACAGCCAGTCCCTATGGACACTCAGACAGCTCAGCATATAAACACCTCAATAGCAAACTTTAAGCCCAACTCCCCCCAAGTTGACGCTACATAGGGAGTTGTTCAAAACAAGCTACACTCCCTTGCATTCCCTGCATCAGTAAAAAAGACAGATGTCAAAGAATTTACAGTTGAAGCTTCATCATCCAAAATAAAAATAAAAAAAAAAAAAAAAAATCCACATTGCAGACCAAGACTTCTCCACTGAAGAAAGCAAAGATATATTCTCCCTACGGGTCACGTCCTATTCTACCAGACAATCTAGATGAAAGTCATCTGTTGGAGACTCTAATATTTGAGGCCGAAAGTGCTAGTGAATGGGCTGTGGTGGCTTCCCGGAATAAGCCACCATTTGAAAAATGAAGATCCTAAGTTGGAACTATCAGGGACTAGACAATTCCTTGACAGTTCAAGCACTAAGGGCCTTAGTGGCTCAAGAATGGCCCGATATCATCTTTTTGATGGAGACAAGGAATAAGGAACCTGCTATTAAGCGAGTCCAACAAAGACTGAATTATTGCAAGAGTTTTGTGGTGAATCCCCAAGGTTTGGCTAGAGGGATGGTTCTTTTTTGGACTAATTAGATATCTCTTAGTGTCAATGATTATAACTTTGCATTTTATTGATACTGTATGTTCTGAAGATAGAAGTGCAACACCTATGTGCCTTACCTTTTTGCATGCCCCGATGGTATATCAACAGAATCAACTTTTATGGGCAAACTTGCGGCACCTCAGCCACTTAAACACTCTACCTTGGGTATGTATAGGGGATTTTAACAAAATGTTAAATCATTGGGAAAAAGTGGGTAAGAGACTAGTTGAGTCCTATAGGTTGCACTTCTTTCGGGAACTACTACATGATTGTGCTTTGATGGATCTTGAGACTAAGGGATGTGTCTATACTTGGGTAAACAATAGAAGTGGAAAGGAAGTTATCAAAGAAAGACTAGATCGAGCTTTGTGTACTATTGAATGGCGATTAAATTACCCAGAAGTTGAAGTTCTGGCTTTAACTGCCCTAGGGTCGGACCATAGTCCGATTCTTTTAACTACCAATATCAACCCAGTAAGGAGGAGAAAGACCTTTACCTTTGACTCCTTTTGGCTCCAAGATGCAGAATGTCGCAAAGTGGTATCGGAATCTTGGTCAGCTTTATCACTCAACAACTCCACAATCTCACAGAAGCTTCGAGCTACAACTAAAGCATTGGCGAAGTGGAGTAGATCAAAGTTCACAGCAAGTCATCATCAAATACATCTTCTGCAATAGCAACTTCAACAATGCACAAATCAATATGTTTGCAATTAAGACAAAGATCAGGTCACTTCATTAAAGGAAAAAATTTAGAACATATGGTTATAGGAAAAATAATACTGGGTGATGCGCTCTAGGATTAACTGGATGAGATGGGGGGGATAGAAACACGAAATTCTTTCATGCCACTACTATACAAAGGCGGAAAAGAAACAGAATCGACATTTTAAAGGATGAAAATGAGGAGTAGATCCGAGAACCAGATCAGGTGAAGCATGAGACTCTTACTTTCTTTAAGAAGCTTTACACTTCAGTTGGACATTGAGACTATGGATCTATTTTAATGCAATGTCCTCAAGTAGTTACAACAGCAATAAATACACAACTCACAGTAGAAATTACGCGAGAGGAAGTAAAGCATGCGACATTTCAATTAGGAGCCACACAAGCACTAGGACCTGACGATTTGAATGATTGTTCTACCATAGTCATTGGGACATTATATAGGAAGATGTTTTTAAATCTGTTCAAAAAAATTTCACCACAAGTGTGATGGCAGCTAATATCAACAGAACAGCCATATCCCTGATTCACAAGACACCAAACCCCAAGAGGTTAGATCAATTTCACCCTATTAGCTTATGTAATTTTATCTATAAGATTATTTCAAAAGTTCTAGTGAATCACCTGAAGCCTTGGCTACCGGAGTTGATTTCCAAAGAACAAAGTGCATTTGTATCAAGTAGACAGATACAAGATAATATACTCATAGTTCAAGAGGTTCTACATCAGTTAAAGATTAGAAAAAAGAAAGAAAATATTTCAAGGGATCCTTAAGTTGGATATGCAGAAAGCCTGTGATAGGGTGGAGTGGGATTTTTTGGAAGCTTATCTTTGTCGAATGGGATTTCAAGATCATTGGGTAAATTGGCTAATGCATTGTGTTTCTACGACCTTTCTAAGTGTAAAGCTCAATGGCGAACCTCTAACTTATTTTTGACCATCGCGGGGACTTAGACAAGGCGACCCTCTCTCCCCCTACTTATTCATTTTGTTGGCAAATATGCTATCCACCCTCATCCAGCAAGCTATCGGTATGGGCAATCTACAGGGAACTAAACTCAATAGGTGGTGTCCTACTTTATCCCATTTATTTTTTGCTGATGATGCTATCTTTTTCCTTGATGGTAGAATCCAGGAATGCCAAAACTTAACAAACATCCTACATCAGTATTGCCTAGCTACAGGTCAAGAAATTAATAGAAACAAGTTTGGTATGTTCCTAAGTAAAAATTGCCCTCAGTCTCTCAAGATAAACATGGCTAAAGAATTAAGGGTTCCACTGTTGGACAAAACGGGCAAATATCTAAGCATAACTTTTGATTGGGGATCATCTAAAAAAGACATGTTTGTTTGGCTTTTAGGACAAGTAAATGCTAAATCGGAGGGGTGGAAAGAAAATCTAATATCTAAAGGAGGGAAAGAGATTTTGTTGAAATCAGTGGTTCAGGCATTACCGCAGTATGCAATGACGATATTTAAAGTTCTTGTATCTATATGCAAGTCTATGGAACAAAAAATAGCTAGGTTATGGTGGCAAAACAACAGCAACAGATCTGGAATTCATTGGAAAAGCTGGGAACTCCTTAAAGAGAGAAAAGATAAAGGAGGAATCGGATTTAGAGATTTACTATCTTTGAATAAAGCTCTATTGGGAAAGCAAGGTTGGCGACTCTTTCTAAAATCCTTCATCTTTGTGGAGCAGTGTTTTCAAAGCCTTATATTTTCATTCTACAAATTTCTAGCATGCTGACAAGGGGACTAGATCTTCTTGGGGTTGGCAGAGTCTTCTACTAGGTAGGGATTCTATTTTTGAGAAGCTTCAATGGTCAGTAGGTAATGGCAAAATAATTAGAGCCAAAGAGGACAAATGGTTAAATATGGGTATTCTAGGTGGGCCAGCAAATAGAGAGGAATCGAAACAATAGCTGGTTTTATTATCCCTGAACAGAATAAGTGGAATGTCGAGCTTCTAAACCTAACTTTTCATGAACACATTGTTGAGGAAATACTAACTATAAAGCTTTGGCCAGTGTCTACTGAAGATAAACTTCTATGGACAGGAACTCAAGATGGACTTTATACTGTGAAGAGTGGCTATAATTTCATCAAGCAAAAAGCATTCGGAAAGGTAAACTCTCACGCATCCTCTTCCTATCATACACCCAGCAAGCTATGGAAGTAGATTTGGAAAACAAAAACAACCCCAAAAATATGCATCTTTCTCTGGTCTTTATGCCAAAATGCATTACCTACAAAGGATAATCTATTTTGACGAAGAATTACCCCTAACCCAACATGTGAACTCTGTTCATCAAACACTCCGAGACCCCTAAACATTTATTTATGTTTTACCCCTAGACACATTATATCTAGAGCCACCCCCAAGTGCAGCTTAACATCTCAAATTACATAACACACCGCATAGATGCATGGCTAGTTGATCTTATAGAACATAAGGGGCACATATCGGATTTTGAGAGCATCGTCGCCCTATTATGGAAAATCTGGAAAGCTCGGAATCAATTTGTCTTTCACCATTAACGTACCCATCCGGATCAACTTGTTGATACAGCCCTAACTTTGGACAGTTCAATCTTAGAACCAAGCAGCAAGAATCAAGCAACGGGACTACTTGGCTGAACCCTAATCGAATATGGCAACCACCAAAACATGGCATCATAAAGGTAAATCTTGACGGTGCCTTTCCTATTACAAATCATATGGGAGCGATCGCCAGTATTGCTCGAGACCACATCGGTAGAATGATCGGAGGCTTAACTCATAGCGTTCAGGCAACTTCTGCACTTGAGACGGAGACCCAAGCGCTATTATACACACTTCAGGATCTATTACAGAAAGGAAAAACTGAATCTTACCTAGTGATTGAATCCTACAATCTCATTCTTGTCGAGATCATCAGTTGGTGCCGTCTGTCGCCGTGGGACTGCCGTGCTTTGTTTGCTGAATGTGCAGCCTTGATGCTCTGTTTCCCAAACCTAAGTGTGCAGCATTGTTGACGTGAAGCCAATGCCCTAGCTGATTGGGCCGTGAAGGCCCATGGACGAGGATACCTTTCACCAAACCGGGTTAATTCTCCTCCTCAAATTATGTTGGACACACTTTGTACTGAAGCCCTTGTTAAGGGTTGTTCTTTTTTCCCTACATGAATAGAAATCTACCATCTTTCGACCCAAAAAAAAAAAAGTGTGATTACTTTAATGGCTTGTGCACGTGAGAGTCACGTGTCAATAGTCGGTGCTGACTCAATAATATTTAACAAGTGTTGACTCAATAATACTTAACAAGTGCTAACTCAATCATATTTAACAAATTTTGTGGGAACTTTATTAAAAGATATAAATTTTCATATAGAATGAGCCTCAGAATTGTAATTAGACAATGTATGAGGACGAAAAGTGAACTCCCTTAAATTACGTTTACCAAAGATGTAATTTCGCGTCAAAAAAATATTCAAGACTGCAAGATTGAACAAATTCAAATCCAGGTGTTAATTGGATTTTAGAAAGCCATCATTCTATGAAATGAATATACTAAAGTTGTAATAAACTAATCTATGTTTTTACAACTAGTAAGGTGCTATATGATAATGCTTCAGGGAACACTTGTTTCTGTTCTTCTAGGGTGCGCATGACAAAATTTATGTTTCTCGATTTCTCTGTTTCTCTGTTCCCCGGAACAGGTTTGGAAACATCCGTGTTTGGTTATGCAATTTGATTTCTCTATTTCTGAAACAGATTTTTATTTCAGAAATAGAGAAATTGAAGAAATCAAAAGCTGAAATTTTTAACTTCTCAGTTTCTAAAATAGAAATCAAAAATTGAAATCAAACCATATAAAAGAACATTACACTTTCTTGTTAACTTAATTTACTCATAACCACAACTTCACAAATTATTGCTAATTTTCTTTTTCTTATTTTGCTCGTGTTTTTTTTTTTCAATTTTTTTTTTTGATAACTTCCTCTTTAGGATGAAAGGCAATTGAATGGGTCCCCAATTTTAAAAAACGACCAAAGTTCTTAAATACTTACTTAAAAACAATGAGGCTCTTTCCTCCTAGAAAAAGCACATGTATGGCCAGTTGAAGAAAAAGTTCTTACATAATAGATGAATAAAAAACGTGCCTAGAAATTTAACCTTATTTTTTTACGGATTCAAAATTCTTGCAAAATCAAAATAATTATATTGTTACACAATCTTGAATTTTAATTTGAAGGCAAGAGATTCAAGAGAATCTCTCTCTTTGATATGCAAGGGCCATTAAAGGTTCATTGAGCAACAATAAAGAAATTAGGGATGAGGAACTAGATTGATTCAATTCGAGAATCAAAATAAACCAATATTCCCTCGATTGGTTCCTAACCATAAACGTTACTTTAAGGTAAAATTCTCATATATTTCTTTACACAATTAATTTTATTTTGTTGATAATCTTGTATAATACTAGTTGTTAATAAAATGACAAGGTTGTATAGGCGCCATTGATGGCACCTATATTCATGCTTCCGTAGTACTTATCTAAACCTACACATGATGAGTTTGCAAATGATACATTGACCGAGGAGGGAAACCAAATAAATATGCTTAGGAAAATTGCTAATAAAATGGCAAAGGAAAATAATATGCCGGAAATTCCATGAAATTGTATTTTCAACTTTTGTAATGTATTAGTATTATTTCGACTATTATTTTGTATTTGAGGATTTTCTATGTTATTTTAGTATTATTTCGATTATTATTTTGTATTTGAGGATTTCCTATGTTGTTATTTAATCAATTTCTATTCATAGAAATAGAAATTTTGTTCTTTTATCAAACGGATTTCTGTTTCAGAAATAGAAATTGGGTTTCTTTGCTAAGAAACTTGTTCGAGGAATAGAAATAAAGAAATTGATTTCTGGCCAGAAATCAATTTCTGTTTCAGAAATTTTGTCATGCGTAGCCTTATTCTCCATAACAAAAATAAAATAGAAACGCGTTTAGTAATTTTTTTTGTTCACGGAAATAAATTTGGAACAGAAACAAGAAATAAAAAAATAATTATTTAGGCCGCGTTTGTTTTCATTTCTTTTTTCTATTTCTAATTTTTTTTTTGTTCCTGGAAACAAAAAATGAACAGAAATGCGTTTGTCTACGTTTTTGTTCCAAAACTATTTTTTTGTTCCCAAAAACACATCTGGAACAGAAACAAGAAACAAAAAAAAAGTTGTTTCTTGCTTCTTGAAACAAAATTTAGAAACACTTCTCTCTTTTTTCTTCTTCTTTTTTCTTTTTTTTCTTTGGCCGGTCCCCGGCCTCAGACATGGCCGACGACTGGCCGTTGAGGGTCGGCGATGCCATCGAGGGCCGACGACGTTGCCGGAGCGTCGCCGGCCCCCGGCGAGGCCGACCCTCACCGGGCTAGGGCAGCATCGCCGGCCATTGGGCGAGCTCACCTAACCAAGGCAAGGCCGAGCCTCACCCAGCCAAGGTGAGGCCGAGCCTTGCCCAGCTTACGGCGAGCCTTGTCGTGGCTGGGCGAGGCCGCCGGCCCTTGTTGGCCATGGCCGAGGCCGGCGACCGGCCAAAGAAGAAAAATAAGAAAGAAAATAGAAAAAATAAAATAAAAATATTAAACAATTAAAAAAATATAAAAATTATACAAATTTACCAAACGTGTTTCTATTCATTATTTATTCCGGAAAAAGTTTACCAAATGTGTTTTTTTGTTCAAAAATTGAACAAGTTTACTTTGAAGAAATGAACAAATGTGTTTTTTGTTCAAAAATTGTTAGAGAACTTATCCTTGACAACCTTGATCAAGTGATTCTTCATGGTCGGAATTGCCAAAGAATCACCTCGAAAGATGATAGAATTCATTTTTTTCCATATGAAATGGCATAAAGCCCCAAAAGAGAAACGGGCAACACTTTTTTCTATTTACATCTAGAAGCCCAAAAGAACGCAAGAGTCGCTCCATTTCCAGCCTCTTAAAAAGGTCGAAACAATTTTTTAGTCTCAAAAATACCGATCAAGCAAAGCTTGTTGGAGAGAACAAGCTTAAATACCTCTAACATTCCGAAACCAAAAAACATATGTACACAAGGAAGGGAGGCATTTACCTCTTCATAGAGGCTTTGCAAAGTGGAGGCGGTCTTCGATTCAACCGTAAATTTGCCGCCTTCTTAGAAGATGGAAGCTTTTTCTTTTTATTTTTTCCTACCACTTCATGCCATTCCTCACCCGCGGGAGGAATAAGTGGAGGGGATAAAGCATGTTACAAATTATGAACCAGCAAGATTAGAATCACAAGAGGGCTGGTTCTTCTCAACACACACACGAGCAAAAGTTAACATATCCATTTGCTCGCATGATGATCCACATACAAAGGCTTACCAATCGCACTCGCAACTTTGCCAATAGCGGACATGGGTGTCTTTCTCGATTCAAGACCAGGCCTCCATTGTTGTAGAATAAATGGAACCTTCGTGAACCACCTTCGAGGAGCTTTTTTTTTTCATGGAGTTTTCAAGAAATAAATTTGGAATAAAAACAAGAAACAAAAAAAAAATTATTTCTTATTCCCAGGAACAACTTAAGAACAAAATTTTATTTTCTTTCCATTTGCTCCATTTCTTTTCTTTCTTTTTATCTTCCTTTCTTCTTCCCCCCTTTTCTCCGAGTCGATCATTGGCCTCGGAACAACTTAAGAACAAAATTTTATTTTCTCTCCATTTGCTGGCCATCGACGATGGCCATCGACTAGCTAAACAAGGCTCAGCAACCTCTCGCAAGACCTCACTAGCCCCCAACTAAGCCCCCCTGAGCCTCGCCGTGGCAGGGGGAAGCTTGACCTAGCCTAGATTTGGCAAGGCCGAGCCTCACCTGGCCATGGTGAGGCTCAACCTTGCCAATGGCCGAGCGAGGCTAGGGCTTAGCGTTGCTAGCTTTGGGTGAGGTCACCTTGCCCAGCCAAGGAGAAGCTAAGCCTCAACATGCCAAGGTGAGGCTTGGTGGGACCTCGCTAGTGGCCAGCTAGGTTCCCCTAGCCCTCATGTGACTTGCCACTAATCGACCATGGCCAACGCCACGACCAGTTTAAGGAAGGAAAAGAAAAATATAATGAAATTATTAATAAATTAAAGAAATTCCAAGTTAAAAAAATATTTGCGGTCTTACCAAACTTATTTCCATTCCAGAAACAAAAAAATTATATAATTATCAAATACTTCAAATATTCATAAACAGTTCCCCGGAATAAAAATAGAAAAAAAATGTTTCTAAAAAGAAAGTATTACCGAGAACAGAAAACGTTACCAAACGCGCCTTAAAATACTAGTTTTATTTATTTTACCCAAGATAAAAGAACATTCGTTGAACCTCCATCATGAAAATGTTAGGAATTACTATAAATCAACGGATAAATAGATTTTGTAGAAATCTCAATTCCATTGAAGATTGTTGAACAATATTTAATATTATTTTAATATATATTTTTTAGTTTTTAATTTCATTTCTTTTTCCTTTTTTTTTTTCTTCCTCTTCCTCTAGCCGGTCACCAAAACTCGGTGATTGGCCAAATGCGAGGGCCAAGTTGCTAAGTTTTGACGAGGCTCGAGCCCTCACCAAAGGTTGTAGGGATGGCCTCGCGGCCACAAGGGCAAGCCTCGCCGGGGGCTAGGTGAGACATGATCTTGCTTGTGGCCAATGAGGTCCCTCGCCCATTCTTGCCTCTAGCCAATTGCCGCTGGCGAGCGATTGGAGGAAGAGGAAGGAAAAATTAAATTCGAAATATTAAGATATAATTAAAAGTTATCAATGTCAACATCAGTCATATCACGAAAGTTAACTGGTACCGTTATTAGCAATATTCGGCCAAAATTAACCAAAATGACTGAATTTGCACTAAGTTAAAATGTTTAAAACTAAATTGGCATCATTAAAAGATTTATAACTATATTAGCACCAAAGAAATAAGTTTAAAACTTTTTTTTTCCACTTCTCCATTTTTAAGAGTATATATGTTTATGTTAATGAACATTAAAAAAAAAAAAAAAAAAAAAAAAAAAAACCCTAGTGCTAGGACAATAGGAGCGTGTTGTAAAGGCTAAAAGACAAGAGAATTTAGTCAGGCTAGATTGTGTTTTTGGCCATACTAACAGGTCTGGCTTTCCTTAATTATTATTTTTTTACCATAAAAAAAAAAAAAAAAAACAGGTCTGGCTAGAATTGGAATGCATCAAGAGAACCTAAATTTGGACAATAGGACTGTCCCGGATGAAACCATGTCGTTAAAAGGCAACAGTAATGAACAACAATCGCTTGTCTCCATGCCAACTAAATATAGTATGGAATCGACAATACCGACCAATGCGTCAGCCGCAAATGGGAGGCTGTCTTCACCCAAAGACGATGCATTAAAAAACTCCTAGCTCTCTTCCTCGCTCTATTCTTCCGTACAGCCATTCAAACTTTTCAGTTGTTATCAACCAAGATACCTTGCAACTGTTTTTCTTCCAATTTTCACCCCTTAGGAAGGAAAACAAGCTGCTTCAAATTGGGGCTTTTCTTCCGGTCATTTATCTTCCCGGAGGCGAAACTGGCTCGACCAAGATGGCCTGCCGAACCGAGTTCCTGGTTGGGGCCTGCTGCGTGTTCATTGCCCTGTCCAGCGTTGCCCATGGCATCGGCGTGAACTGGGGGTCGATGATGTCCCATCCTCTGTCGCCGAGCATCGTGGTCGGCATGCTCAAGGACAACCATATCGATAAGGTCAAGCTCTTCGACGCGGACTCGTGGACGGTCAGCGCATTGGCCGGGACGAACATGGAGGTCATCGTGGGCATTCCCAACAATCAGCTCGAGAAGCTGGCGGATAGTTACGATCATGCCAAAGATTGGGTGAAAGAGAATGTCACCAAGCATCTCTACGACGGCGGTGTTGACATAAGGTCATTGATCAAGAATCGAATTTAGCCCGCCTTCATTTTTGGGGATTTTTGTATGATTTTGCTCGACAAAGTTTAATGCTGAATTGGTACTTGTATGTATCATTTAAACAGATATGTGGCGGTTGGAAATGAACCATTCTTGAAGAGCTACAACGGCAGCAATACGAAGACGACACTCCCGGCGCTGGAGAACATCCAGAAGGCGCTCAATGCAGCCGGCCTTGGGGACAAGATCAAGGCGACGGTGCCGAACAATGCCGATGTCTATGAATCCGCTTCGAACAAGCCTTCCGATGCCGTTTTCCGTAAGGACATCAGAGGTATCATGATAGAAATGGTCAAGTTCCTCCGCGACAACAAGGCCCCGTTCATGGTCAACATATATCCCTTCCTCAGTCTCTATTTGAACAGCGAATTCCCGTTCGATTTCGCCTTCTGCGATGGCAAAGCGAAGCCGATATATGACAAGGGCATTCAGTACGCAGACGTGTTCGACGCGAATTACGACACCCTCGTCTGGGCATTGAAGAAAGCCGGAGCCCCCAACTTGAAGATCATCGTCGGGGAAGTCGGGTGGCCCACGGACGGCGGCAAGAATGCCGACGTGAAATTGGCCAAGAGGTTCTACGACGGTTTCATGAAGAAGATGGCTGCGAACAAGGGAACCCGTTGAGGCCCGGGCATCTGGACGTGTACCTCTTCGGTCTCCTCGATGAGAACACGAAGAGCATCGAGCCCGGGACGTTCGAGAGGCACTGGGGCATCTTCCGGTATGATGGGCAGCCGAAGTTCCCCGTCGACTTCACCGGGAAAGGCAACGACAAGATGCCGGTCGCGGCGAAGGGGGTCCAATACTTGCCCTCGCAGTGGTGCGTGTTCAACGGGAACAGCACTGACAAGGCCGCGGTGGTGAATGAACTAAGCTACGCTTGCTCGAACACTGACTGCTCGAGCTTGGTTTACGGCGCCAGTTGCAACAACCTCGATGCCAACGGCAACGTCTCATACGCCTTCAACATGTACTTCCAGGTACGGGATCAAGACGTCGAGTCGTGCACTTTCAACGGCTTCGCCGAGATCGTGACGCGCAACTTCTCGAAAGGGAGCTGCCTGTTCCCGGTGCAGATCTTGAGCGCTGGAGAGAGGCTCGGCTCGGCATTGGGCGCGAGCCTCCTCGCAGGATTGATTGCGCTCTTCTCGTTGCTGTAAAGGGCTTTTTGCCATAACATGACTTGGGTGCCAAGCAAAAACCGAAAAAGAGAGCTGAAAAACACAAAGTAAAAGCTCGGCATACGCCGATTCAAGTTTCGGCTGACTGTTTCGATAAAAACATGTATTTTTTACCTTTTTTTCCCCCAAACTTCTAGATAGTAATTAATCAATAACATTCTTTCACTCTATCGCCCGTTTTTCTTTTGGAGCCTTATGTCACTTATCTGGAAGAAAAGGAACGGTATCATCTTCCGTGGTGAAGCCCTTAAGGTTGCAGCTTTGAAGAATCATCTCATCAAAGTTGTGAAAGACAAAGCTCTCACCTTCAGTAGAGTACCAGACAACCCTAGGAATAGAAGGTTCCAACGAAGATGGGGATTTGACTCCTCTGTCTTCATCGGTGGCCCTGCTGAGCATATGGATTGATGGCGGGTCATTCCGGACTTTTGGATGGTGCTATGGATGCCGTTACTAAGTTGATCTTCTTTGGTCTATGGCGTTTGCCGTGCTGTGTTTGCCGGTTGTTTCGGTTGGTGTTGTTGTGTTTGTTTTGGTTCTTTTTTCTCAGCTCCCTTTCCACTCATTCTGCTTTTGCACTATGAGTGAAAGTTTTTGGCGCCGATTTTTGCATAGCTAGCTCTCCCTTAATATATTCTTACCCTTACCAAAAAAAATTAATCAATAACAACTCACATGTATACATTTCTCAACTTCAGCTATATAATAATAAAAATAATAAAAAAGAAGACGAAGAAGAAGCGAAGTCTCTATCTTCAAACCCTTTTGGGGGTCTCAAATACCTTTACACTATCCACTATCGGTGTAACCAATAAATGGTGATACACCCTTTACAAAAAAAATTCATACAAGGCGTATAACACCATATGCCCAAGCGCCAGAGAGGGGATAAAAAAAAATTCAATGGCAGCAATTGCAAAAAAAAAAAAAAAAAAAAAAAAAAAATACAGGCAAAAGGGAAATAGCAAGCCAAAATCAATTTACAAGGATCAATCGACCTAATCTAAACCTAATACATTTCCTCTCACCAATGTATTTGAAAAAAAGAATATCAAAGAATGTTTTTCTTAGCCACCTCTGTCTCTTCCTGAGTCATGTGTCCGAGAGCGTTTGCCGAGCCTGCTGTTTTACTCCGCTTCCCAAGCTCACGGCCTTTTCTCGGGAGCAAAACCCTACTTGAGGTGTATAGATATGGCGGTTTTGTTCACATTAGGGGAAGATAGGCGCCACCGTGCCCTCTTTTCAACACGAGCGGGCCTGCATTTTCGGGTACCTTATCTATTGCCATCGTGCATGCGTCGATAACGTCCCCAAACCCTGTTGCAATGGTAGCCATCTGCAAGCGTAGCCGCAAGTCCCTTGTCCTCTTCAACAAGCATCTAAATGACCTCGCCAAGTACTTGGCCCATTCGGCTGGTAAACCGCCGCCGGTAATCCAGATCGAGAATTGATTCTGATCAACTCTAGCGGCCATTTCTGCCCTGAAGTATCTTGCTATCTCAATAAGCATCGATGGGTGAAGCGGAAGCACGGCCACAAATTCGGCCACGAATTCTTCCATCAGTTCCGGCTTTAGCATCTTGCTCCAGAGCACTGGCGCCCACTCGCTCGGATGGTTGAGACCGTAAGCTTCTGCAACTATTAAAGCTTCTTGGAAACGAGACTGCTCAGCCATTGCACGCCTTGCATTCGTCGGATTGCAGTTAAGCCACTGGAAATCGGGCATTCTGATTTGGAGGGAAACAAGGCAAGCCTGAGCACATGCCTTGAATGTTTTATTCCCAGCATCAACTGTGGCAAGAACTTCTGCAGCTTCAATGAAGTAGCGCATGGAATCTAGTAAATCTTCATTCTGGTCTTTGTCATGACGTTGGAACCACAGTTGAGAAGACTGCTCTGCTCGTGCCTCCAAAAGTGCGGCCGTTTCATGCCTCATGTCGAAGTGATTATAGACCTGCAAATAGATTTAAAATAGTGTCACTAAGCCAAACCGAGCATCACCCTCCCAGAGTAAAGTGATGAGCACCTCCCATGAAGTCTCTCATTTAAATAATGCTCAAATCCACGTGTTTTAGCCGGTGCACAGATTAGTCAGGGCAAAGGATAACGTGACATAAGCATTCTTGTGATGAAACTCTCCAAGAACTAATGAAAAACTTAACAAACTGCCCTAATAATTTTCCTCTAAGCTAACACACACACAAAACACCCCCCCCAAATCCTGGGGGGGCCCCAAAAAAAAATCTGAATCCTCATGACAAGCATTGAAAAACACTAACCATGGCAAAAGCATCGACGTCGTTTGGGTTGAACTGCTTCAATGATGTCAACACAGCCATTCTGAATCCTCTGATAACTTTAGCATTATTAGCAGCAGCAGTACCAGAACTTGCATCTATAGCAGCTGAAAACTTCAGAAGAAGAAGATCCAGTTGACCATTCTCAATGAGAATGCCAAGGATAAAATTAAGGGCATGGAAGTTTCCAACTCCAGTCATTAGGCGAGCCAAACACGAAAAATCACCCTCAGACACATAAGAATCAACCCTGGTAGCAGCAAGGGCTACAAGAACATCAACTCCATCCAGGCATGCTGATGATTTGTAGAAGTGATGAGACAAAATAAGAAGCTCCACCTGTGAAGAAAAAGACATGCCTCATTCAATTCTCAGTGCTTGATGAGATCATGTATATGTTATCTGCTCCTGTAAGCCCTCTTAACATTTACAAAATGCTCCCATGATTGTTTAATGTGAACCTAGGAAGAAATAAACAAAATAGCATGCCCGTTGGAAAGCATAGCATTGGGTATATACATGGGGGTTCAATTCCATTTATACCATCTCTGAGTCATAGGAGTACCCCAAATATTGCATTAGCTGCAAATCGTAATTACCAGTATCTAATTCATATGTTCCGCTATAAATATCAAGCTATGCTATAGCATCTATAGATGTATCATATGACATCTTTATGCTATAATTACTAGTGTCATGAAGAGACAGCACACAACAGTAGACATCATGATATACGCACTGAGTTAACATTAAAGAAAGCCTCTCGACCTCAACTAGAACAACCTAGTCCTTGAACCTCATTATTGGGTAAACAATAAAACCAATTAAAAATTAATCCATTTCAGTTCATTTTCTTTCTTATGAAAAGGCTCTTCATGAATGACACGACTGTCATCAAACAAGCTTCAGTTTGCCTTTGCAAAGAACATTGAACAAGAACATGCTTACACAGAATGAGCGCAGCTAGATAGAGAGTAGCCAGCTCAATTCTATCTTTTTGCTAAAACAGATATATAAATAATCACTTAAAACTCACAAAATAAAACTTTTCAGTGATGTAATCTAACATACACAAACAACATTTTGCCATTAATCATGAGGCTACAATGATTAGGAATCTGCATTAAATACATAGTGTTGCACATTTACCTCACACGCATGCGGTATTTCTTGCCCAGTTATAACCAGGCGCATCAGTGCATGTCCAATTTCAGATTCAGAAGGACATAGTTCAGCCCACGTAAGAAAGTCAGAAATTCTCCACAATAAAGGAGATGGTCCTTCCTCCTTTTGAGACTCCATATATCCACCCCGATGTGCAGCCAATAACCCCTGAAGTACAAGAAAGCAATGCAGGCTCAAAAACATAGGAATAAACCAAACAGGTAGTTTTGACATTAATAAAATTAGTAAAGAAAACCTAATACCATCAGGAAGCCTACAAAACTGCAAATCACAAGTGGGTGAACATGAAGATGATTTTCACATTCATAACACGGAAAAATAGTTGGGGTACGTCTCTGAATTGGAACTGGCCAAGTTATCACAAACAAGAAGAAGATAAACTCATTGGTAATCCCAAATTGCATCTTCATTCACAAGATTGCTCACAGATGGTCCGTTAGCATATCCCTTAAAGTATAGAGGAAGTTAAAATATTGTTACCATGTGGTAATATTTCCTTCAAATATTTTTTGTCACTTTTAACTATTCCATGGTTAGCATTATACATTGGTCTCGGTCTCACGTTCACATACTCCGAAGCAAAATGGATTAGCTGAATGTAAAATACCAACATCTAGGTGGAGACACTAGTTGGAACTAGAAGTTGGGTACCAAAAGTTTATAGGGATGGTGCAGTTCCCATGGCTTGTCATCATACCAGTGACATGTCATCCTCATCTTCTTCTTCTTATTCTTGTTTTATGATGTAAAACAAATGCATATAGGAGAGGAGGACGAAGTTTTGGAATTACTGTGGAACATAGTTACAGGAACTTCACCAATTGATACTGGGACTACTGTCACATCAAATATGTACACATAGATTCCAGCTAAATCCCCAGGGAAAGAACAGTGAATATAATGTGGTTATCTTACTTAGTTCTCTTTCCTCAAGGACCTCTGTGAGATTTCTCATAGACAGTTGAATGTGTTTCATCTGTTATTTACTACTGACTGTAATATAATTTAGATTTCTCATAGACAGTTGAATGTGTTTCATCTGTTATTTACTACTGACTGTAATATAATTTCCAAAATCTACAAGGACACAATTGTTGTTATATGCCCACTAATTTATTCTATAAGAGGAAGCTAGCACTGTTTCGGTTGTCCACCCACTTAACTTTTTTCATTCAGTCAACTATAACATCATGGAGATAGCAGTACAGAAAAAACAGAAAAAATTTACCTTTAGAAATGATTCAGCAAGAATTTGGGCAATACTAGCAGCTGGCATGAAATGAGTTTGGACCAGGAGCTTTGCTTCCTCAAATGATTCTTGGGCTTTTAGAGAAAGCAGCTGTAGGACCTCAATTGGCTGCTTCTCAAAAGCTTCCAAAAATGAAAGACCTAGCACATTAGCAGATTTCACAACTGCTACTATCCTTCTACAAAGTCCCCGTCCTCTACCTTCAGGAAATATGGTTGTTAAACTCTCCAAGGCCTACATAACATATGAAACAGAATTCAGATTCCGCATATGCTTCATCACAAGGCTAAAATAATATGCTGAATCAGGAAAAAGAGGATGCAATGCATATACTACAGTGGACGAACAACACTTGGTATATTTTTTAAAATCTACTAATATGTAAATTTATAAGCATGTTAAAGAAGGCAATTAATTAAGGGTTAGAATAATTACCTGAAGCAAGTTGAGATTCTGCTGGTCAGCCAAAATATTGCATGATCGAATCACCGAAATCACTTCATCGTCGATCATGGACACTGGTATTTCACTACAAGGTGTCGAGAAAGCTGCCAGTTTTAGAGCTGTATCAACTAGCAAAAATTCTGAAGGTATGTGCCCTGGTGACAGCTTAAGTTGAAGTTGCTTCGCAGCACTAATTTGCCCAAACTCTAATAACAGCAGAACAGCCCTCTCCAGCTCTTCTTGTCCTACTCTTTCCTCCCACTTTGAAAGTGGAAGCTCCATTTTTGAGTTCTCATCCTGTAATTGCAGGTCATTCCTAGCATTCAGACAACTGATACCATCTTCAGAATCAACCATGTTGTCCGCGGTATCCACTACAGCACGTTTGAATGGTGCAGAGCTTTTTGGCCTTCTTTTTGTCTTTGCAGTGCCACCTGCAAAGTTCGAGAGGCCAGAGTCCAGTCCTTGGTGTTTAAGATTTGAACCCCCGCCTTCCTTTGTGTCATGCTTCTCAACAGTTCTACTTCTCATATTATTCATATGATTATCCATTTTCGATATGATGCTTGCAGTCCGGTCAACCATGCTGGGACCACAATCCATCCCAGGATTGTGGCTTGGACTAAATGGACTCGACTCACCTTCACTTTTTACTTGAGCTTCTGATTCTACTGCCAGCAGCCATACTCTAGTTTCAATTTCTCTTATAAGATGCAATGGATAAACCCTGATGATATCAAGTTACAGGTTAGAAAAGAAACCATATCCCTGGAAAATTTTAGATGCTTTATGAACAGAGTATGCTTACGGATGGGAAAGGGTCATCATCCCACTCAACCACTGGAGAGAAAGCAGCAACAGCTCATGTAGCTCCTTAGCTGGAAGATCTTTCTCCAAAGTTTCCGCATGTTTAAGGAAGAACAATCCAGCCTGCAAGCAACCTCAAATCAGCGATATAAAACAGCATTTTAAAGCAGAGTTCCTTGACAAAAATACATATAAGATGATTCAACCTGTAAAGGTGGAAAAGAATGTCTGATGAACAGTGTTTGGCAGTGGCCCCACAAAGCTAATCTTTCTTCAGGAACATCCCAAAGGAACTCTTTCCACTCCGCCACCATAGATTCAGCCTGAAGAAGCTTGAAGAGTGAGCTCTAAAGCTAACATGGTTACATGCCGTACCATGAATATTTCAAGCATGTCTAGGTAGATCAAAGAGTAAGCCCCATTTGGATTGAAAAATTTGAAAGGAACTTGCAGAATACAATAATATCAACAGAGAAGAGTGAAGTCCTTGGGCATTGCATTTGCACCTAAAGCTTCTTTAAGCAGCATATCTAAGGCTTTTTTATGCACCACATTGAGAAGAAATTATATAATAGAATTCAAAAGCAAACAATTGCTTAAACTTTAATAGATTTAGGTCTTCTTCATAATTCAGTTGAGAGCCCAAATCAAACCAGTTAGCACTCAAAGAGATTAAGTTTGCATGGTAAAAACAAACAAGTTTTGACTTAATTGATTAAAATAAGTGCACATTATGCTTAAGTCTGAATAAAGGAACAAGCTTCTTGATACATTTAAGGGGTGTCCTTAGTGACATTCAGGATGCTGTCAATTGAATTGCTATAATCTAATACTAACAAAACCACATTATAAAAGAATCTAATCACATTCAACATTTAATTTTCAGTTACTAGAGTTACTTTTAGTTTAATCAGATCTGTTTTCCACGCTTAAAAATGTTTTCTCATGAAAAATAATAATCAAAACAACAGTTTCCGGCATTTAGTATGTTTAAAGAAGAAATTCTTCTTTAAGACATCTGAAATGGGTAAGTAGCAAAGGGTGATCAAACATCCAGGAGCGGGCCATGACAACAACTATCATCAGGCATTAGCAATGCCTTCCGATTTTAAAAGGGTATTTTTTTTTTTTTTTGGGTCAAATGCAATTAGGAGTTGAAAATTCACCAGCAACATAATATCATTCACCAATTTTCTTCATCTATACCAATTTTTGCATGCAAGACATTTATAAATATAATGCCATAAATATTCCTTTCTATTATCTTCATAAAATGTAATGTCATCAAAATTAATTACGTCTCTGATGACAAGACCCTTCCAGGACCCTATGACTAGTCTCACTAATCATCTTCATTGAAGGATTTGCTGTAGAATCACAATTAACTCAGTTAGCAATATCGTTAGTTAATCGATTGGTTTCTTTGTCAAGTTAGTTTCCATTTCAGTACCTGCGCTACTTGGAATTGCATTGCTAGCGAATTCTATAAATATGAGGCCCTACTTTCTGTCTAGAAGTTCAAGAAAGTTTACTTACAAAAGCTGCTTTATTCAGGAATAATGTTAATACAATTTTCAAGTGTGATGTTTGAGAAGCCCCATGGCAGATGCCTATGGATTCTCACTGTGATTGGTAAACCTTCTCTGGGACTCTACACCTTTAAATTTCTATCCAACTTGGTCTCAACATTTATCTCTCAGTCCTACAAAAGAGAATATGGTCTGGGCCTGGGCCATGAGGACATCGAGACCCTAGAATATGTCACAGTCAGCCAAATCAAGTTACTCCCACCATTTATCACATCTAAATACCATTAAGGGTCTACTTTTCATCAATCAGCAACACAAGAGCAGCAGCTTATGTACTGTTAGCCTTCTGTAATCAACTTGTGTATCCATGGACATTTCCTTCTTAACTTTAGGCATTTAATCAATTCTTCTCTAGAACAAATACAAGTAGGACTTGTCAAAAGAAAAAACCAAATGCTCCTCCAAATCAAAGTAGCTCTGATTAATCCACATTACTTTCATCACCATGGTTGTATGATGTACTTAAAAGAAAATAAGAATCTGCTAAACTGTGAGGTCAGAAAGTTTGTGCTCTAAAACGGGAACAAGCCAAAAAAACAGGAGGCACTCTCGGACTCCTAGTGACATCAGGTATTCAGCTGGATAAACTACTAGACAGTCTAAGATGCTAAATAGTGGTAGAAGATTAACATTTCTTAAGTATCTTACCCTTGCATAGATTTATTTGGGAATTCCTAGAAAGGCTTGACAAGACTTCTTGGCAATCAGAAAAACGAAAACAGAAAAACTGGAAAAAGTTGTACCTGAGTTTCAGTAACATGGTGAACAGAAGATTTCCAAGGTCCCCCACTGGCATCCAACTGTCTGGCCCAATTTCGTGCTTGGTCCCAGTAACCATTCTTTTCTAGTGCTGCTAAAAGAGAAGCATCATCTAGAGTCTCATTACCAAGCTGCAAGACATCGTCTTTCCGCAGTAAGGGCTCAGCTAAGTTGATTTTCCAGTGAAGCCGTCGATAGTATGCTGCAGCAGATCCTCCATCACCAAAGTCAGTTGATGTAAGAAGTTTCAGTAAGCATCTCTTTTCATATGGAGATGGACAAGTAGAAAGAACAGCATTCGCAGCTGTTACAGCAGTAGAACTTATCCATGAGCTTGGTATATTCTCTTCTTTTTTCATACTAGTCTGTAAGGTCGTTGGTTCTTCCTTGACTCGGGTAGAAAAGGAACCCAAATGCGCTGAAGCTTCAGATAAGCGCATCTGAGAGAATGCCTGACAAAAACATGGTGTGTAGAACATGGGTGTGTAGAACATGAGTCATCGGGTCTGCATGTCATGTAAAACAGTTGCATACTTATGGAAGGATACGGCTTCCTAGACCTATAAAAATTCATCCAATAAAATGCCAATTTTATCATTCTAGAGCACAAAATTAGATAATATGAACATGTGACCCAAATTTATTATTGTTAGGAGGAAACATCTGCTGCTATTTTTCCCTCTTGATTGCTTAATCTGTTCCTGGATAAAGTCCCAGATGCAGTCTTTGCAAATACTTAGTTATTGCAGAGATACTAATCCAAGACCTAAAGTACCAATCAAGGGGGGAAAACCCTCAAAATCTAATGCCTAAAATCAGTTGAGCTAGTTATGCACATATTCTGTAGACTCACTTAAAAAGAAACACGTGCTATGTAGTATCTTCTATCAGGAGAGGATTGGCAGAAGACTGCATTCCTTTCATTCCCATGTTAGATATTCTAGCCCTCGACTTACCCTAAGAGAGGAAAGCAAACACTAAACAGCCCTTTCACAGAAAACATGCACCAGTCAAAAGGCAAAAACCAACAGCAAAAATAATCCCTTGCATCTGAAAGCTTTAGCACCAACAAAGTTGAATTGTTGATAATCATTATGATGGACATTTTTAAGCTCCATGATAACCATCATCTCTTCTGGAAAAAGCACTTCGTTCCCAGATTCTTCCATCTACATAAAATCCTAAGCACATTATCTTTACCAGACAATTTCAGGGTAGATCTTTCCTGCTGCTCGTACTAGTTTTAATAACTACTTAGTGTAAAATGTGGTGCACATTTTTTGGCATGTCAAGACCAAAAATGCAATAAATAAATAAATAAAAATGTTCTCTCATCTTGCATTTTCATAATTGAGAGACGAAGGAGTCACTAAAAAAAATGGCCCATACTAGATCTAACAGATAGAAAATACAAAACGATGTCAGACCATAAGGCAGAAACCTATAGAACTCTAGGGACAAAAGATAGTAATTAAAATTCATCCCTGCATCAACTGCAATTTATTTAAGAAACAACCAGTAGTAACATAATAAAACTTGGAAAGGACAAGAAGATACTAAAATTCTCATACCTGCAGAGCGCGGATAAAAGGTAATAAAGAGCACGAAGGAAGGAACATTTCAAATGCCCTTAGCAAAGGCAAGAACAGTCCTTGCTCACAAAGCATCGCGACCATCTTTGACAAAGAAGTAGGTCCTTCATCACATATGCTAGAAACTCTGTCTGTGACTACTTCACCTTTCCTTTCCCCCATAGGACTAATGCCCTGATCAATAAATGTCATTTCCTTGGAGAAAACATTTGATGATTCACCAACTGGGGCTGATAGATCAACAGGTTTAGGTTCCATGACCCGCCTACGCTTGGGATTGCTTCTATTGTAATGAAATGTAAGAGCTCTCTCTTCTGTTGGCTGGGAATTAGAAGCTTTCACAGCTGCTGCAACATTATTTGCAATGTGCAAAGTCATGTTGCTGACCTTGACCAATGAAGTTTCCCTGCAAACAAAAAAAAGGCTGCTTAAGTATAATATGTTATTATCGTGAATGTAGATAGACCCTGAGAAATATCATATTGGTTGGAAGCAACAGATATATTGCATCGCATATCACAGAAATAAGCAGAAATTTGAATGAAGACCAGCATGCATGCACTGAGAAATATCTAGAGGATGCAGGATAACCTTGCTACAGTAATTTCCAGCCAAACTCTTAGGCAGGAAAATGGAGTCACGTCTGGGAAGCAAGAGGCTATTGTCGCCAATATAGACCATGACAACTCTTTTGCTTTGACCAAAAGAGCCTCTCCAGGTTTCTTCTGCTTTTCACAATCCGCAAGGATCCTGAACAGTTCTACATGAATATATGTGTTTTCATCCAAACAAGATATTTTGCTCCCCTTTTCTTCGGTATCAGAATGTGATGACAAGCCAGCTTTTTTTCTTGACTGCATGTTTTTCATCACAGTTAATATATGAAGCTTGAGTCGAGGGTCACTAAACTCCTTCGATGCCTGATAAAGGACAAAAAGTGTTGAGCTGGAAGTGGACATTGTATGTATTTTAGCGATTTAAAGAAATAAGGTGATTAAGTATAGGCTTCACTTACAACTTGAACTACTACATCAAAGGGGTATGCTCCAACCTGAGCTTCAGACAAGAACCCAACCTTTGATGATGACAAGAACACTGTAAGATTCAAAGTGAACAAAGAGTTTATATCACACAATTGAAAGATAAATGACAATCAGGGAATACCCAATCATTATCTCTTGCCAACAGTGCAAGGTATCTTGTGCTCAATGGAAGTTGATGCATCTGGCAGAAAGCTGTGACTAGATTCCAGCATTGGCTGGCAGCTTTTTGTTCTGATCTTAAGTCAGCTCCGTCACCTTCACCACTTCTGAGCCAAAACCCACATGTCCTTCCATCTACCATCAGTGGGAGACTAGCCTTTTCCAGATGCTTTAAGACGAGCATGAGAGGTCGTGATTGTCTCTTACCATTAACCAAATCTGCAACGTCCTTCTGTTTACTGGAACTTGCGCAATCATTGTGCAGATAATCATCTGCCAGTGCTTGAGCGAGTGATTCTGTTAAATCTGCTCCTTGTGATGTTACATGAAAAGCCGAGCCTTTGGGAGACAACTGTCTATAGTTCTCATAATTCTCGCTAGACTTGTAAAAGGAAGATATTCTTCTCAAAGCAGCAATGTCAACTCGGAGCATACTAGCAGATAAACCACAAAGCTCCAAGCAAAATGCACAGGAAGCAACCAACATAGGATCCTCAAAATGCATGATAGCAAGTGGCATCACCTAAACAAATTCCCACAAGAAATAGCAGACCATATTATAACTTGAATTCCACAGCAACTAATTGGACTAACTTATCACACCCTACACTAGGCATATGCCCATATGCTTCGCAGCAGAAGGTAATTTTATGAGCAAAGTTCAAATTCCTTTGATCCAGGCCACTATTTAAAAATAAAAAAAAGCATATAAATATTAACGTGAAGAACGTTGAGTAATTTATAATTCGATTTGGGAAATATAGTGGAGTAAGTCACTGAACTATAAATAACAGCGCAACTGATACTTTCCTAAACAAATGCAAAAATTTATCATTCAACATCAACCAAAAATTCTTTTCATAAAGGGAAACAAAGGACAAAACGATAAGAATGGAAACGAAAATGGATATTAAAACTCTAATGTCTCAATCTCAAAATAAAAAAGCAAAAAAAAAAAAAAAAATATTACTTCTAATATCAATAGATCGGTAGAAGTATAAGAGCTTAAAAGTTCACTTAAACAAAAAACTTATTTACGAAGCTAAGCTATGAGTACTCATCTTATTGTTTAGAATACAGTGTATCTAATCCGACATATATGAAGTCAATCCTCCCTATCAAGTATGCAAATTATAATGGGCATTGTTTAAGTAAGAACAAAAACATTGACATGGTTCCTAGCATCCGTGCTCATGAACAACTATATATGAATGTGAAAGATAAATTTGGCTTGAGTGGGAATGCTGTTTAATTTTCAATATGCAAAGTTGAAAAAAAGACCCACCAGGGCATCACACTGTCTTTTGTATTTTCTTATGAAAGATTTTCGCCAGTTCAAATGATTTATTTTCTGCAATTTCAATTTTCTCCATGATTGTCTGTTAAGTTATATAAAATTTCATCTTGACACAACGAGTATAATAATTGTTTAATTCACAGTGAGATGTTGATATGTTCATTCACAAACTTACTGACATTCAGTCTGTCTGGCAACAAATCAAGAGAGAATGTAATGAGAATTAATGACGTAAACAATCTGCTTATGTACATCAGTTTCAATTGCTATCATCAGTTATCGTGCTGCTCACTTCTCAAAACGCCCTTACCTAAAAAAAACTAATTCAATTGAAGGTTTCAGAAAATGTACTTACTCTTCATCTCTTTAACTAGAGACTTTTTAAGCAAGTTTGTCACAGTAAAGATGATGCCTTTTTTTCCAGTTTAGTCCCTTTGTTTCGAAAGTTGTTTCTATTTCTACATCTGTTTCTTCCACACTTTCCCCTTTCTTCCATTTCCAATGCTTCTTCCAATTTTTTAGCAACAATTGGTAACAGTAATATGCCAGCAGAACAATAAGCCTAAGTATGCAGTATCTTTTTAGACCATTTGATTGATATTTGATACTTAATTTGGGTTTAATATGGCACTTAAGGATGTGTTGCTGATCACCATTGCAATTTCTTAGGTCCTGGCATTTCTTTATGAATGAATAATGACTACCTCGATAAAATATAATCATATGAGGTAACACAACAACATTAAATGTTAAGAAAGAGTCCACCAATAAATACCAATTGATGCTTTTCTCGCTAAAGTTATGAGTATTTCTTCGTTTTAATCAAGTACTTTAAAGTTGAGTCCATCACATTAAGCATAAAACCCCAAATTGCTATAACATGTTTTCATTTAAAAAGTGTTACAAAGAACAGGAAAAAACCCAAGATAAAGAGCATTGTTGGTGTAGAGTTAGTGCATTCCCTATCTTAGGTGGATGTTTACCCTTGCAGGAAATAATTCCTCATATATAGCCCATTCAAATTGGAGATAATTGCACAACCATGCATGTTGAAACTGACCACATAAGTAGAGATTAAGCTTGCTTATAGTTCTTTGTCGTTATCCATAATATAGATAGGCAAAGTAAAGAAGAATAGCCAGGAGGTTGAAGAAAAAAATAATTTAATGGATTGATCTAGGATTTTATGACTGTTACACAAATAATTGTGGATTAAAAGGAAGAAAACTAATGAATAGTGAAATTTCTTAATGTCATTGATAAAATAGTAATAAGTAAATAGAAAACAAAATAAGACAATAATCAACAACAATGATCACCTCAGTAATAATGAAAAAATTTGTGGATTAAAACATAAGAAAATTTTTGAAATATAATGATGACAGCGGGAAAATGTTACTCTTGAAAGTGGCAGTACATATGCACCATATTTTAAAAAATTGAAAAATATATATAAAATAAAATATTAGAGTCGGAGAAAAATGGACTCAAACTGCTAAAATCAGCCATAGGATAAAACCACCACCTCTCCAACTCCACAGCCAATTCATATTTAGAAGATAAAATTAGTGGAGTCAAATCTTACATGCACTCTTTGGCACCTTCACTAGCCTCTCTATTGTGTGAAACTCAAATAAGCAGATATAGATATTGATAATTTCTTATGTTTTGTCTAATGCTCAATATCTCAATGTCAAAGGCCGATTAGAAAACAGTGCAGGCATAAAGAAGTTCAAGACCCCAAAATCAATTGAGTCAAAGAAACATGGTGCCCCGGGATCAACTGGTTATCAGTAGTTTGCTATGTGGACCAAACACCCATTGAAACAAATTGCACATAAATTCCTTGAAAAGGGTCCCTTACAGATGCAAGAAGCAGCTCCTCATTCTGAGTAATGGGGCCAAGCAGCGTCTGAATATCTGACTGAACATTGACTTGTACATGCACTCGTCTTTCCAACTTCAACTTCTGGACTCTAACACCAAGAAGGTGGTTAAATGCAGCCAACGGACGCCCACGATGTAAGTGGTGCTCAAGGCTAAGTCCAGTTTCCTGAATTCAATGCGAGTCCTCAGGATATAACAAATATGTTGGAGCAACTTTGGAGTAGCAGAGTTAATCCAGATAGCAAAGCAGGTGAGATTAAACACTCCCCCATCCCCCAAAACAAGAGAGAGAAGGGAGCTGAGAGTCTGTTTTATTTGCAGAATAAGTAGATAAGGGATATTTTCAACATTTTCCACATTGTAAATTATAAAAGGCAATCCTATCTACTTATTAGCATTATCTGTTCTCTCAAACTTTTTATTGTCCAACCAACACATCTTAGCACCCATAAATTGACCTTAAAAATATGCCCCCATAATCACCAATTAGCCACCAATCACCACCAATGCTGACAATTCACCAACTCCAGTATGCCAGTAAATCCACATTAGAGTTGTGTGCCAAACCCCACGCCACCCTAGCAACCACCATTTTCGGGAATTTATCTCAACACAAAGCCATGTAGAGCAGAGCGAACTTAGAATTTCTTTTCTTTCTACAAAAATAAAGAAATATGTTTCCTTATGAGAAATTTAATGCAAAACAAATGGACCTGAGATAGAAATAGGATAAAGCATATAACCTCATATACACAAAAGGACCCTACTTTTTTCGCCAACATCTAAGGACAGGGACAGTGTTTAGAGCTTTGAAGAAGTGTGGAAGGTTAGGGGAAAGATTGCAGTCTCTTGGCTGACAACCCTTTTTAACAGAACCTTAAGATCCAACAAAATGCCGATGAATAGAGAAAAAAAGACCTTGGTGCCTATCTCCAAGAACAATGGAGACATTCAAAATTGTGCCAACTACAGAGGGACGAAGCTAATGAGTAATGCCATGAAGCTAAGGAAAGGTAATCAAGCACAGATTAAGGTAAGCCTCGTATCTCAGTCAAATAATTTGCTTTCACGCCAGGTAGATCAACTATTGAGGCTATTTACCTATTACAAAAATTGATTGAAAAGTATAGGATAAACAGCAAAATGTTGCTGTTTATAGATATGGAAAAAGCATATGATAGAGAACCAAGGGAAAACCTTTGGAGGGTTCACAGAAAGAGTGGGGCAACATGTTGCCTATATACAAGCGACAAAGTATATGTGTGATGGAGCCATCACATCCATTACAACAAATGAAGGGAAAACAAAGAATTCCAAATAACTATAGGATGGCAAGTTAGGCCAACAATGCTTGATGACACAGAGTGCTGGAGATTAAGCAATAACATGTGCACAAAAAGAGCTCAGCAAATGCTTAGTTGGATGCAGTGGCACACAAGAAGAGAGAAGATTAAGAATGAAGCTATCAGGGAAAAAAAAAAGGCATTGCCCCAATTGAGAATAAGATGAGTTTAGACCATCTGAGATGGTTTGGTCATGTTGAACAAAGGCATATAAATGTCCCAATGATGAGGTGTGAACAAGGATTGGCTACATTGCTTGAACAGGGTTGGGGAAGGCCTAGAAAGACATGAAAGGAGATGATAAAGAAAGATATGAAACATCTAGAGCTCATAGAGAATCTAATTAAGAATCAAGCATAATAGCATCACAGGACTCATGTAGCCGACCCCAGTTACTGTGAGGCTCGATTGCTGTATCCCCACAACTTCTGAATGTTCATTCAAAATAAGTAAAGACCCTTACCATCTTCCTCACTGCTGACTATCTCTTACGAAGGCCAATATCATAAAATGACATCAGCATTTATCCACTTTGTCACCAACCAACACTACTAGCTAGAACTGATTTGCAAAGGCAAACCCACGCAATATGTAATGAAGTTTAAAACAAATTTCATGAAAGTTGAAAAAAATCTACCAAATAATTCAATGTCTCAATTTCTCATAGAGGAAATAAACTGAAAAAAGTAGTGTGAAGATTCTCATTTTGTTTTTGGTTCTTTATTTGAGAACAGACACGGAAAGAGCATGTGAGCATACCTTAAGTGAAGAATCATAGAGTTCCTCTTTAATGTGCTTTTCAATGGTTGCTTCCCAACTAATAGCACTAACTTGAGCAAGTTCATTACCATTTATGAAAAGATCATCTCTGTGTAGTAAATACTCAGAAGTGGATGGCATTGTCAGTGACTGCCATCCAAGAGGACCCTGCAATTAAATGCCGAGAAATGCCGAGAATGTGATTAATAGAGAAAGTCACATAAATCATAAATCAGACAGCATCTAGGGGTGAGCATGGTTCTAGGATAGAACCTAGAACCTAAGAATTGGACCAATGGGAACTTGTAGGTTCCAGGTTCTAAGGTATACAAGGTAGGTCCCTAGTTCCAAAAAATAAGGAACCTATTTCAACGGGTAAGTTCGAAGTTCTTAGTTGGAGGAACTTGTAACCTACAACCTGAAACAAGTTTTAGTATTTTTCTTGATCCATGTCTCCGTGCGATCTTCCGATATTCTATGTTATTCGATGATGAGTATATAATCTGAAAGCACTAGTCCGAATTTCCCTTTTATGTCTAAGATATTTACTTTATTAATTTTCATATTTTTTGTGTATCTAAATATAAGTTATGATTAATGAATTGTAATCGTTTATATAATAATATAAGTGGGACCTGAGTAGACCTTGAAACCTATGACGGGATAGGTTCTAAGTTCTAGAGTATATAAGGTAGGTTTCAAGTTCCAAAAAAATGAGGAACCTGTTCCAATGGGTAGGTTTCATGTACCAAGTACTTGGTACGGAACTTAGATCCCATCCCTACTTCTATCTAGTTAAATTCCTTGCCAAGAATTCATTTTCTTCTGTTGATAGTTTTGTTCATTTTGTATTCTCTTTTATGAATGACAAGCTTGTTTATTATTATTGCATTCATTTTCGTTTTGTTTAACTACAAATGAAACCAAAAAAAAAAAAACATGTTGGACTTTGGAACTGAGCCTGAAATCTATGATAGGATAGGTTCCAAGTTCCAAGTTCCGACGGGTAGGTTCCAAGTTCCAAAAAATGATAAACCTATACCTAAGGGTAGGTTCCAGGTTCTAGGCAGAACCTGTAAGGAACCTAGAACCGCTCACCCCTAACAGCATCTACGCTAGAAGCAATAATGCAATCCACACACAAAATATGTATTAACCAAAAATGCTAGAGAGAAATGGCATAGCAGCAGTGGGAACTGAAATAAAACATAAGCAACCTGTATGTATAGCTGTACGAGTCTCCTCACGACCTTGGGAAACCAGCAAGGTAACATTTGAATGAGTGAAGTATCACGGCCAGTGGAGAAAAATATATGCTCACGCCAACTTAAGTAGTCTGATAAAGCTGAAGATCCAAACACTGTGAATTGCAAAGCAGAAGAAAAAATAATCAAGTGTACCATTACATGGCAGACCTCTCATCAAAGAATATCAAAGGAAAGGGTTTCACAAACTAACCATTTCTTACTTTACTTCCAGGAAGATTGCAATTCCCATCTTGCCCTAAACATGCCCCTACAAGGGTGCGCCACAGAGTTGGAAAATGTTGCAAGGCAGGTTGAAGGTTCTCCAATGTGCATTGTGAGGAAGTACTCTGCCTTTTAACACTGCCTGTGCTCAAGCAGTCTTGAATGGGGATAGGGGCATACATAAGAGTTGCAATAGCAGCCAATTCTCCCCCTCCTTCTGCAATCTCATCCACTGTGCGTATGACAGAGTGCGTCTCCAACACATTCAGATTACTACCAGGAGATAAACCAGGAGCTACTATTGCACGAGAATTAGAAAATGATGCTTCATATTCACACCCCTTAACTCTAGCAAAGAGCAACCACCTCGCCCATTGACAATCGCCCTACAAGAACGGATGGTATAACAGGTCACTATCTCAGAAGGATTGGCAACAGCTGCAATAACTAATTGATCTCTAGTATAAGTAGCCGAAAGAAAGAAAAAAAAAAAAAAAAACCTCCTTTTTGCCTCATCATGGATTTCTCTTCACTTCTCACAAAAAGTAAGTAATCCAAGAACATTATAAAAGAAAGAGATGTATAATATAAGAGTGACCCTACAACTAAAGCATGACATTAAGAACTCTTCAACCCCGTAGATCATGTAAGGATCCACAACGTAACAAGGGATGCCCAAGAGTTAAGTAGTCAAATTATTCAGACAATATTTTGAGCTAGAAAGAAGAAAAGGGAACATGGGCCATATATATAGGCACCAGAGTCTCTCCTCGAGAAATAAGTTAATAGTATCTTATTGAGTAATAGCTAAAACTAAGTTGCTTCATTATCCATGATGTTCCAAATCTCAGTGTTACGAAAGTAAAGAGAGTCTAAAATGCTCATTTTTTTTCTGAAACTCCATGGGATTCCCAATGATTTTGGGTGCATCTACGTCAATATTTTCAGAAATGAACTTCCATAACAGATTTTCCTGACAGATAGATAAGAACAGAAAGCCAAAAAAAGATCAGTCGGCAGTATTGGCACTATGAAAAGCACGAAAAGTTCATCCAATGAAGATATTGTAACCCTCTTATTACTACAATAATGCAAATTCATATAGTTCGCTATCTTACTGGCTTCTCAATCAAATTATGTTACCCAAAATGTCACAAGATTGACAAGCAGGTTATCATCAGAAATCTAGACATCCATTAGATCATATCGTATTCATAAATCAGGACTTAACAATCATATTATCATTCCACTTAAGCTCCATGTCTAGAATTTCTCTCATCTATCTCACCCAATTCCAGAAAAGTCTTCAAGAATTTATATGATTTATAAGGTAATAGCTAACAAACTGACACAGTTAACTCAGAAGACCAAAATGACAAAGAGACGAGCTTGTCTAGCTTGAGAGTTGCTATTCTGATTGCAGACAAAAACTAGAAGCACTTCTAGAAGGTTATGATACCGCTTGCCTGCCAAATTCACCTGATTATTTGACGTCTACAATCAGTAGAGAGTACACCATCCCATCATCTAATGCTGAAACCAAAACTTGGCAGACCATCTATAATTAAGTTGGTCAACTATTATAACAGAAGATTTATTCTAATGAAACTATATTCATGCACACAGTTTCAAAGTGAGCTCTAGCTATAAGCTATTCTTTTTACAAAACAGAGGTAGCCAACGAAAGCATTTAAGAACTCAACATGATAATCTCCCTCTTTGGCTTATTGTTAACAATATTTAAAAAATAAATTCTAATAAGTCCCTGAAGAGTAAGCAATAAAGCTGGCAACATCCAAATTGACAGCATGAATAAGGAGAACACTAAATGAAGGGGAAGAAATGACAAAGCGAGCAGGATAGAAGATAACTCTCCCTTTCAAAATTTGGACAGAAGAAAACAGAGAAAGAAAGTGAAGATTAAATCCAAATAGTTTGTAAGTTGAAAACTACTCGTTATGCAATGAAAAGAAAGTCACAGCTATGGTAATTATAGGAATTTTATGCATTTTCTTCTTCACGTTTTCCTTACTTATTAAGTGATAAACTCTCTCCCACAATCCTTTCACATTTCGACTCAATTTCATCTCCGCAGTCTCCGCACATATGGAGGGATCAATTTTCTTTCCAAAATCATTCAAATTGTCCAAATCTTCTTTTCCTATCTTTTTTTCCTCTCCCAAACAAAGTGCAAAAGAAATCTAGAGTCAATGTAAAAATGAGTACATATACCATGATTTGGGATGACCTAGCAACTGATACATTGACTCAGATCTATTATACTCCTCCGTCAGATAGTGACATGATCATAGTGGTAACTAAGGCGCCATCAACCAGTACATCATACTTCATTACAAGCAACCGTCCTAGGTTTCTTTGACAAAGTTATATTCGATGTCAAATTGGTTGAAAAGATTTATTAAGTCATGCAAACAAAAAACAAAAAAAGCACTTCAAAAGATGCAGACTGGGTCTATTTGTAAATAAGAAAATTAAAATGAGGACCAGTAGCACTCACTGGATGTGAGAAAACTTACAACAGCTTCCAGCAATGGATCGAGGGATTCACTATCCAAACCAAGCATGTGATGATCAAGATAAAGGTCCAGAAAATCCGGCAAGCTGTACTGAGCACAATAACGTGCGATGACCTTATGCAAATTTTGAATAGAATCACTAAGACAAGTTTCCCCAGCACTGGAGGCATTAACATTTGATGGGATCTCAAAGGATCCACTCTCTAATGGGGCATGATACTTTCTTGTAATGAAGCTCGAACGAGCCAGGAGAGACACTATGTTAAATGTGTCTTCCCAGTACTCTCTTAAGAAAATAAACCTTTTTGCAAGCTCAGGCTCAATGAGCATTTTCACCCACATAGAACACATCATATCTGCTGAAAACCTGAAAATCTTAACACCTGGTACATTGATGTAGGGGTCGTCTATTTCATCGGGAGAGAATAAATCATCAATGTGGTAAGAAACTTGCTTGCTATATCCATCTGTAGTGCTAGGCTGCAAATCATGAGAAGTGATTTGGAGTCTTCCGTCACATACTGCGGATGAAGGAATCAAGTCCAACAGTCTGGCAACCTCCTCCCATTCATTATGGGAGATGTGGTACTCAAGTTGCGAGTCCCAAAGACAATGAACCCCCATCACAAAAGGCTGATCAAGTACAATCTGAACAAGGGTAACAAAGTCATCCTCAGACTGAATATGCTAAATCCAAGATGTTAATCAGCCATGTCAACCATCAAAACAAGATCCACTATGTTCTTATGAAACGACATAAAAGCAATAATAGAGATGGAAATCACTATCATAAGTCCAATGAGAATCACAAACTAAGAAACCCAAAAGCTCTATTAGTTCATGTTCTCCTTTAAAGCAGTGAAACGAAAGAAATGCAACAAAATGGTTCTCAGAACTGATCCAGAATCCAATCAGCCTTGTCAACCATCAAAAACAAGATCAATCATCTCCACATATGAATAATAGGAAACCTTTTTAAAGCAATGACAGTGGTGGAAGGACAACTATAATCACATTACCAGTGAAAATCACTGCTGAAAAAAGCCAGGAATTAAATTAGTTCAAATTCTCTAATAAAGCATAGGCATATGGAGAGACAATTTGACTCGCAAGCCCCTTGGAACAAAAGAGATGAAAAGGCTATCAGAACTAAATTTTGAATGGAAGCCAGGTAAATTTGCAACACAAGCTATAGAGAATAGCATCTGTATTTTCTGTATGTTTTTTATCAAATTAAACACAAATATCCCCACAATGATAAAAGCTAAATCAAATAACAAACAAAAGACTAGAGATTTTGAATAAGTGCATTAATTTGCCTTTGCCAGCTCTAGCAACAGACTACAAGCAAGACAAGAAACTCAAAGGCATGAAGTGAGGCTTTGAGCTTTCATGGTAGTAAGTCAGCTACTCAAATCACTTGATGGAAAGATATATGAACATTTTAGCAAAAGTGGGACAGAAGAAGCTGAAAAGACAGAGCGCAGTGCATGATGAGATCAGCAAACCATAAAAGGATCAGAGAAGAAAGAAATGAATAAGAACATTCTGCTACAGAAAAAGTCCACAACAACATCAAACCTACAGTCAACGGCAGAGATATGTAGGATAATCTCATATATTTAAAGATATTTCCAACGATTAGATCTCACTATAGAAACAAAATGAGCAAAAGTGAAGAATTAAAATTGAGCCTACCAGGTCAGGAATGAAGATAGTAACATTATGCCTAGTAAACAATTCCTAGGCAGACTATAAATTTTGGGGAAGCAATTAAATTTAAGCACAGCAGGAAAAAATCAAGAAATATTCATTGTGATTATTTATATAAAACGGGAATGTTCAAGAAAACCAAATAGCACACCAAGTGGCGTTCCTTTTTTAACTCTTGATTCAACTAACAAGCCCTGTTTTGAATAAAGACAACAACAGAAAAAGAAAAAGACAGAAATGCATCTAACATAAACTTACAACAAAAAAAAAATGACTCACCCGATCAACAGTTTTCTGATCCCAGATGCTAGACCAAGCAGCTGCAGCAGCCCAATATCCACCATGAACACTCTCTTCATTAACCAAAGGATCTAAAGAATTACCAATGACATTTACCCATGAACCTATGACAGCTCCATCAATCTCACCGCACTCAATGGTAATATTAGAAAACATAGGTGAGAGCAACAATTGCATATTAATTTGCTCCACTGCACTCTCCATTTGGCCCCTCCGGCCAAGAAATGTTTTCCAGAAACAACTGCTGGGATATAGCCTCTGTCAGACCGCCACAAGACAAAGAAAGATATTAGAGCAAAGAAAAAAATATAGTGAAATTATATATGCTGCAATGCCTTTAGATAAAGGATTGCCAGAATGAAAAATGCCTAATACCTCAATTAACGCTATAGTTTCCAATATCTTCAACTCACTGCCTCGCAAATAACCGCATCTGTCCATCTCCTCCGCAATCTGTACTCGGAGAGATCTCCTCACAGTGCCAAAAAGTAATTCCTTCAAACAGGTTTTTATGTCTTCTCCAAGCCTTTGAAGCGTTGCTACAGCATCTCTTGTTTCACCCTGTTAACCGTGTTTCATTGTAATGCAATGACAAAAATATTTACCTTATGAGAAAATTCATTACCTACTTACCTTAAGAAACAAGTCATATGCAATAGCCCTCCCAACTTCACGAACTTCATTGAAAGTATCATAATGCCCGTTCTCACCGATCAGATCTATTGATTGATGGAGGTGCAACTGAAGAACGGCTAAGGGGAGACGGCCAGAAAAAAGAGCATCTCTGACCACAGTCTTAAGATCAAGATTGTCCATTTTCCACCGTCTCACCATCTCATTGGGATTTTCCAAGGGAAGAAGATTCCTTCTAGGGATCTTTCCCTCAACCACTCGGGGTACAATGGAAGATGTATCATGTGAGTCATCTAAATTCATGAGGACTCCAGAATCCACAGAGTCCACTGTCAAAGCCAGATTCTCATTATTTCGAAAACCCAGGACTTTAACCGGTAGAGAAACATCATGGTTAGATGCTGTAAGGGACATCGAATTTGCTGGGACAACTGAAAGTCCAGATTCATCAGTAGATGGCTCTGCATCCACCAAACTCAATGCTTCCCCTACATCCACCTGTAGAAATTGACGTAATTATTAGCCACAAACATCTATATAAAGAAATCAGAACAAGCATAAGCATATCATACCAATCCTTGGCCTGGCCTTTGAAATTTTGCAGCAAGTTGTCCTTGCAAATTCCGAATGATCTCCAGAAAATATGCCATTTCATTAAGCCTTTTCATTTTTTTTATTTCACTTTGCACTTCCTCCACTAGAGGGGAGGGAGGAAGTACTTCACTGTCACAGCCCTCAAACATGTAAGCATGTTTCTTCTGCTGTGGCAAACCACATGTTTGAATCAGTTTGGTAGCGAAGGAAGAAGCCAATGCAAGAAGCCTGTCATAAATTCAAGATAAGGACAGCCCCAATTATGCACTAAACAATGACAATGAGGAAAGCCTTTAAGAAAACATACAAGTTGCAGCATAAACCCTTTATATTGTCTGATCAATCAAAAGCATAATCTGAAAAAAGGACCTTCCAAAGAAAAGCATAAGTTTTTTCTTCCAGGCTTAAATCAAGGTGAAAAATAATCATGATAATGATATAACCACACTATGATGCACAGCAATGCAACTTGAAAGGTCTCTTTTGTGCTAATAGTGCATTACACCTACAAGTGAGAATATTTTGGCTGAGTCAATTTTTACCAGTTTTGCTTTAATCAATTGATTCCCCTTGAAATGACAACTTGATAAATGAGAAATTCAATAAATAAGCACAAGCCATCTGGAAGTACATTCTTGCCTCACATGGAACACAACCAATTGAATGTCTTCCAGAAGCAACTATCAAAAATTCGAATGCCATTGACAATTTAAGTGATCATATCAACGTATCAAAGGTAAAGGGCTCCATCATATGTGCACGATTGAAACATTTTTCCAAGAAAGAAGTCTCCATGTGATGGGACATCCATACATAAATGAGAAATCCAATTCTTAAAACTGATTTTGACACATGATAGTAATCAATTTGGTAGACAAAAAAAGTGTAGCCAATAGGTCAGCATAACCATTAAGAAAAATAACATGGTGCCCTGAAAGACAAAGTTTATCAGGATACCAAACCACACACTCCCCCTAGAAATCGATCAGACGAATATGATACATTTCGAAGTAGAACCTTTAGCTCAATGTCTCTAAATGGATATAACTGTTATACTTTCATCTGATGCATCTATGAACATGTACCTTTACATACTTTTTACTATATTTCGACAAAAAATAAATAAAAAGTTTCTTAGTAGGATGCAGTCCTCTACAGAAAATCAAGCATATCCATAGGGATGTAGTCCTAATACAAGAAAACAATCAAATTTTAGTCCATTCAAATAAGCCGACCATATCCCACATTCAGGATAGATTTATTCTATTTTCCCTTTTCTTTCAACAAAATGAATCAATCACGATTCCAAATTCCTCGGAACATGCTTGGCAAACAGTATAAGCTTATTAAAAAGCAATGCAGATATGTCCAGCTTCATCTTAGTGTAGTTTTCTTGTTCACAAGAGAAGCTAATAAAGGTGTTTTTGGTAATGTTTCTATTTCTTTGTTTTTTAGGTTCTTTTTTCCTCAAAAAAAAAAAAAAAAAAAAACAAAACAAATCCCTTTGTGTATGTCAATTAATTTTTCTATTTCTAAAATAGAAAAGTGGCCACAAAATAGATTTGGAATAGAAACAAGAAGTAAAAAAAATCTACTTTTTTGTTATCAAGAACAATTGCTGAAACAAGCATATTTCCTTTTCTTTTTTTTTCTGTTCTTTTTTTCCTTCCTTCTTCTTCCTCTTCTAGCCAGTTGTCGGGCCTCAGCGATGGCTAAAGACTGACCAAAACAACGGTCAACAAGTTCAGCCTTCCCTAGGCACCGATGAGGCTCAACCTCGCCCAACCACCATAGGTGAAGCCTTGCTCGAGGCCCCAAGGTCGACCTTGCTGGGAGGAAGAAGGAAGAAAAAGAAAAGAAAAGAAAAAGAAAAAATTCAAAAAAGAAGAAGAAAAATCTAGAAAATTATTAAAAAATTTCCACGTCACAAAAAAAATTTAGCGCCATACCAAACGCTTTTCTGTTCTTTTTCTATTCCAAGTATAGAAATTTTAGGTCCATACCAACACATTCTTCTACTCAAAAACTCATCTAGGGAATAGAATAAAAAAAACTATTTCTAAATAGAAATTTTTCCCAATAACAGAAATGTTACCATACACACCCTAAATGTCGTGAAGTCCTTAATTGTTACTTGGAAGAAAATGGTTTGGACAGTTTCTCATACTTGCACCAGGTTATCTTCTGTTATTGGAGGTTCCATCAAGCAAGAACTTAGGCTTTGCACGGTATTCATTACCAGAAGAAAAGAAGGATTGCCTCAAGCCTCAATTCTTCTCTCTGCTTCTTGGTTGATTTGGAAGGAGTGGAACAACATACTTTTGATGGAGAGTAAGGGCATATTTGTTTGTGTTCTTTTTTTGTTCCCCAAAACACAATTTCTGCTCTTTTGTTCCAGGGAACAAAAAAAGAACAGAAACGCGTTTGTTTACATTTTTATTCCTGGAAACTATTTTTTTGTTCCCGGGAACAATTTGGAATAGAAACAAGAAAAACTTGTTTCTTATTCCTAAGAACACTTCCGAGAAACAATTTCTCTTTCCTATTTTTTCCTTCTCTTTCTTTTCTTCTTCTTTTTTCTTTGGCCGATCACCGGCCTCGACCATGGCCACCGAGGGCCAACGACCTCGCCAGAGCATTGCCGGCCCCCAACAAGGCCGAGCTCACCTAGCCACCGGCAAGGCTCAGCCTTGCCAGGCCACCACCATGCAATGCCAATCCAGCAGTTGCCCGATGAGCCTGCTGGCCCTCATCGGCCGATTGCCGGCCATGGCCGAGGCCAGCGACCAGCCAAAAGGAAGAAAAATGGAAAAATAAAATAAATATATTAAAAAATTAAAAGAAATAAAAAAATTATACAAGTTTACCAAACGTGTTCTTCTATTCAAAAATTGTTCCCTGGAACAGAAATAGTTTTTTCTATTTGCGTTCCCTGGAACAATTTTGGAATAAAAACGTTACCAAACGCACCCTAATCTTCCATCTCTATTTTTATTAAAAATTAGCTCAAAGTAACACACTTTTGGTATAGAGGAAACCTGCATGTGGATGTAAATGCCTTGGTTAATATAGTTGATGATAATCTTGTATTTGAGCTCTCTCTTTTGGTTTTCAGAGCTGTTTTGTAATGGCTTCAGCCTTCTTTTCTTGGGCTCCTTATGCACATGGGTTTGCGGCCCCTTACTGCCCTAAAATTTAACTTTATCTATCAAAATTTATTTAAAAAGAAAAAAACCCTCATAAATGCCCTTTTCTAATGGCTAGCAAACTCTGGACCTTCCTGTTACTATGTGGTCACTCACTGAAAATATGGAAATTCCACAAACCAAAGAAAGATCAATACTGTCATTATGCTTTTGGTTTAAAAAAGGTTTCAAAATTGGTCAACATTCTTGAAACTGATATAAGAGTTAACAGTTCTGTAATACCACTTTAGGGAATTTATTAATCCTGTATAACAGAAGTATTCTCCCAGCAAGAATTTTGATCATTATGACAAACAAGATGTAATTCCTTCTTTCCCTTGTCCTTTACAGCATCAGTAGTAGCAACTAACAGACCAGCCAAAGTTCATTTGAAAGCTACATCCAAATACATTAAAGTGGGACCTGCCAATAAGTTTTGTGTTTCGTGGAGAAGCGAGGCCCCACCATTCTCCTCATGCTCTGGGCAGGATAAGGGAGAAGATACAACTTCCTGTTCCTATAGTTCAAGTTCTTTCACTTGACGTGACCCATTCTCTTGCAAATTTTTGAGACGGGTGTTTAATTATGATATGGATATTCAGATAGATTTATGCAGAAATCTTGATCAACTTTCAGCAGGATAGGTGAAACTGTACTTATTATTGTCTGTAGAAGTGATGACCTAGAATAGAAATGCATAAATAAGATGACTGCAGCACTTCCATTAGGAAGTAAATTAGGGCCTCTAACAATGGTATTCTGGAATATTGTAGTTTCTATGTAATTGTATAACCATGGAAAAGATGAACCGAAAATGAAGTCTTACTTTGATGCCACAGCTACATCAGTATCACTGCCAACTTTTCCATACATCAAAAAAGCAGCCTGGAAGATTATTGTCAAAATGCCTGCTTCCGAGAGATCAACGCCCACAAGCATATCTAGGGATCTAGTCATCCAGCAAAAGATAAGAGAGAGTCAGAAAAAGGAAACAGAAAGATCATTGTCAAAATTGAGTAAATCAAAAACTGTATAGTCAACTCTACCATCAAAAATATTCAACTTTTAGGTAGTTTTTTTAACTTGGAAAAAAGAGTTCTGATGAAGTCTGACTTTCCGTGACACAAAACAGCCAGTATTATCTGCTCATGTTCCATGCTTGTTTATATGCTAGAAACATCTAAATTTTGATTCAAGTTTCCCATACTTGTAGCAATTGTGTGATCTCGTTTCCAAGTACATCTTTTACTCTTATGAACCGGATTTGACATAATTTTCGGTAATAACCCATCCACTTGATTCATTCATGACAGAGAACGATGAACTGCAGCCAACTAGTACATTTTTCAAATTGACCAAATATTAAAAATGGCAATAAAGACCATTAACATCTTGGTTTAGCTCTTATAATCTCTATGGACTTGCAGAAAGCAAAAGCTATTCCCTAATAACAGTAATGACAAACAGATCCGAATATTTTGAGGGATATGAATGACTAATCCATTGACAAATGTATACTCTACTTTTGATCAGTAAAAGGATAAATGTCATTAAAGGGCACCACGATGAAGGCTTGCTGGCTATTAGTGGAGTCATTGCCCTACAGATACGGGATGAATAAATATAAGGATGGATTGCAACCTGTGCTTAAATGATGGCATTCCAAAGAGCTCAAAGATCAAATAAGAACTCATTCACAAGAGAGAGTATCTACCATGTCTATGAAGCCAATTACATCCCTGAAGAAAAGAGAAAATCAATGCATAGAAACAATACATAGATATGACAAATAAGTCAGTTAGACTCCATTACTAAGACATCCATTCCAAAAACATCATGGAATGTCTGCCTGCCGTTGCCAGCCCCACCTCAACTTAAGAGAAGATCAGTCATTTCTGGTACAATTCATCGAAACTGGACATCAAATTATCTCCATGTGGTCAAATGTCTAATTTGAAGAACACTAAACCATCATCTCCTAGGTTTGACCCGACCAAACCCCTCAAACAAAAGGGAATTGAATATGGAACCATTTGTTCCAAAAGCTGAAGTTCTTAGATAAAGGAAAGACATGTATATTATACATTACTACGCTACATGCGAAGGCTGGCGGTATGACAAAGGCTCGAAGGCATGTCAATCAATATGTATGGTTAAAAAGATAGTGAGACCCATAATTTATAAAGAAGCAAGATCACTTAATTTTGGTGATGGGAAATGAGGAACCAAAGGACACATCATTTAATTCAGTTAGCGTTCTCAACGGTTAAGTATATGTAATTTTCTTCTCAACATGAATAACAATGGAACAAATTATATGTATTGTCAACACGATGTGAGACTAAAAGTATATATGCTAAAAAAACACTAGCACGTTCCACCAATTAAAACAGGCAAACAACATAGCAAAGTAGAAAAATATTCAAAATTTTCTACACCAAAACCATGACATAAATTAAGGAGTGACATACAATTTCATAAAGAAACTTCAGAATATTACCTCTCTATTTCATCAAATTTCAAATAGTCCAATGCTAGTTGTAATTGACGTATTCGAGAAACTTTTAGGTCCCATCCTGCCAAGACAAGCAACATTCACCGCTAGGAATCCAAAATACTTGAGAAAAAAGAAAGGAGTAACAACTGATCATAGTGAAATGACTACAAAGAAGTAGAGGATATGATCATAAAAGGCAAAAGAGCATGTGTATCATATATTATTTTCCCACAAACAACAATTGGCAAATTAGGGACCACACTTTATAACAAACAGGTTGAAGGATGAAGAGATGCACAAGTCTTGAGTATTGTTAAATTTCCTATCCAAGCACTATTTTGTCAACCAAACATAAGCAATTTTTTTCTATTACTATCTGTATGACACTATAGCACATAATTAAACATAAAAAATTTTCAAGTAATATTCACAAATAAGCCTTTTGAATGTGAATGTAGTTGTTCTTATCATATCAAGGTTAAAATAATTATGTAAATGTCATACTAAAAAATATAGAAGCACTGACCTTTCAAATATTTTTCATCTTCATTTTCTTTTTTCAGACTGCTACTCATACAAGACATGTTCAGTTTCATTTGGTAACAGGAATTTCAAATAGTCCAAATTTGATCAAATTAATGTACTAAAAGTACACAGAATATGCTAGATTTGATCAAATCTATCTACACATCTAATGCTTTTAAGCTAAACCCCTTCCTTCAACATGAAATCATCCAAACGTGGAAATATCATTCGTCTTCCAACATACTTCAATTATTTTAAATATATTTGGCTCATTTGGAATTGCTTTTACAGCTTGTGACAGGCCAGGTCCTTGGATTTAACCAGTTCACTGCTTAAAAGTTTGAATATCAGGATCTTATTCTTGACTAACAAGATAACCACGTTACACATCTACCATAATAATAAGCCACTAAAAACCCCTCAAACCAACTGCAATCTGAAAATCCATCTCCTGCAATATTCAATATAACACCAACACAAACCCCACCCCCCCCCGCGGGGGGGCCGGGCGGATCTGCGTCATTTTTCCTTTCTTTACTTTATTTGTGTTTTTAAGAGGTGGCTGGGGTTTGCATCCTTGACACAACTTTGCTTTGTCACTGGTTATTAAGTCACCAGGAATCATTTAATTTATATGAATGATAAAGAGTCATCAGGGATGAAAAAAGAGGGAAAACAACAGCCTCCAAAGCTAAAAGGAAAACGATGGACCTTCCAATATGACTTGCTAAAATTTTCTACTATAAAACCAGGAGTTCTTCTCCTAAGTATACCTCTCCTTTCGAGAAGGCAAAGAAAATAAAAAAAGAGCCATTGGACCTTCTGTCTGAAGTGGCAGACTTCGGTCATTGATTAATCTTAGTGCTCGTGATGACGATTGTATAGCTCAAAAAGAAAATAAAACATAAAAATAAAAGATCCTCAGAAGAGAAAGTAAATGATGATAAAGAAGCAGCAATAACACGGTCACATCCAGCTCAGCCTATTCCTCTCACAGTATTAAGTTCAGCTTCAGCCTACTTTCAATAGGATGAAAATATCAATGCCACATATATTTGAATAAAAGAGTAGGAAGCCCAGTGCAAAACGTTTTTTCATAGGTAAATTACTTCGATTATTCTACAATTGCAATTATATCAAGCTTTCATGTCTACATACAGTCCTCTCAAGACGAACAATCTCAGGCTGTGAAGACATGCTCCACATAGAAATACCAGATCAACTAATGTTCAAGTCCAAATAAACACGGTGTATATAAATTCAAGGCCCAAAGAAATGGCTAATGCTGACAGAGCATAAATTGCCAAAACATGGTTTTCATGGCATTGGCAATTTGATATATCAACAGCCAACTAAGAACAAAAGGACCCCCACTACTAATGTGCTCCAATAAACTCAGATCTCGTATTAATTCCAGCTAGTTTCCATTCCAGTTAAAAACTTAATAGTTCATATCAAAGTGTGTGAAGTGGTAACACAACCACATTGATTAAGAGATATATAATTAGGATTCTTGTGTGTACTTACGGAATGTATATGTGAAGTTACATCACATGCACAATGATGCTAGTGTACAAGCTTGTGCACCTATTGCTATTCCCTTATCTCCATGCTTTAGCACAGCTAATGATCCACAATGCTGATACATGTCATATTCACCATCATTGGCTACATTCTTTTGCAATATTTTAACAGGTGTCACAGATTTTCTTCAGAAAGATTTGCCACAACATAGCTAGCATTCATGTTCACAGCTCCTGCTAAGTTGGGTTTAACCAGTCAACAAAATGACAGAAAAGAAGCACTTCTTCTGACATATCCAATCACAATCAAGATGCTTATCCAAATACAATAGCCAAAGGACAGATGCCAAATCAATAGTAGAACTAATGAAGAAAACTTGGCCAATGTCCAGACTGCAGATGCAACTACAAGGAACAACCAGCAATTGTAGATCTCACAACCACTACGAAGTAATGAAACATAATGTAGTCCTTCAAGCTAAAAGACAGCATGAAAGAGTATGAACCTCACCATTCTCTAAGCATAAGCAATCCGCCACTCTTGGGCCCTCACAGAGAATGACTCTATCTAAAACATCAAGTTTCCAAGGTGACCAAAGCTGGTATCTTTCTTCAATTCCCAAGTGATTACCAGCTTCATCTAGAGCGCCTCCATCATTACTTCTGAACTTATATCCTATAGATTTAGGAAGCCTATTTGGTGAAACTGAAGTTGAGGGAAGAACTACTGAAAGTCCATGCTGTGTCACCAAATACAGGCATCCCTGGAAAGTGCATCCAACTGCTTCTCCAAAGAAACCCCCTTCACCCACTTGGAGATTGAAGGGCTTGATCTTTGTATTCATAAACTGGTCATTACAAACAGCAAAATCCACTTGAAGATTACAATGCATAATTTGGCAACCATCTTGCTTTGACATGTGCTTTTTAGCTAGCCTAGTGATTCCCAGAGGAGACAAACATATGCAGTCATCTGCTTTAAAACCATCCGTGGGAAGAAAGACTGTGCGCCTGCACTTTGATTTTAAGTTTAAGCCCTGAGAACTCTCATATGTTTTCATCGAAGTGGCAGATCCAGTCAAAGATGAGTCCTGCTCACTTCTCATCCCACTCAAATACCAGTTCTGGTATTTCTGAAGCTCCTTACTTCCCTTGTTTCCATGTTGCATTCTTGAAACACCAGGATAAATCAACGAATGCCCTATGTCAAAACCACCAACCTCCCACCCAACTAGTATCCCCAACTCATGAATATGCGGCGGAAGCAGTGCACTCAAATAGTGTTCAGCTGGTAAGAAATCAGCAGCAGATACTACATATGTCACACCATTTTCATCAACTGCAGCTAGTAGAGATGTGTAAGAAGCAGCAACTAGCCTTGTAAACTTCCTTTTGACATTAAGACGACTGCTTTGATGGGTCAACTCTTCAAAAGTCTCAACTGGTTTGACCTGTGGTTTTCTGCCCAGGTGGATAGTTTCTTGCTGAAAGGAGCTCAACTGAGAACTTACTCCACAAGCTTGCATGATATCTAAGCTTCTCACATACTCACCAGATATTGCCACATAAAAAGATATCAAGCCGGAAGCAGCAAGGCAAACAACTAGACTATCAGAAAAGCAAAAGTCTGTCCACACTCCTGGCAGGTCCAAGGTTAAATGTTCCCCAAGCCTTACTGAGGAAACCCACTCAATTCCCAAAGAAGCTACTCTGAGAACAACAATGAAAGTTCTGCTCCCCAATCCTTTACTGGCACCACCAATGCTCATTGAACTATAATCTTCTGATGTTAAGACAAACCCAATCAAGTAATGTGAATTGCTGGAGAAAATTTTGGAACAACTATAGTGACAGTCAAGGCCAACACCTAAAAAATTGGATAATCTATCGGACTGAAATTTAGGGCTGGAATTTACAGATGCATCATCAAGTGGATCAAGAACTGTTTCAGGTTGAAAATCTCTGGCGTCTCCAACATAATGACCATTGGAAACGGCATCGGGAGATGTGAAATTATTGTCAAAAATGGTAAAAGAAACAACCTCAGCAGAGTAAGGATAGGACAGCCCCGAAGGAAACTGGATCCATATTTTACCATCAAATTCCACAGTTTCAACTCTGGTAAAGAAGGACCGCAACCACCTCTTTGAAAGCATGTTGCTTAATGACTCATCCTTGTCTGAGCCTTTGTGATCACCTGTCGTTTCTTCAATTACCTCAGTGCAATTTCCAGAGACCTCTAGTGATGTGCTAGAAGGCTCTGTAGTTTGAGCAGTCGAAGCGCAAGGGCCCCATTCCATCCACCTTCCTTCCCCAAATTCAGACTCTGGCACAAATTTAGTTCTTTCACTGGAATTATCATGTTGACGAAAAGCATGAACCGTCACCCCCCGTCTCCCGGAAACAAAAAGAAATTCCTTGAATGGAGTATCCTGGTGATGACTATAGGTGTCACCACATGCACCCCAAGCCAGTGAAGTCACATCTGAAATAAATGGATAACTATGATCTCCAGGAAAGCTACTACGATTAAAAAACTCAACATCACATTCTGTTGCTGGGCTCGATGTGGATGGCAAATTATTCCCTAAGTTTGACCTATTATGGTCTGTCGAAGGTGACAAACCGTGATCCTGACAAGTCCCATTGCCGCAGCACTCTGAATTATCTGCGATGTTTGAGTTCCCTGCAGCAAACATACACCAATGTAAAATAAGGCCAATTTGTAGTGGAAGAAAGAACTCTGGAACCCTAATAACAAAAAGAATCATACTTAGCAATCCACTCAAAGAACAAAAGCATATCCAAATCTCATCCCGGCTAAAATCCACGATGCACATAGACAAGATACCTCTAAGCAGGGGAAGGAGCGCGGCTTCACACTGGTACGAGAGCAGCAGCAGCAGCTGCCGCGTGGGGGATATGAAAGCCTCGCGAAACTCCGAGAGGTTGAGCTCGGCCCGCGGAGGGCTCCATTTCTGGAGCTGCAGCACGGCCGGAGCATGACCACCGAGCGGATACTCCATTCCGGAACTCTGCCACCAATCAATCGGAGGAAGCGAAACGTCAAAACGCCAAACAACACTCTTTACACCCGCGGCCTACTCTCTATTCCGCGCAATCAATCGGACGGCGGTTAACGCGGCGACACGATAGCCGACGCTCGGCGCGCGCGCGGGAAAAAAGAACGTACGGATCTAAGAAGAGCCGCAAAAGCTCGGAGGTACTGGAGGATAACCGAACGGAGCAATCGTCGGAGGAGGCGCGGAGAAGGACCTGGCGTTCATCCAAGAAGAAGCGAGCATCCACGGCGGCAAGCTCCGATTGCCGAAGCGAAGTGGGGCCCGCCCTGCCCTCCCTAGCGCTCCGTCTCTCTCCCGTCTCGTCGGTCGGTCGGTCGGTCGCCGCGCCGACGCTCGGGGACCGCTCGATCGATGTTTGCTCGCGCGCGCGCGCGGGGGTGGAGCGCCACGCGATTCCGCCTTATCCGCGCCCGGCGGTGCGCGGCGGGGAGGAGAGGCGGCTTTTCCGCGGAGGACGATTGATACGGAGGAGGACGGCGGAGGAGTACGGCGGAGGACGAGGAGGACGGAGGAAGGAGGAGGAAGTTTCCGCGATTCGCCGATGGGGGGAGGAGGACTGATGTCCCGCCGGTTAACGGGAGGGAGGTGGAGACGGAGGGCATTTTCGTAATTCCGTACCGACCCAGCCCGGTTTGTCCTGATCCAGCGAAGTTGCGTGCGCGTTCCTATTTTTTTCTTTGGGGGGTGGGGGTGTTTTCCTCGATGACGTCAGCGGCGGTTTTGTATTTTTGCGAATTTTGTTTTTTTTTTCTCTGGAAAGTATTTCTTTTTTCTTTTTTGGGGGAGGGAATTTGTCAAAATTATCCGCGCGCGGTTCGCACATCTCCACAGGCTTGGTCCGGCCTGATTTAAGGATTATTTTAATATTTTTTCCGGCTTTATATTAATAAGAAATGGCGAGTGAGTCCCGAAAATTATTATTAACAAAATAAGAATGCAACAAGTGCCATGGCTTCTCTATAATGCTCATTTGAATTGTGACGGCTGAAGTAACGGTGGGTAGGAAGAAGGATGACGGTACACCCACGCCTTGATCCTGGACATGCAAAAGGAAAGGGCACGTCTCTTATCCCACATCATTTAAGGGGAGTCCTAAACTAATTTATAAAACTTGAGTTCTCTAACATATTTTAAAGTTGTGAGGGCCAAAGGCCCAAAGCGAACAATATTACATAGTGAGAGGCTTGGGTCCTTACATGAATGCTATATATTCACTTGAATATCATAATTTTTAATCGGGAAAATTCCAAATAATGATCCGAAAGAAATCAATTTTCTCAAATAAAATCCGAAATGATCTTTGTGTCAGATAAAGAGCTAAAGTTGACCAATTATCTCAAATAAGAACCCAAGATGGTCAATTCCAAATAAAGACATAAGCTTGTTGGTCAACCAAATATTAACATTTCCAATGACCGGAGTTTGAACAATTTTGTCCAAAAAAAATTCTAGGAAAAATTAACAAATTCTAAAACATAAACAAAAAAACCCTAGGTTTTCTATGGTCTCCCGTTCTTTGTACCCATCCTCTACAAAGTCAAAGATGGAAGTTTTCCCATTCCTTGTATCCATCCTCCGCAAAGTTGAAGACCCAAATTCTCTGTCGATTGAGGCACGAATTCAAAAACAAAAAAAAACCATATTCTTTTTTCTTTGTTTGTGAAGACCCAAATTCTCCGCCAATCGAGCAAGGCGAGGAGTGACGAGAATCAAGTCATGAAGATGATCGAGCAGCGATTTGGTTGAAGAGAAACCAATAAACCAGAAAATGATGGATTGTTTTGTGAAAGAATTTTTGGTCCTATAAAAAGTGGAATTTGTGTGGGGGAGAAGAAAAAGAAAACATAAACATCTAAATGAATAATCTAAACTTAATTAATTTAGAATTTTCCCTTTTTTCTCCAATCACAAATTTCTGATAAAATTGCCCCTATTTTAATTGCCAAAAAATGTCTGCCAGCAAGCTAAGATCCTCAATAGATATTAACTTGATCATTTTGAGTCCTTATTTGACATAAAATTCACTTCAAGTCCTTATTTAAAATAATTGATCTACTCCGGATCCTTATTTGACACAAAGTTCACTTTGAGTTCTTATTTGAGAAAATAGATTTACTTCGGGTCCTTATTTGAAATTTTTCTTTTTTAATCAATGACTTGATTGCTAAAAAATTTTAAAAGACATTCTCTCGGATGTTAACGTGACATGAGTCATGGAATCTTCATTCTTTATTCCATGCCGACATGGCAAGTCAACAAATTTCATCTACATCTAGATGGGCACTTGAAATACACCACAATATCATGGTTGGAAAATATTATAAGGTCCCTTTTTTTTTTTGAAAAATAAAATAACGCAATCAAAATTGAACCATTTGTGTAATTTCTCCTACTTTTGTTCACTTGAGTTCAATTTGAATTGTTAAGTAGTGTTGCGACCGCTTGGCCACTATAAAGCTTGCCCAGACCCAATTGACTCAAAGGACAAATGGACCGTCTTAGGCAACAATAATTGCCTTGGGCTAGCTCTCCCGAACCTGATCACTTTTACATTATTTAGTAGTTAGAACCCAACATGCTCCAACGATTAATCAGATAGGGTTTAGGTTAAAGAAGATCGTGGATCATTTAAAACATAATCGCGCATGGAACAATGTTTAATCTATTCCAATCAAGCTTGTAGAACATGATTAACGAAAGCTCTTGCATAGAACTAATAAACCAGCTTTTCTTTTCTTTTTGAGGCTATTATTTTCACTGTTTCTCAGGCCACTTTTTACTTTGAGCCCTTACATTCTTTTTTAAAATCTTAATTGAGTCATTAATTTAGTAAGTGGACACGAAATTTAAATGTTTTTTTTATATATATATAGTAGTATAAAAACTACCGTACGTACCCATGCTTCGCATGGATTTATTTTTTTTATTACGTTACGAGAAATTTGTACTTATTTGCTAAAGCTCTTCTCTAATTTTGTCCATTCGGCTCGTACGGGAATATAATACTTTTGGAGTTACAGCAGTGACTATAATCATACAATCTTCTATATGTGATGGAGACAATGAAGAAACTAAGAAATCATGTGAAAACAATATAAATCACGAGTGATATATATCGTAAGTTTACACTAATTAGATAATTTATATGTCCTATTTAACTATATATAAAATTAAATTTATCTTGGATTAATTTTTGTTTATAATTTGACATGATTGTTTTCTCATCATCTTTTAGGCAATCAATTGTTTTGCGCAGAGTATATGTACAAATTTAAAATTGAACATGATTTGTCTATATATTAGAGCCAATACCATAATTAATTGGGATATCGTGCGGACCTCAACAACTCTAGATGTAAAAACACTTAGAGGGTAGAGTTAGGTATAGAGCTCGAAAAATATATTGTACCAAATTTGGGGGCTAAAGTGCAAGCACCAATACACTAAAATAAGGAACACAATCTTGTCAATTTGCTTATAGTATACCTGTTAGACAGTAGGGCGGCCCTTGATTGGTGTCACAAATCGTGCTTCTTAGTGAAGAACCCAAAAACCAAGATACTAACTTTTTGCTTTCTAAAATTACCATTGCACAAAAAGTTAACGGCTCTCTTAATTGAGTAACCACTCAATTTACATATCTTTAATAACCATCAAATCCATATCCACTTGGTTAAATAGTCACTTAATCCGTAAAAACCTTATTCTTTACTCTTAATGTAACCACCAGGGATTACACACGAGGCTAGCGTGTGCCTTAACGCTAATAAACAAGTAAGCATGAAGAAAACTTCACAGTAATGTGCTAATCGCCTAATAGCATAATATTTTGATATTAGCCAAACATTATCATTTTGAGCAACTTATTTTGTAAAATAGTTTATTTAATATTTTGACCTAATATATTTCAACTTTTTTCTCTGTCTCAAGTACATGTAATTTGACATACATTTATTTTAGCAAACGTGTTTGTACGCTATCGTGTTAATATTAAGGTTGAGCATTTCTTCAATAAAAGAGAATTACAATTAGAATAAAGAAATAAGAAGAGAAAAGGGAGGGAGGGACATTTTGGTAATTAAAAAGCAGTCAAAAGAGGGAGAGTGCAAGGGAAAGTATTCTTTGCAATGAAAATGTTCAACCTCACACAAGAATAAAGTTCTATATAAAAAGGAAATTATTAGGGAAAAATAGATATGCACCAACCGTTATTTGGTTGACGTTGGCTTGTATGTTTTATTTAACATCATGAAAGAGAAGACCACTACAAGACTGATGAGTGCCCTATTGAATATGAATAAGAATCCCTCTACAATCAACAAATCTAGTTGATGCGGCATCTATTTTACTTAAAAACAGATGAAGATATGATGGTTGCTAGGGGTCCGTTTGGCAATGTTCCAATTTCTTTATTTTTCTGTTCTTGTGTTCCTCGAAATAAAAAGAAAAAGAAATAAAGAACAGTAATCTATTTGATAATGTCAACTAATTTTTCTGCTCTCCAGAATAAAAAAGTGACCTGGGGAATAGACTTGGAATGGAAATAAGAAATAGAATAAAGTAATTTCTTAATCCCAAGAATAATTTATAGAAATAAATTATTTTTTCTTTTCTTTTTTCTTCCTTAATATCGACAAATGCCGGGTAAGCCGCTCTCGCTGCCCGACCACCGCCGATTGACTGACAGCTGCAAGGAAGTATAAGAAAAAAATAAAAGTAAAAAATCTTTAAAAATTATTTAAAAAATTAAAAGAAATTCTACATTACAAGAAAAAAATTGTGAATTGTACCAAACACATTTATATTATTTTTCCATTTCGAGAATAGAAATAGAAAAAAAAAACTATTTGTAAAAAAAAAATTGTTTTTTGGAACAAAATCGTTACTAAACAGACCTTAAGCATATCAATGAAATCAATGTGATTATTAGTCAACTAGGTTTGTTGAAATTGACTTTGATCATGAGGTATATGCTTTGTTTCTATTATCCTCTTTATTTGATAGTTTGAATGCTATTGTTATTACTAAAAAGTTCCTATAGGTTAAGAAGCTTAGCCTATGTTTGATCATATGAATTTCTGATTTAGATAAGACCGAATAGGATAGAATATGAAATTCATGAATTTTGTTATATCATATTCATTATTTGGTAAATCGTAGTAATAAATTCGAATATATTTACATCATATCATATACATTATTTAATATAAATGGCATATCGGATAAATGAACCTAAAAGTTACACAAACAAAAATTATAAAAATTTCCCACAACACTCTTGCTTGTTTCATTTTTATTTTACTTTTTTTCTCTTTTTTATTATTTTTATTTCTTTTTTCCTCTTCCATCATTCTCTAATAAAATTTTATTAAATACTAAACTGTACTAATATACCTAAAATATGTAATCAATATAAATATATATTTATATATTGAATTTATATTATAAGATATAATAAATTTGAATATATAAATAAAAATTAAATTAAATTAAACAACTAAATTGTTTTTTTTAATTTTTTTGTCATTTTGAATTTCTCATCCTACCAATTTTTATCCCACCCCCTATAGGATAATTTTATCAAGTTTATATCCCTCTCATATATGACTTTATCCTATCTTGAAAAGGCACATAGCCTTGAGGTTTGCAATTTGATTCTAAGTGAAGACATCAATAAGAGAGAATTTGATGAACCCGTGTCTACTACTTTAGTATGTAAAAATAGATGAAGAGTTTGTACTTCTGCTAAGATTATTTTATAAGCGTTTCGTGTACGAATCATATATTCTGCTTCCCGCCACTGACCGTTGTTCAACTATCGCACAACAGCCGCACAATCACCGCACGACTGCCGCACGATAGTCGCACAATCGCCGCACGACAATTGCCCGATCACCGCACGACCGCTGCCTGTCGCCGCCAGCCACGGGAGGGGACGACGGTCAGTGGGCTATGGGTGCCGGTCAGTGACGACGATCGGCAGCGGCAAGCGGCGATCATGCGGCAGTCGGCGGCAGTTCGCAATCCATAAACAAGAAGAAAAAACGAATAAATACAAAAATTTATTACCTTTTACCCAAAAAAAAATAAATACAAAAATTTATAAAAACGTACCAAACGAATTTCTATTCTTTTTCTATTTCAAGAATAGAAATTTTGTATCGTTACCAAACACATTATTTTACTCAAAAATTGTTCCTCGGAGCAAACATAGAAATAATCTATTTTTGAAAAAAAAAAAAAATGTTCCCCAGTGTAGAAGCATTGCCATGCACACCCTTAACTTCCATATATAAAGAATGCAATATTTATAGATGAAGTATAACCCACTATCGCAACAATTACACTAACCTTTTAATCACCAATCTTCTACTAATAATGCATTTGATTTACTAACACGTTATGCAGGATTTGGTCAGGGGATACTCCAAGGGGTTCGATGTACTTGGTTACACTCCCGATGACCCTATCTTGTCCTCGTTGCAGAGTTCAACGCACTTTATCCTGCAAGACATGATCTTGCATGAGAATCAAATCCCACTCTTCATTCTCGACCCGCTGTTCTGCCTTCAGCGCGGCCGACTCGACCAACACAGGGTCTTGGCCAAGTCAACGCTCCGGTTCTTCTCTCTCTAAGGTCGACAAACTGCCCCCTTAATTGCCTTGCCAAGACAAGGCTAAAGTTTGACCCGTTACCTCTTAAGGGCGAGCTCTATTGCCTTGAATTGTTCCAGCAGAGCCACCTATACCAAGGCTTGAAGCCGGCAGTAACCCAGCAATCGTCACAAACTGGGCTACAGTTCCTCCACTACGTGACGGAGCTTTGGAAAAAAGGGATCAAGTTTAGAAATAGAGAGGTGGAGAGTTTCCAGAAAGTCCATTTCAAGGACGAGACCGTCGAGATTCCCTAGCTTGTAATCCTGGATACGGCGAGGTCACTTTTCCTCAATTTGGTAGCTTTCGAGCAGTGTCACTTCAATTGCAGCAACGACATTACCACGTACCTGTTCTTCATGGACGACTTGATTGACTCCGCCGAAGACGTGAGGCACCTCCACGATTGTGGGATCATGAGGCACGGGCTCGGAAGCGATGCCGAGATCGCTAACTTTCTCAACCAGATTTGCAATGAGGTGGTATTAGTCAGCAACCACGGTTATCTCTCTGATATCTTTAAGGATGTGGACACTTACTCCGGTAACAAGTGGAATGGTTGAATAGCCATTCTGAAGTATAAGTACTTCAATAATCCTTGGTCAATCATTTTCTTAATTGCTACTTTTAATTTGCTTCTGCTTACTTTCACACGGATCTTGTAGGGAATCTTTGGCTACTACAGGCCTGGCTCTTGATTTCTCGTAGAGTGAAGATTATCTTATGAGCGTTTGGTGTACGAATCATTAATTTCGCTTGCCTCCACCGACCGCTGCCCGATCGTCGCATGACCACCACACAGAAGTCGCACGACTACCACACGACAGTTGCCCGCACGCCACACAACAGCCGCCTACTGCCGCCGGCCGCAGGAGGGGACGGCAGTCGATGGGCTATGGGAGCTGGTCAATGACAACGGACGGCAATCGGTGGTCAGTTGTTGGCGATGGCAAGCGACGATTGTGTGATGGTCAACGGCAGTTGGTGATTCTTGAGCAAGAAGAAAAAACCAATAAATACAAAAATTTAAAAATTGTATCGACCCACGACAGCTGCCCAATCACCGCATGACCGTTGCCTGCCGCCACTGGCCACGGGAGAGGATAGCGGTCAGTGGGCTATTGGCGCCGGTCGGTTTTGACGGTCGGCAAGTGGCGGTCGTGTGGCGACCAACCCGACCAGCATGGGGTCTTGGCCAAGCCAGCACAACGGTTCTTCTCCTCTTTGCGGTCGATAGATTGCCCCATTAATTGCCTCGCTAAGACAAAGCTGGAGTTTGACCTGTTACCCCTTAAGAGCGAGCTCCATTACCTCAAATTGTTCCAGCGGAGCCTCCTGTACCTAAGCTCGAAGCCAGCAGCAACCCAGCAGTCGTCACAAACTGGGCTACATTTCCTCCACTACGTGATGGAGCTTCGAAAAAAGAGATCAAGTCTAGAAATAAGGAGGTGGAGAGTTTCCAGAACGTCCAGTTCAAGGACGGGACCATCGAGATTCCTCGGCTTGTAATCCTAGATATGACAAGATCACTTTTCCTCAACTTAGTAGCCTTCGAGTAGTGTCACTTCAATTAAGGCAACGACATCACCACATACCCATTCTTCATGGACGACTTGATTGACTCCGCCGAGGATGTGAGGCACCTCCACGATTGCGGGATCATGAGGCACAGGCTCGAAAGCGATGCCGAGGTCGCTAACTTTCTCAACCAGATTTACAATGAGGTGGTATTAGTCGGCAACCACGGTTAGCTCTCTGCTCTGTCTAAAGATGTGGACACTTACTTCGACAACAAGTGGAATGGTTAGATAGCCATTATGGAGCTTAAGTACTTCAGTAATCCTTGGTCAATTATTTCCTTAACTACTACTTTCAATTTCCTTATGCTTACTTTGACATGGACCTTGTAGGGAGTCTTCGGCTACTACAGGCCTGGCTCTTGATTTCTCGTAGAGTGAAGATTATCTTATGAGCGTTTGGTGTACGAATCATTAATTCCACTTGCCTCCACCAACCTCCGCCTGATCGCCGCATGACAGCCCGCGACCGTTGCATGACAATCGTACGACTACCACACGACAGATGCTCGCTTGTTGCACGACAGTTGCCTATCGCCGCCAGCCGCGAGAGGGGACGGCAGTCGATGAGCTATGGGTGCTAGTCGACGGTCCGCGGTCGACGGCAGCAAGTGATGATCGTGCGACGACCAGTAGAACACGACCGCTACCGGCTACAGGAGAGGATGGCAGTTGGTGGGCTATGGGCGCCGATCGGTTACAACGGTCGGCAGGCGAAGGTAGGCGGTGGTTGTGCGGCAGCCAACCCGACCAGCATGGGGTCTTGGCCAAGCTAGCACTCTGGTTCTTCTCCTCACTCCAGCAGACAAACTACCCCTTTAATTGCCTCATCAGGACAAAGTTGGAGTTTGACCGTTACCCTTTAAAAGCGACGAGCTCCATTGCCTCAAATTGTTCCGGCGGAGCCTCCCGTACCCAGGCCCGAAGCTGGCAACAACCTAGCAATCATCACAAATTGGGCTATAGTTCCTCTACTACGTGACGAAGCTTCGAAAAAAAAAGGGATCAAGATTAGAAATAGGGAGGTGGTGAGTTTCCAAAATGTCCAATTCAAGGACGGGACCCTCGAGATTCCCTGGCTTGTGATCCTAGATACGACGAGGTCACTTTTCCTCAACTTGGTAGCCTTCGAGCAGTGTCACTTCAATTGCGGCAACGACATCACCACGTACCTGTTCTTCATGGACGACTTGATTGACTTCGCCGAGGACGTGAGGCACCTCCACGATTGTGAGATCATGAGGCATAGGCTTAGAAGCGATGCCAAGGTCGCTGACTTTCTCAACCAGATTTGGACACTTACTCTGGCAAGAGGTGGTATTAGTCGGCAATCATGGTTATCTCTCTGAATTGTCTAAGGATGTGGACACTTACTCCGGCAACAAGTGGAATGGTTGGATAGCCATTCTAGAGCTTAAGTACTTCAATAATCCCTAGTCAATCATTTCCTTAATTACAGCTTTCAATTTGCTTCTGCTTACTTTGACACGGACCTTGAAGGGAGCCTTTGGCTACTATAAGCCCGGCTCTTGATTTCTCGTAGAGTGGAGATTATCTTATGAATGTTTGGTGTACGAATCATTAATTTTGCTTGCCTCCACCGATCGTCGCTCAATCGCCACATGACAACACAACTGCCACATGGCAGTCGCACGACTGCCGCATGACAGCTGCCCGCTCACCGCACAACCACCACCTACCGCCAACCGCGGGAGGGGACGGCGGTCGATGATGACAGTCGGTATTCGGCGGTCGGCTGTCGGCGGCAGAAGGCGACACTCGTTCGACAGCCGGTTGCAGAAGGCGATTCATGAGCACGAAGAAAAAACCAATAAATACAAAAATTTATAAATCTTATCGCCACACAACAGTCGCACGACCACCACACGACGGTTGCCCAATTGCCACACGATCGCCACCTACTGCCGCCGACCACAGGAAAGGACGACAGTCGATGGGCTATGTGTGTCGTTCAATCACGACGGTCGGCAGTAGCCGGCGGTCGTGCAGCGGTCGACCCGACTAGCACGGCGTCTTGGCCAAGTTGGCGCTCCGGTTCTTCTCCTCTCTGCAGCCAACAGACTGCCCCCTTCATTGCCTCGCTAGGATAAGGCTAAAGTTTGACCCATTACCCTTTAAGGGCGGCAAGCTCCATTGCCTCAAATTGTTTCGGTAGAGCCTCTTGTACCTAAGCCCAAAGCCAGCTGCAACCCAACAGTCGTCATAAACTGGGCTACATTTCCTCTACTACGTGAAGGAGCTTCGGAAAAAAAGGGATCAAATTTAGAAATAGGGAGGTGGAGAGTTTCCAGAATGTACAATTCAAGGACAGGACCCTCGAGATTCCCCGACTTGTGATCCTAGATACGGCGAGGTCACTTTTCCTCAACTTGGTAGCCTTCGAGCAATGTCACTTCAATTACGGTAACAACATCACCACGTACCTATTCTTCATGGATGACTTGATTGACTTCGCCGAGGACGTGAGGCACCTCGACGATTGTGGGATCATGAGGCACGGGCTCGGAAGCGATGCCAAGGTCGCTGACTTTCTCAACTAGATTTGCAATGAGGTAGTATTAGTCGGCAGCCACGGTTATCTCTCTAATTTGTCTAAGGATGTGGACACCTACTCTAGTAACAAGTGGAATGGTTAGATAGCCATTCTTGAGCTTAAGTACTTTAGTAATCCCTGGTCAATCATTTCCTTAATTGCTGCTTTCAATTTGCTTCTACTTACTTTGACACGGACTTTGTAGGGAGTCTTTGGCTACTACACGCCTGGCTCGTGATTTCTCATAGAGTGGAGATTATCTTATGAATGTTTGGTGTACAAATCATTAATTCTGCCTACTTCTAATGACCGTCGCCCGATCGCCGCTGCACAATAGCCGCATGACCGCCGCACAGTAGTCGCACGATAGCCACACGACAGCTACCCACTTACCACACAACCGCCGCCGGCCGCGGGAGTGGACGGCAGTCGATGGGCTATGGGCACCGGTCGATGACGACAGTCGGCGTTTGGCGGTCGGCTTCAGAAGCGGCAAGTGACAATCGTGCGATGGCCAGCAGTAGAAGGCGATTCGTGAGCAAGAACAAAAAACCAATAAATACAAAAATTTGTAAATCGTACCGCTGCACAACAGTTGCACAACCGCCACACAACGGTTGCCAGATCACTGCACGACCACCGCTTGCCGCCGCCAGCCGCGGGAGGGGATGGCGGTTGGTTGGCTATGTGCACCAGTTGGTTACAACGGTCGATAGGCGGCGGTAGCCAACGATCATTGCGGTGGCTGACCCAAGTAGCACAATGTCTTGGCCAAGCTGGCGCTCCGGTTCTTCTCGTTTTTATGACCGACAGACTTCTCCCTTAATTGCATTACCAGGACAAGGTTGGAGTTTGACCCGTTACCCCTTAAGGGCGGCGAGCTCCATTGCCTCAAATTATTCTGGCGGAGCCTCTCGTACCCAGGCTCAAAGCTAGCAGCAATCTAGCAGTTGTCACAAACTGGGCTACAGTTCCTTTATTACGTGATGGAGCTTTGGAAAAAAGGGATTAAGTTTAGAAATAGGGAGGTAGAGAGCTTTCAGAACGTCCAATTCAAGGACGAGACCCTCAATATTCCCCGGCTTGTGATCCTAGATATGGCGAGGTCACTTTTTCCCGACTTGGTAACCTTCGAGCAGTGTCACTTTAATTGTGGCAATGACATCACCATGTACTTGTTTTTCATGGACGACTTGATTGACTCTACCGAGGACGTGAGGCACCTCCACGATTGTGGGATCATGAGGCACGGGCTCGGAAGCGATGTCGAGGTTGTTGAATTTCTCAACCAGATTTGCAAAGAGGTGGTATTAGTCGGCAGCCACAATTATCTCTCTAATCTCTCTAAGGATGTGGACATTTACTCCGACAACAAGTGAAATGATTAGATAGCCATTCTAGAACTGAAGTACATCAGTAATCCCTGGTTAATCATTTCAATGAAGACGGTTGACGGTCGGCTGTCGGCAGCGGTAAGCGACGGCAAGTGGCAGTTGGCGATCCGTGAGCAAGAAGAAAAAACCAATAAATACAAAAATTTATAAATCGTACCGCCGTACAACAGTCGCACAATTGCCACACGACAGTTGCCCACTCACCGCATGACCGCCGCCTACCGCCACCGACCGCGGGGGAGGATGACGTTCGGTGGGCTATCGATGCCAATCACTTATGACAGTCGGCAGGCGACAGTAAGCGGCGGTCCTGCGATGACCAACTCGACCAGCACGGGGTCTTGGCCAATAAATACAAAAATTTATAAATCGTATTGCCGCACGACAGTCCCACGATCACCGCACGCTAGCTGCTTGATCGTCGCACGACTGCCGTCGACCGCAAGAGAGGACGATGGTCGGTGGGCTATAGCCACTAGACACTTACGACGGTCGGCAAGTGGCGGTAGGTGGCAATTATGCGACGGCCGACACGACCAGCAAGGCGTCTTGGCCAAGCTAGCGCTCTAGTTCTTCTCCTCTCTGCAGCCAACAAACTACCCCCTTAGTTGCCTCGCCAAGACAAGGCTGGAGTTTGACACATTCCCCATAAGGGCGAGCTCCGTTGCCTTGAATTATTCCGGTAGAGCCTCCTATACCCAAGCCCGAAGCCGATAACAACCCATCAGTCCTCACAAACTGAGCTACAGTTCCTCCACTACGTGACAGAGCTTCGAAAAAAGGGATCATGTTTAGAAATAAGGAGGTGGAGAGTTTCAAGGACGGGACCCTCGAGATTCCCTGGCTTGTGATCCTGGATATGGTGAGGTCATTTTTCCTCAACTTGGTAGCCTTCGAGCAGTGTCACTTCAATTGCGGCAATGACATCACCACATACCTGTTCTTCATGGACAACTTGATTGACTCAACCGAGGACGTGAGGCACCTCCATGATTACGGGATCATGAGACACGGGCTCGGAAGTGATGCCAAGGTCATTGACTTTCTCAACCAGATTTACAATGAGGTGGTATTAGTCAGTAGCCACAGTTATCTCTCTGATCTGTCTAAGGATGTGGACACTTACTCCAGCAATAAGTGGAATGGTTGGATAGCCATTTTGTAGCTTAAATATTTCAGTAATCCTTGGTCAATCATTTCCTTAATTACTACCTTCAATTTGCTTCCGCTTAATTTGACACGAACCTTGTAGGGGGTATTTGGCTACTATAGGCCTGGCTCTTGATTTCTCATAGAGCGGAGATTATCTTAGGAGCGTTTGGTGTACATATCATTAATTCCGCTTGCCTTCACCGACCGCGCCCGATCGCTGCACGACAGCCGCACAACTGCCACACGATAGCTACTCACTCGCTACAACAACCGCCACCTGCTGCCACCGGCCACGGAAGGGGACGGCGGTCGATGGGCTATCTACACCGGTCAATAAAGATAGTCAGCAATTAGTGATCGGCTATTGGCGGTGGCAAGCAACCGTCATGTGACGGCCGGCGGCAGTTGGTGATCCGTGAGCAAGATGATAGAACCAATATATACAAAAAATTTATAAATCATACTGTTGCACGATAGTCACACAACTACCGCACGACAGCTGCTCGATCGCAGATGCCGCCGCCTGCCACCGCCGATCGCAGGAGTTGACAGCGGCCGGTGGACTGTGGACGCCAGTCAATGACAACAATCAGCAAACAGCGGTAGGTGGTGGTCGTGCAACAGCCGACTCAACCAACACGGGGTCTTGACCAAGCTGGTGCTCTAATAGGCTATGAGCGCCGGTCAATAACGACGATCGACAGTCGGTGGTCGACTGTGCACGACGGCAAGCAGCGGTCGTGCGACGGCCGACGGTAGTTGGTGATCCGTCAGGAAGAAAAAAAAACCAATAAATACAAAAATTTACAAATCCTACTGCCGCACAACAGTCACACTACCGCCGCACGACGGCTGCACGATGGTCGCACGACCGCTGCCTACCGCCTCCGGCTGCGGGAGAGGATGGTGGTCGATGCGCTATGGGCACTAGTTGGTTAAGATGGTTGGTAAGCGACGGTAGGCAACAGTCGTGCAGCGGCCGACTCGACCAACACTAGGTCTTGGCCAAGCTGGCACTCCGGTTCTTCTCCCCTTTGCGACTGACAAACTACCCCCATAATTGCCTCACAAGGACAAGGTTGGAGTTTGACCCATTTCCTCTTAAAAGCAAGCTCCATTGCCTCAAATTGTTCCGACGAAGCCTCTTGTACCCAAGCCCGAAGCCGGCAACAATCCAGCAGTTGTCACAAACTGGGCTACAGTTCCTCCATTACGTGACGGAGCTTCGGGAAAGAGGGATCAAGTTTAGAAATAAGGAGGTGGAGTTCCCAAAATGTCCAGTTCAAGGACGGGACCCTCGAGATTCCTCGGCTTGTGATCTTAGATACGGCGATGTCACTTTTCCTCAACTTGGTAGCCTTCGAGCAGTGTCACTTCAATTGCAGCAACGACATCACCACGTACCTGTTCTTCATGGACGACTTGATTGACTCCGCCGAGAACGTGACGCACCTCCACGATTGCAGGATCATGAGGAACAGGCTCAGAAGCGATGCGGAGGTTGCTGACTTTCTCAATCAGATTTACAAGGGGGTGGTATTAGTCGGCAGCCACGGTTATCTCTCTAATCTATCTAAGGATGTGGACACTTACTCTGACAACAAATGGAATGGTTGGATAGCCATTATGGAGATTAGGTACTTTAGTAATCCCTGGTTAATCATTTCCTTAATTGCTGCTTTCAATTTGCTTTTACTTACTTTAACATAGACCTTGTAGGAAGTCTTTGGCTACTACAAGCCTGGCTCTTGATTTATTGTGCTGTGGAGATTATCTTACGAGCGTTATGTGTACGAATCATTAATTCTACTTGCCTCCACCGACCGCCACCCGATCACCGCACGACCACCGCATGGCTATCGCATGACTGCCACACAACAGTTGCCCGCATGCCGCACGACCGCCGCCTACCACCGCCGACCACAAGAAGATAGGGTGGTTATGCAGTGGCCGACCCAACCAACATGGGGTCTTGGCCAAGTTGGCGCTTCAGTTCTTCTACTCTCTGCGGCCGACAGACTGCCCTCGTAATTGCCTCGCCAGGACAAGGCTAGAGTTTCACTTGTTACCCCTTAAGGGCGAGCTCTATTGCATCGAATTGTTCCAGCGGAGCCTCTTGTACCCAAGCTCGAAGCCAGCGACAACCTAGCAGTCATCACAAATTAGGCTACAGTTCTTACACTACATGACAGAGTTTCGAAAAAAAGGGATCAAGTTTAGAAATAGGGAGGTGGAGAGTTTCCAGAATGTCCAATTCAAGGATAGGACCCTCGAGATCCCCCGGCTTGTGATCCTGGATATGGCGAGGTTACTTTTCCTCAACTTGGTAGCCTTCAAGCAATGTCACTTTAATTGCGGCAATGACATCACCACGTACCTGTTCTTCATGGACGACTTGATTAACTCTGCCGAGGACGTGAGGCACCTCCATGATTGCGGGATCATGAGGCACGGACTTGAAAGTGATGCCGAGGTCACTAACTTTCTCAACCGGATTTGCAACGAGGTGGTATTAGTCGACAGCCACGTTATCTCTCTTATATGTCTAAGGATGTGGACATTTACTCCGACAACAAGTGGAATGGTTGATTCTGAAGTTTAAGTACTTCAGTAATCCTTGATCAATCATTTCCTTAATTACTACTTTCAATTTTGCTTCTCCTTACTTCGACACGGACCTTGTAAGGGGACATTGGCTACTACAGGCCTGGCTCTTGATTTCTCCTAGAGTAAATATTATCTTATGAGCGTTTGGTGTACGAATAATTAATTCCTCTTGCCTCCACCGACTGCCGCCCGATTACTGCACTACAGCCGCACGACCGCTACATGACAATCGCACGATTGCCACACGATAGTTGCCCACTCACCGCACAACCGCCACCTGCCACCACCAGCCGTGGGAGCGTACAGCGATAGGTGGGCTATGGGTGCCGATTGATGATGACGGTCGGCGGTCGACGGCAGTTAGCAATCATGAGGAAGAAGAAAAAATCAATAAGTACAAAAATTTATAAATCGTACCGCCGCACAACAGTCGCCCAATCGCCACACGATAGCTGCCCGATTGCTACACAATCACTGCATGCCGTTGCCATCCGCGGGAGAAGACAACAGTCGATGGGCTATGGGCGCTAGTCGATTTTAAACGGTCAGCAGCCGACAATAGGCAACGGTTGTGCGGCAGCCGACCCGACCAACACAGGGTCTTGGCCAAGCTAGCGCTCTGGTTCTTCTCTTCTTTACGGCTGACAGGCTGCCCCCTTAATTGCCTCACTAGGACCAGGCTGGAATTTGACCCGTTACTTCTTAAGAGCGAGCTCCATTGCCTCGAATTGTTCCAACGAAGCATCCTGTACCTAGGCTTGAAGCCGGCAGCAATCCAACAGTCGTCGCAAACTGGGTTACAATTTCTCCACTATGTGACGAAGCTTCAGAAAAAAGGAATCAAGTTTAGAAATAGGGAGGTGGTGAGTTTCCAAAACGTCCAGTTCAAGGACGGAACCCTCGAGATTCCCCAGCTTGTGATCCTAGATACGACAATGTACTTTTCCTCAACTTGGTAGCCTTAGAGCTATGTCACTTCAATTGCGGCAATAGCATCACCACGTACCTATTCTTCATGGACGACTTGATTGACTCCATCGAGGACATGAGGCACGGGCTTGGAAGGGATGTCGAGCTCACTGACTTTCTCAACTAACTTTGCAAGGAGGTGGTATTAGTCGGCAGCCATGGTTATCTCTCTGAACTGTCTAAGGATGTAGACACTTACTCCGGCAACAAGTGGAATGATTGGATAGCTATTCTGGAGCTTAAGCACTTTAGTAATCGCTAGTGAATCCTTTCCTTAATTGTTGCTTTCAATTTGCTTCCACTTACTTTGACACAGACCTTGTAGGGAGTCTTTGGCTACTACAGGCTTGGCTCTTGATTTCTTGTAAAGTGGAGATTATCTTATGAGCGTTTGGTGTACGAATCATTAATTCCGCTTGCCTTCACCGACCGCCGCCCGATCGCCGCACGGCAGTCGCACGACTGCCACACAACAGTTGCTAGCTCGTTGCACTACCGCCACCTGCCATTGTCGACCGCGGGAAGGGACAACGGTCGGTGGGTTATGGGCACTAGTCAATGACGACAGTCGATGGTCAGCGATTGACTATCGGCGGCGGTCATGCGACGATTGACGGGAGTTAGCGATCCATGAGCAAGAAGAAAAAACTAATAAATACAAAAATTTATAAATCGTACCGCCGCTTAAGAATCACACGATCGTGGCCTGCCACTGCCAGCCGCCAAAGATGATGACGGTCGGTGGGCTATGGGCGCCGATCAGTTTCAACAATTAGCTGGCGGTAATAGGCGGCGGTCGTGCGACGATCGACCCAACCAGCACGGGGTCTTGTCCAAGCTGGCGCTCCGATTCTTCTCCTCTCCGCTGCCGACAAACTACCCCTTAATTTCCCTACTAGGCCAAGGCTGGAGTTTGACCCCTGACCCCTTAAGGGTGTGCTCCATTTCCTCGAATTGTTCCAGCAGAGCCTCCTGTACCCAGGCCCAAAACCAATAGCAACCGTCACAAACTAGGCTACAGTTCTTCCACTACGTGACGGAGCTTCGGAAAAAATGGATGAAGTTTAGAAATTGGGAGGTGCAGAGTTTCTAGAACATCCAGTTCAAGGACGGGACCCTTAAGATTCCCCAGCTTGTGATCCTGGATATAGCGAGGTCACTTTTCCTCAACTTGGTAACCTTCGAGCGAGGTAACTTTAATTGTGGCAACGACATCACCACCTACCTATTGTTCATGGACGACTTGATTGACTTAGCCAAGGACGCAGGCACCTCCACTATTGCGGGATCATAAGGCACAAACTCGAAAGTGATGCTGAGGTCACTGACTCTTTCGACCAGATTTGCGGGGAGGTGGTATTAGTCGACAGCCACGGTTATCTTTTTGATCTTTCTAAGGATGTGGACACTTACTTCGGCAATAAGTGGAATGGTTGGATAGCCATTTTCAAGCTTAAATACTTTGGTAATCCATGGTCAATCATTTCCTTAATTGCAGCTTTCATTTTGTTTCTGCTTACTTTGACACAAAACTTTTACGGTGTCTTTTGCTACTACCAACCAGGCTTTTGATTTCTCGTAGTGGAGATTATCTTATGAGTGTTTGGTGTACGAATCATATATTCCACTTGCCGCAACCAATCGCCGCTCAAGCGCCGCACGACAGCCGCATGACAGCTGCCCAATCGCCACACAATCACCACCTGCCACAGCTAACGACAGAAGGGGACGGCAGTCGATGGGCTATGGGCGCCAGTCGGTGACAACGATCGGCGATCAGCAACAACAAGCGGCGGTTGTGCAACGGCCAATGGCAGTTGGCGATCCGTGAGCAAGAAGAAAAAACGAAGAAATACAAAAATTTCTAAATCATACCGCCACACGACATTCGCATGACCGCCACACGAGAGCTGCCCAATCGTCGCGCGACCGCTGCCAACTACGGGAGGGGATGGCGGTCGATGGACTATGGGCACCGATCGGTGCCGACGGTCAGCAGGCCACGGTAGGCGGCGGTCATGCAGCAGCTAGGGGCAGTTGGCAATCCGGAAGCAAGAAGAAAAAACGAATAAATACAAAAATTTATAAATTGTATCAAATGCATTTCTATTCTTTTTCTATTTCAAGAATAGAAATTTTCTATCTTTATCAAACACATTATTTTACTCAAAAATTGTTCCTCGGAGTATAAATAGAAAAAAAAAAATTGTTCCCATAGTAAAAGCGTTGCCATGCGCACCCTTAGCTTCTATATATATATAATGGAATATTTATAGATGAAGCATAACCCACCATCACGGCAATTATACTCACCTTTTAATCACCGGTCTTTTACTAATAACGTATTTGATTTACTAACACATTTTGCAGGACTTGGTTAGGAGATTCTCCAAGTGGTTCGATGTACTTTGTTACACTCTCGATGACCCCGTCTTCAGACAATATCCGTCAGGGAAAGAGACCTATACTTGGAGGTAGATTCCATGTTCCACCAATTAAGAGAGGTGGAATTGGCAAGCCAATGCCAACTAGGAATGATTTGTGTCATGCTTGTGGAAGGCGACATGGACTAAACTAGTGCCTTCGAAGGGCGGGTGTTTGTTATGAGTGTAGTCAGCAGGGCCACCTAGCTAGCGATTGTCCTAGAAGACTAAGAGGACAACCACAATTACCACCACCGCTGCAGATGGGACAAATCAGAGGGTACGCCCCTTAGAACGTGCCACAAGGTGGACAACTGAGACCTCCAGTTCAGGGCATAGTTTACGCTATCACACAAGGTCAGGCAAAAGCTGCACCTGACGTGATCACAGGTATGGTTTCGCTAAATGACCGACCTACTTATGCTTTATTCGACTCTAAAGCAACTCATCCCTTTATTGATGAGCAGTATGTTAACTTATTAGGATTAAGTCCTATATTGTTGGAGTCAGCAGTTTGCATATTTACACCATTGAAGGATAAAGTTATTGTTGTTTTGGGTTGTTCTGGTTGCAAGTTAGCGATTGATGAGTGAGTGGGGAATATAGACTTATCAGTTTTAGCCATGTATGACTTTGATTTGATTATTGGCATGGACTGGCTCACCAAACAACGAGCTATAATGAATTGCTATCGTAAAGCGATTCAGTTTGACCCATTAGAGGGTAAGAGCTTCGAGTTTGTCTGAAATCGAGGAGGACATTTGATTGTCTTGATCTTGTCGCTAGAGGCAACTTGTCTATTAGATGAAGGGTGTCAAGGTTACCTGGCAACTGTCGTGGATACGACAGTTGTGGAATTAAAAATGGAAGACATTGTTGTAGTGCAAGAATTCCCGGATGTCTTTCCAAAATTGCCAGGTCTACTGCCAGAAAGAGAAATAGAATTTGTGATTGAATTAGCATTCGGGACAAAGCCAATCTCTAAGGCTCCTTACCGGATGGCTTTATCTAAGTTCAAAGAACTGAAGGTGCAGATGCAAGAACTATTGGATAAGGGATTTATTCATCCTAGTGCATCACCTTGGGGAGCATCAATTCTGTTTGTAAAGAAGAAAGATGGTTTGTTGCGTCTGTGTATCGACTATCGACAGCTTAATCAAATAACGACCAAGAACAAGTATCTACTGCCAAGGATTGATGACTTGTTTGATCAGCCGCAAGGAGCGTCGATATTTTCAAAGATCGACTTAAGGACGAGATATCATTAGTTGAGAATTAGGAGGGAGGATGTTCCTAAGTCAGCATTCCGTACTCAATATGATCACTATGAGTTCATAGTGATGCCATTTGGATTGACGAATGCTCCTGCTGCCTTCATGAATTTGATGAACCGAATATTCAAATAATATCTAAATCAGTTCGTGATCGTGTTCATCGATGATATTCCGGTGTATTCGAAAAGTGATGAAGAGCATGAGAGTCATCTAAGATTAATGCTGCAAACACTGAGAATCCATCAGTTGTACGCCAAGTTTAGCAAGTGTGAGTTTTGGTTAACTCGTGTTGCTTTCGTAGGGCATGTGATCTTAAGCTAAGGAATTTTGGTGGACCTGAGCAAGATAGAAGCAGTGATTAACTGGCCAAGATGGACTACAGTGACAGAGATCAGAAGTTTTATGGGTTTGGCAAGTTATTACAGATGGTTTGTGGAAGGGTTCTCATCTTTAGCATCACCTCTGATAAGACTCTTGAAGAAAAATGAGAAATTTGTATGGACAGACAAGTGCAAAAGTAGTTTCCAAGAGCTTAAGGAAAAGTTGACTACCGCATCTATGCTAACCATTCCATCTGTCCTAGAGGATTCGAGATCTATAGTGATGCGTCACTCAAGGGATTGGGTTGTGTACTGATGCAACATGGCAGAGTTGTTGTATACACCTCTCGTTAGTTGAGATCTCATGAGTTGAACTATCCGACGCATGACTTAAAACTCACAGCTATCATATTTGCATTGAAGATTTGGAGGCACTACTTGTGCGAGGAAAAATTCCAGATCTTCACGAACCATCAAAGTCTCAAGTACTTGTTCTCTCAGAATGAGTTGAACATCAGACAGTGCTGATGGATGGAATTGCTAAAGGACTACGACTGTGATATTCTATATCACCTGGGAAATGCGAACAAGATCATCGATGCTTTAAGTCAAAAGTCTTCAATTGCTCATATATTGATGAATGAGTGGAATCTAATCGAGAGAGCTCGAGATTCGGTATTCAAGTTTGAGATAGGCCACCTTTCAAGTCTTATGGCCACCCTCAAAATTGAACCGAACGTCCAGGTCAGAATCAAGCTACTCCAACCGACTAATCAAGATGTGAAAAAGATTCTCCAAGAGGATACAAAGAAAAGAAAGGCTGACTTTCAGATTTCTGATGAATAAACACTAAGGTTCCGAGGATATTTAGTTATACCTGATGATGTGGAGCTTAGAGAGGATATTCTATCTGAAGCACATCGTAACAGTTATAGCATTTATCCTGAAAGTACCAAGATGTATCAGAACCCGCGTCAACACTATTGGTGGTCAGGTATGAAGGCAGACATCACCAAGCATGTCGCCAAATTTTTGACATGTCAGCAGGTCAAAGCTTAACATTGCAAACTGAGAGGACTTATGCAACCTCTTGCGATTCCATAATGGAAATGGGAGCATATCACGATGGACTTCGTGACCGGACTACCGAGGAGTCAGAGAGGAAATGATTCGATTTCGGTGGTAGTCGACAGACTGACAAAGTCGGCTCATTTCATTGAAGTGCAAAAGGACCTTAGTCTAAATAGGCACGCAGATCTGTACATGCATAAGGTAGTTTGTATGCATGGAGTGTCAATTACGATAACTTCAAATAGAGACCCGAGGTTTACCGCCGCTTTTTGGAAGAGCTTACAGAGTGCCTTAAGTACCATCCTCAGACGGATGGCCAATCCGAGAGGACCATTCAAACCCTCGAGGACATGCTGAGAGCTTGTGTATTAGACTTTAAAGGAAGTTAGGAAGATCAGTTACACTTGGTGGAATTTGCCTACAACAATAATTATTAGCATAGCATTAAGATGGCTCCTTTCGAAGCGTTGTATGGCAGAATGTGCGGAACACCAATGTGTTGAGATAAAGTTGGGGAAAGAAAGATTACAAGCCCAGAGTTGGTTCAGCAGTTAGTGGAAGCCATGGTAGTCATCGGAGGTAGACTAAAGACCGCTTAGAGTAAATAGAAAAGTTACACAGAAAAACCGTCAAAGGTCTTTGGAATTCCAAGTTGGTGATTACGTTTTTCTAAAGGTGTCACCAATGAGGGGAATTTCGCGCTTTGGTAAGAAAGGAAAACTGAGTCCGAGATACCTAGGTCCGTTTGAGATTCTTGAGAGAATCAGGAGCCTAATGTATCGTCTTTCGTTGCTGCCAAGATTGGCGCAAGTACATGACGTATTTCACGTGTTGATGTTAAGGAAATATGAGCCTAACCCGACCCACATGCTCAATTTTGAGGAATTAGACGTGGATGATCGTGTGTCATACGTTAAAAACCCGGTTCAAATAATGGATCAAAAAAAGCAAGTTCTGCATAAAAAGACCATTCCATTTGTCAAAGTGGTCTGACAACACCACAGTACTGAATGAGTAACATGGGAGACTAAAGACTCGATGAGACAATTATACCCCCACATTTTTGATAAAGTTTTATAAGGTTTAAATTTCGAGAACGAAATTTTTATAAGAGGAAAGAGTTGTGACATCTCAGATTTTCAGTCCCGTTTTTTACTGAATAAATCAGGCATTTCATTAACGTGCCTATAGGGTTGTTTTCATAGATGATCACTCTCAAGATAACTAGACTATCCATGGAAGCCATTAAAGAATTTTAATGTAATAGACTTGAGAATTCGACCAAAAATCGACTTCACGACCGTACTCATCTTTAGAGGCCATTACGGCATAGTATAAAATTGATTTGAGATCAAAGATAAGTCGACTCGATTGAGATGTATGGCTAATCGTGGATAACACCATTAAATTGGAAAATTCTCATCGACTGGCCCTAGAATAATTCTTCTGTCATTTTGGTACCTTATATCCATATTTGAATTTTCAAGATTTTCATGACAACCGAGAGTTGCCAATGTGTCGAATGGATTTATTGTGGCTCGAAGAAAATCGACCACGGGTCATTTGCACTAAAAATCCCTAAAAACTACCCGGTAGTCTAGGTCACACTAAAAACGCATCAAATGAAAATTAACTGTGAATTCAAGTCCGATTTCAAAAATTGAAGATCCTGTCACGTCATTATAAATTCTAAGAGCATCAACTCAGTCTCAGAAGATTTTTCTGAAACTCGAGACTTTTTGGGAAAAAGTTGGCATAGAACCATTTTTTTGCAGAAAAATGGTGGGAATCATTTTGATCGCATAATTGGGCTGCAAGATAGTTCGAGTGATGAGGAAAAATGCTAAATTGAGTATTGACTCGGTAATGGAATTTATTGAGGCCAAATGGGAGTAAATTTAGTAAGATTAAGTGCCCAATTGAGAGAGATTTGTTGGAAATTCGTGTGCCCCCACCACCCACGACATTTGGACCGTCTCAGAATTCTAGAAGCAAGCATTGTTAGTGAATTGTGAGCCAAGGACCAACACTTGGCCAATGATGAATCTTGGAGAACAAGCTTGGAAAAATTGGCCATGGTGGCCCACCTTTCTCTTATCTCTTCCCTTTCTCTCTCCCTTAATCGGCCAAGCACTCCACAACCTCCTTCTTTCCTCTCCATTTTCGCACTAGCAGACCAAGGAATCGCTAGGCACCACAGCTCATAACCGGACCGCCTGGATTGCCATTGCATGCCTCACCATCACCGCTCGCAGCCACCACTCTCCGCTGCCTAGCCACGCATGTCCGCCTCCCTCACGCCATCCAGCCACCTCTGTCGCGCATCCTAGCCCTTGGCCAAGCTCAGCCAAGGCTGTCCTTCGCTATTCCTCCACCAGTAAACCTTCACCTAGGCCCGGTTTGGTGTGGCACCCGAGAATTTCGCAAACCGTGAATATACGACGGCAGTGATTGATCAATAAAAGTATCGCCGAATGGTATCATTAGTATTTTCCTTGAGCATTGTTTGATTCCATTGACGGACCGATATCTCATGTTTAGTAAGGGTCTGATTGTTGAATAGACTATCGACTTCGTTGACCGTATGTTTATTTATATATATATATATATATATATATATATATTCTTTTCGATGACTCGACACAATTATACCACTTGAGTGCACGTGAGATCAGAAAAGAAATTGAAACACCGTGCAATCTCGTTCTTCTTCTATACAAGAATCCGAGTCATGAATAAGTACACTTGATAAATTATTGAACCACCAAGACCGGCAAAAGAACGCTTCAAGTGCCATAACTTTGGCCAAAGGGACACTTAAGTGCCATAACTTACGAAAGGTACACTTAAGTGCCAAAATCGAGTAAAATGGATCACTTGAGTGCCAATCCGCCAAAATCCGCCAAAACGCCGACGTGTCAATTTTCCTGGCGGTCGAAAAAAAACGTCGTTTTAATGCGACGTGGCAAAAAAATTTAATATAAAAATTAATTTAAAAATAAATTTATTTAAATATTTTTAAAAAAATATTAAAAATATTTAAATATTAAAAATGTTAAAATTTAAAAAAATTTAAAAAACAAAAAAATATTTAAAAAATTTAAAAAATTTAAAAAATTTAAAAAATTTTAAAAATTTTAAAAAATTTTAAAAAATTTTAAAAAATTTTAAAAATTTTAAAAAATTTTAAAAAATTTTAGAAAATTTTGTAAAAATTCTATAAAAAATTATAAAATTCTATAAAAATTTATAAAATTCTATAAAAATTTATAAAATTCTATAAAAATTTATAAAATATTTAAAAATTAAAAAATTAAAAATAAATTAAAAGTTAATAAATTAAAAAATTTAAAAAATTTTAAAAAATTTTAAAAAATTTTAAAAAATTTTAGAAAATTTTGTAAAAATTCTATAAAAATTTATAAAATTCTATAAAATTTATAAAATATTTAAAAATTAAAAAATTAAAAATAAATTAAAATTTAATAAATTTAAAAAATTTAAAAAATTTAAAAAAATTTTAAAAAAAATTTAAAAAATTTAAAAAAATTTTAAAAAAATTTAAAAAATATAAAAAATTTTAAAAATTTTAGAAAATTTTGTAAAAATTCTATAAAAATTTATAAAATTCTATAAAATTTATAAAATATTTAAAAATTAAAAAATTAAAAATTAAAAAGAAATTAAAAGTTAAAAAAATTAAAAAATTTCAAAAAATTTTAGAAAATTTTGAAAAATTTTAGAAAATTTTAAAAAATTTTAAAACATTTTAAAAAATTTGAAAAATTTAGAAAATTTTTTTTAAGAAAAGGAGGCGGGCCTAGCCAACCCTCCCCCACCTTCCGGCTACGGCGGCGAGGCGGTGGCAGCGAGGGCTTCCGCCCTCAGCCGTTGGCTGCCTTTCTCCTCCTCCTCCTACATTTTTTTAAATAAAAATAAATTATATTATTATATTGTTTTAAATTTAATTTAATTAATTTTTATATTATATTAAAATTAACTTATACCAAAACAACGTCGTTTTGGCCGATTTAAGTGCTCTAATCTAGCCAACACCCGAAATGACGTTATTTTGGTGCTGACATGGTAAAAAATTTAATATGTAAATTAATTAATTTTAATTTAAAAATAAAATTTTAAAAATTAAAAACATTTGCAAAATTAAAAAAGTTATAAAAAAATAATTAAAAAAAAAAAAGGGTGCCGATTGAGGGTTGAAATTTTTTGTAACTTTTTAAAATTTTTGTAAATTTCGTAAATTTTTTAAATTTTTTGTAACTTTCTAAAAATTTTTGTAAATTTTTTGAATTTTTTGTAAATTTTTTGAATTTTTTGTAAATTTTTTAAAATTTATGTAAATTTTGTAAATTTTATGTAAATTTCGTAAATTTTTTGTAAATTTCGTAAATTTTTTATAAATTTTATAAATTTTTTGTAACTTTCTAAAAAATTTTGCAAATTTTTAAATTTTTGTAAATTTTAAATTTTTTTTTTTTAAATTTTTAAATTTTTTCTAAATTTTTTAAATTTTTTGTAAATTTTGTAAATTTTTTGTAATTTTTTTCGTAACTTTCTAATTTTTTTTTAAATTTTGTAAAATTTTTTGTAAATTTTTAAATTTTTTAGTAATTTTTTAATTTTTTTGTAAATTTGTAAATTTTTTGTAATTTTAAAATTATTTTTTATTTTTTAATGTTTAAAGTTTCTAATTTTTTTAAAAATGTTTTAAATAAATTTATTTTTAAATAAATTTATTTTAAATTTAATTTAAATAATTTTTATATTATTATAAAATTCAAATGATGTCAAAACGACGTCGTTTTGGCCGAATTCGAGCCGACTCAAATTCTTTCCGGCGAGACATCGAGAAATATTAATTTTTTAATGCCACGTATGATTTCCGCCAACTGCAGGAGATGGCACTCAGTGTCCCACTTTTCTTAAAATGTGGCACTTAAGTGTACCTTTCGTAAGTTATGGCACTTAAGTGTCCCTTTGGCCAAAGTTATGGCACTCCAGGGGTCCGCACGTCCACCAAGACCATGGGATCGAGAATGCTCCGTATTTGTGCAAGTTTAAGGATCAATTTGTTTTAGAATCGCGCCTTGTTATTGAAGGACCGCACGTCCACTAATCTACTAGCCCAAAACAACCCAAAAACCCCTTAATAGTCGACATTTAAGTCAACTAATTGGAAGAGATTGACTGAAGCTTGGCTGGATGATGCCACATTGCTGGCATATGGACAGCCAGCAAAATGCACAGGGAGGCATGCTAAAGGCTCGTCCTTTCCAGCTATCCGTTCCCCCTGCAACCATTGAAACATGCCTCTCTTTTGTTGATTGGTTTTAGCAAAACCAATGATCTTGTGCTCGTGAAAGTGGGTAATCGAGAGAGTGAGCGAGAAAGGTTGCGAGTGAGCAACGAAAGAGTGAGTCGGAAAAGGAAGGAAGGAGATTAGTCCCTGCCGTGTGTGTGCGTTGCCGCCATCGTTGAGTCACGCACTCCTCACCGTCTCACAACCGTAGGATATTGAGGCAAGTAAAAGTCCATTAATCTATATAATGTGATGCTATTATTGTCCAGTATGGTGCAATAGACTTGGAAACAATTGAGTTCTGAAAGTAGAATGTTAAATTGTTGGTAAACGAAGTAGAGCGAGACCATGAGATTGAGGAATTACTTTGGTTTTGTATACATTTTGATGGCAGAAGTCCAGCACAAGTGCCATAACTTGGCACGGGGGGACACTTAAGTGCCATAACTTCAAAACGGTACACTTAAGTGCCACTTTTTTTTTTCTAGTGGGACACTTAAGTGCCACCTCCGGCGACCCTTGCCGGAAATCCTACGTGGCAATATTTTATTATTATTTTTTGCCTACTTAGCTCGCCGGAGAGCTGAGTCGGCTCTAACTCACCAGAAACGACGTCGTCTGCATAATAAAAGCCCCAAATCTTCCAAAAACGACGTTGTCTCCCCAAATGCCCCAAATCTAAAACCCTAAATCGGCCAAAATCCCTATTGAACTGCTCGAATTGAAGTCTCGAACCCTCATTTTCATTTGCCCAAAATTCCTTCGTCGAATCTTGGAAATGGAGAGCAGGACTCGCAGCAGCGCCTCAATTTCCTCTCATCGAAGCGAAGGAGAAGGCCAGCGTTTCTGTTTTTGTGGGTTACCGAGTCCAAGAAGAACATCGTGGACTCAAATCAATCATGGGAGAAGATTTTATGGATGCGCCTGATATAAAGAAGCGTCGAAGTGCAAATACTTCAAATGGATCGATGAGAAGTTCTCTGACCGAGCCACAGAGGTGATATTGGATCCACTTCATAAAAGACAGCAATCTCCATCTGTGTTCGTGGACGACTTGGACAATGTTGACTCAATGCAAGCTCAAGTGTCTTCAGTTAAACTTTTCAAGAATGAAGTCTCAATGCACACTCAAGCATCTTCAACTAAACCTTTCAAGAATGAAGTTTCAATGATGAAAATTGAACGAAAGTATTACCAAGCGTGTATTATGGTGTTGTTTTGTTGTCTATTATACTTTATGATAAAATGTAAAGTACTTGAAAATGAGAAAAATTTTCTCCAACTGCCATAGTTAAAAATGGTGTTGTTCTGGATTAAACGTAGGGTTTTTTCTTTTTGAAAGATGCAAAGAAGTTTGTGTTGTTCCACAAGATCATTGTGGCTTTGTTGTTGTTTGTGTTGTCGTATGGACTTGCCATAAGTTTACCATCATCTTCTCTGTTTTGCTGCAGAATCATCTTCTCTGTTTTGATGCAGACCAACATATACACAAGACAAACATGAGTGATTACCCGAGTACCATAAGTTGTATTTAGTAATCACGTAAGTGCTAGTCGTGATGAAAACATGATCACTTAAGTGTCAAGTTATTGTTAAAATGATCGGTTAAGTGTCACTTGTAGTTAAAAGTGAACAGTTAAGTGCCAAGTTTTTTTAGAATAGGATCAGTTAAGTGCCAATTTTTTTGTGGGTTTTCTGTAAAAATTGCGCCAACCACCAGCACCAGCGGCACCACCAACCATCACCACTAGCCACACTACACACTAGGCGCTCCAGCCACCACCATGCTGGTGGTGTTGCTGCACAAGATACTAGTGCAAGCTGAGCCTTGCACTAGTTTGCACCAGTACACATGGTGTAAGATGTGCAACCGCACACTTGTACCAGGTGTAGGTGCAACTGCTTAAGCCTATAACCCCCACCACAAACCGATAATCACCAGGCATCACCACCAGCCACACCAGCACCCCAGCCACCACATTAGCACTCTAACAACAAACTAACTACCACCAAACATCACCATCCACCATCACCAGATACACAAGCACTCCAGCTATCACCACAGAACACCAACAACAGCAGCAACAAGTAAAAGCAGAATCCATGATAAACAACAACATAAATTGACAAGCAGCACAAGATCATTTCATTGATATTTCATCAAGTCTGAGTCTGACAACATCAATGAATGACAAACTAAAGAAAAAAACAAAAGATAACCATCCATAGACTTTCTATATGCACGACAACATCAACATTTACATAACTATTTTGACTCCTAAGCTCCACAAATCCTATCACATCTCATCTCATTAATCAATATGCACGACACCCCCTGTTCGTGCTCCTTTCGATGGGCCTTTCACTTGATTCATAATTCTGGCACTCTTTCTAACTAAACGTGCAAGTTCTTCTTCAACCTTCTCAGTATCCACTGACTCAGATGGAGCTGCAAATGTCCTAGGCCGAATTGAATCAAAAGGAGCTGGAGCTAGAGCTAGAGCTAGAGCTGGACCTGGACCTGGGTTCTTTCTCTTATTTTTTGTTGGCACAGTTAATGTTGATGTTTTCTTTTTTATTGGTGCAGCCGTCGATTCTTGAGTTGGGCCTGAGATAAGAACTTCTTAACTTCTCCCAGGCTACAAAAAAACAATAAATTGTTAGCAAAAATTTACAGCATAAATTAAATTAAATGCAGCCAATAAAACTTACATTGAGAATAACTGTTCCAGTACGCTTATCTGTATAAAGGCCATAGCCATATTGTCTTAACCTCTTCCCAAGTGCCCCTCTTGTTTGAAATGGGGCGTCACTTTTAGGAACTTGTGATTTGTTGCCCATTTTTCCTGCTTTCTTGGGCCCTTTAACTACAGCGGGGCTTCTTCGACCAATTGTGTTAGGCGTCTTCTAGATGGCCTTTGTGTACCTGCCCCTTCACCTGGCCTTGTTCTAGTTGTCCTTCTGTGTAGCCCTTCAACTTCAATGACACCTCCTTTTGTTAGGCCTTTTGGTGGTACTAGTGGTGGTACTTGTGATGCCCCTTGCAGTGATTCTTCTGGTGGCTCCTGTGATGATCCTTGAGGTGGCTCTTGTGATGGCCCTTCAGTTGGCAGTTGAGTTCCAACTTGCTTTCTTTGAACCTGAGAAAGAGGCCAAAAGATACCATAAATATAATATCGAGACATATAATAATAAAAACTGAATACAAATTGGTTGAATTTACCACTGGGTATTTCTTTCGCTGCTAAAGAACAGTCGACTGCACTGGCCGTGATGCTGCTTGGGCTAATCCTTCAGCTGGCCCTAATGCTGCTTGGGTCAATCCTTCAGCTGGCCGTGATGCTGCTTAGGCCAATCCTTCACCTGGCTATGTTCTACCTTGCCTTCTTTGAACAGGCTGTTCAATTTCATGACTTATTGAGGTTCTTCTTGTGACCTAACAAACACATTACATACAAGGCCAAATAGAATATTATGTACATTTTTATGATAAACGACAAGAAAGCAACATAAACATAAAATAAATTTCATGACTTACCAGGGTTCTACTTGTTGACTAAAGAACGGTCGACTCACTTGGCCCTGCTGTGTGCATTTCTCCAACTGTCTCTTCACTAGGCCCTTCACCTTGCCTCAACGGTTGTTGTTGCTTCCTCAATTTACAACCTTTAATATTGTGGCCTGATAGGCGACAATAAGAGCACATGATCTTTGCACCCTGCCTGCTCATTCTTTGCTGACCCGAGACCTCTCCCTCCGCCATTCTTCGTCTTCGTTTTGTCCTTCCAATTTTCTTCTTCAATGGCAAAGGTTAAGGTGCTTCATGATCCGTGGGCTCTCAAAACTTGCTACTTCTAATTGGCTGCATCATGAACTGATAGGAAGCAAGATATTTTGATTTATGGTACCAATCATTGATGTAATCATCTGTATTATCGCCCTTCAACTGGATGGCCCATATGGCATGTGCCATGGAATTCCACTTACTTGCCATGCTCTACATGAACACTTCCTACTTCCTAAAATTGACAACATACTTATCTGCACCCTTCATTATCTCATATCCGTCATCTCCATTCCAAATGGGATGACAATGCGTACTTGCAGCCAAGTTCTCATCCAATTTCTTCACAATCTTAGGATCATATTGTCTTGTCCACTTTGCAGCCTCATCTCTTTGTTTCTGCAGCCGAGTCATAACCGTAACTCGTATATCTTCAAGCATTGAGATGACTGGTTTGCATCTGGCATCTATTATCTTCGAATTACATACTTCACAAATGTTGTTGTCAACGTTATCGCACTTGAACTCCTCACTGAAGAATGCCCTGCACTAATGCTTCGGTTCTAGTTGAAATAGGGTAGCACAACCCTCCTTTGTCAACTGAAGCAGTCCTTCTTTGGCTATTCTAAAGTCAGCCATGTTTGCACTCTTTGCTAATTGCCAAAATTGCAATTGCAGCTTATCCCCTTTATAGTTCTTTGCCCAATTTCCGTATATGTGCCGCGCGCACATTCGATGTTCAGCATGGGGCAACAACTCGGCTACTGCCGAAACCAATCCCTGCAATAATTCAAAGTAAGAAATACTATAGCAAATTACATGTTCATATTATAAAGCAAAGCAAACTATTGACTAAATTTTTCAAAAAGCAAGCATTACCTTTTGTTGGTCGCTCATGAATGCCCACCCTTCCCCGTTTGTTATCTCTAAGTCAGCCATTAGATTTTTCAAGAATCAGGACCAATTGTCCTTGTTCTCAATCTTTACAATAGCCCAAACTAGTGGGAACATTTGGTTATTCGCATCTCTTCCAATCGCTGCCAACAATTCTCCCTTGCACAAGCCCTTTAAAAAACAGCCGTTCAATCCTATAATCCGTCTACAACCAGCTAAAAATCCTCGTCTGCATGCATCAAAGCACACATAGAACTTATCAAACTTGGTCCCATGATCAGGAAGTGGTCTCTCAATCACCTCTACATACACTCTACTTGTAGGGTTTTGCAGCCTACACTCCCAAGCATACTCCCACACCTGCCCATATTCCTTAGCATACTGACCAATAAGTATCTTTATCACCTTTTGCTTTGCTCTTTTACACTGATTCCTAGATACATTGATGCCTACACGCTCCTTCACCAGCATCCTAAAGTTAGCAAGTTTCAAGTTGGGGATCACCTTGATCAGATCGAAGAAGTGCTTGGACAACCATCCACTTGTTTCCCTTTTGTTTTGAAAATTAATGGAACAAGTGTGTTCCTCTTGGTAGGCTCTAATCCGAAAAGACCCACTCTTCTTAACAAACGCACCGTAAATCTTCCATGGACAGTTTTGCTGTGAACACCTAGCTCTTACAAATTTCTTGGTATTTCTAATGAAATCAATATTTCTTTGTGCAACAATGGAGTTCTTCAGTACAGCTTCCCTAAATTGTATTACATCATGGAATTTCATACCTACTGACAAAGTAGGAGACGCAACAGATGGATCATAGGAAGAAAACTTACTTTTCCTTCTACGCACAGCTCGTTGATCTTCTTCAACTTCGTCCTAGGAAGTTGCGGTGTCGATGCTTTCTTCATAATCTGTCTCCAGGACCTGGCCAGCAACACCAACATCTGCAGGGCCTTCGTCTCTGTTTGGATGAACAGCTATATGCAAAGCTGCAAATCTATCTGACAAAAAGTCCCTTTGTTTTTTCCTTGACTGTGTAAGCTCCTCATCGTCGGTGTCACTTAAGATTAACAAATTTTCAACTTCAGCAGCCAACCCTTCATCATCATCGTCATCATCACCGTCACTGGATTCAGCTACTTCCCAATCTAATTCAGTGATGGTGACATCACCCATGTCACAATCGCTCTGGTGAACAGCATCTGCGCCCCTCTCCTCCCCATCCTGTCCATCATGACCTACTTCATCCCTAACCTCAGTACTAGCTTAAATATCATCTCCTCCTTCTCCTACTTGGGTGTTATCTCTGTCATCATCTTCGTCCTCACTATCACTATTGTTTTCAACAAACACTTTCGCCTCTTCGCCATGAAGATAATGATATAAGACATCCCTAAAACCATTATCATCTTCCAAAACTCTCAAACCATCTCTCAAGCCCTTCCCAAGAACACAGTACACTAACTTTTGTACTCTACAAGGCAAAAATGTCACTATATCCCTAACAAATCCAATATAATATGCCTTCTTTATATCAACAAAGATAGTACCCTCATTCCCCCCTCATACTCCCACTCATCCTCCCCAATCACAAAATCTCCACCGTAGTAAACGATGATAGTAACATAGTCTTTATGCGCCATTTCTGCAACAAAAGAGGACAAATATACAATTAACTTTTGGGACCACATTCACAAAGAACAGACAATTGCAAGCGGAGGTCCCTACACTCTTAAAGAAAAGAAAAGAAGAAGAGAGAGGGAAGATGCGGTCAGACGACAGCTGCAGCTTGAAAACAAGAGGCCTCAGGACAAGGACAAATAAAAATAAAGATGGGACCCGACAACTGCTTTGATTATGCCGTCGCATTCCTTTAAAATATGGAGAGGATCTCCTCAGCATGGGTCCTCAACAATGCAATTTATTAAAAAAATATCCAAAAGTCCCCATCCCCACAACCTTCGATTCGAACATGTCCAAAGTCCAATACTCTGAACCCTAACAATCACCAATCATCGCACATTTCACATCCGACCACTACAAATTACTTTTGCACATCACAATTCAACACCCTGAATGAATCACACATCACAGTGGATGAGGCGACGTCAAGCCTTACATCGAGCCCTAATTTTCCCCCTGCCGAGCCCTACACCGAGCCTATATTTCAATGCCGCTCCTAAACTGTCAATTCGAACCCCCCAATAGGATTGTAGCACCACATATGAGCCATAAATCTCATATCAAGCCTGACATTTCCCAGCCGACCCCCAAATTTGAAGTCCGAGCCCTAATAAACGAGTCAGAGCCCTAATTTCACCATAGGGGAGAGGAAGAAGAGAAAAAACCTGAGCAAATGATGACGGCGAGCGACGACGGTGAACGACGAAGGCGAGCGACGACGGCGAGCGATCACCTGCGAACCACGAGCTGTGAACGGCGATGGATGGAGAGGATGTTAGACTTAGTGTGAACTAACGAAAGGTTAAAATCCAAATAAACCAAACGACGTCGTTTAACACTAAGGAAAAACGACGTCATTTAGTTTGGCCAAATGCACAGTGGATGGGGCGACGTCATTTTCCTCCTCCATGTGTGCTTTTTTTTAAAAAAAAAAATTGCCACATCAGTTAAGCATGTCGCCGGAAAATGCCACGTCTGCATTTTGGCCGGTTTTTGGCCGGATTGGCACTTAAGTGTTCCATTTTACTCCGATGATGGCACTTAAGTGTACCATTTTAAAGTTATGGCACTTAAGTGTCCCTCCGTGCCAAGTTATGGCACTCCAAGTGTCCTCACCTCCATTTTGATCTTGTTGATTTATTGATGAAAGACCGACTTTTAGTAGACTTGTGGAAGTAAGATAGTCACGATGGGAGTGGGATTTTATGGAATTCGCTTAACCCAGTACAATTTCATGTGTAACTCTACAACTTTGTGAAATTTTTATGAAGAGTTCTAATATGAATTTGATCCCGATTTCTTCGCGGAAGTTGTGAGGAATTGCATGAGCTAGAGTATATATTTTTATCAAAACTTCTCGGAATCAATACGATAGCATAGACCTCTTTTAATATGCAATGCTTTATGTCGAATTTTATTCTATGATAAAAGAAACCTGAACTGAGTTGTGTGAACTACTACTCATTATACATAACGAATCTAGCTTAGTGTCCTTCATGAAACTTTTTCCTCTAGATCTCAATTATAGCATGTTAAAATTTTAGAAGTTTTCATGGTCATTTGCTGGTTATTTCGAAATCTCTACTAAAAGCGTCCATTCTAGCCTTTACACTGTTTTACTACGAAATTGTTCATTTTGTCCTAAGAGTCATTGTATCTTGAGTTGTTATTCACTTGATGGATGCAGTGACATTCAGCATATCACAAGACATCAGAAAATTTGATAAAGTCTTATAGATCCATGGAATCCTTGACGTCATCGCATCAAAATGTATTTTTGTAATGAGATGTATATTATGTTGTGGATGTTACCGTCGAAGGTGTGAGCCGACGATGCCCCGGGAGTATCGGATGCCCAAGGGTCGAGTGAGTCGACGCCGTTGGATGCTCGGAGGTTTGTGCCAGAGGGTCCTTGGGAGTTTCGGGATGCCCGGTTGTAGGGATTGTACGTAAATCCTGAGGGAAGAGGCAACCATTTTCATGGCGTGCCCTGGATATACCTCATGATGACAGGTGGGGTGCGAGATGCCCAGGGGTGTGACAGAACACGCTCTGGATGCCCGAAGGTTTGTGCTGGAGGGTCTCGCAACGCCAGGTTGGGTGCGAAAGCCCAGAGGGACGTAAACACTAGTCCCTGGGGAATGAAACCTTTCTTTGAATACTAAAATCTGGTACATTAAAGGAGTGCATGTGTGTGCATGTGGCATGATATGAGAATTTGTCTATGAAATTGAGTTGGTTTCATCCGGTATTGAAAATGCGTTCGTTATGGCATTGAATTGTTTTTATGAATGTGGTGCAGGTAAATAAACCCTTGATGGCATGCATATATATATAAATGACATATGTGTTTTGCATGCATCTGGATAGTTAGAGTTTTTACATAAAAAAGTTTAATGGACCTTTTATTGCTGAGTGGTTGTACTCACCCCTCTTGAGAACTAACATTTCAGAATAAAAGAAAAATGCCGCTGCTACCTGTGACTCCTGGTATGTTTTATGGACTCCTGATTGACCTACAATGAGAGTGGTCAGAGCACCGTCATCCTAGGGTGCATGGGTTGGTATTCGAGCGCGTGAGGATTTTGCTGACTTTTGAGGTAGGCCTCTCTGCCAAGCCTATTCACCAGGAGTTCTTATTAGTTCTCGTCCGTATGGATGGTCGCCTTCTGAGGGTGTTGCCGCCACCACCGGCCAACGGACCTGACTAGATCTGACCTAAAGTCGAGGGTAGCAGGAGATGCATTTTTTTGGGATGACGACACATGGGTGATGGACGAATACAGATGATATCCAAGGATAAAAGTTGGTTCTCTTTTGGGTAATCACCAGGCACAAAAAGACCTCGGTGTTTTGTTGTACCAACTATCATAGTCCATCCCTTATATAAATAAAAGTGTTCGGCCTAATTTATGAAAGTTTTAGTATGGTGTGCATCACTTTATATTTTTATGAAGGGTAGCCGAATTATGCTTCTGCCATATTATTTGCGTAGGGACCAGTAAAGAAAACAAATGAAAACCCCCAGGTATTATAAGTTATGTTAAAATTTCTTTGGTCTCAGAGTAGTATGCTCCAAGAGAAGTGACTGTGGCAACCCTAACGGATCGGGGGCCGTTTCGGGGTGCCACATTTGGCCTCTACACCCTCCTTCAATCCATCTCCATCCATAACCAAGCTTGTGGCTCTCTTTTCCGGCCAAACACAGGTCCAAATAGAGTGGGTATTCTAGCGGCTTTGTGGCCCGTTTTGAGGTTGATCCTGACCCCAAAACCTAGGCCCGCTTTGGAGAAAGTCGGCCCTCGTTGCATTCCCGGCGTTTGGAACCGCTCGGCTCGTTAAACAAGTGAGTTTTGCTAACTAATCCTTGCTTAGTTTGCTAATGATGCTTAAGGGTTGATTAGATTTAATTAAGTGCAATTAGATGGATAGATTAGATTAGAAATTAGGATTTACTTATGCATATTAGGCAAATGGTTAGTGTACTTAGCAAGTAGACAAGTCCTATTATTTATTGAATGAGTCCCGGTAATTTTCCAGGCTCGTCTCGGCTTCCAATTAGGTATTACAAGCCTAAATTGGAATTATTGTATTTATTTAATAATTTTTGGAATTATTTAATTATTTATTTATTTCCCAAAATTAGGCACGGATAGCCGACGACCGGAATTTTATGTTGATTATCGTGGTGCAGTCTGTTTATTTATTTGAGCATTAGTTTGTGCTGAATTGATTTATTGGTGATTTTAGGATTTATTCCTAAATTGATTAATTTTGGTAATTAAGGGGAAAATTACTGGGCATCAATCTACAGCATCAAAATTTTGTTCTTATACTGCTGAAAGGAGTAGGTGAATAAAAAGGAAATTATTGTATTTTGGTTAAGGTCAACCGTGTGCCCACACACGTGTACTTTTATCAAATATGATGAAAATGGTAAAATTGATTGTGTCTTTGGAACAAAAATACTATAACGGCTTGATGATTCATATATCATCTGAAGAATGAACGTTATACTATTATAACTCGATGACTCTCTTGTCATCTTGAGAAAGAATTGCTTGTATACCAGCTCGATGACCCTATAGGTCATCTTGGAGAATGGACGGTATGAAATGTCAGCTCGGTAATTCTATAGATCATCTTGGAGAATGGATGACATGCCATAACGGCTCGATGACTCAACATGTCATCTTGGAGAATGTACGTTATGATGAATACACTCGGTAACTTTATATGCCATCTCAGAGAATGAATATTATAATATACTAGCTCGGCAACTCAATAGGTTATCTTGGAGAATGAATAGTATGTTATAGTAACTCGGTGACTTTGTGTGTCATCTCGGAGAATGAATCGTGTAATATACTGGCTCGATAGCTCGATAGGTTATCTTGGAGAATGGACAGTATTGAATGAAATGACTGGAGAATGGTCTAATTGACATGTAATCAACTAGGTTGATTGATCAATGATTCAATATGTGGTGAGTGATTGGGTGCCTATTTGAACCGTATTGAATTGCAGGTGAAATCTAAGGCCAAGGTAAGTTCTCTGACCCGTGTTGTGCTTAGGCAGCCTCTAAAGTGTATTGGCCTACTAATCGAGTCTTAGGGAGTAGAACTTGCTAAGACGTTATATCACTTATTATTGAATAACCATTTTCAAGTCCTTAGATGAAATTGGTGAAGGACTGGAGGCCCGAAGTGTAGAGAATTGATGATCCTATTGGACTAGTTAGTCATAGGGCAATTCTTTTTTGATGGGAGTCAATTCCATTTTGCAAATCTATTTTAGGAATTGATAGTTTAAACTTGACTTAACAATTCGACTTGTATATATTTGTACTATGATTGGCAATGTATTTAAGTGTGGTTGCTTTTAAAATGAAACTTTGAAATCCTACTTTCATATCCCATTGTTTTATTGTCTATGATTTCATATGCTTCCACATGCATATATTAAAATGAAAGAGTCGGCGATGCGTCCTGGAACGTCGCTATTAATCGACCAAATTGAGGGATGTGTGCGTGCCTGAGGATCGGGGCGTGACACAACCCTACTGAAACTACTTCCACTACAAGGGCATGTAAGTCCAACTTCTCTTTCTTCCATAAGGATTTCTTTTTCTTGGGCTTTCTGAATCGAAGCAATTCTTCTTGAGTGTATTAATCGGACGAGGTCTTGGCAGATGAGGTGAGATCTTCATAATGACTATTTTAAGAAACACCCTGCAGCCTCCTTCTTAGTTGTATATGAAGTACATGAAACTTTTTTAGAACGACCAAGCAGACCTCATTCCTATTCTAACTAATGCTGAACCACAATGTGCAGAAAAACTAGTTACCTCTTCCAATTTCTTTTCAGCTTCATTGGTCAAACGTCCACTTAAGTCAAGAGTTACCCCCTGAAACCATGAAAAGAAGTGGGAATGCAATAGCTAGATATGACGCTTATAATCAGAAAAGAGAAAAAAAAAAAAAAAACTAACCTCATCTTGAGCCGAATTGTCAAATTGTGGAAGTGTTTTCTTCTCCGATGCAGGGTCATCACTGAATCTAAAAATGACAGTGTTAATAATAAGCTGAGTGTATGCATATACCAATAGGGATAAGAATATTTGGCTTACTTGTCATCATAGATTCCAGTTTTCTTCTTGGCAGCTTTGTAAGCTTCATCCCTCTGTTTCTGCTCTCCAATTTCCACATATTCAAGCATATCAAATTCTAAAGTCAAACCACAAATTACAGCTGAAAAACGATCTTTAGTGACAAAGTTCCATGTTATTGGTTGATATAGCTAGAAGAATCACAGTAGCACAAAAAGAAGAAACTTTGGTCACCGCATCGCCATTTGTCCATGTGAAAACTTCTAAACACATCTTTAATACAGGAAGAGCCAGACCTTTGTGCTTCATAAGGAAACTATTAATGGATTAGAAGAGCGAAAAGAATCAAATATGAATATACCAATTCACACAAAGAACAGGGAATAACAAAAATCTGCTCATCATTTATACCTAACCATAGAGCTTTGTGAGTAGACATCCAACTCCTGTAGAGAAGATGTGTCAATGCGGTTGGCATGCCTCGATTGTTCTAGTGAAGGAAGCCCTGTATTTAATGCCGGGGAAGCTATCACAGAGAGAAGTGCACATATTTCACGAGTTAAATTTCGTGTAACTTCTCCTCCATAACCTCAACTTTCAAATCTAAACTAGAAACCATGCCAATAGTATTCAAAACCTTTGTTCTACCTTCATGCAACAGACTGGACCATGAGCTGCTAAGAGCTTGTTGAGAGTGGATGAACAATGGCTGGAGGAGTGTCTCTAGCTAGGTTTCCCACAAGTCTACTGGACAAGATTGAATCAATGGGACTACAACTAAATGAACAAGCAGCCTTATATGCCGGAATTCCATGGATCGGATATTTTCCATCAATGTTATAGCGACAGAATGAATATCCGACCATTTGAAAAATGCATCAGTAGTTGATAAGCCTAGCACATTATACCTAAAAAATTGAAACAGTGGTCTAAACCTTGTAAAAGAAATTTCTCACGGAAGAAAAAAGTAATGGCAATTTGTTAGAAAATAAAACCAAACATCCTTAAAGCAATCTATCATGAGTTTCCTGCCTAGAGACCCTTGAGGGAACACTAGTCTTGTGCACTAATCTACATGATTAGGTTTGAAAAGATAGTAGGAAACTAGAGGAAACTTCTGATATACGCGATAGAAAAAGTCAAATTATTGTGAAACTTTTGAACCCTCATTCATTAAGAGATTAAAAAAAGTACAATTAAATTAGATGCCTCATTTCGCCAATGCTAATATTTTTTCACCTAACATTATTCTAAACAAAGTACAATTCAATAAAATAGCACCATTTCATGACACTTTAATTTGTGGTTAGTACCATTGGAGAATGCTTCATATCAAATTGTTTTCAACGCCCCACCTCAAGTGTTACTAGTAAAAGTTTTACATCCTGCTTTAGTCTGTCTAAACCCCAAAAGACTTAGGTTTGACAATCTTTAAGAACATATATTTTAGCAAAACAAAAACCTTCTTATGATGTCCAAGAAATGTTTACAAATTTTTGGTGACCCTATTCTTTTCTTATTGGATCCATATCACGTGCCCCCACTTTTCTCCCTCAACTAGAAGGATGAGAAGGAAATGGGGAAATACTCATCTAGGTTAGTAAATATTCACACTTACCCACTATCTCTGACACCTTTCAACCAGTTCCGAATATCATTTTCATTTCGCTCTGTATTCCTTCCTTGCTCAAGTCAGTTTGAGATCCATCCGCCGAATTCAATGTGGACTTTGAAGATTTAGGAACCCCCTCTCCAAGAAGGCCGGTTTGCTCCACATTACTTATGGTCATTGCAGCCTTCAACTCACTAGGTAACATACAGAAAACAGGAGGAGACCAAAGGGAGTGTATGGCACGAAGTAATTGCATGACAAACATAATGAAGAGCTCAAATTCGTGCAATGATGGTAAAAGCATGATATCATGGATTAAACACATCTACAAGAAGAATACTTGCATACTTTTAGAAGGGGAGGTAGCATCCATGACAAATGCGATGCCATTAGATGCATAAAAGCTGAATTTCCGATGGAGCAACTCTGCAAATTCAAATTCCTTAAAGTTTCAAATAAATAATTGTTTTGCCATTCTACCTGGATCCATTGTTGGCTCAGTGGTTCCAACAACCAAAGTAAAACTTCTTGCTGCTATTTGAATCCTGTAGCAAGTTTGGATTAAGAATTCGAACATTTTCTAGTGTAGAAAAGGAGACAAGTTCAGGAAACCAAACATAAGTGATTACCCAGTAGCATAAGCCATTACAATAAATGCTTCTCCAAGAATATTATGTTCACCACGCAGAAGACAACCTTCTCTTTGAAGATGGGCCATTGTGTCAGCAATCCCCTTTAAAGGAAAGAACAAAGAAAGGAAGCAGAGACAATTAATGTCAGAAAAGCTAGAATGAGACACAGATATGCACTATACTAGTACTTGACATTTCAACCAACGATAGCTGTAAGTAACCATCCATTTAAGTAGTGTCCTCTTTTACTAAAAAAGCAATTCAATTCCAACTTCTTGGAAAAATATATCCTATTTGGCTAAGTATTTAATCCTCTAAATGCCAGATTTGTACAAGTATATTCTCTTAGTCACTCCTCTTCTCCTAACAAAAGCTAGAGTAGACATTCAGAGAGACCAAAGAAATGAACATTCTTTCTCGAGGCAAGGTAAATGTTAAGCATAACTACGATATTAACACTAAATCTCGCAGCATAGAGAAAACTAGGTCCAAATGCATCATAAACTTAAGCCCATTCTATACTTGTGCTTATTTACAATACCACCTCTATTCTGCCCATGTCTCAGTATTGTTCTGCTCATTGTTCTTTTCATGTTCTTCTTCATGCTCATGTATTTTTTTTTATACCTAGAACTATTTCTCTAGCTTGTATCTTACTTTTCAAAATGTAAAAACAACTATTTCAACCAAACTGAAAACTCAGAGGCCAAGTTTAAATGTATAGGAAGACACTTCATGTGCGGCAGAATGCTTTTATTAGCAGCTTTGGCTATCAAATAAATGAGGAACATACGTGCAGTCTTGCATGCCTAGCACTATTTGCTGAGGGATCCTACCAAGCAAGCATTTACTTAAAGGCATATCCTGTATAGATTTCTTAAATATATCACATCTCAGAATGATTAAAGAAACCTTAACGACGAAGGTAAGCAATGTTAAAAGCTCAAACAATTTGGTGATGATGCTGCCAGTAGCATTTGGAAAATACTTCATAAAAGGGCTGAATGCATCTAAATAGCGCCCAAGAACTTCCACAAGAACCGGTTCACTCCATTTCAAAGCAAGAAGTTGCTGAAGTAACCTTGCATCTCAGTTTTGAATCAAAATGTTGTTTAGTGATGGTAGAATATCACGTCTCTGACAGAAGAAAAGCACAAGTTACCTTCGAATATGGTGCACAATGTGAGCTGAACTTCAAAATTACCACCTCCAAATTCACCTAATCCATCAAAAACTGTGTTCACAACATTTTCTAAAGCCAACGGCATGCTTTCCATCAAAGCCAAATCCTGGAACAAGGTGATACAAACTGTAGGATCCAATCATAGAATAAAGCAACAACAAATGAAAAACAAGGAAAGGGGAAAACCCAATTTCTCTTCCTCCTCCCACCTAAGACAAATTTACGTTTTAGTTAGAGATATAAGATCTTAGTATAAACAGATCTTCCAATTATGAGCCCACCAGAAAGATCCAAAAACCCAGTCCCCATCCTGCAGTTTGACAAAGATTTAAAGAATAATAGTTTAAACCTTAAAGAGTTCAAATAATTATTTATTGGCCTTTTTTTGTTCTTTTGATTAAAACTGTAAGCTAGGTTTTGGAGGTAAGCTATTGCATATTATGTCATGTCCAATAACCAGCAATATGACAAATGCATAGCACGAAATTAGTAGAACCTAGGGTATTAACCATTAACTTATCTTGAGGCTCACTTCAGCATCACAAGCTCTCTCAAATACAGTAGACTCCCATCCAATCTTTTCCCTTTATTATTGCAAAAAACAAATGATAAAAGATTATGACCCCAACAATTCCCATAAACTCCCATAATAAAAGCCAAGTATGTTAAATAAACAATGTACTTGAAACAGGCTCTTGGCACTATTGCATTTGCAAATAGCCAAATTACTAGGAAAGAAACTCCATGAAGAATGTCCAAACCAAACCTAAGCAGGCATTAGAGGAGGCAAGGGATTCTTGATCATTGAGATGATTTTTTCAAATGCTTACACCCAAAAGTAGATTGTTGCATTGATCAATAATTCAACATCATAATATGGCATCCCTTATTATAACAAGAGTAGTGAACTATACAAGTCCTAAAAAATGTTTACAAATCGATCTAACTCTATGTAGAAGTGCATGCTCATAGCAAAAAGACATAAAAGCTGCACATTGATCCTATCCTATAGAGAAGTGCATGCTCATAGCAAAAAAATCAAAGAGCTGCACATCGATTCTACCCTATGTATAAGTGCATGCTCATAGCCAAAAAGAAATCCAAAAGCTGCACTGACTGACATTAGTTAACTATCTACACTTTCAAAAGAATTTGTTTCATCATATCGAAGTCAAAAAGCCATGCTTCATCTTGCTCATGTTTCATCATTAAGGTCAATTCTGCAAACAAACATAATGAGAGTATTAGAATTACTTCATGCAAAAACAAGATAAGATAATTGATGAAATCATTTGGTCACATTAAACAAGTATCATACCTCAAGCAAGGTGCCGCCTACGCATGAAGATGCTTTTCTCTTTCTCTTCGCCGCGGCACCCTTAATTTGAGTATTCGATACACCTTTTGGCCTTCTTTGAAGGAGATCAAATACTCGAATTCTATGACTTTCTACACATTCAGATTCATCACCTTCCCCCAAGAAATCAACATGATCTTTACCTCTTAGAGATTGCATTTTGGTTGTGATTTGAGAATAAAGACTCAACAAGGCTGTAGTTGCAAGCTCCTCTGTTACATCATGATTGGCACTACCATTCATAACACTGAAAGCTAACCGCATCAACCTCTTCAAACACAGTGTTTTTGATTTAACCACATCATGAGAGCACAATAAGTCCCATGTTTTGCAACTTTTATCCACCTCTTCAAAATATATTGCGATGGAATGCTTGTAACATTTACAACATTTGTCAAGATGCATAGAACATGCCTACATAACCATTCTTACATTTCAAATAACTTGCAACTACAAGAAATTGTAGAATCACTTGGACTAAAATGCACAATATGCTTTCATTCACTACTTCCGGTTCCCAAGATATAAGTATGTAAAGGCCCATCATTTTCTGATCGAATAACATATTCAAATAAAACATGCAAAAACTCAACCTGAAAATTCCTGTAAATGACATGAGTATATACTTGTGTAGCATGTTGCAAAATTCCACTATTTTCAACCACAATATGTGGCTTTCCTTGAGCACACTCAAAATCATCAACAATTTCATTGTTGTGCATTTTTTCAACTTACTTCTCATAATGACTAACAAATTCATATAAAGTTATCATCTTACACGCCATATCTTGAAATACATTATTTGTGCTCTCACTTCTTTATGTAGATCTAATTCCTACAAAAAAAAAAATCACGACCAAATGCAATACACCATTTATGACGTAGGTGATATAGATTATCTAACCACTTGTTCTCACCTAAACTCAATTCATAACACATAACTTTCCAAGTGGTCTCCATTTCAATTTCAAATTCACAATGATATAGAAGCTTGTGCCAATATTTATCACGAAAACTTAGCTTTCCAAGAAGATATGCAATATGATGCGTAGCATTTTTCTCAATATGCCATATACATAAATGATAATCATAATTCGAGAAAACGGTTCTAATAGCATTTGCTATAGCATGATCTTGATCAGTGAAAATGGTTTTGAGTGCTTTATTACCCATTACCTCCAAAAAAGATTGAAATGCCAAAAAAAAAAAAAAGGAGCAATAGTTTCATCCATCATAAATGCACAACCAAACAAAACATTTTTCCAATGATGATTCAAGCTAACAAAATGTGCACATATCATGTTGTATTTATTTGTACAATATGTAGTATCAAACACTACTACATCTCCAAAACTATCATAGTTCAACTTGGATATACCATCAAACCAAAAAACATTGGTTAGCCTCTGATCTTCATCCAATTGAAATGTGTAAGAAAAATTGATTACATTTGATTATAAGCAATTAAAATGGTTGATGAGCCTTGGACAATCACCTGCATCAATCAAATTCCTTCTTTTTTATTGTAATAAATTTTGACAATCACATAATGTAAAGCCAATGTTATTTGGGCCACTTGCTTCATCACAAAGATAAGAATATGCTTTTGTAGCCCTTATACCGGCCTCAATCATAGAAGTCAAAATACATTTGCTAGTGTCTGTAATGTGTCAATACGAGCATCTAAGGTGTTTTGCTTATCCTCAATGAAATGATGATTATGAAGATCTTCAAACTTGGTAACTTCCTAGACTCTATTTTCGATTTTAAATTTAATACAAGCCTGACATCTTGTTCTCTTCATTGTCCTATAAATATTTCTTTGTTCATGAGATGGGATTGGTGGAGAGTATCCTTCACAATTACATACAAATGTGCATCTTTGCAGTACTCTTTTACTATTGTTCGTTTTTTGTCCTTTTCATACTCCAAATCCTTTGCAAATTGCATATGCATTGTATGTATTATAGGCTTCATTCTCATTAGCAAACATCATACCAATTCCGAATTCAAATTATTCATTAACATTATGTACAATGATATTATCCTTTGAAACCTCTACAATTTGAGGAAAATATCTAATCATTTAAAGAAAAAAAATGAAGTAAATGCAAATTTAATTCTAAAAAGATGAAGTCATGCACATTTTGCCCGAGAATAGTTCGACTTTTACTAAAAGTGAATGTCAAACACGAGTTTTGGTGTCCACCGACATTGGGTTCTTCATAATTACAACCTCATAATCACTTGCAAAAGCCTTTTGGCCAACACATTCTGGTAACATAAACAATATCCATTAGCAAGTAATAACTAAAATTGAAAGCGAAATCAAAATAAAAGCAACAATTATTAGTCCAGATTACTAACAGCAAAAACATTATTCAACCTTACCAAGAACAGGGCAACATAGGAACTAGATTATCGAAAAGGTTGGATGCACTCCAAGAACAAAGGTAAACGCAAAAGCCTCAAGGTTTTCTTATCTGAAACTTATGCATCAACAATAATAACAATTGCAATCATAAAGAATCGAGGCTTTTGCCTTTACCTTAAAACAGAGTACTAAAGTAATGAGCATGACGAAAATTCCTGATGCTAATGTAGTATTCTCAATCTTGTCTCTCAAAAGCAACTACAAGAAATTGCACAAAGCTAAGCAGATAAAAGTTGTTCGGTTACATGGAAGCTCCTGTAAAGGCAACCAAAATAAAATGAGACTCATTGATTCAAAATGCATCATAATAGCCAATACCAACTAGAAAAAAAAAAGGTGTTTGACATGTTTGATTCAAAATTATACCTTACAATGCTTGGAAGACCAATAATAAGTAGGAAATGCATTACATTAACAAAATAACACCAATTGCAAATCAACCATGACAAATCAGGAGGGGCAAGCTATCATATTCATATTTCGAAAGTGCTGAATAGCATTCCATAATTGTTCGAAGAACATCTTGTAAGGTAATCGTTGCCTAGACTAAAGCACCGGCATTTATAAGCAACATAATTGAGTAAAACAAGGCATTGGCCTCTTCTATGACATATGTGCAAAGTTAAGTATACATTAATCTTCACGATCAAGAGGAGATGTGACCTTCACAAGAATCTCTTCCTTTTCTTGTTTCAACAGACTTGGAACCATTACCTAAACCAAACAATAATCACTTTTATCATAGTTATATCTATGAAAGAGTAAGCATAAGGATAGCATATGAGATAAGTATTGATACCATTTTCGAACTTAAATATCCATGCCTTATTGATGTTGCAAATGTCAGTGAACTCTTTAAGTAATTGAGACTGTGAAGCTTAGTCTTCTTCAGTTGCAATGTCCATCCTTAAGTGCACCACCATGTGAGGGACAGCCTGAGAAACATCCACGGCAAACAAGGTTATGAATTTTTTAGTGTAAATGGAAGCAAAGAAAAGAAAAAACATTAGAATATAATAAAATCTAATATGCAATCCAAAACTATTGTCAAATTAGTACCAATAAAAAAGAGTGGCAATTCTCAACCTCAACTAATAATGAGGAATGAGAAAACTCAGAACCCTAACATCTCCTATGGCATTAAACAACTCTCGTTGTAAAAATCAATGGATCCTACAACCAGTATTGATGACATCCATTCATCATACTTCATGTCTAACTAACAATAAGCAAGTATCATTTCTTAGGTTACAATCGGACCACGAGACGCACAAGCCCGTCACCATAAGTTGAGATAGACATGAGATTCCTCTCATAGCATAAAAAGTAGGAAAGAGGCTACAATCCAACTCAACCAATCACCACAAATGAATCAACCAAGTCTCACTTAACCAACTTCCCAGTTGAGATTTTCCCAAAACGAGTAAGTTATCTAATGCATAGTCCAGCGGAGTTTTGGCCAACAAATAAAACCAACATCAACCCCATTTGATAACTTCTCTTCCCACACATACCGAAATCGGACTCACATTGACACATAGCCACCCGCCAGCACAAAGCGAAATGATCTTTCACCTCATGCTTAAAGGGTACTTCTTTGCGCCCGCCCGAGCACAAAGTATATTCATGTCAAAGCAAAAAGATCGGTTCTTTCAACGAGGCAAGTTGCAAGGTTCCATTAAACCAAACCAAAAACAAAACAAAAACAAAAAACGAAAAGAAACACAAGGCGTGGCGGTAGATGATTGAATGAATCCACTTTCGTGCTCCCTCGCTACTTGTGCATTTGCTGGCAACTGAACAACCCATGCATTCACTGGCAACTAAACAACCCAACAAGATGCAAAAACAATCCATTCGGGATTTCGACTGCACATTTTGAAATCAGCCCATGAGAGGGGAGGAAGAAGGAAACTCATCGATCGAGAGAGAAATGCATGGACGAGTGCAAAACGAGAGTGTCAAGTCAGAGAGAGAGTCAACGAAATGCGACTAAAATTCAAAGAGAGAGGCGGTAGGAATATGATTCTTGCTCATCCAATCCACAGCAAGCAGGAATCCATCTCCAGTCTGCGCCTCTCCTTCTTCTCCACGCCGTCAACCCCGCCTTAGTCTGTCGAGATCTCCCTCACGACCAAGCAGCCCAACATCAGGGACAATGCCCGATCAACGGCGGGGAGCTTGGTGCCGCTCGGGAACGAAACCGAGGCCGCCTCCCTCTTACCGGAGAATGATGGCTTTGCGGCGGAGGCCAGCGGGAATCCTTCTCCAGCCCACGCCTCTCCTTCTTCTCTGCACCGTCCGAGATCTCCCTTGCGGCCGAGCAGGCCAACATTAGGGACAGCGCCCAGTCAGCGGCGGGGAGCCTAGTGCCGCTCGGGAACAAGACCGAGGCCACCTCCCTCCAAACGAAAGCTGATGGCTTCACGGTAGAGGCTAGCATGACAGGGAGGACGAGCAAATGCCAGAGATGGAAGATGCCAGAGGCAAATGAGGCTTTTGGGGGAGGGAGGCGGAGCCGGAGCCAGAGGCAAACACAAATATTCTGCTCAATCTCTAAGGGAACAATTAGAGGTGGAGGGGGTTGGGACCCGACTGCGACTGGTAAGGCTCCGACGTGTCGGAAGCAGATGACTAGCATGGCTTTTGGGGGAGGAAGGCAAAGCCGAAGCTGGAGGTGGACACAAACCTTGTACCCAATCCTCGCGGGAACAATCAAATGTGGAGGGGGTCGAGCCCCGACTGCAACTAGTGAGGCTCCGACATACCAGAGACAGATGACCAGCAAGGCTTTTAAGGAGGTGGAGGCAGAGCCCAAGGCGGAAGCGGAAGCAAAAAAGGAAACACAAGTCTTGATCGTTCTGTGTTTATTCTCCCGCGAGGAGAGAGAGAGAGAGAGAGAGAAAAAAAAATTGCAGAAAATTCAATTGAGGAGAGAGAATGGTCTTTTAGGTGGGAGTGTGTGTGACTTGTCTTTTCTTCTACCAGCAAGCCAAGCGAGTCCTTTCATTTTCCAGCGGGTCTCACATGACAGGTGTCGATATCTGAGTGGTATGTGCGCACCAGGTCAACGAATGACATGGCACGCACATACCACTGAATATTTTCTCTGCTGCGAATAGTAACATCCGACACGTACGAGTATTCTAGCTATTATTTGCACTAATTATGACACGTGTGGATTTATATGCCTCTGCTTAGGACTCGAGGGACTTAGGTTGAGAACAAGTTCCATCACGTATATAGTTAAAGCAAGGCATGGGCTTTGCTATTGATTTGTCATCGACATGTTTGGGATGAGTAATCATAAGGCTCCAATACGAGGCATCCGCCTATACGAGGTTTAGGATTTTTACTTATTAAGTTTTCAACTCACTGTTGTTCTTTAATATTTTTCAAGTCAATAGGTATGGACCCCTTATCTCTTCACTTCATGCGCTTTGGGATACCTGTAAGCATGGAGATTGCAGTGATAGATGTGTTTAAGGAGGACACTACTTTTCAACGGGTCATCACCACTGTCTGGGTTGACAAGAGGTACCGCGACCTTGTCCCACACTATTATTAGGCATGGTACGCATGGTTCGATGAGGACCTCTTCGGAGTGGTCCACCTAGACTAAGCGAGGACGAGGGCCGGCCAAACAACCCTATGGATGATGCCTAGGAAGTAGATCCTAGTAAGGAAACCATTTTTGGTTAGATCTCAGTAGAGAAGATAGGCTCCCCTTTGCAGCTTTTAACTCCTCTCCCGTTTATATCTTTTGTTCGCGGGGATGACCAGTCAGAACAATCCTAGAAATGAGGGCTTATAAATTGTAAACATTATGAGTAGATAAATAAAGCTTAGAAGTTATGCATTATGTATGTGCGAGCATTTCTCTCTGACCATTCATTATTTGGTAATTGATTGGGTGATTAGAGATTTCATGCTTCTACATGTGCTTAATGGAAAAATAAAATCAATAGGACAGCGACACCTCTTGGGACATTGCAACTTAATCCCGAAGCGAAGGAGAGTGTCGCATGCCCACGCTAAGGGTAGGGCAGGTGTGACATAAGGTATGACCTCAAAACTAAACTAGGCTCAATGTCACAAGAAGAATGTAATTAAAGATGATTGGTGGAAAAATGAAGAAAGACAGGGAGCTACTTCTGGGCAAGTAAAAATGAACGAATAAGAGTTAGGCTTATTAAGAGCATTAATTGGATAAGGTTAAAAGAGATGATGTACTAAATGGTATCAATACTAAGCTAAGTTCAATGTCTTTAGGAACATGCAGGTTAATATTATTGGTAGAAAATGAGGAGAGACTTATGCAATTTAGAGAATAGCTAACGACTCAAATATGGGCTTCTAAAAATATATATAGTCAAGTTATCAAAATGCTTATCAGCATATAAATAGGAAATTAGTGTCCATTCAAAACATTGATAAATCCAAAAATATTCTAAATCCACTAAAATTATTAATGAATAATATCGAATGCTAGGAAAATCTCAATTTAGTGAACTTAAACTTGAAAATTCTCAAATATAGAATTTGAAGCTTATCTGTCCACATCTTTAACTAACATAGCAGTAAATCAATTTTTGTCTCATTACACCATCAACACATACGTCAACCTTTTATCGTTTTAATTTTAACACATCGAACTCCCGGCCGATTATGGTATGGAAAATCATCCTAAATATTGTTACCGAACATGGAAAAATCCGGATGTCACACCAAGTGAGGGTCAAGCTTGCCGATTAGGCGAGGCTACGACCTCGCTAACATAGGCAAGACTGGGACCTCGCTAACATCAGGCAAGGCTCAAGCCTTACCGATCTAATGAGACTCAAGCTTGAGCTCATTGAATGTAGTGAGGCCCAGACCTCGCTGATGTCTAGCGAGGCTCAAGCCTTGTTGATCAGGTGAGACTCGAGCTCACTAACCTCGAGCAAGCTCAAGCTCGCTAGATCTGGCAATGCTCAAACCTTGCCAATTTAGCAAACTCGACCTTGTCGAAGGCTGGTGAGGTTCAACTTGTAGCTGGTCACTGACCGTTGCCATAGTTGGTGACTGCTGAAGAAGAAGAAGGAAGAAGAAAAAATAAAATAATATAAAAAATAATTTCAAATTCGATTTTTCAAAAATAAAAATAATTTTAAATTGGAATTTTTTAAAATTAAAATTAAAAGAATGCATGGAGGAAAATCTAATTAGATTTTCTATACCAAACTGTGAAAAATATTTTTATTTTTATTTTAGATTTTAGACAAACACTAGAAAGTATCGATATTTCTCTATAAAATGACTTCCTTAAAAAAAATTTCAGGAAAATGAAGAGTCAATTTAAAAGAAAATTTATAAAAAATTTTCACTAAATGTATATGGCATGAAAGTATTTTAGCGATATGATTTAAAAAAAAAATCATAAGAAATAAGTTCCCTAGATTTGGTTAAACGGCTCAAGTTGAGTGGGGTCTGGGTCGAAAAATTTGTATGATGATAAATGGGCCATAAATGGATTAAATGGGTCAATTTGGGACAAACTATTTATGACCATCCCACCCATTTGATAGGTCTACCTTTGACATGCTCAAGATTATTGATTGTTGACACTTAATTTTTTTGGCACAAGTTCAAATTTTGCACAATTGATTTTCTTCTTCAATTTAATTACTCCCCAAGACAAATCAATCTCCCAACTCAATAAACTTCCCAATGAATTTTGGCCACGACAATTAACGGGCTAGGTCAAATTTTCATCATCGCAAGCTTAACTCCATCAAAGTCAAAACCATTTATTCGAGTCCATCCATCGCCAGTACATTACAAATATATTAGTTTAATTAACTACTAATGCAAACAATCCTAATATATATGTGCATTTTAATTAATATTTTTTTAGAGGTCAAGATCGACCCCTAAATTTTTATATGCAATAAACAACTAATTATGTCGTCAAAATTTAGGTGTCACAGAAAGGAAAAATGGAGAGGAAATGAAATTGATTTTGAAATTTTTTTTAAAATTTCTATTTGTCCCTTTTTTCTTTTGATATTTTTTCCTTTCTTTAAATTTTCAAGTTTTTTTTCCATGTGTATACTAAAAAAATCCACATCAACTTTTTTCATTTGGCGAATTAGACAAAATTAATAGAGGGACTTGGTTGCTCCAATTTGACAATTTTGAGAATTTCATTGTACTATTTGAAAATTTTAGTACTCAATTGCATTTTCTAAAACTTCATGTGCACTTATTCTCAAAAGATAAAAAGAATGATTTTTGAATTTCAAGCTTTTTGGGTCAATTACTTTAGTCTAGACTATTAATCCACTATTAATCCCCTACAAGTCACGAAATTTTAGACAAGACTTCAAGGTTTTAGATCCATAGTAATGTTAGTTGTATGCCCCAAAGCAATCATGTAATAGTTACACATTAGGGAGTATTTAATGGCAAACAATTTTTATCATTCATCGTCCAATTTATATGAATGAGGTCCATAAGATCAGCTACAACTGAACATATTCTTAACGTGTTAAAAATATGTGTGACAAGTACCACCGCATTGGTGGCAACGATGGTTTGGGCTCTCTCCCCCTCACGAATGAGAGGAGTTCAAATCCCCTCACGGTCGCTTGAGATCTTAAGTGGGACGCCGGGAGTGATGGGTCCTCCTGCCTATGTGTCCCCCCAGGTTTACTCGCCGGCTGCCGGCTATACGAGGTTCCTAGGTCACCAAAATATGTGTGTGTGTGTGTGTGTGTGTGTGTGTGTGTGTGTGAGAGAGAGAGAGAGAGAGAGAGAGAGACAGGTTATAGTTATGTTGAATCTTTAAATAATTCCCGATCGATGGATTATTGAGAGGATATTGATGATTCTATTGAGATCGATATGTTCTCAAGCTTCACTTTAGTATTGGATACTAGAAGGGATGATGAATCACAAGTCATTGGATATTGTGATATCCGAGCTAGAACACAGGTGCTTGTCTTGGATAAGTTCACTGAACATGACATACATAGAACGATTGGCGACATGGAAGCTTTTTAACGAGGTCAATGTCTGATCGTTCATGCTTTGGTCAGGTGTAAAGATCCTTAGACCTGAGGCACAATGCTAACTTGTGTGTTGGATGGCTATGGTTTACAAGTGCATATATTGATGCTTCGTCGAACCGTCTTTGTACTTTATGGTCATAGTCTGTTCACATATGAAACCATAGGCGTGTGCAATATGGGATCTGTCTTCTTGTTATACGAGATTGATGTCCTATGCGATCTAATTGTAACATTGTATTGAAAACCTCGGCCGAGGTTATAACCAAGAATAAATGGTTCATATGTCAAATAATACATGTCAATTAGATTTGGGCATATGATTAAATTGGTGGCTTGACCAATAGTTCCATGGCCTTTGTTCAATTGGGACATGTGAGATAGAAGGATTGAATTACACGATCGTCAAAGCTGACAGGTTCATTATGTTTCGAGACATTTCACACTATTTGGATAGCCATGATATATTGCTAGATATCACTCATGGTTTGTAGGAACAAGAGATTGATCTAGACAGTCAGTTCTCTTGGTTGTGTTAATGTATTAGTACAAGTCCTAGTACAAGTCCTACTACTAGCTCAGTAATGAACCTAAAGATGTCACACACCATAACCAATTAGAATGACGTTTGAACGAGAGAGAAAATATTGCAAATGTGTTTGCAATTGAGCTAATCAAATTGAGTTGGGCTAGAAATAAAAGTTCTAATGAAGGGGCATCAGAGTTCACAAACTCTAAAACAGGTTTCAGACTTTATAGCCGAATCAAAGCTCTAACCATGTTCAAATTCAGTGACCAAATTAATAATCTTAAATGAGTTCAGAATTAATAGCTGCGTTAATGATCTAAAGTGAGTTCAGAGTTAATCACATCATTAATGATATGAAGTGAGTTCAGAATCAATAGCCAAATGAATGATCTGAAATAGTTTCAAACTTAATGGCTAGATTAAAGATCTGAAACGTTTTTCAGATGTTACGGTCACATTAAGTTCCGAAACAGTTTCAGAACTTAACGGTCACATTAATAATCTAAAACGGTTGCAAAATAAATGGGTAGTTTAATGATTTGAAATGGTTTCAAATTAATAACCAATTAATGCTCTAAAACAATTTCAAAAGTAACGTCCAAATTAAGTATTTGTGACAATTAAAATGTTAATACACAGAATAAAGACTTGTAACAATTACAAATAAATGTCTGGAATAATGCTCTATAACAATTACAGAGTCAATGCCCGAATTAGTGTCTATAACGATATTAGAACTTACGGTCGTCAAAAGTTACGGCCAAATTAATTCTAAAATGGTTTAGAGTTAATGCACAGATTTAAATGTGATATGCATTGTTTATAAAAGATAATACATAGAGCATATCACAAGATGATGTACGATCGACAACCGACAATCGATAAATTGAGAGTGTTGATACTGATCAACAAAACACTCACATGAGAACAATTACTAGCACAATTGAGAGCAATTACTAGCATAATTGTAGTTGTGAGATCTCTCAATTTCTCTTTTCTGCTCAACATGAGAATTGGTGGTGTGTCTAAACTAGAGGCCCTACACTTGTGAGGCTGAATCTGAAGAACATCAGAGCCTATGTAGAGATCAGGCATTCTGCATCTGAAGAGCATCAGAATCAGTATTACCAGAAAGCGTCAAATGTTTGTGGTCAAGAATCCAAGAACATCAAAACCGGTGTTACTAGAAGGTGTCAAACGTTCACGATCAGAGTCTAAGGAACGTCAGAACTACTGATGTGATGACATCAGATGTTCGTGCTCAAAACCCGAAGAAACTTCTGAACCAATTTTTAGAGCACGGTACAAGGTTAATATGATTAGCCCCTTTAGCTCTTCTATGCATTTTTGTTAAAATGTACGTAAATGCTATGAAAACGTGTGTATAAGTGTTTTTACTCCCGCTGCGATCAAACTTTTGATCTTTTAATTTACTTATACACATATGCTTGTTTATCAAAACAAACACCAACAAGTAAGACGTAACTAAGTACTTTGCTCAAAGTCAATACCCATTCAACCTTCTTTGCACTCAAAGGCTTGTATCTCTAAAATTATAGCATACCACATTGGCCCACAATGTCCTCTTTTCACTCGCATCTTCGATCCTATTAATGCATTCCGCACCATCCATTTTAATTCTCCATGGGTGGAATTTGGCCCGCTAATTGAAAATCTTGTCATTTCGTTATTCGGCATTCATTTTTTTCTACTAGATTTCTTCTACAACTAAGGATATTGTAAAATTAACACCTCAAGTCCGACAACAAAAAATTCCATCAATAAATGCTTCAGAGCTCACGGATTAATTGAAACTCCACTTGTTGCAGCCATTTACTTCGGAAATTTTTTACCCGGCTTCTCTTGCTCTATTAAAGGCCCCAACGAACTTGAAAATTGCAAGCTAAGCATCACGACGAGCATCATCAAGTCTATTTTCCAACTCTGTGGCTCGTACACTGATTCCAAGCGTAGCTTCCCAGGTCTGGCTTCTTCCACGATAGCGTCAGCTAATCCGTTGTACAAAAAATGATAATGTAGGGCCTCCATAAGTGAGCTTCCCAACAATATCTGTCTGGCTTTTTCCACCAAGACCACCCCCCCCCCCTTTTTTCTCTCCGCTTTTCCCCCCAATTCCGAGTCAAACTAAGTCAAGACCCTAACCCTTCAACATCTTTTCACCGACAAACCCTAATTACTCCGTCCTGTGCTGCTTTATGGGACAAGAGGTACAATTGATGAAGTCGAGCTAGAGGACGACCTCTCTCCCGCTCTCTTCTTCCCGTGGCCCATGTGCCTCTCTCATCTCATTTTTTCTTAGGATCCGCACGCTCACGTACACACTCCCTACTCTCTCCCTAGCTTTCTCTATGTCACTCTCAAACCCCCCCCCCCCCCCAAAAAAACCCCAAAACTTCTCTCTCTCTCTCTCTCTCTCTCTCTCTCTCTCTCTCTCTCTCAGCTTCCCCTCTTTTATTGCCATTATTCGAAGTATTTCCTTAGTGTAATCTCTTTATTTTATCTCGGTCGAGGCAGGACAATCGGTTGTCGTTTTCGCCAATGCAAAATTGGTTTTGTTTAGAGGCCAAATATACCTGTGACCTTGTTCTCCTCTTGTTGCGTTCATTCTCATTTTCTCTTTGATGCTTATGTTCTCGTTTACTGCCCCTAGGAGTTAGGAATAGCCTTTATTGTTGCATCCATGCATTTAGTTGCTTATACGTTCATTGCTATGCTATTAAGTGCCTCGTTCATCTTCTTTCGCTTGCTGATTTTGTTTTCCCGGCCATGAAATAGAGAGATCTTGACCTTATTCGAGTGCTTTTTTCTTACCCGTGATTGTGTATTAATCTAGCGACGATCTCCCATCATTCTAGTGTACTCTATGCCACTTTACATGCGTTGAACAGCAAGTGTTCACCTCTTTTGAGCGGCACTTAACTCCTTGCATATGTTTCGAGCCACTCACGGGCCCTCACGATTCAAGTGTGCATTGGGGCGTGTTTCAAAGTGTTTTAATGTTATTTCGAAGTCTCAAAAGACTTAATTTTTGTTTGGTGTTGACATTAACCTAGTTCATCTTGTCATTTATAATGTTTATACTTATATCATGTTTTAAATGTGTGGTAGAAGTGTTGGTAGTCGCTATCGGATTTTTCGGTGAACTTCTAGCCCTTTTGGACCATAAATGAGCACTGAGCGCCAGCTTTGCAGTGCGTTTAGTGTGCTGCACAGCAGACTCCGGGACCCATTATGGTTCATTTGAGGGCTCTAGGTGGTCTGGGAACGATCCTTTAAGTATGTGCTTTTGGGGTCAAAATCGCATATTCAGCCTTTTATAATGGCTTAATTCGTGTCCCCATGGTCTATTCATGGTTAATCGACATGTTTATTGTGATTTAAGCGTTTAATCATGCCATCTTTAGAGAAGATAGAGAAAGGCTCACAAAAGACATGCTAAATGAAAAACACGGGAAATTGGCATTTTGAATGTCTATATTCTTGATTAGTTGCATATCATTATAACTCAATATAGCATGCCTTTGGCATTTTTTTCTTTTTAGTGTGAAATAGGTGTTAACTTATTTATTTTAGGTGTAAATGAAAAACGACAGAAAATGATAAAAGGTAAAAAATAAGAAGGGTGAAATTGGCACTTAATACAAAACCATGCTCTTAAAAATGTTCCAATTCTTAATTAGTGACATTTCATGTTACTAGTTACCTTATTGTCAGGAGAGATCAAGGGCTTCTCTTTATTTGTTTATGAGTAGTCAAATCTTACATCTAATGTTGTTCAAAAAAAAATGTTACATCTAATGACGTGACGTGAGAAAAAGTGACTTGTGGGGTTTTAATTAGGAAGCACATTCTTCTAAGCAAGTGACATTTATGCCTCTATTCCAAGAAAAATGGCATCTTTTTTATCAAGGTTCATGAGTCGATTTGGGAGAAAATTAGAGAAAATCAATATTGGAAACTTTTATTTGATTTCGATTATCACGGGATTTTATTTTAATTCTTGTTGTGATATTGAAAAAATGGAATATGTTCTATGAATTAAGGCATAAGATACACTATATACCGCGAATATTATACATGATGTTGAACTGATGTAGGAGTTGTAAGGATACATTCATGGATTAGATATAATGAGATATTCATGCCTTATAGCCTTATAGGTGCGTTACGTGGAAGAGAAAAATGTATATGAAAAAAGAACTGATAGTGGAAGAGAACTATTTACCTAACCCGCTGACATATTTAAATTGTTGATTCATTGATATGATATGTGATGCAAGAGAAAAATATGAGGTTTGTATGACGGTGATAATTGTGTACATCAGTAGAAGAATATCCTACGTTATGAAGGCCTAATATTAACATGAGGCAGGAAAACAAAGAGTTATATTATCGAGTTTTCTAAGCACATAATAATAATAATAATAATAATAATAATAATAATAATAATAATAATAAATGTATTTTTATTGTTAAAGAAAGGTACATATGAAATAAGTTCATTCAAAAAGTAAAAAATAAGAATAAGTAAAATATAAATGGTCTATGTAATAAAAAAAATGCAATTTACCTTCTATTGTTTAAAGATGTAATTGCAAGTTTTAGATAAGAATAACATTGTTGTGATATTAAAGTGGTCGGAGTTATTTATTACATTAATATCTTGTTATAATTAAAAGAAAATTTCAATAAATCATGTTACAAATTAGCTATTATTTATTAAGATCCTTTTATTTTTCAAACTAAGTGAATTTATTTGTTCAATGTAATTTTTTATTGTACTAAATCAAATTACTCGAATAAAATTTGTTTGTCTTTAATTAGCAATAACATTAGTAACACGTAAATTTAGAGTGGGATTTTAATTTTTATTGTTTTTCTATTTAAAATTTTTGTATGAACGACTTGACTCTAAGACCTCAAAATCAAGTGAAATCTATTCATGTAATAAATGATCTACTCTAAAATCATAAAAAATTAATATTTCAACTACATAAAATTTTTAATCATGTGAAATCGATGAAAATAAATAGGCTACTTTTGAAACTCTAAATGTACTATTTCTTTCTTTTCTATTCATCTGATCACTTTATAGATGATATAATTATGTACCGCACATAATATTTTAAATTAAAGCCTGTTTCCTTAAATTCATCGATTTAATTTTTTGGAGGATGTTATTTCGTTTAATAATATATTTAAACATATATTTATTGACATTTCAAGTTTGCACTCAAAAACTTTAAATTACATAGAAAAACACAATGTTTGTGTTACAAAAATTAAAACCCATTAACTTCGTCCTTATTCATTTTTTCAAAATATTATAATAAATAATAAGCAATAATTACTTTTATGCATTGAATCTAATTATTTGAGTAAATTAAGAGATAATTTAAATTAGATATATCTTTAGTTTGTTATATTTTTGTTTGTTTTTTATCAAAAGGTTTTCTTTATTTTCTACTATCGTGATTCTTTTAACATAAAACTATAATATATAGGAATATATCTGAATATGTTTTCTTGTCATCTACTTTTTCAATTTAAACTCAAATATATTTTATTTGGCCGAATAAACTCAAATATTTTAACCGTAGACAAAAAAAGACAAAAGTTGTATTGTGCAAATTATAGTTCATGAATTTCTCCTTCAATGTAATTTTCTCAATATACTACATTTAATTATTTTAAGTAAAATAAATTATGTATGATTAATTTATTAAGAGAATGTGTATTTAGTCAGTTCCACTTTTGTTTCTTTTTTTGTCAGGGCTACTTTCTTTAGCTTTAATATAAAAAAAATTTGTTTATTATTCTGTCGGTTAAAGTGACTTTGCCGAATAAACAAGTTGCATCAATAGTAATTGCACACAAATAAATCTGCACTGTGAAAATGGAAGAGAAAACAGTGTGCCCAATTTAAGAAATCGGTACAATCTGCAATTCTAAATGAAACAAAGAATTGTCCTGACTCCTCTCCTTTAGTAATGAAAAGACAATTGAAGAGACTTGATAATGCGATCTTGGTTCTCTCACTTTTTGTCTTTTTTTTTGGGTCAAAGATGCAATCTTGGTACCAAAGGGACAAACTTTGATTCTTTGTCTAAGGCCATTCGAGGCCTTAAATGGCTTAATTTCAAATCAAATTGTCCAACTTTGCTTCTTTCCATTAGAACAATTTAGGAGCATTAGGAAAATATTATGTTTTTGATAATAAATTCTGCTCATAAATAATTTTTCTTATTCTGTTTCCTATACGAATTTTTAAATATTCGTATAATTTCAGTAATTGCACAGAATTTCTATTCTCGAAATAAAAAATATACAAGAATGCGTTTGGTCTCAAACTTTTTAGTAACATAAAATTTCACTTAATTTTTAATAATTTTCTGAGATTTTATTTTTTATTTTATTTTTTCTTTCTTTTCTTCTTCCTCCTTTAGCCGATCACGGGGTCTCGGCCAACAACATTGCTGACCTTGGGAGAGCCTTGCCAAAGGTTCATGAGGCAACAAGGCTCTTGCGAGATCATTGGACCTCATCTCTAGGCAGTTGTTGGCCATCACCAAGCCTATGGACCGGCTAAAAGAGGAAGAAGAATAAAAGAAAAAAAAAATTATTCCAAAATTGTTCTCAAGAATAAAGAAGTAACTTTTTTTTTTTTTTAATTACGTTCCAAATTTGTTTCCAGAAACAAATCTGTTCTCGAGAATAGAAAAATTAACTGATGTTAATAAACAAATTTCCATTCTTTTTTTTTTTTTTTTTTGTTCCAGGGAACAAAAAGCAGAAATAGCTAAGAATTGATCAATTACCAAACAAGCCCTTAGGGGCCAAGCTTGATCTTGATTCAATAGCACAATTGTCATTGAGGGCATTGAAAGATTGATCATAAATTGAAGATATTTAGGTTATGACGACCTGATTATTTCTTACCGTCTCAATGACCAAAATTTGTAGTTAAAATCTTAATAACTTAAATCTTACGAGACTTAATGTTTTATGTTCAGAATTTTATCTATCTAAGTCAAGTATGTTTTGAATGAAAGTAACTATCATTTTCGACCCAAAAAAAAAAAAAAAAAAAATCTTACGAGACTTCGCATTTTGGAAGTTCTTTGATTGTCAAGAACTTCTCGACAGCAACTCTACAAAATTTAGAGCCTTTGCCTGTCTATCTCAAAATGAATAAAGTGGCCTCCTACTTTTAGAAAGAACGGGAGGAATTTCTCATCCTCGCGATTGTTTCTGATTGGTCAAATTAATATTGTCAATTGACAATTTTTATATTGATCAATGTTTTACTCTAATTTAAATAATTACCAAATCCATTTCAATTTTCATATAGATAAATATTTTTAATTTAATTTTAGCCCATCCAATCGACCGATATCTTCGTTGAAGTTTAATTATCTCTCTGTTCTGATTTTGCTCAAATCATTTGAATTTTGGACAGTCTTGGCGCACGCGGAATTTTGCCGACATCTCTTTTGGCATGCTCGCCAATAATTTCATTACTGAAAATTTCAGGACCCAATGTTAGATATTAAAGACTATAATCGGAGCAAATCATAACTAGAACATGGGATGGATTATCTTAAATACGTGTAGTTAACATTGTTATCAACTTATCACGTCGGTAATCAATGTGGTAGTGCAAAATTTCCCGTGTTTATATTACTTTAAAGTAAACATGGCAATGAATGTTCATTCTATTGTCCTTCCGCCGTGGCCAACAATGCTGACATGATCGGCCACCTTCACCACCATCGTTGTCTTGTTCAAGATACCACACAACCTATTTTTGGCCCAATGCCGCCTTGTCGACGCCGGTCGACCACCACCTCATTTACGTCTCCCCACCAATGTCACTACCACTGTCATCATTATCGCACCGCCTTGACCACAATCTAATGCTATCATCGGCGATGTCATTACCACAAGTTTCATCGCTAGTCCACCGCGTCACGATTAACTTCGCCCATCGAATTATGGTCTAGTCTTATGCAATTTTTATCATAATTTATCAAATCCCTACAAACTTTATTTTTCATCATTTGTTGATTTTTCTCCTCCTTCCACTTTAACCAAAACTATTACTCTGTTTGTTTCGTAGAAAATTAATGATTTGAAAAATATTTTTCTAAGAATGGTTGCTTGTACTACTTAAAAAATAATTAATTAATGGAATTTTTTTATCATCTATAAAAATATTTAGGCATAAACTATTGTAGATAATGAAAAAAAAAATCCATTGACTACTTATTTTAAATAATACAAATGATTACTTTTAAAAAATATATTTCAAATTGATCAATTTTCGCATAATAAATGGAGTGGGAGCAGCTAAAGATTTTGTGATTGAGTTCAAGGATAGCCCCTCAACATGGGCAATACCTGAAATTAGATGACCAACATGATCTGAGGCCCAATTTGTAACATAATATTCAACAGATAAACTGCTTGTGTTGGGCCACTTAATTTATGAGGCCCAATTTGTTGCCCTTACTGTTAATTAGATTGTCTCTCTCTCTTTCTTTTTTTCTGATAACTGTTTTGGGCCATTTACCACGTAACATGTTGGGGCCATCCAATAAATCTCTTGAAACGATGACAAAACCTCTTAGAAATAATTTTTGGGCCATCCAGTAAATTTCTTTCACCTGATTCTTTATTCTCGCTGCAAACTGAGTTGTTGAAATATTCTAAACCAAAACTAAGGTTCTGTTCATTTCAAGTAAAATATGATATTTTTTGGAACATTTTTTCCAACAAAGTCATTTTTCAGGAAAACATAATTATTTTTCAGTGTTCGGCTGAAACTTGGAAATGAAACAAAAAATATTTTGCGTTGGTTAGTAAGAAAAATCTTTTTCTCTACGCACTCTTTTTTTAAATATTTTTAAATATTTTATTTTTTAAATCCATTTTAATTATCTTTTATTTTTAAAATTTATCTTCTTTTTATCTTTGCTTTTTTCCTTCTCTATGTATTTTTATCTCCTTCTTCTTTGACTAGTCGTTGGCCACAACAATGGTGACCGGTGCTAAGCGAGCTCGAGCCTCACTAACCTCTAGTGACCTCGAGCGAGGCTCGAGTTTTGCCCAGCTCAACAAATTCAGTGAGACCTAAGCTCACCAAATAGCCTCAAGAGAGCTTGGGTGAGGAGAGGCCAGAGCTCGCCTAGCGCGGTCACCAGGGATAGGCCTACGAAGAAGAAAAAAAAAGGAAAAGAAAATGAAAGAAAATAAAATAAATTTTAAAATAAATTTCTAAAAATATAAAAAAATAAAAGGAAAAATTATTTGGTGAAAGAAAGTGGAGTGAAAGAATATATGGAAAGTGTTTTTTTCTTTTTTTCAAAAGTGGAAAACATTTTCCCCCATTTTACAATACTTTTTTGCGTTGATGGAAAATGTTTTACCTAACTGGTTCATTTTCTATGAAATGAACAACAGAAAATTCAAGAACATCTTCCTAAAAGTTATTTTCTATGTCATTTGTTTTGCAAAAAATATTTTGTGTGAAAATATTTTCCTCATTTTCTGGTATTTGGTTCGTTTAGGAAAATAAATCAACAAAAAAAGTTTTCACACCAAAGTTTAAATTCAGGAAAATGATTTCTCCTTTTGAAAGAACCACAAAACATTTTCCAAAAACATTTTAGTCTTATGGTCCTTAATTAACAAAACACTTATTCTTACAAATTAATTTTAAAAAACATTTTTTAATTTTTTTTCTTTCTTTTTGTTTTTCTTTTATTTGTCTTCTTCCTATTTTTTTTCGTCTTTTCGTCTTTTTGTTTTCTTTTCCTTTCTCCTTCCTCCATTTGCCATGTCCTTAACGACAGCCTACAGCTTAGCAATTGACCATGATGCAAGCCGACAAGCTTGAGGCTTACTTGATCCTGATGAGCTCAAGGCTTATTGGATCCAAGCAAGCTCGAAGTCTGCCAAGGCTGGTGAGCTCAAGCTAGCATGTGGCCATCGCCAGTCAATTGCAGTAGAGGAAAGGGGAAAAAGAAAGAAAGAAAAGGACAAAGGAAAGAGAAAAAAAAATCTTTTAAAAAATGATTTTTTTTCAAAAATAAAATAAAATAAAAGGAGAAAATGGAAATAAAAATAATTAAAATTTATAATTTGAAAATTTCTTAAAATGAAATCATTTTCCAATGAAATCCAAATATTAAAAAACATTTTTTGATCGTATATCACCAAATAAAAAAAATTATTTGTATTCTTGAAAAATGCTTTATATGAAATCATTTTTTTTATCATTAAGTTTTGTACGAAAGAAAGCACTTTAATATGAACATTTTAATTGGGAAAAAAAGAAGAAGAGTAAGTCTATTTTGAAATCAAAAAAGAGTCCATAAATTGCGCACAAAAGAGTTTTAGAAAAAAATCATTTTCATAGTATCACGCACATTAATAATAAAAAGTGGTTGGTCTCCTCGATTATAGCGAAAAGTAGTAGCAAAAAATCCTGGGAATATCACAAATCGGCCCTGAGCAGAAAAAGAAATACGAAAATAACCCATAAAAAAAAAAACAAAAGGAATTTTCATGCACACTAAAAAGTGTATTAAAGTGCAGAAAAAGTGAGCGTAAAAAAGAAAAGTGGCTGAAAACCGTCTTGGTGCCGAAAACATTGAACTTCGGACGAACTTTTCATATGATCCTGCCGCCCTCCCTAGATCAAAAGTTATAAGCCATTGAACGATGCAATGCTCGAACACTTGTTCCCGGATCTCTTTATTCATCCGGTCTCTATAGAAAGTAATGAGTAATTTGAGGGCTAATTAGTCATCATTCGAGCATCTAACTAAACCCGTCACTCCACATCCGATGTAACCCCGCGATATCTCTCGACTTCTCATTCAAACCGGGAACGAATCGCACCAAGCCCGCTGCCTAACAGTCGTCGCCCAATGCCATTTCACGAGAGTGAAAAAACCATCGATGAGAACCCAAGATCATCATGCCTTGTGGGGACCGAATTGCTTGACTAGTAGCTCATGGCAAAAGCAGCGACATCCCACAAGACGCTCCCTTTGCGTCAACAGCGGCCGAGACTATGGTTGCAATGTAATGAAGAAAGCATGATTACGATTGCACTGGGAATTAGCTTTGTATGTGCATTGAACGGCAAAACGGAGGACTTGGTCACGGAAAATTATGTCTTCCTTTGGATTCATTTGACGCCCTCATTCAAGAATGATTATAATCCCTCCCCAAGGAATAATTGCTGTCTTGGAAAAAAAGACCAATCAGAGGTAACTTGTGATGGCAAACCAAGGTCATAATGGCAGAGACTTTTAAGGCGCAGAACATCATCTGTTTTAGGGTTGTAGGGGCCAGAAATCTTCATGGCCCTATATCATCTCCCTCCCCAAACCAAAGATTTGGAGGAGGTAGGGAAGACTTAAATTGATTTTTTGGGGGTGTTGTCCCCATTCATTTGGCATTCCCCATTTAAGCCCCCAAAACTTTACCTAGGGTGTCATATTTTATTAGGAGGAAATCATCTTCTGAGTGTATAAAGTCCATAGTCAAAAAGATGCCCATCAAAATAATGAATCAACAAAGATGCGAAGTTGAAATTGGGGCAAAGGACCCAAATTGATATGAAGTTTGATACGATTGTAACTCCACATTGTCGGCAAGATTTTTGTGAGGATTTTATTAATGCATATTCTAGGAGCACGTTGTTAAGCAATTGAGAAGCAGTTTAAGTGCATTAACTATCTCGTATAATGTCAAATCACAGCTTTGAAAAGTGAACTATTTCTCCTTAAATATGCTTAACAATTGTCTCGAGAGCACAGTTAACAGAACCCATTTTATGATATATGCACAGATTGTCTTAGATGCATGGCCTAGTATGTATCCATTGTATGATTGATTTTGCATCGAAGAATAATATTTGGGACATACTGATATAGATTAGGATTTTTATTAGGTCCATTGCCATTGTAAGAAATAACTAATGTGCTCACCATTGGTTTAGTGATATGTGGAAGAATCCGGTTACAAAACTAAGTCTAAACACATATGTCACCACACTTTACTTAGCAACATCTTATAGATTTGTAAACATCTCTGCAAGTTAGGTTGTGGCCAAATAAAACTCTCTATGGACAGATGCGTTAGAATATTCAAATATTTTATTTCACATTCATCTTGTAATTTAAACTTTTAGAACAGTTGGTGATCGCTCCAAAAAATTTCACATGATATCATAGCAAAGAGGTCTCACATTCAAATATTTCAAGCTCTTATTTGCCTCCCAATTTACATACTTCCACGTCTGGTTCAAGTCAAAATTCAGCCTACACGAAAGAAGGAATATTAAAATATGTAACTATTAAAGCCATCTTCATTTAGTAATTTAATTTTCTAAAATAAGTGGCGGTGATCTTTCAATAGCTTACAACCTGAAGGGTTCTAGTCGGAAAACGAGAGGTTTCATTAGAGAGAGGGATACAACCGTCCCTATAAATGGTGGAGGAAATATATGCAATTTGAGCCATAGAGGAGTCACAGTGACAGCCACGAGGACAAAGCACGTTCCTCAACTGCCAAAGATTCGAATAATGTAAGAAGAGTTATTAAGAAATAATGATTAGCACTTTCTAATTTCAGCATAAAGTTATTTTGTCGTAAGACGCAAATCATTTTCTCCGGTTAACTACCGGCACTAGTATGGTAGGATTGTCCTGAAATCATATTACTTAACTCACACACACTAATATAATATATCTAGAGTACCATGTTAACATAAATATCCACACTAATTCAATAGTTAGCAATGGGACAATTAAGTAGGGATGAGCAATGGTCGAGTTACACTTCCAGTACTAGACCGAACTGGGTAGTTTTTGGCGATTCTTGGTTCCATGTACGGGCTGATCTGTCCCGATTGAACTGAAAGATTTTTTTTTTCCCCACAATTCTTGTTATAACAATTCCTAAAAGATGACTTGGAGTAAATGCCTGAAAACCCTAATAAAAGCAATGTTCATTTGGATATCTATGAGTTTATACGAAATGAACCTAGGATCCTGCTATGCCTATGGAACTAATTCCTTTTCTTAAGGCTTACTTCAGGTCACATGTTATTTTTTAACAATCCTTTTGTTGTGGTTTACTTCCAAACAAGTGCGAACATGATGATCGCCTAGGCACAATAACCCCTCTGAGGACGACAACTCACATAGAGCGAGACACACTTGCAACATTGCAGGAAATGGAAAGGAGAAAGAATTTTATCCGTTAGTTTTTGGCCCCACCTGAAAAATGGACTTCTAATTCCACAAACCTGAAACTAATCATATTTGATCATATTTCAAGTTTCAAGGTGAGAATCGATCTATCTTGAAACCAATCAATCTTACAAATAATTACTCCCATCTCATTGTGAAATCGCGAGAGAACTTGCTATCCGAGTTTGTCTAACTTATTTGGTCCGAACCTCGTTGATTTGGAATTCTAGAACCAGTTACTTATTTCAAACCAAACCCATGCATTGCCCCCGCCTGCAATCTCACACAAAGGGTCATGATTCATTTGGTTCCGCTTTGACACTAAATTCAAGTATGCAAAAATGGTAGCCCCCACCATCGAAGAAGATAAGATAGACGCAGAGGGAAGCAGTGTCAGTTCTTGGCTGGAAGAATAATGAAGAGCACCTGAGGGCTGACACATTCTTACCCCCCACGCCACTGTACGTAATGCAAGGGGCCGGGGCCGTTCTACGGACCACCGAAGACTGGATTCCCGAATTGTAACCAGCTATAACCCTCTGTAAAACCTCGCAATTTGCGTACAAACAATCGTAACCCGCAAAAAAATTCAAAAGATTTGATGATTAACGGGCGAGATTTACCATTTTCAATTGTCCGGCGGTCATCGACCGATCGATTGGAGGTCCGTTTCTAAAGGATCTTTAGAAACGCAGGAGGTGGAAGAGTATGAATTCGAATGACTTCCGAGGCGGAAAAAGAAGAATCGCATATGAACCGGAATGATTCCAATGTCCAAGTCCTGGGACTTCATTTCCCAATGGCTCGAACTGTCCTTTTCAATCCCTCAGGCCACCGCCCATCATTCCCCTTGATTTGATGCCTTTGTCCCTGCCCCCCTCCCCCCTCCTTTTCCCTTTTCCCAGCTCCCTGTTGTTTAGAAGATGATAAATTAAACGTTATTTCAAGTATGATTACGTTCGCCATTATCATCATCATTGTTCTAGATCGTACATAACTTATTCTCAACATTATTCTCAGTTCGGCATCGCTTGAAACAGTTGAATTGGTTAAAATTTGATTTTACGGTCAATAAGAGCATGGTGGGAATCTAGAAGGGGAATTTACATTTTCTAAAACGTGAATTCATTATTCAGAATTAAACTTAACCTCAGTTGTCGCCAAAAACGGTCTTCGTGTTTGGACTCAAGATGTTGGCATTTGAACTTGAGAGATTCGGGCTCAGACCTTAGACCTTGGCCTCCAAACTCGGGACTGTGGAGACCTGACCTAAACATTTGCCCTCGAACCCATGACATGTAGAGAAAAGAGAGGCCAATCGTTATTTTGTATTTTGAGGGTGTGTTTTTGAGTAAGAGAATTTATAGCGAATTAATTTTTTAGACTTTCACCCATTTTTTTGGTAAGATCAGTCAACAAAAAACTATATACAATCAAAGGGAATATGCATGCTTAAATTTAAGAAAACAAATTCCCTAACCTGAAAAGAAAAAAACATTTTTCTGAATAATTATTTTCATTTGTCAGGAAGATTTCCCTAAAATAAACAGGCCCTAAACTTGTCAATCTTATTATAATCCTTTTTTGATCGAGTTCCTGAGATCTTTCCATTGGAAGTTCGGAGTCATCAAATAAATCAATACTTTAGATCGATCTATTGTTACCATGTTGTGGGAAAATTACTATTTGCTTCTCTAAATTTGTGGGAATTTTCAAACTCTCCCCTCCCCCCAACCGGGGCCCCCAACCCTCTTAATTTATTTCAATGTCGGCCTTAGCAAGGGGTGGATCTTTCCTGTGCCCAGTCAAAGGAAGTAAACCAAGCAATCCAAGTAAGCCGACGGTTGTGGGCACTTCTTTAGCCTTAAAAGAGAATAGCCTTTCGTTCTTGTCTTATCTGCTCGGTGAGGAGTAAGCACGCGTGAAGACTCATGATCCTCTGGACTAACTAGTCACTTTCAAGCTGAAAGTCATTCTAGAAAGAAATTTGCTTGTCGAGTTGGTGCAACCTAGACAAAGGTAGATCGGTCACACCACTTCAGAGAGTAAAGACGGATCATGCATTCGTAGTTTATACATCCATAAAATTTCTCCTTATTAAAAAAAAAAGAATTTGTTTGAAGTTTAGATTCTTTCGATTATATCAATCTTTCCATTCCAAGTATGACTATGAACTTGTAGATGACATTTAAAAAAATTACTAATAATTCGAATATTTCTATGATAATTTGAAATTTCTATATCATGAGAAAGATACTGACGTAGAAATAGAAACAACTAAAGTCAATCGCCATTTGCTCTCCCTCCCCCCCCCCTTCTCTCTATGGCACATGGCCAGCAGCAGTGGTGGCTTCTACCACAATGCCATACCTTGACCCCTTTCCCCACTCTGTTCTCAGGATCTCAGCATGTCTCTCTTTCTACTTTCTATTTTTCCCCATAATTAAGATCTATATTTTCTTCGACAATTAATGTGTGGCACCCCCGAACGGCCCCCGATCAGATGGGGTCGCCACAGTTCGCTTATATTTCTCTTACTTGACCTGAAGGTCTATCAATCCTGGGGGTTTATATCTTTTAGATTGGTCCCTGCGCAATTTATATGGTGGAAGCGTATCCAACAACTCCCTTCCCTATATTCAGAAAAGATGCACATCAACTAAACACATTTATAGGTAAAAGCCGAATACTTTTATTTACATAACTAGATGGACATCATCAGTCGGTACATCAAAATGCCGTAGTCTTCTATACTCGGCTATACTTTGAAAGATGACCGACATTTCCAACAGTCGTATACTTATAGTTCATCGATCAGTGTCAGCGTCCAAAAGTTCCTTCATTTGCTATCCTCCTCCTCACGGTCATATCCAACCACTCGATCCATCTACCGGTGGCAGTGGCAGCAAAGGTATCTTGTCTAGTCTGAAATGTTAGTCCACAAAATGGGTGAGTACAACTACTCAGCTGTAAAAGATTCATCAAGCTATTCAAGCATTACCATTAATATCCAGATTCAAGTATGGTAGACAAAAACAAGAAATTAGAGAATAAGTATGTATCATGAAATCCTTCAATGTAATGACAATGTAGTCCTAATGTGTAGTGCAACATATCCAAGATAGACAAATCTCAATCATAAGGCCAAACTGAAATATCACGTCCCGTTCCATGCCATACACTCAGTCTTATATCCAGACCCCACACATTTATAGTAGAATCATTCATTTTATCATTCAAAAGGTTTCATCCCCGGAGGACCAATGTTTGCGTCCCTCCGGCATTCGCATCCCTCCAAGCATCACGAAAGCCTCCGACATTCAGCCCCTTAGGGCCACCAGGCATCTAGAGCGAATCACGCCTTCAGGCATCTCGTACCCCACCTGGCATCACGAGGAACCTCGGGGGCCTCCCATAAAAATGGTTACCTCGGCCATCCGGAATTACGTACCGACTAGCATATTGCCGGGCATCCCAAAGCTCCTGGGGAAAAACCTCCGGCATTCAGCCACTTAGGGCCACCGGGCATCCACAAGGCATCGACTCACTCGATCCTTTGGGCATCCCGACTCCCGGGGCATCGTTGACTCGAGGGTCCAACGGCAACAATTTAACATTTTAAATTTACAAGAATCCTTTCAAATGCCAAGAACAATCCATTTCATGCATTCGCTATCCAATCTTAATATTGCACAAATATCCACAACCAGTACCATCATATAACATAACCATTATGTTCACTTTTGGGACATTTTGTGAAAATTCGAAAATAGAGTAACTCGATTTTACCATGCACAGTTCTGGTAAATATTTTGAAATAAATACTAAATGGGCTCGAAAAATTGTGAAATTTTGACATGTTATCAATGAGACCTTAAGGAAAAATTTTCTTGAAGAACACTAAGTCAAATTCCTTACATATCAAGAGTAACAATTCCGGTATTCCTTATTAACGTTCTGTAAAATTTCCAGATATAACATTTCCGTATAAAAATCATTTTGTCGACCAAATATTGTCCATTTATGCTAAATTTTTTATATGTTACTCTTACAGATGTGCTCTCCAACTTTCATTAAGGATTCAAAGTCAAATTTTAGCTATAAAATTCCAGAAAAATCGATAAATTACCGGAGGTCATGCTGTTCTTGCGAAAACAGTTTACTAGCCTAAAGAGAACTATTCCTACCCTTGAGTCTCGGCATCCAACGTCCACAGCCAAGATTTACAAGCATATTACACCACAATACAGCCTCTTTACTTCCAAAAATCCACCATAGCTAAATCATTGAGTTCTCATTTCAATTCAAAAGCGAAATCCACCAAAACTTGCTCTATTTTCGCTCAATTACTTTGGCCAGCTTCATCTCCTTCATCAAAATCAACATGCAGCTCCAAATTCCACATTTTATCACATCTACCAACTCCTCACTAGATAAAAACAGCAAGCAAAACATAGATTGAAGAACTTCCACTTGCCTCAAGTCCAAAGCAACCGCAACAAGCAAATCGGCAACTTGGGGCTCCGGGCGCGGCTCGATCGACGGCGGAGCTAGGCGGCATCAACGGCGGCAGCTAGAACATGGCGGAAGATGGTCTTCCTCTTCCCCTTCGCGGCCTGCACTCACCCCCTCTCTCTCTCGCTCACTCGCCCAAACTCTCTCTCTCGGTCTCACTCTCTCTCTCGGCGGTTCCCTCGATCCATCCGCCTCCCCCCTTTTCTTTTATTCTCTTAATTGCTTGTAATCATTAGGTTTGCATGGAGGTTTCCGGTGAAGCAATAGGGGCAGCGACACTTATAGAATTCCTCTCGCCACTTGTCAAACTTCATGCATGGAGGTGGTCTTATTTGGGCCGGGCCTTGGTCGACCGAATAGGGGGAAATGGTGGGCTGCTTTGGGCTGTTTCGAGCCTTAAGTGTCCAGCCCACACTTGCTCCTATTTTTCCACTTTAATCCCCACTTATAATTACATAATCACAAATATTCACATGACCATAAAATATTACAACATTAATCAAGGGAAATTCGATTCATAGGGTACACGGCCAAGTATAGAAAATTTTTTTATCAATTTATCCTTTAGTACAATCCTTGATCACACATGGACATAGGATACATTTCCAACAAAACACTTGTCCATTAAATGCTCGGCCTTGTTTAATTGTAATCCATTGGTCTATAATCCGATGGCGCTTCCATCACCTATTCATGGGTCGTAGTGCATCTAGAGATTGCTATGAAATTTTAGGATGCCACATAATGTCCAGGGCACATTACATCAAAGTTCAAAAGATTACGGAAATATCGTTAAAACTAAAACTTCAGTTAGGAGGCGAGGTGGAACTATGAAAAGAAAAAGTTTAACTCTTATGATTAATGGGCAGATTCTCGCTCAATAGTTGGTTTCAACCAGTCACGTAATAGCACATGACCACATTCTAGATTGGAGACATGATTAAAAAAAAAAAAAAAAAGTCGACGCTAAGGATACATTGATTTTGAGAAGTTCGGAGGAACATGAAAAAAAAAAAATCGAAGTCATGGGGCAAAATTGAGAATCCACAGAAAACTTGAGGGGCAAATAGTAATTTTGCTCACACTAACTAATTCAGTTTATGACTAGGCTAGGCTGGTTAGATACCTAAAATCTTAAGTTGTATAGAATAGCTACCTACCAATATGTGCATGTAAGGTTTGGTTGGGATAATACCTAGTGTAAACCCAAAACTCTATTAGCAATTTGAGCAAAGGATTTTTTGAATTCTACGTCTGAGACTACGGCCGGCGAGTTGCTAGTGGGCGTGAGGGCGGCCTCATGCTGGGCGGCGAGGCGGAGCCTCACCGGATCTGACGAGGGTTGAGCCTCGCCCATGGCCAGCGAGGGCGAGCCCCGCCAGCTCGAGGCCGGCCATGGGCGAGGCTCGACCCTCGCTGCCCAACGCGAGGCCACCCAGCGCGAGGCCGCCCTCACGGCCACTAACGACGTGGCCGGCGAGGTCAACCTCAACCTCACCAGCGATCGACTGGAAGAAGGAGGAGGAGAAGGAAAAACTAAAAAAATAAAAAATAAAATATTATTAAAAATTGTCTACATCAGTCGGTCGGCATCCAGTCAGCAAAATCCGGTCAAAATAGGCTGGAAATGACTAAATTGGCACAACGTAAAAATGTTTGAGGTTAAATTGGCACCAAAAAAAGGTTTATGACTAAATTGGCACAAATACAAAAGGTTTAGGACTTTTTTAACACTTCTCCCCATGATGTTGAACTGATGTAGGAGTTATAAGGATGCATTCATGGATTAGATATAATGAGATATTCTTGCCTTATAGGTGCATTACGTGGAAGTGAAAAAAGTATATGAAAAAAGAACTAATAGTGGAAGAGAACTATTTACCTAACCTGCTGACATATTTAAATTGTTGATTCATTGATATGATATGTGATGCAAGAGAAAAAGATGAGGTTTGTATGACGGTAATAATTGTGTACATCGGTAGAAGAATATCCTACGTTATGAAGGCCTAAAATTAATATGTGGCAGGAAAAAAAAAAAGTTATATTATTGAGTTTTCTAAGCATGTAACATATCATTATTATTATTATTATTATTATTATTATTATTATTATTATTATTATTATTATTATTATTATTATTATTATTATTATTATCATCATCATTATTATTATCATTATTATTATAAATGTATTTCTATTGTTAAAGAAAGGTACATATGAATTAAGTTGGTTCAAAAAGTAAAAAATAAGAATAAGTAAAATGTAAATGGCCTATGTTAAAAATAAGAAATGCAATTTAGCCTTCTATTGTTTAAAGATGTAATTGCAAGTTTTAGATAAAAATAACATTGTTGTGATATTAAAGTGGTCGGAGTTATTTATTACATTAATATCTCGTTATAACTGAAAGAAAATTTCAAGAAATCACATTACAAATAAGCTATTATTTATTAAGATCCTTTTATTTTTCAAACTAATTGAATTTATTTGTTCAATGTAATTTTTTATTGTACTAAATCAAATTACTCAAATAAAATTTGTTTGTCTTTAATTAGTAATAACATCAGTAACACATATATTTAGAGTGGGATTTTAATTTTTTATTGTTTTTCTATTTAAACTTTTTCTATGAACGACTTGACTCTAAGACATCAAAATCAAGTGAAATCTATTCATATAATAAATAATCTACTCTAAAATCATAAAGAAGTAATATTTCAACTAAATAAAACTTTTTAATCAAGCGAGATCAATGAAAATAAATAGGCTACATTTGAAACTCTAAATGTACTATTTATTTCTTTTTTGTTCATCTGATCACTTTATAGATAATATAATTATGTACCGCACATAATATTTTAAATTAAATGTGTTTCCTCAAATTCATCAAATTAATTTTTTGGAAGATATTATTTCATTTAATAATATATTTAAACATATATTTATCGACTTTTCAAGTTTGCACTCAAAAACTTTAAATTACATAGAAAAACACAATTGTTGTGTCACAAAAATTAAAACCCATTAACTTCGTCCTTATTCATTTTTCCAAAATATTATATTAAATAATTTTATAAGCAATAATTTATTTTATGCATTGAATCTCATTATTTGAGTAAATTAAGTGATAATTTAAATTAGATATATCTTTGGTTTGTTATATTTTTGTTTGTTTCTTATCAAAAGGTTTTCTTTATTTTCTACTATCGTGATTCTTTTAACATAAAACTATAATATGTAGGAATATATCTGAATATGTTTTCTTGTCATCTACTTTTTCAATTTAAACTCAAATATATTTTATTTGGTCGAATAAACTCAAATATTTTAAGCGTAGACAAAAAAAAAAAAAAAAAGACCAAAGTTGTATTGTGAAAATTATAGTTCATGAATTTTGCTCTTATCCTAAAATATTAAATTAAATGAATTTCTCCATTCAATATAATTTTCTCAATATACTACATTTAATTATTTTAAGTAAAATAAATTATGTATGATTTATTTATTCAGAGCATGTGTATTTAGTCAGTTCCACTTTTGTTTCTTTTTTCGTTAAGCTACTTTCTTTAGCTTTAATATAAAATTTTTGTTTATTAATATGTCGGTTAAAGAGACTTTGCTGAATAAACAAGTTGCATCAATAGTAATTGCACACAAATAAATCTGCACTGTGAAAATGGAAGAGAAAACAGTGTGCCCAACTTACATGAATTTAAGAAATGGTTACAATCTGCAATTCTAAATGAAACAAAGAGTTGTCCTGACTCCTCTCCTTTAGTAATGAAAAGACAATTGAAGAGACTTGATAATGCTATCTTGGTTCTTTTTTCTTCTTTTTTTTTTTTGGGGGGGGTCGAAGATGCAATCTTGATACGAACGGGACAAACTTTGATTCTTTTTCTAAGGCCATTCGAGGCCTTAAATGGCTTAATTTCAAATCAAATTGTCCAATCTTTGCTTCTTTCCATTAGAACAATTTAGGAGCATTTCGCAAATATTATGTTTCCGATAATAACTTCTACTCATAAATATTTTTTTTCTTATTCTGTTCCATATACGAGTTTCTAAATATTTGTATAATTTTAGTAACCGCACAGGATTTCTATTCTCGAAATAAAAAATGAACAAGAATGCGTTTGGTAGTCTCAAACTTTTTGGTAACATAAAATTTCACTTAATTTTTAATAACTTTTTAAGATTTTTCTTTTTCATTTTCTTTTTTCCTTCTTTTCTTCTTTCTCCTTTAGCCGATCGTGGGTCTCGGCCAACAACATCGCCGGCCTTGAGGGAGCCTTGCTGAGGCTCCACGAGGCAACAAGGCTCTAGCGAGATCACTGAACCTTGTCTCTAGGCGGTCGTTGGCCATCGCCAAGCCCGTGGACCGGCTAAAAGAGGAAGAAGAATAAAAGAAAAAAAAAGTTTTTTTCTAAAATTGTTCTCAAGAATAAATAAGTAATTTTTTTTTATTTGTTGATTCTGTTCCAAATTTATTTCCAAAAACAAATCTATTCTCGAGGATAAAAAATTAACAGATGTTAGCAAACGGATTTTCATTCTTTTTTTTGTTCTAGGGAACAAAAGAGTAGAAATAGCTAAGAATTGATCAATTACCAAACAATGTAAGACAAAATAATTCATATGCATATGAAGCCAGGATCGATTAAGACAAACCTCCAGCCATTTTTCGTATTCACGTTCGTCGAATGTCCTGAAAAATCAAGAAAACAATAGGCACACTCTACTAACCAAATCTCCTCACGTACTAATGGTGTATTCTAAATGTGAGAATTTTGTGTTAGACCTTGTGATCACCCGTCAGAAATGAACGTACGTTCCTATTTATATCTCGTCTTCCATCAAGACGGTTACCAAATGGGCGGTTGTCACGAAAGAGTACGAAGCATGGAAAAATTTCATGTCGAATAGTCGTAACTTTAAGAGAAAATATGGGTCTAAAATGTGGGATCACAAAAAAATAAATAACATTCTCCCACTTGATCCCATCATTTTCATCATACGAATTATCCAACTAATTCCACGAAAACTTTATGCTTAAGAAAAGAAACAAAACGCATGGATCATGGCGACATGTCCTCTAAGAGTGAGTAATATCGTCCATGTATCACAATGCATCTTATTTCTTTAATGTCAGCCTATATGTGACAACATATCTTAATGAATAAACCCCATGTTTATTCCAGAACCAAGGATAAATGTTATTCTCATAAACAACAAAATGTGTACACAAAAATTGAGAATCAACATTACAACTAAATAAGAGTTTCATATAACAAAAATCATTCATATGACGACAAATTACATGATGGGACCTATTCCCATACTAGTTACATGATCCTTATACTTCATTGGTGGCATGCCTTTAGTTAAAGGATCGGCTATCATCAATTCAGTGCTAACGTGTTCAATGACCACTATATTCTCCTTAACACGTTCCCTTATGGCTAAATACTTAATGTTGATATGCTTACTTCGACTGCCACTTTTGGCATTTTTAGCCATAAAAACCGCAGCTAAATTGTCATAATATATTCTTAATGGCCTAGAAATAGAATCAACAATTCTAAGCCCAGCAATGAAACTCTTCAACCATACACCATGTGAGGTAGCCTCAAAACAAGAAACAAACTCAGTCTCCATAGTGGAAGTAGCAGTCAAAGTCTGCTTGGCACTTCTCCATGACACGGCTCCGCCAGCTAACATGAAAATGTATCCAGATGTTGATTTTCGTGAATCAACGCAACCCGCGAAGTCCGCATCCGAATAACCGACCACTTCCAGGTTGTCAGTCCGTCTATACATAAGCATATAGTCTTTGGTACCTTGAAGGTATCTCAACACTTTCTTTGCAGCTCTCCAGTGGTCTAAACCTGGATTACTCTGATATCTTCCCAACATTCCCACAGCAAAAGCGATGTCAAGTCGAGTGTAAACTTGAGCATACATCAAGCTTCCAACAGCAGAAGCATATGGAATGTTGTACATTTGTTCCCTTTCTAGATCATTCTTCGGGCATTGGTTCAAATTGAACCTGTCACCCTTCACAATGGGTGCTATACTTGGTGAACAATCTTTCATCCGAAATCTCTCTAGAACCTTATTGATATAGGTTTCTTGAGATAGTCCTAAAATTCCTCGAGGTCTATCTTTATGGATCTTAATGCTAATGACATAAGATGCCTCACCCATATCCTTCATGTCAAAACTCTTAGAGAGGAATTGTTTCACCTCATGTAGCAACCCCTTATCATTGGTTGCAAATAGTATATCATCGACATACAGCACAAGGAAACAAATTTTGCTCCCACTGACCTTCTGGTATATACATTGATCCATGACATTCTCTACAAAACCGAATGAAGAGATGACTTCATGGAACCTTAAGTACCATTGGCGGGATGCTTGTTTCAAGTCATATATAGATTTCTTAAGCTTGCACACCAAATGCTCACCTTTACTAGAGGAGAATCCTTCAGGTTGTTTCATGTAAACCTCCTTCTTTAGTTCTCCATTGAGGAACGCCGTTTTCACATCCATCTGATGTAATTCCATATCAAAATGGGCAACCAAAGCCAAAATAATACGAAGAGAATCTTTCTTAGATACAGGAGAAAAAGTCTCTGTGTAATCGATTCCTTCCTTTTGAGTGAATCCTTTGGCAACAAGTCTAGCTTTATATCTTTCAATGTTACCCAATGAATCCTTTTTAGTTTTGAAGACCCATTTACAACCAATGGCCTTCGCACCATTAGGTAACCGAACCAAATCCCAGACTTTGTTAGATGCCATAGAACTCATCTCTTCCTTCATGGCATTGTACCACAAATTGGATTTATCACTATCCATGGCGTGTGAAAACGTTTCGGGATCATTCTCAGCTCCAATATTGTAGTCAGACTCTTGTAAATACACAATATAATCACTAGGAATAGCCGATTTCTTTATTCTAGAAGATCTTCTCAATGTTGCATCAACATTCTCTTGAGGAGCGTGTTGCTCAACTGGTTGTTCAACAGTTTCTGATAATTGCTGAACAACTAGATCTACTAGATCAATATCAGCAGGTTGTGGAACTTCAACAATTGGTTGTTCAATAGCCAGTTGAACTGAAGGGGCATTATGAGCAACAACCAATCTTAAACTTGAGGTGGAAGGTTGAGTATCTGTATGATCTTTCTTAGGATCAAGGTCCTTCAATCGATCGCTCCCACTAATCAAGTCATTTTCAAGAAATTTAGCGTTTCTTGATTCCACAATCCTAGTGGTGTGAGATGAACAGTAAAACCTGTATTCCTTAGACCTTTCGGCATATCCAATGAAATACCCACTTATGGTCCTTGGGTCCAACTTCTTTTCTTGTGGATTATAAACTCTCACTTCAAATGGGCATCCCAAAACGCGCACATGATGTAAACTCGGTTTCCAACCCTTAAATAACTCAAAAGGTGTCTTTGGGACAGCCTTGGTCAGAACTTGGTTTAATATGTACACTACCGTCTTAAGTGCTTCAGTCAATAAGAATTTAGGAAGTTTGGAGCTGCTAAGCATACTACGCACCATGTCTAATAAGGTCCGATTTCTTCTTTCCGCTACGCCATTTTGGTCCGGAGAACCAGGCATAGTATATTGGGCAACTATCCCATGCTCTTGAAGAAATCTTGCAAATGGACCAGGTGCTTGTCCATCTTCAGTGTATCTACCATAGAATTCTCCACCTCTATCTGATCTCACGATCTTAATTTGCTTATTGCATTGTTTCTCTACTTCCGCCTTAAATACCTTAAAGGCATCTAATGCTTCATATTTATTATGAATCAAGTAGAGATACATATAACGTGAATAATCATCTATAAAGGAGATGAAGTATTTCTGACCACATTAATCCATATCCGGACTACAAATATCCGTATATATGATTTCTAATATTTATGTACTCCTCTTGGCACCTTTCTTTATTTTGTTAGTCTGCTTTCCCTTTATGCAGTCCACACAAGTATCACAATCAGTAAAATCTAAAGTACCGAGTACTCCATCATTTACTAATCGCTTAATTCTTTCTATGGAGATATGTCCCAATCTCCGGTGCCACAACATAGAGGAATGTTCTTTCACAACACATCGTTTCATACCAGCTTTATCATGAACATGCATCGCATCATAATAGGCATTGTCTTGTAAATTAATTCGAAAAAGACCATCAGACAAAGTACCACTCCCGACAATTTCAGATTTAAATGATAAACAGAAGTTTGAATCTGAAAAGTTAAAAGAGTATCCCAAAGGTACAAGTCTTGAAACTGAAATTAAGTTTCTAGAAAAACTAGGAACATAAAAGGTCTTTTCCAAATCTAAAACAAAACCACTATTGAGAACTAGTCTATATGTCCCAATAGCTTCCACATGCGAACGCATTTTGTTTCCTGAATAGATGCTTTGTTTACTTCCCACTGGCTTCCTGTGGTTTTGAAAACCCTGCAAGGAATTCGAAATATGGATTGTAGATCTAGAATCAATCCACCAAGTGTTGTGACTTACATCAGTCATATTAGATTCATAACAAACACAATAGATCAGATTACCTTTCTTTTCGAGCCAGCCTTTAAATTTGACACAATCCTTCCTTATATGCCCCTTCTGTTTACAGAAGAAACACTTGGATTCTTTCTTAATGTCAGCTTGGGGAGGTATTTTACCTTTTCCCTTATGCTTGCCATAGCCCTTATTCTTTCCTTGTGTTGCCAAATGAGCACTTTCTCCCAATTCCATAATCAGTCTTTCTTCCTCTTGAACACACATGGTCATGAGTTCATTAATTGACCATTTATTCTTATGTGTGTTATAAGAGATCTTGAAAGGTGCATACTGTTGTGGGAGAGTGTTCAGAATATAATACACAAGGAATGATTCAGATATCTCAACCTCAAGGTTCTTAAGCTGAGCTGCAATGTTCCTCATTTGCATGATGTGCTCACGCACACCTCTAACACTAGTGTGCTTCAATGATGAAAACTTCATAATCAGGATCATGGCATGTGCCTTCAAACTGGGCATCTATGGCCTCCAATAAAGCCTTAGCATTGCTATGCTGAGCAACTGAACCACGAATACTAGGAGATATCTTAGCTCTTATAAACATGGCACAAACGCGGTTGGACCGCTCCCATTGGTTATAAAGAGCTATCTCAATTGCAGTGCTCGAATCAGTAGGAGCAGGTGGTTCGTCTTTCCTTATAGCATAGTCAATGTCCATCCACCCCAATTGAAGAAGAACTGACTCCTTCCAAACTTTATAGTTATCACCATTCAATATAGGAACATCAAACTTAAATTCAGAGAAATTCACAGGTTATGAAAACTGCATATCATATAATCATGCTTATGTCACAAATTTGAGGCAAATATAAATAAATCATGTTTTACCAATGTAAACATGTCGCAATATAAACCACATAACATAAAAACTACCTGTGGGCTAAGTTTTTAATTTAAATAGATTCATAATTACTTTATGAAGAAACTACCATATTATATGCCTTTTCTTAATTCCTGTGGGTAAATTAAGAAAAATAATATGATATTTCATCCTAATTAATCATATTAATATAATGAAAATTCTTGTGGGATAAAATTCATCATATTAATATAATTAATTACAATCAATGTCCATTTCTAAATATGATCCGGAGGCTTTTAATATATAATTTAATTAATTAAAGATGCTGTGGCCACTCCCTAATTAATTAAATATATGGACCATTGGACATTTAATTTCATGCACAAAATATTCATAAAATACATGAAATGAAAAAATAGTAAATAAAAACATCAAGGGCAGAACAGTAAATAAATCGGCCAAGGGCAAGATTGCAAAAATTTAAAAATTTGAGGGGCAAAAGTCGTAAAAAACAGCCGCGGGAGGAGACGTCAGGCGTGCGTGCCTTCCCGCGCAAGCGCGTGCGTCCCCTAGAATCTGCGTGGGCACGTGCCCACATGCGCTTGGCAACTGCCGCACGCGTGGATCCCACACACGCGCGGTTCAACGCACAGGCGCGTGCGTGCACGCGCCTGGCAACTACCGCGCAAGTGGATCCCACGGGTGCAACGGTTGAGCGCGCGCGTGAGTGCGCGTGGCGCGTGGATTCCACGCGCCTGCAACCGCAGCGTGCGCGTGGGCTCCACGCGCCTTCTTCCTCGCGAAACAGAAGCCTATTTCACCATGGTTTCTTCTCCGGCAGCCCATCCCAAACAGAAATAAATAATGGGTTTTGAAGAGCATGCCGGTACGATCACATGGGTCCAAGTTTCGGCGAAAATGAGCAAAAATTGGCCCCAAAATCAGACGAAAATTTCCCAAAACACAACTCCTTCAACCACCGCGACTTCCACCGCTCAATTAGCCTCCGGCGAACACCGATATGCCGAAATAACTCATGGCTAACGTTCCTTATGGCGGTGCGACTGTGCGGGTCCGAAATCAAGGGGTGGGTCGCCGAAATTTGCCCGGAATTTGGGAGTTTCTCTCTTGGCCTCAACATTCCGAGTTACTGTTCATGTTCTAAAAGCCCGAAAAACACACCAAAAATTCGAGAAAAACAAGGCAGAGCCACTAAACACGCTCTGATACCAAATGTAAGACGTAAAATTTATATGCGGAAGCCAGGATCGATAAAAGACAAACCTCCAGCCATTGTTCACGTTCGTCGAATGTCCTGAAAAATCAAGAAAATAATAGGCACACTCTACTAACCAAATTTCCTCACGTACTGATGGTGTATTCTAAATGTGAGGATTTTGTGTTAGACCTTGTGATCGCCCGTCAGAAATGAACGTACGTTCTTATTTATATCTCGTCTTCCATCAAGACGGTTACCAAATGGGCGGTTGTCACGAAAGAGTACGAAGCGTGAAAAAATTTCATGTCGAATAGTCGTAACTTTAAGAGAAAATATGGGTCTAAAATGTGGGATCACAAAAAAATAAATAACTTTAAGAGAAAATGAATGGGTCTAAAATGTGGGATCACAAAAATAAATAACACCGCCTTGACCACAGTCTAATGCTATCATTGGCGATGTCATTACCACAAGTTTCGTCGCTAGTCCACCGTGTCATGATTAACTTCGCCCGTCGAATTATGGTCTAGTCTTATGCAATTTTTATCATAATTTATCGAATCCCTACAAACTTTACTTTTCATCATTTGTTGATTTTCTCCTCCTTCCACTTTAACCAAAACTATTATTCCATTTGTTTCGTAGAAAATTAATGATTTGAAAAATATTTTTCCAAGAATGGTTGCTTGTATTACTTAAAATAATTAATCAATGGAAATTTTTTATCATCTATAAAAATATTTAGGCATAAACTATTGTAGATAATGAAAAAAAAAACTCCATTGACTACTTATTTTAAATAATATAAATGATTACTTTTAAAAAAATATTTTTCAAATCGATCTGTTTTCGCATAATAAATGGAGTGGGAGCAGCTAAAGATTTTGTGATTGAGTTCAAGCATAGCCCTCAACATGGGCAATACCTGAAATTAGATGACCAACATAATCTGAGGCCCAATTTGTAACATAATCTTCAATAGATAAACTGCGTGTGTTGGGCCACTTAATTTATGAGGCCCAATTTGTTGCCCTTGCTCTTAATTAGATTGTCTCTCTCTCTCTCTCTTTCTTTTTTCTGATAACTGTTTTGGGCCATTTACCACGTAACATGTTGGGGTCATCCAATAAATTTCTTGAAACTATGATAAAACCGCTTAGAAATAATTTTTGGGCCATCCAGACCACCGCCTGCGGTGGCCCAGTTGGATAAGGCTCCCATGATCCTTTACGAAGAGGAGAGGAGTTCGAATCCCGCTGGCCGCACGGGATCTTAAGTGCGACGTCGGGGTGGTGGGTCCTCCGCTAGCATCACCCCAGGGTTTGCCCGCCGGCTGTCGGCTTACGGGGTTCCCTGGGTCATCAAAAAAATAATAATAATAATAATAATAATAATAATAATAATAATAATAAATAATAATAATAATAATAATAATAATTTTTTGGGCCATCCAGTAAATTTCTTTCACCTTTTTATTTATTCTCGCTGCAAACTGAGTTGTTGAAATATTCTAAACCAAAACTAAGACTATGTTCATTTCACGGAAAATATGATATTTTTTGGAAAATGTTTTCCAACAAAGCCATTTTTCAAGAAAACATAATTATTTTTCAGTGTTCGGCTGAAACTTGAAAATGAAACGAAAAATATTTTGCGTTGGTTGGTAAGAAAAATCTTTTCCTCTTTGCACTATTTTTAAACATTTTTAAATATTTTATTTATTGAATTCCATTTTAATTATCTTTTATTTTTTAAAATTCTTTTAAAATTCTTTTCTTTTTCTTTGATTTTTTCTTTCTCTATTTATTTTTATCTCCTTCTTCTTCAACTGGTCGCTGGCCACAGCAATGGCTTGTGATCGGTGCCAAGCGAGCTCGAGCCTCACTAACCTCTGGTGACCTCGAGTGAGGCTCGAGTCTCGCCCAGCTCAACGAATTCAGTGAGACCTAAGTTCACCGAATAGCGTCAAGAGAGCTTGGGTGAGGAGAGGCCCGAGCTCGCCTGGCACGGTCACCGGCGATAGGCCTAAGAAGAAAAAAAAAAAGGAAAAGGAAATGAAAGAAAATAAAATAAAATTTAAAATCAATTTCTAAAAATATAAAAATAAAAAGAAAAATAAAAGGAAAAAGTATTTGGTGAAAGAAAGTGGAGTGAAAGAATATATAGAAAATGTTTTCCTTTTTTTCCAAAAGCGGAAAAAATTTCCCCCATTTTACAAGACTTTTTTTCATTTATGGAAAATGTTTTCCCTAACCGGTTCATTTTCTGTGAAATGAATGACGGAAAATTCAGAAACATCTTCCTAGAAGTTATTTTCTATGTCATTTGTTTTGCAGAAAATATTTTGTGGGAAAATATTTTCCTCATTTTCTGGTATTTGGTTCGTTTAGGAAAATAAATCAACGGAAAAAGTTTTCATACCAAAGTTTAAATTCAGGAAAATGATTTCTCCTTTTGAAAGAATCGCAAAACATTTTCCAAAAACATTTTAGTCTTATGGTCCTTAATTAATAAAACACTTATTCTTATAAAAATAATTTAAAAAAAAAAACAATTTTTTTATTTTTTCTTTCTTTTTGTTTTTATTTTATTTGTCTTCTTCCTATTTTTTTTCGTCTTTTCTCTTTTTGTTTTCTTTTCCTTTCTCCTTCCTCCATTTGCCATGTCCTTAACGACAGCCTACAGCTTAGCAATTGACCATGACGCAAGCCGACAAGCTTGAGGCTTACATGATCCTAATGAGCTCAAGGCTTACTGGATCCAGGCAAGCTCGGGACTTAATAGATCAAGGCAAGCTCAAAGTCCGCCAAGGATGGCAAGCTCAAGCTAGCATGTGGCCATCTAAGTAGCACCGACACTAACACGCGACATGTGACACGACACAACATGATACGCCGACATGTCGTTTCTTAAAAAACAAATAATTCCGACACGTTGGGACATGTTGTATATTAAATATATTTTTATATGTATTTTTATGATTATTCAATCAAATTAATTTGAATCAAATTCATAAATAAATAAATAATTAAAAAAAGTCTAGAATAAATATACACTAAAAACATTAATCCGCTATTTATCAATATCATTCATTATTTTAATTTGATAAATTCAACTCTATTTCAATAATTCATAAAACTTGGAGAAAAAATAAGTGATCCATATTATGAACTCGCATATTAGATATATTGGAAGAGGAGGGGTGAATTGCGAATCACGGGAAGTGGGAGTCAAAAGAGAAGAGAAAACTAAGTTTTTCTTCTTTCTTTATTTATTATTTTTATTATTGTGTTTTACTTTTTCATATATATATTTTGACATCTCATTTATGGAATTTTTAAAATTGACTTTGATATCGGAATCACATGTCGGAAACTCATATGTCAGAATTCCGACTCGAGTGCCGAAGAGTGTCGAGAAAGTTAACTAGGTGTTGGATTTTCCAACACGTGTTGACCGAGTGTTGGAGAGTGTCCAAGAGTGTCCGAGAGTGTTAGACACATGTCGAAGTGTCCGACACGACACGAAGGCTCTTGGAGAGTGTCGGTGCTTCATAAGTGGCCATCGCCAGTCAATTGCAGTAGAAGAAAGGGGGGAAAAAAAAAGAAAGAAAGAAAAGGAAAAAGGAAAGAGAAATTTAAAAATAAAATAAAAAGAGAAAATGGAAATAAAAATAATTAAAAATTATAATTTAAAAATTTCTTAAAATGAAATCATTTTCCAATGAAATCCAAATATTAAGAAACATTTTTTGATCATATATCACCTAATAAAATAAAATAAACTAATTGTATTCTTGAAAAATGCTTTATATGAAATCATTTTTTTTTATCATTAAGTTTTCTACTTAAACAAAGCACTTTAATATGAACATCTTAATTGGGAAAAAAAAAAAGAAGAGTAAGTCTATTTTGAAATCAAACAAGCAAGTCCATAAATTGCGCACAAAAGAGTTTTAGGAAAAATCATTTTCATAGTATCATGCAAATTAATAATAAAAGTGGTCGGTCTCCTCGATTATAGCGAAAAGTAATAGCAAAAAATCCTGGGAATATCACAAATCGGCCCTGAGCAGAAAAAGAAATACGAAAATAACCCATTAAAAAAAAAAACAAATGGAATTTTCATGCATACTAAAAAGTGTATTAAGGTGCAGAAAAAGTGAGCGTAAAAAAGAAAAGTGGCTGAAAACCGTCTTGGTTCCGGGTAGCCGATCCCAGGCCCTGGAAGGGACCTAGTAGCCCAATGACCCGTGCCGGGGGAACTTCGGACGAACTTTTCATATGATCTCCCCGGATGCCGCCCTCCCTAGATCAAAAGTCATGACCCATTGAACGACGCAATGCTCGAACACTTGTTCCCGGATCTTTGTACTCATCCGGTCTCTATAGAAAGTAATGAGTAATTAGGGGGCACGTTAGTCATCATTCGCGCATCTAACCAAACCCGTCACTCTACATCTGATGTAACCCCGCGGTCTCTCGAGTTCTCATTCAAATCCAGAAACGAATCACACCAAGCCCCCTGCCTAACAGTCGTCGCCCAATGCCATTTCACGAGAGTGAAAAAACCATCGATGAGAACCCAAGATCATAATGCCTTGTGGGGGCCGAATTGCTTGACTAGTAGCTCATGGCCAAAGCAGCGACATCCCACAAGACGCTCCCTTGCGTCAACAGCGACCGAGACTATGGTTGCAATGTAATGAAGAAAGCATGATTACGATTGCACTGGGAATTAGCTTTGTATGTGCATTGAACGGCAAAACGGGGGACTTGGTCACGGAAAATTATGTCTTCCTTTGGATTCATTTGACGCCCTCATTCAAGAATGATTATAATCCCTCCCCAAGGAATAATTGCTGTCTTGGAAAAAAAGACCAATCGGAGGTAACTTGTGATGGCAAACCAAGGTCATAATGGCAGAGACTTTTAAGGCGCAGAACATCATCTGTTTTAGGGTTGTAGGGGCCCGAAATCTTCATGGCCCTATATCATCTTATCTCCCCAAACCAAAGATTTGGAGGAGGGAGGGAAGGGTTGGTTTGATTTTGGGGGTGTTGTCCCCAATCATTCGGCATTTCCCAGTTGAGCCCCCAATATATTGCCTAGGGTATCATATTTTATTAGGAGGAAATCATATTCTAAGTGTATAAACTCCATAGTCAAAAAGATGCCCATCAAAATAATGAATCAACAAAGATGCGAAGTTGAAATTGGGGCAAATGACCCAAATTGATATGAAGTTCGATAAGATTGTAATTCCAAATTGTCGGCAAGATTTTTGTGAGGATATTATTAATGCATATTCTAGGAGCACTTTGTTGAGCAATTGAGTAAGCAATTTAAGTGCATTAACTATCTAGTATAATGTGTAATCACAGCTTTGAAAAGTGAACTATTCTTCCTTAAATATGCTTAACAATTGTCTCAAGAGCACAGTTAACAGAACCCATTTCATGATATATGCACAGATTGTCTTAGATGCATGGCCTAGTATGTATCCATTGTATGATTGATTTTGCATCAAAGAATAATATTTGGGGCATACCAATATAGATTAGGATTTTTATTAGGTCCATTGCCATTGTAAGAAATAACTAATGCGCTCACCATTGGTTTTGTGATATGTGGAAGAATTCAGTTACAAAATTAAGTCTAAACACACATGTCACCACACTTTACTTAGCAACGATCTTATAGATTTGTAAACATATCTGCAAGTTAGGTTGTGGCCAAATAAAACTCTCTATGGATAGATGCGTTAGAATATTCAAATATTCTATTGCACATTCATCTTATAATTTAAACTTTTAGAATAGTTGATAATCGCTCCAAAAAATTTCACATGATATCATAGCAAAGAGGTCTCACATTCAAATATTTCAAGCTCCTATTTGCCTCTCAATTTATATACTTCCACGTTTGGTTCAGGTCAAAATTCAGCCTACACGAAACAAGGAATATTAAAATATGTAACTATTAAAGCCGTCTTTATTTAATAATTTAATTTTCTAAAATAAGCGGCGGTGATCTTTTAATAGCTTACAACCTGAAGGGTTCTAGTCGGAAAACGAGAGGTTTCATTAGAGAGAGGGATACAACCGTCCCTATAAATGGTGGAGGAAAACTATGCAATTTGAGCTATAGAGGAGTCACAATGACAGCCACGAGGACAGAGCACGTTCCTCAACTGCCAAAGATTCGAATAATGTAAGAAGAGCTATTAAGAAATAATGATTAGCACTTTCTAATTTAAGCTTAAAGTTATTTTGTTGTAAGACGCAAATCATTTTCTCCGGGTAACTACCGGCACTAGCATGGTAGGATTGTCCTGAAATCATATTACTTAACTCACACACACTAATATAATATATTTAAAGTCCCTGTTAACATAAGTATCCACGCTAATTCAATAATTAGCAATGGGACAATTAAGCAGGGATGAGCACTGGTCTAGTTACATTTCCGGTACCGGACCCAACTGAAATCATATTAGTTAACTCACACACACTAATATAATATATTAAAAGTACCATGTTAACATAAATATCCACGCTAATTCAATAGTTAGCAATGGGACAATTAAGCAGGGATGAGCACTAGTCTAGTTACATTTTGGGTACCGAACCAAACTGAAATCATATTACTTAACTCACGCACACTAATATAATATATTTAAAGTCCCTGTTAACATAAGTATCCACGCTAATTCAATAATTAGCAATGGGACAATTAAGCAGGGATGAGCACTGGTCTAGTTACATTTCCGGTACCGGACCCAACTGAAATCATATTAGTTAACTCACACACACTAATATAATATATTAAAAGTACCATGTTAACATAAATATCCACGCTAATTCAATAGTTAGCAATGGGACAATTAAGCAGGGATGAGCACTAGTCTAGTTACATTTTGGGTACCGAACCAAACTGAAATCATATTACTTAACTCACGCACACTAATATAATATATTTAAAGTACCATGTTAACATAAGTATCCACGCTAATTCAATAGTTAGCAATGGGACAATTAAGCAAGGATGAGCACTGGTCTAGTTACATTTCCGGTACCGGACCGAACTGAAATCATATTACTTAACTCACACACACTAATATAATATATTTAGAGTAACATGTTAACGTAAATATCCACACTAATTCAATAGTTAGCAATGAGACAATTAAGTAGGGATGAGCAATGGTCTAGTTACATTTTGGGTACCAAACCAAACTGGCTAGTTTTTGGCAATTCTCGGTTCCACGTGCGGCTAATTTGTCCCGATTGAATTGAAAGATTTTTTTTTTCCCACAATTCTTGTTATAACAATTCCTGAAAGATGACTTGGAGCAAAAGCCTGAAAACCCTAATAAAAGCACGTTCATTTGGATATCCATGAGTTTCTACGAAATGAACCTAGGATCCTGCTATGCCTATGGAACTAATTCCTTTTCTTAAGGCTTACTTCAGGTTACATGTTATTTTTTAACAATCCTTTTGTTGTGGTTTACTTCCAAACAAGTGCGAACATGATGATCGCCTAGGCACAATAACCCCTCTGAGGACGACAACTCACATAGAGCGAGACACACTTGCAACGTTGCAAGAAAAGGAAGGGAGAAAGAATTTTGTCCGTCAATTTTTGGCCCCACCCGAAAAATGGACTTCTAATTCCACAAACCCAAAACTAATCATATTTGATCATATTTCAAGTTTCAATGTGAGAATTGATCTATCTTAAAACCAATCACTCTTACAATTAAGTACTCCCATCACATTTTGTGAAATTGCGAGAGAACTTACTATCCGAGTTTGTCTAACTTATTTGGTCCGAACCTCGTTGATTTGGAATTCTAGAACCAGTTACTTATTTCAAACCAAACCCATGCATTGCCCCCCGCCTGCAATCTCACAGGAAGGGTCATGATTCATTTGGTTCCGCTTTGACACTAAATTCAAGTATGCAAAAATAGTAGCCCCCACCATCGAAGAAGATAAGAGAGACAGAGGGGGAAGCAGTGTCAGTTCTTGGCTGGAAGAATAATGAAGATTACCTGAGGGCTGACACATTCTTACCCCCGCGCCACTGTACGTAATGCAAGGGGCCGGGGCTGTTCTACGGACCACCGAAGACTGGATTCCCGAATTGTAACCAGCGACAACCCTCTGTAAAACCTCGCAATTTGCGTACAAACAATCGTAACCCGCAAAAAAATTCAAAAGATTTGATGATTAACGGGCGAGATTTACCATTTTCAATTGTCCGGCGGTCATCGATCGACCGATTGGAGGTCCGTTTCTAAAGGATCTTTAGAAACGCAGGAGGTGGAAGAGTATGAATTCGAATGACTCGCGAGGCGGAAAAAGAAGAATCGCATATGAACCGGAATGATTCCAATGTCCAAGTCCTGGGACTTCATTTCCCAGTGGCTCGAACTGTCCTTTTCAATCCCTCAGGCCACCGCCCATCATTCCCCTTGATTTGATGCCTTTGTCCCTGCCCCCCTCCCCCCTCCTTTTCCCTTTTCCCAGCTCCCTATTGTTTAGAAGATGATAAATTAAACGTTATTTCAAGTATGATTACGTTCGCCATTATCATCATCATTGTTCTAGATCGTACATAACTTATTCTCAACATTTTTCTCAGTTCGGCATCGCTTGAAACAGTTGAATTGGTTAAAATTTGATTTTACGGTCAGTAAGAGCACGGTGGGAATCTAGAAGGGGAATTTACATTTTCTAAAACGTGAATTCATTATTCAGAATTAAACTTAACCTCGGTCGTCGCCAAAAACGGTCTTCGCGTTTGGACTCAAGATGTTGGCATTTGAACTTGAGAGATTCGGGCTCAGACCTTAGACCTTGACCCCCAAACTCGGGACTGTGGAGACCTGACCTAAACATTTGCCCTCGAACCCATGACATCTAGAGAAAAGAGAGGCCAATCGTTATTTTGTATTTTAAGGGTGTGTTTTTGAGTAAGAGAATTTATAGCGAATTAATTTTTTAGAATTTCACCCATTTTTTTGGTAAGATCAGTCAACAAAAAACTATATACAATCAAAGGGAATATGCATGCTTAAATTTAAGAAAACAAATTCTCCAACCTGAAAAGAAAAAAGCATTTTTCTGAATAATTATTTTCATTTGTCATGAAGATTTCCCTAAAATAAACAGGCCCTAAACTTGTCAATCTTAGTATAATCCTTTTTTGATCGAGGTCCTGAGATCTTTCCATTGGAAGTTCGGAGTCATCAAATAAATCAATACTTTAGATCGATCTATTGTTACCATGTTGTGGGAAAATTACTATTTGCTTCTCTAAATTTGTGGGAATTTTCAAACTCCCCCTCCCCCCAACCGGGGCCCCCAACCCTCTTAATTTATTTCAATGTCGGCCTTAGCAAGGGGTGGATCTTTCCTGTGCCCAGTCAAAGGAAGTAAACCAAGCAATCCAAGTAAGCCGACGGTTGCGGGCACTTCTTTAGCCTTAAAAGAGAATATCCTTTCGTTCTTGTCTTATCTGCTCGGTGAGGAGTAAGCACGCGTGAAGACTCATGATCCTCTGGACTAACTAGTCACTTTCAAGCTGAAAGTCATTCTAGAAAGAAATTTGCTTATCGAGCTGGTGCAACCTAGACAAAGGTAGATCGGTCACACCACTTTGGTGAGTAAAGACGGATCATGCATTCGTAATTTATACATCCATAAAATTTCTCCTTATTAAAAAAAAAAAAAAAAAAAAAAGAATTTGTTTGAATTTTGGATTCTTTCGATTATATCAACCCTTCCATTCCAAATATGACTATGAACTTGTAGATGACATTTAAAAAAAAAATTACTAATAATTCGAATATTTCTATGATAATTTGAAATTTTTATATCATGAGAAAGATATAGACATAGAAATAGAAACAACTAAAGTCAATCACCATTTGCTCTCCCTCTCCCCCCCTCTCTCTACGGCACATGGTTGGCAGCAGTGGTGGCTTCTACCACAATGCCATACCTTGACCCCTTTCTCCACTTTGTTCTCAGGATCTCAGCATGTCTCTCTTTCTACTTTCTATTTTTCCCCATAATTAAGATCTATATTTTCTTCGACAATTAATGTGTGGCACCCCCGAACGACCCCCAATTCGATGGAGTCGCCACAGTTCGCTTACATTTCTCTTACTTGACCTGAAGGTCTATCAATCCTGGGGGTTTATATCTTTTAGATTGGTCCATGCGCAATTTATATGGTGGAAGCATATCCAACAACTCCCTTCTCTATATTCAGAAAAGATGCACACCAACTAAACACATTTATAGGTAAAAGCCGAACACTTTTATTTACATAACTAGATAGACATCATCAGTAAGTACATCAAAATGTCGTAGTCTCCTATACTCGGCTATACTTTGAAAGATGACCGACATTTCCAACAGTCGTATACTTATAGTCCATCGATCAGTGTCGGCGTCCAAAAGTTCCTTCCTTTGCTGTCCTCCTTCTCGCGGCCATATCCAACCACTCGATCCATCTACCGGTGGTAGTGGCAACAGAGGTATCTTGTCTAGTCTGAAATGTTAGTCCCCAAAAAGGGTGAGTACAACCACTCAGCTGTAAAAGATTCATCAAGCTATATCAAGCGTTACCATTAATATCCAAATTCAAGTATGGTAGACAAAAACAAGAAATTAGAGAATAAGTATGTATCATGAAATCCTTCAATGTAATGACAATGTAGTCCTAATGTGTAATGCAACATATCCAAGATAGACAAATCTCAACCATAGGGCCAAACTAAAATATCACGTCCCGTTCCATGCCATACACTCAGTCTTATATCCATACCCCAAACATTTATAGTAGAATCATTCATTTTATCATTCAAAAGGTTTCATCCCCGGAGGACCAATGTTTGCGTCCCTCCGACATTTGCATCCCTCCAGGCATCACGAAAGCCTCCGGCATTTAGCCACTTAGGGCCACCGGGCATCTGGAGCGAATCACGCCTCCGGGCATCTCGTACCCCACCTAGCATCACGAGGAACCTCGGGGGCCTCCCATGAAAATGGTTACCCCGGCTATCCGGAATTACGTACCGACTAGCATACTGCCGAGCATCCCGAAGCTCCCGGGGAAAAACCTCCGGCATTCAGCCACTTAGGGCCACCGGGCATCCACAAGGCATCGACTCACTCGATCCTTTGGGCATCCCGACTCCCGGGGCATCGTTGACCCGAGGGTCCAACGGCAACAATTTAACATTTTAAATTTACAAGAATCCTTTCAAATGCCAAGAACAATCCATTTCATGCATTCACTATCCAATCTTAATATTGCACAAATATCCACAACTAGTACCATCATATCACATAACCACTACAAAACATATTCACTTTTGGGACATTTTGTGAAAATTCGAAAATAGAGTAACTCGATTTTACCATGCACAGTTCTGGTAAATATTTTGAAATAAATACTAAATGAGCTCGAAAAATTGTGAAATTTTGACATGTTATCAATGAGACCTTAAGAAAAAAAAATTGTGAAGAACACTAAGTCAAATTCCTTACGTATCAAGAGTAAAAATTCCGGTATTCCTTATTAACGTTCTGTAAAATTTCCAGATTTAACATTTCCGTATAAAAATCATTTTGTCAACCAAATCTTGTCCATTTATGCTAAATTTTTTATATGTTACTCTTACAGATGTGCTCTCCAACTTTAATTAAGTATTCAAAGTCAAATTTTAGCTATAAAATTCCAGAAAAATCGAGAAATTACCGGAGGTCATGCTGTTCTTGCGAAAACAGTTTACTAGCCTAAAGAGAACTATTCCTACCCTTGAGTCTCGGCATCCAACGTCCACAGCCAAGATTTACAAGCATATTACACCACAATACAGCCTCTTTACTTCCAAAAATCCACCATAGCTAAATCCTTGAGTTCTCATTTCAATTCAAAAGCGAAATCCACCAAAACTTGCTCTATTTTCGCTCAATTACTTCGGCCAGCTTCATCTCCTTCATCAAAATCAACATGCAGCTCCAAATTCCACATTTTTTTCACATCTACCAACTCCTCACTAGATAAAAACAGCAAGCAAAACATAGATTGAAGAACTTCCACTTGCCTCAAGTCCAAAGCAACCGCAACAAGCAAATCGGCAACTTAGGGCTCCAGGTGCGGCTCGATCGACGGCAGAGTTAGGCGGCGTCGACGGCGGCAGCTAGAACATGCTGGAGGACGGTCTTCCTCTTCCCCTTCGCAGCCCGCACTCACCCCCTCTCTCTCTCGCTCACTTGCCCGAACTCTCTCTCTCGGTCTCACTCTCTCTCTCGGCGGTTCCCTCGATCTATCCGCCTCCCCCCTTTTCTTTTATTCTCTTAATTGCTTGTAATCATTAGGTTTGCATGGAGGTTTCCGGTGAAGCAATAGGGGCAGCAACACTTATAGAATTCCTCTCGCCACTTGTCAAACTTCATGCATGGAGGTGGCCTTATTTGGGCCGGGCCTTGGTCAACCGAATAGGGGGAAATGGTGGACTGCTTTGGGCTGTTTCGAGCCTTAAGTGTCCAGCCCACACTTGCTCCTATTTTTCCACTTTAATCCCCACTTATAATTACATAATCGCAAATATTCACATGGCCATAAAATATTACAACATTAATCAAGGGAAATTCGATTCATAGGGTACACGGCCAAGTATAGAAAATTTCTTATCAATTTATCCTTTAGTATAATCCTTGATCACACATGGACATAGTATACATTTCCAACAAAACACTTGTCCATTAAATGCTCGGCCTTGTTTAATTGTAATCCATTGGTCTAATGGCTATAGTATAGTCCGATGGCGCTTCCATCACCTATTCATGGGTCGTAGTGCATCTAGAGATTGCTATGAAATTTTAGGATGCCACATAATGTCCAGGGCACATTACATCAAAGTTCAAAAGATTATGGAAATATCGTTAAAACTAAAACTTCAGTTAGGAGGCGAGGTGGAACTATGAAAAGAAAAAGTTTAACTCTTATGATTAATGGGTAGATTCTCGCTCAATAGTTGGTTTCAACCGGTCACGTAATAGCACATGACCACATTCTAGATTGGAGACATGATAAAAAAAAATAAAAATAAAAAAAAGTCGACGCTAAGGATACATTGATTTTGAGAAGTTCGGAGGAACATGAAAAAAAAAAATCGAAGTCATGGGGCAAAATTGAGAATCCAAAGAAAACTTGAGGGGCAAATAGTAATTTTGCTCACACTAACTAATTCAGTTTATGACTAGGCTAGACTGGTTAGATACCTAAAATCTTAAGTTGTATAGAATAGCTACCTACCAATATGTGCATGTAAGGTTTGGTTGGGATAATACCTAGTGTAAACCCAAAACTCTATTAGCAATTTGAGCAAAGGATTTTTTGAATTCTACATCTGAGGCTACGGCCGGCGAGGTTGAGGTTGACCTCGCCGGCCACCTTGCTAGTGGGCGTGAGGGCGGCCTCATGCTAGGCGGCGAGGCGGAGCCTCACCGGATCTGACGAGGGTCGAGCCTCGCGCATGGCCAGCGAGGGCGAGCCCCGCCAGCTCGACAAGAGGCCAGCTCGAGGCTGGCCATGGGCGAGGCTTGACCCTCGCTGCCCAACGTGAGGCTGCCCTCACGGCCACTAACGAGGTGGCCAGCGAGGTCAACCTCGACCTCACCAGTGACCGGCTGGAAGAAGGAGGAGGAGAAGGAAAAACTAAAAAAATAAAAATAAAATATTATTAAAAATTATCTACATCGGTCGGCCGGCATCTAGTCGCAAAATCCAGTCAAAATAGGCTGGAAATGACTAAATTGGCACAACGTAAAATGTTTGAGATTAAATTGGCACCAAGAAAAGGTTTAGGACTAAATTGGCACAAATACAAAAGGTTTATGACTTTTTTAACACTTCTCCCCATGATGTTGAACTGATGTAGGAGTTATAAGGATACATTCATGGATTAGATATAATGAGATATTGTTGCCTTATAGGTGCATTACGTGGAAGTGAAAAAAGTATATGAAAAAAGAACTAATAGTGGAAGAGAACTATTTACCTCACCTGCTGACATATTTAAATTGTTGATTCATTGATGTGATATGTGATGCAAGAGAAAAAGATGAGGTTTGTATGACGGTAATAATTGTGTACATCGGTAGAAGAATATCCTACGTTATGAAGACCTAAAATTAATATGTAGCAGGAAAAAAAAAAGTTATATTATTGAGTTTTCTAAGCACGTAACATATCATTATCATTATTATTATTATTATTATTATTATTATTATTATTATTATTATTATTATTATTATTATTATAAATGTATTTCTATTGTTAAAGAAAGGTACATATGAATTAAGTTGGTTCAAAAAGTAAAAAAAAGAATAAGTAAAATGTAAATGGTCTATGTTATAAATAAGAAATGCAATTTAGCCTTCTATTGTTTAAAGATGTAATTGCAAGTTTTAGAAAAAAATAACATTGTTGTGATATTAAAGTGGTCGGAGTTATTTATTAGATTAATATCTCGTTATAACTGAAAGAAAATTTCAAGAAATCACGTTACAAATAAGCTATTATTTATTAAGATCCTTTTATTTTTCAAACTAAGTGAATTTATTTGTTCAATGTAATTTTTTATTGTACTAAATCAAATTACTCGAATAAAATTTGTTTGTCTTTAGTTAGTAATAACATCAGTAACACATATATTTAGAGTGGGATTTTAATTTTTTATTGTTTTTCTATTTAAACTTTTTCTATGAACGACTTGACTCTAAGACATCAAAATCAAGTGAAATCTATTCATATAATAATAATCTACTCTAAAATCAAAAAGAAGTAATATTTCAACTAAATAAAACTTTTTAATTAAGCGAGATCGATGAAAATAAATAGGCTACATTTGAAACTCTAAATGTACTATTTATTTCTTTTTTGTTCATCTGATCACTTTATAGATAATATAATTATGTACCACACATAATATTTTAAATTAAATGTGTTTCCTCAAATTCATCAAATTAATTTTTTGGAAGATATTATTTCATTTAATAATATATTTAAACATATATTTATCGTCTTTTCAAGTTTGCACTCAAAAACTTTAAATTACATAGAAAAACACAATGGTTGTGGTAAAAAAATTAAAACCCATTAACTTCGTCCTTATTCATTTTTCCAAAATATTATATTAAATAATTTTATAAGCAATAATTTATTTTATGCATTGAATCTAATTATTTGAGTAAATTAAGTGATAATTTAAATTAGATATATCTTTAGTTTGTTATATTTTTGTTTGTTTCTTATCAAAAGGTTTTCTTTATTTTCTACTATCGTGATTCTTTTAACATAAAACTATAATATATAGGAATATATCTGAATATGTTTTCTTGTCATCTACTTTTTCAATTTAAACTCAAATATATTTTATTTGGTCGAATAAACTCAAATATTTTAACCGTAGACAAAAAAAAGACAAAAGTTGTATTGTGAAAATTATAGTTCATGAATTTTGCTCTTATCCTAAAATATTAAATTAAATGAATTTCTCCATTCAATATAATTTTCTCAATATACTACATTTAATTATTTTAAGTAAAATAAATTATGTATGATTTATTTATTCAGAGCATGTGTAATTAGTCAGTTCCACTTTTGTTTCTTTTTTCGTTAAGCTACTTTCTTTAGCTTTAATATAAAAATTTTTGTTTATTATTCTGTCGGTTAAAGAGACTTTGCTGAATAAACAAGTTGCATCAATAGTAATTGCACACAAATAAATCTGCACTGTGAAAATGGAAGAGAAAACAGTGTGCCCAACTTAAATGTATTTAAGAAATGGTTACAATCTGCAATTCTAAATGAAACAAAGAGTTGTCCTTGCTCCTCCTTTAGTAATGAAAAGACAATTGAAGAGACTTGATAATGCGATCTTGGTTCTTTTTTCTTTTCCTTTTTTTTGGGGTTGAAGATGCAATCTTGATACGAACGGGACAAACTTTGATTCTTTTTCTAAGGCCATTCGAGGCCTTAAATGGCTTAATTTCAAATCAAATTGTCCAATCTTTGCTTCTTTCCATTACAACAATTTAGGAGCATTTGGCAAATATTATGTTTCCGATAATAAATTCTGCTCATAAATATTTTTTTCTTAGTCTGTCCCCTATATGAGTTTCTAAATATTCGTATAATTTTAGTAACCGCACAGAATTTCTATTCTCGAAATAAAAAATGAACAAGAATGTGTTTGGTAGTCTCAAACTTTTTGGTAACATAAATTTTCATTTAATTTTTAATAATTTTCTAAGATTTTTCTTTTTCATTTTCTTTTTTCCTTCTTTTCTTCTTCCTCCTTTAGCCGATCGCGGGTCTCAGCCAACAACATCGCCGGCCTTGAGGGAGCCTCGCCAAGGCTCCACGAGGCAGCAAGGCTCTAGCGAGATCACTGAACCTTGTCTCTAGGCGGTCGTTGGCCATCGCCAAGCCCGTGGACCGGCTAAAAGAGGAAGAAGAATAAAAGAAAAAAAAAGTTTTTTTCTAAAATTGTTCTCAAGAATAAATAAGTAAAAAAAATTTATTTGTTGATTCTGTTCCAAATTTATTTCCAAAAACAAATCTATTCTCAAGGATAAAAAAAATTAACAGATGTTAGCAAACGGATTTTCATTCTTTTTTTTGTTCTAGGGAACAAAAGAGTAGAAATAGCTAAGAATTGATTGATTACCAAATAGGCCCTTAAGGGCCAAGCTTGATCTTGATTCAGATAGCACAATTGTAATTGAGGGCATTGAAAGATTGATCATAAATTGAAGATATTTAGGCTATGACAACCTGATTGTTTCTGACTGTCTCGATAACCAAAATTTTTAGTTAAAATCTTGATAACTTAAATCTTACGAGACTTCGCATTTGGAAAGTTCTTTGATTGTCAAGAACTTCTCGACAGCAACTCTACAAAATTCAGAGCCTCTGCCTGTCTGTCTCAAGATGAATAAAGTGGCCTCCTACTTTTAGAAAGAACGGGAAGATTTCTCATCCTCGCGATTGTTTCTGATTGGTCAAATTAATATTGTCAATCGACAATTTGTATATTGATCAATGTTTTACTCTAATTTAAATAATTACCAAATCCATTTCAATTTTCATATAGATAAATATTAATTTAATTTTAGTCCATCCAATCGACCGATATCTTCGTTGAAGTTTAATTTATCTCTCTGTTCTGATTTTGCTCAAATCATTTGAATTTTGGACAGTCTTGGCGCACGCGGAATTTTGCTGACATCTCTTTTGGCATGCTCGCCAATAATTTTATTACTGAAATTTTCAGGACCCAATGTTAGATATTAAAGACTATAATCGGAGCAAATCATAACTAGAACATGGGATGTATCATCTAAAATACGTGTAGTTAACATTGTTATCAACTTATCACGTAGGTAATCAATGTAGTAGTGCAAAATTTGCCGTGTTTATATTACTTTAAAGTAAACATGACAATGAATGCTCATTCTATTGTCCTTCCGCCCTGGTCAACAATGCTGACATGATCAGCCACCTTCACCACCATCGTTGTCTTGTTCAAGATACCACACAACCTATTTTTAGCCCAATGCCGCCTTGTCGACGCCGGTCCACCACCACCTCATTTATGTCTTGCCACCAATGTCACTACCGCCATCATCATTATCACACCGCCTTGACCACAGTCTAATGCTATCATCAGCGATGTCATTACCACAAGTTTCGTCGCTAGTCCACCGTGTCATGATTAACTTCGCCCGTCAAATTATGGTCTAGTCTTATGCAATTTTTATCATAATTTATCGAATCCCTACAAACTTTACTTTTCATCATTTGTTGATTTTCTCCTCCTTCCACTTTAACCAAAACTATTATTCCGTTTGTTTCGTAGAAAATTAATGATTTGAAAAATATTTTTCCAAGAATGGTTGCTTGTATTACTTAAAATAATTAATCAATGGAAATTTTTTATCATCTATAAAAATATTTAGGCATAAACTGTTGTAGATAATGAAAAAAAAAAAAACTCCATTGACTACTTATTTTAAATAATATAAATGATTACTTTTAAAAAAATATTTTTCAAATCGATCTGTTTTCGCATAATAAATGGAGTGGGAGCAACTAAAGATTTTGTGATTGAGTTCAAGCATAGCCCTCAACATGGGCAATACCTGAAATTAGATGACCAACATAATCTGAGGCCCAATTTGTAACATAATCTTCAACAGATAAACTGCATGTGTTGGGCCACTTAATTTATGAGGCCCAATTTGTTGCCCTTGCTCTTAATTAGATTCTCTCTCTCTCTCTCTCTCTCTCTCTCTCTCTCTCTCTCTCTCTTTCTTTTTTCTGATAACTGTTTTGGGCCATTTACCACGTAACATGTTGGGGCCATCCAATAAATTTCTTGAAACTATGATAAAACCGCTTAGAAATAGTTTTTGGGCCATCCAAACCACCGCCTGGTGGCCCAGTTGGATAAGGCTCCCATGATCCTTTGCGAGGAGGAGAGGAGTTCGAATCTCGCTGGCCGCACGAGATCTTAAGTGCAACGTCGGGGTGGTGGGTCCTTCGCTAGCATCGCCCCCAGGGTTTGCCCGCCGGCTGTCTGCTTACGGGGTTCCCAGGTCATAAAAAAAATTAAAAATAATAATAATAATAATTTTTTGGGCCATCCAAAATTTCTTTCACCTTTTTATTTATTCTCGCTGCAAACCGAGTTGTTGAAATATTCTAAACCAAAACTAAGGCTATGTTCATTTCACAGAAAATATGATATTTTTTGGAAAATGTTTTCCAACAAAGCCATTTTTCAAGAAAACATAATTATTTTTCAGTGTTTGGCTGAAACTTGAAAATGAAACGAAAAATGTTTTGCGTTGGTTGGTAAGAAAAATCTTTTCCTCTATGCACTATTTTTAAACATTTTTAAATATTTTATTTATTGAATTCCATTTTAATTATCTTTTATTTTTTAAAATTCTTTTAAAATTCTTTTCTTTTTCTTTGATTTTTTCTTTCTCTATTTATTTTTATCTCCTTCTTCTTCAACTGGTCGCTAGCCACAGCAATGGCCTATGATCGGTGCCAAGCGAGCTCGAGCCTCACTAACCTCTGGTGACCTCGAGCGAGGCTCGAGTCTCGCCTAGCTCAATGAATTCAGTGAGACCTAAGTTCACTGAATAGCCTCAAGAGAGCTTGGGTGAGGAGAGGCCCAAGCTCGCCTAGCACGGTCACCGGCGATAGGCCTAAGAAGAAGAAAAAAAAAAGGAAAAGGAAATGAAAGAAAATAAAATAAAATTTAAAATCAATTTCTAAAAATATAAAAATAAAAAGAAAAATAAAAGGAAAAAGTATTTGGTGAAAGAAAGTGGAGTGAAAGAATATATAGAAAATGTTTTCCTTTTTTCCAAAAGCGGAAAAAAATTTCCCCCATTTTACAAGACTTTTTTTCATTTATGGAAAATGCTTTCCCTAACCGGTTCATTTTCTGTGAAATGAATGACGGAAAATTCAGAAACATCTTCCTAGAAGTTATTTTCTATGTCATTTGTTTTGCAGAAAATATTTTGTGGGAAAATATTTTCCTCATTTTCTGGTATTTGGTTCGTTTAGGAAAATAAATCAACGAAAAAAGTTTTCATACCAAAGTTTAAATTCAGGAAAATGATTTCCCCTTTTGAAAGAATCGCAAAACATTTTCCAAAAACATTTTAGTCTTATGGTCCTTAATTAATAAAACACTTATTCTTATAAAAATAATTTTAAAAAACAATTTTTTTTATTTTTTCTTTTTTTTTTGTTTTTCTTTTATTTGTCTTCTTTCTTTTTGTTTTTCTTTTATTTGTCTTCTTCCTTTTTTTTTTTCTTCTTTTCTCTTTTTGTTTTATTTTCCTTTCTCTTTCCTCCATTGGCCATGTCCTTAGCAACAGCCTACAGCTTAGCAATTGACCATGACGCAAGCCGACAAGCTTGAGGCTTACATGATCCTGATGAGCTCAAGGCTTACTGGATCCAGGCAAGCTCGGGACTTAATAGATCAAGGCAAGCTCAAAGTCCGCCAAGGCTGGCAAGCTCAAGCTAGCATGTGGCCATCTAAGTAGCACCGACACTAACACGCGACATGTGACACGACACAACATGATACGCCGACACGTCGTTTCTTAAAAAACAAATAATTCCGACACGTTGGGACATGTTGTATATTAAATATATTTTTATATGTATTTTTATGATTATTCAATCAAATTAATTTGAATCAAATTCATAAATAAATAAATAATTAAAAAAAGTCTAGAATAAATATACACTAAAAACATTAATCCGCTATTTATCAATATCATTCATTATTTTAATTTGATAAATTCAACTATATTTCAATAATTCATAAAACTTGGAGAAAAAATAAGTGATCTATATTATGAACTCGCATATTAGATATGTTGGAAGAGGAGGGGTGAATTGCGAATCATGGGAAGTGGGAGTCAAAAGAGAAGAGAAAACTAAGTTTTTCTTCTTTCTTTATTTATTATTTTTATTATTGTGTTTTACTTTTTCACATATATATATTTTGACATCTCATTTATTGAATTTTTAAAATTGACTTTGATATCGGAATCACATGTCAGAAACTCATATGTCAGAATTCCGACTCGAGTGTCGAAGAGTGTCAAGAAAGTTAACCAGGTGTCGGATTTTCCAACACGTGTTGACCGAGTGTTGGAGAGTGTCCGAGAGTGTCGGAGAGTGTCGGACACATGTCGAAGTGTCCGACACGACACGAAGGCTCTTGGAGAATGTCGGTGCTTCATAAGTGGCCATCGCCAGTCAATTGCAGTAGAAGAAAGGGGGAAAAAAAAGAAAGAAAGAAAGAAAAGGACAAAGGAAAGAGAAAAAAAAATTTAAAAAAAAAGAGAAAATAAAAAAGAAAATGGAAATAAATATAATTTAAAAATTTCTTAAAATGAAATCATTTTCCAATGAAATCCAAATATTAAGAAACATTTTTTGATCATATATCACCAAATAAAATAAAATAAAAACTAATTGTATTCTTGAAAAATGCTTTATATGAAATCATTTTTTTTATCATTAAGTTTTGTACGAAAGAAAGCACTTTAATATGAACATCTTAATTGGGAAAAAAAGAAGAAGAGTAAGTCTATCTTGAAATCAAACAAGAGTCCATAAATTGCGCACAAAAGAGTTTTAGGAAAAATCATTTTCATAGTATCATGCAAATTAATAATAAAAGTGGTCGGTCTCCTCGATTATAGCGAAAAGTAATAGCAAAAAATCCTGGGAATATCACAAATCGGCCCTGAGCAGAAAAAGAAATACGAAAATAACCCATAGAAAAAAAAAACAAATGGAATTTTCATGCATACTAAAAAGTGTATTAAGGTGCAGAAAAAGTGAGCGTAAAAAAGAAAAGTGGCTGAAAACCGTCTTGGTTCCGGGTAGCCGATCCCAGGCCCTGGAAGGGACCTAGTAGCCCAATGACCCGTGCCGGGGGAACTTCGGACGAACTTTTCATATGATCTCCCCGGATGCCGCCCTCCCTAGATCAAAAGCCATGACCCATTGAACGACGCAATGCTCGAACACTTGTTCCCGGATCTTTGTACTCATCCGGTCTCTATAGAAAGTAATGAGTAATTAGGGGGCACGTTAGTCATCATTCGCGCATCTAACCAAACCCGTCACTCTACATCCGATGTAACCCCGCGGTCTCTCGAGTTCTCATTCAAACCAGAAACGAATCACACCAAGCCCCCTGCCTAACAGTCGTCGCCCAATGCCATTTCACGAGAGTGAAAAAACCATCGATGAGAACCCAAGATCATAATGCCTTGTGGGGGCCGAATTGCTTGACTAGTAGCTCATGGCCAAAGCAGCGACATCCCACAAGACGCTCCCTTGCGTCAACAGCGACCGAGACTATGGTTGCAATGTAATGAAGAAAGCATGATTACGATTGCACTGGGAATTAGCTTTGTATGTGCATTGAACGGCAAAACGGGGGACTTGGTCACGGAAAATTATGTCTTCCTTTGGATTCATTTGACGCCCTCATTCAAGAATGATTATAATCCCTCCCCAAGGAATAATTGCTGTCTTGGAAAAAAAGACCAATCGGAGGTAACTTGTGATGGCAAACCAAGGTCATAATGGCAGAGACTTTTAAGGCGCAGAACATCATCTGTTTTAGGGTTGTAGGGGCCCGAAATCTTCATGGCCCTATATCATCTTATCTCCCCAAACCAAAGATTTGGAGGAGGGAGGGAAGGGTTGGTTTGATTTTTTGGGGTGTTGTCCCCAATCATTCGGCATTTCCCAGTTGAGCCCCCAATATATTGCCTAGGGTATCATATTTTATTAGGAGGAAATCATATTCTAAGTGTATAAACTCCATAGTCAAAAAGATGCCCATCAAAATAATGAATCAACAAAGATGCGAAGTTGAAATTGGGGCAAATGACCCAAATTGATATGAAGTTCGATAAGATTGTAATTCCAAATTGTCGGCAAGATTTTTGTGAGGATATTATTAATGCATATTCTAGGAGCACTTTGTTAAGCAATTGAGTAAGCAATTTAAGTGCATTAACTATCTAGTATAATGTGTAATCACAGCTTTGAAAAGTGAACTATTCTTCCTTAAATATGCTTAACAATTGTCTCAAGAGCACAGTTAACAGAACCCATTTCATGATATATGCACAGATTGTCTTAGATGCATGGCCTAGTATGTATCCATTGTATGATTGATTTTGCATCAAAGAATAATATTTGGGACATACCAATATAGATTAGGATTTTTATTAGGTCCATTGCCATTGTAAGAAATAACTAATGCGCTCACCATTGGTTTTGTGATATGTGGAAGAATTCAGTTACAAAATTAAGTCTAAACACACATGTCACCACACTTTACTTAGCAACGATCTTATAGATTTGTAAACATATCTGCAAGTTAGGTTGTGGCCAAATAAAACTCTCTATGGATAAATGCGTTAGAATATTCAAATATTCTATTGCACATTCATCTTATAATTTAAACTTTTAGAATAGTTGATAATCGCTCCAAAAAATTTCACATGATATCATAGCAAAGAGGTCTCACATTCAAATATTTCAAGCTCCTATTTGCCTCTCAATTTATATACTTCCACGTTTGGTTCAGGTCAAAATTCAGCCTACACGAAAGAAGGAATATTAAAATATGTAACTATTAAAGCCGTCTTTATTTAATAATTTAATTTTCTAAAATAAGCGGCGGTGATCTTTTAATAGCTTACAACCTGAAGGGTTCTAGTCGGAAAACGAGAGGTTTCATTAGAGAGAGGGATACAACCGTCCCTATAAATGGTGGAGGAAAAATATGCAATTTGAGCTATAGAGGAGTCACAATGACAGCCACGAGGACAGAGCACGTTCCTCAACTGCCAAAGATTCGAATAATGTAAGAAGAGCTATTAAGAAATAATGATTAGCACTTTCTAATTTAAGCTTAAAGTTATTTTGTTGTAAGACGCAAATCATTTTCTCCGGGTAACTACCGGCACTAGCATGGTAGGATTGTCCTGAAATCATATTACTTAACTCACACACACTAATATAATATATTTAAAGTCCCTGTTAACATAAGTATCCACGCTAATTCAATAATTAGCAATGGGACAATTAAGCAGGGATGAGCACTAGTCTAGTTACATTTCCATAAGTATCCACGCTAATTCAATAATTAGCAATGGGACAATTAAGCGGATGAGCACTGGTCTAGTTACATTTCCAACTGAAATCATATTAGTTAACTCACACACACTAATATAATATATTAAAAGTACCATGTTAACATAAATATCCACGCTAATTCAATAGTTAGCAATGGGACAATTAAGCAGGGATGAGCACTAGTCTAGTTACATTTTGGGTACCGAACCAAACTGAAATCATATTACTTAACTCACGCACACTAATATAATATATTTAAAGTACCATGTTAACATAAGTATCCACGCTAATTCAATAGTTAGCAATGGGACAATTAAGCAAGGATGAGCACTGGTCTAGTTACATTTCCGGTACCGGACCGAACTGAAATCATATTACTTAACTCACACACACTAATATAATATATTTAGAGTAACATGTTAACGTAAATATCCACACTAATTCAATAGTTAGCAATGAGACAATTAAGTAGGGATGAGCAATGGTCTAGTTACATTTTGGGTACCAAACCAAACTGGCTAGTTTTTGGCAATTCTCGGTTCCACGTGCGGCTAATTTGTCCCGATTGAATTGAAAGATTTTTTTTTTCCCACAATTCTTGTTATAACAATTCCTGAAAGATGACTTGGAGCAAAAGCCTGAAAACCCTAATAAAAGCACGTTCATTTGGATATCCATGAGTTTCTACGAAATGAACCTAGGATCCTGCTATGCCTATGGAACTAATTCCTTTTCTTAAGGCTTACTTCAGGTCACATGTTATTTTTTAACAATCCTTTTGTTGTGGTTTACTTCCAAACAAGTGCGAACATGATGATCGCCTAGGCACAATAACCCCTCTGAGGACGACAACTCACATAGAGTGAGACACACTTGCAACGTTGCAAGAAAAGGAAGGGAGAAAGAATTTTGTCCGTCAATTTTTGGCCCCACCCGAAAAATGGACTTCTAATTCCACAAACCCAAAACTAATCATATTTGATCATATTTCAAGTTTCAATGTGAGAATTGATCTATCTTAAAACCAAGCACTCTTACAATTAAGTACTCCCATCACATTTTGTGAAATTGCGAGAGAACTTACTATCCGAGTTTGTCTAACTTATTTGGTCCGAACCTCGTTGATTTGGAATTCTAGAACCAGTTACTTATTTCAAACCAAACCCATGCATTGCCCCCCGCCTGCAATCTCACAGGAAGGGTCATGATTCATTTGGTTCCGCTTTGACACTAAATTCAAGTATGCAAAAATAGTAGCCCCCACCATCGAAGAAGATAAGAGAGACAGAGGGGGAAGCAGTGTCAGTTCTTGGCTGGAAGAATAATGAAGATTACCTGAGGGCTGACACATTCTTACCCCCGCGCCACTGTACGTAATGCAAGGGGCCGGGGCTGTTCTACGGACCACCGAAGACTGGATTCCCGAATTGTAACCAGCGATAACCCTCTGTAAAACCTCGCAATTTGCGTACAAACAATCGTAACCCGCAAAAAAATTCAAAAGATTTGATGATTAACGGGCGAGATTTACCATTTTCAATTGTCCGGCGGTCATCGATCGACCGATTGGAGGTCCGTTTCTAAAGGATCTTTAGAAACGCAGGAGGTGGAAGAGTATGAATTCGAATGACTTGCGAGGCGGAAAAAGAAGAATCGCTTATGAACCGGAATGATTCCAATGTCCAAGTCCTGGGACTTCATTTCCCAATGGCTCGAACTGTCCTTTTCAATCCCTCAGGCCACCGCCCATCATTCCCCTTGATTTGATGCCTTTGTCCCTGCCCCCCTCCCCCCTCCTTTTCCCTTTTCCCAGCTCCCTATTGTTTAGAAGATGATAAATTAAACGTTATTTCAAGTATGATTACGTTCGCCATTATCATCATCATTGTTCTAGATCGTACATAACTTATTCTCAACATTTTTCTCAGTTCGGCATCGCTTGAAACAGTTGAATTGGTTAAAATTTGATTTTACGGTCAGCAAGAGCATGGTGGGAATCTAGAAGGGGAATTTACATTTTCTAAAACGTGAATTCATTATTCATAATTAAACTTAACCTCAGTCGTCGCCAAAAACGGTCTTCGTGTTTGGACTCAAGATGTTGGCATTTGAACTTGAGAGATTCGGGCTCAGACCTTAGACCTTGGCCCCCAAACTCGGGACTGTGGAGACCTGACCTAAACATTTGCCCTTGAACCCATGACATCTTAGAGAAAAAAAGAGAGGCCAATCGCTATTTTGTATTTTAAGGGTGTGTTTTTGAGTAAGAGAATTTATAGTGAATTAATTTTTTAGATTTTCACCCAGTTTTTGGTAAGATCAGTCAACAGAAAACTATATACAATCAAAGGGAATATGCATGCTTAAATTTAAGAAAACAAATTCCCTAACCTGAAAAGAAAAAAACATTTTTCTGAATAATTATTTTCATTTGTCATGAAGATTTCCCTAAAATAAACACGCCCTAAACTTGTCAATCTTAGTCTAATCCTTTTTTGATCGAGGTCCCGAGATGTTTCCATTGGAAGTTCGGAGTCATTGAATGAATCAATACTTTAGATCGATTTAGTGTTACCATGTTGTGGGAAAATTACTATTTGCTTCTCTAAATTTGTGGGAATTCTCAAACTCCCCCCTCCCCCCAACCGGGGCCCCCAACCCTCTTAATTTATTTCAATGGCGGCCTTAGCAAGGGGGTGGATCTTTCCTGTGCCCAGTCCAAGGAAGTAAACCAATCAATATGGTTGCGGGCACTTCTTTAGCCTCAAAGAGAATAGCCTTTCGTTCTTGTCTTATCTGCTCGGTGAGGAGTAAGCACGCGTGAAGACTCATAATCCTCTGGACTAACTAGTCACATTCAAGCTAAAAGTCATTCTAGAAAGAAATCTACTTGTCGAGTTGGTGCAACCTAGACAAAGGTAGATCGGCACCTCGTCAAGTAAAGACGGATCATGCGTTCATAGTTTATACATCTGTAAAATTTCTCCTTATTAAAAAAATTAAAAAAAAAAGAAGTATTTGTTTGGAGTTTGGATTCTTTCGATTATATCAACCCTTCCATTCCAAGTATGACTATGAACTAGTAGATGACATTTAAAAAAATTACTAATAATTCGAATATTTCTATGATAATTTGAAATTTTTATATCAACTTGAGAAAGATACAGACATAGAAATAGAAACAACTAAAGTCAATCACCATCTACGGCACACGGCCAGCAGCAGTGGTGGCTTCTACCACAATGCCATACCTTGACCCCTTTCCCCACTCTGTTCTCAGGATCTCAGCGTGTCTCTCTTTCTACTTTCTAATTTTTCCCCATAATTAAGATCTATATTTTCTTTGACAATTAATGTCCAGGGCACATTACATCAAAGTTCAAAAGATTACGGAAATATCGTTAAAACTAAAACTTCAGTTAGGAGGCGAGGTGGAACTATGAAAAGAAAAAGTTTAACTCTTATGATTAATGGGCAGATTCTCGCTCAATAGTTGGTTTTAACAGGTCACGTCATAGCACATGATCACATTCTAGATTGGAGACACGATGACGCTAAGGATACATTGATTTTGAGAAGTTAGGAGGAATATGTATAAAAAAAAAAAAAAATCAAAGTCATGGGGCAAAATTGAGAATCCACAGAAAACTTGAGGGGCAAATAGTAATTTTGCTCACACTTTGCTCACACTAACTAATTCAGTTTATGACTAGGCTAGGCCGGTTAGATACTCAAAATCTTAAGTTGTATAGAAAAGCTACCTACTAATATGTGCATGTGCATGTAAGGTTTGGTTGGGATAATACCTAGTGTAGACCCAAGACTCTATTCGCAATTTGAGCAAAGGATTTTTTGAATTCTACGTTTGATTAGAACTCCGTCGTCTCCAATCCTATGATTTTTCATTAACAATTATCAATGTCTCCAATAACATGTTGCATCATTAATAGTTCACAAACGATCAGTGCCCTGCTAGTTGATAGCTCGATAATTAAGGGACAAAAGAGCGGTAAATTACATTGGGGCAAAATTAAAATCAAAACGAAACATTGGATGACACCGTGATAAGGGTGAAATTCCAATTCCATGGAATTGCCAGTCGTTGAACACCTCCTAAGATCCCACAATTCAGTGTTCATGTGATGCAAATCTCAACCTATGTAGGGAGGAAATGACTAAGCACGAGAGACGAAATAATCCTGTTGGGGCTTAAACATTTATTAAGCATGTCTTCACCCAATCTTTACGATTGAACATTTAAATCATTAAAAAAAAAACACAATAAAAGAATATTTCAATTGTTAAATCTTAATTAGCGTAACGAGAAAAAAAAAAAAGATATTGAAAACAACAAATTTTTCATATCTGATTATGAGGGAAACTTATTAACAACAATCCTATTCACATTCATGATCTTTTAATAATTGGGATTTTTTTTTTTTGTACCCAGGGACGCTGCTTCGCGGCGGAGTAAACCCTGGAGGAACAATAGAGTCACTACCACCCTTGCTGGCCCAGGTAAGTCGTGGGTTCATTTCTCGCAAGCAAACAACGCACAATTCGAACTCAGGACCTCTCCCAAAAAAGAACCTGCACTCAATCACTACGCCACCACCACGGGTGGTAATAATTTGGAATTTTGTATTAGTAACTTTAATTAAACATTGCAACAGTACACTTTTCATCACTTATCCAGACTGGATTTTGTTCTTTCCATGGGCAAAACTTATCATCACGTGAGTAGAGCTCTATTTTTTTTCTTTGCTTCCTTTACTCGTTTTTTTTACCCATTTCTATAACTTCTCCCCTTTTCATCATTTTTTGCGTAAGGAATTTCAGTTTTTTATATATGTCATCTATTTAAAATTACAAATAAAGTCATTTATGTACTGATTATTCGAGAGCTTTACATATCTATTTATGATGAATATCTTGATCATGGTTCACCCGATGGCACATCTGTTTTGTCTCTTTTCTTTCCTTTTCTTACGAGCCCGAAAGTTAAATTTATATTATTTTGAATGATGGTTCCATGTTCCAATGCAGACAATTAGTCGAAAGAGTCATCATTTCTCCGACCCACATTTCTTCATACTAGCCATGAAGAAAAATATATATATGAGAATGTTATGGTAATTTGACGTGTAAATGGGGGGCAGATTAGCAGATCTGTAGAACAAACAAAAATGTATTTTAGCATTTATAATTTTGCCAACATGCTAGAGATTACCCAAGAAAATTGTCTAATCAATCATAAATTTATTGTATGCTGCCAATTCAGTCCTATAATTTTCAATTTTGCCAATTTACTTCTAAACATTTACATGAAATTCTAACATACCATTTCCAACCAATTTTTGCAAGAAATCATTGATGTGGCAATGTATCACGTAAGATGGTTGGTGACAACTAAACCATCACTTTATTGATTTCCAGCAAAAATTTACCACAATGATTATATTAAAATTTCATGTAAAATTTTATTATATTGGCAAAATTGAAAATTTTAAAAATGAATTAGCAAATGCGTAATAAATTTATGATTAATTGGATAATTTTCGCGGGAGTACTTTATTGGATGAAGGAGGCTATTCTTTATTTTATATTTTGCATTTTATTCACCTAGGATTTAAGCATTTTTTATTTTATCAACAAGTCCGCTTGATGAGCCACGATCTTCCCTCAAATGTGAAAAAGTCTTAGCTTGAATCTCCACATTATTATCTTTTAAGGACAGCATTAACATATACCATTAATCAATCATCAACTTTAATACTATTTTTTAGGAGTATAGTAAAAGTTCGATACCTCCACACGATAAGATTATTTAAATCCAAATCCATCCACAAATCTAATTAAATCAATACATTATGGATTATCAATTCATCGACTTATGATTTTTTCAACATCACACACACACACACACATATATATCTTGACGTACTCTCTCTTATTCTCGTTATTGCAGATTGCGAGGTTACCAATGCGCTGGCAAGAAAATCCCCATCAAAAGACCCTCTCGGATCGAACCACGTAGAAAGTGATATTAAAAAAAAAGAGTGGAGGGCGCGGGGGGGAAGGATGGAGGGTTTGATGGGTCATGTCCGTGCCAAAGCAAAAGAAAAACAAACCTAGAAAAAGAAAAAGGGAAACTGATTTAATAAAGGAGATAATAATAATCTGATGAAGTGGTAATAATGGCCACCTATAAACAGAGACAAAATGAAATGATGACACCTCCCCCCCCCCCCCCCCCTGCCCTCTTTCTCCAACTCAGCTGTCCAATAACAAAAAAATAATAATAATAAATGACAATAATTTTCTTTTATTTAATTAATTTATATCACGTACTATATTTTTCCAGGGGCTCTTGTTGCTTCCGCTGTAGATAATCATGAATGCTATTCCGCTTTTGTTCGCTCAGCGTGACGTCATGGCTACGCAACCCCCACGCAAGCCCTTAAATCCTTTTGTAACTCCCTTAAACTAGGTCGAGAAAATATTAACTGATGTTATTATAAGCTTCTTTTTTAGGCCCAACCGAGACATTATTAGAATATGCTTTCACTCTTTTTAGCTTTTTTTTTTTTTTAATTTGGTGAGCTTTGGTATATAATAACATTAACCATAAGGATTACGTATAGGAGAGTACTGATGAACTCATATTGTCGATGTTCAAATTTTACGGTGAATACTCTTGAAAATTGTAAATTATATCGTCATAACGATTTTAACCAATTTGACAAAAAATCTGAAATTAGTATCTCATGAAATATTTATCTTAAACTAATTCGTCTCATAGAAAAAACTTAAACTAACACTCTGACCTAATTTGTCCCGATTATCATTTTGCCCAATATCCTTTGAAGATGCATGCATTAATACCCAAGGTAGATGATTACAAGACATATTTGTTATGGAAAATGGTAGATTTGATGCGGAAATATACATGTATTGCACATGTGCATTTTAATGGAGGGTAGATTTGAGTCCGAGACACCAATCTGGATAACTTTGTGAGATGAAAATTAATTTAGAATAAATTTATCATATGCACCAAATAAGAAATTATAGTGAGATGCAAATTAGCTTTGTAGAAAACAAGTAGAAACACCGATTTGGGATTTTCAATTGCATTGACTAAATTTAAATAGTGTTGAAAATGATATATCATCTTATATGTGCTAATATTCCACAAATTGCTCGAGTGGAAATCAAGCAAACATAAGGAAAAGTAGCTGAAAACATTATATATATAAAAAGTCTATTCTGGTGCAAAAATATATTTTGCACCGTCACCATTCAATAGTTGAGGATACAATTAGTTAAGTAATTAATTTTAATTAATAGAAATATTAATCAAATTTAATAATGATCAGACGGCAACAACTGGTCTTTGCAGGTCAACCTAATTCAGCGTGTGGAAAAGCAGTCTAAGCCGCCGCATGCAAAGTGCGAGCGTCATCAATTGTCCAGATTAAGTGGCTGACTGGTGTCGATGGACTTGTTGTTTCGGCGGAAAAAATCGACGTAATTCACGCCCTTAATTTTAGGAATGGCGATCGCGACAACATTGATCGGGATGGCACCGCCCGGGACGGACCGGTCCGGTCCGGTTGGCTCGAAAGGCAAAAAAAAAAAAAAAAAAAAAGGGTTCAGGCAAACATTTCCTTCTTAAGCTCCGGTCATGCCTCCTCGGCTTTCTCAAACCCGGTCGAAACCCTTTTAATTTTATACGGTAAAATTTTAGTAACGTTTTGAACGTGGAAGACTTGAACAAAGATTTTTCGACCCGGTACTAGACTTGGACTGCCTAGTTAATTAGGTCTACTAAGGACGCCTCGTCGCCTCCACCCGTTTTGTGCACGTTACATCCCTCCTACAAAATATCTCTCTAGAAGTTGTATCTTCGCCAATTTTTTATAACTCTGATGTCGTTTTCTACTTCTGTACCCTTTTGCGTCCCAACGTTTTCAAAAGTTCAACACGGCGTGTTAGCTTTGTTTGACGTGATTTTTACTCTTTAATTTTTTTTATAATTTTATAGGTCATGCACTTTCACATTAGAAAACAACTAAAATCTTTCATGATTTTTAAGCTTAAAATGTATCTTCTATTTCTTATTTGAAAAAAAAATTAAATAAATGCTAGAGAAACCAATTTCTAGCGCATGATTTCAGTCTAGGTTATGTTTAGACAATGCTTTTGAATTCTTCATTTGTGCATTTGATGCCATATACATACAAAGCCTAACTCTGCACGATATACATAGATTTATCTAAACACTATCAAAATGTGAAGCTCAAAAGGGTATTTGCACCTTTTGAATTCCTAAAAATTGCATCATTTGAAACCACAATAGACTATTCATGCACATGTCAATCTAGATATGTTTTCAAAAATTAATGCCCTTTATACTTGGTACAACACAAACCTTACTCATATCTAGGTGTAACAATACGAATATTGCAATCTGAATGCACTAATATGATGTGCCATAAATATAATATGTGTCATCAAAATTGAAGAATCTCAATTGCTTTAACATCATGTTTTCCTTGTAAAAAATTTCATCTATTGTGGGTAGAAGAAAAATCAATCATAGATCAAAATGTAATATAATTTAATTTTCACTTCCCGTTCTATTACTCCAGGTGTTCGATGTCATCTTTTTATCGACGTGTCAATGTTGTTACGATGGAGTAATAGTCATTTACATATTTAATTCTGTTAGGTTCAACAAAATACTTGCAATAATAATTTATAAATAATTAACAGAAACTAAAATCATAATTAACTCCTCAAAAGTCATGACAATAACTTATTAAATTATTAAAAATTATAGCTGTATCACAGATTGTTTTCTATAATTTCTAGACGACCGAATGAGAATAGCTGTGATAAAATATAGTTAACTTAGATGACTTTTACGAAATATGCTTTTGTCATTACAGAAAAGACAATTACAGAAAGAGAATTGCACTTTGAAACGTCCAATCAATGGATGTATTGAATTCGGCGGGAAAAAAAAAAACGAAGACCTGTTTAAACATAGATGTTGATTTTCCTGGTTCAAACTATAATATAAAATTCATAGTGTGTTTGCTTAAAAATTCTTCCCTATTTGCACAAAATTAACAAACAGGGAATCATATAAGTTACTTTGTATCTTCCAATATGTAGTTTCTATATTATGATTAACTGTATGGTTGGTTTGCTAATAATGTTTATTCTTATTGCGAGATAATGATTCTTCGACCAGAGAAAAGTTATACTAATCATTACTTGTACTTTTGTATGCATTTCTGTCGATAAAGAATAATTGTTGCATTAAAAAAAATAATTCATTTTGGAAAAATAGTTTAAGTAAATTTTAAAACTCAAGCGAGTAGTTTGTGTGATTATAAAACAATCAACATTTTATAATAAACAAATGTTCTATGTATTATGTAATACGTATGATCAATTCATTAATGATTTTTATTACTCAATGATAAATATGGAATTACAAATTTAGTATGCATAAACAATATTATTTGTCGGGGATTTTTTTATCAAAATAATAGGTCTATAACAAGAATATTTTGAAAAATACATACTTTTGCTTAAAAAAGATATGACATAGAAAGCATGATATCGTTCAGATAAAAATAATCACACTAGCAAAAAAAAAAAAAAAAGTACTCATTATAATTCAAATATATTGAAGCTAAAAGGAATTTAAAACATATAAGTTTGAATGAAATTTTTTTTATAAGTTTGTATGAATTTCTAGAATTAAGCGAGAGGATGGACAATAGAAAAAACATATTATTGAGATATTAGTAATACTTGTTTTATTAAAACAAGTTCACTTACTTTTCCTTTTTATGTATGTTAACAAAATTTTCTATCTCAATATTGTCTCGTAGGAAAGATGATGAGAGATTACTTTTTGCTTGCTACTTAGGACTCGTGCGAGATATAGGAAAATTCAGTGTGCTATTGAAAACTAATATATTTAACGTAATTTGAAAAATATAATTGTATTAAGAATTGATGTTGGATAGAGAGCATGTTAGACGTGGAATTTGTAAATAGAAGGGTTACGCAACCTATGCACCTAATATCTATCCATTAATTATATGGTAATTAAATAATTTGCACTTACAACGAGTAAATGTTTAATGTAACATACAAGAACAATTCACAAATTATTTTATTTATTTTGAAATACCAATGTCATTAGCGGTTAAGTATACACATAGCCCGTATATTTTTATGAGTATTTTATTTTTTCATATATGAAGATTGACAGAGGCTTATTACAAGAATTTGGTAGATATGACACATTTTGCTTAAAAATAAATTTAACTCGAGGATGTGACATGGTTGAAATAAAATAAAATCCATATAAGGTAAAGAGATTAGGATGGTATTTTATTTTTTCTAGTTTACCCTTATCATTTATATAGATCGAAAAGCAACGAGACACAAAGCGTCGAAACAATGCAGACCCTTCATTTGACATGTGGTAATTTTTTGATGTGCGTCTTCTAATCCCGGGCGACATACATTAATGAAACAATTTGTCCATACATATAAGGTTGCGTCTTTTCATATATAATGCATGACTATTCGTTATGTATTTTTAGGTTTCTCACATCTCTGAATATCTCGGAAATACTTATTAAACATGTTTAATGAGAAAATATTTGATTTTTAAAATAATAATTGTGTTCATCATAAGAACTGAAGGGGCATTAAAAACTATAAATACTCTCTTATTTGGCCTTATAAAGGAGCAATCTTTAACGAAATCTTTCGAAAAATACATCATGTACCAAGGTAACGTGACTATGCAAACATACTGCGATCTTTCTCCTAATTTCTCATTAAAATTTCAAATCACCCCAGGCTATTTTGCATCCACTAGCATTCTCTTCATCCCTTTCCTTTTCCAAATAGAGCTGCAACCTTAGTAAGACTGAGAAATTTGGGCATTGAAATAATGTCGTGGGGGTGTCGATACTTTTATAGTAAAGACTTAGATTTTACCAGAATGAATTGATGGTGATTCTAGAACACTTTCTTCAGGATTTTGAAATACTTGAGTCGCTGACCCAACATGATGTAAAGAAGACTCTAGCATGACCTCTCAGGACGTGCAAAACCAGTGACATTTTGAAATGGAGTTTGGAACTCCAGGCATGTTCACATTCTTAAAAACTTCAGGATAAGAACAAGATACACATGGAGCATGAACAAAATTATATCGACAAGACTTCAGGTAGAACGATCAATCCTTATGGATTGCTTCTATACAAGTAGTTTCTTCAACAATATGCAAGACACTATGTTGTTGTAAATTGCAAAATATCACGATTGAAGTTGTGTCTAAAATAAGGCTTTATGAAGTAAAAGTTCTTTTCTTCTAACCCTTAGAGTAAAAGTTATGCAGATATGCAATTATACAAATTTAAACTTAAAAGTTGAGGAATATCATGTGTACATTATAAGCATAAAAACCTCCACAAATAATATATAAGATACTTTAATAATTACAATAGTATGAAATTGTCAAAATCACGATTAAAGTTGTGTCTGAAACAGAATTTATAAAGTACAAGTGTTTTTTTTACTTCCAAACCCTATAGTACCAGGCATGCAGATGAGATTTGAAGTACACAAAAAGGTTAAAAACATGATAAGGTGGTTTTTAGAGCGAAACTCCAATTGATGATAAAGACATGGCTCCCCCTAAGAACTTGCTTTTCACACGAGAAAGTGAAAGTTAACCGAGGTGGGTTAATGCTTTTAATTGGAAAGATGATAACTAAATAATAAGGTGGAGCTACTGAAGAATGGTGGTTAGATGTGGGGTTGAATTTGTGATATTGAAAAAGTGTATACAAAAAGTTCATTGGCAAAAAGGAAGTAGAAAGGTGGTAAACTTTTTTATTTAAATTTTCCTTTTCCTTTTCTTTTTCTGCCAAAAGTCAAATAGGGCCTATTCGACATATCAATCATAATGATATCCTCTCACCGCCGAGGCAGAGAGAGAGGGGGGACAGATTTGCACCCAAGATTTATCATCATTGCATTTGATATTTCAGCTTGAGTTGCCCTAGAAAAATGATGAGAAAATATTTTTATCAATCTTCACTTTTTTCCTTCTTTCTTTTGGAAAGACATGTGGGTGTTGGTGAATGGAAAAAACTTCACTTGCCCATCATACTCCTGTTCTATTATTGTGCACTCATCTGTTTGCCCTTTTCTCCTTGGCTCCATCTAATCTAAAGCGACTGTCCAGTGCACACAAAAGTTCCATCTTTTATATTCACTTTCTTTTGGTAGTTTGGTATGCTTGCATTCAAATGGAGATGCGCCAAAAATAATACTATGCTCAGTATGGTAGTTAGAATATTAAAATATTGAGCAAAGCTTTCACCTAATGGTTTAAATTTTCAGAGCAAATGGCTATAAATGAGAATATAATGAATGATTCACTTATCTAAATGATTTATTTAAATAAGCATATTGTAATTTTGACATATTATAAATGAGCATTTAAATAAGCAAAACATATATAGGACTCGATAAGACTAGACTATCACGTCATTTAATTTAGCAACAGTGGCAGATTAACTTTACTATTAATAGAATATTTTTCCAGCGAGAGAAAGCCTAGGTACAAACGCTTGTCGTGTAATGTTGACCTCTTTTGAGAGTAAAACGTGAAAGTTTTCCATCTTTTATGCAAAAGTGAATGGTTTTTTGTCCGGAGTATGGAGCTCATTATATTTCACGCGTCGCTTGTAGAGTTCAATGGCTGTGATAGGATTTACTTTTTTAAATATGAAAATATTTAGTAATTATGCACTTTATCGAACTCTATACAAGAGCACGCATGCTTCGAAGGTCAAAAGATAGTGTAACTTTGGAATAAAAGCATCGGGTTGAATGTTTGTTCTTAGCATATTACATTGGACTACATTAGAAGCTTTCGCAGTGTTCATTAATTTCTTTAAGGTATTTCTTATTTATCCGTGACAACAATTTTGACCACTCTTGGGAACTCATATATTTACAATAGTTATGAGATTCAAATCTCTAATGTCATAAAAAGAAAAAAAAAAAGTAGTGCATCCATCGCTATATATATATGCTTTCCTTTTCCATTATATGAATCTTCTTGACAAAAAGGCGGATGATCTTAAACCATCCTCAAGTTAGTGAAAGTTGAATATATTATTCCATTGTTCTATAAATTTGACAGATAATACTTCGGTTTTTATTTCCAAAGAAATCAACCCTTAAATGTAGTTTTTTTGTTTTTCCTATACATTTGCGACATCGTTTTCGTTTTATTGCATTTCAAGTGTTTTCGACCAAACTCCATTTTGCTCGTCAATGATCATAAAGATCGATATTTTGCTGTAAGAACTACTGAATCCACTTATATCTATGATTGATTTCGATTTGACACATCCAATATGACAAGCGAAAGATAAACCTTTTTAGTTAATGTTTTGGGGGAGCGGTTGTGAAGCCCTTTTAGAGCAGCCAATCAGTTCTAATTCAAGAGACAATGATTCAGTCATTCCATGGCAATCGAGTACATTTTAGTTTAAACCAGCTCGAGTAACCCACTGTTAATAAGCAAGAGAAGCTTACTAGAATCGTCTTCCTACATGTTTTTTTCTTTTTGTTCACACAATATTAGAATAAAAACAAATATTAGTATCCAAACATGAGTTTCTTTTTTAAATAAAAGTAACAAATTGCTCTTGTGACTTTTTAGTTGTTAACGGTACCTTTCTTAGATAATTTGTCTGATGTTTCTTATGAAAGGTCGCTTTTAAAATAATGCCAACGCACTTTTTGAACTTTTCATATAAAAAGAAGAAGCAGAAGATATAAACAAAATTAGTTGAAATCTTTTTATTGGGCGGACCGTAACGTTCACCCTAAAGCTCGTTTTTGGCAAGTTCACATAGATCTTACACATTAAAATGACAAATTCAAAGGTTCTTAAACGTAGTTTCTGTAATTTTTTTTTTCTGTAATTGAATTCTATAATTCCTCAAGAAATTATTTTTTGAAGAATTCATAGTTGTTGAGACAAAAATGAATAGATCTCTTATATTCAATTCGTAGAAATTACCAAAAAAGTTGTACACTTATTGTATTTGTGCCATTTTCAGTTATAAACCTTTTGATTATTTGTCTTAATTTTGGCAAAAAATCGTTGAAAGTCAGTCGTCTAATATGGTATAAAATTATCGAAATTATTTATAAGGGAATTTGTATAAAGATAATAAGTTTATGATTTTTTTAGTAATATTTTTCATTTATTTCAAACTTTTGAAGTCATTCTTTATCGTGACACATTGCCTAAGAAACATCCATTAAATTTAGTTATTTACGACCGTGCCAACAAACTCTCGAAGCGCTGCAGAAGCCTCCTCCGGTTTCTCTGACCTACTAAATCGACGTTGCACTAGGAAAGAGAAAGGACCCTTCTTTGAAATTCTCTTTAACCCCGAATAAAATCTGCACAGCCAAAAGGAAAGAAAGAGAGAGAGAGAGCAAGAGGCTTCTTTGTTCTCTTTTGCTTCTTCTCTCTTCAACAAGATCCCTTGAAAAGCAACCAAAAAAGTTCAATCTTCCCTCAGATCTTCCCTTCACGGTTCACGAGAGACAGAAGAGAGAGAGAGAGAGAGAGAGAGAGAGAGAGATGTCAACTACTGCGACGTCCACGCAGGGCATGCTCAGCCAGGCAGCAGCACCAACCATGTTAGAAGACCAGAACCTGCCGTCGCAGCTGGGTTTCTACTCCATCTTCCCTTCCAGCATGGGCTCCCTCGCTTCATGCTCGTCGTCGCTTTGCTTCAACCAGACCCTCAAGTCCCTGTTCACTCTCCCTTCTTCCCTCGTTTCTCCCGATCCTCCCTCGAACAGTAATAATAACAACCTCACGCTCATCACCGAAACCCTACTTTCGTCCACCGCTCCGCACAAGCAAAGAGAGAATCTTCAGACCCCTTCTGAACTCTTGGGAGGCCCCCAGCTTCTGTCTTTGCAAAGATCAACCCCGAATCTCTGGTAAAATCAGAAAAGAAAAAGAGAACAGAATCGATATCTACTGATAAAACTGATCATTATTTATGATACCCTTTTTCTTGAAATTCTATCGTTTTGATGTTTTTTTAGGGCATGGGGTGAGTTGAGTGACCAGAGCAGCTTGGTCATGAGATCCTCATCCGGCGGTGGAGATCATGGTGATCATTATCGTGATCACCACCACCACCACCACCAGAGCATGGGGGTTTCAGCCTTGAAGATGAAGAAGATAAAGGGGAGGAGGAAGGTGAGGGAGCCGAGGTTTTGCTTCAAGACCATGAGCGATGTGGATGTGCTGGACGATGGTTACAAATGGAGGAAGTACGGTCAGAAGGTGGTCAAGAACACTCAACATCCCAGGTAAATGTGGTCTCTAAACCTCATTATCATCATTTTCTTCAGACGCCCACAAATTAAATTAGCGGCAGATTTCTTCTTTTCTTTTTCTGGGTCTTTTTATAAGTTTATTAATAGCCTTTTTGCGCTTGATCTCACAAAGACCAGCTCTTTAGCTTTATACTTCATGTGCCCCATCTCTCTCTCTCCCTCTTTCTCTCTCTCTCTCTCTCTGTGAGGTAACATGATTATGTCTGAACATCATTGGATTAATGGGATTTGCAGTGTGGCGGTGCAAAGGAGATTATTCCAATTACTGAGTTGATAATTAGGCGCTCATGAAACAGGTTTAACTCGGTGAAAATCAACTAATTATGAGCTTGAAAAGAGGAAAATCATGCCTAAAAGTTAGCAAGACATGCAAACAATTGATGCATTATCACGATCCATGCTGAACAAAGAAAGCACCATCAATCTAAAAGAGAAATGAATACCAACGACATCAAGGACATGTCGCGTTCTCGTCTAGGATTTTCACATCATAATATTTTTGGGGTGATCAAAAGGACGAGCATGGTCTAAGTTGATTATCCTATAGGGATTTCTAAACTCACTTTTGATGTTTTCACCAGTCAACAGCCATGATTTAGTTGTCACTCATTATTTTTGACATTGAGGAGAATGTGATTATTAGGGGACTTCTTGGTTTTACACACCAGCTACTTCATTCAAGAGAGGAACATTATTGTTATGCTTTCATTATAGTTTCTATTTTCTTGTTCTTCTTTGGCCAAAATGCCTTTATATAGTTGCATAACAAAAAAGGGTTCACTTCCGACAAAAGCGGGAACAGTACCCTCACATGTCGGAAATGATTTCACTGCTGTACTAAATGAATGTTCTGGTCCACGAGTATATCGACTCTCTCTTCACTTGTCTTAACATGTATTGCCAAAAAAAAAAAAAAAATAGTTACATGGGAAATCTTTGGATATTCTCATCAGTGGACATTACCTGTGATATCTGTGTATAGATATTTTTCGGTAATTGCAAAGTCAAAGGTCCTTTGGTTGTACCAGTTATCCTAGAAAATGAGTCTGTTTCGGAAAATTAGTGAAATTTTGAAAATCAAGATTTATGGAGTTGAATTCTATGGTAGAATAGAATGAAATGTCCCAAATAGCAAGGCCAGTGTGCTACTTCAATCCGTTGTGTACTTGCGTGCCCTTTCTGTAACAGGATATAATCTCACCAAAGTAGGTATATTCCGAATTACAAAAGCCTCGATATACTGGTGGGTCAGGTTAGATGCGAGCCAAAACTTTTTCGAGAGTGCAGCAGCCAAGCAAAACTTGTGTGATTTGTATTAATTTATGTTCTTCAAGTACGTTGGTTTGAAATTTGGAAGAAGAATTGCTTTTTCTTTGGTAAACATCAATAGCATCATGCTGTCTTTATTACCTTTAGCTAAATAGGAACCTATTCTTCAAAAGAGAGCCTATCACGGATGAGTCTAGGGATTTGAGTTGAAAAGTTATTGTAAGATTTATGGTCACATAGATCAATATTGTCTCAACCATTAATTATGTGGTGGATTCACATGATCAACGATTGAGATGGACTTGATCTACATAGTATGTATATTAGCTTTATAATTCTTTTTTCACACCTAAGTCTTCATGAAACAGTGTCTTCTCTCGCATGTGTTTCTTCCTATGTCCTTTTTTTCCAAATATCATTCCTGTGTGCCTTAAGGCTATAGTTGCGCTCACTCATTTGTCAACATACATTCTGTCTCTTCTTCTGATGCTCTCATCGGTGTCTCAATCAATTCTCAACCGTTGATGTATGAAAATAAAGCACGCATCGATGGTTGAGATAGATCGAGATGCACATGCCAGTTTTGTGTCAAATGGAGGGTTCATGTCCGTCGTTTTTCGTCTGCTAATGCCAAAAGCAAAGGGATGTATATGATAGCGTTTATTGGGGTGCTTCCTCGTTCATGTACTTTTTTGTTGCCTAGTAAGAGAAGGGCGTGAATTTGAGAAAAAATGATGATTATTGAAGTTGTCTATAGTAGCAAATGATCTTGCCTGATGATGAAGTAAATCAGGTGTGGTCCATGTACCCATGAAGGGCCCGGTGATGAACATTTATGATGGATCGCAAATGCATGAATCATGATTCGTGATCCACCACACGAATTGAAGTGTCCCTTGATCTTAGAAATTGTCATTGTTCTTCAAGTCCAATGTGTCTACACTATTGTTAGATCGCCTCACGGCAAAGTTGCCATCTTGGTTGCAGAAGCTACTATCGCTGCACGCAGGACAACTGCCGGGTGAAGAAGCGGGTGGAGCGGCTAGCCGAGGACCCGAGGATGGTGATAACGACGTACGAGGGCAGGCATGTGCACTCACCGTCGCAGGACGTCGAGGACTCACAGGCCTCCTCGCAGCTGAACGACTTCTTCTGGTAGATACTGAACATACGTATATAAGGGTATTCGTATATTCACCGGGTCGAGCAATAATCGGCATTAACTGCTTCTTTCTTTTCTTTTCTTTTCTTTCTCGATTACTTGTTTTTTCTTTTGGTCCTTTTTTTGCGGTGAAACTCCGAGTCAACTAGTGGTCAAAGATCACTTCGGTGACTTTCCTTTGATTCTGAAGTTGAATCCACGCTTTGAATTTTTGCTGATGTTTGGTTGGAGAAAAACTGCCGTTGCCTGTCATTCATTTTGGGCCTCAGTTTATATGGTGATGATGATAATATCTGTATTTTGTATGTAAACTTTTCCTTATTTTGTCCTGAATTTTACTTGGTTCCACCATCAAATCTTGGGCATGTGTTAGGTATGATCTTTGATTTCGCAATGAAAGAAAACCTCGATGTACCCAAAAATCTGTCTAAGTTAAAAGTCCGCCAGCACTTTATTCCGCGAATAATGTTGCGCTATTCCAAAAAAGCACCTCCTTTGGAGCCGTACTCTTATCTCATAATCATCGTAGCAGTAATTTTGAAAGCCATGTCGGCTTTTTATTTCAATTACCAATTTGTATTCTGAGTCTTCAAAGTCTACACTTTGCGTCTCTTGATAAGATCTACAAACCCAAAACGATGAATCTATCATCAAACTTATCCAAACACTAAATCATTCCTCTGTCTCTCCCTTCACTGTGAGCTCCCATCGCCGACGGCAACCGGCCCCGCCACCATTTCCAACCGGCATAACATTGTTACCGATAACAATCGAGCCCTCTAAGCTCGACACCAATGGAGATCGACAGATTTGAATCAAGCCCGACACCAGAGAAACTCGAGACATCTGTATAGTCAAGCTCTACATTGGCGGAGTTCAACAGCCATTGCTCAATCAAGGTGGCGAGTGGTGACGGAATGGCGATTTCGGCATACCATGATACGAGGTGATAGAATATACTCTTTCATTAGTCATATCATTATCTTGTAATAATGCCAAAAACACAGGTGTCACAAATATTCAAATTCATTACTCAATTTACTTTTCAACTTTTCAACTTATGTTTATCAAGTAGTGAGTATTTTATTGACTAATTTCATGATATAATTATACCGTTTTGTTCAGATACGTACTCTCACAATTAAGAAAACTTGAAACAGAGGTAGTTTGGGGGCCCATCACGTTTGCCCTGCAAAAATAAGGACCCACAAAGAACGAGATCCGGCCCATTAGGTTTGTCTTGTGGGCCTGATAGTGGGCCGGGCTAACTCTTCCGACCGGGTTATCCTCTTCCTTTATGTTTTCTTTAGGTCAATATATATATCTATTCCCTTATTGGGTTTTTGAATAAAGAGTTAATATTATTAAAAACCCCAAATCGGTGTCCCACGGAAAATTGATCTCACATTAATTTTTGACTCACAAAAATCCCAAAAATGTGGTACCCATGGCGCATTAATCACAAACTAATTTGTCTCATATTAAGTCTTGAACTAGCACTCTCATGGCACTTTCACCCCAAATCTATTCATTATTAGCAATTTGGAATAAAGAATTACTACTATAAAAAAAATCTAAAATTAGCACTCATATTTACTCTACACTATCTTTCGTCTTGTCAAAAAAGCCCAAACTATGTACCCCACGATACATCTATTCCAAAAAAATTTCAATCTCATTAAAAAAAAAAAAAAAAATCTCAAAACGGTATTTTCACCACACATTAAACCCAAATCCATCCTTTGCTAACAGTTTGGGATCTAACTTAGAGGGAAGACGCGGTTTTGAGTATTGGTTCGGGAACTTTCGTGAGATGACATCTGATTTAGAATAAACACGTCATGAGGTACCGATTCGAAATCTTCAACAAGATCAACTTTCGAATAAACGACATCAAGTTAAAGAAAGATCGCACTACGGAGCCACGACAAAAGCATCACATACACTCACAACCACATCAATTCGCCGACGCACAACTTTCCGACGACAAACAACGACCTCTAATCCGAGCTACTCGTGCACATTAGTACATCACCCTTATGTGAACCCTAGAAGCCCACACCGAGGACAAGGTCATAATCAAATCGAGTACGATCAAAGCGGATGGGGCGAGATATTTCAAGAACAAGCGATAGCATCAGCTCCATAGGCGCCCAACTTACATGGTGCATTTCTAATATTATACAAATGGTCTAGGTTGAATCGGACAGCAGAGGGGAGGGTTTTGTCAAGGTGTTAACGTCTGGACCAGACAGGGCAAGAACAGGGAGAGCGCATCCGAGGCTGGCGCTTTGCTGGCCTTGCCAGCCACGAAACCGGCACTTTTCCTTTGGCTCCATCGGAGTCCACGTAGCGCGCATCGTGCCATGCATGGGGGTACGCCTTTACGTATGCTTCCGTACATCCTTCCGCCAGTACTAAGTTAGGTGTGAATAATTATAATTAATACTTCCTAATCTCATTTATAATAATTTCTGGACAGCTTGTGAGTTTTTTCATTTTATTTTTTATTTTTTTTATATGTGAAGAAGGACCGTGTGAATCTTACTTTGTGTCATATGGCATGAGAGATTCTGCCCTTTAGAATGCTTTCTTCTTTCTTTTTTTACCTTGCTCATTTGGGGTCGGAGATTTAAAGTCTCTGTTTGGGCGATTGAATCGTTGAATTTGGATTTTTTGTCTCGTTTTTGATCGGTGTCATGTCCATTGTCACTTTTAATATTTCTTATTTATAATTGTCTTGATCATGACATAACGGGTTTTCTTTCTAATTTCTGTAAGTATTTATCTTTGAAGCGGATGAAGTAGGCAATTCAAATTTTGTGAGTGATTATAATTAAGCTCTCCTTTTTCAAATACTTTTTTTTGGGTTATATTTCAATTACTATTTAATAGGGGGATTAGAGAAGGGTTAATGAGCAACCTTGGACTCTCATAAAAGTACAATATCCTTGGCTCACTTGTGAACGTGCAATCAACATATCTTTTAACATTATTAACTTTGGGTCTCTCTCCCTCTCTCTCTCTCTCTCTCTCTCTCTCTCTCTCTCTATGTATGTGGATCTTATTACCTTGTTGCCCGACAATATCCTCTTTTTTTACTCCCAACTATTCGTTTAGCCACTCTATGTGAGTCGTCAGATCATTTGGATTCTACATGTATCTCATTGGATCTAAGGACTTGTATGAAGTGGACTAACATAAAACAGGAGTTTCTAATAATTTTCTTTATTTCATAGGATGAAATATTTGCCCCCTTTAAGACTTTTTTTAGAACCTAAACTCAAGAAGTAGTCATTACCTTGTGGATTAGTAGTGTTGGACATGCAAACTTAGATTCAGAAGGAGGTAACAATTTGGCCAAATTATAGCTCAAAAAGGGATTGGAGTAAGTATACTTTGCATAAATCTTCATAACTTGTCAAATAATTTTTTTTTTTTAGAACCTAAACTCAAGTGGTAGTCATTACCTTGTGGATTAGTAGTGTTGTACATGCAAACTTAGATTCAGAAGGAGGTAACAATTTGGCCAAATTATAGCTCAAAAAGGGATTGGAGTAAGTATACTTTGCATAAATCTTCATAACTTGTCAAATAAAATTACTTTAAATTGCATCGATTATTATAACAATAAATGCATCCGCTATAGTAAGGTGGGTAGCATAAGCTGGACTCAATCAATTCTGTCAGTCCCCAAGGTCAAGCCTAACTTGTTCTTCAAAGATGACAATTATTAGAAATACATTGCAACACTCAGAACTACACCCGTTATAATTTTTCGACGATTCATTTCTCATGATAAATACCGTTAATGGTATAAAAACTTACCCGAGTTTTTACCATGCACGTTTAATATATGTCTCGAGAACACTTGTCACCCGGCGACTTGCCCCCTCATCATAAACATAAATTAGGCAAACTTCAATTTATAATGGGGGTCCACTTTAGGAGCAGCAGCTAAAGGGTGGAAGATCAAGACAAGAGGTTGGGCTTTCAATGCAAGGAGAGAGAGAGTGAAGTTCAACCATGTGGTCCCTCGTGACCCGCACGTTCAAACCCCGATTTCAAGGACGACTGGATTTAAGGTCATTATTAACATCCTTTTCTTCCAAATCTCATTAATTATAGACTCCTAATCTTTTTTAATTAATAATTAGACGATAATCCCCCCAAAAAATGAATAAAATAATTTGGTTGTGTACTCTTCACGTTTGATTCTTCCACATTGGGAATCTTTCCCTCCAGTTGTTGGGTCTCATCTTTACGTGGGGGAAACAAAAGAGAGTAAGCACATTGAAACTATTAAAACCTTTTCATGGAAATTCGTTTGCGATTAAAAAAATTATGAATTCGACTGAGTCCTTTGTTTATCTTCATTAATTAAACCAAGATCGAAATACGATGTGGTGCTTTAAACCCAAAATGGAGTCGCTCTTTCAAAAGATTTGTGATGGTTCGATTATAAATGGTAGGTAATTCCGCATTTGATCAAAATTTGTTTAGGTTTGAATATTGTTGAGTCTAAAAAAGAGAACTTATTTCGGAAGTTAATTGATTTCTACATATGAATAGTTATAAAGCCATCCGTTCACGCTAGTATATTTGGATATATGTGTTTTATTGACATGTATGTATCACGTAAGATCTCAAGAATGTTGTCAATTATATTTTTATTAGCAATGTGTTGGACCTATATCAATACATAAATACTAAAAAAGAAAATAAATTTGTAAAGTTAATTGTACAAAAAAAGAAAAACACTTAAAATTAAATTTAAAAAAGGCATATTAAAGATTTTAAGACTGAAATTTAGCTAAAATGAATGTATGGTAAAACAAAAGTAGGCAAAAAAATGTTTGAAAATTATTAGCATATTAGCAAGATTTCAATTTATTCTTATTTGAGGATACGGATGTACTTATCTAGTGCCATATTTTTTACACAAATGTTTTGCATGGAGAGTACAGAGATGAACATTCTCTGTGGCCCGGCTTTTATCATATATAATAGATGAACCCTAATCGATCTACACGTAAAATTAAAGTTTTTTAGTTTCTTTTTTGAATTTGATGCATATATATATATGTGTGTGTTGCTGTACAATCGCCAAAAGTATACAAACGCAAGTAAAATGTATGCATACAAAATTCTAGGCCCAATTCCCTAAAAAAATAAAGATCCTAACTTCAGGTCCAATCCTAATTGTCCTGATTTTTACTTTGAAAAAATCCTCCAACGTTGATTCTAATTTCAAGTCTGTCACACATCCAAAAAATTACTACTAATTTCTTTATATCAAAACACACGATTTTATCAATACCCTCATTTTCATATGGAATAATAGTAGTATCCCGAAATTGATAATCCTAAAGAAACCAGTAATGATTTCTGGAGGTGTAGGTAGACATGAATTAGTGGGAAAATCGGGGAGTTTTTTAGAAAAAAAAAAGGTTTGGAATAAAATTAATGTTGGACCCAAAAAAGAGATTTTTTTTAAGGAATCAGCCCGGAAATTTTTATAATATTATATTAAAATATGCTAGTGACTTTTACCACAAGGGAATCTCAGAAAATCCACACGCTACGGATTTGCAAAAGCGAGACCTCGTGACTCACGAATTACCTCGATGAGGAATTTCATGAACAAAAAAAGAATCACTATTATTATTATTATTATAAAGGTGAGCATGAGTTTGCTTGGAATCTGTGAATTTTGACCACCCTAAACAAAAACGACAACTAACTATATCATTACCAAAAACCATATTGTATTCTTTTATTATTATTGCGATTAAATTCGATGGATGGATGGAGCTCGAAATTACAGGAATGATAATTAAATAAAAAAGAGAGGGGGGGAGAATTTTATTTTTTTATTTTTTTTATTTTTTAAATGTGAATGGTTGGAGATATAGGGGGGAGCGGAAACCGAGGGCCGTCGCCATTGGTTGCTTGGTCGTTTCGTCGTCGTTTTCCGGGGACAAGGTGAGGGGGTGGGGCCCGCCGGACTGGCGGGCGCACGTGGACAGGGCAGGGCAGCTGGCGCGAGGCTGCGGCCCGGCTGCCCCAGTGGCGCTGCCCGGCCGCTGTCTGCTGCCCGCCCGCGGGGCCCCCTTATCCGGTCAGGCCCCGCACGTGCGTGGAAATATCGAGCCGTGGGGTTCGCACGTGTAGCCCGAGGGTCGCGTCCTCTGGTATGAAGTTTCGAGCGAAAGGTCTTTTTCCATCTCTGTTTTCTTGGGTTTTTTTTTTCTCCTTTGAATTTCCATGAGTCCTTTTTTTTTTTTTGGTTTATTTTGTTCGATTTTATAATGTTGGAAGATATGCTCGAAATCAAGAAATCCACTCAGATTGAGATGGATTCATAAAATCAATAATGGATTAAATGAATCAATATGAGATCTCATCATTCCTTAAAATATTTTTCTTTTCTTTTCTTTGTATATACCTTATATTATACATGTAATTTTTCTAAGTTGAAGAAAAAGAATGTTCCCCAAAATTCCCTATAGCTTCGACTTTCTCCGCTCTTTCTTGCCTTCTTTCATGATATAAGAACATCTTCGATCTTGACCAAACTTTCGCACAGTTTTATATTATTGCAGAAAGACATGATAACTTGCAATAACAAAGAACTTCTACGTCTCTCGAATATGTGAACTTTGTTATATGAATGATTTTTTAATTTTTTTTTTTGGCAATGTTTTGAAATCAAAATACCATCGGTTAAGATCATGAATTTGATTACAATCCAAAATCCAAATTACTTCGAACATGTTTGTTATTTCTAGAGCGAATTACGTCTTTGCATCTATTCAAAGATAAGACGTACATATTTTGGTTCTTGGAATTGCATCCGTTTTCTTATTCAGTCCTCAAGTTTATAACACGTGCAATCAAATCCTTTTCAGCTTGTAGAATTTTTCCCTACTGTGTCTCTTGATATTTGATAAGTCAACTTGTATGTCCATTCAAGTGTGATGTGAGAGTTTGTTTGGTTGGTAGAACAAGGATTACGGCAGGATGAGATTAGGTGCGATAACTAAACCCTCAAATTGTAGATGCGAACATTATTAACACCCATTTGAGTGTTTAGCATAACTATGATGGATTGAAAAAATTTATTTAAAAAATCAATTAAACTATTGAAAGTTGCAACAACAAGAGAAAAAAAAAATCTACAAATGTGAGATTGTGAGAGAAGCACAGGTGGTAAATGCTTGACGACGGTGATCCCACGGTGGTGGTGGTGGTGGTGGTGGGACTTGGATTTTGGATGAGTTTGGGGTTTTTCTTCCCTTGAAATTTGGGCTTTTAATGAGGTGATTTAGAAGTTGGAGTGGCATTTACGAAATGAAAATTCATGGTTATTTTGCAAACAAAGCAACTATAAAACTTATGTCGTGGTGCAAAATTGTATCTAAAGCAAAAATTCAAGGTGTAAAGGCGTGATTTTCATAATAGAGGTATGAAAGTGCTCGTGGAGTGAAAAGTGAGGTATGTGTTTAGTATAATCCTTAAACAAAATAATCTTAGCCAAAAAGGAAAATAGAAGAGGTTTCTCCAAATCTTCCGAAACGGGGTGGATGCTGCTGAGGCTAATTCTAAAAGGTGTTCAAAAGGCAAACTCTTAAGGATGATGGACAAAGGTTGTGTTTGATCCTAGAATTTCTAATTAGAATTGGATTGAATAAGATAGAATTTGAAATCAAATGAATTTTATTATATTATATTCATTGTTTGGTGAATCGCAATCATAATACTACATATCTTCATATCATATCCTTTTTTTTTTATAGGAAAATGAATCTGAAAATGCACAAATGGAAACATCAAGAATTTTTAACAATTCACCATCACAAGAAACTACAAATACACAAAAGGAGACTACCTCCTTCAATCAATCCATAATCATTATACGATCCAACCGTTAAATAGCAAAGGAGCTCATTGACCCACGTTCTTCTTCGAGAATTAAAAATATTCTTTTTAAGTTTAATTTTGTTCATTTGAAATCTCACGTCTTCAACTTCATAACTATTTACTTAGGGTACATTTGTTGCTGAAAAAATATAGAGTTTCTGGAAAATATTTTTCAATCAGTTTTTTTTTCATTATTTTTGTTTTTCTATATTCATGGAATACGATTCACTTTCAAGATATCTTGGTGATGAAATGGTAGACATGCAAGACTAAAAATCTCATGCTATTTTTTTTTATTTTCATTTTAAAAAAATTGAATTTAAAATTTTAGTTATTTTTATTTTTCTTTTTTTTTTTTTATTCTTTCTTTTTATTTTTTTAAAATATCAAATGTTTTATAATTTCCTTCTCTTTTTTATTTCCTTCCATCTTTCCTTAATAAAAAAAATTGATGAAATAATAAACTACATTAAGATACCTAAAATAAGTAATAGTATAAAGACTAACACTCCATTCGTTTTGCAAAAACATGGCATTTTTGGAAAATATTTTCCAAAAAAATATTTTAGAGGAAAATGTTAATATTTTTAGTATTCAATTAAAACTTGAAAATCAATTAGAAAATATTTTATGCCGGAAAATCTCTTCCTTCATACAATCCTTTTCAATGAATTTTTTATTTTATTTTTATTTTTTTTTTATTTTTTTCTTTTTTTCTTCTTCTTCCTTGGCTGGTCGCTAGCCATAGGTGAGCTTTAGCCTTGTCAGATCAGGTGAGGTTCTAGCAAGGCCTAAGCTCACCGACCTCGGTGAGCTCGGCTTCACTAGATCAGTCGAGACTCGAACTTGCTTGTACTTGGTCACTGGCTAGAGAAGAAGATTGTTATTCAAGAAAAATAGCTTCATACCATGGAAATAAGAAATCATATCCATCTTAATTTCACTCTCCACATGTGATAGTTGTGTTCAGGCTATATCATTGTTATACTCAACCCAAAATTATAATTTCTCAAATAGAAACCAAACATAGGACACACTGACTAACTTTTATCCCAACTACCGAATACAGCCAAAAGGAACTTAACGACACGTCACGAGATTCCTACGTCGAAGGAGGCTAGTGGTGTCCCGCCGTCCTTTTTGCCTTTGAATTCTCCATCCCTCAATCGGCACAAGAGATGCAAGCTGGAGTTAGCAACCTCTCCACGAAAATGCACCTCAAGTCGTCCAGGAACCCTTTTGTCTAAAGCGTGCAAGACTCTTGAAATGGAAGCCACCCACCACCTCTCCCTTTGCCAAGTCAATATCAATTCCGCCTAACAAGCGTGCGAATATTGGCCATTTATGAGGTGCATCAAAATAACTCATAATGTCAGAAGATATTTTCCTAAAGTCGATAATTTGTCGTCCGTTAGCCGCTAACGGACGAGCGAAAAATATTTTTTAATGCGGATGGATATATTTAAATATGGATCGTTGCTGAATTTAATGAATTTTTTAATCGACTAACTTTTTCCAATGATGCGAAACGAGCGACCGGTGGCATATTTCAATCGATCGATGTCCAAATCCATAGCCTCTAGGTTGGCCAACGTTTGACGCCAATGACCTCCCCCTTTCAAGGCTTTGCCAACATACTTTCGAAATGGCCCAAAAAGGAGAATTTTCCCAGTTTTAGCGACGAAAGTAGAGATATAGGTAGACACATTCAAGATTCTAACTCGAAACAGTTTTAACACGTGCTTGTAATGATCGTGACTAAAACCCACAGAAAAACCATATAATTATATATTTAATTTTTAAGATTGAAATGGTTGTGTTTTTAACGAATTTGGAATTTCCGACCAAATGAATAGCGAATATTCATTTAAAAAAATTCGAATTTGTACTTTATTTCGTTATGTTCAGAAATAAGCAGATGCCAGGATTAATTTGTGCATTAATTTTTTTTATTTTGGCCCGACTCCGAAAGCGACGTCGTTTCGCATTCGGAGCGTTTGGCAAAAGCTGACCGCCGACACGTGCAGATGCCCGGACGAGGGCGCATTAAACCGGGGGCGGGCCCCACCCCCCACGCGCGAATCTTTTGCGTTAAATTCGTTGCGGATCCAATCACGTTTAGCTCATCCAATAGGGAAGCACACCTCCGCGGGGGGGGCCCACGCCCGCCCCCACGTGGGGTCCCGTCGGTTCGGCTGCCCACGTGGCGCCCCTCTAGGGGCTCGGGTCGAGGCTCGGGTGGCCCGAACCGCGCGTGCGTGCGGGCGGATGGGCTCGGGTCATAGCTTTGAACGATCTCGAGCTACTACTCTTTTTTCTAGATACTACCGTAAAATTAGGCTATAGTACTGATGGAGATCTTCAACCAAAAAGTTTTGTTGTTGTTTTGCAGCGTGTGCGTGTCGTTTTCAGTGTATTGACTGCTCTTGCACCGGTGCACGATCGGTATCTAAAGAAGTAGGATATGCCGAATTAGATCTACTTGATAGCGTATCGTGTTTGTAATCGTTTGTGGAGTTTTTTCATTGTCGTAAGCGTCAGTAGCAACGGGTTTTTCTCGAGACGTGATAATGAGGGTCGAGATGCTTTAATTTACTTCTGCATTGGCATGAACACTCGATTGGTGATGCTGGACAAGATCATGATCTTCAGACAATAAGTCATATAAATTAGAAGTCTTGAATCATTAAAGGCTTCAAGCCGCTTGGAACCAAACCTATCCCAATCTCTCTCTCTCCCCCCCCCCCCAACCCGCGCCAACTTCCCTCTCCCTCCCTAATGAGCATGATAGGTTTAGTTCGGGGATTAGTAGGAAGCATTGCAAAGACAAAGAGCTTGAAGGTCAGAGAAGTTTGCCTATCTTTTCTACTTTAGGGAACTAAAATTTTTCTTCTAAATTCTACGGTAGTCAGCTTCTCTAGTAATTATATGACAAGACCTAAATTAATTGCATGAAATTGATTGGTATTCTAAACTTTTTGATTTGTACAATTGAATCCCATACCCTTTTCTTTTTAGCAAAAACTAAAATATACATTTTTCCTTTTTGATCAACAATGTCTTGATTAAGCTGTATTTCCTCCTTCATTGATTAGATTAAGGGAAATTCCTCCAACCACACATCTAATTGGTGGTATACAAGTTATGGACATCACTAACATGCAAATTTAACTAAAGTTAAAAGAAGGTGATATTTATATTTGTACCCCACCCATTTTAGGCAATCGGAGATGGAGAAAAATATGACCCTTCCTGATATTTTCCTAAGTGGAAGCCTTCAAAGCAATGATCTAAAGAAAAGCCATTTGGTAAAAAATTTTTAGGACTTCTAGTATAACTCATTTATAACTTAAATTAGATACGGGTTCCAAAAAAGCAACGTTAGAAAGCCTTCCCTTGCTTACATTAATTAATTCGGTTTTGGAGGAGTTTTTAACTGATTTTGTTAGAATGGATATTTTCATAGTAGCTTTTACGCTGAAATATAATAGAGTTGTAATGGTATTACGCCATTTGGTTTGTGTAATGTAATACCTATTACACTGCTTCATTTCATGGATGACATAAATAATAACGAAATATAATCAAAATTCTCAAATACCACTAAAATTAGAATTAGAGGGAAATATAATATCTATTATCTATCACTTTAATAGTCAATCATGATCCAGGAGTTTGACGCCCATGTAAATTATAAGATACATAATTTATTATATCAACTATTTATTTATATTATGATAATTTATATATGATCATAACGAAGATTTAAGCATCTAAAATGTTATTGTATTAATATAAATGTTTATCATATTAATTATCACTTTATAACCAATCATGGCTCTACCAAAGAAAATTTTATTTATTTTCTGATAATAATTTATAATTATAATTTAAGTTTGATAATATAAAATTTAATTATACTAAAAACACATTATTTGTTACATAATTAATAATAAGACTAGAACAACAATTATATAACAATTAGAGCATGAATTAATATTTAGTAATTGGGAGAATGATTATATTATGAATATGTGATATTTAAAAATAATTATTTAGATAATCATACATTATAGTGCAACTAATATTATTGAGATAACGTAATTATTATTACATCAATGATTTACCTATTATTTAATATTTATTATATTGATCTTATAATATGTGATTAAGTTAAATAAGTATAATGGGTGTTATAACATATAAATAATATAAATGAATTTAGTTGTGAAAGTATAAACTGTTATTATAATTAATAATCCCACATTGGCAGAATAAGTGAAATAGAAAAAGAAAGAAAAAGAAAAAAAGATGGAGTTATTTTGGGAATATAATTATTACAAAGAGCGGTCCATCTAATAGCTCTCACAGCTTTAATTGCAATAGGGATAATGTTGTAGTAGTTAGTACTGCAAGCAAATACTGTAAAAGGCGATAAGCTTGTAAGAAGCGTGTAATGTAATAGTCCTCAATTCAATTATAACCGAGTGGTAAGTGATACTATACAAAGCAATTGAGTCTGAAAGGGAGGAGGTTTCCCAATAAATTAATCAAATCCATTATTCATTTTTTAATTTGCTAAGTTTTAAATTGTCAAAAATAACAGTTGTTTCCATTATTTTTCACAATACAAAAAATAAATAAGAGAGGAGGCAGTGAAGTGAAGGCACAACCTCCTCTGGCTCTTTTTGAAATGAAAGGGAAAATTGTCATGTGGCTGGTCAAGCACGTGTGATGCACTCTGTCCATGGAAAAGCAGACACCCTCGCCCATTTCTTATTCAGCTCAATGTCATGGAAAGAAGTGAAATTCATTTCTTATTAGCAGCATGCCAATTTGGTGCCTGCAAATTCGCAGCTTGTCAGATTCATGACTTTGATTATTTAAATCTCAATTGGCTAAGCTGGAGCCTAAGGGGCGTATCGAATTTTTTATATTAAAAAAAAGATTAAAAAAAGGACTTATTTTGGGCGTTGTTAAGTTCAAAAAATATAGAAATTTACAAACCAGCTAAGCACAAAGTTTGAATCAAAGAAAAAATCTCCCCATTTCACTCTCGTGAATCTAAAGGGTTCGTTCCAATACTCGTCGAAGAAATTGTACGTCAGATGGTCTATAATTGTTTAAATTTTGCAATCAAGGGTCGCTAGAATACCGCGTTTCCGAATTCGGAATAAATAATTTCCCGATACCCAATTAACATAAATTACATTTTCCATATTAAAATATCGATATAGCCAATCATATTTAGTAAACCCTAAAAATGAGAGAGAGATGGGGGAAGAAATCCCAGCCGAAAAAGTGCGCTTTTCAGTTGGTCGCCATCACTGAATATATGCTCCAAAGACAGGAATCCAAAAGAGAGGCGGAAAAACATACTTCAACTAAGGCCAAATATATACACATCTTGTGACAAAGTTCAAAGGAAAAACCAGTCCTATACGTATGGAGAACATGAGTCTTTCTGGGGGAATTACATGATGATACATACACCGGAGATCCGCGGAGATACAGAGGAACGATGAGACGACGACAACGACTAACCGGAACATATACTAAAGAGATTGTAGGAAAAATTGGGATTCCGAGAGCTGACTAGAGACCGTTACCGCCTTTTTTCGAGCTGTTTGTGCATTCTGGAAAATTTTTCTCTTCGAAAAATGATGGGTTTCGGGTTCGATTACGCTACTGGTTGCCGTACTCCGGGCCTTCTTTGATGCTCAGGTCCGACATTTCCACAGAGCTGAAACCAACGTCGTCCGTGGCGATGGTGGACATGGAGTCGAGGCCCGACCCCGCCTGTATCTCCTTGAAGAACGCTAGGACTTGAATCATCGTGGGGCGCCGCCAGGGCCGGTCCTCCAGGCACGCAGAGGCGACCTTCAGGTGCTGCAGCAGCTCGATCTCCAGGTTGGGGTCTTCTTTTATCAGCTCCTGGTCGAAGACATCGCTTATTCTCAACTTGGCGTGCTGCTTCACCCACCCGACGAGATTGTTGTCCCCGAAATCGGCCGAATCCGTCGGTCGCTTCCCAGTCAACAGCTCGAGCAGGACCACGCCATAACTGTACACATCACCCTTGGTAGAACACCGGAAGCTCTGGTAATATTCCGGAGGGACGTAACCCGGAGTGCCGGCTAGCGTGCTGACACTCAAATGGGTGTCCATAGCGCTCATCAGCCTCGCCATCCCGAAATCCGAAACCCTGGCCTCCAGGTTTTCATCGAGCAACACATTGCTCGACTTCATGTCTCTGTGAATGATGTGCGGGATGCAATTGTGATGGAGAAAGGCTAGTCCCCTTGCAGCCCAACTGCGATCTTCCTCCTCGTGGCCCAATTGAGCTTGATCCCGTTCTTCTTCTGATCGTGCAGGACATCCTCGAGGCTTCCATACTTCATGTATTCGTAGACCAAGAGCCGTTCTTCCTTCACCCTGCAGTACCCGAGGAGCGACACCAAGTTGCGGTGCTTGATCTTCCCTATGGTCTCCATCTCGGCAGTGAATTCACGGTCACCCTGTCCGCTCACGTGGATCAACTTCTTGATGGCGACCACGGTCCCATCCTTCAACTGAGCCTTGTACACATCACCAAAGCCACCTGAGCCGATGAGGCTATCGTTGTTGAACCCATTGGTGGCCTCGAGGAGGTCGGCGAAGGTCAGCTTCCGAAGGGGCTTCTCAAATGTGGCGAAGTTTATGCTGAGAGCCTCTTGCACACTCGTGAGCTTCCAGCTAGCATTCACAGGTCCCGATTGGGAACGGCTGTCAATGTAGACATCCAGCTCGGCGCCCTTCTTCTTCTTCCTCCTCTTCCTCGACTCCATCGCCACAAACATCAGCCCGAAAATGCAGAACAGCGAGAACAGCAAACCCATAGCTACGCTTCCCGCAAGGGACGCTTGCCTCCGTTTTGACTGCCGGTGCTCGGAACTGAGACCTAAGCCCTGGTCAGAATTGCATGCCGGAAGTGGGATTCCACACAGCCCAGTATTGTTCATGAAGCCCGAAGCTGCTAAAGTACTTATCTGCCCATTTGCCGGGATCTGCCCCGTGAGTCGGTTATTCGATAAATTGATCTCAGTAAGCGAGGATAACTTGGTCCATGTCTCTGGGATGCCTCCTTCCAGTTCATTGTTCGATAGGTCGAGAATGTTGAGAGTATGCAAATCCCCGATCTCAGACGGAATAGGGCCAGAGATATTGTTATGGCCCAAGTTCAGAATAAACAGATAGAACATAGAGCCGATTTCCTTCGGAATGCTGCCCGACAGCATATTGTGCGAGATATCAAGGAAAATCATCGACCCGTTATTTTTGAATGTAGGTTGGATCACACCTTTGTACACTCTGGTAAAGTTGCAGGGGTTCCTGGTGGAAATTCTGGTCAATTCGTCGGGCCTGATCCCAGCAAACTCAAGCAAATTCCCGGCTCCGTGACACCCTTTGCTGCCATCATTCTTAATATAAGCATATCTCTTGTCGTTGTTGAGCTTAACCTCGATGCTGCCCGATTCTTTGAACAGCTCAGGTGGGATGCTACCATTGAGGAAATTGCTGTTGAGATCCAACCAGATCAAGCTGCGAGAATCGCCAAGCTCGGGTGGTATTCTGCCGTAGAACGAGTTGTTGCTGAGCTTGAGGATTGCGAGATTCGAGAGCTGCCCAATCCAACCTGGGATCTCCCCACTCAGATGGTTGTTAGAGAGCGAGATCCAATTCAAGTTGGTGCAGTTACGCAGGCCAGACGGGATAGCCCCCGTTAACTCATTGAAGTCCAGAAGCAAGTTCTCCAGCGTCTGAATATACATGAGCTCCTGCGGGATCTCACCATCAAGTTCATTCAGCAGAATGATCAAATCCTGAAGCTTAGACAGAGAGCCCAAACTCGCCGGAATCTGACCCCTCAAGTAATTGAAGCTCAAATCGAGCGAAACCAGCTGAGAACAGTTGCTCAGGGCCTGTGGGATCGAACCCGTGAACCCATTATTCTGGAGATAGAGCTCCTTCAAGCTATTCCCAGGATCTTGACATAAGCCACTAGGAATCACCCCAGAGAGATTATTTGAGCTCAGATCCAATGTCTCCAACAAAGTCAAATTCGACAAAGAATCCGGCAGACTGCCTGTAAAGTGATTGAATGACAAAGCCAACTTCCTTACCTTTCCCATTTGCATGAACAAATCCATGGGCAACTCACCAGTATAGTTATTATTAGACAGGTCGATGGACTGCAGTGCATCGCAAGAACTGAAACTAGCAGGAATCACACCGGTCAAGTTATTCTGAGAAAGATCGAGCTCGACAAGACCTGGACAAGCCTCGGCGAGGCTAGGAGGGATCTCCCCCTGAAACCCGTTCCCAGACAAGTAAAGGAACTGCAAGTTCTTGGTCGGGAGAGAAGGGATTAGACCTGAGAAGTGGTTGTTGGAGAGGTTCAAGAAGCTGAGCTGAGAGCAGGCAGAGAGCGCACGCCCGATATCGCCATAGAACCTGTTGGAGGACGCATTCAGATGCTCCAAGGCCGAGCAATCTCCGAAGGAAGGCACGCTCACGGAGATGTTGTTCTGGGATATGTCCAAGTACTGCAACTTGTTGCAGCCCGAGACATCCACATCCCCAGTCAACTTGTTCCCTCTCAGGGACAAGTGAGTCATGGCACCGCATCCGCCGGGCAAAACCCAGGAAACATTGACATTAGACCCAGAAATCTTGTTGAAGGAAAGGTCAAGAACCTGCAAACTCTCGAGCCCCTTGAGGCCGGTGGCGCTTTCTTGTCCGGAGTTGTTGAGGTTGTTGCCGGAAAAGTTGAGGACTTTGAGGTTCTGGCAAGGACCCAAGCTGGCGATATCCGAGATTGGGCCGGACAAGGCGTTCCCGGATAGATCTAAGCTGCCCAACACCGCACTGCATTTGGATCCGGACGGGAAGGCCAGAGCGCCACCGATGTTGGCGGCGGTCAGAGACAGAGACTCCAAGGACCCCAGAGTCAGGAGATGGGAAGAAACAGAGCGGAAGTCTGTGCTCAGGCCGAGGTTGGCGAGCTCAATGGAGGCCACGCGGGAGGACTTGCATGAGACGCCGGTGAAAGCGCAGGGGTTCTGGTTGGGAAGCCAGGTGGGGAGGAGCGAAGGGTCTTTGAGAGTGTTCTTGAAGTCGATGAGCTGCTGAGAATCAGCGTTCGCTGCAGAGGACGACGACGGCGACGAAGCAGCAGCAGCAGTTCGGTGAAGAGAGAGGAAGACGAGAGGGAATAGCAAGAGAGACAGGTGGGTCATTTTCTTTTTTCTTTTCCTTTCCCTCTTCTTCCTCCTTGAGATTTTATCAGAGAGCGAGAGCTCAGGGGTCGAGTTCCGCCATTAGAGAGAGAGAAAGATAGCTCAGAGAGGTGACCGCTGCTGCCGCCGCTGCTGCGCACAGAGAGAGAGAGAGAGAGAGAGAGAGAGAGAGAGAAAGCGGTCTTCTTGATGCTCAGAAAGCGAGACAGAGACAGAGACAGAGACGAAGAGAGAGAGAGAGAGAGAGAAGCAGAGGGAGAGTAAAAAGAAAAACTTGAGCAGAGGGGAGTGAGAAGGGTATATATCAAGAAGAAGAGAGAGAAAGGGACAGAGAGAGAGAGAGAGAGAGGGGAGTGGAAACAGCTGGTGCTCACATGCCATGTGACACTCTGATCTCTGTTTCTCTCTCTAGAAAATTGAAAAAGAAAAAAAAACAGAGCATGGTAAAAAATTTCAGTTCTCTGTAGATGATCTCTCCCCCACCCCCCCCTCCTTCTCTCTCTCTCTCTCTCTGGGGACTTCCCTTATCTTCTTGTAGCTGCAATCTGCACTTAATGGGGTTTTGTCTGCTTGTCTCTCTCTCTCTCTCCCCCCGAACGTGTGTGATTAAGGAGTGGGGGATCTGCAAAATCAATTTGATAATCTCTCTCTCTCTCTCTTACTTTTCGCTTCTGGTGATGGGTAATCAGCAAAATTTTCTCTTTCTTCTTCTTCTTCTGTTTCTCCTCCTTCTTCTTCTGCTGTTTACTACATAATGATTATCTCCGCTTTCTTCATGGGGCGCTTTCTCTCTCTAGAATTGTGTCTTTGTCTCTCTAGCTTTTTCCTCTCTCTCTCTCTCCTGCCCCCCGTACGTGCGATTTAGCGATGGATCCGTCGCTGTCAATTAGTGGGAGATTCCTCCCCTGCCTTCCTCTTTTATATTAATTAAGGGACTTTTTGCCCCCTCTTTTCTCCCGAGCCCTAATTGCATGATTAATTGATGATGATGAGATCTTATGGAAAGGATATCCCCTAAGGGGTTGCCTTTATTTCGCAAGAAATTAATGATTCCAAAAATATTTTTTTATTATTAATCACTTATATCAATTAAAATAATTGGTCGAATGAAAATTAATTTCGTTATCGACAATAATTTGTGCCTAGATATTTTCATGGATAATGATAATAGTTTTTTCGTTGTGATCATTTTTTAGAAAATGTTTTTCAATCATTTATTTTCCGCCAATATAAAGGGAGCCTTGATAAATAAATGTTTTCACCTTTCAATGTAAAGAACATATTATATTGGGGGATAATTATTAAAACAATCACAAACATATTATATATATGTCAATTCGATCATAAATTTTTCTAATTTGCCAATATATTCCTAAATTTTGTCATGAAATTCCAATGTAACCCTTTTAATCAATTACTGTCATAAATTGTTCATCAAGTCATCGATAACCAAAAAAAAAAAATTATGATCAAATTGACATATATGAACTATTGGGTTGTCTTAGGCCTCTTTCACCCAAAAAATTAATATAAGGAAGAAGTTTTCCCTCACACTTATAAATTGACTATTAACTCATTTCACAATTGATGTGAGACAACCTCAATCTCCCCTCACACATCAAGCTTGAATAGAACAACACTAATATCAAAGCCTAGATTGCCAACAAGTCTATACCCAATAATCACATTGGAGATATACGGGTTGTTGTCCCCTCTGACTCAAGCCCCATATATGAGGGAGAGATCGTTAAGGTTGTAGGGTTTAGTAGTCGATTTACAAGTGTAATGAGAAGTTTTTCCCTCTGAGCTACTTTTTGATATAAGAGAGGTCTAAAATCATCTAACACAATCAACCTTGCATATCAAGTTGGGTTCTAAGTTGACCAAGATAACTATTCCTCACCACTTAAATTTCCGCTACGAGACTACTTTGCTACCGCCATGTCCCACGGCTCACTTTAACAACTCCCTCTCACATGTGAGCCGTCCATATTTGACCCATTCCCATTAATTCCAATATCATTATGTATTTACATATTTCAACTTGATCAATCAGGTGATAAGACAACAATCAAAATTATTAATTCAAGGCTCCCTTGATGTAGCTCTATGTACCTTGACCCATTTTCTCTTATCTCGCCTAACCAATCATGATGGTAATTTTGATTCCAGAGTCAAAAGTTCGTAAGATTTCAGCTTCTCTTGAAACCTACTTTTGATTAAGAAGTTAGCCAGAAAATTGACTAAGGAGCTGAAAACTTTGACTTTTATTTTGAAAAGTTCAGAGGCTTTGGACTATGAAGAAGACTTTCTCGAGAGAAAAAAAATGGTTTGAAATTTTTGTGATGGCAATGAAATAGTCTTGAAGAAAAATGTCGCCTAGAGTTGATGTAGAAGAAGAATCGAATGAGGTTCCTCTGGGAAAAGAAGAGAATGTAGAATTTCAACAGAAATTTGATTTTGTGATTTTGGAAGATTTTTATGGTCCAATTAAAGTTTTTCATTTGGGGATTTTCTCGAGGGAAAGAAATACGAGTTATATGGAAGTGCGAATCATATCATAATTTTGAGGGGATGCGATTGATGAGCGAGTACTTTAAAGTCTATCGAACAAGAGGATAAAGCTCAAGAGAAATTCATGTGGGATGTGATAATTTTCGAAATTTATTTTCATTCTCTAAATGGTTTTTAGTATTTCAAAATATATCTTAATTTCTTAGGTTTTTTCTATTTAATTTTGGTTGCAATTCAGTTCATTAGGTTAGATTCTATTTTTTTCTTTGAAATATTCTTAGATGTGTTAGGGTTTGCTGTCTATATATTAGTAATGATTTCTTTGTAAAAAAACACTTTACCCTTTTGAATCAACGAATGAATTATGAGAGAATATGCTTTAAATTTGCATCGTGAACTTATTTTTTGTATTAATTTTATAAATTGTTTCTACTCGTAGCTCCACTTTGGGCGCCCACCAATCAACCATCACTTCAATACCTTTTTTTCCCCAGATTTGATATAGAAGGCTGATATTTCATTTTGAGGAGAGCACTAAGAGGGAACTCGAGTTTAAGACCATTCATCTATTTAGCGGGTCATTATTCACAAAAAATTTAAACTGAAGAATTATATGGTAATTATAATATAAATCTTTTATGATGGATGGATATCACAATCACCCTCATGTACATGCATCGAAATAGGATTAGAGTAGAAACAAATATCTTACCTCAAACTCGACTAATTAGTTGAAACATATTTATTGCGATTAATGTGAATTCTGAAAAAAAGACAAAGATTTTCTTCCTAAACGAGATCAGGAGGTGTCTAGAGATTCGTGTAATTTACTTTTCTTTAAACATCTTTTGGGTAAATATTGTAGAGTTATATCTAGCTTTGTAAACTAAATCCGAGCTACAATTATTAGGTAACAATCACTTGAAAAAATATATCATCAATTCGAGTGGCTATTTCCCTTGATCATACAATAATACCCAATACCCGTTCACGCGCGTGCCTGTCACTCGCCTGCCATCGCGGGTGGCCACGTCGGATTCTCGTCGGCGCAGGACGAGGATGACGATCTCTCGGAGATCTACTGTTGGATCAGACTTGACGGTCAAGATCTCCTGTAAAAAAATCTAAGGCACCCCAGCCGTAAAAATCTAGCGGTTCCCGTTAAAAGTTTATTACCGTTTTTGCCATCGCACGGGCGCAGAAAAGGCGGAGGTCCCGGAGGGTAAGATCGTAATAGCACCCTCAGGTGGCATTTTTCTGACGTGTAAATAAAAGCCTGGGCCCCGCTAAACATTATTTTTTCTCTTTTCTTTTTTTTTTTCTGTGTTTTTTTTTTTTACCAGCAGTTAGAAACAGAGAGTGGGTCCATATTTCGTCGTCATTATTTGGTTATTTTGTCGCATTTGATCCGGAAAATGTGCAGAAAAATGGGACCGCATTTATTCATTTTGTTAAAAAAATATTTGAAGAGAATAAATTAAATAAAATAAAAGATAAATTGGGCTGTCCAAAAAATACCCATAAGGTAAGCTTTTTTTTGTTTTTTAATTTGAAAAATTCCGTTCTCATGAAAAATCAAGGAATTAATTTTATTTTATTTTTTGGGCATGAGCTAGTTGTTTCTTGTTCTCACGTTACAATGATTTTGGTCGTTGGCGCTATGCTTACTAAGGCAATGCCTATAAATTTAAATAGAACAACTTAAATAATTAAGGGTGAAGCTATTGGATTCGAAAGTATATATTTTATTTTTTTGTTGTGCTACTTGCTTAGTGTTTTTTGTCTTCGGGAACCGATGGTTATTTCTCGTTTCTAATTATTGATTCATTGAGAATTCAATTCATATCCGCCCTTTCTAATAAACTAACATGTGGTGTATTGTTGTTTATAACTTTATACCTTTAATGCATTAATATTCTTTCACTGAATTATTTGTCTAATCACTAGAGATCTTTCCTTTAGAAATTTAATTTGAAGTATTTTCCTTGCTACCTTAAATGTAAAATCTTTTCTACGAGTCGTTTATTTGTATTCGAGCTTAACGAAAATTGCCGTGGTTCAAAAATTCGATGCGGTGTTTTGTCTTTTGTACCTTATATGTGTTTATTCTTTCATCAAATCATCTATTTATTTGCTAGATATCTCCAACTTATAAATTTAATTGAAGTATTGTCCGCACCACCTTAAATACAAAATCTTTTCGATCAACTATTCATTTGTAATTAAGAGTAATGAAAAATGCCGTTTGATTTGTTTAATTAAAAACACCTTAGCTACAATAAAAAAAAAAATGATGGGAAACATTATCATTAGTCAATGCTTCTATCTATCGGCTTTGATCTCTTTTAATATTTCCAAAATGTAATGTGTAATGTAAACCTCGTTATGTAAAATGTATGTGTAATCTACTATAACGTATTGTCCATGTTTAGGGATAATAGATTATCTTCTAAATTTGAGTGATTTACATATTTGTAACAAACCAAACAAGGATTTAATTAGAGAAAGTTGGAGATAGAGGAAAATATAGCCCTTAAAGGACACTTACACCCACCATATAGATGGGTCGAGTAAAAAAATGGTCTAGATCAAATTGACTCATTTTCATATAAATACAAATTTAGCGATCCATACCTAATCCAACCAATACTCTACTCAACTTGTATTGTTAGGACACTTATGTATTTAATCTAATGTAGGAAACTTATACTTAAACTAAGGCAAAATCACAAAGTGAGTGAATGCAAGATCAAATAAAACGAAAGAGAATAAAAAGAGAATCATAGTGATATGTTGAGTCTAAATAAGTTGTGAATCCATCTAATATTCGTATTATCTTAAATCTTATTATTCTAAAATTATTTATTAAATAAAATGAACTCATATAATAATTTAGTCTATCAAATCCAACTTATTTGATGGATCTAGGTATGCTTGATAATTTAATAAATCAAATGTTGTGTGCTTTACGTGTACTACTCAGTTCCTTAATCACTATTAGACCCACTTGATGGAGAAGTAAAAGTCAACCCTATGTGATTATTTTCGAATGATGTGGTGCGGTAACAGAGCCCTAGTCCAAGTACACTTAACTAAACAAAGTCGTGCTTTTCCCTTTTTCGTCTTTTCCTTTCTTTTCTTTTTCCTTTCTTCCTTTTTATCCTCCTCCTCCTCCTCCTCCCCTTTTTTCCTGTAGAATCAATTGAATGAATAGAAGTGCCCACCAGCCCATCCCCGCTTGGCCAGCGCCTTAAACTATTATCGGCGCACCTCTAACCACCGCTGGTGGCAACGGCGGCACCACCGTCTCCTCCTCCTCCTCCCACCCCACCCCACCCCACCCCACCCCACCCCAAAACGGGACTCTTCTTTGGTGCCACAGGGCTTTACACGCCACAATTACCGTAGGCCGTCCAATGGCTAACGACAAGTATTTCCAACTCGACACTCTCGATCGAGGCAAAATTATCAAAAAAGTTTGAAACTTATTACATTTGTACCAATTTAATACTAAAAATTCCATGTTTTATCAATTGAATCTATTCGGTCAATTTTAACAAGAAACTAATGACACAATTATTGAGTTTCTACATCGTATGACCCTCAAAGACATGAACACTTTCAAATAACTTTTCAAGTTTTTTGAATATTTTTATGGATTTCTCTTTTTGGCATGAGGGTTGACAAGGGTAGCTAAACAACCCTCGCCCCTCGCCTAAGCCAATGTGAGGCTCAGGGCCTCGCCCAGATCTGGACGAGGCCCTCGCTTCTTGCATCAACATCACGGGGATTGAATTTAAGTTGCTCTTGGTAACTTCACCCTGCAAATTTTTCGCAGCTTTACAAAAGATCAGATCATTCAAATTAGCAAGAACACCCAACCCAAAAAAAAAAAAAAAAAGAAGGAAAAGAAAACCAGCTAGGGCAAGAAGGCCAAACAAAAACCATCATTTCCCAAGCCGGGGCCCCTCCTTTCCCTACCTCTTCATCATCTTCTCATCTAAAAATTCGGGCACTGAAAAAAATAGAGAAATAAAGAGAGGAAGATTGACGATCATGATTCATGATGATGATGATGCCGATGATGCGGCGGGGGACTGGGGTGGTGTGGGGGTAGGCGGGGCCCACGAGCGGCTGCAATCAACACGTGCTCGTGTCCGGGCGCGCTGACGTGGACCAATCAGGGCACGTAGGGTGCATGCACCGTCACAGTCGCTTTGACCGCAGGTCACCGACAGGGTTGGGCCCCCTCCCCCTCCCCCCTCCCGTCACTGTTCTATCCCCAGCCAGCCGTGACATTCGTCGTAATCAAAAGCGTAAAAACAATCCCGAATGAGGTCGGAACAATACGGTACGCCAGCTGACAATAATAATAATAATATTAATAATATGAAAAAATAAAATTTCTAATTCGATATATTCCAAATTACGGACTTTATGAGATACCGTTGAAGGCAATACATCAATTAAGGATATATGCTATTAAATGAGATAGTGCTAACACAATATGCCTTAGAGATGTTGTGGAATCCACCACGTGAAAATTGAAATTCCGAGTTGGGTTTTTCCTTGATGGGTATCTCGACACTCATCTCGATCGATCTCGATCGGAATTCATGTAAATCAATAGACGTATGATTGATGTTACTGTGAAAATAAATGATGTTTGCTTACGACAATTCGGAAGATCCACGACGGTTGACTGAGAAGTCATTGTTTGTTACTTGTTTATTTGTTTCTGAGTTAGCTTTTGTGCGCTATAATACAATTTGAAACCTACAAGAGGATCAAAACCTGCTACAACCACTTATATCTTATATGGAATGTATATTTCGCCATGTGACAACCCAACTTGACTTTTCCATTCAATTGCTATCGTTCTCAACCCATGCGTGGAATGGCCAAGGATGAAATTGAACGACTCCACCACCTCAAGGTGTTGCGTGATATGCATGATGGATTGTATTTCAAGACAGAAGATTCATATGGACAACTATGTACAAAGAAAATTAGACTTGAGGGATCTGCTAATTAATCCAAAAAATCCCACCTTTTAGGAAAGGCAAATTCAAAGGAATGCTTGAACGAATTTTAATGTACTAACACCAACTCACGTAGGGTAAGCCTCATCGTACCTATCTAAGTCCTGGTTCTTCACACATGGAAGTAAGTCTATATCGTTTTCTCTTCTGGAAATTACACCGAAGTAAGAATCGAATCTAATTCACCCACATATGCATACACACATATGCATATATGTATATGCATGAATATCACTGTAAGGGTTCCTAGTCACTTTCGCAGCTAGGACAAAACGCTTGAACTGTCCCTAACTGCTCATGGCTAACATGCGCGTGGGAGTTGCATTAAAACCATGGCCATGGCACCGCCATATAACGCGGAGAAGGAAGAAAAGGGAGGGGATGGAGGCGGTGTGCTCCGCTGCGGAACACCACACGTGCGACAACACGCGCACGCAATTATTGGCGGGGAAGGACGGACGGAGGAGGGCCCCACTTGAATGGGAGGGAGGGGTGCGGGGCCCGCGCCTTTTCGAGTAGTTAGAATTGAACTTGCACTAGATTGGCAAAAAAAACCCACAAGGGCAAAGGGAAATAAAGATGATGAGTATAGCAAAAATAGGAAAAAAGAAAAAAAAATAAGGATGGTAGGATAAGGAGGGAGGGATTTTTTTTTTTGGAGGGGGGGGGGGGGGGGCTGTTTGGGTTCCCTAAATGTTCCGGGGGTGTTCAAATTAAAAAAAAAAGTGTGAATTTAAATAATGATAATGATAATAATGTGGTGATAATTAAGTTTGGGGGTTATGTAGGGTGGGAGAGGGGAGGGGTGGGTCAAGCTTCTTTTTTTGGGTCTAAAAAAGCTTTGCATAATATATATAATGTATGGTGGAAGTACAAAGGAAGAGAAGATGAGAATGAGAAAACAAATGGCACACGAGAGGAGGAGATGAGCGACCCCACCCCCCCCGAAGATAATTTGGGTATGAGTGCATCTTTTGTGGGGTGTTTTAGAGAGAGAGAGAGAGGGAGGAGGGAGAGGGGGGCAATGAGGGGAATCTTGGTGTTTTGTAGCTAGGGTTTGGGCTTTGAGAGAAAAGCCCATTGAGAGAGCAAAAAGGATCCCAATTCCATGGTCAACGCGCATTTGGATGGTCTTTGCATTGTTGGCTATGCATCACATTCATATCCTCCTTAAATTAGGTTCATAGAGAGAAAAAGAAGCTCCTAAAGTGAGAGCCAAAAAAGGGTTTTATTTGCTGTTCGCTTGTAGAAGAGGAAGGGTGCTGAGATCTCAGGCGCGTGTGTGCTCCGAATCTTTGAGATCTGGGGTTAGTTTGTTTATGAATCTCGGTGAAAAGTGCGTCAACATCCCAATTGTCGTCATTGATGAAAACGTGATGGTAAACGAGATAGGAGCTGTGATGGGAAAATGAGTACCGGAATCTCGTGACTTGATGAAAGGTCAAGGGTTCTACACTGCCCCGTGGTGAGGGTGCTTGTGTTGTGCTGCTGCTTTGGTATCCCATTCCTGCACCGAGCTCAAATCCTTGCGCGACCATTTTAGTCAAACCGGTCTAGGTGTAGTGGTGGTGGTGTTTTATGTAATGGTATAAATGGTCTTTAAATTTTGGACTAATGTGCAATAAGATGTTTAAACTTTTAATTTGTTTAATACGATCCGAGAATTTTAACTCAAGTGTTTAATGTGTTCCATAAACTTTCATGTAGTTTAGTGACTAAATTAAATATGTACAAAAATTTTAGGGATCATATTGAACAAATTAAAAGTCCAAGGACAACATTGTACATTTGCTAAAGTTCAAGGATCGCATTGAACAAATTAGAAGTTTAGAGACCATTTGTGTCATTTTCCATAAACTAAATTAGGGCATTGCATCAACAATATTGAGAGATAAGACGAACAAAGAACACTCCAAGTGTCACAATTTGATGTGGAGGGATACATAAGTACCAAAACTTCCAAACTTAAGTGTCAATTTTTTTTTTTGAAAATTGGACAAGTAAGTGCCAACTTCGATGAGGCTTGATGAAAATTTGAAGTTGCGCTATTTTATTAATAAAACTAGTCTACGTGATTCACCAAAATGTCCACTCATTAACCTTGTCTAAAACAATGTCATTCTCAACGTTACCCCCAAACTAAAAGCCTTAAAACGATGTCATTCACTTCTGCCACCGCCGCTGCCCATCGCCACTCGGGGGAAGGGGGGGGGGGAGGAGGGCGATTGTGGCCCTCGGCAAAGGTGGTTGGTCCTTGCCCAACCCCAAGTGAAGGCCAGCGACCTTGCTAGGCTTAGGCACGAGCGCCCAGATTTGGGTGACGCCAGTCCTCTCTTGAGATCGGCGATCATCGCTTAGCTAGGATGAGGCCTCACCACCTCGGGTGAAGGTTGATGACCTTTACTAGGCCTAGGCGAGGGTTATGCTAGCGCTCACTCAAGGCTAGCAAGGCTCACCAAAACTGGGAGAGGTGTTGCCGCTTCACCCAGGTGTCTAGGTGAGCCTCGCCAACTTCGGGTGAGGGTCAATGAGGCCTCACCTTTGTTGGGTGATGGTTGTCAGCATCCCCTAGATTTGGGAGCTCTTGCTCGAGCTTGGCAAGGATCACTAGCATTCGCTTAATGCCGGTGATAGTCGTTGTCCCTTCACCAATAGGCGGCAACGGATGCGCCCATTGGCGAGCCATGCCATTTTCTTGTCTTTTTCCTACGGTTTTGTTTTTAAATAAAATTTAGCTTTTCTTTTTTAGTTTTTTTAATCTGATTTAAAATAAATTGAATAAAAATGAATAATTATGCCATGTGGATAATTTTTTTTTAAATGTCACATTATTTAAATTTTTCGCATAAAAAAAGCCACGTTAGCTGTTTAGTTGAAAATTCTCGCCGTTGGCACTTACGTGTTCAATTTTTTTTTTTTTCCAATTTTTACACTTAAATATACCTTTGAGAAGTTTTAGCATTTACGTATCCTTGGGTGTCAAGTTTTGGCATTTGGGTGTCCTTTTGCCACCATTAAAGCCTCCATCTCATTACACACTATCGGATCTTGAGGTATAATTACTCCTCATCGCCTTTGACAATGAATCTTATATGCTCTTTAAATATATGTAGTCTCACTCCATTTAATAGTTTAAGTTTTTGAAATTATTGGTAGTGTTCCTACAAAATTTTATATGATATCAAAGCCAAGTATTATCCTTTTCACTCGTGTGTCCATCTTACTAATCAAATTTTACGTGCAACTCCTAAGCTAGCTTGCACGTGAGAGAGGATGTTAAAATATCCTATATTGCTATTATAAGCCTCTAGAATAATTGGGGTGGTTCTATAAAATTTCACATGATATTATAGTTTAAAACTCAAACCTTTCTAAACCTCCATTTACCTTCCAATTACACATTTCGATGTTTTATCCTTAGACCAAGTCTTCAAGATTGAGTGTGAAAATATTTAAATATTAAACAATGCATGCGTCTAATTAGTGTGTTAGCAAATTATAACTCTCCTTACTTAAAAATAGACATACCTGTTATGAAATTCGTTCTGATTTTCGAAATTCAAACTCGTATCCTCTTGAAAGATAGATTAATGCACATTAGGCATCCCCCATCATCACCATCGTTTTCTCAATCTTTCTCACTGCACGTGATAGCAATTTTGTCTCCGCTTTCCATTGATTCAAGATTTGAAATGTCCACAGGAGAGACCAGGGCAAAAGAGCAGTGAATTTTCTCAATTATTCATGCGAACCCTATATGCATTCGGAAATGGAGGAAGTGGGGAACACACGCCGAGTACAAAGATGTCGGGACCCTCCCTGTTGGGATTAACGGATCCCCAAAACATCGGATTCGACACTAAATCGAACCCCTAAATCAATGCGGAAGCGAAGCCCAAGAAAACGACACGTATCACCGATCTTAAAGCACACCACAGAGTCGAGCGTACCTTTTAATCCACAGATTAGACACCGACGCCAATGGAGGGAGAGAATCCGGTCCTGTTCGATCCGGGGAGGCAAAATTCCTTCAAGCACTTCACTGTTTGCTTTGAAGAATAACGTAAGGGAGGAAGAGCGTTGAAAGAGAAAAACATACGTCTTTTCCTTAACAAAACGGTATATTTTTCTCTCTCTCTCCTCCCTTTTATACCCCCTTCTATCCACGGGCCCTATTCCCATGGGCCGGGCTTTCTAGGCCCAGCTTGGGCGGACAGGGCCTTAAGCCCTTTAATTAAATAAAGCTTTCATCTCCCACTCGCACAAGGTGGGCCGAACAGGATTCTCTTTACCTCTCTTCAACATTCATACTGATGAATAATCCGTGCGACCAGCATACTTTGAGAGCTCGTTGTTATACATCTGTTAGGAATATGTAGCAGCTCATAATGGGCATCACACTTCGAGTAGATTTAGTATGCAGTATCCTAGATCGATCGATCACATTTATATCTCCCTTGATCTCTTTTAAACATGATATATATATTGTATTCACAATTATAATTATCACAAAGACAGTTATAATTGGTCGACCTGTGAATACAAAACTATAATGTGATTCTTCAAAATCGATCTTCCTCTTTCCTTCAAACTCTCAATTTCAGTCCAGCTTGCTTTTCTAGAAATGCCCCATTAGATCGAATCATCTCATGACCATTGGCAACACCCTAAGATAGCAAACACTAAATAGAAACCTTGAGAATAAGTAAGAGTCATAAGGGGACTAAAAATTGAGGAACTCTTTTCCTCAAGAGTCTCACACGTCATAAAAGTTGAGATCAAACTTTTTGCCACTCTTATTGGTCGTCTCATGCATACGTAGTATGAAATACGTATTACGGTATTAACTCCTTTCCCATGGAGCGTATGTCTACACTTTTCAATATCGTACGAGATGATAGTTCGACATACCCAATGTCTAACTTGAGTTCACGTATCTACTCATTCACAAAATTCATCGAACTCACATCCGGCATCTTAGACGGATAGAGTAAAATATGTGGGGTATTTTACTTTCGGACATCGTAAGAATTATGTCCTCATCTTAACACTCAGTTAAGGCGACATACGTGTTTTAAGCTTGAGCTCTCGATTATCACCTAGATAATAAGCTTTAAAATAGTCTCATCTCTATTTATCACACAGTAAATAGAGGCGATTACCCGTGTGAGTGGGCTAATCTAATATTTGTCCGACATACTTCTCAACCTAAAATAATGCACTAAGCATTAAGATGCATAAAGATCAAACAAAGATTCATAGGCATTAATCAATGAAAAACAAAATTTCATAAATGTGAACAACTCAGGGAAATTACAATTCAGTACATCAGACTCTACGCAATCCTAGAGATTTCACATGACCACAAAACACATCTCTAGGTATTGGCTTTGTCATAGGATCTGCTACCATTCTATGCGTAGATATGTACTGCAAGTTCACATCCTTTCGTGCAACCATATCTTTTACAAAGTTATACTTGGTATCTATATGTTTGGTCTTGCCATGATACTTTGGATCTTTGGTGTACGCTATAGCTGCTTGGCTATCACAGTTAACCAACAATGGATTTGCAGCTTTCTCAATAACACCTAAATGATCCAAAAATCTCTTAAGCCAAACTGCTTCTTGTACCGCTGCTGATAACGCCACGAACTCAGCTTCCATCGTGGACAAGGCTATGCACGTTTGCTTCTTCTTGCTCCATGATATGGCGCCATTGTTCAGTAAGAAAGCAAAACCTGAGGTAGATTTTCTTTCATCTAAATCTCCTCCCCAATCAGCATCTGAATAGCCTTCAAGTCGCAGATCCTTTCCTTGATAATTCAACTTGAAATCAGCAGTTCCCTTCAGATACCTTAGTATTCTCTTCACGGCTTTCCAGTGTGCTGGACCTGGGTTGGATTGGTATCTACTCACCATTCCAACTGCAAAGCATATGTCGGGTCTTGTACACATCATAGCATACATCAAACTCCCAACCGCACTAACATAAGGAACATGTTTCATTTGTTCCTTCTCTTGTGGAGTCCCTGGACAAAGTCTATGGCTCAATCATTCACCTTTTGCAATAGGAGTGTCTATGGGTTTACAGTCTTGCATACGAAATCGTTCAAGAACCTTATTTATATAGGTTTCTTGCGAAAGATACAACGACCTCTTCGAACGATCTCTCGAAATCTTAACTCCAAGAATGTATGCAGCCTCACCCATATCCTTCATCTCAAAGTTAGAAGACAACCATCTCTTGACAGTATTAAACAACTCCATATTGCTTCCGGCAATCAGTATATCATCAACATATAATGATATGATCACAAATTGATCCTTGGATCTTTTGATATATACACAATGATCCTCATCAATCATTGTAAAATCATATGCCACTATGGCATTATGAAAACGTATATACCATTGTCTTGATGACTCGCTTAAGACCATATATCGACCTCAAAAGTCGACATACTTTTTCTTCTTGGCCTTTCACTATGAAACCAGTAGGTTGTTCCATATATATTTCTTCTTCTAATTCTCCATTGAGGAAAGCAGTCTTTACATCCATTTGATGTAACTCAAGATCCAGACTAGCTACTATTGCCGAATAATGCGAATTGAGGTAAATCTCACTACGGAGAAAATGTATCTTCATAATCAATTCCTTCCCCGTTGATTATACCCTTTCGCCACAAGGCGAGCCTTATGCCTTTCTATCGAGCCATCAGCCTTTCGCTTTATTTTGAGAACCCATTTGTTCCCAATAGCTCGCGTCCTTTTGGAAGATCAACAAGTTCCCGACTTGGTTTGATTCCATTGACTCCATTTCCTCTTCCATTGCACGAATCCATTTTTCTTTACTACGGCATTTCAGAGCCTCATTGATATTTCTTGGCTCATCCTCATCTTGTGGAGCAACCATAAAAGTTTCCCCTTCAATGTCAAAACGTCGACGGGGAATACTTTGGCGACTTGTTTGCCTTACGGGAGATTGTACACTTTGCACATCATTCCCTATTACGCTTCCACTTGGATGAACTCCACCAATATCATTATCTTGATCCAAAGTCTCAAATAGGGAGTGATATTCCCCTATTTCGCCCTTCTTAGGAAACTCATCCTCTAAGAATGTGACATCTCGTGATTCATATTCAGTTACACTCCCACTTTCCCCGCTCACCAATGAACACATACCATTTTGAGTGTTCTGAGTATCTTATGAAAATACTCTTCTTTCCTCTCGGGACCTAATTTCCCAAATTTGTGAGAGGACTCATGTGTGTAGGCAGCACAACCCCATGGCTTAAGAAAACTTAAGTCCGGTTTTCTACCTGTCCATAACTCATATGGAGTGGAAGTAACCGATTTGGAAGGCACCCGGTTAAGTATATAGGCAGCGAGTTAACAATGCATCACTCCAAAATGTGATAGGTAAGTTAGCATGCGCCATCATAGACCTAACCATTTCCAGTAGGGTTCTGTTTCTTCTCTCGCAATACCATTTTGTTGAGGAGTATACGGAATAGACAACTGTCTTTCTATTCCTTTTTCATCACATAATTTTCTGAACTCATCGATAAATATTCTCGACCTCGATCGGATCTCAATGTTTTTATTTTCTTGTCTAATTGATTTTCTACCAGGTTCATAAACCTTTTGAAACAACTTATTGCTTCAGACTTATGAGAAATCAAATAGACATATCCGAATCGAGTATAATCATCAATAAAGGTGATGAAATAAACAGCCCCATGCCTTCCTCTCACATTCATTGGACCACATACATCGAAATGGATTAAATGCAAAGGAAATTCAGCTCTTTTCCCTTTCCCAAATGGTTTCCGTGTTGTTTTTCCTTCTAGGCAATGCTTACATATGGGCAAATCGACTTTTTCAATGTTACCCAACAAGCCCTCTTTGGCTAGTCTATTCATACGTTGTTGGCCAATGTGACCAAGCCTAGCATGCCACACATTCACATCATTATCATAAGTATTAGAAGATGTGATAAGGGAATAACAAACATTTGCATTAATATACTCAATATCCAATACAATAAAACCATCCAGAAAATAGCCACAACCATAGTAATTTGTATCTAAAAACAAATCCACACCTCTACTACAGAAGTTCACATTAAAACCTAATTTAACCAACATCAATACAGACACTAAATTCCGACGAATCTCCGGAGCATACAACACATCATGAAGTAACAACTTGCGTCCACCACGCATATTCAATTGGCATGTGCCAATTCCTTTTACTTCAGCTGGGAGTTGTTTCCCACATAGATCCACTTAGTTCCAGTTGGTACTCGTTGGAATTCTACGAAGGATCCTCTATCCTTCGCTACATGGTCCGTCGCTCCTGAATCCACAGTCCACAAAGGATTAGACTCAGTTAAAAACACAGAACTCGACACATAAGTAAAGTCCTGAAAAGTACAAGGGGTGCATACCTTCTTTGGCTCACGACAGTCGTGAGCATAGTGACCCTTCTTGTCACAGTTGTAGCATTTCACCCTTGCTAACTTCTTCATGTGAGGACGCTTTCCTCTATGATGTTGGTTAAATTTGGGTTTCTTCCCTGAAGGACCAACTTCTTCCTTGCCTTTCCCCTTATCAAACCAGCTAGGGCGCTTGTGCTTGGAGCTCGAAGCTCCATTTGAGCTAGAACCAGCATAATAGAGTTCAGCATCCGGCTTAGCAGCCAACAGGCGATCCTCTTCCAACTCAAGATGACGCATCGCATCCTCAAAGGTTTTGATGTTTTCATTATGAGTCAGGTGCACCTTCATATGCTCCCAACTCTGAGGCAAGGAACGAATCACTGCTTGCACTTGTTGCTCATCTGTGAGGACATGGCCAGCATCTTTTAGCTCAGTTATCATGTTTGACATCTTTCTAAGATGTTGCTTCATGGTCTGACCATGAGGTTTCTTATAGGAGTCAAACCTGATAGTGAGCTGCCTCAGTCTAGTCACCGAAGTGTGACCAAATCTAGCTTCCAATGCCTCCCACATTTCATTGGCATTGTCAAAACGCCGAAACTCTCGCATGACGTCATTTTCCATGCTGCTCAGCAACGTGATGCGAGCTAGAGAGTTCATTCTTTTCCACACAGAAAAAGCTTCTTTGTCCTTTTTGTGTTGTTCAGTGGTTTCATCTTCAGGTTCAACCATGGTCATGACAAGAGCCTCAAGTGCTTCTTGCTCTTCCAAAGACATACTTGGATTTTCATTTGCCAAATTTCATAGTTGTCTCCATTGAGCTTTTCACCTTTGTTCAGCTTAGCAACTATGCTCTTTGTGGTCAAGCCATTGATCTGAACAAATCGGACAAAATATGCACGAATTATTAATGCCTATCTTTTATGCATCCCTATTTGCATAGACCCATCATATTAATAAATAACTTCAAGTAAGACTTCAGAATCAAAAGGTCACTACGTTTCCAATCATCCTCCAAAAATCCTAACTTAAAACTATCATTAATATGATTGTCATATGCAAAATCAATTCTATGAAGCTACAAAAACTTCTATAACTACCCATAGCTAATTACCCACAGCAACCAGCAATAACAGAAAGCAACAGATAATTGAATTCCAATAAAACAATATTGCTTTCAATCAATACAACTAACATATCAGTTGTTACATCAATAACAATCGGGTAGTAAACAATACATTATATGTCCACAAAGCACACTTAACATACATAAGCCAATACAACTAACACATAGTCGACACGAACCGGGAAAGATCCTCTTTTGTTCAATTTCTTGATCTTTTCCCTTGTAACAATACAGTAATATTCATTTACAAAATCTATCACAATTTTCTTATAGGAAGCAGCTCCGTTGACATCCCATATGCGATTCAACACATCTTGCCATTCAGGTGGAAGAGTGCTTATGAAAAATCGCACCATCTCTGACTGTGACATAGGACGACCATTCCATATGACCTGTTGAATTTTCCCGTTGACTTCAAGGACGTGATCAATTAAGTCATCACTCTCCCATCGATGATCAGTCAGCTCAGCCATCAACTTAGACAGCCTTTCCTTTTGTTCATTGGTCACTGCGCGAATAGGTGTGCGCAACCTCAGGGGAGACATTGTTCCTGCAACAAATGCAGAACAAATAAGGGATTACATATAATCCACATAAACTTAATTGAAAAAGAAACACATCTTTTTTTTTTTTTTTTGGGATCAACGGTCAAAGTCAACGGTCAACGGTCAGTCAACGGTCAACGGTCAAGTCAACGGTCAACGGTCGTCGCCGGTCAACGCTCGTCGGTCGTAGGACCGGTCGGACCGGACGGACCGGTCGGACCGTTCGGGCGGACCGGCCGCACGTGCCGCGCGCGTGCGCGGGATGACGTCATGCATACGTCAGCGGCACGTGCCACGCGCGTGCCATCGTCTGCGGGTCGGTTTGGGTCGGTTCGCGGGTCGGGTCACCGCCCGGCCAACCGACGTCATCGCTGACGTCATCGATGACGTCATCCCAGCGGTTACTGACCGTTGGGTGACGTCATGCTGACGTCAGCACGCGTCGGTCCGCGGACCGGCGCGTGCCGGTTCGCCGGCCGTCGGCGAGCACGCGCCGATTTGCCGACCGGCGCATGTTCCGCACGCGCCTGGCGATCGAGCCCTTCCGGGCGCGTCGCGCCCACGCGCAGCGCCTTCCGGCCGCGCGTGTGGGCGCGTGCGGCGTCGCCCGGCGTCAGCACGCGTCGGTCCGTCGATCGGCGCGTGCCGGTTCGCTGGCCGGTGGCGAGCACGCGCCGATTCGCCGACCGGCGCGTGTTCTGCACGCGCCTGGCGATCGAGCCCTTCCTGGAGCGTCGCGCCCACGCGCAGCGCCTTCCGGCCACCCGTGTGGGCGCGTGCGGCGTCGCCCGGCGGTGCTCGAGGCATCTCCAGACTCGTCTCGATGTCCTCTTTCTCCCAGTTCTTTCAGAATTTGGTTTTGACGTTCGAAAACTCATAAAAATGGCCGAAGAAGTCTCGGGTGTCGGGATTGCTTGCCCCGATCCGTACGGCCGAAGTTCCTTTTGCGAAAAATCAACCAAAACACATGAAATTGATCGGGAAAACGTGAACTAGGGCTCTGATACCAATGTTGGGATTAACGAATCCCCAAAACACCGAATTCGACACTAAATCGAACCCCTAAATCAATGCGGAAGCGAAGCCCAAGAAAACGACACGTATCACCGATCCTAAAGCACACCACAGAGTCGAGCGTACCTTTTAATCCACAGATTAGACACCGACGTCAATGGAGGGAGAGAATCCGGTCCTGTTCGATCCGGGGAGGCAAAATTCCTTCAAGCACTTCACTGTTTGCTTTGAAGAATAACGTAAGGGAGGAAGAGCGTTGAAAGAGAAAAACGTACGTCTTTTCCTTAACAAAACGGTATATTTTTCTCTCTCTCTCCTCCCTTTTATACCCCCTTCTATCCACGGGCCCTATTCCCATGGGCCGGGCTTTCTGGAGCCCAGCTTGGGCGGACAGGGCCTTAAGCCCTTTAATTAAATAAAGCTTTCACTCCCCTTTGAAGCGGCAGCGGCAGCCGCAGCCGCAGCCGCTGCTCCTGAATTCTGAACCGAAAGATTTGGCATCTTCCTTGAGCAAAAAGTAAATGAGCTTGGACTAATTTCTCCAACTATTTTTCTCCATTTCCGAGGTTTGTAGGTTTGCAAACTATTCAAACACGTCTCTTCGAATTCAACGTGGGGTCTCCTCGTTTTCCTCAGCATCTCATGTGGTTTTACCTGCGACAGTTTCTCAGTCGGTTGTTACCACTACATAGCTCCGCAAATGGTGAGTTCGGTGGTTGTGATGATGACCATGTCCTAACACACGCATGTGTTTACATTTTACTTACCACGAGCGTGCACGGACATCTTAATAAGAAAAATTACCCGAGCATCAGGGTTCATTGCTGTGATGATCGACAAATTTTGGTCGTTTTATTTTTTTTGTAGATCTGTCGTTACAATGAAAGTGCCTTATGCTTAAGAGGTAGCTTGTGCCTTGAAGCGTATCAGTGGTCTATTACGAGTAGGAATAAAAGCCCTGCCCCTTACTTTTGGTTGTAATGAAGATCATTCTCTAACTCAACTTTATTTTTTATTGCATTGCATACATGTATTTGCGTTTTACTTACCATGAGTGTGCATATTATATCTCTATAAGAATAATTTGCTGTGTATCAAGGTGAATTAGTGCGATGGTTGACGACTTATGAAGGTGCCTTACGCTTAAGCGGTAGCCTTTGTCTTGAAACGCATCAATAGTTTGTTACGAGTAAGAACAAAAGTCCTGCCCTTACTTTTGGTTGTGATGAGGACCATTCCTAACTTAACTTTACTGTCTATTGCATCGCATTCATGTATTTGCATTTTACTTACCATGAGTGCATATTATATCTTAATAAGAATAATTCGCCGTGTATCAAGGTGGATTAGTGTGACAGTCAGACAAAATTTTATTCACTTTTCTAGGTCTGTCATTGCAAGGAAGTTGCCTCACACTAAAACGGTATGATTTTTCTTGAAGCGCATCAATGGTCTATTATGAGTAGGAATAGGAGTCTCGGCCTCACTTTTGGATCCATTTTGTTGCCAACCTTTTCAATAAAACTAATCACATCTGTTGTGGAATGAAGTCTGCCTTTTCAATTTGAGTTTTCCGGTCAGATTACCTTCCTATATTTCGCACATTAAACAACATAGATCCTTTCACAATGCAAGAAAATTTACGTAACAATTTTAGCAACCACACGTCGAGAGATGACAATTGATTTTGCGGCATCTCTTTTTCAATTGAGTTAGAGATCAAGGGTCGCAACCTTGGACCTCATAATAGCACAGGGAAAAAGCAAAGTTTTAAAACAATCGCACGCGCATTTCATTAGACAAGCAAGTTATGTCCAAAAAATTGCCGCATAACTTTACGTTTTATATACGATAATTACAAGCACGAGCGCACAAAAAATTCACCGTGGATAAGTCAGATTAGTTTGGCACTTGACAAATTTTGATCTTCACTGCAACGACGGTGTCTTACGAAAAGCGGTTGGCTTTGTCTTGAAGTGCATCGATCGTGAGCTCGATGTAGGCATCGAGCTCGGCGCCCTTCTTCTTCTTCCTCCTCCTCCTCCTCAACTCCATCGCCACAAACATCAGCCCGAAAATGCAGAACAGCGAGAACAGCAAACCCATCGCCACGCCTCCCGCGAGGGACGCTGGCCTCCATTTTGGCTTCTGGTGCTCGGAATTGGCGCCTAAGTCCTGGTCAGAACCGCATGGCGGAAGTGGGATTCCACACAGCCCAGTATTGTTCATGAAGCCCGAAGCCGCTAAAGTACTTATCTGCCCATTTGCCGGGATCTGCCCCGTGAGTCGGTTATTCGATAAATTGATTCGGTAAGCGAGGATAACTTGGTCCATGTCTCTGGGATGCCTCCTTCCAGTTCATTGTTCGATAGGTCGAGAATGTTGAGAGTATGCAAATCCCCGATCTCGGGCGGAATAGGGCCAGAGATATTGTTATGGCCCAAGTTCAGAATAAACAGATAGAACATAGAGCCAATTTCCTTCGGAATGCTGCCCGACAGCATATTGTGCGAGATATCAAGGAAAATCATCGACCCGTTATTTTTTAATGTAGTTTGGATCGCACCTTTGTACGCTCTGGTGAAGTTGCAAGGGTTCCTGGTGGAAATTCTGGTCAATTGGTCGGGCCTGATCCCAGTGAACTCGAGCAAATGCCCGGCTCCGTGACACCCGTTGCTGCCATCATTCTTAACATACACGTATCTCGTCGTTTTTTTAGCTTAAACTCGATGCTGCCCGATTCCTTGAACAGCTCGGGTGGATGCTACCATTGAGGAGATTGCTGTTGAGACCCAACCAAATCAAGCTGCGAGAATTGCCGAGCTCAGGTGGTATTCTGCCCTAGAACGGGTTGTTGCTGAGCTTGAGGATTGCGAGATTCGAGAGCTGCCCAATCCAACCTGGGATCTCCCCACTCAGATGGTTGTTAGAGAGCGAGATCCAATTCAAGTTGATGCAGTTGCGCAGGCCAGACGGGATAGCGCCCGTTAACTCATTGAAGTCCAGAAGCAAGTTCTCTAGCGTCTGAACATACATGAGGTCCTGCGGGATCTCACCATCGAGGTCGTTCAACAGAATGATCAAATGCTGGAGCTTAGACAGAGAGCCCAAACTCGACGGAATCTGACCCTTCAAGTAATTGAAGCTCAAATCGAGCGAAACCAGCAGCGAACAGTTGCTCAGGGCCTGCGGGATTGAACCCGTGAACCCATTATTCTGGAGATAGAGCTCCTTCAAGCTATTCCTAGGATCTTGACACAAGCCACTAGGAATCACCCCAGAGAGATCATTTGAGCTCAGGTCCAATGTCTCCGAGGAAGTCAATTCGACAAAGATTCCGGCAGACCGCCCGTAAAGTAATTGAATGACAAAGCCAACTTCCTCACCTTGCTCATTTGCATGAACAAATTCATGGGCAACTCACCAGTATAGTTATTATTAGACAGGTCGATGGACTGCAGTGAATCGCAAGAACTGAAACCAGCAGGAATCACACCAGACAGGTTATTCTGAGAAAGATCGAGCTCGACAAGACCTGGACAAGCCTCGGCGAGGCTAGGAGGGATCTCCCCCTGAAACCCGTTCGCAGACAAGTAAAGGAACCGCAAGTTCTTGGTTGCGAGCGAAGGGATTAGACCTGAGAAGTGATTGTTGGAGAGGTTCAAGAAGCAGAGACCGCACGCCCGATATCGCCATAGAACCTGTTGGAGGACGCATCCAGATGCTCCAAGGCCGAGCAATCTCCTAGGGAAGGCGCGCTCACGGAGATGTTGTTCTGGGATATGTCCAAGTACTGCAACCTGTTGCAGCCCGAGACATCCACATCCCCAGTCAACTTGTTCCCTCTCAGGGACAAGTGAGTCATGGCACCGCATCCGCCGGACAAAACCCAGGAAACATTGACATTAGACCCGAAAATTTCTTGTTGAAGGAAAGGTCAAGAACCTGCAAACTCTCCAGCGCCTTGAGGCCGGCGGTGGCGGCGGGCACTTTCTTGTCCGGAGTTGTCGAGGTTGTTGCCCGAAAAGTTGAGGACTCTGAGATTCTGGCAAGGACCCAAGCTGGCGATACCCGAGATTGGGCCGGACAAAGCGTTCCCGGATAGATCTAGGCTGCTCAGGACCGCAATGCATTTGGATCCGGACGGGAAGGCCAGAGCGCCGCCGATGTTGGCGGCGGTCAGGGACAGAGGCTCCAAGGACCCCAGAGTCAGGAGATGGGAAGAAACAGAGCGGAAGTCGAGTCGGCGCTCAAGCCGAGGTTGGCGAGCGCAATGGAGGCCACGCGGGAGGACTTGCATGAGACGCCGGCGAAGGCGCAGGGGTTGTGGTTTGGGAAGCCAGGTGGGGAGGAGCGAAGGGTCTTTGTGAGTGTTCTTGAAGTCGATGAGCTGCTGAGTTCCACCATGAGAGAGAGAGAGAGAGAGAGTCGTGCTTTAAATTTGCACTGTGAACATATTTCGTATTTAATTTATTAATTGTTTTTGCCCATAGCTCCACTTTGGGCGCCCACCAATCAATCATCACTCCAATATCTATTTTTCCAAATTTTGCAACAGAAGCCTGATATTTCGAGCACTAAGAGAGAACTCACGTCTAAAACCATTCATCTATTTAATGGGTTATTATTCACCGGAAAATTTGAACTGAAAGGTTATGTGGTAATTATGATATACTATTGCTCGGCCGCACACTAGATCTTCGATGATGGACTTCGCTATCAATCCTCACACACGTGCATTGTAACAGGATTAGCACAAAAACAAATATCTTGCCTTATGAACTCGATCGAGCAGTTGGGACGGGTCTATCGCACTCAACGTGAGTTAGAGAAAAAGACAAATTCTATTTCTAAACAAGACCAAAGAGTCTCTAGAGATTTGTGTAATTTTTTTTGTTTTTTTAACATTTTTTGGGTAATATCGTTGGGTTATATCATGCTTATAAAACTAAATCCGAGCTACAATTATTAGGTGACATACACTTGAGAAAAGATAGTTGCTATTTTCCTTTTGAGCATTTATGGAGTAACCTATTTCTTGCGCGTGGTCGTCACGCGCGTGCCATCGCGGGTGGGCACGTCGGACTGTCCGCGGCGCAAGGACGAGGATGACGATCTCTCGGAGATCTACAGTTGGATCAGGTTTGACGGTCAAAATCTCCTGTGAAAAAATCTAAGGCACCCCAGCCGTAAAAATCTAGCGGTTCCCGCTAAAAGTTTATTACCGTTTTTGCCATCGCACGGGCGGAGAAAAGGCGGAGGCCCCGGAGGGTAATATCGTAATAGCATCCTCAGGTGGCATTTTTCTGACGTAGAAATAAAAGCCTGGACCCCTCTAAACATTATTTTTTCTCTTTTCTTTTTTTTTTCTTTTTACCAGAAGTTAGAAACAGAGAGTGGGTCCATATTTCGTCGTCATTAATTGGTTATTTTGTCGCATTTGATCTGGAAAATTCGCAGAAAAATGGGACCGCATTTATTCATTTTGTTACAAAAAATATTTGCTGAAAAAAAAATAAGAAAAGGATAAATCGGGCTGTCCAAAAAATAACCATAAGGTAAGCTTTATTTTTTAATATGAAAATTCCCGTCTCATGAAAAATCAAGGAATTTTTTTTTATTTGGGGGCATGAGCTAGTTGTTTCTTGTTCTCGCGTTACAATGATTTTGGTCATTGATGGGGTCAAGGCACCATGCTTGCTAAAGTAATGCCTACAAATTTAAATAGAATGGGTTAAATAATCAGGGATAATGCTATTTGATACGAAAATGAATATCTATTATTTTTTCTACTACTTGCCTAGTGTTTTTAGTCTTTTAGAACTTATTGTATATCTTGGTCTAATCAGCAATTCGTCGAGAATTCAATTCCTATCTATCCGTTTTGGTAATCTAATGAGTCATATTCTTTTATGGAATTATTTGTCCAATCGCTAGAGATCTCTCCTTTAGAAACTTAATTTGAAGTATTGTCCTTGTCGCCTTAAATGTAAAATCTTTTCGATGGATCGTTTATTTATATTTAAGCTTAACGAAATTGTTGTGGTTCAGAAATTGAATGTGGTATTTTTTCTTTTGTACCTTATACGCATTTATTCTTTTGTTGAATCATCTATCTATTTGCTAGAGATATCTCTTTTATAGATTTAATTGAAGTATTGTCCATACCACCTTGATTGCAAAATCTTTTCGATCAACTGTTCATTTGTAATTAAGAGTAACGAAAAATTCCATTTTGTTTGTTCAGTTTAAAACACTTTAGCTACAATGAAAAAAAAATTATGGGAAACATTATCATAATTAGTGCTTCCATCTATCAGCTTTGATCTCTTGTAATATTTCTGAAATGTAATGTGTAATGTAAACCTCGTTATGGAAAATGTATGTGTAATCTACCGATAAACGCATTGTCCATATTTAGGGATAATAGATTATCTTTTGAATCTGAGTGATTTATATGTTTGTAACTAACTAAACAAGGGTTTAGTTGGAGAAAGTTGGAGAAATTTAGTCCCTTAAAGTACACTTACACCCGTCAAATAGGAGGGTTGAGTAAAAAATATTCCAATCCAAATTAATCCATTTTCATATAACACAAATTTACTGATCTATACTTGATCCAATCAATACTTGACTCAACCCGTGTTGTTAGGACACTTCTATATTTTATCTAAAGTAGGAAACTTATACTTAAACTAAGGTGAAAGCACGAAGTGAGTGAGTGCAAGATTGAGTTAGGGTGGGAAAGAATGAAAAGAGAGTCATTGAAATAGGCCGGGTCTAAGTAAATTGTGAACCCATTTAATACTTGGATTAACTTAAACCTTATTATTCCAAATTCATTTGTGACCTATTTGTTGGATAAAATTGATCTATATAACAACTCATATCATCAAATATGGGATATGGCCTATTTTGATAGATTTTAATACGGTCGATATTTAAAAAAAAACTAAACGTTGTGCGCTTAATTCACACGTACTCCTCAGTTCCTTAATCGCTATTAGAACCACTTGATGGAGAAGTTAAAGTCAACCCTATGTGATATTTTCAAATGATGTGGTGCGGTAACATAGCTCAAGTCCACTGAAGTAAAGAAAGTCGTGCTTTTCCCTTTTTGTCTTTTCCTTCCTTTTCTGTTCTTTTTCCTTCACCCCTTTTTATCCTCCTTTCCCCTGCCCCCCTCTTTTCCCTCTGCTGGAATCAACAATTGTATGTATAGAAGTCCCCACCAGCCCATCCCCGGTTGGCCGACGTCTTAAATTACTATTGGCACACCTCTAACCACCGGCACCCACACCACCACTATCATCGCCGCCGCCGCCGCCTCCGCCTCTCTCTCTCTCTCTCTCTCTCTCCAAGTGAGTCATGCAATCAGTCACGTACTAATTTCGCATAAGGAGAATGGCCAATATTCCAACCGATCGTGTAGCGATGATGACATTTTAATTGGGACTCTTCTTCGGTGCCATGGGGCTTTACACGCCACAATTAATATAGGCTATCCAATTGCTAACAATGGGTATTTCCAACTTGAAACTCTTGATCGAGGTAAAATTACTAATTTTTTTAAATTTATTGTACTTGTGTCAATGCAATTTAAAATTTTCATATTTTGCTAATTGATTCAATTCAGTCAATTTTGGTAGGAAACTGATAACACAATTGTTGAGTTTCTACGTCTCATGACCAACAAAGACATAAACATTTTAAACCACCGTCTACGGACCTACTTGGATTGTTGAGTTTCTACATTGCATCCGAATGTTGCTCAACAAAGACAAAAATATTTTAAAAAAAAAAATTTTAAAATAAATTTTTTTGAATTTTTTCAACATATTTTTAGATTTTTCTTTTTGGCATGATGGTTAATAAAGGTTGCTGACCAACCCTCATCCAGGCCAAAGTGAGGCGCGCGGCTTTGCTTCGATCTGGCCAGAGGCCTTCGCCTCTTCCATTTACGTCACTGGGGTTGAATTTAAGCTGCTCTTGGTAATTTCACCTGGCAATTTTTCACTGCTTTACAAAAGATCAGATTCAGATTATTCAAATTAGCTAGAACACCCGATGAAAAGAAAAAAACAAGAAAAACAGAAAGAGAAAAGAAAACCAGCTAGGGCAAGAAGGCCAAACAAAAACCATTATTTCCCAAGCAGGGCCCCTCCCCCTGTCTTCCCTCCCTCCTCATCATCTTCTCATCCAAAATTCGGGCACTGAAAAAAATAGAGAAATAAATAAAGAGAGAGAGAGGAAGATCGACGATCATGATTCACGATGATGATGACGATGATCCGGCGGGGGACTAGGGTGCGTGGGGCCCACGAGCGGCTGCAATCAACACGTGCCCATGTCCGAGCGCTGTGACGTGGACCAATCGGGCCAGCCGTGACATTCGTCGTAATCACAGTGTAAAACCAATCGCGAAAGAGAGGCGGCAAAATACGGTTCGGCTGACATCAATAGCAGTAATTATACGGGAAGACAAATTTGAGAAATTTTTATATAGTTCGATATATTCATGGTAAAGATTATATCGGTCAAATTATGGAGCAACACATTGGTCAAATTATGGAGCAACACATTGATCAAGGATATGCAATATCAAATGATATATATATAATCTCGAGAGATATTCATAAAAAATAAATCTTATGATGGTGTTGATGTGATACACCTTAGAGATGTTGTGGAATCCACCATGTGAAAATTGGAATTCCGAGTTGGGCTTTTTCTTAATGGGTAATTTGACACTAATCTCAACCAATCGGTGGATGTATTGTTACTGATGTCACTATAAGAATGAATGATGTTTGCTTATGACAATTTTGAAGATTCATGATAGCTAGATTAAGAATTCATCGATTATCACTCGTTCATTTGTATCTGAGTCGGCTTTCATACAATATAATACATTTTAAAACACATAAGAGGGTCAAAACCTGCTATAATTGCTTATATCTTATTGGAATGTATATATCGTCATGTGACAACCTAACTTGACTCTTCCATTTAATCGCTACCTTTCTCGACTCATGTGCAAAATAGGCAAGAATGAAGTCAAACGACTCTACCACCTTAAGGTGTTGCGCAATATGCAATGCGGATCATCTTCGAGGACAAAGGATTCGTATGGACAATAATGTACTAAGAAACTTAGATCGGAGGGGTCTGTTAATTGATCTGAAACAATCCCACCTTTTAGGAAAGACAAATTCAAAAGAATGCTTACATGAACTTTAATGTACTAACACCAACGTGTGTAACCAATCAGGGTAGGCCTTATCGTACCAGTCTGGGTCCGGTTCTTCATACATACATGGAATGAGGTCCATAACGTCTTCTCATCCAGAAATTACATAGAGCAAGAATCGAATTCAATTCACCTCCGTAAATACCTCCACGTGTGCGCGCACATATATATATATGCATGAATACTATTGAAGGGGTCCTACTCCTAGTCACTTCAGCGGCTAGGACAAGACACTTGATCTGTCCCTAACTGCTCATGGCTAACCTGCGCGTGGGAGTTGCATTAAAACCATGGCCATGGCGCCACCGTATAATGTGGAGAAGGAACAAAGGGAGGGATGGGGCGGTGTGCTCCGCTGCGGAACACCACACGTGCGCCAACACGCGCACGCAATTATTGGCCGGGAAGGAAGGACGGAGGGGGGTCCCACTTGAATGGGAGGGGGTAGGGGGCCCGCGCCTTTACAGTAGTTAGAATTGAACTTGCACTAGATTGGCAAAGGAAATAGAGAATGGCGTGTATAGCAAAAATAGGAAAAAAGAAAAAAAATAAGGATGCGCAGGATAAGGCAGGGGGGTGCGCAGGATAGGGCAGGGATATTTTTTGGGGAGTGGGGGCTATTTGGGTTCCCTAAATGTTCCAAAAGTGGGGGTGTTCAAATGAAAAAATATGTGTGAATTTAAATAATTATAATGATAATTATGTGGTGATAAGTAAGTTTGTGGGTTATGTAGGGTGGGAGAGAGGAGGTGTGGGTCAAGCTTCTTCTTTTTTGGGTCTAAAAAAGGCTTTACATAATATATGATATATAATGGAAGGACAAAGGGAGAAAAGATGAGAATGAGAAAACAAATGGCACACGAGAGGAGGAGATGGGCGACCCCACCCCCCCCAAAAATAATTTGGGTATGACTGCATCTTTTGTGGGGTGTTTTTGAGAGAGAGAGAGAGAGAGAGAGAGAGAGAGAGAGAGAGAGGGCCTGGATCGGGTTTAATCAAAATCAAAATGAAAAAGGGGCAATGCCAATGAGGCAATCTTGGTGTTTTGTATCTAGGGTTTGGGCTTTGAGAGAAAAGCCCATTGAGAAAGCAAGAGGATCCCAATTCCATGGTCAACGCGCATTTGGATGGTCTTTGCATTTTTGGCAATGAATCACTTTTATATCGTACTTGAATCGGTTCATAGAGAGAAGCTCCTAAAGTGAGAATGAACGAAGGGTTTTATTTGCTGTTCGCTTGTAGAAGAGGAAGGGTGTTGGGATCTCGGCGTGTGCGTGCTCTGAATCTTTGAGATTTGCAATTAATTTGTTTGTGAATCCCAGTGAAAAGCGCATTAACATCTCAGTCATCATCGTTGTTGAAAACGTGATAGTAAATGAGATACAAATTGTGATGTGAAAATGAGTACAGGAATCTTGTGACTTGATGAAAGGTCAAGGGTTCTGCATTGCCACGTGGTGGGGGTGCTTGCATGGTGGCGGTGCTTTGGTATCCATTCTTGCACCGAGCTCAAATCCTTGTGTGACCATTTCAGTCAAACTAGTCTAGGTGTAGTGATGGTGGTGTTTAAGTAATGGTACAAATGGTTTTTAAATTTTGGACTACTGTGTAATATGATTTCTAAACTTTTAATTTGTTCAATGTGATCCATAAATTTTAGCTTAACTTTTATATAGTTTAGTGACTAAATTAAATATGTACCAAAAGTCTAAGAACTACATTGAATAAACTAAAAGTCCAAGGATAATAGTGTACATTTGCTAAAATTTAGGGATTGAATTGAACAAATTAAAAGTTTAGGGATCATTTGTGTCACTTTTTCTAAACTAAATTAGGGCATCGCATCAACAATATCGAGTAATAAGAAGGGCAAAGAACACTCCAAGTGTCACAACTTGGCATGAAGGATACATAAGCACCAAAATTTCCAAAATGTATGCTTAAGTGTCATTTTTTTTTTTTTATAAAAAAATTGGACACTTAAGTGTCAACTTCAATGAGACTTGCTAGAAATCCGAAGTGACATTATTTTATTAATAAAACCAGTCTATGTTGCTCGCCAAAATGTCTACTCAATAATTCTTGTCTAAAACAACGTCGTTCTTCATGTTACCCACAAATAAAAAATCCTAAAATGACATCGTCCACTTCTATTGCCGCCGCCACCCGTCATCCGGGGAGGGGAGGGGGGGGGGGAGGGGGAGGGGTGCTGTGGCTGTTGTCGTCCATGGGTGAAGGTAGCCATCCCTTGCTTGACCCTAGGTAAGGGCCCTAGGCAAGGGCTGGCAACCTTGCTAGGCTCGGGCTTGGGTGCCCAAATCTGGGTGACACTAGCCCTCTCTTGAGGTTGACGACCATTGCCCGACCAAGGTAAGGCCTCACCACCCCCAAGCGAGGGCTGACAACCCTCACTAGGCCCAAGTGAGGGTGATACCGATGCTCACTTGGGGTTGGTGAGGCTCGCTAGATCTAGGTGAGGTGTTGCCCTTTCACCCAGGTCTAGGCGAGCCTTGCCAACTATGGGTGAGGGTCAATGAGGCCTCGCCTTTGTTTGGTGATGGTTGATGTCGTCCCCTAGATTTGGGCGCTCTCACTCAAGCCTGGCAAAGGTCATCGGCCTCCGCCTGGGGCTGGTGATAGTCACTGCCCCTTTAGTGATGGGTGGTAGTGGAAGCATCCACCAGCAAGCCAGGCCATTTTTTTTTTTTCTACAATTTTCTTTTTTAAATATATTTTAGCTTTTTTCACATTTATTTTTTAATCTAATTTTTAAAAAAATTGAATAAAAATGCCATGTGGATGATTTTTTTTTTTGTTTTAAAATATCACATCATTTAAAATTCTCACGTAGAAAAAGACATGTAAGTTGTTTAGCTAGAAATTCTTGCCGTTGGCACTTAAGGCTGCGTTTGTTTGTATTCTTTTTTTTTTTGTTTTTAAACACTTTTTCTGTTTTTTTGTTCTGGGAACAAAAAAGGAACAAACGCGTTTGGGTGCGTTTGTTCCTTTTTGTTCTTTTGTTCCCGAACAAAAAAAAACAAAAACAAAAACACAAATTTTGTGTTTCTTGTTTCGAAACACTTTTGAGAAATACTTTTTTTTTCTTTTTTCTCTTATTTTCTTGTTCTTTTTTCTTTTGGCCGGTCGCCGGCCTCGGCCATGGCCGGCGACCGGCCGACGAGGGTCGGCGGCCTCGCCCAGCCACGGCGAGGGCTCACCGGCCCCCGGCGAGGGCGAGGCTCGCCGTCCCCCGGCGAGGCCGAGCTCGCCCAGCCATGGCGAGGCCGACCTCGCGCCGGCCTGGGCGAGCTCGATCTCGCCCAGATCCGGTGAGGCCGAGCTCGCCCAGCGGCCGGCGAGCCTCGGCCTCGCCGGATCTGGGTGAGTTGGCGTCGCCTGGCGGTGGCCCGGCGAGGCCGCGCCTCGGCCCCCGCTCGGGCGAGCTCGGCCTCGCCGGCCGGTCGGCCGGGTTAAGGCCTTGGCCGGCGACCGGCCAAAAGAAGAAAAAAAAAAATGAAAAAGAAAAAAAGAAAAAAAGGAAAAATAAGAAAAAAATAGAAAAAATAAAAGAAATAAAAAAAATTATCCAAATTTACCAAACATGTTTCTATTTTTTTTTTGTTCCCGGAACAAGTTTACCAAACGCGTTTTTTTGTTCAGAAATTGTTCCCGAGAACAAACACTTTTTTCTATTTCTTCCCTGGAACAATTTTTAAACAGAAACGTTACCAAATGCACCCTAAGTGTTCATTTTTTTTCTCAATTTTGGCACTTAAGTATACTTTTTAGAAGTTTTAGCATTTATGTGTCATCACGTGCTAAGTTTTGGCACTTTGGGTATTTTTCTACTACCATAAGAGTCTCCAACTCATTACACACAATTGGATCTTGAGCTATAATTACTTTTCATTGCCCTCGACAACGAGTTTTATATGCTTTCTAAATAAATATAGTCTCCCTCCACTTAATAGTTTAAGTTTTTAAAATGATTGGTTGTGGTCTTACAAAATCTTATATGGTATTGGAGCAAGGTATATCTTTTTTCAGGCGTGTGTCCATCTTGCTAATTAAATTTCACATGAGACTCCTAAGTTAGTTTGCACGTGAGAAAAGATGTTGAAATAAATCATGTCACTATTATAAGCTTTTACAATAGTTGGAGTGGTCCTACAAAATTTCATATTATACTCAAATTTTTCCACACATTTCTATGTTTTGGTCTTAGACAAAAGTCTATAAGAGTGAGTGTTAAAATATTTAAATATTAAATAAAGCATTCATCTTAAGTCAACAAATTATAACTCTCTCTACTTGAAAATAGACGTACCTCGTTACGGAACCCATTGTTGCTCCCAAAATTCAAACTCGTACTCTCTCGAAAGTTAGACGAATGCGAACATCGAGCTACCCGGGTGTTGACTCAGATGCTCAGGCATCCTCCATCATTACCATCGTTTTCTCAATCTTTCTCATTGCACATGAAATCAATTTTGTCTCCACTTCTCCACTGAGTCCAGATCCGAAACGTCTACAGGAGAGACCATGGCAAAAGAGCAGTGAATTTTCTCAATTATTCTGAACCGAACGATTTGGCGTTTTTCTTGAGCGAAAAGTAAACGCGTTCGAACTAATTTCTGCAGACATTTTTCTCCATTTCCAAGGTTTCTAGGTTTGCAAACTATTCAAACATGTCTCTTCGAATTAAATGTGGGGTCTCCTCGTTTTCGTCAGCATCTCATGTAGTTTTACCAGCAACAGTTTCTCAGTCGGTCGTTACCACTACATAGTTCCGCAAATGGTGAGTTCGGTGGCTGTGATGAAGACCATGCCCTAACTTAAACTTTACCGTTTATTGCATCACACGCATGTGTTTGCATTCTACCTACCATGAGCATGCACGTTATATCTTAATAAGAATAATTCGTAATGCATCAAGGTTAATTGCTGCGGAAGTCGATACATTTTGATCGTACTCTGCATCTGTTACTATAATGAAAGTGCCTTACACTTAAGGGTAACCTTTGTTTTGAAGCGCATCAATGGTCTGTTACGAGTAGGAACAAAAGTCCCGTCCTTACTTTTTGTCGTGATCAAGACTATTCCCTAACTTAGTTTTACTGTTCATTGCATTGCATACATGTATTTACGTTTTGCTTATCATCAACGAGCACACTATATCTTAATAAGAATAATTCGCCATGTGTCTGCAGCGATGGTTGACAAATTTTAATCGTTTTTTTGGCATCTGTCACTGTAATGGAGGTGCCTTATGTTTAAGTGGTAGTTTTTGTCTTGAAGCAATATAATGGTCTGTTATGAGCAGGAGCAAAAGTCCTGCCTTTACTTTTTGTTGTGATGAAGACCATTCCCTAACCTAACTTTACTGTTCCTTGCATCGCGTGCATGTATCTACGTTTTACTTACTACGAGTAGGCATATTATATCTTAATAAGAATAGTTAGCTGTACATCAAGGTGAATTAGTGGGACGGTTGACAAATTTTGATCATTTTTCTGGGTTTGTCCCTACAATGAGGGTGTTTTACGTTTAAGCGGTAGCCTTTGTGTTGAAGCATATCAATGATCTGTTATGAATAGGAACGAAAGTCCTATCCTTACTTTTTGGCTCTATTTTATCGCCAACCTTTTCAATACAATTGATTACGTTTGTTTGAGAAATGAAGTTTACTCTTTCACTTGAGAGTTTTTTAATTGGATTACCTTCCTAAATTTCGCACATTCAATAACGTAGATCCTCTCACAAATCAAGAAAATTTACGTAGCAATTTTAGCAACCACACGTCGAGAGATGACAATTGATTTTGCGGCATCTCCTTTTCAATTAAGTTAGAGATCAAGGGTTGCAACCTTGGACGTCATGATAACACAGGGAAAAAGCAAAATTTTAAACAATCGCCGGCGTGTTGCTCTTATATTGTTTTTTTCTTTCTACATCTTTTTATATCCAAGCTTATCGAAAAAAATGCATCCCGTGTGAACACCAACCTATAGACGTGCATTTCATTAGACAAGCAAATTATGTCCAAAAAATTGCCGTATAACTTTACATTTTATATACAATTAATTACAAGCACGAGCCCACAATTTATCTTTATAAGAATAATTCGCCGTGTACAAGTCAAATTAGTACGACACTTGACAAATTTTGATCTTTCTGCACCTGTCACTGCAAAGACGGTGTCTTACGCAAAGCGGTTGGCTTTATCTTGAAGTGCATCAATCGTTTGTTGTAAGTTGGAACAGTGCTCTTATTTTGGCTTTGTTTTATTATCGACCTTTTTGGTACAAGCGATCACATTTGTTAAGAGCTGTAGTTTGCTTGCTCACTTAAGAGGGTTTTCCGCTCTGGTTCCCTTCTTATAATTCTCACATGCAATAACATGGATTCTTTCACAATGCAAAAGGGTTCACATACAAATTTCAAGGTGTTACGAAAGGCGGTAGGCTTTGTCTTGAAGTGCATCAGTGTCCTCTTACAAATTAGAACAAAAGTCCAGCTCTTACTTCAGCTTCGTTTTATTACTAGTATTTTTTATACAACCGATCACATCTGTTGAGAGCTGTCGTTTGTTCTCTCACTTAAAAAGTTTCCTGCTCTGGTTCCCTTCCCACATTTTGCACATGCAATAGCATGGATTCTTTCCCAGAGAGGTGAGAGATGAAGGATTTAAACCTTGGACCTCACGACGGCATGGGGAAAAGTGAAGACCGTGCCCTAACTTAACTTCACTGTTTATTGCATTGCATATATGTATTTGCGTTTTACTTGGCATAATTGCACATATTATATCTCAGCAAGAACAATTCACCATGTATCAAGGTAGATTACTGTGATGGTCGACAAAAATTGATCCTTTTCTGGATCTATCACCAATGAAGGTGCCTTACGCTTAAGCAATATCCTTTATCTTGAAGCGCATTAGTGGTTTGTAATGAGTAGGAATGAAAATCCCGTCTTTACTTTTGACTCCATTTTGTTGCCAACCTTTTCAATACAACTGATCACTCAACATACAGATGACGTTTACTCTTTCACTTAGAGAGTTTTCTACTTGGATCAACTTCCTATATATCGCATATTCAATAACGTAGATCTATTCACAACGCAAGAAAATTCACCTAACAATTTCAGCAGCCACAAGTTGAGAGATGACAATACACTTTGTGGCATCTCTTTTCCCACTGAGGTAGAGATCAAGGGTTGGAACCTGGGACCTCATGATAGCATGGGGGAAAAAGTGAATCATTGTCTTATCAAACGAATCAGTTCCTGTGCGCAACACACCTATCTACGTATGTGCATTTCATTAGACAACCAAGTTATGTCCTAAAATGTCCATATAACTTTACATTATATACATATATGATAATTATGTGCACGATGCACAATATATCTTAATAAGAATAATTTGTCGTGTATAAGTGAGATTAACATGACAATTGACAAATTTTGATCTATTTACATCTATCACTATAATGAAATTGTCTTATGAAAAGTGGTAGGCTTTGTCTTGAAGAGCATCAATATCCTCTTACAATTTGGAACAAAAGTCTTGCTCTAACTTCGATTTCGTTTTATTGCCAACCTTTTTTATGCGATCGATCACATTTGTTGAGAGTTGTCATTTACTCTCTCATTTAGAGGATTTTCCACTCCCTTCCTATATTTCGCACATGCAATAACATGGATCCTTTCCCATAGAGGTGAGAGATCAAGGATTTGAACCTTGGACCTCATGACAGCATGGGGAAAAAGTGGATGTCCATAACAATCAGTCATGTCTTCGTGGCAAAACCGGTTCCCATGCGTACGCCTATATAAGTAGGTGCATTTCATGAGACCACCAAGTTATGTCCATAGATATAATGTTTATTATTTCTATGAATTATGTATTAACATTTCATTCAGGATAATTACATGCACGAGGGCACATAATAACATATCTTGACGAGAATAATTTTTCATAAAATAAAGTGGGTTAGGACAGTGATTCACAATTTCTTTTTTTTTTGGTATCTGTCACAGCAATGAAAGTGTCATACATAAAAGCGGTCGCCTTTGTCTTGAAGCACATCAATCGTCTGTTACGAGTTGAAACATATGCCGTGCTCTTATTTTGACTTCTGTGGAGAGCTGTAGCTCGCTCTCACTTGAAGGGTTTTTTCAATCTGGTTCCCTTCCTATGTTTTACACCTACAATAATGCAGATCTTTCCGCAAATGCAAGAAATATCCCGTAGCAATTTCAACAACAGCACGTCGATCGAGACGGGACAGTTGACTTCGCGTCATCTCTTTTCACATAGAGGTGACAGAACAGGGACAAGAACCTTGGACCTCATCATGGTACGTGGAAAATGCGAACTTCCCTAACGATCTTTGAATCATTGCCTTAGGGAAAAACCAGTGTGTGCACACCTACCTACACGCGTGCGTTTCAAAGACAGCCAAGTTATGTCCATAAACTCACAGATATGTATTTACAAATTATTTATGACAATTGTGTATATGAGAACACATAAAATATCTTAACAAGAATAATTCGCTGAGTACAAGTTGAATAGTATGGCGGTTGACATATTTTGATCTTTCTGCATCTGTTACTGTAATGAAGGTAATTTGTGTAAAGAGGAAGCTCTTCTCTTGAAGCGCAGCGATGATCTATTACAAGTTGGAATGAAAGTCCTGCTCTTACTTTGGGTTCCCTTCTTATATATGTACATGCAATGATGTAGATTCTTTTGCAATGCAAGAAATTTCATGTAAAAATTCCAGCAAGGACACTTCGAGAGACGACAGTTGACTTCGCGGCATCTCTTTGCAAATAGGGGTGAGAGATGAAGGGTTCGAACTGTGAACCTTGATGGGGAAAGGCAAAATTTTAAAACAATTAGTGAATCATCGTATTAGTGAAAAAAACAAGTTCCCGGGTGCTTACCGGTATGTGACATGCATTTCATTAGACAACCAAGTTATGTCCATATAATCGCTGAAATGTATTTGCATTTTATATAAAGCAATTACGTGCAAGAGTGCATTAGTATATCTTAATAATAATTTTTATGTACAAGATGGATTAGTATGATGTCGACAAATTTGGATCTTTCTGCATCTATCGCTGCAATGAAGGTACCTTACATAAAGTGGTAGCATTTGTCAGGAAACGCATCAACGGTCTGTTGTTGGAACAAAAGTTCTGCTTTTACTTTAGCTTAGTTTTTTTGCCAACCTTTTTTACACAACTGATCACATCTGTTGAAAGCTGTAATTTGCTCTTTCACCGAGAGGGTCTTTCGCTCTGACCCTACCAATACTTTTTTTTTTTGGTGACCAAGGACTCCGCCACATACTCCCTATGCCCGAATGGCTCCTGAGGACTAGGCTCCTATACCTTGGGGAAGACTAGCACAGCAACCCACCGCTATGTCCCCCACTTAAATCGCTAGCAACACAGGATTTCAAATACCCTACCAATACTTCACCCATGCAATAATATAGATTCTTTCAAAATGCGAGAAATTCATGTGAAAATGTCAGTAACAATAGGTTGAGAAAGACAATTGACTTCATGACGTCTCTTTTCCCATAGAGGTGAGAGATCAAGGGTTCGAATCTAGGACCTCATGATAGCACGGGAAAAATGCGAAGTTTTATAAGAATCATCGATTCAGAGTCTTAATGAAAAAATTGGTTTTTGCTGATGCACTCTCGTACATTTTATGAGACAACCAAGTTAACTAATCCAATGCAAAAACCGAGCTAATTAATCGAAGACGAAAGCAAATCGAATCGATTCGTTTCAAGGCTATTTGCAAAATGAATCAATCCGTTTGGGATATACAGGTTCCTTACAGGGTAGAATGATTTGATTATCACGTCGGAAATTGAAGAGGAGATGCTCTTGAAATATTCCATGACAATCTAAGTTGAAATTACGCGATACTCAATTAACTTAAACACTCAATAGTTCCAATTGCGCCTAAAAAGCCTCTCAATAAATCAAAGAGATAGACAATGATTCTCACTCAAATTCTTTCCAGCGGCTCCACAAAGCTTTCTTTGAAGTTAACCTTGTGTGCATGGGCACCCATCTGGTGCCTAAAATCTAGCTGGAAGGATGAAGATCTTCACTCCGTGCGATATCTTTATTGGTGCCTCAATGAATCTCAATCATAAATACATTCAGACATAAATTTCATGACAAAGCTTACTTATACAGATAAATGATCTAAATGAATGGATGACATGGATAAGGCCAGAAGATCTCATCCCCTAGCAGACTCTTCGCGGCATCTAGGTTTGATCCTCCGAGGCCCAAACCTAGCCTTTCGCGCATATTTTCGCCCCCGCCGGATGTCCTTAAAATCTTCGACCTCACACAAAGTCCTAAATTAGATTGGCTTAGCTTCGAGCGACAAGTGACAAATGCTATGACCTAACGCCAGAGATTTTCCTAAAGCTTTTGCTAGTCACGGTCACAAAATGTAAGTATGGGAGTGCAACGTACAGAATCAAACTTAAAATTTTGTTCAAAACGAGAAAACTTGCCTAGGAGACAATCCAGTTTTCAATTCCAACCCGGTGAAACTGAAACCAATCCACGCCACGATGCTCATTCCTGATGACTAACAAGTCGGCTGAGCTATTTACAATGGTTTTTTGTTAAATTATTTGAATCTGCTATGCAACACCTGACCCAGCCCATATTGCACGCACAATCTTGGATGGCCCGTTATAAATTGGACTTTTGAGTCCTCTGGCCATGTTAAACACGTAAAACACAACTTTTAATTCAGAGGACCCTCTCAACAAGCAAAATGTAGTTTTTTTTACCTTTCCAGCAAATTTTTTGGAAGTATTACCTGCCATAACCAATTATCAAATGAGCACGGACGTCCCCAGCCAAGAACAAGACTCAAAGCGGTGTTCAGAACCAAAACGTCCTCTTCGCAAATCATGTCATATCAACACGGCAAATCCCTAGCCTAAGTGGCTTCTAACTGAAGGTAAATTTACTTAACATGCCCAGCTGAAAATTACTTCTTCTTTTACGTCCAAAACATTCCATAAAAGCGAAAAAACTTAGGTAAACACTGAGGTAAACGCCAAGACTACCGGCTGGCGGTTCAATACAATCTAATGCGGAGCATAAGACAGGCAGGCGTCATAACAAGACAATAGCCAACGAAAGCAATGTTATGCATCTCCTTCAGGAATGGAAGCAGACGCGTCAATACATTGGAACGCAATACAACTATTTGCTCGACCATCTGCAAATGGGATATGATCTCTGTGATTCTTGCCATGCTAAGAATCGGTCAATCAGCACTCCCACATCCCAATATACAAATGTTCGCTGTGCTGCCATTTGCCTTGTTATTGAAACATCGATTTTCAAACTTTCAACTGGAGGAATCCTCACAAATGCATGCAAATCACCTCATCCATGTCCATTGAATAAGACTCCAAGAGAGAAGTGAGGCCCTCAAGACTACCATGAAAGAGAGACAGATTCGCCAAATCTACACTAAGCATTTGACCACCCGGTACTTGCTATGGTTTTCTCTTGTCCAGGACTATATCTCAACAAAAAGTGCCTAACATCAGTATTTACCTGGTTTATCAACCAGGCATTAATCTCATTACCAACGATCATCTAGAATACAACCAACAACCGGTATAATTCCAAGTGTAGGAATTGAAGAAATCCACTTCCACCGTACCATTAGAATGTAAATCCACATCTTCTCCAGATGGCCCCTTATATAGTCTCCTGAAATGCTCTCTGTAGATGCTATATCAGGAAACTTTTTTCCATCACCATACATTCCAGCAACACTCATGCACCGCACTCTCTTATTCGATCCAGTGTCTCTAGGTCAAATCAAAGATTCATTCAGTTTTGCTCAATATCACAAGAGAGCCAATGTTGATTTGAAAAGCCAACTCATGGATAAATTCCAACGATGAATCTATGAATGCTTTAGCACTTAAAAATCAATGATACAACTACCAAATCAGAAAAACTGCCTGCTTACTTTACAGATCAATAACACGAGACAGCTTCTGAATCCTATTAAGTAAGAAGTCCCCTTGCTTTATGGTAGCTTGGTAAAGGGCATTTTTTGCATCCGGTCTGTTAGTTTCCAGGACACCGGCAACTTTGTCTATCTTGCAATGAAGCTTTCCAGCAGCAATAAAGCGAGATAATTCTCTGTAGAAGGGTTTATATCAATTTAGGGGAGAAATATTCAAGAGAGAATAACCGCATATTTCAAAGACAGACAACGTCAAATATTCCATCATATGAAAGTCAACTTCACATGACAACAGGACCAATCCTTAATATAAAGCATGATCAGAATTGTGATAACTTACGCATCAATGAAATCAACTGTTACTCCAAAAGCTTTCGCCATAGCTTCAATTGTAACACTCTTATAGGATTCAAGGAACTGGGAATAAACAACAGTTCTGACTTCCCTCATGTAATACCGGAAGTGAGGGTGCAGATAGCGATCCAATCTTATTTGCTCAGTCAGACCAGCTTTACAGAAAAACAGAAGGGGGGAAAAAAAGAACAGTGAGATTTCCACATCCAAACCAAATAAGAGTCCTATCAAAATAGGTTTAGGGAGAGTTGCATGTGCAATCCAAATGTCAGACACACATTATCAAAACAGAAGCAATAAGCTACAGTAATCTATGCTAGAGCCAAGTATAAAGGTTTATACAATCTATGATAGAGTTGAGCATAGTCGGACCAAGAACATGTGAGATGTTTTTTGAGATTTCCACATCCAAACCGTATAGGAGTCCCATCAAAATAGGTTTACACAGAGTTGCACGTGCAACCCAAATGTCAGACACACATTATCAAAACAGAAGGAATAAGCTACAGTAATCTATGCTAGAGCCAAGTATAAAGGTTTATACAATCTATGATAGAGTTGAGCATAGTCGGACCAAGAACATGTGACATGTTTTTTGAGATTTCCACATCCAAACCGTATAAGAGTCTCATCAAAATAGGTTTACACAGAGTTGCACGTGCAACCCAAATGTCAGACACACATTATCAAAACAGAAGCAATAAGCTACAGTAATCTATGCCAGAGCTAAGTATAAAGGCTTATACAATGTATGATAGAGTTGAGCATAGTCAGACCAAGAACAAGCGAGATGTTTTTAGGAAAAAAAGTAGTAACAAAGTCACAGTCTATGGTAAAGTAACTCACCAAAAGCAGCAAAGAAAGATTTGTATTGACAATCATACAGAGAGTTCATAAATTCTGACAAATGGGGTACTTTTCCAATCACTGTCAAGATCTCTGGAGCATCCACAACCTGCCCATTGCACAAGTACTTTAAATATTGACTCTGGAGTGCCAATTGGTCATAAAAGAGATATCACCAGAGGTGAAAATGGGAATTTCTAGCAGTTAAAATACCTACCTTCTGCTTCAGGGAAACTCTATCCAATGAGATGATGCTGGTAAGAACAGTGTAAAACACAAAGGTGTCATAAGGGAATAGTTCATAAGTAGTGAAGGTTGAGATGGAATCCAGGAATAAACTTGCAGCCTGCTTGAAATTTCGAGTTGACAAGCAATATAATCCTTCATACACCTTCAAACGGTTTTTCCTTTCCCAATCACCTCCCTCTTCAAACAAGCTGGCGATAATTTAATCAAGCATTTCATTAGAATGTTAATGTTTAACGAGCTAACAGGACAACGAATGCCATGAACACCTACTTCTTTGCTTTATCAATGCTTTTGGAAATGAGATCAAAATCCATGTAGAAGAAACCCAGTTGGAGCGTATAGAAGACCAAGTCCATCTTCTGCCCAACAGCCACTGTTTTACTTTCCGTTACCTTGAGCTGTTCCAATGCTTTTCCTTACGTTCACAAAAAGAAAATACCAAAATTACATTCGAATGGTGAAGAACTTCCTAAGTAACAGGAAAGGCAACTAGAACGGCCAAAACTTACCTTGTCACCAATACGAATGAAATACAAGGATTTGGCCAGGTGGGCTTCCCTAACTTCACTTTCGCCCAAGTTCTCTTCAGCATCAGTTATCCTAGGCAAAGGCAACCATGGCAACCCATCAAACTAACAATGGAACGCATGATTAGGCGATTAATTCAGTCTAAAGGACCACAAGATCAAGCCATTAGACTGTCGCTCGACGGGATTATTATTGATGCTGCATTACCAGCCACCACGTGACCAAAACCACCGCTTGCCAAAACATGGTCTAAGCAAATCACTCTATCAGTCAGAAAATCTATCTAGCAATATCAATCTCGACATTCCCCGAAAAGGTCCGCAGTCAAGCAAGTATCCCAGCAGCAGATTCAAAGCCCAACAATGGAAATTAAAAGAGCAATGACTCTTCTCGAGCTCCATTGATCTCCACAGATTTGTCATTGCACGAGAACCATACGAAACACATTCTCCATCACTAGAACAATACGGCACTCGAATCACGACGCGTCGTGAGAAAAACCCAAATCTCAAGAATTCTGGATCAAAAATGGGCAACAAAAGCTTTGAATTTTCAACAAGAAAAGCGAGACGGGCGGGACTCACTTCTCGTCGAGCTTCTTGAGCTCCTCCTCGATGCGGGCGCGCATGGAGTCCAAGAGCCCCCGATCTATCTCCAGCAGGGACTCCGCCGCTAGGGTTTCGTACAGCGAGGCCATATCTGAGAAACGCGCGAGAACCCATCATCATTTGCGAACCGGGGAACCCGAAAACAAGAGAAAGAAACGATCTTGAACGAGGGGGAAGGTCAGGCAATCGAATCGGACCGTCGGATTTGATGGAGGCGAGGACCTCGTCCTTGAGGCGGACCTTCTCGATGTCGGGGACGCTGGGGTGCTTGAGGAGGAAGAGGCGGTGGGCGAGGGCGAGGTGGGGCTGCTGGGATCCCTCTTCGCCTTCCATTTTCGCAGATTCCGACGATGCAGGAAGAGGAGGAGGAGGAGGAGGAAGAAGAAGAAGACGAGTCGGAAAGGAGGCGCGTGGGGGCTTCTTCTTCAGCTTCTTGAGTTTGAGGAGCAAGGTGACTTGCGCAGTCGGTTTTCTCGCTTTGCCCCCTGGATTTTTCCGTTTTTCATGTTTCTGCCCCGGTTTGTGGAACAAATTGCGGACTCGTCCCTGGAGGTGGAGGATCGTTAGGGTTAGGCCGGACTTTTTACTCGAGGGACAAAAAAATGACCATCGTCATTCTGTTGGGAGAAAATGGCATAAATAGTTCGTGAACTTTGACTTAATATGCAATATGATTCTTAAACTTTTAATTTGTTTTATATGATTTTTAGACTTTTGGTATATATTTAACTTATTTCATGAACCGTATGAAAATGTTTAATGTTATCCATTTATATAGTTTAGGTACTAAGTTAAACAAGTATGAATAGTCTTGGGCCTCATTGATAAATTGAGAATTCAAAGATAATATTATATATTGAGCTAAAGTTCAGGAATCACATCGAACAAATTAAAAATTTAATGATTACATCATACATTAAGCTAAAATTTAGAACTATTTGTGTGATTATTTCTTATTTTGGCCAAGAGGTCTTACATGGCAGCTGACGTGGTTTGTTGTGCTTGTGAAGATGGAGAGTCCAAAACAATGATTTCCAGTAAAAAGTAAGGGTTAATACTATTGAAAATTACAAATTGATATACTCATAACATATGTTGCTTGATATTGATATTCACTTTACAGAAAATCTCAAACTAGGAGAAAATTATCGGAAAAGTTTTAAACCCATTTCATTGGTGTCGATTTATTCCTAAACCTTTTGAACTAGTGTTAATTCAGTTATTCAACTAATTTTGGCTGGATATTCTTGATATGGACGTCATCTAGTCTACATGGCAAATTGATGTTGATATGGACAACTGATAAAGTAAAGTAATCAACAATGGGCTGACCTCACCATGTTTGAGCGATTGTCTAACGACCCTTGTCCACTCTGTTGACCCTCATAGCGTGGACAAAGGCCGATCGATGCTCATCATCTTTTTCTGGTTCAGCTAAATATCAAGAGAGGGTTAACAGATCCTCATTAATGCTCAGGTAAGGGTAGCCAGTTTAACTATAGTTGAACGATGATCATCAATCTTTTCCATCATGGTAAGAAGGCGTGCTAAACCTAGTCGGTGGCCTGGTGGCCCCTTGGCCTACCATCGTGTACACATCGAAATTAGCACGTAAATAATTGGCAGATGACAATAGCAAGTAACGCAAAAACTTGATTGCATAAATTGAATGAGTTAAGATGATTGACATGAAAAGAATTGAGGGCTGAAATTGAAAAACCTTCACACACACCGAATGATTTTGATCTATACCATATGTGCAATTTTTTCTATTGATCAGGTTCGACAACCCCATCAAATTGCGCATTTCATTCCAATAAAAAATACCTACATCTCGATTCGTCTCAATGAATCCTGCTGTGCAATTGCTTGGTAATTAGTCATACAGAGTTGCTGCAGGATTTCACTGCTCAATAACACATACAGCAGTAAAAATTCTTCAGTTGGACTCACAGAGCCAAGCCTGCACTCATTCCCTTGGTTATATGTCACGAAAGTTGAGGCTTAGATCAATGGCATGACAACATCCATGGCCCTCACAGAAGAAACATAATGAACAACATCTCAGGACAATTTTAGCATATGCCTTATACACTTGCTGTATCTGGAAAAGTATCACAATGACTTCATCCCTCCGCCTGTTGAACGAAGTCCAATTGATGGTCATTTTCATGAAACTCAAGTCACTCTTCCCAGAAGAAGGTGCCATGAGACAGTCACTCATCCTCAAGAGACTTTGTCCAATTGCAGGGTCACAGCAAAAACTTTAGAATATGTGCCAAGGCCCATAACAAGACTCTTTCTCCAATTTGATGAACACATCCACTCTTTTAGATGGGGCGTTTGATTCAGCATTTCTACGGGGCTTTTAACCTCCAAAGCTCATTGGGGAAATGTTGGACTGTTTGGTAACTATTTTGAAGTAGCTTTCAAGTGAAATTCAACATTGAAAAGGTTGAATGCCCAATACTAATAAAGACTAGCTTTGAGCTTTTAGTATTTGGCCAAATATTGAAACTTATTTTTTTCTTTCCAAAACTATTCTCACTCATTCTTCAAATTTCTGATTTTGCCTTCATTATTATTTTTTTAAATGCCAAAATAATGTTGAAAAAATTAAATATATATAAATGCTAAAAAAATTATATATTTTTTGGTCTTTTTAAAAAAATTATTTGTATATTTGATTTTTTTAGCATTATTGTAAAAATTTATATTTAAAAAAGTTGCATACATTATTTTTTTTAATTTGAAACAAATAAAAATTAAAAAATTCTGATGAAGGGTTTGATTTTTTTTAAAAAAAAAATACATGCATTTGATTAGCATTATTTCAAATTTATATTTAAAAAGTCACATACATTATTTTTTCAAATTTTAAAAAATAAAAATTCAAAAATTTCAATGAAGGATTTGGTCTTTTTTTTTTTTTCTAAAAATATATATGTATTTGATTTGTTAGTATTATTGCCAAAATTTATATTTAAAAAGTTGCATACATTATTATTTTCAATTTTAAACAATTAAAAATTTAAAAATTCTAATGAAAGGTTTGGTCTCTTTTTTTTTTTTGTTTATATATATATATATATATATATGTATATGTATTTGATTTTTTTTGAGCATTATTTTCAAATTTATATTTAAAAATTTGCATACATTATTTTTTCAATTTTAAAAAAAATAAAAAATAAAAAATTTCGACGAAGGATTTGATCTTTTTCTTAAATTATATATATATATATATATTTGATATATATATATTTGATTTTTTTAACATTATTATGAAAATTTATATTTAAAAAGTTGCATACATAATTTTTTTTTCAATTTTAAGCAAATAAAAATTAAAAAATTCCAATGAAGGGTTTGATTTTTTTAAAAAAAATTATATATTTTCAATTTTTTTAGTATTATTGTCAAAGTTTATATTTAAAAAGTTGCATACATTATTCTTTTCAATTTTAAACAAATAAAATACAAAAAACTAATGTTAATTATTTATAGAGCTTTTCAAATGTGTTTTCTATCAAACAGTATTTTTCTCAAAGTTATTTTTTAAAGAATAGTTTACCAAATGGCCTTTATATTTGCTTAAAGTCCTTTAGGTTAAACTACTTTGCATTTTTCCAATGGACTTTCAAAATGTTAAACCAAACGAATGGACCAATCTTATAGAATTGTTCAGGCTACTCTCTCTAACAAAACCACAAGTTCGTGGTAAGAGATGGTCCATGCAATCTCAAAGAATCTGTGAGAGAGAGAAAGAGAGATGAATTTGGTTTATAATGTCATTTTCCACAAGTACAATAGTAAAACAAGAAAAAGGCTCTGACTCGTTTGGTGGGATCTATCTTCACAGAGTTTGACAATTTACTATGACAATTACCAAAATGGGAAGGGAAGCTCGATGTACGAACCTCATTTGATACAGCAATGGCTTGGAATAGGAGGTGGACAAGAAAATCAGAGCGACACTTAAGGCTGAGGTTGGCTCATTTCAGTGGCTTTCTATAACTCAGAAACAAAATTAACGACGAGAAACTGAACTATCATGTGAAAAGAATTATTCCTGTTATTCCTCTGATAAGAATTCTTCCAAGATACTCATGATCTTGACATACCAATTGCAGTAAATTGGATGTGTGCCCAATAAAACGACTCCTTGAAAGAGAGGATTCTTGGTATACGCCTCACCAACCCTTTGAACCCTATTTAGACCTTATCTTCTTGTTCGGTGGACTCTAGGAGGCTTTCCTGCTTCTGGCTTTTGTTGCTCTGACTTGAGTAGCTAACGCGTTCCTTTCCTCCAGGTTTAGAGGAGGCGTTGCCATACCAAATCATCCCTATCACGGCAACAACCATGCCCAATACTACTTGCATATTGAGACCCTCTTTCCCGAAGAAAACGAATCCTAAGGTCAGGACAAGTATGGTCTTCATGTGGCCAATCACTTGGAAAGACACGGCTGTGAACCTGCCTATGCAGATGAACTGGCTGAGGTTGGTACCCACTGCTATGGTACAAGAGACGATCAAGAATACCTGCATGATTAAGCATGTTTAGCATACAATCAGATGTAGAGATAAGAACCGACACACTTGCATGTATATGATGAAAGGATTCCAATATAAAATTTTTCCAGAAAAGTGTAACCCTGGGCTCTAGATCTTGGTGACAAAGTTACTAAATTAGATCTCTTCAGCAGACTTGCTGCCATATAAATGTGATTACCTTGCAGAGGTAACAAAATCATTTTCATGCACATTTTGATGAAACCATTTCATATCCTCCAGTAACTCTGTCATAAAGATGACCATAATGTTAAGACTATCTTTTACCACTGCACAATTGGTTGCACATTCTCAGATTGCATCAATTTGACGGATAATTAAAAACATAGAGCATTGAGAGAATGCAGATTCAAAGAGCATCATGGAAAGTCAATCACCATATTAGAATTTGGCCCAATGAAGGGAAGTTGCACTTTCGAAGCTGTAGTACTGAAGAAAGATAGGTCCAGCTTTGGTATTTTCTAAAAGTGACTTCAACATGGCTTGACTGGTTAAGAGGTCATACAATGTACTTAGATTGCCAAAACAATAGTTACAGGCAACAATCCCATCCATATTAGATTTTAAGAGAGCCATCCTCAGCATAGCTTTGTGCCAAACATTGGGCGGACGAGTTGTGGGTGGTCAGAATCAATTGTTCTAGGAGACCTAGATGACTAGGTCTCGGTCATTTTTAATAAGTAGGTAGCAATGGCCCAGTTTATTTACAACCGTGTGGATGTCAAAATAATTTTCTTTAAAAAACTTGCGCTGTCTAATATATCATTTAAATAAAGACAGTGAACAAAGTCAGAAAACTTACAACAGATGTGGTAGAGTACTGGTAGGCATAAACTCTTTCACCGGTAAACATGTAGTCGAGAAAGGGACCTACTATAAGCAGAGAAGTTGCCTGCACCGGAGCTGTGTGCCCCAGTAGATTAAACGAACCTATCGAATACTTTCTTTGAAGAAAGTGAACATACTGCAGTCACAATGCACTGAATTAGGAATTTTCCAAGTTTAGAAATTTGTGATGAATAATAGTTGGAGCAGTCTCTGTAGCTACAGCAAATTATACTGATTTACAGAAATGCAGTTACTGTGCTATGATTTGATGCCATGTCTGCGAAACTCATGCGAGGAGTATGAAAACCATTCTCTATGAGAATAGATTTGGAATTAGCATACTAAATGTCAAGTGTCAATGTGACAGGAATTCTTCAGTGAAGTTGGCTTTTACTCACATATTGCTGTAGAGCAGTGCTCCAGACTGCTATAAAGGCAGCTAGAAAGCCCTTGAAGTTGACACTGACATCAGTGACGGTACAAAATGCCACCCCAAGGAGAACGACTACAATGCTGAGCTTGGTATCCCTCGAATACCGGACCTGGTCCAAGACAACTTCGAGAAAACAAGACACTGGTATCATACTCAGCTTTGCAATCTGAAAGGAGAAAACAAGCATGCAAGTTTTAAGTTAAATTTTCGTCAACGCCACTATCAGAAAAGCAAATGGATTCTGGTACAATTCTCGAAGACTTACCTGGTAAAATCCGACAGAGTTCCACATCAGACTGATGTTCATTCCAACAATGGAGAAGTTGGCGAACAAAACAAATTTCAAGATCTCACTCACTGGTAGATTTGTGGGCTGAATATAACCAAGCCACCTAAAAACAAGTGTCATCGTGGTTGTTGTGGCAAAATGAAGACCGGTTAAAGTTGTGGCTGCAAGATACCAATCAGTATCAAGACTGTTAGCATACCATGTGTAGAGTTGTCAAAGAAATTGCAGTAGACTACTCCTATAAATTAAGCATGAATCATTTTGCTTGCTTCTCACTGCTCTTTGTTTTTCAGTTCTTCCTTCATTAAGGGGAATCTCAAACTTAAGAATACAGAGCAAGTGATTTCAATTGATTGAAAATAACATCATAAAAATAGCAAATATCAATCTCATTGTATACTTGATTAGAAAAGAAGATACAAGCGTGAGGAAAATTTTTCCTGACAATTAGTTCATTCTATGCTCTCTGCGGAAAAGGAACATTCATTTGTCTATCTAAAAACTGAGTTGCCACGAAAAGTTAAAGAGATTTGTTCACTAGTAAAGTCTTCTACTAAAATGTGCATACAGAGATGGTTTTAACCATTCGTGTGTCATGAAACAATGCCATGAGAAGTTGAGAGCATACACATTTAGTTGGAAGAAACAGACAAAGAATGGGGAAACTAGCCCTGCAACCTTGCCCTCACAAGGTAAGCTTGAAACAAACAAACGAGGTGCAGAACATTTTCCAAAAGGTGCAAAGAGAAATTCAACTAATTCATCACAACCTTTGGCCTGACAATACCCTTAGAATCCACGTTCTTTCTGTTTATCATGAAAGATGTGAGAAATTTCCACAACTGACTGCTAAAGCAAGGAGAAGAAAAAGTCCATTTTCAGATTGCTAAATTTAGCCATCTACCAATTGAATCCTCAGGTTTTATAACAGCCATTAAGGTAACGAAAAAGGTCATCCTGGGATGCCCATTAAGTTAGGTAAAATGATCAGAAACAATGATCTGACTGCTACAAAAGGTAACTGGTGCAAGATAAAAATTGACCACGAAATTGTTTGAACCAATCAGATTAAATTGCTGTTCGAAGATAAATGTAGTAACATTTAAGCCCACAAGAGTTATCATTGCAATGACTAGTCAAGAACTTTTTGGGCAATTAGAGATAGAACTCAAAGTCAACAGATCTGCAACCTAATAGCACAAAATATAAAAATTCAATCACAGGAAACTTCCTTCAAGGGAAAGGACTAAATCAGAAGAATCTCAAAGTCAAACACAGGGCTTCACCATCATCTTTCAAGTTTCCTTCAAATATATGCAACATAAACTATTTGATGTGAGTTAACCAAGAGTTAGTCCCCATAATCTGCTAATCATGAAGGAAAACCAAATCCCCAAACTTGCATTCAAACAAAAAGAGGACATGGTGATGACCCATACAAGGATCTAGCTGAGCAAGACAATATCGTACACCAATTCAATTTCAGAAATAGCTAAACCTTGTAGCCTTAGTCTTGCAGAAAATTATTCAAGCAGACAAGGTTGAATAGCAAGTGACATTAGATCAACCTTGTGGGATGACCTCTCACTTATTTAGGTGAGGAGGCAGGTAAAAATATGTAAAACGGGAAATGAAAATATGAGACAGAAACTCTTGAAAGCCAGAAACCCATATGACCACTCTAACAGAATAGAAGGTTGTCAAGATGGATACTCTCCAAATCAACAACCATCGAGAGTATTGCATAATCAGAGATAAGATAAAGTTTGATCTTCAATAAAAGTTAATCCCAAGCTTATATAAATTATTGATTTGATGCAACCATGATGATGCTCATCTCATAATCATACATACTAAGGACGTACCAAATCTGAAACCGTATGTCGCCATCAGAGCTTTATTAACGAGAATTATTCCTACAGAGGTGACAATGTTGAACATCCATGCTGCTGCATCAACAGCAGCCTTTTTATCTGCCTTAGTTGACAAAGACATGTTGTTCTCTCTCCTTGAATCACTACTGTCACTGCCTCTCAACCTTCATTAAAATCAAACACTGCAGCGAGATGTCAAAAACTTCCTTATCTGCACAAAATACAATTTGGTTAAGACAACACTCCTCAAAAGATGTGGTTCACAAAGGTCAAACGGCCACTGCATCAGAAACAAAAGCACATAGCGTTAAGGAGATTCACATACTTTGCGAATTTCCATGTGTCACTGCATATGATTCACAATGACAAACAAAGGATTACATGGAGGGACAGAGCCACAGAACTTGCTTTTCCATCTGGGAATTTACAAAGGAATGCAGAAACTCTTGATAGAGTCTCGGCAATTGGACTTCACTTCCTAAAGAGGATGGTCATTACCAATCAAATGTCACTATGCTTTAAAGATCAAATATACTCCTCTTATTTCGATATCCATAAGCAAAAAGATACCAAAATCGAAATCCATTAGTCGCCGAAAGCATGAGCAGTGATAAAAAACAAGGCAACAACACGAAAGCAACCTAATTTGATTATCCCTGCTTCAAACGCAAAATTCAACATCCAGACTCAAAATCAGATGAGATACAGCCAAAGGCAAGTCCCTGTAACTATAAACTACCAGAAGTATAGAACCCACCAACACAATTTCCTCAGGACACCCATGAAACTCAAAACCAGGTCCTTTCTTTTACCAATAAAACAGGAGAACCATGTGGGTTTTTGGGGGCAAACCTCTTGAGAGAAAGCTTCAGAGCATGTCGAGAGGGACTCTGTCTCCCTGCGTGTGCCCCTTCATGCAAATTCCAACGTTAATGTAGAGAGATGGAGGACGCCACGCAAAAGCGTCAACTATCCTTTGCCGTGAAATTCAATGCTTTTCTTGAGTATTGAAAGAAAAATTAAATTGGAGCACAAGAGAGAGAAACAAGACGTGGGGACAGAGAACGAATGAGAAAGACAACACCCCTCCATTTTATATATCCACGGAAAGATGCGAATACCATTTTCTTCCGACTCCCATCACAAATTCTGTACTCTTCTCAAGACCGATCTGATTTCTTGGGTCAATACCGTGATATGTGGAGTCACGACGGAAATAAAAAAATTCGGTGGGTTCGTTGAACTTTGAAGCCAGGAGTGAGATTTAGATCAGAAAGGAGGCAACTTTTCTTCAGGAAATCAGCGAAGGGACTGATTGGTACTTGACCTTTCCATCGTTAGCCCAAGAAAAGAAAGAAACCAAATCAGCCAACTTGGGCTGTGTACAGTTCGAAGTCCCTTTCTCTCCCTGTTCATCCTAACGTGCCTTAAGGGCTCATTTGAATTCCCATATCCGGTAATCGTTGGACGGAAAGAGAGTAGATCTCCATGATCGCAACATCTTCAAAGTTTTGTGCATCAGGAGTGATGACCTGTTATGCCACAAAGGTTGAGGGACATGAAATTGTGCTTATGTTTCTTCTTTAATCTTAGAAGTTGCGTAGGGTAGACGATGATTCCGATATCTATTTCATACTGAACATGCTTAAGAGCTCATTTTAATTCCTATACATTCTTAAAAATCTCTAGGGAATGAATCGTTCATCAGTAGTCGCTGGACAAAGAAAGTAAATCTTGTTCACTAAACGTTTTTAAAGTTTTGTGCATTGAAAATTATGACCCATTATGCCATGAAGATTGATGAATATAAAATTGCGCTCATGTTTCGCCTTTAATTTTAGAAGTTGTGTATTATACAACAATGGGTGTCGATGATTCTGATGTTTGTTTCATCCACGAAAATGAACAGCCGAACACAATAAGAGACGGAGAAGATCGATTCCTTTGTTGGATTTAGGGAAGTCCTTGTGCAATTTAAGGTTCAAGCCGGCGCTTATGGTCTTGAGTCCTGACAGATGACAAATTATGCGAAAGGGATAAGTTCACCCACCTTCCACTGATTTTCCATGGACGATGTCATTGAAATAATGACATTTTGGTTCAAGTCTCTTTCGTTTTGTCACTCTGCTTTTCAAATCAAGAAAGGGTATGATCAACGAACGACTAGATGGGAGCCGCCCTTATATTAGATCAGGCCTAAATTTTTTATTTGAACATGCTCATTATCAAATTCATTTTCATAGAAACAATTGATCGGGAGCGGGTTTAGTTGGCTTGGCCAATCTTCAACTAGCCCGGGTCCACTCATCTTGTACTTTATGTTGAACAAGAGCAAGGAGTTGTCAGGCGAGCTGCCCTTGTATTTAGATCAGGCCTAAATTCCTTAATTAAACATGCTAATTATAAAAATCACCGTCATTTTCATAGAAACAATTGATCGGGAGCAGGTTTAGTTGGCTTGGCCAGTCTTCACCTAGCTCAGACTCCACCCATCTTGAACTTAATGTCGAGTGAGAGCAAAGAGTTGTCAAACTCATGACTAGGGCTACAAGCGCCTCTTTTTCTTTAGCCATTTTTTTTTTAACTACAGTTAGGCAATGTTTCGAAAAATGCCCATCAATCCGAATGGTAATTCTTATTCAAGCGATTCATCGAACTAGTCCTATTCGCACCTCTTGAAGTTCAACTTTAAAGAAAAGAGAAGGGAATAGAAGTTTAGTTAAGTACTTGTCCCGTTCACGAGGGGCTAGTGCGGATCTTTAGTGGGATGGACGGACGTCCCTTTGTCCTTAGTAACATTGTATCTAGGGCATTCTCCGAATTTATATGTACAGTTTATTTCTTTTTATATATAATTACCACCCAAATAGTTTAAACAGAAGATGATCTAGCCATATATCTTTCAGAAAGGATCTGGCAATTGTTAAAAAGATCGAGACCATGCCAAAATGCACTCCACGTTCGTTGCCCCAGCATTAAGGTAACATGGCATTTTGCATTAGTTGGCTTCTTCGTACGAGCGCCGGCCGTCATTGCAATATATTTATCCATTAATTTAGGTAACGATGCTTTGCTTCTTCACAAAACCAGCATCTCTCATGAAGAGCCGCTTGAACGTCAACGATCCGATCTAGGGTTTCTAACCAAGTTAAGTAGGATATGCCTTTTCCCACGGTTCCCACATGAGATGATTCTTTAAGTGACATTGAAGCCAAACGGATGGGCTTTTAATTTGACATTTTTGAATCGCACTATTTCGCAATTGTCATATTATATCCAAAGCCAAGAGCAGCTTCCGAGAATATTCAGGTGAGTTTTGGCTGGTATTGCCATTCTGCTGTCCACTTCTGAAAAACGGGTTGTCTCAATTGTCTCTTCTGAAATCGGGTAATTGTTGAAAACGAGCGATTGCTCGTCGAAACTGCTTTAGTCTGAACACTTATAAGTCCCGATACTATTGTCGTCCAGCAGCTTTGATAGCAATGGCTGGCTGGATCTACTACTATCTAGTTGCTCCGGTCCATGTCTTTGTTTCCGGCAGGAATTCCATGGTTTTTAGGGATAACACCTAATTAACCGTGTCCAAAGAGTCAAAGAGGTCGGAAAAATTTAGTCTGGTTAGGTCAGGCTACATACATCTTGGAATGGTTGGTTCTGCCACCACTAGATATTGAACATATATAGAATTTATATTCTAAAAAGAATCTCTCTTCTTTTTTTTTCTCGGTTGTTTCGAGACATAAATCAAGGGCAATGAGTCAAGGGTTTTTGGTCTCTGATATTGATATTGTGAAGGAAGGCTAGTCTTAGAAAATGCTCACATTAGGGTAAAACTAAGTCAAGCTACTCTCAGCAGCTCCCGCTCAACTAGTTGATTTTATGAGATTGGATCGCCTGATTTAGAGTAGAAAGATTAACCTGAGTTTTGATCTATGGCCTCAAGCCACTCAAGTTATTTGTCGATAGACTTATCAAATGGGTGGATTTGATCGAGTTATAAATGATCCGACTCAAAATGACCCAATTTATCCAATTTATGACCTATATATTGCAATGCAAATTTCTTGACCTATATCCGACACATACTCAACTCCGATTAGTATAAAATAGTTTTATATTTATTTCTTATAATTTTTTTTTAAAATTGTATTACTAAAACACTTTCATGCTATTTGACAATTTTTCCTTTGATATTTTCAGCTAATGATTTATTCCAAAATCCATTTTATAAAATTTTTTGAATTTTTTTATATATTTTTTAATTCTATATTTTCTTTTTCCTTCTTTTTTCTTCAAAGTCCAACAAAGCAGTGAAGACCCGCCATTGGCGACGACAATGACCAGCTACGGTGAAGGCTGGTGATCGGCGATCAGTGGTGGCGGAAGACTAAAGGTGATCCGCAATCCAAGTTAATAAGTTATTTTTTGTCCCAAAAAAAAAGGTTAATAAAAATGGATTTGATATGGGTTTGCTACAAACCCATATAGACCCATATAAACTTACGCTTAGATGTTTCAAACCCCTTTTGACCCATGGGCTCACTAAATCTTAATATATGGGTTTATGACTCATGCTTCACCTCTACTTATTAAGTAGAGTTTGAGGTCACCAAAACTCTACTCTAACAAGCCCTTGAGTCTAGATGAACTTGTATTGATTTATTTATAAAGAAATATCCAATGGCCATTGAATAGACACAAAAATCAATAAAATTTCATAATATACCAACTTATATATACCTATAGTTGAACCCGAGCTTGTGCTTACTAAGTTATTTGAGGGGGTAAGAATGGTAGGAGTGTCATAACTTTTCTATAGTATTCGCTTGATTACCATAATTTTTGTTTTTTGGCTCACTTAAATATCACAAATTTGAAAAATCAATTATTTGAGTGCTATTGGCAATTTATCTTGTTTGAAAATCCGATGTGGATGTTGACCATTCTACATAACTTCGCTGGTATTAAGGTGGAAATTTTTTTAATAATTTTGATTTTTTAAATTTTGTATTATTATTTTTTTATTTTCCTTTTTTTAAGGTCGGTGAGGGTCATGAGCGACCCTTGCTAGCCATGAAATCTTTGCCCTGATCTGGCTGCGAAGGCGTTGGGCGAGGTTGCGATGGTCTTACCTAGGGCCTTTGTGGTTGAGGGTGAGGCCCTCACCTAGGTGAGGGTTTGCGGCTAGCGAAGGTTGTTGGTGACCCTCGTCGGCCCTAAAATAAAAGTAAAAAAAGGAAAATAAAAAATTTAAAAGAAAATCACGTAATATAATTTGTCGAAATTGGCACTTAAGTAATTGATTTTACTTTGATGTGGCACTTAGTGGTGTGTTTATTAGTTATTTTATTCTCAAGAATAATTTCTGCTTAAATATGGTTTTGTTCCCTAAATGAATTTCTAAGCATTTGAAGATGTTTAGTAAATGCATAGAATTAATATTCCTAAAATATAAATATATTTGGTACGACTTTCATTTTTATTTATTTATGATTTATAATTTTATTAATTTTTAAATAATTTTATTAGATTTTTTCTCTTTTCTTTTTATTCTTCTTTTTCTTCTTCCTCTAGCTAGTCGCTAGCCTCGATAATGGCCAACGACAGGCTAGATGAGGGCTAGCCTGGCAAGGCTTTGGCGAGGTTGCCAGCCCTCGTTTTAAAGGAAGAAGAAGAAGAAAAGGAAAAAAAATGCTTGATTCTAGAATTATTTTCCAGAACAAAAAACAACCCTTTTCACTTTTTAATTTTGTTTAAATTCCATTATTGATGACAAAAAATTACAAAATGAACTTTTTTTTTTGGTTTCCGAGTAATAAAAGAATAGAAATAAACACTATTTAGCACGTTATCAAATAGAGCCAAAGTGAGCCAAAAAAAATTATGACACTTAAGTGAGCACTCTATATGAAAGTTACGACACTCTTGTTGTTTTATCTAACTCTTTGAGTTATATATATTGGCTAGGACTCAACTCTAAATTGTTTCCGGCAGTTTGCCTTTGGGTGTTCTGGGAAGACACAACAGTAACAGATATCGAAGGTGCTAAAAATAGAATCCAATAAAAAATTAATTCAAAGAAATTTCTCTTACCTTTAGCTGAGAAAATTTGTCAGTAACTATTTTCTAATGCTGAACTTGGCGATTAAAAATTCCTAAATGGCCTTGAACATCGACTCCGACCACCCACTCCGGCCGTCCTTCCTCTAACGCCATTCCGTTCCGGTCAAATTCAGGTTCAAATTTTCCCTATTATCTATTCACGTGAACTTTTTTTTCACAGAGACATTATTCCCAACCATGGCCAACAGCGAATTTTTGAACGGCAACTCGTGCACTGGAAGAGAAGAAAAGAAAATTAAAGAAAATTAAAGAAAAAAGAGAGAAAAAAAACAAATGGCTTGTTTCATCTACGTCATACTATTGTCATTACATGTAAAACAACTGGCAATAACAGAGCTACCACATTGTAAAGATCAACACGCGACACGCGACACGCGACACGACACGACACGACACGACACGCGACACGTCATTTCTCAAAAAATAGAGAATTTCGACACGTTCCGACACGTTAAATATTAAATAAATATTTTTATTTTTAATTAATTTGATTTAAATTCATATTAATTAAAAAAAGAGCCTACAATAAATTTACACTAATAATATTAATAAATTAATTCATTGGAAATTCGAAAGACATTCATAATTAATACGTATCCATGTTTGGAAATTAGAATCAATTTATTTAAATAAATCTATAATTTTTTACAATGATCAAAATTTATTATCATTTAAAATTCAGTATTTTTATTTTTTAAAATTATTATTTATTTTTTTCCGATTAAAACAAAGTTTCCCACCACTCCCAATTTTATTTCAATTTTTTCCCTCCCTCCCCCACGAGAGACTATTCCGCCCCTCCTAAATTTATTTCAATTTTTTTCCCTACCTTCCCACGTCAGACTATTTCCCCCCACCCCAAATTTATTTCACTTCCCCCCCGCGCACCCACCCACCCACCCACCCACGTGACAGACTGTCACTTTCACCCCGTTGAGTTTCAAAACCCTAGCTACAGGATCACATTTTCTCCCTCGCCGCACGACCTCGCAATCCCTTCCTCTCCTCACTTTTTTCCCCTCGCCGCACGGTCTTCCTCTCGATCCATCTCCATCTCCTCGCCGGACGACCTCCATTCGACCCCCTTCCTCTCCTCTTCCTCTCGATCCTTCTCCTCGTCCTCCGCCTCGCCTTTGGCCCTTCCTCACTTGCAGTTGCAGCCTCGTCGCCGATCCCGCAGCATCACTGTGGCCGCCCTCACCTCAGTCTCTACGGCCGCCCTTGCCTCGGACCTCGGACCTCGGTCTCTACTCTTTCTCTAGCGGTTTCTCGCCGTCGCGGGCTCGCCATTGCTCGCGGCCTTGTCTCTCCTCCCTCGCCCTCGCTTCCATCCGACACGCGTGTCGAGACGAGTCGAAAAAAGTTGACTGCGTGTCGGAAAACTCGACACGCGTTGACCGCATGTCCGGACGTGTCCGGGCGTGTCCGAGCGTGTCGACGTGTCCGACACGTGTCGGACACGACACGGAAGCACGGACAACGTGTCCGTGCTTCATAGGCTACCACGTCGGATGAATTCTACAAGACTTGATCGAGATGATTTGATGGCATTTCGTTTCGAAACCTAATTGGTTTCTATATATTAGACTTAGAATTGATCGTGCAATTATCCTTTCTCGTGTCTCCCACTTCATGTTTAAAGTGCAAAATTTTCTACCTTTATAATTATAAAACGTGCAAATAACCTTTTCTTCAGTAAGTACACAAAAGTAGTCGCCATGCGACTTTTATCCATCCAATTTAAAATACCCTTTGAACGTTTGCATCAACATTAAAGACACTTTTGTTCATGCTTACTCTCTAATATTGCATTAATAACATATTCATGTGTCATGGTGCGACTTTGGGACACTCATTATTCGAAAAAGAGCTATCCATTCTTCATTCAAGTCTCTCTCTTTCTCTCTCTTCCACACATTTTTTTTTTCCTTTCTTTCTAGTTTTATATTATTACCTTTTTCCCTGGTGGGAATCCTTTACTTGGTGATGCTTAATGAGCATATGCCTATGTACTTTGGCGTCCATCTTTATTTTTCCTATTGTGTTGATTTTTTGTATCTAATTCGTTTGGCATTATTGTCTCTTTCTCCTGTGAAAGATTCTCATTCTGAGTTGATAAAGGGTGGAAATTGTCCAGTTAATCATAAACTTATTGTATGGATGCCCGATTCAATTCTAAAATTTCCAAATTTGCTAATAAGTAAACTTTTGCATGAAATTTCAATGTAAACCTTTCAACCAATTTTCGTCGGAAATCATTGACATGATTATGTGTTATGTGGGATGGTTGACAATGAAGGAATTGCCACATCAGTGATTTTTTGTGAAAAAGGATTGAAAGGACTACATTGGAATTTTGTATAAATGTTTAAGACTAAATTGACAATATTGGAAAGTTTAGGATTCAATTGACATTTGTCTAATAAGTTTAGAATTTATTGGGTAATTTTTTCTTTATAAAAGGTCAATGATTTCACAAATGACTCGGTACATAATTGGCTGCCGCTCCCTTGTTTTCTCATGATTCTCTTCTAGGTCTCTGTTTATTTCATTAAAAATGATTGATTTGAAAATCATTTTTTTAAAATGATCATTTATATCGCTTACAAAAATGAATAAACAAAAAAATATTTTCATTATTTATGCAAATATTTAGACACAAATTATTGTTGATGATGCACACATTTTTCAGTGGCTAATAATTTCAAGTGATATAAGCGATCATTTTTAGGTATTTATTTTTTAAATCATTCATTTTATGTGAAACAAACGAAGTCTAAGTTAAAAAAAAATTTGTTTATTTGATAAAACTCTCAATCTTATGAAGATCATTAGTCACACTTAAAAAAATTTGGTTCCAAAGTATTTTGATAAAAAATGATGTCTTACCATGTGCAATGTGCATTTAGTAATTGTTAGAAAGTCAAATCCAAAAACTTAAATTTATAGGTAGAGGAGATCACATATAAATAAAGAGTATATAAATTTTATTGTCAAGTTATGTGAGATATTTTAGCATGCCTCTCATGTCCAAGTAGCTCATGAAAATTTGACGGGGTGGACGCACACGCAAAAGCAGAAAACCTAGCTCGAATACCACGTTAAAAAATTTAACCTAAAATGTTAAACTTATAGGTGGAGAAGACCACATATTATAAAGATCATATAAACCTCATTGTTAAATGATATGAGATATTTCAATCATGATAAAAAAGATTGAAGCTCCCTGTTGTGAATAGCTCACGATGAGCCGCTCTACTCGATCATACGGCCTAAGCGCATATTCCACGGTGCAAGTTCATAAGTACAATTTGAGGGTAGGTCCACGCTAAGTGAAAATGGGTTAATATATCAACATTGCTATAAATTAGATAATTTAAAGAAATACTTGTGGGCAATTTTTTTTTTTTTTTTGATATCTAGGATTCGGCTTGACATACCTTATGAGTGCTCACGGCCGCCGTTGGCTCGACAGGCCCAACGGAGACCACCAACTATACCTAGAGGGAGGCTAGCACATGACTCCAACAGTATGGCCCCCCACTTAAGACACGTTAGCAACGCAAGGATTTCAACTCTCGACTTCAGCGTTGAAGGAGAGAACTAATACCAACGCATATGCCCATGGTTGGGTCTTGTGGGCAAATGTTAGTACCCATTTTTAACCACACGCTCTTCTAGATGGTTTATGTTGGATGAAGTACCATGTTTTACACATATATGCTCCCATTGAGGGAATTATATGTGTCCACTTTAATCAAGTATTTCTTTTTGGCTTGAACTTTAATTGAGTATTGACGTTGTTAGAAATATAGATATAATTTTGAAACTAGAACTATGTGAAGGAAGAGAGCTCGATCTAAATAATGTAGTTCAAATTGAGAGAAGCTTGGGTGATGCAAGTGATAAGAGCTAGGTCAAAGAGCATGGGAGCGAGGACATATGAAGATAATCTCATTGTAAAGCAAATGAAAAAGTGGATGAGTGGCTGTACGCAGTTGGGAAAGAGGTGAAGATTACTACTGCACACATGGAAGAGTTGGGGAAGTTATTTTGTCGGTTGTGATTGTGGATGAGCACTTAAAAAGATGAATAATTTTGACAATATATATATTAAAATGGTTGTTTGTATTACTTACAAAAATGTAGAATGAAAAATATTTTCTTTAATTATAAAGATGTGTAGATATAAACTGTGTTAATAATGAAGACATTTTTCATTGATTAATTATTTCAAATGATATAAGTGATTATATTTAGAAAAATATTTTTCAAATTACTCATTTTTCACAAAATAAATGAAGCATTAATGGAGATAAAATAGGAGGAAGAGTTGCAACTTTCATTAAGCATTACAAAGAAGATTGGATCAAAGAAGTGAAGATACACGCACAATCATTCAACTTTCTAAGAGTTTGATCTTTGTTTTTGTATGTACTTTTCAATTCCTGCACTTTACATTGAATGTAATCCCGTTTTGATGTACTTCAATCCCAAATATTTCAATGTTAGATAATTTTTAAAAGATAAACAAGAGAAGTAATTTACGCTTGAGAGCATTTTAATTAGTTCGGCCACTTCAACTTCCATTTTGATACATATATTTACCCCTCCAAACTTGATATGCACGTTGGAGTCTTTCTCTAAGTCAAAATAGCCGATGAAACCGTTCATAGCTCAAAACGTGCACTTGGAGCCAAGATATTTAGAATCTCTTTTTTCTTAACCGGGATAGCTAGGGTGTTTGCAAATTTATATTGTTAGATCTTACAAATTATGAGAAATATTCTTGAAAAATGTCACGAGAATGATAACCATGTCGGGAACATCCGCGTAGCCAAATAAAATTATTTTTAGTGTCCATAATAGAATGATACACTCTAATGAATGCATAATCTCAATACCTTTTCATAATGAGAGTATGCAAATCTTGAATGGAAGATGCTGACGTACCAAAAGGAGTGTTGAGCACGTTCCGCTTTCCAAAGTAAAGGATAAAAGCAAAGAGTTGAGTGGTTTAACTTGTCAAAAAGATTTGCACGGTGGATGAAAATGAAGGAGTGCTGAGCAAGTTCCATGTGTGCCTCGTCGGCTCTTTGTAAAAGTGTGAGCATGCTCGGGTCTATAAAAAGCAATGCAAGGACCAGATTCAGTAGCTGGTCAGTGATTAAGGTGGGTCTGAGTCCCCTTTGACTGCGTTCGATAATCGAGCCGACAAGGTCTTTTGACTGGATAAAATAACAAATAAGTCAATCGGGATAAGGACGTAGTAAATTCGAATTGGATAATTGTTTTTTTTTCTAACGAAATAACCTAACAAACCCTACTATCCTTCAACGATGGAGTGATGCATTTGAATATTGCTTCACCGGCCACAATTACCATAGCCGATCGTTGTCATTTTTGACAACTGCGCAATCGTTGTTGCCGGCAGCCCCTTGTGTTTAATGACTGAGGGTGAAAAAGAGGAATTATACGTCAATTGGCTATGACTATCGAAAAACTCTTATCCTCTCACAAATGTGCCAGATCCTTTGAGGTTGTCATGCACGACAGAGGTGTGTTTGCCCTCGTCACTTGCTGCCCCAACGTTGTCCAATGGTGGATCTCCATCTACCTTCTCTCCGCCTGTCTACTGCCCCCGGATAGTTGGATTCGACATCAAGTGGTGCCTGGGTTTTGCACGCCGTGTCCACCACCTCGTTGCCACCCTTCACCTCTGCATCGACCGTTGCTGCCTCGTCCACCAGGTCAGTTGCACTTTGTTACCTCCCCAAGTTGCTTCATGACGCCTTCGACGAACGAAGACTCATCTTCATCCGCGTTTGGATCGCCACCGACTTGGTGAGGCTGAGCCAGAACTACGGCTTGGGGGCGAAGATGGCGGTGGATCTGGCCAAAGGAGACAATCTGGAGGGAGTTGAAGAGAGAAAGTTTGACGATGCTGGTGAGGGACCTCAAGAGCGAGATCTAGAGATCCTGCGGGAGGTTGCGTTGGGCAAGTGGAATTTACAAAGATTTTCAGTTATTTTTCAAAGATTCTTAATTCTATCTTAGGCCATGGGGTTTTTACTCTGAAAAACCCCAAACTGTTACACATGTGATAAATTTACTAAAAACTATTTTTTTATCATAAAAAACCCCAAATTATTACATATGTGATAAAAAACTCTAAATAAAAAACTCTAAACTGGTACATTTATGACAAATTTACCCTAAACTAATTTATTCGACCAAAAAAAACTCCAAACTGGTAAATTTGTGGCACTTATACCCTCTGCTAAATTGAATTAATACCACAAAAAAATCACAAAATTTTAAATTTTGACAAATGAAGTGTAAAATCCCAAATTTGTATACCGGTCAACCATTACGTGTCATTTAACTTAATTAAAATTTAACAAAAATTAATAGAGGGTAAATTTGTCACAGGTGTACCGGTTTGGGGTTTTTCAGGGTATTAACCTTAGGCCCTATTTGTTTAAATCCATTTCTATTCCTAGAACACAAATTTTTGTTATTTTGTTTCGAGGAACAAAAAAAGAATAGGAACGCATTTGTTTACACTTTTGTTCATGGGAACAAAAAAATTATTTTTTTGCTCTCAAGAATATATTTGGAATAGAAACAAGAAGTAGAAAAAACTTGTTTCTTGTTCTCGGGAAAAATTCCGAGAAATACTTCTTTTTTTCTCCTTTTTCTTTTTCTTTTTTCTTTGGTCGGCCTCGCCGGGAGGTAGTGAGCCTCGCCGTGGCTGGGCGAGGCTGCCGGCCCTCATCAGCCGGTCCTCGGCCATGGCCGAGGTCGGTGACCAGCCAAAAGGAAGAAAAAAGAAAACAGAAAAAATGAAAAATAAAATAAAAATATTAAAAAATTTAAAGAAATAAAAAAATTATACAAGTTTCCAAACATATTTATCTTCTTTTTCTATTCCAAGTACATAAATTTTGTGCAGTTATCAAACTTGTTCTTTTGTTAAAAAATTGTTCCCCGGAACTATTTCTAATCCCTGAAATAATTTTTAAACGGAAACGTTACCAAACGCGCCCTTAAAGTGCACTAGATATATAATGGAATTTTCTAGCATTTAGAGGATATTCCAAGGATTTCTAATCTAACCTTATCCTACTAGATCCCAATTCAAATCCGGATGACCAAATACAACTTTAATATTTTCCAAGTCAATGAGCTAAGGGAGTATAGTCACTAGTCAAGTGTGCCAAAATCTCGGCATGACTTCACTTGCCCGTTTAGCAAATTTAGTAATTCAACTTGTGATTCTGCCTCAATCTTGATCATTGCATGAGTTTTGAAAAAGTTTACAAGGTTCTTAACTTGTCAAAATGGAGATTTATGTGCGGTTTTTAACTACATTGGTTGAAATAAACAAAACTGCTACTTCGACTTGTATGACACTCTGTCTACTTAGGAAAAAATGGCAAACCTCCTTTGAGCACAGGACAAGTGCTCTTCTTCCATCCATGTACACAATAACACTCTAGGCAATTTTGTGATATGCAAGTGTGGTACCTATAGAATTTCTCAACTACATGTTAAAATGGCTCAAAGCTTTCTTGAGGTACTTAATAGTCAAGTAGTCTTCAGTCTTTGGAATCTCAAAACCCAAAGCAGTTTGTGTTGCACTCATATTATCTATTTTTGTATATGCATATGACTGTTGCTATATGTCATCCACATCCTTTGACCATCTCAAAACTTCATCAACTGTGACCTTGAACTTGCTATGGAATCTAGCAACTCTAGAGACATTATCACATCCCTTAAAGTTCCACCTATTTCTAAATACCATGTAGATCTCTCTCTATAATTAATCTCTCGCTTCTCTTTTGAAACAGATTGATTCGTCGAGAATAACCTCTTTGCTGAATATAAACCTGTGTGAATCTTGCTTGGTGCACCACAACCCATATACCTTCATTCCATGTGCAAACTCCTTTTTCTTTTTGGTCGAATTCCATGTGCAAACTCTAGGAATGTGCACTTCCTCACCCCTAGCTTCAACGCACCATCACTAACCCAAGCATAAGCATATCGAAATCTGACTTAATTAGTAGGCTTACTTGACCCACGAGAGCTTTCCAAGCAATTGCTAGTAATTGTGATCTCTTTATTAACCAACAAACATCATTCATTGCCTTGGCCTTGAAATCTTCTTCCATTAAAACATTGGAGAGTAAAGAGGGAGATCTCTAGTATAATTCCATTCATATGTTCTGTGACTCCATTTAGTTGTGATGCATAGAAATAATAGATATTTCATTGTGACTTCCTCTAAGCAAATTTGGCTAAGCTTATCAATTCCAACCTTTTGTCAGTCCCCAAGAACATATCTTCATTCATATCTACTTTTGGTCATTGCCTTCCACAACTTGAACCAACCAAGCACTTTGCTCTTGTACTTAAGAAAACAAATCCAAACTTTTCTCAAAAGAGTCATCAACAAAGAACAACAAATACTCTACCACCACCCTTATATTGAACTTGAGAGGGTCCTCATAAATATGAATGTATGTTAGCCTATCATGTACAAGGTACAATGAACTGTTTTGTTAAACTTCAATGTTCACTAATTAGCCATGTCACAGTATTTGCAAAAGCTCACAATTTTAGTCCTATGACTTCTGAGTAGACCCGTTTTAACTCATGATAAGCATCTCTCTTTCACTCGTGTCCAAATCTCTTGTGCCATGTTTTGACCAGAAGCCTCAATTAATATAGTAGATGAGCTAATCACTATCATGACCTAAAATACAATCCACACTCATCCTTCCCTCACATCATAGTAAATAGATCGCCAAAGACCTTCAAAACTTCACCTTCACTAGTGATTTAGTATTGAACTCCTCAAGAGCACTTGATAGGATAAGGCTCTTTCTCAGCTATCATACATGCCTCAAGTTAGTCAACATACTCAACAATCCATCGGTTATCCTAATTCGCATTGTTTAGATCTTTACTATTTCACTAGCAACACATTTTCCATAAGCACCTTGTGGTAAACAAGTGACTATGAAGAGTTAGATGATAGGAAAATTCAGAGTGAAGCACCAAAACATCACTTGATGAAACATCATGTGTGATTGATAACATATCATCAACATCACTAGAACTATTATATGTTGCAGTGACAACATTATCATCAATCATAGACTCCAACCTAACTCCTTTACACTTGTAGTTCCAATGATTGCTCTTTTAGTGCATGCCTCATCATAGTAATAATATTGATGGTCCTGAAGGGTGAGCCTTGATTTATAAGTGCTCTTCCATATCCTATCTTAAGTTATCTTCTCCTATTTTCTTTTCCACTACTTAGGAAATAAGATAGACTTAGATAATTGTAGTACGCTCTAGTAATAGTGAGTAAAATGCTCAAAAGAATCTAGTAAAGATGCCAACAACATCATGCCTTGTTTCTCATCTTGCAAAGCTTCACCAACATTCTTTAAGTCCATCATAAGTTTGTTAAACTTATTTAAATGGGCTCTAATTAATGTGCTTTCAACTATTTGGAATTGAAAAAGGCTTTCCAACATATTTGAATGATGCTCAATCCTTTCATCAAATAAAGTGACTCAAGTTTTGTCCACAACGCCATCACATCTTTCTCTTCAATCACTTTAATAAACATATCATCAGAAAATTCATCTAGAGTTTTTTCTTTTGCCTTCTTTTGCCAAAGCTTAACTTATTAACAAGGCACACAATTTAATGATCCACTATCGAAAATTGTTTTTCCTATTAAATAATCCGAACTCTCGCTTCACACATAACTACAAAGATAATGTTTCCAAATGATGAAAAGACACACAAAAACTTCAAATCTACTCCAAAACTACTACCCATAGCTCCAATACGATTGTTGTGACATAAATCGGAAGATAATGTATTTCACAATGAGTCTAATGCGAGAAGAAGAAATTACCAAAAAAATCAATAAAGAATGATAAAGAATACCGTAGATTCCTATGGTTTAGTTCAATTGTGGGTGCCTACTCCACAAGAAGAGTCAACCATAGAAAGCCCCACTATGAATTTAGCTAATACAAGTTACTATAGCTCAATTATTCAAGAGTTTGGTAACCCTGGATTACACCAAATCGTAATCTCATAAAATCTCATAGAAAACTCACTAAAAATGCTCATTGTACAGTCGAAAGGCCCGTTTTATATGCGTCATGAGATAATGACCAAATCCACCGCATACATAGAAAATCTCTTTTCGAAAACCAACGCAGATCGAGAAAATATTCAAAATCAAGAAACTCAACCCGGATCAGATTTCCACACGGGCTCAAACCCGAGATGTGTCCAGATCGAGAGATCCTCCTCCCGACATAATAGCAATTTCTTCGGTCTCGACCAATATAGGCAAGTATATGAATTGTCAACACGAATATGTACTCCTAGGATGAGTGACCTCTCGAGACACCATAGGGAGAGGAGGTGGCTCGGTCGGTCCGAGCACATAACGGGTGGGGGCCCCCACGGGCGATTTGGGGGGGTTGGCTGAATATCCACGTACCCACTCAACATCTTTGCAGGCAGCCAGGCAGCCATCCCTCCTCCTTAACTTTGCCTCTTTCCCGTCTCTTTCTTTTTGCCTTTTCCCCTCAAGTTTCCCCCATCCCTTCTCTCTCTCTCTCTCTCTCCGTTCGACGCGGTTCAATTTCGATCGGGGAGAGAAACCCTTGCTTCTCCTCCCTTCCTTCCTTCCTGCGATGGCGAAGAAGAGGAAGTCGGTGGCGTCGCGCCTGGACGAGGTGGACAGGAGCCTCTACACCTCCTTCTGCAGCGCCGCCAACTCCCTCTCCCAGCTCTACACCCAGGCCATGAGCCACCAGCGCCTCTCCTTTCAGGCCGGCGAGCGCCACGCCCTCGTAATTCCCTAATCCCCCCTTTCCCCACCCGATTCCCTTCCTCGATTCCGACGTGGGTTTCCCCGGATACCCGATTCGCCGCGGATTTCTGGGTGCTTTTTTTTTTTTTTTTTTGCCTTTTCCTTCCTGGGGTGTTCGGTCGGGGGATTTTTTTTTTTTTTTTTTTTTGGGTTTTGGGTTTGATGGGATAATCCGATGGTACTGTTTAGGGTTGGGATAGGGAGAATTGGATTCGAAATCGTTTTGGTGTGGCCTGGCTTTTGCCAAAGTTGAGGTTTTTGGGGGCTTCCTCGATCGGTTACGTGTGATGTTGGTTGATTTGGGTGTGCCGTTGTCTGGGTTTGGGTGTTTTATTTCTCTTGTGGTTAGTGCTGCGGAGGCTTAATGGTATATCGATGGAATCTATGGGCTTGTGTGAGCTGGGAAGATTGCTGTTTGCAATTGCATTTCCCGGTGAATTGTTTTGCTGGTGATACTTGTGTGTTGGTGAACTTGAGGGCATGTTATGAGGACGAACGCCTCTCGTGGGATTAGACTACTTCGAAAAATGGTTCTGGGTTTATTGGAGTTTGGAGTTGTGTTGCTTGGTAATCTGTGTTGTTTCTTCGCCCTTTTGATTGGTGCCCGGGATTCCTAAGCTGGAGATATCTTCTCCATAGGGATGGTGTAGAAACTGATAGAACGGGGTAACTAAAAAGAATCATATGGGGAGATTACTGTTAGCTTCAAATTCAATTCGTTAACCTTTTTGAACAGCAAAGAATCTGTCACTTGTGTATCGCCAAGTAGTCCCCAGTTGTAGACCTTCAGCCTCGAGCTTTTTTCATTTTTCAAGCCATCACAAGTCTTGTGTGCCCTTGAATCCTCTGTTAAATTATCAAGCTGTTGGCTTTCATTTGCATACTAAGAAGTTCCTCCTCCTATTCATGCTTTTTGGCATGTGATCTACCATTTCCTCTTTTGCTTTCATTGTTTTTTGCTTTCATTGTTTTCTGGGCCAGAAGATAGGGCATTCTCTGTTTAGGCTAAAATTGTCACTGTGTGTAGAATCGTCACCTGGTCTTTCTGTAGTAACTTCATACCTTAATCCTAAAGTTCTCGGAAAAGGCAATTTCATTCTTATGGATCAGTGTTGTGTATCTAAGCATTTGGGTGAATCCATTTGCCCATTTCTTTCTTCATCGTGACTTCTCCCTCAAGCTTTGGAATTATATCTTCAGCTTGTCTAAGGTTGTATGAGTCATGCCAAGACATGTCATTCAGTATTGAGCTATTGGAATGCTTATGGTGGAGATTTAACCTCTAAGAATTCTTGGAGCGCTGTGCCCCTTTTCTGATGTGGTGCATCTGGAAAGAACGTAACAAAAGATTGTTTTAGGGATTTAGATGTTAGGTTGCTTCTCCTTTGCGTTCTCTGATTCATCTTTGCCCTTTGGTCATTTTGCACTGTTTCTGTGTAGTTTTGTGATGTTTCACTTATCGCTTGTCTTTCTTCTTCCTGTCCTTGTACATCTCTGGCAAGATCTTTTATATCAACAAAATCCTTCATTACCTATAAATGAAGAAAAGATTAGTCTTCTGTCCATACATGGCTATGGAATACAATTTGACTTTCCATGTTGTGCGTATTCAATGGATGTACATTCATCAAGGTATTAACAATTGGAACCAAAGTGGCATCTTTTTGGTTTTATTCTGTTAGATAGAGGACCAGAGTTGCATTGCACAATAAAGTACATGACAAATGAAATGCTGCTTTTGTTTTTGGGCATCCAGAAATTTTTTTGCTCCATGTGGTCTCCTGGGATCTTTCTGCTATCTCTCTGCTGCTTCCTTTTCCCTGGACTATAAGTTTTCTTGGGATTACATGACCTTGAATTTTAGATGATGTCCACACAGAGCATCTTCACTGATGGATGTGCATCTTCAGCTAGATTCTCGACTTGTATGGCTTTGGTACAAATTGCATACCTTTGCATATTATGCACGTTAAGTATTTCTATATAACATTTTCTAGCGATGGCGAGTTTTAAATAAGGTTTTAATGGGGAAGTCTGTATCCATTCTTTATCTATATTCACTCACCTGCGTGCCCAGTTGCCACCCCCTTGACATTAGGGATGCTCAGATGCCCGAACAATAGGTGATGTTTTTTTGGGGAAGCATTGATGGGATCGCATTTCCCAATTATCAGATTGTTGTTTGAGTAAAAATAAAAAGGCAAGACTGGTGCATAGCCCAACGAGGGGGTTGGTGCCTGGTGGTCTGAAGTTACAAACTCCAAACAATCAAATGCTACCAAACCAAAAGTTGGAAAGGAATGAAGTTATAAGTTTACTTATTCTCTCGTAACACTTGAGACGGTAGTCATCATAGGGTGGGAGTTGCTTCTCATTTCATCGCTGTTCTTTTCAGCGGCTTCTGATCTGTTATTTGTGCCTCTCCCTATCATATCTTGCCTGATGATATGGTCTATAGTACCACGAGGTGGCTTGTGGATAGAGTTGCTACCATGCTAGGGGGGTGACGAGAACTTATGTAGTTGATTGGGATACTAATGTTTTTGGTGGAATATGACCAGGAAATGCTATGGTTTTGTTTTAACTGCTTGATCTTTTCTGACGCATTCTTATTTTGAAGAGTGTGAGCCAGTGATTAATTTACTTCTTACATTTTCCTCCTTATTTTTATGTAGGAGAAACTCTATCAATGGATTTTGAGACAACAAGAAGAAGGATCAAGAGTGTCCACAATTGATATTATTTCATACTTGCAGGTCTGCCTATATTCAGAATCCATCATAATTGTGTTTGGTTTCCTCACTATGTGTGTTCATAACTTACTTCTTGTATTGGTTAGTGGTTTTGCTTGTCTTTCTATACTTGTGTTTCTATAGTAGTGCAGGGATGATTAGTAGTGGCTTGTGAGAGGGGCTTTTTAATGGAGAGGTTCTGGAATTGTCTTTCTACTAGGTTGGTTCTGGGGTTTTGTTATTGATTTGTTTATATAAAAGTCTGGAGTCTGGCTCGTATGTTGTAGGTCACAGAAGGCAAAAAACGTGGTAGACGTTTCCCTGATAGGTAAAAAGAATTACAAATAACCAAGGGTGTCCTGCTGCTGACCCTTGTATAAATTAAGTTGCTGAAGATTCTGCAAGGAGCTATAATGCTACGTGATGTGTATTACAAATCTATTGTATGGTGACGGGAGATGACTGTGCTAGAGGCCTTCCATAGTTACAATCTTCTAGCTGAAGAAGTAAGTCAAGGTTGATGTGAAAATAAGGTGATTTAAAAGCTGAGTCTAGATTCTTGTATGGAGCACACTGTATTTGAAAGCAGCATCCATCTCAGCTCCTAGTCATCTGGTTTGGCATAAGTCTTTTAATGCTTTTGTGTGTTAACACCACCTTATACTCCCTTAGATTTACAATAAATGGTTTCAGAACTCCTGTACATTAGGTAGAACTTTGAAGGTTAATCTCATTGTTATGTTTTTTGTTGGAGCAATCTTTAATGCGGAATGAGTGCTCTATTGGATGATTAGTAGCTTTGGGTAGGAAAAAAAAAATTGACATTCATCAAAAACATTATTCTGGATTTTGTAATTGTAATTCAGTTAGTGGCACCTCTACCACCTGTGGCTGCAGCATGCGTTGGTGATAGATGGAATTTCTTCTTCTGAGTTTTTTCTTGCCTTATCTTCTTTTGTACTTTGGCATGGTAGTGAATTCCACCAGATGATGTAACTGAGTTGCTATTTGTGCCATCTGAAGACAGATGATATCAGTTACCTTCTGGGATCTTTTATAAACTGCATTTGGATTTTGAACTGACTAGATCAAATGATCACTGTGGTGGAAACAGATTGGTGTTTCCTCCAGGACAATTTTTTTTTTTTTAATAGTGATCAGTGAAAGATGGCTCGTAGGTTATGGCAATGTTTGAAGTAATTCTAGTTTTATTAAAATTATTCGTTAGAGGATTCACATGAGTTCTTTCCTGGCCTTGTCCAGGAACAATATGGCACGCTGTTTGTCGACACAGCTGAATGAGTTATTTCTTTTCCCTTTCTGTTTTGGAACTTGTGTAGAATGAGCTCGACTATGCAGCAGACGACGTTCCAATGTCCCCCAGGCCGCCACCTCAGCTCCAAAATTCTCAAGCGGCGGTGCATTTAGCTAATGTTGGCGCCCCCATTTCTTCTAACCCATTTGGACCGGCAGCAATTCAGGGTGCTCGTTCTGGTAATTCTGATAACCAGGGGAAAAATCCCGTCTTTTCGAATGCACTTTCAAGCCCTGTGCGACGGAGCCTCCAGCACTATCAATCAATGCAAGCTGGTTATAATTCAAACACCACTTCATCAGGAAATGCTGTGCGACATAACGAAACTAACAACCCTCATCATCAGATCAGGGATAACAACCCAACAAGCTCCAATGATACTTCCATGGATATGCATGCGGAGAGTCCTGGTCAAGATTCCCATTACTGATTATGCATTTGGGGAATTCCGTGATACAAGGGAGTTGTGAAGCTTGTCTCTTTCTATGTTTGTGTTGGGTAGGTTTTCTTTGCTTTTTTTTTTTTCCCTTTCTTTTACTCATATGCTGATAATTGTCCATCTGTGGGAGAGATCTTATAAAGAATCCATCTTAATTTAAAACCCCGTCATGTCTAGTTTGCTTGTGCACATAGATGTCCATGTTCATAGGGTCAATAATATATCCCTAATGCTCACTTATATCCTTGGTTAGCGCAATGCATATTTCCTCTAAAGTCCGTGTAATGAAAGGTTGGAAAGATTTGAAGTAGCAGACTTTTCCTGATTGCCATTTATATTCACAATTGGATTGTTGGTTGCCTGTCCAGAATTGAATAAGCTAGTGTAGTCGAAATCTGTCAATTCGCTTGACTGTGATAATTTTGGATCAAGAGAACTATCATTTTGTATGCTGTGAATAGTCCTCCAAGTATTTATTTTAGTAGCAGTTGGACTTGCAGCGTTATTTTTTCCTTCGTGCGTGTGGGTGAATCGCAGCCTCTATTTTTTTCCCTTTTGTTAAGGGAAAACGATATGGAAGGTCCTTATAAATCCTACACTTCTAGTACTTACTTTGGAAGATGGCATCCCGATATACAAAGTTTTGCCAAAGACTAGTTTTGTGGCTAATGGTCCTATATGCATTGATGGTTGCCCATACTCTTAGCTTGAGGGGTGGGTAAGTTTGGGATCTGCTTTGGGAAGGGACTTTTGAGTGTCCAGAGCTCATTTGGCCAAATGTTGGGTATTTGGTTAAATTTTTGAAACCTACATTGAGGGAATGTTAGCCTTTGAAAGCTTGAAAGCCCAAAGTAGGTCCTTAGATTACCTTGGGCTTTTAGCATTTTGGGAAGCCTCCGAAGTTACTGTTCATCTTCTTCTCCATTTGCGTGGCGTGGTTGCATGTGGCTGGTTGGTGATGGGCTGGAGAGAGGTTGGCGAGGTCACGGCTACCCCAACAATGGTCACTGGCTAGTCACACGACCTCAGCGAGATGTGGCGATCGCCCACAAGTCGCATTGCAGCAACTCAACTTCGGGTCGTGTGACCCCCCCCGATGGGCTGCCTGAGGTTGTGCAATCAAGTGGCCCTCACGTGGTCGCGCGACTTGAAGCGCAACCTAGATATATGTCGCTGGAGGTCGTGCAACCTCAGGCACGACCTAGATCTCGTCACGACTTTCAATGACCTAGATTTGGGTCATGGTGAGGTCACGCACCTCCGTGAAGGGCCACCGAGAGTCGCCTACCCTAGGTGGCCCTTGTCAAGGGTTGCCGACCCAAAGCATCGGAGGTTGCCCAAGGTCGCATGTTGTTGCGGGCCAACTTTTTTATTTTTCTTTTAATGATTTATTTCTTTTTTTAATCATAAAAGTATTTGTAAATATAATCTCTCCGAATATTATTTTGTTCAAAAGTATTTTATAATGTACTTTCAAATTACAATTTAGTAAAAACAATTTACATTTTGGAAAACTTCTTTAATTTAAAATTCTTTGCATTTTCTCAAAGGTTTTCCTTAAAAGTCTAACTAAATGCATTCAAAGTATTTGGATTTGAATTTGGATTTGAATAGGGTCCACTACTTATACAATGATATACAATGAAAATAGGAAAAGCATGCCGACGTGAGAGGGAGACAATGTGGTGAGTTGATGTTCAAATCAGTGCTTTAGCAAGAAAATATCGTGTTTGTCGCATCTCTTAACGTTTGTCGAGTTTAAAAGAACATTTGGCAATGGTTGACATCGGACCTCGACCTCGAGGAGCTTAGTTAGGGCTGCTGCCGACCTCAATCGACCTAGATCCCCGGTCGATCTGATGTCAAGCCGGTCCCCACTAAGCTGCTGCCCACATTAGGATGGTCCCATGGCCGCCATCAACGCTAGCACGTTGCCATCGCCGCCGCCCGTCAATGCTACAGGGCCATTATCATCAGATTCATCGCATGTCGTGCCGAGTTCCACCGCCGTTATCCATCGTGCTGTTGTTGCCGTCCGTCGTGCCAAAGCTTTGGGCCTTTCTCTCTCTACCCTGGCCTCCGACAGAGGTCACCACCTCGAAGCATTACTTGGCTGCCATATAAGAACCAGCATGGCATTTAATCATCACATTTGCACTTTTGCTAGGTTTTTGAAGCGGAATGGTCAATTGAATAAATGAATATATATTTCAAGGATCTAATTCAACAAAAAGGGCCTTGGGGCAGAGATTCAACGTATCGAAAAAGTTTAGGGACCTCCCATATCTCATTAACAAATTATCGCCACCTTTTTAAGTCCACATGACAATGTTTATTGGATTGTAACTTCACATGTCTCGAACAAATGTGAATAAATAGTTGGATTAATTTGTACCTTTAAAAAGACCGAATAAAAGTTGATAAGTGACTTTAATAAGAGTAGTATATTTATGTAAGAATTGATACTCTCTCTCTCTAAACCCTAGGTTAGGATTTCCTTTCTTTTCTCTTAGAGCTGTTGCCTCTCTCTAGTGCCATCCCTGAGGGAGAGAGAGAGGGACTCCCTCCCTCCCCGCCTCCCTCTTTTGAAGCTTTTCGTCTTTCTTTTTTCTTCCAATTTACTCTAGGAGTTTTGTGTGTGAAAAATTTTCTGCAGTTGATATTAGGTGAACGTGATCAATTCAGCCATTCGTCCAATCGACAACTACTGAGGAGGATGTTCGTAATGTGGCTTCATAACCTCTCTAAGGTTAGGCCGCTCTCCTCTCTCAATTTAGATTTAGGTCAAGTTTTGGGGGTTTTACTCTCTCGAACTAAATCTAAGTATAGATCCAGGAACTCCTCATAGGTATTTGATTTGTATTTTTTCAACATTTTGATGCTAGTGTCTTTGCACGATGGTGATGAGAATGTTCAACATAGACACAAATCGCCAAGCTCCTGTGAATGGAGTGGGAGATTTTGACATGTGCTCATCATTAAATGTGATGGGCCATCGATCATTTATGGTGTCAAGCATGTTTTTAAGGGATGAGAGTGTATTTTTAGTTACAAACTATGCTTTGTTATTTGCTTTTTGGCTTTTGATTTGTTTTACAATTATTTGGGATTTGTTAGGCTTGAAAGCCTTGTATGTATCTCTCGGGTATTATTATGATATATGAATGGTATATTTTTTTCGACTAGAAAGAAAAAAAGCTCCCCAAATAATTGTTGGTAAATGAATGGAGTGTTGTAGTTGCTAATTTTGAAAAGAGCAGGTAATTTTGTAGCTCGCCACGTAGAAGTTGGTAAATCAATTGAAATGTTTGGTACTTTTGAAATAATCAGATAATTATTGGCAGTTATCAAGAAATAGCGATAACAATTCCAGATAGAAGTTATCAACTTTGTTTTCCAAGTTGGTAAGATGCCATAATCATTAGCGTTTTATTTGAAAATTGGTAGTTTTAAAAAAAATGGGATAAACGTTCGCAGCTAACTCTTATATTAGTCATTATTTTTTATGAGTTGGTTAATAAGCTTTGCTAAAAAATATGCATAAATTATGGGAGCGGTTGAAATTTTTTAGAATAGTTGGTAATTTCATATAGGAGTTGGTATCTTTAAGTCGTTGGTAACTTTAAAGATAAATGTTGGTGAACTATAAGACTGGTTGGTAATTTTCAAATTAACATAATAGACCAAACGTTAAACCGTGGATCCAAATAGCAGCCGGAATTTCCCACAAGAATTAGTAATCTAAAAAGTCGGCAAGCTATGCAAATGAAAATGGTATATTTTCGGAACAGTTGGTATTTTAGAAACTTTCAAGTAATAGTTGTCTACTTCTTGTAAGAGTTAGTAAAAATAAAATCCTGGTAATTTTAACAAATAAATAGTACTAAAGTATTGTAAAGTACTAGAATGGTTCGCAATTTCAAAGAGAAAAGTGTAGGAAAATTTCTAAATCTATTGCATTTGTGTCAATTTTATCATAAACCATTTAATGGTGCCAATCTAATTCTAAACCTTCTAACTAGTATCAATTTAGTCTTTTTGATTAATTTTAGCCATATATTGCTAATGTGGATGTTGAGTGGCTTACATGATACTATCAGTGCTAACGTAGATAATTTTTAATAATATTTTAATATATATTTTTTCCAATTTTTTTATTTTTTTTTCATTCTTTTTTTCTCTCCTTTCTTCTTCCTTTTTTTTCGGTGACCGGCCACCAATCACAGGTGATGGCCTGCCACTTGCTGTGGTCGAGCAGGCTAGCCTCACCAGATTTGGTGATGTGAGCCTAGATCTAGTGAGGCCAACCCTTGTTGGGGCTTGGCTTCACCATGGCTTACCTAGCCATTACTTGTGGCTGATGGCCGATCACCAGCGAAAGGAAGAAGAAATGTGAGAAAAAAGAAAGAAAAAAAAATAAAAAAAAAATAGAAAAAATATTAAAAATTGTCAACGTTAGTGTCGGTAATGAGTTGATCGTGTCCACATCAACAATATTTAGTCAAAATTAGCTTGAAGAACTGAATTGACATTATGTCAAAAGTTTTAGGATTAAATTGGTACTATTACAAGATTTATGACTAAATCAACACAAATATAATAAGTTTAGGACTATTCCAAATCTTTTCCCCAATTTCAAACGATCAAATAAAGATGGGTAAAAGGACTCAAATTGGAGCTGGTATTTTCCAATAAGAATTAGTAAATCTAGCACATCATCTGTTGATGATTTATAAGAACCGTTGGTAATGTTGAAACAATCAAATAAATATACATAACTCACTCAAATAAGGTTTTTTTTTTTTTTTTTTTTTGGGTCGAAAATTAAAACTTGGTGTTTCAACAAAGAAAGAAGAAGAAGATGCTAATATATGCTAGTAACTTAAGCTGTGAAAATTTGGTTAATCACACAAACCGATGCTAGTTATTTCTTATAACAGTAATAAATTCCACAGATAGATGTTGATCAATTATTTGAACAATTGGTAGCTTCAAAATAATTAGATAAACGTTGGCAAGTAAATGTAAATAAGAGATGATAATTTTCTAATAGAAATTTAGTAACTTCAACAGATTTGTAAGGTACGTAAATAATATTGGTAAATTATTCAAATAATTGGTAATTTAAAACAATCTAGTAACAATTGTATTTTGATAAAATTGTTGGTAACGTACTGATGTAATCAACCAAACAAGTTGCTAATCAAAATTTTGTTGCAACGGATTTTGATAGTTCTGATGCTTTTTGCATTTTACCAACATAGGAATGGTGTTCTGATTTTTTATCCTACAAATGACAGAATCGTCTGGGCCTGGCCCTTTGGTGCCGTCCGGGCATGGGGGGTCTATGGTGGAGTCGGTTATCAAAAAAAAAAATGACAGAATCGTATAAAGCTAGGGATGACATGGCAAATGATGGCATGGCATCGTCTAAATTGGAAATAAAAAAAAGGTCAAATTCTAAACTCACAAAATTAACAATCATAGAGGAAGAGAAGGGTAAGAAATCAGGAGAAATTTGTTGCTTTAAAAAAAAAAAAAAGAAAAAAGGAATCAGACCATTTCCTCCAAGTAGGGAGAGACCTAAGTTTATAATTTAATGGATCCATCCAATCCATGTATAGAGTAAAGTTTATAATCTAGTCTCTCTTTTTCTTGGCCAAATTATAAAAAAAAAAACCACCACCCACGCACCCCGAGAAGACATCACGTCTGATTTCCCTTCCGGTTCATTTATCCACGCCGCAACGATTTTAATCTAGTCTCACTTGAAATTAAACAAAAAAAAAAAAGAGAGTCTGATTTCCCTTCCGGTTCATTTATTTTTAGGCTGATGATCCTGCCCCTTTTGATGTATTTTTTCATATGGTATATATGTCATTTAGTTATGTGTATTGGCATTCTATGGTTGGGAGTCATGTTACTTAATTTTCCAAATACATATTCCCACTTTTTTGATATTTTCTTGCATTATTTTGCGCATGAAAACTCTAAAATAAAGGATCAAAAGCGTAGGAAAATTATACTTCCAATCCATGCAAAACGAAATTTTACAATATACCATATGATACAGATTAATCTTTTTGTAGAAATACAGAGACCAAAAGAAAACTCTTCCCTAGTTTTTCCAGCTCGATATGGGTTATATATCCCCATCTCAAGATTGAGGATATTTTTGAAAAATCTCAAGGTTTAAAATTACCCCCAAAAAAAAAATATCAAACATAGAGATTTTTTGGAAAAAGACTTGGAAGTCCAATCTTATGTAGACGATACTATGAACTTCTAAACAATTTAGCCGATACAAGTTGTTTGTGAATTTTTTTTTTTCAAAAAACAAATCTTATCAACGAAGAGTATTCAAATCACCTATGTGATACTCGAGAGTTTTATTAATGATAGCCTCGATTAACACATTTTAATATATACTTATGACCTAATTACAAATTCTATAATGATTTTAGATCTAATCTTACTCTGTACAATATACATGACTTTAGTAAAGCATTTCATAAAGACTTTTATTTTTTTCTAAATCTTACGACTTCCGTAATTTGAGTTCCATTCAATTAGACCGCCTCGAATTTTCGAAGTAGGTAAATTCCGAATTCATCTTTTCAAATAATTGAGAAATAGTTCTTCCTTTTTCTTAAAAAAACTTGGACCAAGAAGCCTTAATGAGCCGAGCCCGGTCCGACCGGCCCGGTCCAGGACGGGGGATTCCCAGTATTTAAAGGCGGCAAACGTTTTCCCCTCCCATTCGAACATTCATTCCTTCCCGCCACTTCATCTTCCTCTCTCTCTCTCTCTCTCTCTCTCTCTCTCTCTAGCTAGCGCGCTCGGATCGAACGTCAGGTACGCCACAATCCGTCCGCCTTTCCCTGTTCCTTGCTCCGATCGATTCGTGTTTTCAGCGATTGGAGCCGCCGTGATTCGATCGATACGGCGCCGGCGCTTCTTCCGTGCTAGAATGGCGTGTGTACTAGGCTTTTTTCGTCCCTTTTCTGTGCTGATTGAACGATTTGTTCTCGGTTTTAGTAATTTACAGTTGGATTCTATTAGCTGAATTGCGATTGCTCCGTGTTTACCGGGGGGGGGGGGGGGGTTCCCTGCTCGGTCGATGCTGTCGGAGTGAACGGAGGATTGATACGTTAGGCATGTTCTCGGTTTGTTAAGAATTGATATCTTGAGCATGACGCTTGCAAGGGAGTATGCGGAATGGTGAATTTTCGCCGTTCCTTGCTTGATAATATGCTGGCTTATGGTAAATCAGATTGCTAGGGTTTCTATAGTCCAGGTAAACCCGTTTAGAATTTGGCTAGAGAGACTGAGATGGCTGTCGGTTTTGGATTCTGTGAGTGTGTAAAGGCCTGCTCGGTCAAATTTAACTGGAAAAGGAGAACTTAAAGAGACCAAATCTGAAGCTTGGGTAAGTGAGATCAATTATTCTTATGTTGTTCATCTGGAGGATAGTTCTTAGATCTGGGTGGTGCGTAAGGCGCTAAAGCTTTGTATTTTTTATTTTTTATTTTTTTCGTGGGTCAGATAGCTTAGGGCCTGTTTGGTTCAACTTTTAGAAAATGACTTTGCATTTCCCCAAGTATCTTTAGAGGAATGGGCATTTGATGAAGGAAAAGTGTTTGGAAAACCCCATTTTGGTGTATTTTGCAAAGTAGTTTTGAGGTGAAAAGAAAAAGGAAAAAAAGAAAAGGAAAAAGGAGGAGGAGATGCTGAAGTAGAGGGGAACAATTGGGAGGCAGCTGGAGCTGGTGGTTGTGGTGGGGGAGGCGGCTGGTGGCAGTGGTGGTGGGGAGGTGGCAGGTTGTGTGACCCACGCACCGCCGTCGCCTGGGTTGTGGCGTTAGGCGACGCTTGGGTCACGTGACCCAGGTGATGGCGGTGCGTGGGGTCGATGCTTGAGGTCGCCTGAGGTCTTCTTGGCGACCAAATCTGGCCGGCTGAGCTCTGCCAGCTAAGCTTCACTGGTGGAGCAAACTTGAGGAAGATGATGAACCCTAATTTTTTAGGGTAAAAGGGGAAAACGCAATTATCAGTGAGGGCAATATTGGAAGAAAAAAAATCATTAAGCCCCTTACTTAGCATTTTGAAAATGCTGAAAGCCCAAAGTAGGTCTCCACTTGCTTTAGGCTTTCAGCATTTCAAAGGCAATCATTTGGCCAATGAGACCTCCAAATGCCAAACCAAACACCTAAAATTTTTCCCAAGGGATTTTGGGGGCTCAAAGCCCCTTAGTTGAGTTGTCATGTAAATATTGCTCTTCTGGTGAATTATCCCACAAAGATGTTCTTTTTACACAGTAACTTAACGAAATGTCTCTTAAATTATGGTCCAATTCAAACTTCATGCATCTTAATTTTATTGGTGAAAGATGAGGAAAGAGCGGGTTTCCTAATCCTGTAGGTTCCCTGGTGCAGTGGGTTTTCCATTCTTATGCCTTTTCCTGTGATGTAGGTTTCCTACTTAGGACTAGAATTGATTCATAAATATGAAGTCTTATGACTGTTTGCATGTGTTAGCTATCACATTTCTCAGAAAGACTGGAACCAAACAGTGAGATTTGGCATTTTTGACACCTAGGTTGAGTGAGATAGTGTTTGAGACTTGAGTGTACTGTTGTATTTGCTAGCGAAATGGCACTGTCACTTTCCATGGGGAATGGATGTAGTTTAATTGGTCGAACCATGTAAATGGCATTTGCATGTTTATTTGGGGTTTGTGTTTTGATCGCCTCTGTTGTTTCTGCAACAAATCACTAGATTTTCTCGTCAGTAATGATGACTCTGTCTAAATTTAGTAGAATCAAACTTTATTTTACTTTTCTATTTCTAGAAGCTTTAGGTTGGTCCCCAGTGCCCACCTTCACAACCCAATCCATGAAGCTTACACTCTTGATAAGTCAGTCCCGTATAATGGTTTTTCCATCTGTTTCTGTTTTTTCTTTAGTTGGAAAAGGTAAAATTTTTTTGATTAATTACAGTAAAAATGTTCCTGTTTTTTGATGATTCTTCCTAGGTTACTTGGGAATAAATAATGAACAGTTTATGGGCTATTTGAGCTCCATGTTTTTCATGTGTTAATGCTTGCTTTTGTTCTACCTCTGAGGGTGCGCCTGGTATTGCTATCAATTTGCCAAAACAGATATAAGTATGGGTAATCCAGATGTGCATCAGTATCCATGTTTCTTCTAATGAAGTATCATTATGTATTGCCAAGATGGTGGGGGAAAAATGAAAGAAGCAGTCTGGGACTTATATTTGTGCATAATGTTTGTATTTTTTATGATGATTTTCCTGATCTCTATGTACCTTGGTTTAAAGTTTTATTTTTTCTTCGTGAATGGAAGTGTCAGGTAATGCTATGAAAGTATAAGTGGAGCTGCAATGAGACCTGCAAAACACAGAAAGGTGAAGGCTGCTTCTAGTGGCATTGTGAAAAAAGTTTATAAGGGGAGAGATAAATCTGTAAAGAGAACTGAAGAGCCGCATCACGTTTTAAAAGGTATGAGTGAGATGTCTCCCCAGCTCTGCTGCGTTAGGGGTGACCTTTCATTGGCTTAATCCAAAAGCTAGTCTTTTATTAAGTTTTCACTCTACTTTGGAGAAGCTAGAATAATGAAGTTCAGTCTCCACGTGTCTATCTCTTGGGTCCATGCTTTTGTGCTAACCTCTTTACTTTTAGGAGAAGTCTAAAATACTAGAACTCTTTGTTAGCTTACGATGATACAGATGCTCTGCCTTCCAATAAAACCAAGATTTTCACTTTTTTTTTTCATTTTCCAGAACAAGGTACCTATCTCTTGGAAACAGAAAAAGAGTCGCCTGCAGTTAAGCATTCTCCAGTGCAAAGAGTTGATCCTTCGACAAAAATCAAGTTGCAGCTTTTCCCCATTGATGAAGTCACTTGCTTAGGATTGCAAAAGGTGACATAATCATCCTTGAATGCCAAGAAACATATCTTGATGTATATGCAGCAAAGTTTGATATTTATCTTTTGCACTTGTAGGATGGACACCATCCATATTTAGAGCTCACTTTAAAAGCTCGGAAAAAGATTGCCTCTGTTCTGAAGCACCTGCAAACTAAGTGGGGAAGTTCGACCATTGCAACTGGAGAACCTGTCCTTTATCCATATAGCAAACAGGAGGCAAAAAGTTTTCCTGACAGATGGACTTTGGATGATAAAGATGTAAGTGCAGGTGATGTCCATGCAGCTATTGGTAGCCCTGCCTTGTTCCGCCTAAGGTCTGATGCTCACTTAGCATTTTCATGTTAAGTTTTATATGGGACATGAAGTCATTCTGACTTATTTCTTGTCAAGGTATGGCTGGTTCTCCAATGCGGGAAGTAAAAGCCTTGGTAAATCTTCTGAGTTGGCCTCGGCAGAGTCCCTGGGCCCTGCGTCATTTCTCATCAAGTCTTCTCACCAACATGAAGGCATGCAGAAAGGTTGTGAGAGTAACATCAATAATAAGTGTGAAGAGGGGAGAAAGTTTGAGCAGGCAGATGGTGAAGCAACCAAAACAGTTGTTGGTGTGAAGAACCATGAAATCATGGTGGACAACATAGTGGATCATCCAGCAGATCAGATGGTATATCTACTGTCACTTTTTGTCTTTCTAATAGATTTGGTTTTATAAGGTTCTTAATGATTGGTTGGTATTTGGAGTCTGGACCCTTCTTTGGGTGCTTCATATGCATTCACACTTGCTTCCATGAAGCAAAGCAAGAATATTTAAAATAGGGTAGAAGAAAATAGGAAGTTATATACTAGGTGGTTGAAAATTTCTTCACATGGGCAATATATTGAAATGTCTTGTTTTCTATTGCCCTCAGCATCTATACTTCTTGTGGAAAACTTAGGTGCTAGCAAGATTCATTTTTCTATGCTGGTGTGGTTGTGACGGTATCAAAATGTACTTTTGACATTTTTTCCATTGTTGTAGTTTCCGAATGTGTAGACTTAATTATGTCTACTCTTACTGGGATTTGGTTCAGATAGTTTTCCTTCTAGTATAGATTTGGCTTCTAAAGGTTTCCTTCTTGATTTTGGCATCTTAGCCTCATTTGTTTAGGTTCAGGGTATAAGAATTTTGGCTTTGCCATTGTAGGTCCATAACCTGGAACATTTGGTTTCAATATGATATCGTCCATAATGATTACCTGGATTTGCTCCTGTACAATTGCTTTTATTATGAAGATAAATTTTTTTTTCAAGTATTATTGTTAATGTGTTCCATGCAAATGTTTTTGTCTTCTAACTATTTTCATCCTTTGAAAATATAATACTTTTCAGTGTAATGAAGGGGATCTTGGGCCATCATCAGAAATATGGACAGATAGTCTCACAAACATTAGCATTGGGGGTCTGCTTTCTGAGGCATCCTTGCAGGGGATGTTCAGCAGTTTTTTGTCAAAGACAAATGGGTGTGTTCCAACCTCTCATCCATCCCAATGTACCTCTGATTCATTTGATGCATTATTTACTACCCATGTTAAAAATTCTCAAAGTAAAAAGCAGTCATCAAATGAGCCATGTTCATCCATTTTGGATGCTGAAGATACATGCATGGCATTTCCTTTTAAGAAGTCCTCTATGAGCAAAGATTTATCGACTTCAAATGGAAGTAGCAATGCTGGCCTCTCCTCCCCTGAAATTGGAGCCAGGCTCAAAGCAGCTGAGGTTTGTCAACTTCTTATGCTCATTTTCTTGTCACATTATGTCCATGATCTTCTATGGGATTATATTTCAAGTGAAAAAGCCATCAGGATCAGGACATAAAAAGACATTTAATACCCAGTATTTTTTTAATTTACTCTTTGAGAAGTTCTTTGTGAATATTTGAACTCTAGATGTTCAGTTAGATTGCTTGACTTCCTAGCACACAGATCACTTTCTAGATATCAACAAACAGTAGAGAAATGAAGGGGGGGAAAACACGAACATGGGGAATCCTGTAGATAGTCTTCCGAGCCATCCATCGATTGCTGGGTGCTGATTCTATAGTTACATTTTTTTTACTTTTTTTTGTCTGATATTAAGAGGCCGATTAGCTTAACCCATGCTGAGCAATTGTTGCATTATTGGTGCGTTCTGTGAAAAGGACATTTGGAGCAGTGTTAATGTTGAATGATATACTAGTTGCCACTTCTAAACCAGCGTTATGTTGAATGATCTAGTGTCCTTGTGGTCCTCCCCTAATCATCTGTGCAAAGGGCTTTATAGTTGGAAAAGTTGGGGGTCATACTCTTCATAGTGTGCACAAAACACCAGGGACAGATAAAGTCGAGATCCTATCCTGATAGGATAGTCTTATGCTTACAGTGTTTCTGGTTTTTGTCATGTATTGAGCTCTCTTTTGTCTTTAGAGTCCAAATAATCATAATAAAGGCTTTGCTAAAAGAAGAATTTTGCTCTGCTTAGGAAATGCATGTTGTCAAGGCCTTTGGTTGTTGGCCAAGAAAAACAGACTATCTTGTGGTTGGCTTGATGTTTATAGCATGACTGTCACTTTTTCTATGCTTTGTAGGATGACATGCAGACCGAGATTGAACCTGATACTTTTGATGCTAGTGCTTTGCAAGAATCTAAAACTTCTCTCCAACTTTGTTCACGAGTTTATAACGATGAAAGCAGCCTTGGTCTAGCAGGAATCAAATGGGTATGTGATAGCTTGCATTGTAGCTATAGGGCTAAAGTCTAAAACTGGAACAACTGCTAATCTGCTAGATGCTATCGTTTGCTGCAGACCGACACTCTGGGACCATTTGATCTTGGACTGCCCTCAGGAAAGGTTATTAATGGGGATGGTATTAGCATTAATGGATTTGTTAGATAATATGCTGATGCATCATGCTTTGAGAAGTACAAGATTCAACGTAGGGATTGTACAGGCAGGCCCTCCTTGGAATCCGTGTGAGACAGACAACTGGATATTTGTTGTTTATATTTCACTAGTTTACTCACAACGATCTGTATTAGAAACAAACTCTGCTGACTTCATTCTCCTGCTCTACAAAAACCAGTGTTTCTTTCGCCTGGCATTCTGATACCTAGAAAGGATGTAGGATTTACTTAGTCAATTACTTGTCCAATACTCCAAATGTAGTGGAAACTATGCAAATAAACTTTTCATGCTTTTTATGTCGTCTTGTAGAACAATTATTACCATTAAATGATTTTCCATTGGTCTCATGATTGCTCCAATCTTATGTGTTTGTTACTACTATGCGTTTGAGATATTTTTCTCCTATTTCTTGCCACCTTTTCTCACTTCTGATTAGTTCTACCTGTTTCGTCAAATATTTGTGGGGATATTGATTTGTCTTCTGATATCACGAGTTCATCTTGTTTCATTGGGAGTTCGGATAATGGAAATGAGATCTTGTAATTATGGGGATCTATTGTCAGCTACAACAATTGGAGTTTAACTTCGGCTCAGTGTGTTTGAGCTTTGAAGTTTCTTTGGATGTGGATAAATGGTTAATAGATCTATCCCAACGTAGTCTATGAAGTATCTACACTCTTCAAGAGCTTTTGTGTTGTGTCGAATATTTTGATATGTGTTTGATACTCTTTGATACTTTTGGATACTCTCTGACATTCGGTTAACACATATCGGAAAATCTGAAACTTGATCAACTTTCCCGACATTTTTTGATACTCGAGTTAGAATTTTGACATACGAGTTTCTGTTGCATGATTTCGATATTAGAGTCAATTTTAAAAATTCAATAAATAAGATGTTAAAATATATATATGTGGGTGTGTGTGTGTGAAAAAATAAAACACAATAATAAAAATAATAAATGAAGAAAGAAGAAAAATCTAGTCTTTTTTTCTTTTTTGACTCCCACTTCCGTCGTATACAATTCACCCCTTAAGTTTTTTCTTTTTTTCATTTTCCAACATATCTAACATGCAAGTCCAAAATATGGATCACTTGTTTTTTCTTCAAATTTTATGAATTATTGAAATAGAGTTAAATTTGTCAAATTGAAACAATGAATGATATTAATAAATGACGGATTAATATTTTTAGTGTAAATTCATTTTAGGCTTTTTTTAATTTTTATTTATTTATGAATTTGATTCAAATTAATTTGATTGAAATAATCATAAAAATGATAATTTATTATGTATATATAAAAATATATATTTAATACACAACGTGTTATAACTTGTTGGAATTCTTTATTTTTTGAAAAATGATGTATCGGCGTGTCGTGTCATGTCGCGTATCGCATGTCAGTGTCGGTACTACTTAAAACATAGTTGCCATTGGAATGCTCAAGTTTAATGTTTGCATAAGGTAATCCGTATCATAGTCATAGGTGTTTTGTTTCATACCAATGTATGTGCTTGATACGTAATGGATCTTTTTTCTGGTAGATAATAACTACTCGAGTATAAGGCATAAATGCATTAGAAGTTGTAAGACTTTTAAAAATGGTGATTACGTCTCTTTGTTAGCTCTATCTATTTTCTGTGATGGAAAATTCTTCCTTGGCTTCTTTTAAATGTTTCTTTATGTGGCCATTAGCAGTTAATATGGCTTCTGAATATCCATCAAACCATTTAAAAGAAGCCATGGGATAAGTATGTTCGCCTTTTCATTGTATAGGAAATTAAAATCACTAACGAGTGATTGGATTATCATTTGATTCGTCATTATTTCACATGTATTTTAATCACTTCAACTCACAGCAGCAGAGGAACTAGTTTTACTAGTGCAAGTACCTGGATACTGACTTCGACGGCACCAGGATTTGTGCTGTTTCAGACACGACGCACTTATTTTACTCCATCTTTTTAGGACACGATAGATGTGGAAACCAAAGCAAGATGGGAAAAGGTATGCATAGTGGGCATTTGAGAAGTTTGACCTCAATAATCCGCGCAAGTAATGCCCTTATCCTGCCCTATAGAGGAGCTTGCATTTGAACTCATTTTCCAGTCTCTGATCTAAAATCTGGATTAGGTTCAAATGTTTCGAGTTTTCATGATCTTTCCTTTAAGAGGAGTGACTGTCTATGATAGAAAAAATAATAATGCATGTAGTTTTCTAACATGATTAACTTTTAGAATTGACGATCAGTTACTCACCCAACCTCAAGATGATATCCATCACTCCAAAGACACTCCACGAAAAGGAAATTGGTTAGAAATGATGCCACTTCTATGGTACTTGGGGAAGTTCAAATTAATGAATAGAGAGGCCAATCAAAAACTAGTCAAGTACAGCAGAAAACATTAGCTACTTCTTATGTGCGAGCGTGGCAAATAAGAAGATTCTTGAGAATGCGACACCTGTCGCTTGTAAGATCTAAATTTTCAGATCTCGCTCTTCTTCTCTCTCTCTTTCTCTTCCCACTACACGTCCTCTCTCTCTTTTGACTCTCCTGCACAATCTCTCTCTCTCTCTTTTTGGCATGGACAAACGGCCGACCACCTTAACCTCCGTGGCAACTGATAACTCTATAAAAATAGAGTTATTTTATTTATTTTAAGTAATAAATAATGCAATATCTATAAGAAAATATTTAAATTTCCATCTATTTGTCCAAATTTTTCTTGTTTACGCAACATAATGAGAAAATAAGAAAAAAATGGCAAAAAGAAGGAAAGGAAGGTTCTTTGATTCAGGAAGTCAAATAAGAAGCATTGGAAGATGGATACTAAACCGGGATTGCGATTTATTTTCTGATTTTTTGCCAAAAAATAAGCAATTGTCTTGTGTTAGGATTCTTGAATATATCTTATAAATAGAATAACATTGAGAGCTAGGAGATACTGTTACGTTTTTATTTTTTATATCATTTTTTTTTTTTATTGTTTTGGAGGTTTTTCTAGTATTTTGAAGAGAAGATAATTGATGACAAAATTCTTATTCTTTGATTCATGATGTTGGGTTTAATTTATATATTCGTTTCGTCTTCTATTATGTTTTAATTTTATTTTGTTAGAGCTACGATATAGCCTGATCATAATAATATGAATTTCATGTTTTATATTTTGTAAGTAATTTTATTCATGTGAGTTATATATTATTGCATTTAACACTTTTAAGTGATTGACTACTATTTAAATGATTTGAGGGAAAATTTTAAATAAGGACCCGAAGTTGACTAATTTTCTCAAATAAGGATTTGAAATGAACTTTGTGTCAGATAAAGACCTAAAGTGGACTCATTGTCTTAAATAAGAACCCGAAGTAGTTGAATCAATTTCAAATAAGAACCTAAGCTTGCTGGTCGTCCAAATATTTATCAAGCATGTGACATTGCCGATGACTAGAGTTTGGGCAATTTTGTCCAAAAAAAATATAGTGAAAATTAACAAATCCTAAAACAAAAACAAAAAAAAAACTCTAGGTTTTCTACGGTCTCTCCGTTCCTTGTACCCATCCTCTGCAAAGTCAAAAACCGAAGTTCTCCTCATTCCTTATACCCATCCTTCTGTAAAGTCAAAGACCCAAATTCTCCACTGGTTGAGGCACAAATTTAAAAACAAGAAGAAAACCAAATGCTTCTTTCTTTGTTTGCGGAGACCCAAATTCTCCGCCGGTCAAGCAAGGTGAGGAGCAACGAGAATCAAGTCGTGATGATGACTGGGTAGAGATTTAGTTGAGGAGCAGCAGGGGAGAAGAAAGAAGAAAACGTAAACATCTAAATGAATAACCTAAACTTAATTAATTTAGAATTTTTCCTTTTTTTTTCAAATCACAAATTTCTGACAAAATTGCCCCTATTTTAATTACTGGAAAATGTCTGGTAGCAAAATAAGGTTCTCAAAAGAGATTAACTTGATCACTTTTGGTCCTTATTTGACACAAAATTTACTTCGGGTCCTTATTTGAAACAATGAGTCAACTTCAGATCCTTATTTGACACAAAGTTCATTTTGGGTTCTTATTTGAAAAAATAGATTTACTCCGAGTCATTTTTTGGAATTTTCCCATGATTTGATGTGTATATTTAAGACTGAAAAGTGATAATTTGTAATTACTCCTTATGAGCGAATTAAATAAGGATAGAGATATATCATATTATTTGTGTAGCTTTTAGTGATAAAGTGATTTAAAAGATTCATTGTAAATTGAGAATGTTCACAAATTTTAATGCACTTATGTTTATTTAAATTTACATAAAGATATGGTAGATTGAGAAACTGAGTAGGTTTGTCATACCTTAAGATATAACAGTAAATAGATTATAAAATTCCATTATCATATGGCTAATATTGTTTTTGTATGTATAATAATCTAAAATTCATATTAAGTGGTTATGAGGAAATCTTAATTGATTTACTACATTTAGTTTCCAAGGTCTTTTTTTCAAGATTGTCAAGTTTTATTTATTCTCAATTTTATTTTGATCTATTGGATAAATTTTAGAATTAGTCAATTTTTAATATTTAATCGGTTTATTAATCATCAATTTCTATGAGACGATATCTTTTTTTATTATTATATTACTTGTTTGACACGTTCATCGCCTTTATAATTTACGAACAATGACCACCTCCTCTAGCGTGTCACGAGTGCTTGATCAATCTCAAGAGCTTCCCCACCGGCTAGGCTCTTGGTCGGTAGAAGCAAGCAATGCCGCTATGAGGCCCCCACTCTGGCCTCCGCTGCCCCGGCTGCCAACAGGGTGAGCGTCTCGAACGGCATGGGGTCCACACACACACACATGGAGCCAGGGGCACAGTGAGTTCGATCTGCACATCCCGTTGCTCCTGAAGTTCTCCCCTAGGTTTGCGGTCTCCGGCAACTTGGACGACGAGGTGGACAGCTCACACCCCTCCAAGAACCCTTGGTGAAGACGGAAGCGGCTGAAATGGGTCGGATAAAAAACTTACAGAAACTCACGCAAAAAAAAAAAAAAAAAACCGGCAATCCGAATCGAAACGGGAACTGGATCAAGTTTCAAATAGGAATAGAGAAATACTAAAAACGACTGTTTTTGTTCATCTCTTGTTGTTTGTTGGGTGATACTAGAGTTCTTTTTGGGGGAAAGGGAGCTGTACATACAGCTTCAACTATGGGTACTTTACTTAGTTGTTGGGAGGCAGTTTCATTCATTAATTGGTCGAATTCAATTCATTTCGATTTCCCATCATTTCTGTAGTGAAGAGAGAGAGAGAGAGAGAGTCGGGCGAGAGAGGTGCGCAGGGGGAGAGAGAAGAGAAAGGAGAGAGAGTGTGCAGGGAGGCTTAAGAGAGAGAAATCCAAAATTTTCTTGAAGAGAGAGTGCGCAGCGAGAAGAGAGAGAGAAGAGAAGAGAGATCTAACCATGTGGGTCGGACATGCAACATGTGTCGCATTCTCTAGGGTCTTCTTATTTGTCATGCTGATACACTAGACATATTCAATATTTTCTCTGAGTGAAAATCGAGGCCTATATATAGGTAACTAAGTGCTTGTTGCAGGTGCAGAAAAATAAGTCTGCAGCCTCTTCATGCATCAAATCTTGTAGAATCACTTTTCCTTATACTATTCCCTTAACTTGTCCCGATCATTCCACCGAGATTACCTTTTCAAAAGCTATATAGCTTGGCTTATTTATCCAAACTCCATAAATAATAAAACTGACGGTAATATAATAGAATTTCCATCGGTTGGTATTCGGCATTTGTCTCATCCACCTGCTACTAAATCACCCATCTTAAAAATCCAGCACCAAAACTATGACAACCAACTCTACCTCACATCGTTTTAACTTTCGATACAAATAATTATATCCACTGGAGCAGTGAAGTCTTAAGTCCAAGATTCATGGGGCATTGGAGAGAAAAAATATGCAACTCCAAAAGAAGGTGCAAGTGTTTCAATAGAGCAATAACAAAAAGATGCAGGGGGCTCCATTTGTCATCGAGCGAGCATTGTTGAAAAAGATTGGAGTGAAAATCGCAACAAGGGCATGGGAAACTTTACGATAAAAGTTTCAAGGCATAACAATGGTACGCAATATTAGACTTCAATCTCTTAGAAGGGGTTCGAAAATACTAAAACGAAAGATTATGAGATTGTTCAACAATATTATAGTAAATTAAAAGAACTGAAAATACTAAAACGAAAGATTATGAGATTGTCCAACAATATCATAGTAAATTAAAAGAACTAGTAAATCAAATGAGGACCTAGGAAGATATCACTGACCAATTGGTAGTGAAACAATCTTATTATATCTTTAGGTAAGTGACACCAATGTCTTTTCTGCTACCATTTAGTCAGTGAAACTATTTTCATAGATACTAGTTTGAATTAATAGTTCTTTTAATCTATTGCAATATTGCTAGATGGTTTTGTAAAATTTCCTTTTAGAATTTTCAAATTCCCTTCAAGAGATCGAAGTCTAACGATATGTATCATTGTTATGCCTTGGAATTCTTCTTGTAGTATATCCCATGCCCTTTTTTTTTCAGTGTTTGCTACAGTGATTTTCCAAAATATCATTTCAGAGAGTTCTTGCTAGATGACAAGGAGACCCTTGCATCCTTCGGATGTTGTTCCGACGGACCTTCTTTCGGAGTTGCATATTCTTTATGACGTCCATCTCGCACCATCAAGACTTTAGAAACACATGGTGAGTGTGAGGTAGAGTTGGGCATAGTTTTAACGTGGGAAAAGTACCAAAAAAGTTTTAAATCTATTATATTTGTACCAATTCAACTATAAACCTTTCAATTAGACCAATTTAGTTCTAAACATTTTTGCATTAGTTCCAATTCATTTCATCCCGCTAACTTAAGCCGAAAATTAATGATGTGAACATCGGTTGGCCGACATGGAGCGACTAGGGCTAACGTTGGCATTTTTAATAATATATTAATTATTTTTTTGAATTTATTTAATATTTTTAAACAACCTTTGAATTTTTTTTTCTTTCTCTCTCTTCCTTGTCTTTTTCTAATGGCCAACACTAGCCACCAGCCACAGCCATGGCCAACAAGGGCTAGCCTCAATAGCCACAGGTGAGGGTCGGGCTCGTTTGGCTAAGGGCAAGCGCCACTTGTTCAGACGCAACCAGGTGAGGCCTCCTTCGTCAGATTTGACGAGGTTAACCCTCGCTCACGTCGGAATAGCCTTGTTGTGCCTCACTTGAGCAAGGGTTGGCATTGTCGGGCCTCACCTAGTCAAGGGTGAGGCTCAGTGAGTCTCGCGCTAGCTTAGGTGAGGGTCGACAAACCGCACGAGTTGCCGCTTACGCACCCTAGCCATGGTGGACAACCCAACCTCGTTGCCGAAGCCTCAATCTTCGAACCCGATGGATTTGGCGGGCTCAGTGGCATCAATTCCCTAGATCCATCATTGAACACCAACCCACCCCCCCCAACCCAGCCTCAACCTCAATTGCTCGCCTGGTCATATGCCCTCGACCCAACGAGGTTGACCGTCGCCTGTCAACGTCACCAGAAAAGGAAAAGGAAGAGAAAGGGGAAGAAAAAAAAGAAAAAGAAATCAATAAATTCAAAAAAATTACTAAAATATTATTAAAAATGTCAACGCCTGACCTAAATTAGTTTGATAGACTGAATTGATACAAATGTGAAAATATTTTAAATTAAATTAAATTAATTAAAATATTAATGATTGAATTGACATAATAATTTAAGACTAAAATAGTATCAATATAATATATTTATGATTTTTTTAATACTTTTTTTGTTTTGGTGTCAAATATTTAAGCGGATGATTTTAATAGCAGGTGGACAAGACAAACACTCAATACCAAGCGAACGAGATTAATGGTATCATTGTTAATTTTTTTAAGGTATGATGATAATAGAAATGTCAATTTTTTTTGTATGATATTCACTTTATTGTAAAAAAAAAAAGAATTCGGATTATTTAAGTACTACTTTTTAAAAACAAACAATTATTTAATTGCTGATTTGGTTTTGGATCGTTGGAAATCCAATGTGTATATATTTTATTAATTTTTCCATTTGATAGGGCTTATTAGCATGTCTAATCAGCATATATACCATAAAATGACATTGTTTACATATTTTACCCCAAATATAAACCCAAAATTGAAACCCTAATTCAGTTTTCTTCCAAATTTGAAACCCTAATTTGGCTTTCTCCCAAATTCAAAACTCTAATTCATAGCACTAATTCTGATCCAGAATATTATAGTCACATCAAAGTATGTTTAGATTACTAGTTGATGATTAATCAGAATCGATTTTCACACAAACTTCAATCATAGCTCTCGGACCTAAGCTCATCAAAACAGAGCAAGAAGGCATTGGCCTCGAAGTTCAAACCAGAGAGCAAGGATCTTGGAAGTGTCTTTGCTGGCGAAGAAAGACCAAGAAAGATTGAGCGAGCTTGAAGCACTTCAAGCTTCCCAGTCGAAATAGAGAGCAATGCGGTGCGGCCTGTAAGGCCTTTTCTTCCTCCTCCAATCTCAAAGAACAGGTCTCTTCTTTGCCCATACTTCAGATTTCATTCTCCTGAGCTGTGGCAACGAGAATCGAAGCGTCACAAGGGCGAACCCCAGGTTGATTCTTTATAACAGTTTCATCAAGAGAGAGAGAGAGTGTGTTTTCTCTAAAAAAATTATGTCGTTTTTTTCGTCTTTTGCTATGGTGGACAAAAGAATTTCCACGTTGGACTTCATTTTTCTTTTTAAGAAGCCATATTGGAGAAAAAATTAATTTAAAAAGTCACGTTGAATTTTTTTGTCAGAATTTTATTGTCGAAGGCACTTGATCATTTTTCTTCTAATTTAGAATTTAAGTGAGTTGATGAAAACTTTCGATAACAAAATGAGCGTTGTACAAAAACTTTTTGACATTTAGGTGTCCTTATGGTTTTGTTTTTTTACATGGAGTTCACATATATGAGGCTAGTCATTTGGTCATGAAAAGGAGAACTCGGTGGAATCGTCGGAACAAGCTGAGAGAATACTATCGTGAATTGTTCAGTGACTGCCAGATTTGAAGGGGAAGAGGCTGCAGGCTTTCCCTTTCTCTGCACCTCCAACTAGCACAAGATGACCTAACATCTCTTCCACCCACTTTCCTAGAAGGCCATTGGCTCAGCTTCTTCTAGAGTTCTGTTGACGTCTACCTGTATTCTACATATTTCTATGGATACTACATCATTCTACATCATTCTAAAAAATTGGATCAATATAAACAGAAACAATTGGACTTTGATGAAGCAAAGGAGATGTCAGTGTGAACTGTCTCATTAAGAAAATCAGGCGAAAGTTACCGAAGTCGGTTGCACGGATATTTACTCATTCATATCTTTCATATTCATTTTGCAGTAACTAGAACTTGGAATTCAACGCTGCAAATCATATCCCATCTTCACTCAACTCGAACTATCTCAACCCCGTTACACTTACTGAGCAAAAAGAGAAGATTCAAAGTGATGGATATTTTCACTAGATACACAAGTCATGAGCCAGGAAATCGGATTCTCGGTTTAGTCTGTCTCAGCTATTCTCCAGCTTCTGATTCTTTACAACAGTTTCTTACCGAACTCCACCGTGCAGCAGGAAGAAGGAATAAAAGTAGAATCTGTTGCATTCTACATGCTGGAGAAATCATCGGAGAACTTGCTCTTGATCCACTTAAAACTGTTGCGCAGCGAGGACTTGAGCTTGCCCTCCATCGTGTACATGTTGTAGCTGGCCACCCTCCTCCTCCTCTTAAGCTCCGGGTTCCCGGAAATCTCCAACCCATTGGGCGCGTTGTTCGGGCCATTGAAGCTATACGATTTGGACCTCTCCTCGAACCCGAGCCTTATTTCTGAGTAAGATGCTGAGTAACCGTTAAACGACTTGCTTTTCTCCATGTTCAGAGAGGCCTAGTGGAGGAATGGCAGGCTCTATCATGTCTTATATACAGACAGAAATGTAGTGTACCATACAACCCGTGCATACCTAATTCAGTGCTGTTAGCTCTCTAATGCGGCATGCGTTGGCATCGACAGGACTTTATTGGGTTGTGCAACAGCAAGAGGAGGGACCGTCGGTGGTGATGGGATGAGATGTGCTTTCTGCTGATTATATATAAATGGGTTAAGTGGGAGACAGCGATGGATTCGGGGGGTCGAATGCATCGTCCTAGTCAACTGGAAAGTCAATCAAGCTAACCAAATCATGCACAATACTCCGAATGCAAATTGATCTGATGGATTCGTTTCTCAGTTAGAAAGCCAAATTGTGATGGAAAACGGTCGAATCACATGTGCATCCAAGAGAATTCTAGAAAGGCCGACATAGGAAACGTGGAAATGTGTTTGCAGAAAGCTCTTTTTTTTTTCCCTGAAACAAAAGGAAAGAAGGAATCATGTGGAGAGAAATGGGCAGAAGTGGCCAGAGCTGTTGTAGGATAGGAGTGGGCAAGTTCTGACTAGTGATTTTGACTGCTACAAGGGGATAAATTGTAGGCAAGGCCCACAAGGCCCAATCACATTCGGAATGCGCACCAAACAGTGCCATATTGATTAGTGGAGGGCAATTTCCACCTTCCCTGTCTTGTCTTATGTGGAGCAACACTAGGCTGCATATTGTGGCCCTGTCTGAGTAGACAAGGATGTCCCATGTGATGGGGGGAGGGGGGGAGGGGGAGGGGGGTAGAGAGAGAAAAAGGTAGGTTTAAATAGCATCTCATCAAAGTCAAATATTATTGCAGAGGGAGTTGAGAGGCAACTGTCTTCAATAAATGCAGCCATTCAATGTCATGATTCAGATAACCAGAAGCAAGGACTTACCTCGGAAAGAGATGAGATCCTTCCAGGATTCCAAGCAATGTGCATGATTTTCTACTCCCTTGCGTTTGGGCAAAACACTGGCTTTGAAAACAGCAATGCGGATTGCCTAGGTTGTATGGAAGGCGCCATAGACGCAGATGAGAATTTTCCAAAAATTCTTTCCATAATCCCCTATTGGCACCATATCTTCCAGCCGTTTCGTAGACGAAAACTCAATAGTAAATTATGTGTTTTACGGGTCCATAAATAAGCCCATAGATATTTATATATTGGTAAAAATACAGCCCCGTAAAAATATCAACATGGATTACCCAAATTTCAAATAGTTTAGGAGAAGCCTATAAATTTCGATCTGGCGTACACTAGAGATAAGATGAGGAGGAAGGCAGAGCGCCGTTTGAACATATTAATAGGGGACAGAGACTGTACACATTGCAAGACCTATCAAATGAGGACAAAAATCCTAAGAAGGGAAAAGGAGAACTAGCAACCAAATACAATTTAGCAACAAATTGTTGCCCGCCGTTAGAAAAGCAAAAGTTACACAACAGATGCCGATCGCTCCGCCAAGTCAATATGTGAACCGACTACACAATTGCTAGGGAGGTTTGACTAGGAATTACGTCACGAAAAAATCGGCACCATCCTCCACATCCTCAGTCCTTATGCTGCCACTTTGAGCCATGAGTATTCTGTACACTCTTTTAGAACACACCTCGCCTAATCTTCTGTCTTCGCCGAGTAATCCTTCAGTTGTCAAGTCCTTAAGGTGAAATTCCTTTTCATGTACCTGCGATCAGAGATGTAGAAGCATTTAAGCACAATATCAGTAAGCTTCATTGGTCAACAACCAAGTCAAAAACAAATCACATTCTCTATTAAAATAGCCAAAAGTGAAGAGCAGTAGAGACACGTAGGAGACTCATTATTCCTGGAGACCACGAGGAACGAAGTCTTTTAACTTTCCTACTACTCTCCACTAGACCACATTAAAGAGAATGCTAGCCACTTTTGCTCCTCAGCTTCTCCTTCAACACTTAGTAACATAAAAACAAATTAAAAGGCCTTCCTTCCTTTCATTCCTCATGTAAATTTAACTTTTAAAAAGAACTTCTGTCCTAGGAAGAAAATTATCCTGTGGCAAAAAAAGAACAAAGAAAAAAAAAGATTCAAAACTTATGTCATGTATTTCTGGTCTCTTTGGATAAAGTCTAGAGAAAAGGATTTCCAGAGTCAAATGAGACTAAAAAGAAGTCCTACATGAAGAAATGATGCATAAAAACAAATTGTAAGCATAATATGCAGGATGCAACATTCTGGAAAACATAGGAAGAAGTTCATGGTCAGTCCAATCTGAGCACTCCTTCCAATTCTTCAATGGAGTTATTTGTTTCTTTCTGGCAATTCAGTTCACATGGACAGGGTCATCTTCAAGAATCCTCTTGTCCACTACTTTCACTCCTGAGAAATTGTTCGCTAAGGTACATGTAAAACAACAAAAACTCCTGGAGCTAAGTGAAAAGAACGTGGGGAGATTTGTATCATGAAAGCTAGATAAGCATATCATAATCTTTCTAATAAAACCAATTGATAGAAATTTTAGTTATGAGACAGACTTGCAAAAGCTAGCAATCTCCGCAAGTATCCATACAATTGAAACTGCTAATTCTAGGTCATGCAACAGAAGAATCAGCAATACTGAAAAGATTAACCAGTGAAAGCAACCAACAGGAAATAAAACAAGCCACAGAAATGGTTGGACATGTTCAGCTACTAATATGAGGACGATTGCCAACAAGCAAAGAAATCAGCACCCCTTTTGGCTTCCTGCTGTATCAAGTTGGAGTCCCCGAAATCAACAGGCTTATAGCAATTGAAAAATGGACACAAATTACCAAGTTTTGACAAAGATGTGCCATTGCATGTAAGAATCACTGCCATTGAGTTTCAAACAACTGTTTGCTTTTGAACCCTGCAATGTGATCTCTTGCCAAGACTGATGGAGGGAGCATTATTGGTCACACGTAAAGAAGTTTGACCTTTTTCCCTCTACCATCTCTTTCTTACATCACAAATCCTTTTAATAAAACCAGCCTTACAAACCTCCAACAATTTCCCAATAATTCATATTTTTATTGGAAATTGCTAACGTTACAGTTGAGCATACTTGTCTATACACAGTGTTCTGCATATCTGACTTGGGCACCTCCAATGCTAAACCAATAAATATTATGCAATTCTTTAACCAAATAAGAGCTTTAAAGCTATAAAACACAAGCAGTAAAATGCTAGGTTAGCACATTGCCATAGTCGTAGTCATCCAACGTGATGCCCCACTGTCAAAATCAAGGACAGGTAAAAATTAACTGAGCAGATGCTTACAGTTTTGTCTGGATCCATGTAGACATTCAAAAGAGATCTCATGGTCGGGTACTTCTTCCATATAGCCACAGCAAATCGTGGCTGCACCTTTGGAACAGCCATCAACGCTTTCAACCTGGTGGTGAAACGCCCGACAAAAAATGACCAAATAAGGAGCCACACGAGTCGCTACATTTCCAATAAAGATAGAGCATGCAAAGGAGGAGTCTTCTCTCTTCTTTTTTTTTTCCTACGCAGTAGAGGAGTCTTCCTAAGTGTCTAAGATAACAGCAAGTTTAACATTACATTTTTCTCAACTTCTATTATTCTTTTCGGATTGGGCTGGGGGATTGGGGAGAGGCCTCAACTAGATCTTAATCATGGGGACCGTACCCCGGACAGAGCAAAATGCACTACTCTTTCCTCTGAATGGCTGAATCGTCATCAAGAAACAGAAAAAGAAAGAACTAATGCATATTTTCAGGCACTAAAAGAGGATCACAATTAAAATGGATTGCATAAGCCCAGTGTACAAAACAACATGAACAAGGAAAGGTGAAATTTGCTACTAGGGTTCCTAATCTTACAAGAGTTGCTAAATTTCATGAATAAGGTATTGCCTTTCTCATAGTAAGTCTGCGATCATAAATTGTATTTAATCTAAGAGAAAAATCACTGATCATAAAATTGTATTTGATCAAATAAAAAGGGATTATGTCCCTATCAAATTATCTTAATTAAGGATGATGACGAATTATTGAATATTTAGGATAAGAGCGAAGTGCAACTCATTTTCTATAATCACCAAGTTGGATCATACATCTAAGTCTAGTGTTTACTTTTGACTTCTAAAAAGCAAAAGGCATTTTTTTTGCTTTCGTGCAAAAAATTACAACATTATTCAAGCATTAAAATGTGAATCAAGCTGTTGACATTTGTATATTCCGAAAGTTTTGGATGCTTAAAATTGGAAAAAAAAAACAAAACAAAGTATACATGCCACAATATTTGTCACAAGTAAACAATAAAAGTCACTCCAAACGACCTTTAAACCTCTTTCCTTAAATCATTTTCACCTCTCTAGTGAAGGCCACATGAATGCCAGCAACCAAAATCGTCATTCTCAACTATGAGTTTTATAGTTTGGACTTGGGATGCAACAGTTTCAAAGGAAAGAGCATGTGTTTCTGTTATGACCACTCATTCTTGACTAGGGTCAACTGGAGACTTTAGTTGTTACTTAACTCAATTGCATCACAATTTGCAATATTGGTTGTCAAAGATGCAATAATGCTTTCACATATCATTCAAGTCAGTCATTCATTCTTGAACCACATTATGCTCACTACTAGCTGTCATATGGTAGTCGTAGTTTTACTACTAGCTACTGAGTAATTAAACCTGATTGATTGAACAGTGGTTGTAGATGTAACTAGAAGTTTTTCTAAGACATGGAAGTCCCCCTTAAGTAGATGAACCTAACATTCATGACATGCTCCCACTAACCCTATGGATTGAAAAAAATACGTATTAAAACCCAATCTTAGATGAATCTGAGAATTATTATCCTCAAGCTGTTCATGGAAACTATATAAAACATGATACAAGTCCAGGCTAAGGGAAAAAGGCATCTCTTACAACCCTTTCACATTGACATGCTATGCATAGTGCTCATCTTTGTTGCAACTATCTGTTGACAGAAGAAAGGGTAATCACCAGCAGTTATTTTTAATTAAGCTCCTGTCAAGAGAACCCTTAGGAATGATGGATCCATTGGCATTAACAGAAAGCCGTGTTAACTTCTTTCTGCATTTCAAGATACAGCAAAATGTCAGATTGAGGACATCAGCAAGTTAAATAGCTAAATTAATTTGCTGACATACATTCATAAACAAGAGCATATCGATAATCTGGAGCAATACTTCAATCACATAAAGAATGGCCTTTAAAAAAAATTAGCAACAACTATAACTCTACCTTGCTCCCATCCCTCTTCGATTTAAAAAGAGAAGAAGCAAAGAGTTACAAAGTTTAAGTCAATCCAGACACATCTAGGTAACTAACTTATTGTTGTGTAGAGTGCACAAATGTTTGTATTATTTTAAAGGAAAAAAAAAATGATAGTAAGTTGAAAAAGCAAGTTAATCAAAAGCGTAATTCAAATGCCCACCCCAACAAAAAACAATATTTTCCTGATGAATTCCAACCTATAAGGTGCATTTCTGGCATCACTATATAACTTTTGATGGGAAACGCTCAAATCTTACAATAAATAAATTGGTAAATTTGGCAAAGATACTAAACAACTATACAAATTGTTCAAAAAAGGATGAAAACTTCGTCGATTAAACAAATAATAAGTTCAATTCTAGTGCCCCCCATCCCCCCCTCCCTCCCCTCACCCCACCCCCCAACAAAATCAGAAAGAACAAAATATTATATAAATATATTAAATGTTAAATAGATCTAGGATAGCCAGGAGTAGAGAGAGTGTCCACAATGAAAGCCGTGTGCACAAGCGAATCTCAGGCGACCACTGCGGGATGATCACTACCAGCTGTGGCACCACTGCTCACCATCTTTGCTCAGAAGGAAACTTTCTTTCTTTTCTTTAGGGTTTTGCTTTATCTTTCATGTTGTCCAAACCAAGTGGGATAAAATTTGTCCCGCCCAAAAAGTATACCTAGGGGCCATATATGAACATATCCAGGTTTCTTAAATCCAAGTGCGCCACCAAACATTGGATATGATATTTTCATCCCAGATGGTCTCTCAAAGGCTACCTGAAATTAGCTTCCCAGCTCAAGAAGAGAGAGATACTTGGGTTCAAACTCGATCATTATATTCACTTTAAGTTCCTAGAATCGAGAATCATAATTTTATGCCTTGTGCAAGACAAAAGGAAGGCTGCCTATTCTATTCTTCATTAGGGTAGCCTTTTAATCCTCACCTGTATTGGCAGGAGGCTAGACTGCATGTTAGACCAACAATGTGCTCAGCTACTTCAGGTTCATCTATGCATTGCCTTGAGTGCACCCTAGCAAAATGCGTTGTCAGTCTGGCTAATGCCTGCAAGTCAAATTTTAAGTGTTATCTTAATATCCGAAAGATAATAAAAAAACTGCACAGGGACTTATCAAACAGAGGCAAGTGAACACAAGGTTCATAGTTGCGATATGTTAAAAAAGAAAATTAATCACCTCCTCAACTGGTGGTCGTTGCCAACCATTACTGGCTGGATTCTTGTACTGTTGCTGCTCCCTAAGATATGATGCAAAAACCTATGCATCAATTTACATAATATATAAGCGCTTATAAAGCCTAAATCCAGCAAGATCAAGACAGCAACTGCAGTTCATAATAATAATAATAAGTTCCAGCGATGATCATGAGACAAAACTAGTTACCCATGTTAATGACAGCAAAGGAGACCTTCTAGTCGCCCATGGTAATGACAACTAGAAAAAGAAAAAGGTATAACTAATAGTGACAGCTACAGATTGTCTAGATCAAATAAAATGCAATTCTATGTACAGTTTTGTACATCCATTCATTGAACAGGAACAGTAATTAAAGTAGATTTCTCTTTCTGATCAACTAGATTCAAATTGTTCCAGTTCTTACAGAGACACAGTGTCAACTGATATAGTGAACTTATACAGGCTCTCAGTTGAAATTTGCTACTAATCATCCGCTAGTATACCATATACCCTATTCATCTCTCCGAAACCTATCTTACACAACATCCAAAGATTCCAGAATCCAGGATACCTCTAACTAACAAGCATGTAGGGGTTACTCCATAGATATAACTGGGCCCAAGCGTGTAATTGCCAAATCAACTTGCATCTTCTTTATATAAAAGCCATAAAACTTCCATTTTGCAGGGGCTAATGCTAACTAGATATTGTGATTCAAATCTGACCAAAGAAAATAGCGATTTAAGGAAGTAGGGTCTCTTTGTCGCGGAAGCAATACTAGCGCCAGATAAAGAAGAACCTTTTCTCTTACAGTATTACATTTGAGAACATTATCATACAGAATCCTACCTTCTAAGAATGTTTAAACAGTACAAGTATTTACAATGTGCTAAATTAAGTGTCACCGCCAATGAGCGTAATGCTATGGCCTAGAAGGAAAAATGTTCTTGGGTGGGAAGTTTTCGAGTTTAAAGATATTAAAGCCTATCTGCCTTCAAAGGGAGACAAACTCTGTCTTTCTCCCTGGAGGATATACATAGTTTCGGTCTGTTGACGCATAAGAAAAGGTAGGCTACACTTTCAGAGAAGGTAGCCACCCAAACCAAACGACAAAAAAGGTAGCCTACGCAATTTTCTTATACCATTGTAGTTCTTCTGAGCATCTTGTGTCTTTTAAGTTATTACTCATAACTCTTGACCCATGCTGAAGTCACTTCACCACATGAGCATCTTTGATCAGCTAAGTTGTCTCAATTTCCAAATCATCTCAATAAATTCATTCATCTAATCTGTAATTGCGGCCACACCAACTTTCTTGAATATAATCATTTGCAATATTTGCCTTGGTATGCCTCCACATGCAAGAAGCATTTGAAAATTGGCTTCTCATTTTACATGTCCTGTTTTCCAAGAATTTCCTCATGCAAAGCATGCCTGGACAATATGACTCTAAGTTTAGTGGCATGAATAGCCCTGAAGGGTGTCCTTTAGTATTGGATTCATTGTCATTCTGGTCCATTTCAAATACAAAAACATTCTAGGAAAGTGCTCTTGATAATCCCATCATGGTATGCTGCTCCATCATCTTCATGGAATAGGAAAGATGTCATTTTTTCTTTATTGACTGGAAGTGGACTTGATATTAGCTCTTTGTACAATTTGTAAACCTAAAATATGGATTGATGTTCGATATCTCAATTTTATGACAATGCAAGAGAATTTACAGAACTAAGTGATAAAAGGGAAAGATCTGAAATAACACAGGTTAGCATGAACTGATGGAGACGTCTTACCTTTTGTTAATGTATGCCATCAACCTATTCGTGAGGTAGCACACTGTATGAGATGGATAAAGACTACGGATTCCATTTAAATGATCAACAAGGGACCCACTTGAAACGAGATTGCAGAATTCTTCTGCCTCATATACAAGTATTATGTATGAAATAACAGTTTCTTTGGGACAAAGCTGCATGATTTAGAAAGATCAATACCTTAGTATAGCATCTAAAGAAGCAGAAAAGAGTATGTAAAAAGATACATGCAAAACTACTGACAAACAAGGCAAAAGATAGCATGGAACAGAAAAGAAAAACAATTGAGAGTATTGCAAATAAACACCCAGTCTGCAGGTCCCCTGACACTCCTAAGTACCTAGGAAAAACTATCAGGATGACAGCTAACATCATCTTTGCAATACAGCTTGAACATTAGACAATTAGGAAATGATGATGGTGCAGATAATAATTCTCTATAATCTGCTTAATGCAGAAAGAGGACATTCCAACACCATTTTCATATATGTTCACATGAATCTATGGAGTCAAAATTCTTTTCAGTAATGTCATAGCAAAAGCACAAGTATTAAATGCATTAAGAAAATGGATAAATACATAACAATGAGAGATGTAGAACTGATTGACGAGTTAGTCAGACCAATATTACCTAGCCTGTCATTCATTACAGATGGTGCATAATACTGCTACCAGCACACGGTATGTACCAGAACCGATTGAAAAAATGTTGTATCGTGTTTTATAGGATTTAAAAATTTGTCCCAAATCGTAAAGCTCTTCTTTTTGCTTTTTCTTTTCTCCCTGTTGCATGGTAAGATCTTGTAAAATAGTGTTAGCAAAATAAACTCCTCCATTAAAGTTTTGGAATTGAGAATATATATTCTGTGGGTAAATAAAAACTAATGAAAAGATGTTGGTATAGTTTAAGATTAAGCCATGTGTTCTAACAAGTTGGGAATGCATTATTAAATGATCTTATTAGATACATGTAATAGTTTTAGTGATTTCAAAGAACGTTGATGACACCGAGTTTCTTATCCAGCAACTTTTAAGTCTACATCAGACACTAAATAGATAACTGAAATGGGAATGTTGAATAAAATAGAAGTGTTTAACAATACACTAGTTTGATAAAACTAAAAAATTGGCAACTAAGTTTTACGTGAGGACTACCTTAAGTGACAAGTTTAGAAATATAAAATTGTTTACTAATAGTTGATAATTGAATATCTAAAACTCTTAGTAATATAATAAATAAGGTTATAAATTCCATCTTACCTTTTCTTTTAGACAATTCCTCTTAATTACTTCTACTGACCAAATTAACCTCTTCCTTAATTACAACACTGTTTGTTTTGGGGAAAACAGACTACAGGGAAACATTTTCCTTATTTTACGGCATTTGAATCAGTTAGGAAAATGAGTCAACAGGAAATATATTCGTAATCAACAGAAAATCTATAATTCATTTCGCAAAAATGACTTAACCATTGAAAAATCAGAAATCATTTTCCCAAATACAACTTGACTTGACGTCCAATATAATAAGACCATCTTGGGTTCAGGTCCTCAGGGAGCCCTTGTCCCCTTGACTGGATCCTGGGACACCAGCTCCCGGACTCAGGACCTCAACTTGACATGGGTCCCTAGTGGCCTGCATACAAGACCCCAGTGCTGAACTCAACCCGGTTGTCAAGGCCCAAACACAAACACAAACGCAAGGACCCAATGCCCAAACCCAGCCCCCCTCCAGCCCAGACCTGGATCCCCATGACTAGGACTCGAAACCCAGCACACGAACCTAGAACCCTGGACTTTGGAGCACCCCCCCCCCCCCCCCAAGGACCTATGCATTTGCCACAAGTACCTCGGCCACTCAACCCCGAGATGACAAAGCCCAGACTCGAGACCCAGTGTGCAAACCTGGGTCCCCTGTGGCCTGGTCTTGGGTTCCTGTAGTCTAGACCCAGAACGTCAGAGCTCTGAACCAGGTTCTTGCCACCTACAACCAGGCCATTTGTTCATGATTCTCTCACTTCATAGCTAAATTCCTTCCTTCAGCTGCAGTAGTGACCTTAACTCTTCACTCTTAGAAGATACATTTCCAAGCTACCAATCATCAATCACAGATTCTCCCATTTCTCTCTTAACAATAGCAACTTTCTTGACATTTTTGGCTCTTCATCACTCACTCCATCATCTCCATCTTCTCGCTTGTCGTCACCTGCCCCATCTCTGCTTATTTGAACCTCACTCGTGTCCCTGCTGAGTTGAACCTCACCTGCCTACGTTGCGCACTCACTCACAGCCAACTGAGCACCACAAAGTGCAACCTCAATAGCTTTCATAGCTATGATTCTACATTTTTTCAATTACATCCTTAAGTTCTTTCTAAGTTTTAATAAAGTCACTTCATTCAATGCTCCTCCAATTTGAAGAGTCAAGGTAAAATTTTTGTTCTCATCTATTTTAAGATGAAGTGCAGATTTATATGTAGACATCAATGTTCTGAATTAGGATTTGGAAATTGATGTGCTAGTCAAGGACAACATGTTTGGCAAGCTCTTAGAAATTCATTTGAAAATGGAACTTTTGCTTTAAAATCTCATGATGTAATGGTTCATTTCTCAATGAGCAGTCAACTACAATTTTCCACTATGTGCCCGGGCCCAGGCTCCCATGGCCCGCTACCTTAACAGGTCCTTGACAGCCTATGCCCAAGCCACCAGTGCTAGACCTGGCCAATCCCACCTGCTTGAACCCGATACTCTGGCAACCGTGCACAGGTCCCTTGTGACCCGGACTTGGATTCCATAGCCACGACTTGAGATCTTGCCTCCTGGACCTAGTTTTCCGATCTCTGAACCCCTAACCTGGTGCTTGCCCTCAGGACGCCATTGCCAGTCCTCAAGCGCTGGCAGCCCTTAACCAGGTTTCGTTGCCAGCACAAGGTTCTCAGGACTGTGCTCTAATCTTTTCCTCAAATATGTAATTCATAATTTTCTGATAAATAAAATTAGAAACTGACCTTCATAGTATTATCATGTAAACATTCTTCAGAGGAAATTCAGGGAAAATAACTGATAAGTACGGCTTTCTTGGTTCAAAATGGATATTGCAGTTAAGTAAATAATTTACATAACATTTAACTTGGGAAGGGCAAAAACAAATAGGTTCCTTTTGTTAGGAAAAAATACCTAATAACAAAATGCAAACCGATACAGTAAATAATTGTATTGACCACCTCAATAAGGGAGAAGCTGGCAATGCACTGAAGACATCAAATTACATATATTGCCCAGGTAATTTACAATTAATTTCTTATTACCATTGCTCCCAAGTTTGCTCTTCCTCCTAGGCTGTATGGTCTCAAAGTAAGCGTAAGGGAGACAGGTTGATTGAAACACACCATATCATATAATCTCTACAGAAGACCGAATTAACACATTCACAGCTAAAGATAACATTGATAGGTGATGGAAACCAAGATAAATCATCAGCAGAGATTATATGTTAAAGGGAGTAACAGATGATAGCTAGTTCCAAATCAACATCATCGTACACCAACAAAATCCATGCCCTGTGAATATAATGATAACCTAAAATCCCTGAACAATACAGCATCCAGATCATTGACTTTAATAACTGCAATTGTTAGAACACAGTCAAAAGAATGTAGGGTAAACTCATTCTCCGTTTTTTGCTTGACGTTCTTCCTAACACTAACTAGAACACCTATCTTGTCAAAAGTTATAGTGCATATGATTAGGATTGTTCCGAGCACACTTCCTAAGGAAGTACCATTCTTATACATTTCATAATTTTCCCACCCATGGCAATGGATTTATGTGCTAATGAAATCACTCAAAGCAACAACTGTGCCCAATGTCTATGACATACATGATATTGGAAGAAGATTTATTACAATTCAACTTCCACTTGCATTACAATTGCTATCTCCACTGTTATTAGCCCAAGAGAGAAGGTGATTGTGCATCCTAATTTACTCCTTTGCATCTCCCATATTCAAAAACAGATAAACTCAATTGTCATTAGAGTTAACAAACCTTGGATTTTTCTATATTAAAAGAAGATTCATTAGTTTGCCGGTGGAAGTTAGCAACAGTGATGCACGTGTAAGAAGTGAACATTTCAATAAATTAGCTTTCAAAATTGTGCACCTTATTCACATTAGTTGAAATATGTATTAAAACATTCTGAATCCATAATTCCAGAATCCCATTACGTAATGAGCTAATTCAATTCTAGCACACCAAAATGAGGTCTATATATTAAGTATTTAAATTATGTTGATTGTATTACCACACTCAAAGGGTAAGGCTTTTAAAGCCATATAGTAATTTGAAGTTCATGCAAACTCAGGTTTAACAATGAAGAAGAAGTTATTAGGGATCATAAAATAAGGCATGCAAAATTCAAATAGAAAAATTGTAAGATATTGGACAGGGAAAATTTATACGCTTCAATCACTATTCACCTGTGATAAATGTTCTGGAGCCGTCATGGTCCACAAGATTGATCTTTCAATTGGATTCGCCTTTACGCGGAATGTAAGTCCTTTATCAGTAAACCTAGAAAGAAGATGTCCTGGAACCAAAATTTGTTTGATTAAAATAGTAAGGTTATGACTTTAACAACAAATTTGTAATGATTAAAGAAAATGAAATGATGATGTGGAAGCATTTTTATCACCTTACCTCCAATCGAACCCATTTCAACCACTTTTGCATCTATTTCTGCTACAATGGACTTCAATGCAAATTTCCCCTTCTCCCATTTTTGCTTCTCTTTGTGCAACTTCTTCAACTCAGCAGCTTCAGCCTTCATGATGGCTTGTTGCAATTTGGCTTCCTGCACAATTGATTGAGGTCGATTAATCACCTTAAAAACATAAAACTAGCAATAATCAACCATTTGCTGACCTCTTTCTTCCGTTTCTTCTCTTCTTCATCCTAATCTTCTCCTCATCAGTCTTCTTCTTTTTTGCTTTATTTGTATCATCCTTCTTCTGAGCATTCTGTTTTGCTTTGCTTTGACAATTTGACTTCCAATCCATCTGCTGAGCACTATCTTTCTCCTCAGCATATGATTTACTTCCAGTTGGGTGTTTTGGCTCATCGTCCACCTGCTCTATGCCAAAATTTTCTTTGTTGGGAGAATCATGTACCTAATTAAATATCAAAGGACAATCAAACGACAGCATTAAATCCTTAGGCTTTTTTTTTTTTTTTTTTGCACACATTTTACTGTAAACAAGAATTTGATGTCTTTCTTTTACAAATAAATTAAAATGACACCAATAATGTGATAGGAGAAACAACTGATGACTAGCAACTAAAACCAGCTATTACTCAAAATCATGAACCAGCACAGCCCATCTGTTATATCTCCCCATGAAATCCTTAAATAGGTGAAAAGTTAAAATCAATGTTTAGTGCATATCAGCACCAATAGTAAGTACTAAATTGTAAAAAGAAAAGGAAAACCAATTTGATACCATCTCACCACAAGTTACCTGGTAAGTGTACACATCACATGGCAATTGTGCTGGACACGCACCACCTTCAGATGTTTGAATTAGATCATCATTCCCTAATAATCATATTTCATTCATGTGCAATACATTTTAGCACCAAAAAGAAGTAACATTCCTAGTTTAATAATAATTTAACATCAAATGTGGCTCATAAGAAAGAACAAGAACATCCAATATGAAGATTGCTTACCATCAGAATCTGTGGAATCTACAAAATTTATGCCATGTCCAAAATCTTTTACTGCATGAGAATCAAAACTGGTCCCATTCGCCTTCCAAAGCCCACTTCGGAGAAAGCCATCAGACTCATTATCAGATTCCAGAAAAATGAGCCTGCTCATACCTAGATTATATATGCATGACACATTAAGAACATGAACAATGGCATCAGAACTGAACAAAGAAAATGCACCTATGATACATCTATTTGCCTTTCAGAACAAAGATATGTAGATATTATAAGATTTTGTGGGCCATTGTCAATTGTTCTAAAAGCTTAAGCTGTTAGATGAAGATGAGGTTTATTATTTAAATATTTTAATACTCCTCCTCATGCTTAGTTTGGCCTTTTGCCTAGTACTAAGTGTGGAAATTTAATTGAGGAGGCAAATGGGGCTCGGAAATATGTGAACTCAGGACCTCCAGCTTTGATATCATGTGAGATTTGCAACTATTCTAAAAACTTAAGCCTTTAGATGAAGATGTGGCTTATTATTTAAATATTCTAACAGATATCACAAAGAATTTATAGAAATAGGAATTAGCATTAGCCACTAATAATGCCTAGCCTAAGTCTAAACTTAGTGCGGGCTAGACAGGATAAACCTAAGGCCACAACATCATAAGCATTCGCATGCACACCCAATGCCAGCAGACATGCAATGAAGGATTATGTACTACTGAATTTGCAAATAATATAGAGTTCAGCTATTCTATGGTCCAAAAAGAATTAGAGCCAAAGATGTAGTTCTTACTGCAAAGCAAATTAGAATTCAAACACAATCTTTTGAAAGATCACAGAGAAAGATTTGTTCAGCTACTTGTGTAACAACAATCAAAGTATGATTGACAAGTCGAAGCAGAAATTTCTATCTAAGACCCAGAGTGCTAAAGCTGTTACATGAGAAATCTTCGATTATAAGCATCATAAGATGTAACTTTCAATGCTATCATTTCTCTGCATTTACTCTGATGATGACAATTTCTTTTGCAAGTTTGGTCAATTAGGTCCCCTGGTCAGTACAGCATATTGGTTTTTAATAGGATTTAGACCTAAAAGGTTGATTTTAGTATTAAAATGGGCCATCAAACGCAAATTTATGATCATTCATATGCCAACATTATCTGTGCGTAAGAACCCATAATTGTCACTTCAGTTCAGGTCACCTCGTGCAAAATAATGATATCTTAAATCTCTCCTGATCTAGCATTAGTGAATTTCAATAATTGTGATCAATCATCATAAATCAAAAAGATCACACCAACAAGAAGGTAAGGTAATATTCCTTCTTCATTATTTTTTAAGTACTTCATGACACTACAACAATGATGTTGTCAAACGTGGTAGCTTTATTAGATTAGAATCATTCCAATCGCTTTTCCCCAGGAGGTTTGATTAATGTTCGTCCCAAAATTTTTCCATCCACAGTAATAGATTGCTGGGCTAAGGAATTCATTCTAAGCAATGACAGTGCCAAATGTCCACAACATGCACGACTTTGGAAGAAGACTATTACAATTCAACTCTTCAACTTATGTGACCTATCTCCACTACTATAATATACTTCTCTTACTGATGCAAAATGTCATGCAAAATGTCACAGAGATGGTTTCTAAAGACATTTTGTCAATTTACATAGAAAGAAATTACGATGAAGAAAATTTAATCCCATGAGCATGATGCATAAGACCTTCGTCTATCTGGGGTTACTCTTCCTAATTGCAACAACTATAGGAGTAAAAGAGACAGTATCCCATAGGTAACCCCAGAGAGGTCTCATGCATCACACAAGAGATCCTAACTTTCTCCATTGCAATTCCCTTTATTCTAAGACAAATCAACAGAATGTCAATAGAATTAGCACAATTTACATTTACAATATCAAAAGAAGAAGATTTATTAGTATGCCAGTAGAGATTAGCAACAGTGACACAGGTATAAGAAGGCATTTTGCAATAAATCCATTGCAATATTGTGCACCTTATTCACATTAATGGCATCACTCGATGAACAATTTCATGAGCCAGAAAGTCCGCAACCAGGGACAAAGTAGCTTGGAGAGGATTTGCAGATCGCCATTACTAATAAACATCCTCGACATCAGTTCCAACCATGCTTTCAGTTCCAACCATGCTTACCATTATTTCATACAAAAAGATCCTTGTCATGATATTACTAGAACTTCAAACAAAGAGAAGGAACGAATATAATAGAACAAAATCCCGTTAGTATGGCTTTCATAAATCTAAATTTTGCTCCGAAAGCATTTCTATCTTCATGTTCAGTGGGAGTGCTGTGACTACTGACCAGCCTCACATCCACCATCCGTAGCAATGACAAATTTGATGAAACTCATTTTGTTGGTATGCAAAAGCATTATGAATAAGATTGACATTGCATTATTACTCAATACAGAAATTTCAACATAAGGAGAGCACTAAAGCCGTTGCATGAGCACTAAACATTTCTAATGTCGATGCAGAAACTTCCATCAAAGACCGAAAGTGCTAAAGCTGTCGCACGAGATCAAAACTCTTCAAAATACCAGCACCATCAAATAGAACCTCTAATACTATCTTTTTCCAGCATTCATTCTCACAACAACAATTTCTTTCTGAGGTTTACTCAAATGGATTCGCTTCTCTGTACTGGGGATTGGTCAAATTGACAGGATTAAGATCGAAAAGTTCTACATTTTACCAGTAAAATGGCACTATCAAACAAAAATTCAACTTGAAAGCACCAACAGATTACGTTATACGTCAACATCAGTTCGATTCCGCTTGCAGTAACGCACCCAAAAAAAAAAAAAAATGATCACTCCAAAGGATCACTGTTCATCTTCGGGATAACAAGGCGTCCAATCAAATTCAACACCGCAGCAACCCCGAACCCTACGGAAACAACAACCGGCGCAGCGATTTCAGCAAACGAAGGGACTCACCGGCGCGTTCCGGAGGAGCCTCGGGAGCCCTAGCCTGGTCGCCCGAGGAAGAACCCGCCCTCGCGGCGCACTTCACGACGGCGACGTCCGACATCGGAGTCTCGGCCACGAACGAGGGCGTGGAGGCGGAGGCGGAGACGGGGCCCGGCTTCCGCGGCGTCGGGTCGTCGTCGTCGTCCACGACCAGGACCGTCGGCTCCGGCCAGGCGCCGGCCCCGACGCGGCGGTACTTCCGGGAGGGGACCGGCGTGGGGGTGCAGAGCACGATGCGGTCGTCTTCCTCGTCGGAGAGGAGAATCGGGTCGGACATTTTCGGAGCGGGAGGTTTTCCGATCGGAGGCGAGGCGAGGCGATTGCAGAAGAGCTTGAAATCGAACAGCGATTTTTCGAGCGCCAAATTGCTGGGAGAGACGCCGCGGAAAGTTCGCAAATAATTTCTGCTTTTCGGGGATAAATTTGTAAATTAGAGCTTTTGCGAGTAGAGTTTTTTTTTCGGTCGATCCTATCCTATTTAGTGTAACTCTCGTTCTCAAACTTTTATCCCACTTTCTTGTAAAACGTGAAAATCAAAATTTACAATTGAAACTAAATTGTTCTAACCTCAATTTCTTGAAAAATGTAATCCTTCACATTATGAGAAGGAGGTTAAGCCCCGTTTCGTTCAGCTTTGGAGAATATCTTTGGAAAATACAAATGCCTTTAATCTATAGAAATCTAGCGAAATGCAAATGCTTTTTGGTAAACAAAATTGAAAAGATACAAGCTTCTCCCCCTAATGCAAGGGGAGGAGTTCGAATCCGGCATCGCAAGGTGACTTATCCGATGGCATATGTATGGTAGCTAGCACGTGTTGGCCTTAGGATTTACCCCTTGTTACCCCCGGGTCTTTCGGGTTGTCCGTGTTGGTACGATACGCGGGTTCCTAGGTCAAAAAAAATTGAAAAGATGCCTTGAGATGCAATTTGAGAAAAATGCCATTTGGTAAACACATTACATTTGAAAAGTCTTTTCATGTGCCAATTATTAAAATTTTGAAACTTTAATTTGTTTAAAATCAAAAACAAAAATCAATAACCTTAACTTTTATATATTATTTTCAAGTTGAGAATAATGTATAAGAGACATATTAATAAAATTTTAAATAAAAAAATCACATCAAACTCAATTAAAAATAGAGTAATTTCATTACAATAAACATGATAACAACATATGTTCAAAAGAAAGAAATAAGTAGTTAAATATTACAAACATTCTTAACTATTTATCAAATTCATAGCTACTTCATCACGTAAATATGTTATGTCAGGGAATGCATTATCATTTGAAGTACTTGTCCTCTCATTTACAACATCATGGTCGACTGAATATCCATACTCAAGATTCAAATCTACTGTTTCAAAATCCGTATCAGTTATGGTATTTTTTCTTATAAAATTGTGCAAAGCCATTGTAGTTATGACAATTTGCACTTACTTTTCATAAGAATAATTTGGCATAATAGTTAAAATCTTCCACTTCATTTTTAATACACCAAAGGCTCGTTCAATTTCTAAGCGAAGTGAGGAATGTGCACGATTAAACACTTCTCGATGACCTGTAAGTGTAGGACCTTGTCGAAATTCTGGCAAATAATATCTAACTTTTATATATGGCTCCAAAAAACACACGAGATTTGGATATCTAGCATCTACTAAATAATATTTTCCTACACAAATATATATATATAAACCATTAATTAACAAACTTGGAGGTGGATGGGGAAATTATGCATCACATCTTCCAATGACATCATAGAAGACATAAGTATCATAAGTTTGTCCCTCCCAACTGACACAAATGTAAATAAATTCCATATTAAAATTACATACAGTCAACACATTTTGCGTAGTCTTTCCTCTTCGACCAATAAAGCGAATTTGATCATACGCCGGTAACATTGCTTGAATATGTGTACCATCCATAACTCAAATGCAATCCTAAAACAAATAATGCAAAAATTACATGATTTAAATTTAGTTTTTCATTTTTATTGTATAATTATAACTTACCTTACCTTAAAATATGGATAAAATCGTCGATCAATTGGTTGGATCAAATCTTTTCATATATTGCATACTTTATTTAAAACTAAACTAAAATGCCTACTTATGGTTTCCCTAAAGCGTTGAAAGCATTCATGTGCTACCCTATTACTTATACCATGTCCCAACATATAAAAAAACATTCCAACCATTTCTTCAACGTTAGTATTCTTAGATCATTTAAAACTATAGCGTGCTACTAAGTCACGTGTTAAATTATTAAATACATCCACATGCATTCTAAACATATTATAGCATCTTATTGGATTAGTATCTTCGGCCATCAACTCTTTCATCCATGCATGACCTGTATATGATGATGTCATGGAAGGTTGTTTGCTAAGGTGCATTACTTGATAAGCAATTGAAACATTAGTAATTGAAAGCAAATCCACTAATTCATCTTTCTCTTGTTCACGATTTTCTTTTTATTGAGAATCATCCATAATTACCTAACGTAACAAAATATAGAGTTAGAATAAGAAAAATAATGAATAATATTGACAATCCATTGAGAAAAAAAAATAGTATCAATCAACATATATATGCAAAGTCAATCATATAAAGCGAACCCCAATTAAAAACAATTCTCACATTAAAAATATTACTATAAATTAGGTCCATACATAATTTAAACAGAGGTCACATATAAAAATAAAATAGCATATTCAAGAATTCAAATAAGAAGTTATGACAACATCTTAGTTATGATTAAGTTCTTCCATCTCAAACTTGAGATACTTCACCCTTAGGGCATCAGTACTTAAGCTCATAAAGACCTGCCTATTGTCCACCCTGTCCTTAAAATGTTTGATTGCAAAAAAGTACATCTTTTCATTTTGCACAATATATGGTATGGCATCCAACATAAATATGAGGTCATTGTAAGAACCGAATCCCTCATATGCTCGAGAGACAACAACATCGGCACTCTTACTTTCAACAGCAGAACAAAGCCTGTTAATTTGGTTTCCAAGCAATTGTGGGGGCTCAAATTATTGGCTTTCTTTCCTTGAGTTTGCCTTGTTGAAGTCTACGCTACTCTTTTACGAGCCTAAGTTTGAATTGGTTCATCAATATATTCACCCACATCACATTCCAAATTATCATCAGTAGATCCTACAACATCATCAATATTGGGTTGTGTGGCATCAATATTCTCATCAACACATAAACCTTGTGTAGGATTCCAAGTGACTCATCCAATAGCAACTGTATTCCTAAATATTCTATCTAGCGATACTTCAAGATCAGGAGGTATGCCTTTCGTCCTAAAAACCTTAACTTTAGGATTGACCTGTTATAAAAAGCGTTTGAGTAAGTTGTATATAATTGAAAATAAGAACTTAATTGAAAAATAAAAGAATAAATGATAAACACTTGGATTTTGCTCTTCCACCATTCATCACTCACATCGATGGTTTTTTTCCTTGGATCCTATCCTAATCCCGTTTTACTATAAACTAATGTCCTCCATCTTTTCCATTCTTTCTTAAGATTATCCCACTTACTCTTCATTTTAATTTTATTGTACTTTTTGCCCCTCAACTCCTCGAACTTATTAATTATGATAGTCCATCCATCTCTCATGTTGGTTGCCGGACGATTACCTTTATCAATTTGTTCAACACACAACTTACAAAATGTTTCAACGTCTTCGGCGGTCAAATATGCCTTTTCCTTTGTTGAACTCACCATCTTTCAACAATATGAGCATGAATAGATTTGAGAGATATATAATAAAGAAAAAATTCAGCAATTAAATTAAAGCCAAATCAATGTGAACTAGTAAAGAACAAATCGATGTTATATTGTATTAGGTATCGGCCCAAAAAACGAGAAAAAAAACCAACAACATATCAGTCTTGGGCTGTACAAGATACAAGGTGGTGGTTTTCCCACTATAGAGGCAGATGATCCACCAAAGAAAGGGAAAAAGTAACATTTCAATGTAGAAGATAAGATCAAGAAATAGCTTCACATCTCTTCACATTAGAAAAAAAATATTAACCAAGCCCTAACATTAGAAATTGAAATAGACAACATAGCCTCTAAACCAAACTTCTGAAACTTAGACTATAAGAATGAAGTCACCACTACCATAAAAGTAGGAAATAGAACTCGGGAGAGCGAAAGTGAGAGATTAGAAGGCAAATGTATATGTCTAGTAAAAGCAAAGAAACTTGAATTCAGAATGGGCTCAAAATAACCAATCAACCACCAAACTCCCATCAAACTCAGAAATTTGTACACTAAAAATGCAGTTAAACTGACTGGAAGACAATTCAGTTCAATAGGCAACCGTGAATTGAGAAAATCTGATTTGGACAAAAGAGCACGAGCACAAGCATGACAAGAGAGCTTGAGGGTAGTGAGCGTGAAGGAGTGACGTGAGGAAGAGAACTCAAACCCCTGCCAACCATGAGGAAACATTGCTTCAAGCATGAAAGGGGAGTCGTCAAGGTGTGATTCATTAAGCTGCGAAGGTGAATTTCATCTATCCCAATTTCATTTTCCACTCATACACACCAATATAAAACCCTTCCATCTACCATTTCCAGAAAACCCATACCAAACCCTTATCCCAGAAAACCAAATTCCTAATCTCTCAATTCCATCACACATCAAATAAGAATGATAGTTGAAAAATCCCATACCCATAATAAATAGGAGTTTCATGCCATAAAGGCAAGCTATAGGTTTTGCTCATAAAAAAGATCTACCTTCAACAGATTGAGCATAGTTCCAAATGAATTCACACAAAATATTATCAATAATTCAAGTAAAGGCAAAACTTTTCGACTCATTAGAACACAGTACAACATATCTCATCTTTGAGAAGACGGACATTTACAACATAATGTAGCACCCATAGTAACTCTAACAAAGTTGTACAAAGAAGGATTAGTGTAGTTCACCTCAGATTGGAATCATATAAATCCTTCATGTCTAGCTTGTGAGGCACTTCGTAACTTCTACTAGACAATCCTGGAACAAGCACATTCAAAAGCATCATTCATTAAGGTCAAAACATAACCTGAAACAAAGAATAACACGTTTCTCCTCACCCGAAATAGAATAACCACTCAAAATAATAAAACAGCAATAGAATCAGTCCTAAACTTAGCACAAAACGAATATGAATTCATCCAATGCATGCGTCTATAATGAACTAGCACATTGAGCACAAGGCATCAGTGTGGAGATTTAGATAATATCCGTACCGAACATCCATACACCCACAAAAAACACCGATTGAAAAATAGGATAGCCAAATTAAGTCGAGGCAACGGACAATCATTATACACAGAAGTGCAATAAGTGTGAAAGTGAGTGAAACTCGACAGTCGGCGATTGACCAAAACACAAAAGGTAAACCGAAGCCAACCTGAGGTCGCGGCATCGTAAGGCGACGGCACTGAGGAAATCTTACTTGGAGAGGTGAGTGCGAGAGTAGAACGGTGGGAGGCGATCTTCGAGGTTGGGATGGCTGATCCCGGATGAACACCGGAGAGCAGCTCGTGAAGGAGATGGTGAGGGACGATGGCAGAATCTTCAGTGGTGACCGCGAGTCGGACGAACGAGTGATGGAATCGAACTTCCGAGCTTACCCAACTGCACTACTATAGCGCGACGTGAGCGCGAGAGTAGAACGACAGGAGGCGATCTTCGAGGTTGAGATGGTTGATCTCGGATGGACATCGGATAGCAACTCGAGAAGGAGACAGTGAGGGACGATTGAGAGAGGCGTGAGAGTGCAAAGGAGAAGAGGCGTGAGAGTGCGGCATGAGAGTGCAGAGGAGAGGAGGCATGAGGCTATGAGAGGCTTTTAGGGTTTTCTTTAGAAAAGAGCAAAAACAGATTTTGGTTAATAAACGAGGGTAAAATTGGCAACTGACATATTTTAATTAAACAAATCCCCAGCATTTTGAAAATGTTAATCTCAAATGCAACTTGGACCCTCCATTCCCCTAAAGTCCTTTGAAGCCCCTTGGAGATGCAATTGCATCTTCCCAAAGTCCCCAAAATATTGAACCAAACATCACCCGCTTTTGCCCAAACCCCTTTAGAGGCCAAAAGCCCTTTCTAAATGCCGAACCAAACGGGGCCTAAGGTTGAGTCGATATTTAATAAATAAGGATAGAGGAGATGTTGAGACCAAATATATTTTGGAAAGGGAAGAAACGAATGAAACTATTAGCATTGTATGGTAGAGAAAAAAAATCTCATTTTCCAATTTAAAAAAGTTAATTAACTCATTAAGATTTCATTTGTTTCATAAAAAATCAGAGACATTTAGAAGATATTTTCTAAAAAGTCATTTTTCAGGAAAATGATAATATATATTTTTTATATTGACTGAAATTTGAAAATGAATTGAAATTCTTTTTCCCATCATTTGAAAGGAAGAAGTGCTTTTATCTTTTTTTTTTAAAGAGATGTGCACTATTCATGCAATATAAAGGCTATATATGTGATATCATCAAATATTAAGTTCAATTTTATTAAATAAAATTTTCATAACATAAATACTTTAATAGATTGTAAACAATTATTATATCTCTTATGCAAGCTCCAATGCTTAGACCTTGGACCCAACCTTGGGATACTTGGGCCCTAGGCATGGGGTTCTTGGACTCAGTCATGTGGAAGATAAGATTAGTCATCGAGGTCTTGGGGACTTGGGCATGATCAGTGAAGACACTGGTACTAGTGTTGAGATCTTAAGCTTGACCTCGAGGGACTTAGGCTTGTCTGCTGGGTCCTAAACTTAACGGTTGAGAAATTGGCTTAAGTGTTAAAGACAAGGCTTAGACCTCAAAGCCATGGGCTAAGTTACAAGGCGCCTAAGCCCTATAGCCAATCTCGATTGTAGGGTTGAGGTTTCTCAAGCCCAATCACTATGGACTCAAGCATGGGCGTTAATGACCCAAGCCTAGTCTCAATTGACCCAAGCTTAGGTACTAGTGACTTGGGTGCAAGAGCCAAGTGTTTGGACATGGTAGTAAGGGTATTATGCTTGGCTTCAAGAGGCTTGAGCCCAATCTTTATGTACTTAGGCTTGGCATCTAAGGAATTACATCAAGTTTGGATCAACTTGGGCCTAGGTGCCAGCGACTTAGGTGTGGTAGCTAGGTAGCTAGGCATAGCCATTAGGGATTCGGGCACAAGCATTAGGTCCTGGGCTTAGGCGTCGTTGACTTGGTCACAAAAGTTGAATAATCAAGCACAATCACTAGGGACTTGGGCATAAGCAACAAGGTACTAGCCTAGCCTTAAGGAATTGAGGCCTAACCTTTGTGAACTTGAGCTTAATCGTTGAGGAACCGAGCCCAGCCTCAATGAACTTGAACCTTGGTGTCAATGACTTGGGCATGAGAGTCTAGTACTCAACGATGATTCCTAAGCACGAGCACTGAGGTCCTGAGGCCTACCTTAAGAGACGTGGGTCTAGTCTTTATTGGTTTGAGTTTGGGCATTGGCAACTTGGGCCCATGAATTAGGTACCTCGGCACGGTTGTTAAGGACCCGAACATGGCGATAAGGTCTTGGCCGAAGCACCAACAACTTGGGCATAGGAGATGGATACTAGAGCATGGCTTTTGAGGACAAAGGCATGGTCTCTAGCAAATAGTTGCCAAGGATCTAGGCACATGCATCCAATTCCCAAGCCCAGCCTTGGTCAACCTTGGCTCGAATGTCGATAACTCGAGCATGACCATAGAGACTTGGGTACAGGCATCGAGATCTTGGGCTCATTTTCGAGGGACCAAGGCCGAGCCCAACCTTTGGGGACCCGAGCTCATCCAACAAGAACTGAACTTGACCTTAATGGACATACACCAAAGTGCCCATAACTTGGGCACGGAAGCCAAAATACTTTGGGTATGGCCATTGGGAACATGGGCACGAGGTCCTAAGCACAGGTACTAGGATCTCAAGCTTGGCTTCAATAGACTCGGACTCAGGTGTTGATGACTTGGGCGAGGGAGCTAGGTACTTGAGTTTGAGTCTCAAGGTCTTGGCCTTGAGGGATAAAGGGCCTAGCCTTTTCAATCTTGGGTCCGGGTGCTGAGGAACCAAGCCCAATATCAATGAACATAGACTTGGGCACCAATGACTTGGTCGCATGAGCTAGATAATTGAGCATGATCAATGAAACCCAAGTATTGGCATTGGTGTACCTAGCCTAGCCTCAACAAACTTGGACTGGAGGAGCTAGATAACTAAGCATAATCAACGAAACCCGAGTATTGGCATTGGTGTACCTAGACTAACCTCAAGAGACTTGGACTCGACCTCTATGGACCTAAGTTGGACCCCAATGACTCGGCCCCAACTATCGAGGACCCAAGAGACCTGGCCCTACTATTGAGGACCCCTTCATGGGCATTAGAGTTCCCATGCCTAAGCGCTAAGGTCTCTGGCCGAGGTTTAGTCATATTTGAAGAATGATTCTTTATTGTTAAAAGAGGAAATCATTTTCTTGAAGTTAAGTATAGAATTTCCATTAATTAATTTTCTCAAGTGATCCATGTTGAGAAAACTTCTTGATGAATTTTGAAGTTGACAAAATTATCCATGATTGTTTGATAAGTCTGATAAATGTCTTGAAGTATTTTTGTTTCAAGGAAATACTTTTGAAAGAAAAGCCTATAGCAATCTTGATCTTGTTTAGACTCATGTCAAGATTGCGAAATTTACTTTAAGGAAATAGATTTAGACTTTATATTGTAGATTAAGTTCTTCAAACTTAGAGAACTACTTATGTTCCCATTCAGACACAAGTTTAGAATGTATATAACGGCTAGTGATCTAGCTCAAATTTCACATTTAAAGAGACTTGATTAACTCAATAATAAAAATTATTTTGCAAACCAACATTATAAGGCAAAACACCTTAATTGATTAGCAAATCAATCTCGAGACAAGTTACTTTCTATAAATGGTGACCTCTACTTTTGGAAATCAAGAATCTAGTTATATGAGTGATTAGAATCAAATGAATATGCAAATTTTGCCACTTAACAACTACTCAATGTTCTTGATACATATTTGTCCAATGGATAAATTGGAAGATGATCCTCCAAAGATTGTCCAATGGTTTAATTGGAAGTAAAGGAGTATAAAAGGAAACCAAGAAGGAGAATGTACAAGTTAAAGTCTAGAATCAAGAATTCCAAAGTTTGAGAGAATTTCGATCTGGCATATTTGTCTTTCTTGGGCTACAATTTTGTGATCTTAGAGAAATATTGAAAGAGTGATTGAGTGAGATAGTGAGACCTATCAAAAACTGAGTATTTATTACTCACTATTGTAATTTCTTATTGATCATATAGTTGAATCCAATCAGTATGTTGTCAGTATCAAAGAGTGGATGTAGGCTTGATATAGGTTGAACTATTATAAAAATACATTTAGTTCAATTTTTCCAAAGAGTTTTTACCCTCCAAAATCCCTTAGGAAAATGTTGAGGTGTTGACAAGTATTTTGAAGTAGCCTTCGGCCAAATACTAGCCTTGGGAACGTTGAAGCCTAAAGCTACTCTCACCTAACATTCCGAAGTTAGTATTTGCAAAATATTAAACTAGGATTAAAATTATTTTTCTTTCAAAATTACCCTCACTAATTCTTTAGTTTTCTAATTTTGCACCTTTTGTAACTGTTCATCTTCTTTGCTAGATTCTTTAGTTTGGCTAGCGATTTGATGGCGAAAGGTCGATGAGGGTCATGAGACCTAGGTGGCGGTTGCTAAGGTTGCGCAACCTCAAGCAATCCTCCCCTAAGGTCGTGCAACCCTAGGCTAGTGATCGCCTAGTTGCATGACCTTAAGTATCCTTCACTTGGGATTGCGTAACCCTCACATGACCTAAGTGACGGTCGCCTAGGTCGGGCGTCCTTAGTTGATGGCCATTGACACCAGATCTGGCTCACTACAAAAAATGTAACCAAAGCTCCTTGTAACAGTTTTTAACCTAGCACAACTTGAACCTAAAATGGTTTTGCAAAGAATGTTTGCCAAACATAATATCCATTTGCCCAAAGGATTTTGACTTTTAGCATTTACTTTACATTCAAAGCTCATTCCCAAAATTGAACCAAACCCACCCTTACTGCAAATTCTCTTATCCCTAACCTCTTGCTACTTATTACTATAGTTTGGTGCACACTTGCTAAATTGCTTCTAAAATTTATTCATATTATTAACTTTGCACTCTAAGTTCAGACTTAAATCTCCACCTTTCCAATTTTGTCTTAAATTTGAATCACCTATTCACTTTCCTTTAGGAAATACTTGCTAGCTACAAGAATTCAAATGTCGAAAAATGAAAAAAAAAAATTTTCTGATGGAAAATTTTCCACAAAATAATGCCTAAAAAATATTATCTTGTCATAGCCATACATGTACTGAGACGCATTCTTCTATAAGCTTACAATAGGTAGGAATCGCTAAAACTTCTGGCCACCAAATTTGTAGTCATATGATTTGGCAGAATACTATCGCAGAACATACAATCGACCAAACTTTTTATCTCCAGAAACTAATTGGTAATTTCAGATGAGTTAAATACTATATCATTTTCCCGTTAATACATACTAATCGTTCTAGAGCAATTTCTAGTCACACCATATGGACACATAAAGATTTGAACATATAAAGTTTCTTTCTTTCCTTTATTTTTGGCAATTGTAAGGGTGGGGAGGGGTGGCGACCGGTGTGACTATCCTCTTGAATTGTCATGAAAGTTGCGCACTTGCTATACTCCCAGCACACCTAGACCGATAATGTTGGTCACCCTCTTTCCACTGTTGTGATTAGCAAATAACATTTACAATGATAAAGATTGTAAAATTTCGCATATTTTTCTTGTATGAAAAGTTCCTAACTTTGAGTACAATATAATAACTTTTGGTAGGTGAGTCATTCTTCACCTTTAAAATTTACTAACCGCTTAGAAAAGTTACTGTCTCACATGAAAAAATTACCAACCACATGAAATTATTATTTTGGCAAACAAGAATATATAGGGAATTAGTAGGAATTAAGACTGTCATTTCTCTTGTTACAAAAAATTTGAGTAGGGAAAACTTCGGTGAACATAACTCAACAGTCAATTATTTTTTTGAGGCGATCTTTTCTTTAATTCTCCATAGCTTTTTGGAAAAAATTACATTTCCTCATTGAAGCTTATAATGGTCTATAAAAATTACTGGCTGTTAGTAGATAGATACGTACGTTTAGGACATAAATTACAAATCGCAATGAAAAGTCTCCTCATATCAAGTTATTACACTACCCAACTTGTAAGACGAGAAAATAATTCAATAAAGTTTGATTCTCATAATGAATAGAGTAACGATAAAAGGCAAAATCTCTTTTGTCAGTTAACTCGAAGGCCCTCAGAGATCCAAGAAGAAACTCAGGGTGCGTGTAGACGCCAAAGCTAATATTCCAACGTCTGAAATCTGTCTCAAATGGCTGTAAACTGTACTTTCATTTTATGCGAGCAATTCAAGATCTAACATTATCTTGAATCTCTCTTCATCAATCATCGGGTTTCTTCATGAGAACATCAAAATAAAATAAAAAACTCTCTTCTAATTTAGTGGCTCCGTTATATTCTGAAATGACGCAATCATGAAATGACACGACCTTATTGCAAAAAGCTGTGATTACACGTCTATAAGTCATCGATTTTCACTCAATCTATCCCATATTTATCCATTGAATTACGAAAAGAACTATAAATACTAATGTTGGGTGGTTTTGGCCTCTATCACCCTAAAAGTTAGCTAAAATGATGAGACTTTCCCTCATATTTATAAACCGACCACCAACCATTTCCACAACCAATGTGGAATAATCTCAAGGCTTCACTTCACATTTATAAATCGACCACCAACTTTTTCTACAACCAACATAGGATAACCCCAACAATCTCCCCTCATACATCGGGTTGAGTTCGGATTTGCAACAATCCTCTCCAAGTGACTTTTGGGTCCAAAAGTGTTGATAACCTAAGTTTAATACTATTATTATGTGGTTTTGGTCCTCTCTTACCCTAATAGCTAGTTCAAATAATGAAACTTTCCCTCACACTTATAAATTGACTATCAATCCATTTCACAATCGATATGAGATAATCCCAACAACTAACTAGTTTTGCTATGTGGATTATGGAGGTTTGTTAGACATGACTAATAAATTTTTCTGCTATCAATAGTTTCAATTTCAACCCGTGTGATGTATATCAAATGAAATAACAACTATTTTTTCTTTGCCCATGATTTAGTGGCTCCATTATATTTTGGAAACGACTTATCCTTATTTCAAAAAGTAGTGATTACATGTCTCCAGGCCGTTGGTTTTCACTCAATCATCCCATACTTGTTCGTCGAATTATGAAAAAAACTACTACTAATAACTAGGGTTTGCTATGTCAATTTTATGTAAGTTTGTCCCACACGACTAATAAAAGAGTTTTGGCTTTCAAAGTTTCAAGTTCAAACCATGTGATGTATTTTAAATGAAATCAAAAGTGTTTTCTCATGATTTAGTGGCTCCATTGTATTCTGAATGACATGTATCGAAGCCATCGGTTTTTGCTCAATCAATCCCGTACTTGTTCATCAAATTCTCAAAAAAAAAACTTGAGTTTTGCTATGTCAAGATCATGTAAGTTTGCCCGACACGACTAATCAAAGGGTGTTCCATCAAGCATTCATTAGTTCAACTCACTAGTTCAAGATGCATTGCTATCCACAGTCCGATCAGCACGCTACATGATCCAACACCTTCACGTGATATTTGAGCCGCTAGCGTCTCAAAACACATCAAGTCGATGTAAGTACGAAGAATCAGAAGGACAGAAGAGAGGAGAGAAAACAAGACAAGACCAGCAATAATTGAGTTGCCCCCATCTTTTTGGGGCTCCCCCTCCTTTTTACGATGGAAAAGTCCATGTGAATCACCTGGCGAGAAGTGATCCGGGTGTCGTCTTGGCGCGAGCCAATCCCGCTCCCCGGCACGTGATGGGCTCGCTCTCCGACGGCGACTCGCGGCTAAATCGGGAGTTCAAACAAGTAAAAGGACCTTTCCAAAGTCATCTTGGAAAAAGGAACCTTCCCATGGTCATTTTGGCTAGTGGGGTTTGTTGATTCATGTCGGCAATGCTGGGCGGCCGTGGAGCCCATCGCTCCTAAAACAGGGCACAATCGCTTTTGGAACTAAGTCATGGCAAATCCTTCCTCCTTCACCATCACTTGACTCGACTCTCTTTTATCCTTTTTCCGAGCGTGAACTATGCATAACAGGTCCCAAACTTTGTACGGTGATACTTTTTTGAATCACTCTTTATGTAAAATGGTGACGTATATCAGAAATATCATAAAAATGATTTACCATATGATGCATTACAATGTAACTGAGCATTGAATTAAAATTTATATAGCAAGCATTGAATTCAAGCAATTAAAGAGGATTCCATCTCACTAAATTAGTTTGACATGTTAGTTTTAGTGTTTTTTTTTATACGATATATATTTTAGCAAATGAAAAGTCTCTCATGGGTACTTTATGTAGAAATTCCGCGGGCATCTCCTTTTCTTTTCCTTTTTCTTTAGAAGTTTCGCTTGTTACTTGCATAAGTCATGGGTCCAAAGTTATGACTTTTTTTTTTGACAATTCTCCCGTCTCTTAGCAGTATGTTCAAACAGATAGCCCATAGCCGAAGAGTTCACATCCAATGGCAATAGAGAACAAGAGCTTAATCTACATCAGGTTCCAATCTAAGGCTAAACCGGAAGGGATGATTTATCCAGAGAGGGGGTCGATCGCCTTCAAGGCAAGATCAAGCATCAACGACATGGTGATGTCGATCAATTTCTCGGTTTTGAGCCGGGTGCCTAAGCGATTTCTAAACCATATTTGCAAGGTTCAAACTCAACAATTTACAAAGTGAGGCACACTTAGTCAATGATACTCTCTCCATTAGCATCGCTATCTTAAGCTATAATCATCAACAAATCACGCGCTCACTACTCTGCATAGTCCGACGACAAGGTCAGGGCCACCTAGTAGACAATCATCGATGCTCCCCATGTGATTATGCTATGCGTATTGCCTTGTCCGAAAACGATTGTAGCCCCACCGTTGTCCCTTAGCCTAGATACGGTTAGTTGATAATTAATCAACCAAAGCATGGTTTCCGATCAAATCAAGTTGATCATAATTGTACACTCTTTTCCTAACCAACCATGTTGATGCATTGTTATTTTCCCGGAACTTCCATTAATTGCACAAGTAAGGACAACCACATCGTGTTCGAAGAGGGACATAGTCAATTATGAGGGATTGCAAATGTAGGGTCATGGATGCTCTGCTAAGCAAGATCCTGAACTTTGAGGCCCACAGATCTTCTACACTGCTCGAACTTGGTTGTGTGGTCTCTCTGTTTCGGTACAAGTCTACCCACCAACCAGGGCGAGACACGTTGGGTTGTTTGGATGAATGGCATTTATCCACAAGTTCGTGGTTAAATGTAGTCCAAACAGTCTAGAGCTGCCAAAAACCCTAGGTCCTATTTAGATCCACAGAGGTTTGTCTAATCAGCTCTCTCCATGAGATGGAGGAATGTCTCGTGGCTAAATCAAACACCATGTAATGGGATTAGGGTTGTTTTTAACTTAAGCTCATGTTGACGGTTAAAGATCCAAACCAGACAGATAATAGCATCTAGGGTTTATTTACTTGTGGTAAATGAGTTTGGCAGAAAGTTTGAATCTGAAGTGCATGGGAACTAAGTTCAAAGAAGGTACCCACAAAGGGATTGGTTTTTGATAGAATTCTCATCTTTATTGCAGCCTGACTTAGCTCGACATCTTAGACTTAGGGGAGACAAACGGTTTAACGCAAGGAAAAAGAAGAGAGGCAACGGAGGTTTTCTCCCAAAGCTGTTTCTTCTTGGAACACAGGAAACCACCTAGTTCTATATTCTGCAACGATGATCATTCGGCAATCCTCGACCTATGACTGTTATATACTATGTAACAACGGCTTCATTAGCTTAAAAATTTATCAGTTCCTTTTGACTAGAATTATTTACTTTATCAGGACTTGAAAATACTATTGGACTTTGAAGATAAGAGTAAAACGACTTTGGTCGATTTTCCCATCAATAAAAGAGAAATTCAAGATGGGGAAGAAGGCATACGTTAGTTTTTTCTTCTTTTTCAAGAATGTTCACACATGAAGGGGATTGCTATGAAGGAACAGACGGAGACACCCCTTCGAAAGAAGATAACAATAACATCAAATATGCCTACAGAGGCCCATACTCAGCATTATCATGCAAGACACATTAGGAGACATTGATGTTGACATTGTCATTTGCATACAAAAACCTAAGTCTCAGTCAACCTGAAAGAACCTGTCTATTGTCTACCCTTCTATTGCTCCTCTAATAAAGTCCATGTATATAAAGCAGTGAAAACCCAAAGAAGAAAGCTATGAACTGGTGATGATTCCTATGATATAGCTAGAAAAATCAAAAAGAGTCTAAAATGGCAAAACTTCCGTGCAAGCATCTCGTTCTCTTCATGTTCGTCTTGCTTTGTTTCATGTCCATTACGGCTACTGGTAATCTCTCTCTCTCTCTCTCTCTCTCTCTCTCTCTCTCTCTCTATTGTGGAAATGTTGAATTGAATCATTGAGTGCTTCTCTTTTGCTTGTTATGTAGCTCGAAATTTGCGGGAGAGTGTTGGTGGAGAAGGAACAAGTCACGTGGAAACGCTTGAGGTGAAAGAACGGCAACCACCCGACCCGAATGACCTGTTTTCTATGGATTATACTCCGGCACGAAAGAAGCCTCCCATACATAACTTATAAAATTATTGGAGAGGAATGAATGATTTCTGGTGCTGAATCATTCATTTCCACAACCTTCATCCAACCCATTTGAATGTAGATAGAAAGATGTTTCCATATTTTAGATATGATAGTAAGAGAAGAACCAAGAAAAAAGTTTGCAGCAATGAGAGTAGGAAAGTTACTTAGGGTTTGCACACTAAAATTTTGCAGAACTTTTATATAGAGATGGGGGCATATACTTGTAAGGTGTTTTCTCTTCCTTGTAGCCAGAAAGTAATGAATCATGTATGCTTTTCAATTCTTTTCTAGATCAAATCCGCAAATATGTATATCTAACTCACGTTAATGCACCATAAATACAATAGTTTCGCTAGAATATTACAGTAAAATCGGGCTGAATGACAAGCCAAGGTACTCCTTCCATATTTTGTCCCATGCCTTTTCTGCAGTCTTCACTCTAAGCATCCTTTCATCACTTTGTAGTTGTTCTGCCGAATTTCAAGTTAAATCCGAGACATCCAAGGCATATTTTCAGGAAATGTTCACAAAAGCTCACTAAATGAATGCAAAACCCTAATCAGAATGACAATCCTATTCTTCCATTTCATCTACATTGAAGTTCATGCCGGACCTTAAGTCATTCCAGTTAGAAAAAATGAACTGTGATTCAAAAATTAGAAAATATGTATCATTAATAGCTTCAAAACGAATCTCCATCACCATAGACGTGCTTTTCACACGCCAGAAAGTGTCAACTATGTAGCTGAAAGACATGCTCATAAGTCTAGATGACGCATCAATGATTTGGTTGTAAGAAAGGAGGAAGCATAAAAGGTATTGGAAACGCATAACAAAAGTTCGATACCTTCATCCGAGATGATAGTCAAGAAAGAGTTCAATTCCAAGCCCATCAACAAATCAAGTTGGACTCACTGTTACTTAAAAATTTCAAATAGCGAATTATGTGCCAACTAAAATGTATTAACTACTCTACACTACACCAATTCTCCGATGTGAGATTTTTCAAATACGATTCACACATACATTTCAATATTTTTCCACTCACATGTGTGTTTAGTATTAGGTCTACTTCCCCTTAACTCATGTATCATTTTGTATTAACACATCTTAATTTGAATCTCCAATAACAACCACGTTCATCCCTGATCTCTTTTGCCAGCTAAACCACAATGCCCCCTTCACACTTTATCTCTTTTGCTTCACATGTGAGTTCCATGCTAAATCTGCTCCTCATTAATTCAGGCTTCCTTCTACATTAATATGTCTCATCTTGAATCTCCAACAACACCCACCTTCATCTTTAGTCTCTTTCGCAAGCTACTCCACAACGCCCACCTTCACCTTTAATCTCTTTCACCATATTGAAACGTGAAGGCTTGCCTAGAAACCACTACAACACAACATCCACCTTCACGCCCAACCTCTTTTGCTAGATCGAACCATGAAGGCTTGCTTGGAAGCTGCATTGGTTAAAAAAATTTGTCCTTGAGATCTCACAAGAGGGGTATGGCAACTAGGCCTTAGCAACTATTTGAAAACATAGTTCTCCGTAAAGTCATAAAACCATGCAAGAGGCTAACGCTTGCCCACTATTGGAAGGCCAAGGAAGTTTGGTGACTTGATGACACCAATACACATTGGAAGTGGCTACCACTCAACTATCAGCTCTAATATTATTTGTTGGGAGCATGTAACAAAATTCCAGTACCTTCATCTAGGGAGATTCCAAGAGTATTTCAATTGAACTTGCTTTTACTCAAAAGTTTAAGATAATGAATTATGAGCCAACTAGAAAATATAAATTCATCCACACTACACCAATTCTCCGATGTGGAACTTTTCTAACATAATTCCCTCGTGTATCTCAACAATAGGCAAATGCATATTTGGTATTGAGGATTCTAGTCTTTGTTACTTAAAACTTGAGGGAGGCCATTAATAGAGAAGGAAGAAGTCAAGGTTTAAACATTTGTGGCAAAAGAAGGGGGATAATAGCTAGACAGATTACTCATACATCATATTATAATTTGAGTCATTAAAGCATATGTCGGTGGGATAAAAAAAGTTGCAACAAGTGGTTATATCTATCATTGATTCGATGGTTAAGAAGAGATGGAGCAATTAAAACTCTCATATCAACAATGGATTTGATCGCTTGTGTAAAATTGTCTTTATATGGTTGTGTATACTCCACTCAATTTTTATACTCTATTTGTTTCGCGGAAAATGAATAGTTGAGAAAATATTTTTAAAAAATGATTACTTGTATTGCTTACAAAGATAAATAAATGATAAATGTCTTCACCCTTCACAAAATGTTTAAACATAAATTTTTATCGATAATGAAATTTTTTTTATTGACTAATTATTTCAAGTGACAAGTGATCATTTTTAGAGAGAATATTTTCCAAATTATTTATTTTCTGTGAAATAAAAGGAGTCTTAAAAGGTGTTGGAGTTAAAAGTTATGAATTTGAGTCCTATTGCTCTTTTTTACACACACATATATGAATTCATACTTTTATGCCTCACATATCCATTATATTTCTTTCGTACTCATTTTTTAACTCACTTTGAACGAACTATGATCATCCTATCGATAGAGTATTGAAATAAAAATATATTTTGGGTCATCCTCGGTTAAATTTTAGAAATCAACTCTGCAGCATCCAATTTGAAGGGCATTACATTGTTATGGGCATGGTGCAGAGCTCTGCCTGTAGGGTTTCCTGGTTCTTTTCTTATTCACGAATTTAAATTTGACAGAAACAAACCAATAGAAATATATTCTTATTGAACATAACATGAGATGGTGGGGGCTTTGATAGTACTTGTCTGATGAGACCTCTATGTGACTTCCACTGTTTTTTTTTTTTTTTTTTTAATAGTATTACTTAAATATTTTTTCTAATTCTTTATTTGACGTGTCAGGGCAGATCAGTTCCATAGTTCCATGTTGAGTTTATTTTTTCCAATTTCAACTTTACTTCCATTTTTTATTTTGGGGTTTTTTCCCCTTATTAATCAACATGCAGTCAACATCTGCAAACGTAGAGCTTTAGGATCTTATGAGGGCCTCAAAATTTCGAAGAAATATTTACCTGCATTGTGTAGATACCTTATGCGATCCTCCAAATCAATCCCTAGGTGCCAAGTTTTACGGGAAAAATTCCATTGATAGTCATAAAATTTAATAAGTATTGCAATCTAATCATCAATATACGATTTCAATAATCTAATACATCGATAAAGCCATTTTAAACATGTTATGGACTGGGTAATTTGCTAGTCAAGACTCGAGAGTAATCCATATGTGAAATTATTTATGCATGATGCTTCAAGAATCGAACTTAAGTTGTATGACTAACTCATATACACAGCTTCATGCTTTGATCACTAAGCCAGCAGACATCAATTTCTATAGTTATATCATAGCACTTGACTCCTTGCGATTGGTCTGAGTAATCGGAAAAGTGCTGATATGATGTAAGAATTCAATAAGAAATCAATATATCCTTTCTCATCCTTTTCCTTTATGCTACAAAATTCTAGAATGAATTATAATTTCCAGTGTTTTACATGAAAATCAAAAATTGTTATTCCATAAGTCAGATATAATAGCAATAAATAATGTTGTAAAGGCAAATTCCGGCGCTATATAAACATTCTGAGGGTATCAAGTCATATATATTATTCATGTTATCAGTAATGCCTTGGTATAAATTATAGTGAAAAATCATAAAATTTGTATGATCTGTTTTCAGGGGGTTTATCCAAGTGGACAACGTGTGATTTCTTCATGGAGCGGGATACATTATGATGGCTTAATAAATCAAACTTGGGAAGAAACCAAATATATGTTACACATTCTTTTGCCAAGAGAGAGACGATTCATTTTCTTTTTATTATAAATCTGCTGATTGAAAAAAATAAGTAATTTAATTAAAATCGTGATAGAATAATAAGTTGTAAGTTTAAGATGAAACCCAAAAATTTCACAAATTTTCATTTTTACTGAGCTTTAACAAAATCGATATGCCATTAAATTGCACGAATTATTTTCTAATATTTTATATTTATAAAGTGGTTAGAAGTGAGAATAGTGAAATGATAGGATTGCCTTGAGAAAAAAATTTAATGGTTTTCTTAAATTGTTGCTTTTCACCTATCTAAATGATAAATGTAACAGAAAACCTCAAATTTAAACATCTATAGCAAATTTATTATAAATTAATTTTTTAACCATAAAAAATTAAAATTGATATATTTATAACAAATTTACCACTAAGTTTGGCAATTGCCATAACAATTGACAAATATAACATTTAAATTTTGACTCTCCGTTTATCACATATGTACTATTTAATGATTTTTAGGGCATTAATTCAATTTTACGAAAATCAATTTAGGAATTTTGATGGTCAGAAAATTAATTTGAAATGAATTTATCTCAAGTATACCAATTTGAATTTGAAGTTTTTCATCACATTAACCTAAACGATATCCTTATAGGCTTATACCACACTTTTGCTTTCTTTTCTTGGTCGAAACACTCCTGCTATTCTAAATAAAACAAAATGAATACATTTCCAACTAAGGTGAAAAACAAAAAAAAGCCTAAGGGGACTTGAGAACTAAATATTACAATTTCTTTGTCAATCTTGCCATAACTCAACTAAGCTTCCACTGAATCTCATAAGCTTCCACTGAATCTCATAAGCTCCCACTAATTCCTCGCGTCCGACTTGAACCGGCGACATTGGTACTCAAAAGTGACCCCGGCCCCCCAGCCTTCGACATCACTGCATCAACCGATAGACGAGGTCGCTGAATAATACAGATACAGAACAACTAACAATATGCATGTAATGACACCATAGAGATCAATGAAACCGAGGACATAGCAACAGCTTTGTAAATTCCCCCGTTCAGACACACATGAAGCAACAGACAGGTTATTGTTTACACTACTTATCTATAATGGACAATAAATGAGCATCCAAAAATGATGACATGCGTTTGGAATTTACAAGAAGAGATCTCAGACATCCAAGGAAGGATTGAAGCAGCACTAGCTCTCAAGCCCGGCGAAGGCGAAAGCTCTTAGGCGGCCACTGCGAATGTTCTTTGAGAAACAAGCCTTCAAATTGTCATCATTGATGAATGTCATTACCAAAAATAATCACTCTTAACAACATCTTTCCCAAGAAATTGTAACGGCACATCAACAGCCAATTCACCATTGTATGCACATCACAAGACTGAGCAAATCCAAATCCAAATCCAAAGCAAATCTAGTACAAGATGACAAGGTCTCAGACATCCAAGGAAGGATTATAGCAGCATTAGCTCTCAAGCCTGGCGAAGGCGAAAGCTCTTAGGCGGCCACTGCGAATGTTCTTTGAGAAACAAGCCTTCAAATTGTCATCATCGATGAACATCATCAACAATAAGAATCGCTATCAACAACAAATTTTTGGCGAAATCATAATGACATGTCGACAACCAATGTATAATTGTATGCACATCACAAGACTGAGCAAATCTTAATCCGAAGCAATAGCAATCTACGTTATGAAACATAGCAAGTACAAGATGGCAAGGTCTCAGACATCCAAGGAAGGAATATAGCAGCATCAGCTCTCAAGCCTGGCGAAGGCGAAAGCTCTTAGGCGGCCACTGCGAATGTTCTTTGAGAAACAAGCCTTCGAATTGTCATCATCGATGAACATCACCAACAAAAAGAATCGCTATCAACAACAATTTTTTGGCGAAATCATAATGACATGTCAACAACCAATGTATAATTGTATGCACATCACAAGACTGAACAAATCCTAACCTGAAGCAATAGCAATCTACGTGATGAAACATAGCAAGTACAAGATGGCAAGGTCTCAGACATCCAAGGAAGGAATATAGCAGCATCAACTCTCAAGCCTGGCGAAGGCGAAAGCTCTTAGGCGGCCACTGCGAATGTTCTTTGAGAAACAAGCCTTCGAATTGTCATCATCGATGAACATCACCAACAAAAGAAATCGCTATCAACAACAAATTTTCAGTGAAATCATAATGACATGTCAACAACCAATGTATAATTGTATGCACATCACAAGACTGAGCAAATCCTAATCCGAAGAATAGCAATCTACGTTATGAAACATAGCAAGTACAAGATGGCAAGGTCTCAGACATCCAAGGAAGGATTATAGCAGCATTAGCTCTCAAGCCTGGCGAAGGCGAAAGCTCTTAGGCGGCCACTGCGAATGTTTGCCGAGAAACAAGCCTTCGGATGTATCGTCACCACCCGAGAAAAGCCACATCGCATTCCAAGTTTTACATGAACGAGACCCTAATCCTCAAATCAAATCCACACAAACACACGAAAAACCAATGTCTAGGGACATGTTCATCCCTCAAAAACAATCAAGATCGATGCTTGAGGGGGCAGACGTGCCGGTCCCAAAACTATCAAGAAAACCCTCGATTGAAATCACACCAGACGCGCTCAAAACCCCAAATTCCCACCAAAACACACGCCGAAAGCACGGTATCCGACAAGCAAGCAAGCACAACGAAGATCAATTCATCAAGAACAGACAATAAGCAGGAGAACAAAACAACGGCCGCGCTCTGAAATTGCAGATTCTAGAGAGAGAGAGAGAGAGAGAGAAAACAGGGGAAGCTCGGTGAGCTGCTGAATGAGTCGGCGGAGCAGAGGATGGATGGGGCTATATGTAGAGGAGGAAGAGCTCGCTAGGGTTTTTGTCTTCCCTTTCTTGGAAGCGGGGGCTTGTGCTCTGAAATTAGAGGAGTGTCTAGGGGTTTCTTGGTTTGTTTTCTTGGGGGCCTTATTGGGCTGATTTTGCATTTGCTGCCGGCCCAAAAAAATATGGGCCCAATAGCCTTCAATGGTCCGGCCATGAGGGCCGACCCGATCGAGACCCGAACCGGACTTACCCGGCCGAACTGTAAACACCGTGAACTCGGATCACACTGACATAGGGATGGATGCAAGATGGGCTTAAGACGGCTGGTGCAAAACATTTTGTGTTTCTCCACTTGAACTTGTCTGTTTAGACAAGAAAATAGAAAGGAAATTAGGAGCTCTAATTTCAAGGTACTAGATTAGTGAACCGAGTTAAAAGAGCTAAAAATTAGTGTTTTGAATCAATGATTTCGAGTATATTTATCAATTCACAGGAATGTAAAAGTTAAGAATGAGTTATTTTATTCCTCAAGTAAAGTTTGATTCCCTTTTTTGACACTTGAAAAGTGGAGATGTGTTCTATACATAATCTATGAATTTTCTTATTGAGATTTGGCTGGATATATAATAAGGGATAACATTTTTAATGCAATTATAAAGAACTAAAAAAAAAAAAATTCCAATTTCAATATTCCCGGATATTGTCATTCCATGATAAATTATAATAATACATAAATTTGCTTTGCAATATTCTGTGGTTGTGTTCTTCAATCTGTGACTTTCCTAACCTCCTGTTGCCAAATCCTCACAAATGAAAGTCTCTCTGCTTCTATCATTCTCTTCAATTTTGTCAACATGTCTGTGCTAATCAAACTACAACAGCAAAATGGAACTAAATACAACTGCAATTAAGATAAAAGAAAGACAAGAAACATCCTAAGCAGAAGAACTGTAATGGCTAGAAACCGTCCATGGAGACAGAAAAAGCTCGGCTGCTCCACCACCTATCTGGCCCTCTTGCGACCTCAAATTCACGAGCGGTCGAGAAGACATGAAAAGAGCAGAGCTTGGAGCTTCTGCAAGCGCTGAACTCGATGACGACGACAACCACGATGATGGAGAAGAATAGGGCGAGAAAGATGACTGAAACTGCATCCGCAACAACGAGCTGGACCACGCCATCTGCTCCTACGGACTCATGGGTCGCCTCTGCGCTCGTTCTCGAAGAAGAAGAACATCACTGTGATACTAATTAAAGTTCTTTTCAAGCAACGGCTGCACAGGAGTCTGCCCTTCGCAGTTGCTAGCGTCGGAATTGCCGGGAGCTGGCGACTCGCAGGAAACAGCAAGGCGGGTCGCTGCAGGATCAGCCTCTGAGGCCGCAGGAGGCGGCAGCGGTGGGAGCCGGACGTTCTCAGGGAAGTTGAGCTTGGCCTTGTTGCGCCTGATCTGGAGGGCGGCTTCGTCGTAAGCCCGAGCCGCCGCCTCGGCCGTGTCGAACGTGCCTAGCCACACCCTCGAGGACTTTGCCGGGTCTCGTATCTCGGCTGCCCACTTCCCCCATGGCCTCTGCCTCACTCCTCTGTATTTTCTCCTTGGATTTGGGTCCAATCTCATCATGGTCGTTGCTGGGATCCTGTATTCGTATACGGGAGAAGCACGATGTGTTGGCTGATCTGCTTTTGCTGTCTGAACAGTTGCTGGGCCTGCACGAACTTCCCCAACCGAAAGAAGAAGATCGAGATTGGATGTGTCGCTTGGCATGGAACTACCGCTTTCGCTCGACAATTCCAGAATGTTATCCTAGAAACATCTGTCTTGCTGATCTTGCGTGGGATCTTTTATATCTGCAGCACTGTCGTACCGTTTTGAAGATTTGTATCTGAGTCTCCAGCTGCAAGGCAAAAAAAGTCAGAAAAGTCGGCTGGAGAAGGTCTTGAAGAAGTCAGAATTGGTGGGCTGATGGAAGGGAAAGTCCAGATCGGCTGCTCAAGAAAGTTGGTATTCCTGTATAATTAGACGTCAGGAACGATCGTGGAGAATGCGTGGGGGGCAGTATAACTTAAAAAACTCATTTTTTAACCTAAGATCACCCCAACCACTCTTTCAGAATGAAAGCTAGGGGACAGTTCACTAATTTTTTTGCATAGAGAGCTAGTGAAGTTGACAGATTATGTTCTGATCTAAAAATCATAGGGGAGCCAACTTGGGATCCCACTAACAAGCTTACCACCGGCACCTGAAGATGGTGGTGAGCCTGCCTGCGCAAGACTGCCGAGAACTTCCAAAACCTGAGATACCAAGAACTCGGACGATGAGGTCGAACCTCCCCTACCTCTCTTCCATCCAACGCCGACAAAAATCCAAAGAGTTGGACCGACAAAGCGACAACGCTGAACTGCAATAGCCTTCACTCAGATCGAACTATTGTTTTTGATCATCACCGGACAATACTCCTCTGGAATTGGTGCAGCATAGAGCAGAAACTATAATCACTGCGGAGGTTTTCCAGCAGAACTGCTACCGTTTGATCACAGGGAGAGTGTTTCCTTCCCAAACATGGGTACAGAGTACATTCTGCTAAGCAAACGTTCTTCTTTCAAAGATGGGTAACATCGGAATGGCGAAAGAATGCGTTGCAGGCATTACTTAATTCTTGTAGCTGAATAGCATTAGAGCACCATGTTTCCATCTCAGCACCACAATGGTTCTCCATGTTGGAATATAATACGCGAAAATGATAGGATCTTGCGATTTACGTCAATGCGAAATCACCAGAAAAATAAACGAGAGATAATAATAATACCAGAAATTTACGTGGTTCGGTTTGAGTATCGGTACTTACGTCCATGGAGAGAGCTAGTGGCAAATAATCCATTATAATCGGAGAATCAGAATTTACAATCACTCACACGCTCGAGTGTTTCTCACATTTAAATTTAACTCAAAATCTAGAGTGTTTATAAATAAACAATCCACTTGGATATAAACTCACGGTACAAAATTATCACGCGTTCAAGCTCAAAACAAAAAGTCGAAAACAAGAACTCCTTTTTTTAATTGCATGGTGGCTTCACTTGACGTTGTGCAGCAGCGGCTCCACATAGGGTTTCAGCAGCACTCACTGAAGGAAAGAAGACATGCGTAATCTATTTTATATGTGCGCCCAAAAGGTCAAAACTTTGACCTGGGGCACATGGGAGAGAGACGCTGAAGAGGCTTCTTTCGTAGAGTTTATATTGTGATTGCCCAAAAGTCAAAGTCTTGACTTTTGGAACCTATGAGGAAATCATCTTTCGCTTCTGCAGGTTTTCGTAAATAAAAGAAGAAACTTTGCTTCGCTTTTTTTTTTCTTTATTCTATTTTTTCTTCTTTTGTAAATCTTCAAGAGTCTAGCGAGGCTTTTCTATTACTTGGGAAATCTTTATCAACAAATTCGATTTAACAAATTGTTATCCGAATTTAAACTCGAAACATTAATTTATCAATTCTCCACTTTGGCTCAACATTTTGAAGTTAAGTTATAATGCTCATCATCCATGCTACTCTCCCAACACTCCGACGGATACTCACTCTCCACATACGCCAATAGAGCTCAAAGAGCTTGAGCTTCGCCAAAGGAACATACATAGTTATCATGTTTGCTGGGTTATCTGCTATAGCAATTTTTTTGACAATAACATTGCTCTTAGCTAAGACATTTCGGATGAAATGATACATGATGTTGATTTGCTTATGATAAACTGGATTATACGTCAAATATATCACACATTAGTTATCACAGTATATATCCACACTTTTATGTTCTAACCTAAAGTTCGAGAGCAAACTTCATAACCATATCGCCTCTTTCGCTATAAAAGTTAGTGCCATGTACTATGCCTTAGTCAAAGACAGGGCAATGTGATCCTATAACGATGATTTCCAATTAACTGCACCACCCGCTAGCGTAAATACATAACCTACTAAAGATTTGCGATCATTTAAGTCACCAGCGTGATCCGAATCCACAAAATCAATGGTTTCACTACCATTGTTGTCCTTTCGATATATTATATTCACGTTTGTTGTCCCTTTAAACACTTGAGGATCCACTTCATAGCTTCCCAATGATTTTTACTAAGACACTTCATATAACGACTAACCATGCTCATAGTTTGTGAAATATCAAGTCTAGTGCACACCATAACATACATAATACTACCAACGACACTAAAATAAGGAACACGGGACATATGCTCCTCCTCATCCTCAGTCTGTGGTGATAATTTATCTAAAAGTTTAAAGTACTTCGCTAAAGGTGTACTTATAGATTTTGCCGACTACATATTAAAACGTGCCACGTTCTTCTTAATATATTTCTTCTGAGATAGACGTAAAATTCCTGCAGTCATATCACGCAAAATCTCCATACCCAATATTTTCTTTACAGCACCTAAATATTTTATCTCAAATTCAGCATTTAACCACCTTTTTAGCACAATAATATCAAACATATTATTAGTTGCTATCAACATATCATCAACATATAAAAGTAGATAAATCAAAGAACCATTCTCCAATCTCCTAAAGTAAACACAGCTATCCATCTGACTTTTGGAATAGTCTTGACTAGTCATAAAAGCATCAAAACGTTTATACTACTGCCTAGGAGACTGTTTTAACCCATAAAAGATTTTTTCAATAAGCAAACATGATCTTCCTTACATGGAATAGCAAATCCCTTTGGTTGCTTCATGTAAATCCACTCCTCCAATTCACTGTGAAAAATGCAGTTTTCACATCTAACCGCTCTAACTTGAGATCCTGTGAAATAACTAAGGCAAGTAAAACACGAATAGAAGTATGTCTTACCACATGAGAGAACACATTATTGTAGTCAATGCCCTCACACTGTGTATATCTCTTCACCACAAGTCTCGCCTTATACCTTGTTGCCTTGACACTAGGAATGCACTCTTTTCATTTAAAGACTCATTTACTTCCAACAATTTTTTGGTTTTTGGGTACTTTGACCAGCTCCTATGTCTGATTTCGATGGATTGATTCCATCTCTTCACTCATAGCCCCTAGCCACTGCAACGACTCCAAATTAGCCATCACCTCAGAGCAAGACGAAGGCTCATCTATCTCCACCTTATCACCTACAGTCAATGCATAATATATATATTTTGTACCAAGGGAACCTCCATGCACTGCTTCACGGCGAAGTAAATTATGGAGAAGCAGGAGAGTCACCACCACCCTTTCGCCCGGGCAAGTCGTGGGTTCCTTTCCGACAAGGCAAACGATGCAAAGATTCGAACTCCAGACCTCTCCCGAAAGGAACTGAAACTCAACCACTACGCCGCCACCACGACTGGTATGCATAATAAATATTTGTATAACCATAACGTATCGATAATTTAATTTGTCTTCTTTGTCTATTTGCGGTTATAGTGTGCTGTGGCTTTACTAGTTGTTCACTATCATAAACTTTATAAACTACGGTCTCATCTGCAGTCTCAACTTTTGTTATTTTTGAGGTCTTTGGAGTCTTTATTTGAAACTCCACCACACTAATGACACCATGATATGTCTTCTTTGTTGGTTGTGTCACATAACTTCTTTATTGAAGCATTGCAGTCTCGTTGAAGATTACATCTCCACTAATTAGAAAACCATGTGATCTAGGATCGGTGCATCACAACCGGTAACCTTTCACCCCATGTGCATAACCCATAAATATGCACTTCTTCGCCCTTGGCTCAAGCTTACCATCACTTGCATGAGCATACGTAGAACATTCAAATATACGTAATTCAGAATAATCAACAGGTTTCCCCGACTATATTCCTTCATGAGTCTTCCACTCGATAGTAGATGATGGAGATCGATTAACCAAGTAACATGCCATATTCATTGTTTCGGCCCAAAATTCCTTGCCAAGTCCTACATGCGAAAGCATGCATCGAGCTCGCTCAAGCAAAGTTCTGTTCTTCCGTTCTACCACGCAATTCCGCTGTGGTGTTCCTAGGTATTATGCGATGTCTCACAATACATTATTTCTCGTAGAATTCAATAAAACCTTTACCACATAACTCCATGCCATTATCGGTTCTCAAGCACTTGATTTGTTTATCTGACTGCTTCTCAATCAATGTCTTAAATTTCTTGAACCGATCAAACACATCATATTTGTGCTTCAAAAAGTATACCCATACCTTCCTCGAATAGTTATTGATAAATGTCAACATATATCAAGTACCTCCTTTCGAAGGAAACGAGCCCTAGATGTATGAATGAATATATTCAATTGGTCGCTTGGTCGAATGAATAGTTGAAGTAAACTTAACTCGGTGTTGCTTCCCAAAGATATAATGCTCACATAAGTCCAACTTCCCTATCTTTGACCCTTTAATAACCCCCTTTCACTCAGCATTGTCATACTTGCCTCATTCATGTGTCCTAAACGCATATGCCATAATTGAGTCAAGTTAGAGTCTGACTCACCTAATGAAACTGCAGCGATTCCGGTCACGGTCTCTCCCAATAAATGATAGAGAGTATTCACTTTCTTCCCATTCATTACGGTCATGGCACCTCAAGAGATCTTTAGTTCTTCACCTTCAGCGGTGTACATACACCCGATATCATTAAGTGTCCCAAGAGAAATAAGGTTCTTATTGAGCTTCGGTACATACATCACATCTATCAATGTGCGCACCACCTCATCGTGCATTTGAATCCGAATTGTCCCTATCCCCACAGTCTTACAAACTGCATTATTTCCCAAAAGAACTTTACCACCATCTACAGTTTGGTAAGTAGTAAACTAGTTCTTATGATGCATCATATGATAAGAACACCCCGAATCCAGTACCCATTCGTCTCATGATGAAGTAGCAGTCACACATAAAACAGCTTCTGCACCACTATTGCTTCTCTCGGCAACATTTGCCACACTGCTTATGGCATTCTGCCTATCAGTTTTATTTCTCCGCTTTGGACAATCTCTCATGATGTGCCCCTCTTCATGACACTCAAAGCATTCACACGTCCCTTGAAATTTCTATAGTATGATTTCAATATGCTTTTACCTCTGCTGCTACATCGATGTTGTTTTCTACCATGAATCGTTAGTGCTTGCGCTAAACCCATCATCTCACAACTTTTTCTGCCACTTTTAGATAATAAGGCGGACTTAACCTCTTTTAAGGTAATTGTAGTACGCCCTTGCCTAAGAAGCACGGACACTCTCTAGGACCCTTCGTATCGTGTCCGATACTCCGACACGTTCCGACATGCAGTCAATGTGTGTCGGAAAAATCGACACGCGGTCAACTGCCTCTAACACGCTCTAACACGCGAGTTGGAAATTCCGACACATAACTCCAACACACACGGGGTTATTTTTATGAATTTCCAAAACTTCGGGGTCTAAATATAAATATATGAAAAAATAAAATAATAAAATAATAAAAGCTAAAAATTCAATCGCACGCACAAGTTCTAGACTCTTTCTTCACTCTTTAGTTGCATGTGCCTAAGCACTATGGTTCTCTTCTTTCGCCATGAGTGTCGCCGGTGTTGCTTTGTCGGCCGTGTGGCCCACACCACCAGTTGTGAGTTTGCCGACTCGCCATAGCCCCCTGCACCTTAGCCCCACCCATCACCACAATTGCCTCCGATACCGCCTTCGTCTCTCGCAAGCATCGACCCGTTGCCTCTGCCTCTCACAAGCGTTGCCACGTTTCTCTTCATCATCTTGCAATTTCATCTTTTTGCTCATCTTAGGTTAGCATCTTGGATTTCTTTATAATGCGATTTGGGATTTTTCAGCAAACCCTAAAGTTAGTTCGGGGAAAGGGGGATTAATGAGATGGTTTGTTAGATACAAGTTGAGTTCCAAAATTGAATGAAACAGGTGGAGCTCATTGTTGGCTACGCTTGTTGATGTCGAAAAATTGGAGCTCCGGTTCTTTCATAGTGAAATGTTCTACACTCTCGATCGTTGGGCTTTATGTTATCATGTATTTTGTCCAAAAAATTTGGACATTCCCATCCCGTTTTGCACCCTTGTCGTGCTACACTCGTTTGGATGACTCTGTGAATCACGATCGTGGAACTGAGGGTGCAATTATTGGCCTTTTGGAATAGATGGGCTTGGTTGTTGAAGTTCGATTGGTGCTATTGCGTTTTGGAGTCGAGTTCTTGTGATGGTGCATAGGGTTTTGCTATAGATGTTTTTGAGCCTGAATGAGTAAAGTTTGGCAATCTGTAGCCATCATAGGAAGGGAATTAACCTAGCCGGTATTGAAAGGTCCCATATCAAAGTTTCCATGAATGAAATTATCTAAAATTGTTATTACGGGGAACTTCGGCAAGTAGTTTAGAGCAACATCTTTTGGAGAGTTGTTGCCCTATTCTCTAGTACTAGTATACAAATAGAAAATCATATTTTATGTATGAGGAGTTAGGTTACAAAGCTTGTAAAATCTTTAGAATATCAGTTTTTGTCGGGATCTTAGTGGTTTTCAATATTGCATTTACACAAAATCAATTTGCTTTAATTTTTATGTATTGAGTGCTCTATTTTAAATAAGTCATCTATGAAGTAAGTGGCGTCGAAATTGAAAACTAGAAGGGCATATTGGTTTTGCTATGATTTCTCACTATTTTTATTTCCTTTCCACTTTTGTATTGTGAATACTCATAATGACTTTGGTTGTGTATGTGTGATGGTAGGGAATTGATGATTGAAATTTGGCTGCTGTTGTTCTTTGCCATTTGTTGCTGTATAATTGTTGTATTGTTGTTGTATTTCCACTTTGTCTACTGCTGCTTACTACTTCCTACAATGTGCTTTCGGTTGGTATCCAATCTTCCTTAGTTAACTTTAACTAAGAAACCTTATAACAATTGATAATAACATGTTTATTTATTTATTTGTAGAATGTCTTCAAATTCAAACATGACTAGTAGTACTTCAAGCACACAACCACCTACCTCTAGTAATGAAGTTGTAAAAAAATCATTATGGAGATATGTTACTAAGTTAGTTAATCATACTGATGATTAGGGAAAATTGTTTTGGAGATGCAACTTTTGTCAAAAAGATTTTAAGAGTTTATACACAAGAGTGAGGAGCCATTTGATAATGATAAGTGAAAAATGAATTGGAAAGTGCACAAAAGTAGAAAAAAAGATCTTTGGGAGATGAAAAGTTTAGAGGAAGAGGTATGATAGGGTTAGTAAGAACACCTAGAGAGGGTGAATAAGTATTAAAGAAATTTTTGCAAGACTTAACAACTTAATTCATCTTTTGAGAATAATAGACTGAAGATGTAAAAGACCGTAAACAGTTATATAAAAATACGAATTAAAGTAAAGAATTTAGGGAAAGAGAATTGAAACACAAAGTTTATAGTGGTTTTGTTTAGACCAAGCCTACGCCCACTCTCCTGTATTGACAACTCATTGGCTGGATTCCACTAAGAACCAAAGGAGATTTTACAATCTCACGTCCTTGATTCCATAGTGTAGAGACTCTACTACACTTCCTCAAGGTCTCACAAGTATTTAATCTCTCTTTTGAGTACAACTTAAGCTTAGCGATTGAATCAGCAAAAAACTATGAGCTTTAGACCTTAGAATTTTTCTTTCATGCAAACCCACAAATAAATTGAGCGTATTCCTTATATACTCCTCCATGCCATTATAACCGTTGGCACATTCCAAATGAGTTCTTCCAATCTACCCATTTGACATAATCAATTATGGAGATCTCGAGTTATTTAATGAATGTGATGATAGTCGACCAATCCCGCTTGCCCATATAATCAGGATCTAGGTTTCCATAAGTAGAACATTTCAACTATACTTTGCCAATCAATAGATCTAATTATCCAAATTGATTTCAATAAGAATAGATATGCTATCTCCAGCTGTGAGATTTTCTTTAACCGTACAATCAAAACCTTAAAGATATACTTGCATCTAGATAAGTCTTCTTCATTGGATAAATCTTTTTTTCGTCGGTCTAGAAGCTATCAATAAGGGTAGACTTTAAATCTTGAATCTAGAGGTCTTTAGACTTTGACAATAGAGTCTGCAAGTCTTCATACTAGACTGATGGAAACGTTTTGTCAATTTCAAAACAAATAAGGAAATTTTCTCCAACAATCTCTCCATTTTTTATGGTGACAAAACTTTCTTGCAGATTTGAACACTTTTGTCTTGCAAAACAACTCTTAAACTAAACAAAGTATCTTCATAAATGATGAGTAGATTATGATATGGATAGCAACGATTTTGCAACCACAAAAAACATGTTAATCCTATAACAAAACAACTATCATTTCCATAATCATTATCATGGCCTAAGTTACTGCAAGCATCAAAAGATCAACTCAAATAGTCCAAACCACAACCAAATAAAAGATAAGTCCAAAAATCCAAAAATCCAAACCAAAAGTCAAATCTACATCAAACTTCTCCTCCTTTTTGTCAATAGCAAAAAGTGGAGAACAAATGAAAAGAGTTGTTTGAAAATAGAGAGAATCAAAGTTGTTTGGGAAGGCGAACAAGCTGGAATTCTCCCATTGAATTCACGGTCTTCTCAAGCTTCCCAATGGTCTCCTTCAATTGCTGGAAATCTTCACCCTTCACATGATCTTGCACTTGAGTCTTCAGGGCATTTAACTGATCTTGCAAAGACACTGAAGTGGTCATGAAAGTGTTCTTGAGATCCTGCATCTCATACCTTATAGCATATTGTTGTTTCTTTACATCCAATAGAATCTCTAGCAGTCTCGAAAAATCTGCTGTTTGTGCTATTGCAGCACTAGGTCGAGCTGAGTTGATTCCATGAGTTTTGAGAATGGAGGGATCTTCAGCAAATTGTCCACCATGACTATGAGTGGATGCTTCTAGATAATGAGAGGCATACACATCCTCTAGATCTGCTGCAAAATGACTCACATCACTAGTAAAGATAAGTGAAGAAATACCTTGTTGGTCAACAGCTCCCCCTGTTTGGTTGCTTTCATGTGAAGTAGGAAAGATTTCTTTTTGTTCAACTTCAATTTCGGAGTGATGCACATCAGCAATTCCAGTTCCTACCATATCAGATTAACTAGACAAGAAGATAGCCAAGGTTGGCACAAAATAGTCTTCTTGACCTTGGTCTCTCTCTTCTTTTCTATCTTCTTCTTCCTCTTCTCTTGGTTCTTCCTCCATCCTCCTCCATTCTTCATCTTCCTTCTCTATCTCTTCTCTCTCTTTTTCTCCTTCGTTTGGCTCTTCTCTTATCTCTTGAAAGCTAACAAAACTCTTCAAGTTTCTTAAGATTGAAAAAGTCATTTCATCCTCATCCTCTTCATCCCGCAAGATGAGAGTTCTCTTCCTCTTTATTGGAGCATCCATGGGCTTATTGCCTTTCCTTTTGGCTGCAACAGAGTCTTGTTTTGCTTTGATGGGAGACTTATCCTCCATGCGCTCTAACACCTTATTAAGTTCTTTCAAACGCATCTTTGTGATCATTTTAAATCCAATCACCATTGGAGAAATGTTTGTCAAACATAATGGTGCAAGGATGTAAATTTTAAAATGTCTAAAAAGACACTTGATAAGAGCAGAATAAGGGAGTTGTCCCTTATCTTTCACCACTATCCTGTACATGCGAAACATGATAATGTGAGGCAGATAAAATTTGTAACTAATATTGATGGCATGCAACAATTTTGCTTTAAACCGAGACACATTAGTCTTGGATGTTGACTTTGGACGGATGTAGTTGATCACGATTTTGTGCAGCAAGATGTTGGAGGCATTCATCCTAGAGTAAGATATCTTCCCTTCAGCATCCCTGTCTTTCACCAATAACAGAGTAGCGTGAGCAACAAATACACTAATTGGTTTGGAAACATGCTCTTTTTACTCCAATTAGGTCAACTAAAGTGTCCATATTCACCAAAAACTCCTTATCCCTCATTGTGAAAAAGAAACTGTTTACATCCAAGAAAGATAAGTTCAATAAAAGTAAGCTGTGAGCTCTAAATAACCATCAGTAGATTTGGAACAAAAGCGCTCCAATTGTAGACGAGCAAACTTCTCTCACAAATTTACTTTTACCGAATCAAGAAAATCAAAATTTACACTCCTAGGGTTCATAACCCCTCTCTTCATTAGATTCAAATAAATCCTCTTGTGATTCTTCAATCTAAATAGACTTGATCCATCACCAACAACATTTGTAGTAACTCCTATTCTAGGCTGAAAATGGGTAAACATACGGTCGTTGTCATCCTATCCTTGTGGTTGATTAGCAGTGCCAAAGCGCAGGTCACTAGGAAAATTAGCCGTATCTTCTCCATATCGTGTAGAAATAGAGTTTTATTCTTGTAGCCTCTCTCTCTCAGGCATTCATCGATCAAAGACATAATAGTTCCTCCTCTTTTTAAACTAGAATAAAGCTTGAAGGTAACCTCAGGAGTTAACGTTCTTATAGGTTTAACTTCTTCCAAAATTTCTTCTTTTGGTTGAGTTAGTGGAGGAGACTGACGCTGCTAAGAAGGTTGTTCTTGACTTGGTCACTATGGTGGAAAATGATCTTCTTCCTCGGTCAAATCGAAATGCGTAGGACCCTCAGGCATGTGTCGTGGTCCCCTACTTGCGATTCTCAAGACTTTCTTGAAGACATTATCACTTCAAGGGAGAAATTCACAAACTTGCTCAAAAATGTGAAAACTTTTTGGATTAAACAACAGTGAAAGTGAGAGCAAGTGGGAGTTTAGTATTTTAGGGTTTGAGAGTGAAGAAGACGAATTTCAATTGAGATAGCTAGTATAAGCACCTAGAGGAGGGTAAAAAAACAATTTCTCGAGATACGACAGCAATACTAGGCAGACGATAGAAATGAAATTCTCTTTTGATTAACAAAATGAATTACGATCAAAGTAAAGTAAAGCATAGGAAGCTTATTCCAAGCCTACGTCCACTTTTTCGCACTGACAGCCCACCAGCTGGATTTCACTATGAACAAAAGAGATGTTACAGCACAGTTCTCCCTTGATTCCACACTGTAGATATTCTACCACACTTTCTCAAAGTTTCTCATCAATATAGACACTTTTTTGCGTACAAGATTCCGCTCAAATGAATTGACTAAAAATAAGGAGTTTCAAACTTTGGAATTCTTCTCTCGTATATCCTCGAACAACTAAAACGTCTTCCTTATATACTCCTTTATACCATCATACCTGTTGGCACTTACCAAAGGAATTCCTCCAATCTACCTGTTGGACGGAATCAATTAGGAAGATCATTCGAGCTATTAAAGGAATATGTCGATAGCCCATCAATCATGTTCGCCCATACAATCAAGATCTCGGTTTCCATAAGTAGAACCTTTCAAGTATACTTCGCCAATCATCGGATCCTTAATCTTCAAATAAATCATGATCAAATAAAGGATTCCATTATGTCATATCCAGCCAAGAGATCTTCTCCAGTCAATAAGGTCACATCCTTAATGAAACATCCAGTTCTGGATAGTATTTCTTCAACGGATTATAAACTGTCAATGAGAATAAACTTTGAGTCTTCAGTCTAGCTGTCTGGAGGTCTTTAGACTTTAAATAGCAGAGTCTGCAAATCTTCAGACTAGACTGATGGAAATATTTTGTCAGCTTCAAAACACTTCAAGAAGATTTCTCCAACAATGTCCCCCTTTTTGATGGTGACAAAACTTTCCTGCAGATTTGGATAACTTTGATCTGCAAAACATTACTCAAACAAATATGAATATCTTATAAAGATAAATGGCTTAATGAATGATAACACTAGAATCTGCAACCACAGAAAATAGGTTAGTCTTGTATGTGATAAAGCCATCCATAAGATATCAGTAGCAGTCAAATCCAAATTCAAATTCAGTTCTCATCCAGACACAAAAGTAAAGTCAAACATCAAAACAATCCAGGTCAAACAATCCAAACGATTAAAAAGTCAAAGTTTCAAATCTTGCATCTCTCCCTCTTTTTGTCAGCATAAAAAAAGGTTGAGATGAAAATGGAATAGAGTCAAGATTGCTTGGGAACACGAACAAGCTGGAAATCTCCCATTGACTGAACGATGCCTTCCAGCCTTTTCAAGTCTTCCTTCAGTTGTGCAACCTCCTCACCCTTAGCGGTAGCCTGAATCTGAAGAGAAATGGCTTGGATCTGATCATTCAAAGAACCTAAAGAAGCTTGACCTGCATTCTGCAAATTCTGAACTTCGCATCCCAGAGCATATATAACCTCGCATTTCCAAGAGAACATCCAGAATTCTGCAAAAATCTACTGAATTATCGGTCTGCGTACTGGTTTCGGCACGATCTAATGGAGTAAAGGCAGACGATAGCAGATCAGCATAATCACGCAGATTTGGCGATAAAAAATCATGTCCTTCCTCAGGAAATTGAGAGGCATAAATGTCCTCTGGATCTGCTGGAGAGCGACTGACTCCCTCATTGGTAGCAGGATATGAGGACATTCCTCTTTTCTCTTGGTCTCCCCTGTTTTCATGCCTTCAGGTGGAGAAGAGTGTTCCTCATGTTCTCTTTCCTCTTGATCTCTTTTCTCTTCTTCTTCTTTTTCAACTCTTTCCTTCTCAGCATCTCTTTCTTTAACTTCTCTCGCCTCTATTTCTTTCTCCTCTGCTTCTTTTTCTTCTCTTTCTCTAGTTCTCTATTCTGAGTCTTTCTCTGGAGCAGAAAGGCTCAGGTTCTTCAATGCCATTGCAGAAATGGTGATGTCTTCCTCATCATCTTCATCCTCAAGAGCTCTTCTTTTCTTGGATGGAGCAACCATGGGCTCCTTCCCTTTTCTTTTTGTTGCGAAAGAGATTTGATGAGTTTTGACAGGAGCCTTCTCTTTGAATTTCTCCAACGCCTTACTTAGTTCCTTTAGACGCATTTTAGTCACCATTTTCAGTCCTACCACCATATGATCACACAATCGAACACAGAGAATTTGTGGAGTTTGAATATTTAGATGTCTGAATAACTTCGTCACAAGACCTGGATAAGGAAGTTGACCTATGTCCTTCACCACTGCTCTATACATGTGGAACATAACAGTATGAGGAAGAGAAAACTTTTTCCCAGTGATGATGGCATACATCAACTTTGCCTCCGAACTTGAAACATCAGTCTTGGAAGTTGATTTCGATCTGAGGCAATTGATCACAATCTTGTGAAGCAGAATGTTAAATGCACTCATCCTCAAGTAGGAAATTTTTTCCTCTGTTCTTCTATTCTTAACAAGTTCCAATGTGGCATGAGCAATAGAAACATTGATCGGTTGATATCTCCTTCTCTCAACCCCAATCACATCTGTCAACATATCCATATCCACCACAAAATCCTAATCTCGGACACTGAAAGAGATTCTATTCGCATCCAAGAAGTTAAGATTCGAATAGAAGTATGCAGTTAATTCAGCATGGGCTTCTGTAGTGTCAGAACAGAACTGCTCAAGTTGAAGAAAACTGAACTTTTCCCTCAAATTGACATTTACAGCATCAAGGAAATCAAAATCCAAACTCCTAGGGTTTATCACCCCACGCTTCAACAATTTTGAGTATAGAACCTTCTGTTCCTTCGATCTAAACAACTCTGTCATTTTTCCTCGAATTTTCGCTGCAACACCCATTCTTGGTTGAAATTGGCTGTACAATTTGTCATCATCATTCCTATCTATTGGATTAAATCCCCCAACACGCGGATCACTTGGGATATTTGCAAGAGTTTCTTCTGCCAACCCTTTAGGAGTAATTCCCAAACACTCCATTTTTCGCAAAAAGATGTACTCATTCTCATATCCTTTGTCCTTAAGAAACTCATCAATGTAGTTCAATGGAGTACTAGTCCTCTTTAAAGCACGGTAAAGCTTATAAATAAAATAGGGTCTTTGAATTCTTACAGGATCTGCATCTTCAACGATTTCTTCCTCTTGTTGATGACCAACACCCTGTGAACTAGTTGGTGGAGAATGACGCTGCTGAGAATGTTGTGGGCTCTGCTGCTGATTTGGAGACTCTTCTTCCTCGGTGAGATCGAAGTGCGTAGGTCCCTCACTCATTCGCCATGGTCCCCTGCTTGCGATCCTCGAAGAATTTCTTGAATACGACATCTTTCTCAGTCTTTGAAAGATTCCTTGCTTGACTTTCCCAATAAAGATGACAACTTTTTCGAAGATTAAACAAGGGAAGAAAACAGGAATGGAAGATCAGTGCTTTCTTAGGGTTTTTTTTTTTTTTTTTTGGAGAGTAAAGGAAAGAAGAAACAATAGTGCATAAACAGTTAAAAAGAGGCATACGGAACGTCATAAAAAAAAGTAAAAAGATACATTTTCAAAAAATAACTGTCTTTTTCGAGAAAATAGTCATTTAAAAAATAACTTCTTTTTCGAAAAGGAAATGTTGTAATAATCACGTCAATTAAAGATAGCAATAATCAAACACGGTTGATAATCGTACATTTTCAAGATGAGATTCGAGAGAGAGAATAACTTACAGTCAAAGTCTTGTTTGTCTAAGTCTAAGAGTCTCTAGACTTTAACTTCTTCAAACCTCAAAATATTGAGTCTGGAACGGATAATTTCAAATTGATTTTTCTCCAAAGGCTTTGTGAGTATATCCGCCAGTTGGTTCTTTGAGTCAACAAACTGAATCGAAACTTCTCCATTTTGAACATGATCTCTAATGAAGTGATGTCGAATCTCTATATGCTTTGCTCTTGAGTGAAGAATTGGATTTTTAGTAAGATTGATTGCACTGGTGTTGTCACAATTAATCTCCGCGCATGAATCTTCAATTCCAAGGTCTCTTAGCTGTTGTTTTATCCACAGAATTTGTGAACAACAACTTCTGAGAGCTACATACTCTGCTTCTGCTGTAGAAAGAGCTATTGTATTTTGCTTCCTTGAAAACCAAGACATTGTCTTGCTTTCAAGTAACTGACAAGTACCCGAGGTTCTCTTTCTGTCAACTCTGCATCCAGCTAGGTCTGCATCTGAGTATCCAAGAAGAGTAAAGTCTCCCTTTTTAGGATACCAAAGGCCGATGCTTGAAGTTGTAGCAATGTATTTGATAATACGATTTGCAGCACTTAAATGAGATTCTTTAGAGTCTGCTTGAAATTTGGCACAAATGTAAACACTAAACAAAATGTCAGGTCTAGAAGCAATAAGATAAAGAAGTGAGCCAATGATACTCCTGTATAGCTTCTAGTCGACTTTCTTTCCTCCTTCATCTTTGTCTATCTTCAAGGAACTTGACATTGGTATATCAGCCTTTTGCAATTGTCCAGTCCAAACTTTTTGACAAGATCATTAGCATATTTTTCTTGATGAATAAAAGTTCCTTCCTTCAGTTGTTTCACTTGAAGCCCGAGAAAGAAGATTAACTCACTTATCATGCTCATTTCAAATTCATCCTGCATAGTCTTAGAAAATCTCTTACACAGACTTTCATTAGGGGATCCAAAAATAATATCATCGACATATATTTGAACTAGCATAAAACTTTTGCTTTCTCTTTTGATAAACAAAGTAGTGTCTACTTTACCTTTTACAAAACCGTTTTGAATTAAAAGCTTACTCAGCCTGTCGTACCAAGCTCGAGGTGCTTGCTTTAGACCATATAAAGCCTTTTTGAGTCTGAATACTGAGTCTGGTTTCCTTAGGTCTTCAAACCCAGGTGGTTGTTCCACATAGACTTCCTCATTGATAAATCCATTTAGGAAAGCACTTTTGACGTCCATTTGGAATAACCTGAAATTCTTATAACATGCAAAAGCAAGTAATAAGCGAATTGCTTCTAACCTTGCTACTGGTGCGTAAGTCTCGTCATAGTCTATCCCTTCTTCTTGTGTATATCCCTTGGCCACGAGTCTTGTTTTATTTCTTATGACTTTTCCTTTCTCGTCCATCTTGTTCCTGAAAACTCATTTAGCACCAATAATAGATTTACCTTTTGGTTTAGGGGTTAACCCCCAAACATCATTAATATTGAATTGCCTGAGTTCTTCTTGCATAGCTTCAATCCAGCTTTCATCAGACAAAACTTCTTCTATGCTTTTGGGTTCTATTTCAGAAAAAAGAGCCACACCACTAGACTATTCGCTCCTTTTGGATCTTGTGCGAATTCCTTCATTAATGTCGCCAATAATAGGATCTTTGGGATGACTGAACTTATGCTTCCAGTTGCTGGTTAATTTATCAGGTTGATAGTCACTTCCTTCACTTGAATCTTCAGCAATCATTTGTTGCTGGTCCTTCAAAGTCTGAGCTACTTCTTGAGATTTAGACTTTGTAGAGTCTGGAGCAGGTTCAGGCTCTTCAAGATGAGTCTGAATAGATTCATTTTGCATAAAATCTTGGAATTTGACATTCATTGATCCTTCCACAGATTGACTCTTCTTGTTATAGACTCTGTAGGCTTTGCTTGAGGTTGAATATCCAAGGAAGATGCCTTTATCTGACTTTTCTTCAAACTTGCCAACTCGATCATTTGCATTTTTCAATATAAAACATTTGCATCCAAACACATGAAAAAATGAAACAATAGGCTTCTTTTCTTTGAATAATTCATAGGGTTTTTTTTTTCTATAATAAGCCTTAGAAAAACTCTATTGATAATATAACAAGTTGTAGAAACTGCTTCAACCCAAAATCGTGAAGAGATGTTGCTTTCAATTAAAAGAGTTCTAGCCATTTCTTGAAGCGATCTATTCTTTCTTTCCACAACTCTATTTTGCTCTAGAGTATATGGAGAGGAGAACACATGCTGAAAACCAAATTCATCACAAAATTTTGTAAAATCTTGATTTTTAAATTCATCTCAATGGTCTGTTCTTATACTTGAAATAATATACCATTTTTCATTTTGAACATTTTTAGCAAATTTTTCAAAATAAGAGAAGGTTTCAAACTTACTTGCTAGGAAATATACCCAAGTAAATCGTGAGTAGTCATCCACAATTACTAGGCAATATTTCTTACCTCCAATGCTCTGTGTTCTGGTTGGTCCAAAAAGATCTATATGCAGAAGCTACAGTACACGGTTAGTGGAAACTTGATTTATTGGTTTAAAGGAATTTCTTACTTGTTTTTCCCAATATGCATGGTGTCCATAGATCAAACTTTTGGTATGATAAATTGGGTAGACCACGAACAAGCTTCTTTGCTGATATTTTGTCTATCTGCTTCATATTAATGTGCCCAAGTTTTCTGTGCCATAAGCTTGCTTCGTCTTGGATTGAGATTAGACATTGTGATTCATCTGGTTTCACATCCAAGAGGTAGATATTTCCATGTCTTCAACCCATGAATGACTGAGTAGAGTCTTTACTGATTCCTGAACATATTCCCTCTTGAAAGTAGATTTTGAAACTGGTATCACACAGCTGACTAACACTGAGCAGATTGTAGTTGAGTCCTTCAACTAAAGAAACATTGCTTATTGTGAGGTTTACAATCTTTACAGTTCCAAATCTCACTATTTTTCCTTTGATATTTCCTTCAAATGAGACTTTTCCACCATTCACTTGAACAAGTTTTATATAACAATTTGAATCTCCTGTCATATGTTTTGAGCATCCACTATCCATATACCATTTTACCTTTTTCTTGATAGTGACCTGCATTTAAAAAAGAAACTCAAACTTTCTTTGGTACCTATATTTTCTTGGGTCCATTGGTGTTAGTATGATATGCGGTTTTTGCCCATACTTTCTTAACAAGTTTCCAAACCATAGAACATTCTTTTTCAAAATGATCTGCACTATTGCACTTTGAACATCTGAGAGCATTGCGACCTACGGTTTTACAAAGATCTTTTTAAAATAATTTTTGTAAGTATCTCTTATGGGTCTTTACTTAATTCTTTCTTTTACATTTGGAAAATCAATTAAAGGAATGGTTTCAGCAGTCATTCCCAAACCAGATTTGTTGAAATAAGGTCTTTGAACGAAAGAATTTTTTCTAGTTTCTAAAATCTTATAGAAAATTTTTTAGAAATATTTGAGATATCATTTTTCAATAATGCATTTTTTTTTGAAAGATTATCTTCACTTTTTCTAAGAGAAGAACCATTCATGTCTAAACATTTCACATTTTCTTTCAAAACATTTTCTTGTTGTTTTAGAGCCAAATTTTCTCTTTGAGTTCGGAAATCTTTTTAAGTGAAGTCTTAAGACTAAAACACAACTCATCAATGTATTTAGAGACTTTAATAGGGATTTTGAAGTTACTCACCTCAAATTCACTATCTGAATCTGATTTTGTCTCGGAGTTTGAATATGAATCCGATTGTGCCATTAGACATATATTGGCATAATTATCATCACTTTCTTCACACTCTGTATCACTCCAAGTTTCTGCTTTAAGAGTTTTTCGATACTTTTCAGCTTTTCCTTTCTTCTTCCTCAGAAGAGGACAGTTGGGTTTGATGTGTCCATTTTTCTTGCATTCAAAGCAGACTACATCTTTGTTTGATTCAGCATCCTCAACAGACTTAGTTTGTTGCTTTTGAAAACTCTGTTTCTTTGGATTGAATCTTCTTCCTTTTCTGTTCAGCTTTCTGAATCTTCTTATCATGAGAGCAAGCTCCTCATCATCCATATCGTCTTCAGAATCTGTAACATCAGAATCATCATTGGATTTTAATGTAATGGATTTCTTACCTTTAGGGTCTTCGTCTTCATTGATTCGTTCCACTTCATAAGACTGAAGAGTCCCAACCAACTCATCAACAGATAGTGGCATGATTCTTTGGGTCTCTCTGATTGAGGTCTTTATGTGATTCCAATCCTTGGAGAGTCCACGCAGTAGCTTGTTTACCTTCATGGGATCAGAAATTGGTTGACATTGATTTTTAAGACCATTCACGATTTCTGTAAAACGACTAAACATGTCAGTTATAGATTCTCCTGATTTCATTTTGAAGGCTTCGTATTGACCGAGGAGAATGTTGATTCTAATCTCTTTCACTCGATCGGTTCCTTCATAAGTAATATGTAATCTATCCCAGACTTCTTTAGCTGTAACACAAGAAGATATTCTATTATATTCAGTAGGAGATAAAGCACAATATAAAGAATAAATTGCTTTTACATCAAGAGCTTGTCTCTTGATTATCTCTTCCTGAGTCATTTCACTAGACTCAACAGTATCTTTTCCTCTATCTGAGACAGGTGCAGCTTTAGGAATGATTCTTTTTTCTACAACATCCCATTCTAGAGGATCCTTTGATCTTAGGAACACATTCATCTTGTTTTTCCATATGTTGTAATCATTTCCATCAAAATAAGGTGGTCTGGTATAGCTTTGCCCTTCTATCAGCCCTGGAGCCAACATACTAGCCATGGATCTTTAACTCTGAAGTAAAACACTTCAAACAAAGTGAGTACACAAGCTCTGATACCAATTGAGATAGCCAGTATAAGCACCTAGAGGGGGGTGAATAGGTGTAAAAAATAATTTCTCGAGATACGACAGCAATACTAGGTAGACGATAGAAAGGAAATTCTCTTTTGATTAACAAAATGAATTACGATCAAAGTAAAGTAAAGAGTAGGGAAGAGAAAATTGAACATGAGGTTTATAGTGGTTCAGCTTATTCCAAGCCTACGTTCACTCTTTCGCACTGATAGCCCATCGGCTGGATTTCATTATGAACAAAAGAGATGTTACAGCATAGTTCTCCCTTGATTCCACACTGTAGATATTCTACCACACTTTCTCAAGGTTTCTCACGAATATAGACACTCTTTTGCGTACAAGATTTCGCTCAAATGAATTGACTAAAAACAATGAGTTTCAGACTTTGGAATTCTTCTCTCGTATATCCTCGAACAACTAGAACGTCTTCCTTATATACTCCTTTATGCCATCATACCCGTTGGCATTTACCGAGGGAATTCATCCAATCTACCCGTTGGACGGAATCAATTAGGAAGATCATTCGAGCTATTAAAGGAATATGTCGATAACCCATCAATCCTGTTCGCCCATACAATCAGGATCTCGGTTTCCATAAGTAGAACCTTCCAAGTATACTTCGCCAATCATCGGATCCTTAATCTCCGAATCAATCATGATCAAATAAAGGATTCCGTTATGTCATATCCAGCCAAGAGATCTTCTCCAGTCGATAAGGTTACATCCTTAATGAAACATCCAATTTTGGATAGCCTTTCTTCAACGGATTAGAAACTGTCAATGAGAATAAACTTTGAGTCTTGAGTCTAGCTGTCCGGAGGTTTTCAGACTTTAAATAGCAAAGTCTGCAAATCTTCAGACTAGACAGATGGAAACGTTTTGTCAGCTTCAAAACACTTTAAGAAGATTTCTCCAACATTAACAAGTATATAAAACAAGTGAAGCTAAGTAAACGAATCATCACAAAGGAAAAATTAGAAATGCTTTTTTGAAAAATAATAACTGCATTTTCGAAAATGAATAACTGCATTTTTAAAATAAATAATTGCCTTTTTGAATAGTAGTCTTTTCGAAAATGAATAAATGCTATAAATTCAAAAAAAAAATTCAATCAATTAGCTATTAATAAGTAACCATACATTTTCAAGTCTTTAATCAAAAATTAAATTACTAATACCGAAATAACTTACAGTCGTAACTCTTGGTTTTCTAAGTCTAAGCACCTTCAGACTTTACTTCTGAGTCTGAGCACCTTCAAACTTTAATGGATAAAAGATGTGATGTTCAGTCTGGTACGAATAGATTCAAATAGGATTTTCTCCGGTGGCTTTGTAAATATGTCCGCCAGTTGATTCTTTGAATCAATTAAATGAATTATAATTTCTCCATTTTGAACATGATCTCTAATAAAGTGATGTCGAATCTCTATGTGCTTTGTTCTTGAATGAAGAATTAGATTCTTTGTGAGATTAATTGCGCTGGTGTTGTCACATTTGATATCGGTGCATGAATCTTTGATTCCAAAGTCTTTCAGTTGTTGTTTTACCCATGAGATTTTAGAACAACTTCCAAATGCCACATACTCTGTTTCTGCTATTGAAAGAGTTACAATACTTTGCTTCCTTAAGAACCATGATGCTGTCCAGTTTCCCAGCAATTGACAAGTATCGAAAGTACACTTTTTATCAATTCTACAACATGCTAGATCTGCATCTGAATATCCAAGGAGAGTAAAGTCTCATTCTTTGGGATACCACAGACCTCCTAACTTTGAGGTAGTTGCAATGTATTTGATGATGCGTTTTGTAGCACTTAGATGAGATTCTTTGGGATCAGATTGAAATCTAGCACAAATACAAACACTAAACAAAATGTCAAATCTAGAAGCAATAAGATAAAAAAGTGAACCAATAATACTCTTGTAGAGCTTCTGGTCAACAATCTGTCCTCCTTCATCTTTGTTCAGCTTCGAAGAACTTGACATTGGTATCTTAGTCTTTTTGCAATTCTCCAATCCGAACTTTTTAACGAGTTATTTTGCATATTTTTCTTGTTGAATGAAAATTCTTTCCTTCAATTGTTTCACTTGTAATCTGAGAAAGAAAGATAGTTCACCCATCATACTCATCTCAAATTCATTCGTATAGACTTAGAAAATTTCTTGCATAGGTTTTTGTTAGGTGATTCAAATATAATGTCATCAACATAAATTTGAACAAGTAGAAAGTTTTTACCTTATCTTTTAATAAACAAGTTAGTATCCACTTTTCCTTTAACAAAACCGTTTTGAATTAGAGATTTACTTAACCTGTCATACCATGCTTAAGGTGCTTGCTTTAATCCATAGAAAGTTTTTTTCAGTCTAAATATTGAGTCTAGTCTCTTTGGATTTTCAAATCTGGGAAGTTGTTCCACATAGACTTCTTATTGGATAAATCAATTTAGGAATGCACTCATGATATTCATTTGGAATAACCTGAAATTTTTTTAACAAACAAAAGCAAGTAATAATCTAATTGTTTCTAACCTGGCTACTAATGTGTAAGTTTCATCATACTCTATCCCTTCTTCTTGCGTATATCCTTTGGCCACGAGTCTTGTTTTGTTCCCGACCACTTTTCCTTTTTCGTCCATCTTGTTCGTAAAAACCCATTTAGCTCCAATAATGGATTTACCTTCTAGTTTAGGAGTTAATTCCCATACATCGTTAATACTAAACTGTATGAGTTTTCTTGCATTGCTTCAATCCAACTTTCGTCAACTAAAGCTTTTTCTATGCTTTTGAGTTATATTTCATAAATAAGTGTCACGGCGCTAGACTCTTCTTACTTTTTGGGTTTGATGCGAATCCCTTCATCAATGTCACCGATGATGAGTTCTTTGGGATGACTAGACTTGTGCTTCCAGTTACTGGTCGGTCTGACAGTTTGCTGATCTTCTACTTCAGTTGATTTTTTAATTTCCGTCCGTTGTTGATTTTCAAAGCTCCGAGCTACTTCAGGGAAGGTAGACTTTGTAAAATCTAGAGCAGGTTCAAATTCTTCAGGTTGAGTCTGAATTAGTTGATTTTGCAAAGAGTCTTGAAATTTAACATTCATAAATTCTTCCACAAACTGAGTCTTCTTGTTGAATACTTTGTAAGCTTTGTTTGAGGTTGAGTAGCCAAGGAAAATTCCTTCGTCTGATTTTTCTTGAAACTTACCAATTCGATCATTTGCATTTTTCAAAACAAAACATTTGCAACCAAACATATGAAAGTAAGAAACAATTGGCTTCTTTCCTTTAAATAACTCATAGGGAGTTTTCTACATAATAGGCCTTAAGAATACTCTGTTAATAATATAGCAAGCCGTAAAAACTACTTCAGCCCAAAAACGAGAAGAAATATTACTTTCTATTAAAAGAGTTCTTGTGATTTTTGCAGATATCTATTCTTTCTTTTCACAACTCCATTCTGTTCTGGAGTGTATGGAGAGGAGAAAACATGCTGAAAACCTTATTCATCACATAATTTTGCAAAGTCTTGATTTTCAAACTCACCTCAATGGTCTGTCCATATGTTTGAAATAGCATATCATTTCTCACTTTGAACTTTCTTGGCAAACTTTGAAAAGTGAGAGAATGTTTCAAACTTACTTGCCAGAAAGTGAACCCAAGTAAATTGAGAATAATCATCCACAATTACTAGGCAATATCTCTTTCCACCAATGTTTTTAGTTTTGGTTGGTCCAAAAAGATCCATATGCAGAAGCGGTAAAACACGATTAGTAGAAACCTGATTTATTGATTTAAAATAACTTCTAATATGTTTTTCCAATACACATGGTGTACATAAATCAGATTTTTAAAACTTCAGGTTGAGCAGCCCACGAACAAGGTTCTTGGAAGAGATCTTGGCAATTTACTTCATGTTGACATGGTCAAGCTTTCGATGCCAAAGATTTGTTTCATCTTGAATTGAAATTAGACATTGAGATTTTTTTGGTTTTATATCCATAAGATAGATGTTTCCATGTCAAGATTGAGAAAGATCTTTACTAGTTCCTGAACATACTCCTTCTTGGAAATTGATTTTGAATCCAGTGTCGCACAATTGGCTAATGCTGAGTAGATTGTAATTTAGGCTTTCCACCAAGGAAACATTGTTGATTGTAAGACTTTCAATCTTTACAGTTCTACACCCAACAATTCTCCATTTGCTATTTCCACCAAAAGAGACTATTCTACCATTCATTTGAACAAGTTTTATAAAACAACTTGAATCTCCAGTCATATATCTTGAACAGCTACTATCGAAATACCATTTAACATTTTTATTGATAGTGACATTGATTTTGTTGTATAAGTCTGAGTCTGTATCTAGCTCAGAGTTTGAGTCCAATTTAATTTAATTTGTATTATAGTTATGAGCCAATGTGCATATGATGCACATGCATGCCCAAAGTGGATATATGTTAATATACCCCAAATGCACACATAAAGATTATGTCCTTTTTTATTTTTTTATTTATAGAATTAAAAAATGATTGATTAATTAATTAATTATTCATTTAATTAATTAATTAATAAAAATGTGCACATGGTCAATAATTGTTGCTAACCATGTGCAACGCACATCACATGTGCATGTTTATAAAATAAAAGAAGAAGAAAGGAACTGCATGGTATGATGGTCAACAACCGTTGTTGACCATCATCCATGAATCATCGTGCATTGCTGATTGTCCCACGATCAAGAATCGTTGCTGATTGTGGGATGGTTTCCCACATGTAGCAACGGTTACTGATTGTCACGAGATGCTGCATAAAAGGAGGCCATAAGCAAAGGTTGCTAGGTGTGTGTGTTTTTGTGTGTTGGTGTACGCATGAGAGAAAAATGATTCTCTCATTCAGGCCGTGGCTAAAACATCAAGAATACGGAAGATTGTCTCCACGAGATTGTTAGCACAATCATAGTGGTGATTATCTACAGGTTCTCCCTTTTATTCGATGTCCATTGCTGATGTGTCTGAACTAGAGATCTGACGTTAGTGGGGCTCGAATTGAAGAACATCCGAACCAATTTGTTTAAAACGCATTTCGAGAGGTAATTCATTTAACTCCCTTTTTATATTCATATTTTTTTATTTATTAAAATGCACAAACAATGCCTCTAAAGATACATGTATAGAAATATTTCATCTTTGTTTCCGCTATATTTATGTTAATTTAACCTATACGTGATTCATGAAACCCTGACAGTATATTCTTGGCAACCACTCAAGTGCTCCATGTTTTTCTCCAGGAGAAGCAGAGGACCCACCAACAATTTTCAAAGTTTCCCTTCTCAGACACACTTGAAGCAGCAGATGAAGCTGTTCTCTACGTTTCTTATCCCATTACTGATGACAGGCGAGCATCTGGAGATGACGACATTAGATCAGTGAGTTATTCAAAATGAAGAGACCTCAGACATCCAAGGAAGGATTGAATCAGCTCTAGCTCTCAAGCCCGGTGAAGGCGAAAGCTCTTAGGCAGGCACTGTGAATGTTCTTTGAGAAGCGCATGCCGAAAATGCGGCACTCAACGAGCGAGCGAGCAAGCACGGCAGAGATCAGTCCGTCGCAGGACCGACACAAGCAGCAGAAGGAATGAAAGGAGGAAGCAGAGAGAGAGAGAGAGAGAGAGAGAGGGGCGAATTGAAGAGAAAAACGGGATCTTTGCTTTCTTGGAAGTCTTATTGGGCCGATTTTGCACCGTTGTGGGCCCAATAGCCTCTATGGGTCCAGCCCACAGGGTCAACCCGATCCAACTCACTAGTCACTCCGGCCCGAATCGAACTTACCCGAACCGGAAAATATCGCAAACTCGGACCCCGCCAACATTGTGATGGAAGCCAAATGGGTTTTGGACAGCCAACGTGGTCCCGATCCCATCGCATTTTCGATATTAATATAAGTCTTGTTTGGTTCATTTTTTGCTCAAACAGGCCATAGTATTTCAACCCTGTCTCTGGTTGCTATTGGGGACTCGAAGTCTGCCATCGTATTTTGTAAAAAATAATAATTTTCCTAAATTATAGAATGGATAACCTCAAATTTACGCATTGCGAATGTCCTTTATAATTTCATGAGATCTCAAAAAATTAAATTGAAAGAAACTCAATATCTAGGATCATAAAGTTCTAAGACCTAACGATTATTAGAAGCTAGGTACCAAATTGTAATCGTCGTTGAAAATTGTCGGATCGTATGAAGACTTAATCTTAACGCTACGAACCCTGCTCCTCCCTTCCCCCTCTCCCCGCTCTTCCGTCCCAAATCTTATAGGTGATCTCAAGAGTTCTAGCATTGTAAAGGCAACTTAGAAAATTCTAAAAAATGTTACTAATCCTTATAAAGCTAATAATTATGCCAGGATCCATTGAGATAATATTACGTACCGCTCAAATGCCAACTCAGCAGAATACAAGTTTATTCAGCTTGCTAAAAAACCGAGCTCTCGTCCGACAAATCATTACGCCACCTTCGACTCATCCATGGCCTTCGCCAAAAAACCGTCTCTCTCTAAAATCTTCTTCGCCGACATTTTGGTCTCTCTCTCTCTCTTTCCCTCCCAACTCACTAGAAAAGATCAAATCCATCTCCAAATGTTTCCAGATAACGAACGGACAAAGAGAAAAAACCCAAATTTTCTTGGAAATGTTCGAAAAATCCTTCCCAAACCCTACTGGATTTCTTATGATTGACCTCAAATCTATCACACATCCTCAAATGTGCCGCCCACCATTAGAGGTCGGACGTGTCACAACCTCATGATACTTGTCTCGCTTCCATCCCTGGACAAGACAAAATCACTAAAATGTTATTGGCAGGATCATAATTTGTCACACCTCAAACCTTATAAGATTATGGGAAATGACACGGCCATTCTTCTATTCAAAAGGCGCAGCTTTTAGATGGAAACAAACTCAAACCTTATAAGTTGGTTATAGCATCGGTGTTTCTACCATCCACAAGGAGAATATAATAGATATTGTCTATAACTCAGTTAAACCCAAAAACTATCAACAAACATATATATAATTACATCAAACCATACGCAACATTCAACTACCAAATGTCTCCTCGATAACACTCTCATTCTATTTGTTGTTAATTATAAAGAAACCGAAAAAAGATTTGGAATGAATGGAATCAGCAATCTCAGCTTAGTAAGTAATACAAACATTTTCTAAGCAGATCAAGCACTCATTATACATATTTACAAAACAATACTAGAAACCCAATATTCTCAACTCCAATACATAATATACGTGCAATACCAAAAATGAGTTATATCTTTTAAACATAACTTTATACATATTATAAATACTCATTTAAATCAACATCAAATCACGCATCAGTAATCCATTGATTAATGTCTCATCAATGGTCCATTTGATTGATTAGTCGTATGTCCAAATATCAAACTATGGTCAAGATATAACACGTAATGCTAAGGCAACCTAAATTACCTTAGCAAGGTCTCTACCTATTATAAGCTAGTAACTCAGCTCAAGATATTTTATACAAAGAAACCCCTAACCTAGTTCCTAGTGATATTGAACATTAAAACACCGTTCTCTAATAATCCACAAAACCAAATCTAGATCCATTTCATAATCATAATATACTAACCAAAAATATATTCTATCATAACTTCATTCATCAAACATGATACATGTCACAAGGCATTTTTCAAACCTATTCAAAATTCTTTATAAACCAAATTCACAAATCAAGATTGATAACTTTTTATAATGCCTTTCATAAAACATTTGTCAAATCATTTATGAAAAACTGAAAAGTAATAAATGCTTGAACTATACTTTAAAGTAAAACACAATCTTAACTATGAATCAACCAAATTGAATTTATGTGCCATGAAAATGATTTCTAAGCGTTATCAGAATGCTTACACAAAGCGGTTATTCAAAACTATTTGCTATGCGGGCTAGAGCGTGAAATTTTTTAAAAATTCGTTCCGAGCAAATCATAATTTGAAATTGATTTTCATTACACCTCACGGTTCCACAACACCCTAAACTCAAATTTCCATATATTTCTCAAGGGAAAATGTCACAAATGGTCCCTATACTATTACCTAATGTGCAATTTGGTCCCTGAACTTTTGATCGGCTCAATTTGGTCCCTAAACTATTGATAAATATCTAATTTGGTCCCCGAACTTTTAAATATTTAATAAATGTTTGATTTGGTCCCTGAAAATTTGGTCCCTAAATTATTGATAAATATTCAAGTCCTTAACCTTTTTTATTTTTTATTTTTATTTTTTAAATAATTTTTAATTTTTAATTTTTTAAATTTTTTTTTGTTCTCTCTTCCCTCTGCGCTGTGAAAATGATTTCTAAGCATTATCAGAATGCTTACACAAAGCGGTTATTCAAAACTATTTGCTATGCGGGGCTCTCCCCGCAGCGCCGGCGAGGGCGGCCCTCGCCCGATCTGCGAGGGAGAGCCCCCGTCGCCGGCGTCGGCGGGCTCCTCGAGGGACTCGCCGCGCGGGCGAGGGGCGCCCCGCTCGCCGGCGAGGGGGGCGAGGGAGCCCTCGCCGGCGAGGGGCCTCCTCGCTGCGGCTCCGGCGAGGGACTCGCCCCGCTTGCGAGGGAGCCCCTCGCCCTCGCCGCCGGCGAGGGGCCCTCGCCCGCGAGGGAGCCCCCGCCCCGCTTCGACGCCGGCGAGGGGCCCCTCGCGCCGGGCGAGGGGCTCCCGCGGGGGACTCGCCCGCTGAGGGACGCCCTCGCCGGACGCCCCCCTCGCCGGCGTCGGGCGAGGGACTCGCCCGCGCCGGGGCTCCGGCGGAGGGAAAGCGAAAAAAAAAAAAAAAAAAGGGAAAAAAAGGAAAAAAAAAGGAAAAATAGTAACGAAGGACTAGATCGGAAATTTCATCAAAAACTTGAGCCGAGCAAATCATAATTTGAAATTGATTTTCATTACACCTCACGGTTCCACAACACCCTAAACTCAAATTTTTCATATATTTCTCAACTTAACAACTTCAAAATTGGACTTCACAATTCGTAATTCAGATAACTCCGAATTTATGTCATAAATTTGAAAAAAAAAAACCATCTTGTTTCTAATTTTTTTTTACCTATGAACATTCTCTCCCTCCTCTTTGCGGTGATATCTGTTTTCTATTCTTTTTTTAGTCTTTCGTGGCCGCCCTTTTCTTTTTGTGCTTTAGTTATTTGTTCTTTTCATTCTTCGTTTGAAGCCATCCAACAACATTTGACCAGGTCAGCATCGCCCCACGTTTCTCTTCTTTCTGTTATTCAATTGCAAGATAATGACATGTGATCCATAAACTTTTAATTTTTTGATCCATGAGCTTTAATCTAATATTTAATACAGTCCGTGAATTTTTAATTTATTTGATATAATCCTTAAATTTTTTATACATATTTAGTGCAATATCTGAATTATATGAAAATGTTCAATGACTAGTTTAAGGACTGCATTGAATATGTATCAAAAGTCCAAGAATCACATTGAATAGTTTAGAAACCACATTAAATAAATTAACGAGTTACATATTGACTTAAAGTTCATGGACCATTTGTACCATTTTCCATTCCATCATCACAATAATGGCTATTTTTACTTTTCCTCTGAATGCTTCTATTTTTTATTTATTTTTGTTATCTCCTCCTACACAAGCTGGGAAACGGTGCATGGCGGTGCATTACCCAAAAGTTCGAGCGACAGGTTTGACATTCGCAACGATCTCACCGCTATTCAATCTGACGTTTTGAGAGAGTTTGAGATCCGCGAGAGCTCCGGCACGTCACGTGTGCTTTTACGTTTTCAATTCAACGCTCCCTCTTTCGTACCCGTCATGATGTGCAAGAACAGCTTCTGCAGCAAGAGTTTGGAAAATGGCTCGCGTTCAGACCTTGTATGGTGTTCGGAGGAGGAGATAAAGCAGTTTTGACTTTTGACAGGATGGAAAATCTCTCTGCTTCTATCGTTCTTTTCAATGTAAAAATGGCCACGCACAACAGCAAAATGGAACTTAATACAACTGTAATTTCAAAAGGGAAAGAATAGAAAAGGAGGAGGAAGAATCCTATCCTGAAGAAGAACTGTAATGGCTGGAATCTGTCCAGGGAAGCTGAGAAAAGATGGCTGCTCCATCGCCGCTGCCTCTCCGACCCTCTTGGGGCCTCGAGGTTACGGTCGGCGGAGAAGGCATGAAAAGAGAGGAGTTTGGAGACCGCGCGAGCACTGAACTCGATGATGATGAAGAAGAAGGAGAGAGCGAGAAAGCTGGCTGAAACTGACTCCCGAACGAAGAGTTGGACAACACCATCTGCTCGTACAAACTCATGGTTCGTCCCTGCAGTCGTCCTTGATGAGCAGCAACATCGCGGTGATATTCGCGAAATTCATTTTCAGGAAACTGCTGCATAGGAGCCTGCCCGTCGTAGCCAGTGGCATCGAAATTGCCAGAAGCCGGCAACTCTCGGGAAATGGAGAAGTGGGTTGCCGACGGAAAGGCTCCAGAGGCCACAGGAGCAGGTTGTTGCCGGAGCCGGACATTCTCGGGGAAGTTGAGCTTGGCCTTGCTGCCTCTGAACTGGAGGGCAGCCCGGTCGTAGGCACGAGCCGCCCCCTCAGCCGTGTCAAACGTGCCGAGCCACACCCTCGAGGCCTTGAAAGGGTCTCGTATCTCGGCCGCCCACTTCCCCCACGGCCTCTGTCTCACTCCTCTGTATTTCCTCCTCACAGTCGGGTCCGATCTTGATGCTGCCATCGTCGTCGGGGCCTCATAGGCGTATTCATATTTTGGAGCAGTACCATGTGCTGGTCGATCTGCTTTTTCCGTCTCAACAGGTGTTGAGCCTGCATAACCTTCAGCAACCGAAAGAAGAAGATCGAGAGCGGATGTGTCACTTCCTATGAATTCAGCTTAGCTTGATAATTTCATAATATCATGTTAGAAATCTTTGTTCCATATGCATGCACCGTCCATGGAAACAAAACCTTTCGCAGTTGCAAATTAATATCAAATTCACCTTCGTCTTTCGAGCTGTACGTATCATGAGGTACAAAGGAGAAATGTTGTATCGAAATTGAATCGTACTATTCGTTGTTAATGAATTCACGCTCTACTGAAATTCTGGAAAACTTTTTTGAACAAAGCTATTAAGAAGTTCTTCACTAACTTTTAGCATTGAAAGCTAGAAAGTCAAGCGACTATGTTCTGATCTAAATATCACAGGCGAGCTAGCTTGTAATTCCATTAATAAGCTTACCTCTGGCATCAGAAGATGACGATGAGCCTGCCTGCGGAAAACCGCCAAGAGCTACCGAATCCTGAGATACCAAGAACTCAGATGACAAGATCGAATCTCCCCTTCCTCTCTTTTGTCCGACACCGACAGAATCCAAAGAGCTGGACCGGCCAAGCAACGCTGCCGGCCCTTCCCTGCTGCAGTACCCTCCGCTCAAATCGAACTGCTGTTGCTGATCATCGCCCGACAACACTTCTCCAGACACGACGCGGCGTAGAGCAGAAACCATCATGGACATCTCTTGCTCCCTGCTGAATGACGACGCTGAAGGGCCGGAAGCAAGAGAACCCTCAGGAGGCAGTGACGGTGGCCGGAAGTTGAACCATGCATGGAAGTCTCTCTCCTCGTTCTCCTCCTTGACACCGCCGTCCTTCTCGCGGTCGTCTCCGCTTGGATTCGCCACCTTTCAGACCACGAACGAACATTTACTTCGGGAGCGCGCGTGACGATGTCGAAAGTTGTTGACAGAGCCTGATATAAGAGATGATGAGATGAAGCTCGAGAAATTTCAACGGATACGCCGCCTCGAATTTTCAGAGACTCTTTCTCTTCCTGCTTTTTTGACATTCTAGTCGGTCGAAAATGAGCCCTTTTTTATACATTGGTGCGGAGGAAACTCCCGCATGAAAATACTATTTTACAAATTCATTGAACGGGGGAGTTTCGGTCAGTGGGGATTCTGCAGGCGGGTCGACACGTGATCCAAAAGGACATATTTAGAAAATCAAATGAACCTTTTATGGGACATGTTTGGGCAAAAAGAAGGGTTATTTTATTTAATCAAATATATAAGAATATATAAAATATACATGTATATGCGGTCAAAGGTTTGGTGTGATTGTCAAAGGGGAGAATAAAAGCATGGCAAGTTGGGGCCGTGACGGATCGCCAATTGGATGTAGACGGCTTTTCCAGCCTTTCAGACGTCGGTCCCAACCCGATTCCTGGCCTCAACACCGACGTGATGGGACCGACGTGCGTCTCCGACGGAGTGTCAGCTTGTTGATCGGTGACCGCCGACCCAGAAATGTAAAGGTATTTCCGTCCAAATAAACTTACGTGACGGCTGGCATGACAAGCGGACGCAATGTGGACAAATGACAGGTCATCCGAGCGACAAGTAGGCAGCGACGTGTACAAAATGCCGTTTTTTTTTTTTTGTTTTTTCAATAGCGGATCTAAGCTGTCGTCTAGTTCTGCAATTGCAAAAACAATGATGTTTTGTATGAGTCAATGCCCAAATTTCGCTCACATACGTCTAATTTGTATACATCATGCCATTTGTCCTCACTCAAATCTGAAGCCCGTCATGTTAGAACTAGAAAATCTATTATTTTTGCCCTAAACCTACCCTTTATTTTTTTATTTCATTTTTTATACAAAGTAATATGAGCAACAAAAAGGTTTAAAACAAATATATATAAAAAAAATGAACGAAAGCGAGTGAGCAAAAGCGAGTTGGGAATGAGTTAGGGTTGTGAGGCTCAAACAAGCGAGGGCGAGTCATGAGTGAGTAAGGATGGTGAGCAGCAAGAGAGAGAGAGAGAGAGAGAGAGAGAGAGAGAGAGAGTCGTGAAGTCTCTAATGGAGGTTGGAGAGAATAGAGAAAAAAAAAAGGAGAGATAGAGAAAAATATGCTAAGAGAACAATTAGAATTTGTAGGCTTTAAAAATCAGTTCCAAATTCAATTTGGTTCCTAAGTCGTTCTTTACTCATAACCGAGAACCGGACTGGGTACAAAAATTTGGAACCTAGTTCAAGACGATCCAATCTAATTCCCAAATAGAACCGACCCGGTTGCGTAGTCCTATTGTCTACTGACACATAAGCTTTTTTGAACAAAAAAGTTACCGGGCAAAGTATTTTTGTCTAATGAGCGAAGGTTCGTATTTTTTCGCATTTGCTTGAGAAGTGAGGATATTTTGTTCCTTATTCAATCTCACTAATTATTCGTAATGAATTTGTATTCATAACTTTCACTAATCTGAAATTCCAAGGTCAATCTATTTGGCAGCATCGTGCCTATAGATCAAAAGAAAATGGAAGCATGAATAATCTAGGCTGATGTGGTCTTCTTATGAATTGATATCATGTCCGTGATCAGATAGACTTTGCCAACTTGTTCAGTCACGTGAGTCAATCTAGGTAATCCCTCGATCTAAAGACTTTGCTTTGTTCCAAGTTGATGAAAAAGATAATCCAAACGCTATGGTTGGATATAATCACGAGCTCCTGATCGCTAGCTAGAATAATATAAACCAGCTTGATGAATTTTTTTCAAATTTTAAGTTGGGGTTGGAGTTAGGAACTTTCCTTAGTGTGATCGATAGTGTAGAGGGAATAATTATCTAAAAACTCTTAAACCTATTATACGACAATCAATTCAATTTTAAACTTTTCAATTATTCCAATTTTAATCATAAACCTTTTGACAACTTATTAATTGAGTCCTAATTTTTTAATCATGTCAATTTGATCCTAAACCTTCAGAAATTTTGTCAAGTTAGTCCTAAACCTTTTAACAATTATCAATATAATCATTTAGCTAATTTAGGTAACAAATTGCCAACATGGCGGTCTAGTCAATGTCGAACATCCTATGTAGTGTGATCGCCGCTAATATGGACAATTTTTATTTTTTAAAAAAAAGTTCCAAGGTTTTTATTGACTTTTTTCCTTTTCTAAGTGCTCAAATCGAGTATTATCAAACTCAAACCTGCCTAACCCTAAGATTTGAACTATACTCAAACTTTATTGAATTGCATAATATATAATCAATTTTCACATTATAGTTTTGGCATTTTAAACATGACAAGTTGGATTGTGATATTAAATGTTTGATGGGGTCACGGTCATTTTAATGAATATTCAATATTATATCATACCCAAAAATATTAGGTAGTAATAAAAAATTTGAAAGTTATTCCTTGATCACATTATAGTTTTGGCATTTTGAACACGACAAGTTAGATTGTGATAACTGTTTGGTGGGGTCAAAGTCATTTTAATGAATATTCAATATTATTTCAGACCGAAAAATATTAGGTAGTAATAAAAAATTTAAAAATTATTCCTTGATCACATTATAGTTTTGGCATCTTAAACATGACAAGTTGGATCATGATATTAAATGTTTGGCAGGGTCAAAATCATTTTAAGGAATTTTCAATATTACAGTACCAGACCGAAAATGTTAGGTAGTATATAAAAAATTTAAAAATTATTCCTTGACCCCACCGGGATCAAAAGGGCTCCACGTCAGCAAGCGTGAGAGTGCTTGCGTGATATGTGTCCCTAATTGAACTATTGACACATGTCCCCTGATCGAAAGAGGATAATTGTGACCGCCGGAGTAAACAAGTTCCGAGCGTGAGATTCACAAAATTAAGCACGCAAATTAGGCTCACGCGTATCAAGAACATGCCGGCACTTAACTCCGAACACATATAGGCAAATTGGATTCAACTAAGGCTTCGTTTGTTTCGCGGAAAATAATTTTCGAAAAAATATTTTTTGGATTTTTCGGCATTCGTTTCACGGAAAATGAATTCTTTTGAAAAAATATTTTCCATCAAACAAAAAAAAGTCTTCACTAAAAGGGAAAAATATTTTTTTCACTTTTGAAAAGTGGAAAATATTTTTCTCATTTGATCTCTCTTATCTCATACCTCTACAAATCATCACTTCTTCCTCCCCTTTCTTTTTCTTCTTCTTCTTTTTTTATTCGAATTATTTTTTAATTTTCTTTTTCTTTTTTAATTCGAATTATTTTTATTTTTATTTTTCGTTTTTATTTTTCTTTTTCTTTTCTTTGTTTCTCATCTTCTTCTTTCTTGACTAGTCGTCGAACCAAGTGAACCTCAAGTTCGTCGATCTCAAACTTGCGCTCGTTAATCTGGCAAGCCTTGAGCTTGATGCTTGTGCTTACTAATCTGGTGAGTGGAAAATATTTTTCTTAACCAACACCAGAAAATATTGTCATTTTTTTGAAAAATGACTTCTAGGAAAATATTTTCCGAAAATGGCCCATTTTCCGTTAAACGAACAGACCCTAAGTAGACAAAAGGAGGAGAGAGAGAGACTTGCATGATCTAGCATGCGAGTCGGGCTCACATGCATCGAGAGCATGCTGGCACTTAGCTCCGACCACATCTAGTCAATTTGCATATAACTAAGCAGATGGAGAGAGGGAGAAAGAGAGAGGGAAGAGAGAGGGGCCATGCAATGAATTTGCCAAGTGGAATTTGCGTCGACGATGCGTTTGCTGGGGAAGGCGGTGCTCGTGGCCCCACATCCATATCACGCGGGGCCCCGGGACCGTTCTCGGCGTGGGAGCGTGCTACGTGCACGGCCGGTGTGCGGTCGGAATTGAAGAACAGCGACGGGTCAACGTTGACTTTGGTCAAACATTTAGGATCCTTCAGGGTTGCCGTTCCACGCGGTTTTATTAGGTTGGCCCCCCTCAGCTCTAGGATGGGGACGAATGGAGTTCGAGAGTGACGTGCTGAAATGGAAGAACTTCGTGAGGAGAACATGGCGTGAGCTAGTTTGGCTCCTTAAAGTGGAAAAGAAGAAAGAAGCTTTTTCGACTTTCTTGTCAAGATCATTTCCAAAAATTTAAGCTAAGAATTCAATGTCTCCCCACGTACAAGTCGGACTAGGAATGACATGTGCAATTTAACGAATAAGAAAAATGTGAGCACATAATAGATAAGGGCCGGCGCTTAACTTTGATCACACGTTAGAAGGCCCGACCCCAAAGTTTTAGGCAATAAATGAAAGGGACCATGAGTATATAAAAGCATGTAAACCACAAAGTCAAAATTGTTTTGGTTTTTTAAATGATTGTGAAGAGACTTTGTTGGGTTTTAGATAATTTCATACATTGGTCTTTGCATTGCTTTCAAAGTTTCAAGGGATTAAATGTTAATGCCGGCATGTAAGAATGATGATGCGAAACAAAAGGGCAAAAGTAAAGATTCATATTCCGAACACGCGTTTAAACACCCTTTACTTGGTTTCTAAGATTAGTAGAGTATTTTCGTTGACAAGAATTTATGTACCTTAGCCGGCTTTTGCTTTATAAAAAATAAGATAAAATTAAGTATGATTTGAGGTAATCTTTTTTGAGTGAGATTAATCATGCCTCTCTATATGGTTGTGTTTTCCTAGTGTAAGACTTACGACGTTATCGAATCGTGCTTTTGGGATCCATAGCAAGCACAACACGTCTTCACGAAAGGAACCAATCGAAGAGGGAGAATTAGTGCCAAAACTATTGATAGCATGGTCCTCACGGGTCCATTCTAATATTAGAATCTAGTACCGATTCTGACGCGATGGGACTAGTAGTGTCGGTTTCCAATTTTATCATGGGCCCAGCCCTTTTAAGATATTTTAGTTTTTTTTTTTTTGGTCGGTAAGATGATTTAGTTAATATTAGTTTTAACAATGAGCTAATTAAATCAAGATTAAATTAACAAAACATAAGAGGATAAATTACAATTGATGGCTTGCATTTGAACACACAAGGCTACATTTGGTCATCTAGAATGTCTAATTAGGATAAGATTGGATTTGATATGATATGGAAATCGAGGATTTTACTATATCCTATTTATTGTTTAGTGAATCGTAATAATGAATTCGGATATATTTACATCATATTACGTATATTGTTGTATATAAACAGCATATCGGTATAAATGAACCTAAAAGTTCTACAAACGAATATGATAAAAATATCTCGCAACACTTTTGCCTACTTCATTTTTTTTATTATTTTTCCTCTTTTTAAATTATTATTTTTATTTCTTTATTCCTTCCATCATTTTGTGATAAAAGATTATAAAATAATAAAATGTACTGATATACATAAAATATCTATAATATGCAATAAATATAAATATATATTTAGTTATTTAATTCATATTATAAGATAGAATTAAATTTAAAAAAAAAGGACTAAATTAAAAAAACTATATTGTTGCTATTTTTATTTTTAATTTCTTATATTAGAATTCAAATATTATTTATATTGAAATATAAATTTTTAATTTTATTAATTTACGAAGTTTGTTATTGAAGAAAATAACTTTCTTATTGTGGATATTAAACATCACATCCACATTTATCCCATTTCCATCTAAGATAATTTTATTCGGGTTATATTCTTTTTATTTATATCTTGAGCAAGCACCAAATATATGACTAAATCTTATCCTATTTGCCAAACACAACCTAAATGATTAAAGAGGAAAGATAAATTGCCTTTGAATCACTTATCTTAAGAGTTCATTTGTTTGGAGAAAATTTATTGTCATTAAAGATTCTTGGCAAGTCTCGCTTATTTTTTATCTTCCGTGGAGAAACAAGTCCTGGTCGGAGAATCTCTTGTGGGCCTTGAAATTCTTTCCTGGCAAGGATTTCCTCCATTGCATCGCCCATTTCTCTTTTGGAGCCTTGTGCCACCTGATTTGGAAAAAACGAAACACTATTATTTTTCGGGGGGAGACCTTGGAATTGGCAACCTCAAAGAACCATCTCATCAAAGTGGTCAAGGACAAGGCTCTCAATTTCAGCAATGTGATAGACAACCCCAAAAACAAAAGACTTTAGCGAGGTTGGGGCTTCGACTCTTCCATCTTTGGTTGCGTTTTTGGTCCCCTTGCCTAGCGATCTCCTTCTTGCGGTCTATTGATGCTGCTGTCGTCATATTGTTCGGCTTGCTGGTTGGTTCCGTTGTTGTTGCTGCTTTGGCCGTTTTGAAGACTAAAGACTATCGATCCTTGCTTCTTCCTCTGTTTTGGCTCTTGTGGGCTTTCGCTAGCCTCGTTCTCTCATTTGTTGCTTAGTTGCCCATTTCTTTTTTGGGCGTTCTTTCTTTTACATCGGCTCCCCTTCACTCATTCTGATTTGTTGTCACTTTGAGTGAAAGTTTCTGGTGCCGATCTTTTGTATATTTTGTTAAAGCTAATTATAAATTCTTACCTTTACCAAAAAAAAAAAAAAAAAAAAAAAAAAAACTAACGAAAAAATCTTTTCACAATCAAAGGAAAAATCATGCATAATATATATATTACTTTCTTTTGAAAAACAAAAGGCATTTTTAAAATACAAATGGACCCCGTCCTCCAAGGTTGACCAGGACCCTCCTTAACGGATGCGCTATGCGCTCAGGTCTTAGGTGACGAGCTTGGATACCACGCTCTTGCCCTCAGGTTGTCAATACCCAAATCCCCCAAGGGCAAACTTGGCTCCTCAGCTTCCGAGCCAAGTCCCTAGCTCCTGTGCTCAAGACCCTAGCAGCTAGCTTGGGTTTGCAGTGCCCGAGTCCTCGATTCCCGGCAACCAAGCCAAAGTCCCTCAAGTTTGGGCCTTAGAACTCAATGCCCATGCCAGAGACCCTAATGACTAGGCCCTAAACCTCCACAACCAGGCTCATAACTCCACAGTCTGAACCCAGAAGTTGGGACTACATTTGAGACTTTGCACAAGTATGTATTTCATATTTCTTCTCTAATATAAATCGGAAGATAACTCCCTCGTTATACACAAAACACAACAAATACGTGAAAGTAAAAATCTTTTTCCTCGAAATTAAGCTCTTTTGCAAATATTTTACAATAGAGTTTATTTTTTGTAAAATAAATGGAACATAGGAGTAAAGCTTTTTTTTTTTTTTTGGTAACCGAGGACTCTACCACGGGCCCCTGTGCCTGGACGGCACCGAAAGGCCTAGCAAAGGAGTAAAGTTAATCTCTCCACGTGTTCAATAATGACGTGGGTGGCCCAACTTTTTGCCTAAGAATTCAAGGTCCATAGGCTATAATAATTCTCTGCCGACCAAAAAATAAAATATAGATGTGAACCTTTGATCCTCTCACATAGCATATAGAGGTATCATTGAAAAACAACGATTAAGAACAAAATTGGATAAATACACCATCCATACACATGTATCTATGAACCTAAAATACCTCACGGTCAAACCGAAACATCGACAAGATCGGACATAGCATTTTATTTTATTCGTCGGACTGTTAGATCCGCCGTATTTATAAATCTTTTTGCACCAATTGAATTAATTATATTTAATTAATTATTTTGATCTTCCTGGGGAAAAGGTCGATGTAATCGTGGGGAAAGTCAAAGTCAATGTTTTTTAGGGTTCAAGCTCAACGACAAGACAGCATAAACAGGATGGAAGGAGGGACAGGGCTTGGCGAGGTGCGCACGAGAATCAATAAGGTCATCGATGACGTGGGATGATGTTGAAAACTTGAAAGGCGCACAAATTTGATCCGAAAATACCTGTGGACCTAACAGCACAAATTGCTCTTCTTCTTGTTTTGTTTTCTTTTGTTTTGTTTGCTTTTGGTTCAAATGTCTGACCTTTTCCGTGATCTAATCCACTTCTGATTCGACCAATAAAAAAAATCCACTTCGTATCTTAGGGGGTAGAAAAGTTTACGTAAATATCATTACCAATTTCTATTGTGGGAAGGAGTTTTATGCATGGCATTGTTAATGCGCAAGTTTACTCGCTGGTTGGGTCGAGATCCATGGACTTGAGCCCGCGCAAGTGCATAAATAGCAACTTTGAAGGAGAAGGGGGCATGAGTTTGTGAGTCGGACCGACCTTGTGATGTTTAAGTTTACCAAAATTATAGTAGAGCTCAATGTTGGGGTGTGGTTTATATTCTCCATCAACGTGAAGGCATTGGGGTCTCGCTCATGAATAACTACTGAATAGCCTAGGGCTCTCTCGATCTTAGGTTTTCTTAGGCCACCTATATATAAATTATTTCTCTTATAATAAAGAGTTATATATAGAAATAGGGGTGCAAATTATAATGAATCATCATCTGAATTTAACTCTAGTCTAAGAGTAAACTAGGTTAAATCGTGTATCTCAATTTCTCCTTTTCGCATTTACTTTTTGTTTTGTTGTGTTTGTGCACCTAATTCTAATTACTCATCCTAGAATGGGTGACTTAGGAACGCGTTGGATTCTCAACTAGATATTTGTAGGCTAACTTACTGGCCTAAAGGGGAAAACCGGTGGATTGGCCATCGTGCGGCGCTGCTCCTATTGCGGCTGAGTTGGTGCGCAGCAGAGCGGACGGCAGAACTACCGCGAAGGTCCGATGAGGGTTTTCCGTGAAGGCGATGGTTAGGTCATATTTAATTAGCAAATTAGATGAAGGGGAGTATTCAATGCGTTTATATTAGATCCATACATATGAGATAGTTTCCAAAGTATTCATTACACAACCCATTTACAAGAGAAATAACTGAGATCATTTTTTCTTCCAACTAAGCAATGGTGGTGTCTCATGGAAAGAAACTATTTCATGATCATAATTAAGCTCTTAAACATGTCAACCTTGATCGGCTTATCATATAGCTATAGACACCTAAATTTGGCCCCAGTTGATCAAGATTTGACCAATGAGATGCAAAGTTCGAAATAGTATTTGTAACCTAAAAAACGGGTCATGCACATGGAGAAGATTCTTCAAGTACAGCATTGACTTGTTCTACATCTTTCCACTTTGACGTCGCCTTCATACTTCAAAACAACTCTTTTGATACCCATATGGCCATCCGAATTCGATGGGCAATTTTTTACCCCCCCTATGATAAGATCAAAATTACGATGTGACACGGCCTGAAAAACCATTGAACCAATTCCAGATCTTCTGAAATGTCATGTACCATCACGATTTCAAATCAAGTTGGTGGAAAAAAATTACCAACCCTAGATCAATGCTTGGACACCGGTCAATTGATTTTTAAAATAAAAATAAACTATGGTTGGACAATATGAGATGGGTTATGACTTGTTCCTTTGAAAAGCTATTAAGAAAATTTTTCATTAATTTAAGACAAAATGAAAGCAATTACAACATTTTACGATCCGAAAGCCCGTGAGAGTGTTTTCAAATTTCCCCATCTCTCATAAACCATGATAATTTCAAATCAAGTGGGTAGAAGAAATAGGAGATAGCCAAGCGATGCTTGGACATCATACAACCGATATCTGAGACTCAATTAATTGTTTTATGGGAAAAAATATTGCAGTACGATAAAATGAAATGCGTATCGACTTGTTTATTGAAAAGTTATTATGAAGATGAATTGTGATATGATAAAATTAGATGTCTTACAACTGATCACCGCTTGTTCATTGAAAAGCCATTGCAACATTTTCATCGAGCTAAGATAAAATGAATGTAATCAAGCTTGCGCACAAGTAGAAATTGGTCAATCTAGAAATTATTGTTGATCAATCAATACTTGGGACCAGGTGTAACTTATTACGAACAAATAGACTTTGTCACGATAAAATAACCCATGCTACGACTCCTTATGGCTTGTCCACTGAATTACAACAAAATGAACAATGTCACAATCCCTCCTTTGGTACATTACGACAAAATCAAATGTCTCGACAAAGGAATTGCGATATAACTCAATATGCACAATCCAAAATGACATTGGTTACGACAAACACGATAAGCAGACACAATCACAATTCGATCTTACCATTTCAAATGGCTATCTTCTGCACTCGACTCTTATAATTGTTAATGATATGGCTTAAACAAGTTCTTTGAAGGCTTCTCTAGTGGAAATAAAAGCTCCAAAGTTAGTTAAAACTTGCGTTGCATGTCTGAACAAAGAAGTTGACCAAATGCCGATTCGGTGGTTGACCTTGTCGGTTGTCTCGTTCGCGTCTCGTAATCCTCGGAAGATGCCTTCGAGCTCCAATGGATACCTCAACAAGTTGTCGATTGGATGCATCCAAACGATGTTCGGGCCCATGCATTTCGCTTAAATTTGACTTCTAGCAAGTTGGTCTCCCTCAGCCGGTTCTGCAAAGGAGAGAAAGGGAAAATCATATTGCGTCCAAGGGTACGTACTGCTAGTAAATCTGAGTTAAATGAGGGAGATTGTTTGATCAGTCCTAAATTCATTGTACGGATGTCAATTCAGACATAAATTTTTTAATTTTTCCATTTAGTTCTAAACTTTTGTATAGAATTTTAATGTAGTATGATAAATCTATAATAATAGAGTTATTTTACCTATTTTAAGCAATAAATATAGTACTTTATAATGCAATGTTCATTAGAAAATATTCGGATTTCCTTCTATTTTTTTTTTTTTTGTCGATAATACGATAGCTTTCCATTTACTTAGTAGAGTTCGGAGAAAATACATCAAGAGCATTGGCGCATAACAAGTCAAATAAAGCTGTCGGGGGTTATTCACCCAATCCCTCGGAAGATAATTTTGTCGATGAGCCTTCGCTACCCAGTCCGCGGGCCTATTTGCTTCTCTGCTGCAATGGGCCAAGGTGAGGCCCATAAACCTGTGAAACTTTGCCTTGATCCGGTCCACGAGCGGCGCCACTTCCCAACTGAAGTCTTCGCCGAACTGAAGTGCCCGCACAAGCAGAAGACTGTCTGTGTGTACTTCCAGAAGTTCCTCAGTTCTATCAAGTAAAAATTCTAGGGTTTCCAGGAGAGCGCTGGCCTCTGCTTGTTCTGCTGAAGCCGCTGCAACAGTCTTGGAGAAACCCTCAACAAGTCTACCCCGGGAGTCCCTGCATACGCAGGCAACAGCGGCTTTGTTCTCTGCTTCTCCCCTACCCGCTGCGCCCCTGCTCTGTTCGCAGCTTCTCCCTTTGTCTCGGGTTTCGCTGCAACCACAATCATCATCAGCTAAGGTATCATCTTCGTCCCTATCAATTTCAGATCTGGTTTCGTTTTCGCCCCTCTCCTCTCTCTCGCGCCTAACAAAGGGGGTCTTGGTGTTCCGATTCCAAACTTCGTTTCTGCGGTGAATCCCCTGCAGGCGCAAGTGGTGACTTCTCTGTTCGGGTTCTCTCCCCTATGCTCTGCTTCATCCGTGAATGCTCTGCGGACGCAAGCTGCAGTAAAGGAAATTTCTGCGCCGACCCTGTCAATAGATCTAGTCCCATATGTGCCCCTCTCCCCTCGCTCGCTCCTAGCAAAGGGGATCTCAGTGTTCCGGTTCAGATCTTCGTTGCTGTGGGTGAATCCCGTGCAGTCGCAAGAGTCAACTTCTTTGTTCGGGTTATCACCACCATGCTCTTCTTCATCCGTGGATGCTCTGCGGGCGCAATCTGCAGCAAAAGATGTTTCTACTCCGACCCTGTCGACAACATCTCTTATCCCGTATGTACCCCTCTCCTCTCGCTCACACCGAACAAAAGACGCATCTATGTTCAGTTTAAGCACGCCTGGTTTCGGGGGTTACCACCTATTTGTGTGGGACTCATTTGATGTCTTCTTTGTTGCAATTTTATTCCACATTTCAAAGTTTCTCTGTAATGCCTCTGATCTGAACAGGGTCTGCTCCGGGATGAGGGGCTTTTGGTCGAAAATAAACCTGTTGCGGTCTTGCCATATACTCCACAAGGTTGATGCAATCTGATTGAACTTTGAGGAGCTTTTTGGATCTTTTTTCCTCATGTATTGCCAGTCATCAATTCTTGTTAACCCTAATATGGTTATTTTGATTTTCAGAGGAGATGTTGTCCAAATCTGAGCTGTCCAAGGGCATAACAACAACGTGTGTTCGATCGTCTCAGCTTCGTGCTTGCAGATGGGGCAAAGTGGGTCAGGTACTATTTTCCTTCGGTGAAGGTTGTCCATAGTAGGCAATGCATTTTGGCTGACATTTCAGAGAAATTGTTTTACTTTGGGTAGTGTGTCTGAGTGCCAAATATGTTTCCATAGATCTAGATTTGTTTGATGAGAGGATGTTGCTGATGTAAGTGGTGGTTTGACTGCTCTATCTCTTGTTGTAAAATAACCACTCTTTACTGTATAAGACCCTGAATTGTTGCGCATCCATACTAATCTATCTTCTGTTGTTGAGAGCCCAATAGGGATAGCAAGGATTTCCTATACCCTTTGTTCATCAAACATCATTCGAAGTATAGTTTCGTTCCACATGCCATTCCCCTATTGTATGAGTGCACTAACTTTCCCTGGTTCATCTCTTGTAGTCGGTCCTCCAATCAAACCGCTTTTGAGCCATTTATCCTCTCTTATCGAAATTTTCTGACCATTGCCAATAGATCAAATAACATCTGGTGCTATGGAATCTCTTCCCACTATAACGCTCCTCCATCCCCACGATGGTAGTGTTCCATTTCCAGCTTTCCAAAATTCACAGTGTGGATGGTATAGGCCCTTCATTAGTTTGCTTAATAGGAATGGGGTTGCTGTGAAATCCGCCATGCTTGCTTTCCTAACATGGCCTGGTTGAAAGCTGTTAAGTCTTTAAAGCCAAGTCCTCCTTTGTTTTTCCTGAGTTTCAATCTCTCCCATTTTCTCCAATGAATTCCAGCAGTGTTTTTCCCATTTCTCCACCAAAAGTTGGCAATCTTTTTCTCTATGGCTTTGCATATTGACACCGGTAACTTGAAAATAGACATTGCGTACTATGGAATGGCCTGCACTATTGATTTAATCAATATCTCCTTACCTGCTCTTGTCAGCAAAAGTTCCTTCTAGCTTTCTAATTTCTTGTTGACTCGAGCTAAAATCCAGGCAAAAACATCTTTCTTCGAGCCTCCCTAATCCGAAAGAATTCCCAAATATTTCCTTGTTTTTTCTATTTCTGGGACCCTCAACTCTGCTGCCATATTCCTCCTTAAATTCATTGGGCTGTTCTTACTAAAATAGATACCTGATTTATTTAGGTTTATGGCCTGTCCTGAAGCAAAGCAATACTGGTGTAGTATTTCCACCAAATTCTGACATTCCGTGATAGTACCATGAAGGAAGAAGATGGAATCATCCGCAAAGAGCAGGTGGGATAGAGTAGGACAGCCATTGTTTAGTTTAATTCCTTGGATTGTGCCTTCGACTACTGCCGTTTGCATTAGATTTGATAGTACATCAGCCACTAAGATAAACAGATATGGGGATAGAGGATCCCCTTGACGAATCCCTCTTGCAGGTTGAAAGAAAGGTTGGGGCTCACCGTTAAAATTGACACTAAAGGAGACCGTTGAAACATACTGTGTGACTCATTGTACCCACTTCTCACTGAATCCCTTCTTGAGCAAGCATTCTCTAAGGAAGTCCCATTCAATTCGATCCTAAGCTTTTTGCATGTCAAGCTTTAGGACCGCTTGAAATTTGTTTTTCCTTTCCCGAATTCTCAGCTAATGAAGTACTTCTTGGACTATCAGAATATTGTCTTGTATTTGTCTTCCTCCCATAAAAGCACTTTGTTCTTCTGCTATAATCTGTGGTAGCACAGGTTTAAGTCTATTGGCCAACACTTTGGAAATTATTTTATAGACAAAATTGCAGAGGCTTATAGGTCGAAATTGTTCAAGCTTTTCTGGGTTTGGGGTTTTGGGGATGAGTGTGATTTGGGTTCTGTTTAGCTCAGGATTTAGATAACCAGTCTCAAAAAACTTCTACACTTCGTTGAAAATATCTTGGCTAATATGTGGCCAATGATCCCGATAGAATAGCCCATTAAGTCCATCTAGACCAGGAGCTTTTGTAGTTCCTAGTTGTTGCATTGCCACTGTAATTTCCCCCATTGTGACTGGTTTAATTAACTGTTGATTCATGCTTACATCAACTGAGGTCAGGATTTGCTGAATTACAGGCTGGAAGTTGCGAGGCCTTACTGAGTTATACAAGTTTTTGAAGAAGCTGACTGTCATATCCTTCAAAGGTTGTTCCTCATTCACCCATTCCTCTTCAGCGTTTTTCAGCAAGGTAATTCTATTTCTGGATCTCCTTTGAATAGTTGATGCATGGAAAAATTTAGTATTCCTATCCCCACACTTGAGCCAGGTAATTCTCGAGCGCATTCCCCAATACATCTCCTCTTGACTCCACAACTTTTCTAACTCCTGGGTTATTTGCTTTGCTGTTTCACTTTCTTTTTCCTTCCCAACACTATTTGTCAATCTTTGCAACTCATTTCTCAGCACCTTAATTCTGATATCTGCATTTACCGTCTTGTTTTTGCTCCATTCTCCTAATTTTTGGGCCACAATCTGCAATTTTTTCCCCATATCCAAATTCAGGGGTTCTAATTCAGCCCATGTATTCTTTACAATTTGCCCACACTCTTCATTTATTGACTAGAATGCTTCGTATCTGAAAATCTTCCTCCTTCCTTTCTTTTGTAAGTCGAAAGATAGAATAAGGGGGCTGTGATCTGACCCTATGGCTGGTAACGCCGTGCATTCTGCGTTGGAGTGTGCTATCCTCCAATCTAAAGTGCATAGAGCTCTATCTAGACGTTTCTTGACCAGATGTTCTCCTGTTCTGTTGTTTTTCCAAGTGAAGGCACATCCCTTGCTCTCCAAGTCCATTAAAGAACATCAAAAAAGGAAATCCCTAAAGGCTGCCATCCGGTATGATTCTGCTCTCTTTTTCCCCACTTTTTCCTAATGATACAATATTTCGTTGAAATCCCCCATGCAAAGCCAAGGTGAGTGATGTGTAGAACCTTTCCGATATAGTGCCTCCCATAACATTACTCTATCTTGAAATTCATTAGGAGCATGAAGAAAAGTTATATGCATCTGCTGCTGTATTTCTTTGATTAGGCACTGAACATGAATATAGTTTCTTGAATAGGAATCAACGTCTATCCTTACTTGCTTATCCAAGAAAAGAGCCAATCCCCCACCTATTCCTTCTGGATTCACCACAAAGCCGTTGTGAAATTTCAGCCTCCTTCTTATACGTTGCACCTTGAGTTATTGATTTTTAGTCTCCATAATAAACATAATACTGGGCCTTTCCTGGGTCGCTAGGACCCTTAATGCCTGAATTGTCAAGGGTGTGCCCAACCCCTGACAATTCCAGCACAGTAGCTTCATGGATCAACCGATGGCTTATTAGGGCTAGCCACCAAAGCCCATTGACTTGATTTCTCCGCCACTTTTATAGGAGTTTCCACCAGCTGAGTATTGTCGAATTTTGGTGTTCTTGAGGATTGAGCCCCCATACGGGCAAAATCTCTTGCCTTTTTTTGCATTTGAACTCTTTGAACATCTGGATTTATGCCTTATCATCCCCTTTTCCCCTATTATATTCTGCTCCATCTCCATTTCTGCTTCCTTGTATTGCTCCTCATATAGCACCATAGCTTATTCTTTATCAATGCAGCAACTTCCTCTTTTTTGTTGCCCTTTCTCCTCTATAATGACCAGTGGAAAGTGCTGATTAGATTGGCTCCTCTCCTGTGTGTTTAGTTGTTCTGCATGGCCCGGTTCACATATGGCTAGTGTTTGGTTTGTATTCCGATGTTGCTGATACGTAGCTGTTTCAGGTGCTGAATTTGTGGGTGTCTCAGGCACAATCTTGTCGTCATCTGGTGGTATCTCCTGTTTGCCATAGAAGATCTTCCCGTACGGGCTTAGATCACGAGCTTCCACTCGTAGCCAATGACCGAACCTGCCTGGTAAGTTTGCTGCTAGCCCCGAGGCTTCATAGGGAATGTCTTTACAATCCGAGGCATAATGCCCTATTTTTCCGCATGAATAACAATAGTTCGGAAGTCGTTCGTACTTAAACTCCACCCACAGCCTTTTATTCTCCAGACTAAGCAGAACTCTTGTCTTAAGGGGCATCTCCAGATTTATCTTAACTTTTGCCTTACCAAACTTGGAATTATTGTTTCCTTTGGTATCCAATTTCACCTCAACTACTTCACCCATCTTAGCTGCTATATCTTTAATAGATTCATTAGTAGCTCTTCCAAGTGGTAGTCCATAGAAGTGCACCTAGAAGTCACAATATGTAAATTCATAACATAGATCAGGAATATCAGGTTCGCATTGCTGTAAAACGAGTAAACTTCCAAAGAAAGACCATGGCCCCGAGTCTATGACTCTTTTTTTATCAGCTTCAGACTGAAATGTAAAAGAGAAATATCCTGGTGCTAACATAGTACATGTAACATTCTCCACCTTCCAAACTTTCTTTATTGTAGTAAAGAAGGCTGGGAAATTTACATGTGGTTTGGAATGTAGTTTCCCGAACAGAGTCTTCCTACATTCAACCAATTTATCTACAGAGATACCACCTTTAATCTCAACAACATCGTCCTCGGACCATAGAGTACCAAAACTTTTACACAATGCTGCAACGCGCTTGTCATCATCATTCTCACTTGCCATTTGTTTCAATTCAGGTCTGTTACACTTGTGGCACCCGTAAAAGACAGGATAACTTGCCCAGTACGATTGAAGGGAGCTCTAATTTGGTCGTTACTTTTTAGGGGGGCTTGATTCATATTCCGGAAATATAGAAATCGGATCTTCTTACCAGGTGGAAAGATTTAGTAAGGGCTTTATAGGATTCTATTCTTGGGGGGACGAATCATGATAGAGGAACAAGGATTTGGGATGGAATGGGTGTTTGGGTTTTGGGGGTTTTAGGGTTTTGTTTTTTGGGAGGGTTTCTTCTGAGCCTCAATCATGAACACTTTGGAAACTATTGGGTATGCCATTTGAAGGTGGAGAGAAAGCTTACCTTGAAGAAATCTGCAAAACTACCCAGTCGATAGGGATTGCTCGCATTCGGGAGAGAGGACTACCCAGTTGGTAGGGAGGAACTCGCCATTCGGGAGAGAAATTTTTTGCCATTATCCCTAGTTAAGGGATTTTCCCAAATATTAATTGTTTATGCAGAATAATAAGATATGGAGAAAACAGGGGAAAGGAGGGCAAAAAGAAGAAAAAGAAAATTCTGTGATTGAAGAATTCAAATAAAAAAGTATTGGAAGATAGATACCAAATCGCAGATTCTACGATTTATTCCCTAATTTTATGCAGAAAAAAATAAGCAAATACATTATGTTAGGATTCTTAAATATATCCTACAAATAGGATAATATAGACAACTAGGTTTTTTTTTTGGTTTTTAGATCGTTTTTCATTGTTGTAATAGTTTTTCAAGTATTTTGAAAAGAAGACAAAAGTGATGACATAATTCTTATTCTTTGATTCAAGATGCTAGATTTGATTTATATTTATATTTCTTCTTCTACTATGTTCTTATTTTATTTTATTTTTGTTAAGGCTACAATGTAGTCTAACCATGATGATGTAAATTTCATGATTTTTATGTGTGCAAGTGATTTCATTTATGTGAGTTATATATTATTGTGCTTAATATTTTTACGTGATTGGCCGCTATTTGAATGATCTGATGTACATGTTTGAGATTGAAAAGTGATAATATAATGCATAACTATGAATTAAACGTGGATAGAGATATGTTGCATTATTTGCGTAACTTTCGGTATAAAGATGATTGAAAAGACTTATCGTAAGTCAGGAATATTCATAGATTTTAATACACTTATATTTATTTAAATTTACATAGAGATATAGTAAATTAATAAACTGTGTAGGTTTGTTGTACCTAGAAATAGGATAATAAATAGATTAGGAAATTCCGCTATCACATGTTTGATATCGTTCTTATATGCATAATAATATGAAATTCATATCTAGTGATTATGGTAAAATCGAATGATATAACATATTTATTTGATTGATTTATTGCATTTAGTCTCCAAATTTTACTTTTAAAATTTTTAGTTTTAGCTTATTCTCAATTCTATTTTGATATGTTAGATATATTGTAGAATTAACCTATTTTTAGTATTTAATTAATTTATTAATTATCAATTTCTATGAGATGATCCAATCAAAAAAAAAAAATCTCTATGGGATGATACTCTTTCTCATCATTATATTACTTGTTCGATACATTCACTTGCATTTAGAATTTTACGGACATAGTCATCTCGATCAATCATTGACACATTGCCATAAAAATTGACTGCAATAACTATATTGAAATTTTGCAAAAAGGTCTATAACTCAATCAACAAAATTGAAAAAGTTTGAAATTGAATCAACATCCATTTAATGGGTTTAGAGAGTTGATTGGATAGTTTTCATTTTAAAACTTACACTTAAAAAAGTCCCAAATTTATTGTAATTTTGTCAATTCAATCTTGAATTTTTTGTTGATAAATTGGGTCATAAATTTTTTGTGTTTGTGTCAATTCAGTCCATCCAACCAAACTTGACTGACCGACGCTAATGTGGACAATTTTTAATGACATTTTATTTTTTAATTTGTAATTATTTTTTTCCTCTTCCTTCTTCCCCCAACTGGTTAGGCAATCGGCTAGAGGTGAGGGTTGGTCGCCGACCACTAGTGAGGCTAACAATTTTTGGCTATGTCATGTTAACATCGATCGTGCCACATCAGCGTCGGAAGGCCAAATTTGGTCGAAACCAAAAAAAAAAAAAAAGTTATGATTGAATTAACACAATTGTAATAGGGTTAAAAAAATTTTGGTAATTCTTCCTTTTATTTAGAGGTGTGGTCTAACTTTTATATATTATAACAAACCCTCATGAATAGGCTGGACTTTAGTTTAAAACTAAGCATGGAAATATATAATGAGAAAGGCCAAAAAAGGGGATTTGTAAAGATTTGAATTCAATACCTCATGCACTAATGACGTACAAAATTTTGTAAGATCACTACTAACTAGGGGTGAGCATAGTTCCAGGGAAGAACCTAGAACCTAAGAATCAAATCAGTAGGAACCTATAAGTTCCAGGTTCCAAGGTATATATGATAGGTTCCAAGTTCCAAAAAAGAATCTGGAACCTGGAAGTTGGAACTTGAAACCTATAATCTAGAACTTGGAACAAATTTTAATATTTTTCTTGATCCATGTCTTCGTGCAATTTTTTGATATTCCATGATGTTCAATGCTGAGTGTATAATGTGGAAGCACTAGTCTAAGATTTTTACTTTATTAATGTTCATATTTTTCATGTATTTAAATATAAATTATGATTAATGAAATTGTAATTATTCAAATAATAATATAAGTGGGACTTGGGTAGACCTCGGAACTTATGACAGGATAGGTTTTAGGTTCCAAAAAATGAGAAACTTGTTTCAACGGATAGATTCCAAGTTTCAGATGGAACTTGTACGAAACTTGGAACCGTTCACCCCTACTTTTATTTAGTTGAATTCCTTGCTAACAATTCCTTTTCTTTTGTTAATAGTTTTGTTCATTTTGTATTCTCTTTGATGAATGACAAGCTATTATTATTGCATTCATTTTTGTTTTGTTTAACTAAAAATGAAACAAAAAAAAAAAGAAAAAGAAAAAAAGAATCTGTTGGACCTTGGAACCGACCATGGAACCTATGATATGATAGGTTCTAGGTTTCAAAAAATAAGGAACCTATACTTGAGGGTAGGTTCCTAGTTTTAAGCGAAACTTGTAAGAACCTAGAACTACTCACCCTTACCACCAACTGTTTTAAAAATTTAAAATTTTTGGATTGAATATCGTAAAATTGTATTATAGCACAACCTATATGCTTGAATTTTCAAAACAATTGATTGTAGCCTGGCGAAATGTTCCACATAGGAATTGATTTCTCTAATTTGACACTCTTATATTTTTAAAAGGGTTAATACCCTAAAAAATCATAAACTGATACAATTGTGACAAATTTACTTCAAACTAATTTTTTAACCACCAAAAATCTCAAGCTGGTAAAGTTTTGACAAATTTACATCAAACTAATATACTTGTAATAAATTTATCTTTTGTTAGTTTCCATTAAATTTTATTGTTAAATTGCAGAAGCTGGATGACACGTGACAATTTACTAATGTATCAGTTTGAGATTTTACTATTTCTTTGTCATAGTTATATCATTTTGTGAATTTTTTTGTGGTGTTAATCCAATTTAATAGAGAATATATTTGTCACAAATGTGCTAATTTGGGGTTTTATGATGGTTGAACAAATTAGTTTGGGGTAAATTTATTAAAAGTGCACTAGTTTGATGTCTTTTGTGGTCATTTGGGTTAAATTTATCACAAGTGTATTAGTTTGGAATTTTTCATGATCAAAATATTAGTTTGAGATAAATTTGTCATATGTATATCGGTTTAGGATTTTCTAGGATATTAATCATTTTTAAAAACTACCCGTCATGCTTTGCAGTCTAGATAACAAGTAAAAGGCAAAAAAAAAATTTTTTTTTTTTTTGAGGGGTTACTATTTTAAAAACTTTAGGGTACAAATTTAGATAAAAATCCCCATTTTTTCAGCATCTTTTCTCACATGCAAGTTAGATTAGGACTGACGCATAGAATTTAACGAATGGGGCAAATGCAAGAGCAAAATAGATAGGAGCAGGACTCAGGACTTGACTCTCATAATGTGTTAAAAGGCCTGAACCAAAAAGTTTAAGAGGATAATTGGGGAGAGACCGTGTACATAGAGAGCATGTAATCACATAGTCAAATAGTGTGACTTATTCAAATAAGGGATATATTCACTAAAAGTCCTAAAACGTATCGCAAAAGTGCAATTGAGTCATAAAACTTTAAAAAAGTGCAATTAAGTAAAAAAAAAAACTTGTCAAATTTGTATAATCAAGTCCTCTTGTTAAAAACATCAATTTGTCTAATGGAAAATGATAACGTGGCATTTTTAAATAATTTCTCTCTCCTACGTGGAATTTTAAAATGATTTCTCTCTCAAATGTGGCATTTTTTTTATTATATTCTTATTCAAATCTTATTTAAATTGATTAAAAAATTTAGAAAAAAAAATTATTTAGAAAAACAAAACTGAAGAGAGAGAGAGAGAGAGAATGATACGGCCTCGCTGGTGGCCCTTGCCATTGCCCATTGCTAGAGGGGCTGGTAGAAGTCGCCTACCCTAGGCAAGGGTGGCTGGCTCCCCAAGCCCGGGCGAGGCCCACCAGCCCTAAGCAAAGGTGAGGCTCATTAGATTTGGGTGTTGCCAACTCTCGCCTAAAGTGGGCGATGGTCGCCAGCCCTAAGGGAGGATCTACATTGCCCAAAATTAGATGCCCTCACTTAAGGCTAGCGACCTCTGCCATCCCCTCTAGCGATGGGTGGAGGGAACGCCCCACTAGCGAGCTCATTCTCCTTTTTTTTTTTTTCAACTTTTTTAAATAAATTTTATCCCTTTTTAGTTTCCAAATTTAATTTTAAAAAGATTTGAATAAGAAAATAATAAAAAAATTGCCACGTATAATAGAGAAATTAATTTTAAAATGCCACATTAGCATTTTCCATAAGATATATTATGGTATCAATGAAAGAACTTGATGTGCCAAATTGACAAATTTTAGGACATGATTACATTGTTTGAAAGTTTTATGACCCAATTGCACTTTCGCGACAAATTTTAGACTTCTGTACCCTTCAAACAAAGACAAAAATCATTCTAATTTTTTAAATGATCATGAAAAGGCTATGTTGGGTTTTAGATAATTTCATATGAAGTTGCAAGGGATTCAATGTTAATGCCGACATGTAAGAATGATAGTGCAAAACAAAATGGTAAAAGTAAAGATTCTTATTCCGAGCATGCATTTGAGCACCCTTTACTTCGTTTATGAGATTAGTAGGGTATTTTTGTGAACACGAATCTTATGGATGTTAGTTGGTTTCCCTGTTTTAAAAAATAACAATAATAAAATTAACTACGATTTTAGCTCATCTTTTTGGGAAGACTAATCATGCCTCTCTACATGGTTGTGTTTTCCTAGTGCAAGACTTATAACGTTATCGAGGGTGCTTTTGGGATTCAAAACAAGCACAACACGTCTTCACGAGGGGAACCTATCAAAGAGGAAGAATTAGTGCCAAAACTAGGGATAGCATGGTCCTCACAAATCAATTTTAATATTGAAATTTGGAACCTATCCTGGTGGTATAGGATTAATAGTGTCGGTTCTCAATTTTACTACAGGGCCAATCCTTTTAAGATAATTTAGTTAAATATTAGTTGTAACAATGCAATAGTTAAATCGAGATTAAACTAACAAAACACAAGAGGATAAACTACAATTGATGATTTGCATTCGAACACACCCTAAATGATTAAAGCAGAAAGATGAATGGCATTCAGATCACTTATCTTAAGAGTCCATTTATTTTCGCTTGAAATTTATCGTCGGTAAACATTCTCCTCATTTTTCACATATTTGGATCATTTAGAAAAATTATCTAACGGAAAAATCTATTCACAATCAATGGAAAATTCATGCTTAAATTCAAAAAAATGACTTTGCATTTCCAAAATACAAATGGACCCTATCCTTTGGCGCTGCCCTGGAACCCCCCTCGACAATCATGCTAAACACCTGGGTCCCAATTGACGAGCTTGGGTACTCAACTTTTTGGGTTGTCGATGCCTAAGTCCCCCAAAGGCAACCCTGGCTCCTTGACGACTAGGCCAAGGCCCTAGCTCCTATGCTCGAGACCCCAACGGCAGGGCTCGGGTTCACGGTGCCCATGTATGAGTCTCTCGCTCCCGGTAGCCAAGCGGAGTCCCTTAAGTTCAGGCCCTGGAACTCAATACCCATTCCAAAGACCTTGATGACTAGGCTCGAGACCTTCATAGCCAGGCTCACAACGCCTGAACTCAGAAGTTGGGATTGTACTTGAGATTTTTCACAATTATGTGTTTCAAAATTTTTCTTTAATAAAAATTGAAAAATAGCTCCCTCGTTACACACAAATCATAACAAATATCAGAAAATAAAAACCTTTTTCTTGAAAAATATATTTTTTATGCAAATATTTTTCAACAAGATTTATTTTTTGTAAAATAAATGGAGCCTAACCTCTGCGTGATTGATAATAACTTGGGTGGCCAAACTTTTTGCCCAAGAATTCAAGGTCCTAGGCTATTATTATCCTCCGCCGACCAAAAAAATAGATATAGATGTGACCCTTTGGGAGCCTCTCGCTTAGCAAGTAGAGATATTATCGAAGAACGATGATTAAGGACAAAATTATATAAGTATTATATCCATATGCATATATCTACGAATCTAAAATATCTCACAGCCAAACCGGAATGTCAACAACATCGAACATAATGTTCCATTTGATTCGTAGAACTATTGGACCCACTGTATTTATAAATTATTTGCAACAATTAGAAAACATTAGTGTAATCATCAGGAAAGTTAATACTTGAATAAGAATATTTAGTTTAGACGCGGACAAGGATGTTTAATTTTAGGTGTGGAGTTTAATTTCCATACTTTGTAAAGAAGCAAAGTGAAAGTGAGTGAGATGACAATTAGGGTAGGAAAGGAAAAACAACATCGTGGGAAAAGTCAATGTCAATGATTTTAGGGTTCAAAGTCAGTCCATACAAAGAGTGGAAGAAGGACAAGAATTTGTGGGATGCACAGGAGAATGAATGAGCTCATCGATGACGTTGAAACTTGAAAGGCACACAGTGACGATCCTAAATGACATTGACGATGGACCTAACAACAAAAATAGCACTTCTTCTTGTTTTTTTTTTTTTTTTTTGGCGAAACAAATTGCACTAAGGGCAGACTTTCATCAACTCAAAGAAAGTCTTCAATGATGTGGCTTAAACAAGTTAGTTAAAACCTGTGTCGCGTGTCTGAACTGCGAAGTTGACCAAATGCCACTCAGGATTTGGCCTTGTCGGTTCAAACGTGCAATGATTTCGACGAGCCCTTAGAAACCCAACAATCTGTCTCCTTCACGCCTCGAAATCCTCGGAAGATGCGCTCGAGCTCCAATGGAAATGCCTCGACAAATCGTCCATTTGATGCATCCGGACGATGTTCGGGCCCACGCATTTTGCTTAAATTTGACTTCTGGCAAGTTGGTCTCCCTCAGCCGGTGCGCTTTGAAAATTTCACGACGGTTCTGCAAAGGATTGAAGTGGAAAATCATATTGCGTCCAAGGGGACGTACTGCCATCAAATCTGAGTTAAAAAGGCGATATTGTCTTATCAATCTTAAACTCATCATACGAATATAAATTCAATTTGTAAACTTTTTGATTTTGCCATCTAGTCCTAGATTTTTGTGCGGTACTCCAATGTAGTTCTTTTGATCAATCCTCCTTGGAAATCACCAACATGGCGCCAAAAGATCTATGATACAATCAACAAAATTGAAAAGTTCAATACTTAATCAACATTTGTATAATGAGTTTAAAGTTGACAAAATAGTTTCCATATTAAAAGCCTACGCTTTTATTAGTATTGCAATTATGTTAATTTAGTCATAAACATTTTTTTACAATCAAGTCGTAAACATTTTGTGTTTATACCAATTTAATTCATTTGACCAAATTTGGCTAGCTACTATTGACATGGCACGACCGGTGCTAATGTGGCATGACTAGCACTGACATAAATCATTTTTAATAATATTTTATTTTTAATTAATTTTTCCTTTTTTCTCTTTATTTTTTTTCCTCTTCCTTCTTCCATTGGAGTGAGGCGATCGACTAGAGGTGAGGGCCGATCACCCAATTGAGGCGACCTCACCAGCCATTGGCGATGCTTGCCTCAGCATTGTTGGGAAATGTCAACCTTGTTGGCCAGAGGAAGAAGGAAGAGGAAAAAATAAAACAAAATTCAAAATTCAAAAAAAATATATATATTAAAGTATTATTAAAAATTGTTTACGCTAGCATCGGCCATGCTAAATCAACACTAGTTGTGCCGCGTCAGCGCCGATCAGCTAAATTTGGCCGAATGGACTGATATAAACGTAAAATGTTCATGACTCAATTGATGAAAAAAAAAAGGTTTAAGACTGAATTAACACAATTTCAATAAGTTAAGGATTTTTTTGGTAATTCTACCTCTTATTTGGAGGTGTGATCTAACTTTTATATATTGTAACAACCCTCATGAATAGTTCAATCTAAAATTAAGTGTGGAAATATATAATGAGAAAGGTAAAAAAGGGGTTTTGTAAAGATTTGACTTTGGTACCTCATGCACTAATACCGTATAAATTTTTTACCAACTATTTTAAAACTTAAATTTTTTGGGTTGGACATCATAAAATTTTATTATAGCACAACCTAAATGCTTAAATTTTCTAAACAGTGGACAGTGGCCCTACAAAATCTTCTACATAGGAATCGATTGCTCTAATCCCACACTCTTATATTTTTAAAACCGCACATCATGCTTTGCAGTCTAGACAATAGGTAAAGGCACACAATTGTTTTTCTTCTTTTGTTAGTTTTTAGGATTTAAAAAACTTAGGTACAAAGTTAGATAGCAATCCCTATTTTTCATTATCTCCTTTCACATGCAAGTTGGATTAGGAATATGATGAATGGGGCAGACGGGCACGCAAATTGGGGTGGGACTTGACTTTAATAACAAATTAGAAGGCTTGACACAGAAACTTTAAGCTGATAAATAAAGGGAGATTGCATGTATATAGAAAGCGTATAAACCACATAGTCAAATAGTGTGAGATATTCAAACAAAGATAAAAATTATTCTAATTTTTTAAATGATTGTAGAAAGGTTTTGTGGGGTTTTAGATAATTCATATGTCAGTCTACACATTGTTTTGAAGTTTCAAGGGATTTAATGTTAACGCCGGCATGTAAGAATGATAATGCAAAGCAAAAATGTAAGAGTAAAGATTCATATTCCCAGCATGCATTTAAGCACCCTTTATGTTGTTTATGAGATTAGTAGGGTATTTCCGTGGACATGAATTTTAAGGATCTTATAGGCTTTCGCATTATAAAAATAATAATAAAATTAATATGATTTGAGCTGTTTTTTTGGTTAAGCTAATCATGCCTCTCTACATGGTTGTGTTTTCTTAGTGCAAGACTGATTACGTGATCGAGGGTGCTTTTGGGATTCATAACAAGCACAACTCGTCCTCACGAGGGGAACCTATCAAAGAGAAGAATTAGTGCCAAAACTAGGGATATAGGACTAGTAGTGTCGGTTCTTGATTTTACTATGGGCCCAGCCCTTTAAAGATAATTGTTAAATATTAGTTTTAACAATGAACTAATTAAATTGAGATTCAATTAACAAAACACAAGGGGATAAAAATAGAATTGATGATTTGCATTGGATCACGCTATATTAGTTTTAACAATGTACTTGAGATTTTTCACAAGTATCCATTTAATAATTTTCTTTTAATAAAAATCAGAAGATAGCTCCCCCGTTATACTCAAAACACAACATGTACAGGAAAATAAAAATCTTTTTCCTTGAAAATAAGTTCTTTTGTAAATATTTTTCAGCAGAATTCATTTTTCGTAAAACAAACGGAACCTAAATATATAGCTAATTTCTCTAAGTGTTCAATAATGACTTGGGTGGCCAACTTTTTGCCTAAGAATTCAAGGTCCAAGGCTATTATAATTCTCCGCCGGCCAAAAAACAGATATAGATGTGACCCTTTGTGAGCCTCTCACTTAGCATATAGAGATTGGATTGAAAAACGATGATTAAGGAAAAAAAATTATATAAGTGTACCATCCATATGCATGTCTCTACGAATCTAAAATTTCCTATAGTCAAACCGGAATATTGACAAGATCAAACATAACATTATATTTTATTCATAGAACTATTAGACCTATGGTATTTAAATAAAATATATTTAGATAATCCTCTTGATGTTTTAAGAAAAAATGTTGGCGTAATCTTGGGGAAAGTCAATATGTGAGTAGGAATGTTTAATCTTAGGTGTTGGTAGGGGCGATTCGTTTCATGTGTAAAGGTTGACTTTTTATACTTTGTGAAGAAACAAAGTAAAAATTGGTGATTTAATCATTTGTGTACGAATGACCAAAAAAAAAGGTGGGGGGAAAGTCAAAGTCAATGATTTTAGGGTTCAAACACAGCGACAAGACAACCAAAAAAAGAGTGGAAGGACAGGACTTAGTGGGATGAGCAGGAGAATGAGCTCATCGATGGCGTGGTATGATGTTGAAACGTGAAAGGCGCACCGTTACGGTTCGAAATGACATTTGACGATGGACCTAACAACGCAAATTGCGCTTCCTCTTGTTTTGTTTTTTTCTTCTTTTTCGGAACAAATTACAATGATGTGGCTTAAACAAGTTCTTGGAAGGCTTCCTCTTGTGGGGATAAATAATCCAAAGTTAGTTAAGACTTGTGTTGCACGTCTGAACTGCGAAGTTGACCAAATGCCGATTCAGGAGTTGACCTTTTCGGTTCAAAAGTCCAAGGATTCGACGTGCCCTTCGATACCCAACAAGCCGTCTCGTTCGCATCCTCGGAAGATGCCTTCGAGCTTCAATGGAGATACCTCGACAAATCGCCGATTTGATGCATCCTGACGATGTTCGGGCCCCATGCATTCTGCTTAAATTTGACTTTTAGCAAGTTGGTCTCCCTCAGCCAGTGCACTTTGAAACTTTCACGACGGTTTTGGGAAGGAGAGAACGGGAAAATCATTTTGCATTAAATAAATCTGAGTTAAAAAGGGGGAACTGTCCGGTCAGTCTTGAACTCATTCTACAAATGTCAATTTGGTTATAAACATTTTAATTTTGTCATTTAGTCGTAAACCTATGCTTTGAATTCTAATGTAGTCTTTCCGGTCAATTTTCTGGAAATTATTGACACAACGATGTACCATGTAGGATGGTGGGCGATGATTGGACCGCGATGTTAGCAATTTCTAACAAGAATCAACCTGAAAAACTACATTAGAATTCCACACAAAAATCTAGGATTCAATCCACAAAATCAAAAAGTTTAAGATTAAAATGATATTTATATAATAAGTTTATAGTTTTTGTTTTTGTTTGTCCTACTTTAACTCTTAACGCACTCGCAAACTTTTGTTCAACCTCTTTGCAAAGTGTAGAAGTCAAATCTCGAACCTGAAACTAAGTGTTTCCACTCCTAGCCCCCATGAGAAAGTAGGGAGTGAAACTTATCACTTCCTCTTTCCCATATGAGAAGGGCGGCCACTTAGACAACTCCCTGTGATCTTTGATCTTCAAAGCCTACGCTTTTATATGGAGGCATGGATTAACTTTTGTACATTGTAACAACCCTCAAAAGTAGACTAGATGTTAATCTAAAATTAAGCGTGGAAATATATATTGAGAAAGGAAAAAGGGGGTTCTATAAAAATTTGAATTCAGTAACTTATGCTCTAATACCGTATAAAATTTTGTAAGACTATTGTCAACTATTTTGAAAACTTGAACTTTTTTTTTTGTTGGATATCCTAACATTAATTGCGGCACAATCTAAATGTTTAAATTTTCATAATAGTTGTGGCAGTCCTGTGAAATCTTCCATATAGGAATTAATTTCTCTAATCACGCATCCTTATATTTCTAAGAACCGCACTTCGCGCTCTGCTGTCTAGATAACCAGGGAAAAAAAGGACAATTTTGTTTTTTTTTTTTTTTAAAGGATTTTAAAAACGTTAGGGTACAAAGTTAGATAACGATCCACATTTTTCGACGATAAATAATTAAATAAATAAAGCAGAAGGAAAAATATGAGCTTTGAAAATTTGATCAAAGACTTTGCAAATCAACGATACTTGCCAAACCCACGTCTGTTGAATGGACTCCTGGTGTTTTTGTTAGTTGATGAAAATCTACCGTTGACCACCATAGAGGTCAAAGCTTGTCCTTGTAAATATAAATAAAGAAAGGGAAAAAAAGAAGAACGGCATCAATGCATCACTAGCAGTCTTGGGGTATATTAGAAAAAAATTTACTTTTGGATGACCATATTTATAAATGTTGAGACCCCTTTGAATTAGACTAAAGTTTGCATCTTTGATTTACTAGGTTGACATATCAACATGAGGGAATAGGTTTGGTTGTTTCTTTGCTTTTCTTTCCTTTTCCCCCTTTTCTTCTTCCACATTATGCTAATTTTTCTCCCCGCATTGATTATAATCGGTTTCAAAATGAGTAGGTTTCATATCAAGAATCAAGAACCCACCCTGTCAGAGTTAGTTCATAAATTTTAGACCGTGAATCTCACCGCTTCCCAGGGGAATGGAAAAGGTACTAGCTGATTTTAGGGTTGATCCAAGAACCTAACCTAAGTTTAAAAAATAGAACTATCATTATAGGGAAAACATATCACCGTGAACAATTTGTGGCATAGTGGTTAAGGGATTGATCAATTTAGAAAACATATCATTGAAACCTATCTAAGGCTCTATTTGTTTTGTGGAAAGTATATGATTTGGAAAACATTTTTTTTAAATGATTATTTTTATCGATTGAAATTAATAGTCAAAGAGAAATGTTTTCATTACTCGTAATAATTTATGTCTCAATGTTTTCATGGATCATGAAAAAATTCTTTGTTTGTTCAAATTTTATATGATATAAGCGATTATTTTAGAAAAATGTTTTTCAAATTATTCATTTTTCGTGAAACTAATGGAGCTTAAAATAAATATCTATCTTCAGGAACCGAACTTGTTAAGGCTCACTCCCCAATTTTTTTACCAAGGAAGCTACCTTGTCTCCTTGTGAGTCGGCCCTGAACATGTTTGGTAAGGCCCATTCCTATCCACTGCAAAATCATAAGCAAGTGAAAAAAATTCAAGACCTTATGCTATGACTATAAAATAATGTTATGTGTGCAACCAATTTTTCTAGGAGTTTATGTCTTGCTTTTATTTTAACAAGTTTTTTCTTCGGCCCAATCTTAACAAGCGGACAATACCGGATTGTGTGGATCTCCTTAGAAATGGCCCAAGTGATTCTCCGTCCAAAATAGCACGTGGGCTTGGCTCTATATAATACACCAATGGTTTCTATTTGCTTTGTGTTTTTATGATCTTACTTACTTTCTTTTTTCAGAAATTTCTAAATTAAAAAAAAAAATTGTCACGAATTTCACAAAAATTTACCTAAAGTCAAAAATAAAAGTCATCCTAACTTATTTTGGATTTTAGCAGATGGATCTCATTATGTATCACACGAAACTAAAAAAAAAGAAGCTGATTTTTCTAATCAAATTGAGCTCGGCAAAGCTAGTTGAATCAATCCAAGCATTCAATACCTTGAATACTTCATTGGGTATGTTAGAATTTGAAAACTCAAGCTTGTACAAGTCTAAAACAATTATCGAGTTTTTGATATAAAGATTAAGATTACACGTCAAATGATCATGACACACGTTTGATTCAATCATAGTCTAATCGAACCTCCATTCGTTGAATCGATCATCCAAATGATCATTAACGTTTGACCTTCGATTACCGGATCATCAGGGTCCAAGATTGGACTGTCAAAAGGTTTGTGTAATTGATTACCAACCACCAAGTAATTGCTAGACTAGACGAGAGAATGTGGATGGACAGTTCCTAACTGACTTGTCCCCTGGGAAAAGTTTTCTTCTTAAAAGTGATGGAATTGGGGTAAGTACAGTATAAACACCAAAACTTTTGTACGGGACTCACTTTAATGCCATTTTTTTTTCACTCACTTGAGTGCCAAATCGGAGTAAAATCACTCACTTAAGTGCCATTTCTAGCCAAACGTCATACATGGATTTTTCTAATGATTATCCATATTTTTTAATGATTTTTTTTATTCCTACGTGGATATTTAGAAAAATAAGCCGAAATTTTCGATTGCGAAGTGGATATTTAGTAAAATGAGCATAATAAAAATGACGTCATTTCTCTTACCTAAAACGGCATCCTTTTGTTCGAGCACTCTCTCTCTCTTAAGAGAAACAATGTCGTTTTTCTTTATGCAATGAGACCAGATCAACATTGTCTTTCTTCATCTCGAACGATGCCAAAGCCCTCTTTCTCTTCGATTTCAAACCCTATCCACAGAATTAGGGTTTCCGTCAAAAATCGCCCCCCTCTTCATCGAACCATACTTCATTGACCCCACATTGAATCTTAGTACGCCCAAAACCTCTTTGCGATTTGTCTCTTAACTTGCAAATGAGGGTTTCGAGTTTACTGCTGCCATGTCATTACTTGCTGGACAAAGACTAAAAAGGCAATAAGTTGGAGGGAAAAGTCAAGGGTTGTAACGTGAGGAATCATTGTCGAGAAAGAGTAAAAGGTTAGTGCTTTTTATTGTTTTGTGTTGACTAACCAACAATGTAAGCAAATTTGGTATTGTCTAACAAAATCAAAGTGTGGGAAAAGGCAACATATTGGAGGGCAAATATTAGGGATTTGGGTAGTGTAGAGGTGAGTGATTTAGTTTATTCGTGCTTAGGATTTTATCAGTTGGTGTCCACTGGCCTATAGTGAAATTATTGTTTATTGTGGTTGTGTGGACCGATTGTATATTGTGGTTGTAAGGACCAATTGTTCATTGTTACTTGCTTGAGTTGTAGGAACCAATTACTATTATTATTTATCTATCTTGTGATCCCCTAATGTAAAAATTAAATTTTATTGTATTTTGTGTAGTGTTAACATGGGTGATACAAGTACGCCCATTAAAGTTTGCTACGGTAGAGAGTTTAAGATTAATGGGGAAGAGAAGGAATACATTGGTGGGCAAATCGCCGTTATTCTTGCCTATGTAAGTAAGCTGTCATTTACAAATTTTAAAAGGGATATAGTAGATCAATTGAGATGCAAAATAGGAAAATTATATTACCAAATACCTGGTAAGTCTCTTAAAGATGGTTTAAGATATTTGCACGATGATAATGGAGTGAGAGATCTTGTTTATCATTTTTTGCGCGTCATGATACTTATATGCATGTTGAACATAATTGCGATGAAAAGATGAGCAAGCAGTGTTAGAATGTGCTATCGAAACCCAGCCTAGTGTTGAAAATGTTTTGGAAGGATATGCGAGAGCAGAGGACACTGTAGATTTGCATACACAATGTGTGTTAGAGATATTTCAGCATCTTGAGGATACTCGAGGCATATCTGATGGTGAAGATATACCTGTTGAAATATTGACTAGAATAAACCTAAGCTCCTGGAAGATTGCATTATCCAACGACTATGAGGATGAAACACTTGTGCATATCATTTGAACAAGTGATGTTGACGATGAGAATATCACACAAGCAAGGGAAGAAAATTGAACATTGGAAGAAAGAAGAAAAGGCACAATTTGGGCCAGTGAATTAAGGCATTGTAGTAAATAGGGATGTATGAGCTCCTGTAACTAATGGTGATGGAAAGTGGTCATGATGACAATGGCAACCATGAGGATGATGATGAAGATAGTGTAGCGCAACAAGAAGGGGAAATCAATATCCTTCTTATGATTCAACTAGTACAAATCCTGCCTTTTGTATATTAATGACATTTGATTATGCTAAGCAATTAAGAGACATTATTGTCAGGTACTCAATCTCTCAACAACGAAATATTAAATTCGTTACAAATATCAATAATTTTGTTAGAGTAAAGTGTGCACAAGACAATTTTCTATGGGCAATATATGGTGCATTAAGTAAGAAGAGTGGCTCATTCCATATTCGATCACTACAGGATGAGCATACCTATAGTGTTATGTTTGAGAATAAAAGAGTGACTAGTGTGTAGTTGGCCAAGTACTTATTCAACATTATTAAAGTAATGCCATATATCAAAAGTCCTCAATTGAAACAACTAGTAAAAGAGTAGGTGGGTGTAAATGTTTCTCATAATCAGTGCAAAAGGGCTAGGTATAAGGTGATGAGTACATTGATGAGTATATATAAGGAGGAATATGAAAAAAAAATTAGGACTATACTTAGGAATGTAGGTTGCAAATCTACCTAGCAGAATTCATGTAAAGGTTGTGGAGAAGCCGTTGGCTGATCATGTGACACGGTTTGATAGGATGTATACATGCTTTGATACATGTAGAAATGGATTTTAAGTTGGCTATAGAAAAGTGATTGGATTAGAAGGGTATTTTCTAAAGGGTTATATAAGGGAGAGTTATTGATTGCTATTGGTAGGGATGGAAACAACCAAACGTTTCTAATAGCTTAGGTTGTGGTCAATATAGAAACTAAGGACAATTGGTCTTGGTTTTTTAAAAATCTTATGGCTGATCTTGGAATAACTGATGGCAGATATTAAGCATTTATAAGCAATCAACAAAATGTATTGGCATTGTTTGTTGGTTTTACTAATATCATTATGTCTTGTTATATCATTTAGGTAGCTTACAAATGTTTGCTAATTTTGTAGGGACATGTTCCAGCCATTAGGGATGTGCATGGTCTGGGTGAGCGGCTCTCAACCTAGAACTGGGAATCGTCCGCTAAGGACCGGTTCCGAAAAATTGGAATTGGGATCCACCCGTTAGTTGTATGGATCCACTCAAGAACCGAACTGCCGATCCAGTTCGGTTCTTAGGTGAATCCATGGAACCGGTCTCACAATAATAATAATTTCATTTTCTAAATTCCGTCGTGAGAACTCTTCATATCGAGTAATATACTAGAAACCAAAAGTTACAACAACTAAAAATCAAAACATAATATTGAAAGTGAAAGAAGGTAAAACTAATTATAGGTTAAGCCATAACGGTCATCAAATTGATCACATGAGCTCCATGTTAGGGAAATCCCTTATGATGTTTTGAAGATGACAAAATAAATCAAAGGCTATTAACATGTTTAATGGTTAAGTAATAGACCATGCAGATGATAAAACATGTAAAGGATATTGTCAAAGTCTAAAGACGGCCAGAAGACTGAACGTAACATATGTCCAAAGTATATTTTGAAGATTTCTAGACTTCTGTGTCAAAGTCTGAAGACTGCCAGACTTTAGTGTCAAAGTTTGTTCTACATCAAAAGTCTGTCAACTCTGACAAATTCCAGATTGAACGTGAATGATGAACCAGAAGACAGGCCCTATGCTGAAGCTGAATCAGAAGACAGACTATATGCTGAAGCTGAACTAAGTACAGACCTTAAAGCTAAATCTGTTCGAGCAAAATATGTTCAGACTCAGATTGCAAAGTCTATCGCACTCAGACTCAGATTGTAAAGTCTATTGCTCTCAGACTTTACATCCAGATTCGACAGAACTCAAGCCCCGAAGATACAACGGCTAGTGATCTGGTTTGGATTCCACATCAAGATTGATTTGATTGACTCAATCTATTTGATTGACGATTGGATCTTGAAAACAAGAACTTTCTATACGAAGAAGCTTTACTTATGGAAACCAAGATTTCGTTTGTATGGGCGATCGGAATCAATTTGGAATTCTACCTTTGTCACTCAACGGCTACCAAATCTTCTAGATACAGAGCTGTCCAATGGGTATATTGGAAGACGATTCTCCGAAATACTGTCCAACGGCTAGTTTGGAAGTGGAGGAGTATATAAGGAGATCATGGACCGATGAGCAAGTAAGAGACGAAGCGTAGAATTTATAATTCCAAAGTCTGAGCGACCTTCGATTATACACTTGTCTCTTGAGAGCTTAAACGTTTATGATCATGAGAGAAATACCAAAAGAGTGACTTAGTGAGATAGTGTGATCTACTAAGTGTTTGCACTCGAAGTTGTAATCTTTTGTTGATTGCATAGTGAAATCCAGCCAAGAAGGCTGTTAGTGTGGGAGAGTGGACATAGGCTTGGATTAAATTGAACCACTATAAATCTTGTGTTCTTATTCTCTTCCCTAACTCCTTTATTTTACTCGAAGTTTATTTTATTCTACATATATTTGCCAAGATTTATTTTTATACCTATTCACCCCCTTCTAGGTGTTCATACTAGCACTCTCACTCCATACCATCTTAACGGCACAAGTCCAAAAATCATACCAAACCAAATTTAAGTATGTGGAACAAACTCATCAAGTAGAGTAAATTAGACAAGTTTACACTTTACAACGACACAACAATCGCAACAAGATTCGCCTAAAAGTTCACAACTTATAAAGCTTATGAATCCCAAGTTTTGAGCTCTTAAAGTCTAAGTTCCAATCTCCTGAAAGTAAAACAATAATAAATAGATGATTGCTCAACATTAGTAAAAATTGAACTCAAACAATTATTGAAAATCTCACCACATATATTCCTCCTACTTCAACTTGTAAACTCTATGGACCGTTAATGTTTGTGTTAATATAATCCATATCTAACAAAAAGAAGATATTAAATAAAGTATTCAGTTACTAGATAATAGATATACAAAAGAATTAAATGATGAAATGATATGGACTTACCCAATTCAAACTTTTCCGCATTCTCAATACACTCTTCAACATTAATTAGCTCAAGAACCGCTCTCAACTAATCTTGAGTGCAAATCAAAGCTTCCATAACTCTAGGAGTCCAAGAACTCCGAAAACTATCAAGCACACGATTAGAAGTACTGAAAGTTGACTCTGAAGCAACGGTAATAACGAGAATAAACAAAATATTCCGAGCCATCAAAGATAAGATTTTAAACTTTTGGCCAGCAGCACTCCACCAATTCAAAATGTCAAGATCACGACCATCTTCAAGTTCAGCTTTAAGATATCGATCGAGTTCAGATAAGTTGCCATTGGACCTTTTCTTCTCTTCATTAAGAAAGTCATTATATGAAGGCTCTTGTACATAGAAATTTAAGCTGCAATAGTCCTCTTCATTTCCCTCATTGCAATAAGGATCGCAGCTAGTACTGATATTAGTAGAACTTACCAATTCGCCATCCAAATTTTTGTCACTAGAAGTGTGACAAGATTTCTCATAAAATTTAAACACATGTTTCAGGGCAAACTTCACCTTATCAAACATCTCATTAACTTTTGCAACATCATCATAAATGAGTTTATAACAATACTTTACATATTTAAGCTTTTTTCTATGATCCAATGTTACCACAATCAATACCTGTTGGAGAAATCTTTCCAGAATATTTTGAAGCTGACAAAACGTTTCAATCAGTCTAGTCTGGATATTTGCAGACCGTCAATTTAAAGTCTGAAGACTTTCTGATTACCAGACTCAGCACTCAAGACTCAAAACTTAAGACTCAAGACTTTTCTCATTGACAGTATTTCTGATCCAGTGACGAAGGAAATCCAAAGCCGAAGTATATGGTTGAGGATTTAATCCTATTCTCTGGAGAAGATCTTTTTGGCTGGATAAATATAACGAATTCTTTTGTTCGTATCTAGATCAATTGAAGATCCGATGGTCGATGAAGTATTCTTGGAATGTTCTATTCTTGGAAACCAAGATCCTGATTGTATGGGCGAACAGAATTGATGGGCTATCGTCAGGTTCCTTTAATAGCTCAAATGATCTTCTTGATTGATTCCGTCCAACGGGTAGATTGGAGGAATTCCTTTGGTAAGTGCCAACGGTATAATGGCATAAAGGAGTATAAAAAGGAAGACGTTCTAGTTGTGAAAGAGACGTGATCGATAGAGAAATTCCAGAGTCTGAAGCACCTTGATTATTAGTCGATTCATTCTGAGCGAAATTGTATACACAGAGAGTGTCCATACTTGGTGATACCTTGAGCGAGTGTGGTAGTTCATCTACACCTAAAATCAAGGAAGATCAACACTGTAACATCTCTTTGTTCATAGTGGAATCTAGCCAATTGGCTGTTAGTGCAAAAGAGTGGACGTAGACTTGAATCAAGCCGAACCACTATAATCCGCGTGTCCAATTCTCTCTTTCCTTTACCTAGTCTTACGTTGATTATTACTTATTGCGAATTCTTCAACTGTCTAAGTATTGCGCAATTATAAAGAAATTATCAAGAAAAATCTTTTATATACCTATTCACCCCCCTCTAGGTACTCGTACTAGCTATATCAATACCCTCATATTTACTTTTTTGAAACTTTCATAATATTTGTCAAACTTATCTTTCATTTTCACACATATAACTCTCACCCTATGATCAAAAGCCTTTGTTGCTTCTCGCAAATAATCATACAAAGAAGCTATCCCCACAAAATAATCATTTGAAGTGATATACAAAGTTCTAGACATCATCTTGGTGGTATCATAAAATTTCTTCAAAAAATTGGAAAAAACAATAGCATTTTCCCAATCAACATTACTTGAGTATTAGAATTAAGCTCAGCTGAGAAAAAAAATATCATCTTATTCCATCATTTCAAAAACTTTTCTTAGGTTTATGGCACTCTCTAACATTAGGTAAGAAGAATTCCACCTAGTTGAGATATCAAGACAAACTGAACCCTTATAAACAATCCTTGTAATGTAATCTCGAAATGTCTTAACTCTCATGGGAGAACTCCTCACATACCTAACCACGTTTCGAATACGTGCAATGGAATCACGTCTCGGCCAAGCCATCATTCACAATCAAGTTTAATATATGAGCTGCACACCTCATGTGTAAAGCTTCACCATCTAAGATCAATAACCTCTCTCTTGAAAATTTTTCTTTAAAATAACCAAAGGCCACATCATTTGAACTAGCATTATCCATTGTGATTGTGGACATTTTTTTCTCTATTCCCCACTCATATATGCATTTCTCAACTACTTTCCCAATATCCCTACCCTTGTGACTAGGTATCACCATAAAATTGACGATTCTTTTGTGCAATTTTCAATTTTTATCAATAAAATATGCAGTAAGACATAGATAGTTCAAATTCCATGTATCAGTCGTAAGTGCGATTCTAGAATTAAGCTTACGAAAAGAAGCCTTCAAATTTATTTTTTCACAAAAATACAACTTCATGCAATCCCTAGCCATTGTAAATCACAATATATGCTTAAAGAGATGTTGTAATTGATTCACATAATCACAAAATCCAACATGTTCAATGATCGAAAATAGATGTTTATCAATTATAATCATCCAAATAAGCATCTGCCTACATTTCTCCTGATTAAACTTCCATGTCGTTAAAACTCCACCACTCCCAGTACTACTAGTAGTATCTCCTCTTATTATTTGAGTTTCATCTACTCTTTGTGATGCGAACAATTTTTGCCTTTTATCCATATTGCGAGAATACTTATTGCACTTTCTCAAGTGCTTCAACATATTTAAAGTACTATTATTAACATGATATGAATACTTTGATCCACAATAATTGCAAAATATGTCAACTTTCCCATTTGTGTGAGTTGTTCCTTTTCGAAAATGAAGCCAAGCTGCTGATTTTCACTTACTAGGAAGAGAACATGGACAAAAACCGAATACCTTATTTGTTTTGGATGATTCTTCAAAGTTTTCACCTCCTTCATGTTCTTGTGATGTTGATTCCACTATTGGCGTTATCGCATCGTAGGATTCATCTACTTCCATTGATATGTTAATGAATCACTTGCTCGAATCAAGCAACGCGTCATCAACACTAAAACACTTCTCATTGAGCTAAATCATATTTTACTTACAACGGAAAATAGATATAAAATGATACAATAAGGAGCTCAATAAATAGTCCAACTACCTAAAGAACTAAAGAGAAAAAGAACAACTAAGCAGGAATGGAAAATTGCTAGTCCAAAGATGAGCACTCATTGTCCCATCATGGAAACGATATGCTATGACAAAGAACCCTATGAATCTTGTCCAACCCTATCCTAGCTAATAAAAACATCCAAACAATCGAAATATTCATCTTTCGAAAGTAACATAGTCCTAATTGTTCAATAAGCATTCAAAATTTGATCTTCACATACATGAAAGGCTTTCAACCTCTTGAACAACTTTGACTATGAGTCCTAAATGAATCCTACATAAGCCCCTAGTCTCAACAAGCATTATTAGATGTCCTCCAACAAATAACCCTAAAAAATAAGATCAAACAAAACATCATCACGAATTCAACCCCAACACCCGTCCGGCAAGTACGCAACCACGCAAAAAACAGCACTAATTCTCAACCCGCACAATCACAACAAAAGTAAACTCATGTCGCTCCGTCGAGACTCCCAAGAACACTACTCGAATTTGACTTCGATCTCAATCAAAACAAATTCGCATAGAGAGAGAGAGAGAGAGAGAGAGAGAGAGAGAGAGAGAGAGAGAGAGAAGGTACGTGTAGGTGCCGATGAGAGGGGTGAGGAGGAGGGTGGCACTGACCCAGTTCTCGGAGATCTTATGGTGGATCTTGTTGGGTAGATCCTTCCATACGAACCTATTGCTAATTTGCTGTCGAGGACGATGGTGCCGGAAAATCGACACCGGAGGACCGAATAGAGAGACAATGAAAAGGACAGATGGATGGACCTGCTGTTATCGAGAGCGACGACGATTTTCTAGAAGGCCGAATAGAGAAATGGATGGACAAACGGACCTGTTGCTGTCAAGGATGATGGCGATTTTCTAGAGGGCTGAATAGAGAAGGGGATGGACGGACCTACTGCTATCAAGGGTTTCCTCGCGAACCCTAGCCCGAGGGGGTTCCTGGGTTTCTCGAAAGCTCCGATCTTGACGTGAAACAACTTTGGTTTTTGACCGAAATTGCTGGTTCTTCGCCTGACCTATTCTTCTTCTCCTCCTCTGCAACCTTGCTTCTTCGCATGCTTGCTTTTTTTGGCCCACTAACAGTAACTGCTCGGCGTTTTGCCAAGGTGCACTTTGGACTTTTTAGCTTCAAGATCTCTCCATTTGGTTTGACTAGCATGATATTAGATTACCCACATTAATTAATTTTTTTAATTATTTGATTTGGGTTTGTTAATTAGTAATTTCAATTTTTTTAATATTAAAAATTAATATATTATTTTAATATAATCAGTTCGGTCTAGGTGGACAAGTGGACGAATCCACCCATGGAACCAGGAACCGGACCGATTCTCTCAAAAACCACCAGTTCCAGAAGGTTCCAGGCGGTCCGGGCGGGTCCCGGTTCTTTTGCACACCCCTACCAGCTATAGTAGAGCTGATGTAATATGTCAAGCATAGAATGTGTGCTCGGCACATATATGCAAATTGGGTAAAGAAGTATAGAGGTAATCAACTACGGAAGCAGTTTTGACAGATTGCAAAGAGCTCAAATATGATAGATTTCTAAATTCATAAAGAAGCTCTACGTGCCTTGTTAAATGAAGCGAAGCATTGTTCCTAATTAAAGCAAAGCATTAGTGTAGAGCTTTCTTTAGTGAGAAATTCAAGTACGATAGCATTGATAACAACCTTTGCGAGGCTTTCAACGGTATGATTATAGAAGTCAAGTGCAAATCAATTGTCAATATGCTTGAAGACATCGGAGTTATAGTGATGACGAGACTGCAAAAACAGAAAGATGAATATTTGAAGTGGCCTACACAATGTGGGTCTAAGATTATAAAAAAATTGGAAGACAATATTGCTGCTAGTAGATTCTGTCATCCAATTTGGAATGGGGATGATTGATTTGAGATCATGAATGATGATGACAAGTATGTTATTCATTTGAAGGGAAAAAAATGTTCCTATCAGGCTTGGCAGTTGAATGGAATACCTTGATCACATGCAATTTATGTCATCCAATTGAAGCAACTCAATCTAGAGGATTATGTGGAAGACTGTTACAAGAAAAACAATTATCTTGCTGCATATCAATTCAAGCAAATGCAATAATAAACTAAATGCTCCTAAAACTATATGTTATGCAATTTAATTCTAATATTTTTGTTTAGAGGTTAAAATTAATCCCTAATTTTTAATGCAATAAGTGAATGAGCCGATGGTTAAAATTTGGATGTCAACAAGACTCTTATTTAAAATAATGTTCATTTTGAGTCCTTATTTAAGAAAATAAATGCACTTTAAGTCTTTATTTGAAATAAGATCCACTTTAGATCCTTATTTGAAAAAATAAAGATATTTCAAGCTCTTATTTGGAATTTTTCCCCATATTTATAAAGATTGAGATCCCTTCGAATTAGTCTAAACTTACGTCTTCAATTTACACTTTTCGAGAGGTTGACATATTAAGATGAGAGAATAGGTTCGGTTACTTCTTTACTCTTCTTGCCTTTCCTTTTCTTCTTGCCCATCATGCTAATTCTCCTCCCCCCCCCCCCCCACCAGGGCCACCTAGAGCTAGAGGTAATTAGTTTCAAAGTAGGTAAATTCTATGCGAAGAATCGAGAAGAATCTAATTGTTTCCCTTGGGAATGGAATAGGTAATGACCGATTTTAGGGTCGATCTAAGAACCAAACTTAAGTAATATAACTATTATTATAGGGAAAATATATCATGTGAACAATTTGCAGCATAGTCGTAAAGGGATTGATGGATTTTCTAGACTTCCTGGTCTTGAAACCTAACTTAGCAAATGTATGTATCTCGAGGAACCAAACCACTTAAGGTGTGTTTGGTAAATGTATGTATCTCGAGGAACCAAACCACTTAAGGTGTGCTTGATAACGTTTCTGTTCAGGGAAATAATTTCTTTTTAAAAATAATCTTTTCTATTTCTATTCTCTATAACAATTTCTGGGTAAAAAAATGCACTCGGTAACTACACAAAATTTCTATTCTCGGATTAGAAAAAGAATAGGAATGAGTTTGGTACAACCCACAAATTTTTTTGTAATATAGAATTTCTTTTAATTTAACAAAAATAGATTTTTCTTTTTTTCCCTCTCTTCTTCCTCTTGCTCCTCCTTTAGTCGACGACCGCAATCGCAACAGTCGACTGGCAACCGCCGTTGATGAATGCAAGCAACGAGGAATAATTTTGTAATTATACAAAATTTCTATTCTTAGAATAGAAAAAAGAATAAGAATACTTTTAGTACGAATCATAAATTTTTTTTTGTAACATGGAATTTGTTATTTTTTAATAATTTTTTTTATTATTTTTCCTTTTTCCCTCTCTTCTTCTTTTTGCTTCTCCTCTAGCCATTGACCAGTGTCTGGCAGCCGCGGCCATCAACTCGTGTCCGGTGGCTGCAACAGTCTACCAACAGCTAATGTCCAACGATGGCGGTGTATGGTAACCAGCGATAGCGGTGGGCGACAAGAAAGAAGAAGAAAAAAAAAAAAAAAAAATGACTTATCTGTGAAAATTGTTTCTAGATATAAGAAGCAACTTTTCTTTACTTCTTGTTTTTGTTTTAAATCTATTCCCTAATTACTTTTCTATTTTGGGGAATAGAAAAATTAGTTGATATTACCAAATAAATTTTTGTTCTTTTTTCCTTCCGATGAACAAAAGAACAAAAATTGAGAGAAATAGAAACGTCACTAAACAGAGCCTTAAGGCCCGTTCCGTCATTTTTTTCACCAAGGATTCTGCCCAGACTCCATGTGAATCAACCTAAAACCAATTTAGTAGGGCTTGTTCTGCTCGGTTCTAAAATTGAACCGACCCAATTGCATAGTTCTATCCGCCACAAAATCATAAGTGAGTGAAGGAAATTCAAGGCCTCATGCTATGGCTATGAAATTATGTCAAGTGGGCAACCTATTTTTCTAAAAAATTATGTCTTGATTTTATCTTAACAAGCTTTTTCTTCGGCCCAATCTTAACAAGCAGATCATGCCGAATTGTATGAATTCCCTTAGAAATGGCCCAAGTGATACTAGGCCCAAAATAGCACTTGGGCTTTGCTTTGGATATTCCACCAATGGTTTATGTTTGCTTTCACTTATGATCTTTGCTTCAGACTGCTTTTTCTCAAAAATTTTAAATTAACAAGCACAATTTATCACGGACTTCACAAATAAAAGCCAAAAATAAAAGTGATTTCTTGCCAATTGAGTCTATTCAACCAATCTTGACCGGAAATTGCTCACATGGATGGCTGGCACTAATGTGACACTTTTTAAATAATATTTTGAATTTTTTATAGTTCCTTTTTCTTCTTCTTCTTCTTCTTCTTCTTCTTCTTCTTTTACTTTTTTTTGCTTTTTTTTGGGGGGGGGGGGTTTGGATTGCGGGCCGACTCTTGTCAGCCATAGGCGAGAGGCGCGACACCCTTGTTGGCAAAAGTGGGGTGCAGCACGAGCCTCAGCCTCGAAACTGTGAGGGCCATGATGCCCTTGCCTAGAGCTAGTGATGGTCAACCGGCCCTCGCCTATGGCTAGCGAGGGTTGGCCAGCAACCCTTGCCGGCCCTATATCCAAAAACCCAAAAAAAAAAGCATTAAAAAAATTGAAATATTACTAAAAAAAAGTGTCACGTCGGCGATTTCCAATCAAAATTAGTCAGATTGACTCAATTGGCAAGAAGTAAAATGATTTATGATTGAATTGATAAGAAGTAAAAGTATTTAGGACTTAATTAGCAAAATTGAAAGATTTAGAATTGTATTGGCAAAAGTACACTAGCTTTAGGACTTTTTGAACAATTTTCCCTGCACGAAAGTAAATTAAGAAGTTGATTTTTCTAGTCAAGTTGAACTCAACAGAGCTAGTCAAATAAATTCGAACATTCAATGCCTTCAATAATTCATCAAGTACGTTAGAATTTGGAAACCCAAGCTTGTGCCAGTCCAAGACAAGTATCGAGTTTTTGATAAATAGAGTAACATTACAAGTTGAATGATTGAGGCTTACATTTGATTTAGTTACAGTCTAATCGAACCTCCATCGGTTCCGTCGATCATCCAGATGATCATTAACGTTCGACCCTCGATATATGTGGATCATAAGGGTCCAAAGATTGGACGGTCAAAAAAGTTTTGTATAATTGATTACCAAGCACTAAGTAATTGTGAAACTAGACAAGAGAGGTGGATGGACAGTTCTTGACTCGCTCGTCCCCCTAGCAAAATTCTTCCTCTTGGAAGCGATGGAACTCGAGAAATCCCCCTCCACTTTGTCATGAATTAGAGGTGTAATCAAGTCTAAGTCAATCCTATTAAATTAATATCTTGAGTTTAAATTTGAATAATAATTTGTTAAATTGAATTTATCGATAAAGATTTTTTGAGTAGATTTTAAATTGAACGAAGAAACCTTTCGTTTTTTGGATTCCTTATAGCTCCTAAAATGAAATAAAACAAGGTTTAAGGGCTTGGCCGGGATACCCAATGGGACCTTTATCCCATACTACTCCCCCCCACTTGCCTGTAAATGGCTTGTGGGAGTGAGTCCTCCCGGGATGGTCATTTCAGGAGGGAACCTTTTAAGGTCTTGTTCAGGACCATGCCCGTGACGATTAGTCTACTCAGTGGGCGGGACTTTTCCCACTGAGGGTTTTTATACCCAGTTTTCCTTCTGGGTTCAGGGACCCACTTCCTTCACCCCTCAACTTCGTGCCCCCCTTTCGGGGGGTTGTCTCTTGGGGATCAGGCCGCCTGCCTGATGGCGGGAGCCTTTTAGAAACCTGCTCAGGTCAATGCCTGTGGATGTTTAGTCCTACTCTGCAGGCAGAACTTTTCCTGCAGAGGGTTTTACCAGTTTTCCTTCTGGTTCAGGGAACCCACTTCCCCTTCTTTCAGGGGGAGCCTGCCTGATGGCTCGGGCCTCGCTTTTCGGGAGTGCCAGCCCTAGAGCAGTTTAAGGACTTGCTCAGGTCCAAAGGTTTCCTCTTTTATCTAGAGAAGTTAAATCGCGCAGGTTATCCATGGTGGGGCCCAAAGTCAAATATTTGACTTTGGGCACACAATATTCCACACTTCGGTTTGTTTTTTAGCGGAAATAAAAGAAAGGAGTCTTTGCACGTAGAGCCAAACGTGGGCCTTGGTCAAACTTTTTCCTTAGGCACATTTAAATATAAAGCATAATCTCTCCACGAGGTGTGCTACGTGCTGCTGAAATCCTATGAGCAGCCGCTGAAGCCCTACGAGAAAGAAGAGCAGCCACCGCGCAATCAAAGAAAGAAGAACGCGAATCCGTACGTACGCGAACAAAAAGGACGAACGCTGGAGTCCTTGATTTTGATGTATGTAAAGCATTTTATTTTGAATTTAAACGCGGTAATTTTGTACTGTGAATTTATGTCAAAGTGAATTGTTTATTTATAAACAACACTCGAGCGTATAAGCGATTGTAAACTCTGATTATCCGATTATAGTGGATTATTTACTGCTGGCTCTCTCCGTGGACATAGGTACTGATACTCGGACTGAACCACATAAATTTCTGGTATCCTTATTATTTCTCGTTTATTTCTCTGGCAATTTCACATTGACATAAATTGCAAAATCTTGTCATTTCCGCGTATTACATTCCAACAAATTCAATAATTGAGCTCGACTCTACTAGAATTATTCGAGGCCCGATGATCAATTCGAAATTGAGCTTGATGTCAAAGGCTCGAGCTCGGCGCGCATGAGTTTTCAATACAACTCGTTCTCGACTCAAGCGGTTGATAAATTAGTGTACTCAGTATCCGAGTTGAACTCGAATTGGAGCGCATTTTATAAAAGCACATGCTAGGGTCGAAAACTTAGTACTTTAATTCATTTATTCATATCCATCATGTTTATTTATAGCGAATATAAACATGTAATTATTTACTCAGGCCGGCGGACTCCTCAAATTAAATATTATCTAACTCGAGTTTGGCTCGATTAAGTACTTGAGTTCCTCGAGCTCAATTCGAACTTGAAATGAATCGAGTAATCCATGAGCTAAACTCAAGTAGCTGGTCACAAATAACTTGCTTGCGTACACTCTACGTTTAGTCATCCGTATATAAATTAAGATATAATATGATAAGGTGAAATTAGAAATATTTTGAACATTTTCCAAATTATAAAAGAAATCTAATGTGGGATTGAAAATCTTTGAACATCATCCTTCATGTCTAGCTGCTTCGGCCTTCATCCACCACTTTTGACAGACCCCGTAATGCCTTGAGTCTGCCTCCCATCCATCATGAGGACCACCACCACCACCACAACCGATCACGTTCCATACGATCGGCAATGGTCGGGAGTGACAATGATTAGCTATCGTGGTGGTGACTCTCATGCGACGGCCAGCGAAGTAATATCCAACCGCATCATTTCATGGCATCATTGAAAGATAATAAAGTTTGTGAAGTTATTTTTAAATTTTTTCTACTTAATCTGGTTTTATCTCTCAATTGTCCCAGATTTTTCATCCGGCAATTTATCCGAGTATATCCCATCTAGAGTACGTGCCAAATACTTTGCAATCTCATTCGAACTCAACTTCCGACTACCAAACATAGCCTTAATCAGTATCATATTTGAGGCACAAGATGCCTTCTCAACATTTGGATGGTAAAGCCACGCATCATGATTCGAGATGGAAAGTCCAAGTCAACCACTTCAAGCAGTCAAGAATTGCCTGCGAGTCAAGTCCGAATCATTTTGGCCATACTGTTGAGAAGGCAACTCGTCGCGTCTTCTAGCAGAAAAAAACTCATTGCGTCCACTAGACAAAGAATCGGTCAACACACAAGACGCGCTTGGGGAGTTACTAAGTGATCACCACTCCCATCTTCAGCATCATCTTGCCAGAAAAAACCCTAGACCCAACAGTGCGAAACTGAACGATCGTCATGAAACTTGGAGCGCCGCTTCTCATGGCGGTTTCGCTTATCCTAGTCCACCCCGTTTTCTCCTCTGCTGCCGCGAGGGTGACCTCAAGGAAGCCAAAATGCCACGAAGACGAGAGGTCGGCCTTGCTAGAGTTCAAGAGATCCTTCTTCAGCGAGAGCTTGTGCGTGTCCTACGATTATCTCGTGACCGCGAAGCTAGAATCGTGGCAGGCGGCGAAGGGAGAAGCCGGGGATTGCTGTGCTTGGGATGGTGTCGAGTGCGATGAGGAGACAGGCCGTGTGATCGGCCTCGACCTTGAGAATAGCTGCCTCCTTGGCCCAATCGACTCTAACGCCAGCCTCTTCCGTCTTTTTCGCTTGCAGAGGCTCAACCTCGCCGCCAACGACTTCAGATCGTCCCGAATACCATCCGCTATAGGCAATCTCCAGGAGCTAACGAGCTTAGTCCTCTTCGATTCTTCGTTTCATGGACAGATCCCGTGGGAAGTCCTGAACTTGACCAACTTGTCCTTCCTTGATCTTTCTAATAATGCCCTGGAGCTCAAGAGTCCTAGTATAGAGAACCTAGTCCGCAGTCTGACCAAATTGGAGGGACTCAACCTCTGTCAAGTGCTCACGTCAAGTCTGCTTCCTAACGCGATTGCAGAGCTGTCCAATTTGACCTCCCTATTGCTTGCCAACTGCAGTTTGCGAGGCGAGCTCCCTATGGCCACCTTCGAGTTGCCGAGGCTCAAAACTCTTGACGTGAGCCTCAACAAGAATCTCTCCGTCCGTATGCCAGAGTTTCGTCAGAGCAGCCGGCTAAAGTCATTGTCGCTTTCCTGGACTAGGTGTTCTGGTCAGCTTCCCAAGTTCACTTGGCAACCTGAGTTCTCTAATTGAGTTGAAGATCGCAAGCTGTGAGTTATCAGGGATCATTCCATCTTCAGTGGGCGAGTTGGCTAGGCTTTATACGTTGGACTTGAACGGGAACCAGTTGACAGGTGAAATCCCACCTTCGCTCGGGAAGCTCGTCAGACTTGGCTATCTCGATCTTAGCTCCAATCAACTCTCTGGGGAAATCCCATCTTCTTTGATGAATCTCGCCAAGGTCACTCTTTTCGATCTTAGCTACAATCGATTGACCGGGCAAATCCCATCCCGGATCTCAGGCCTCACCAGTGTACTTAAGCTTGATCTCTCCTATAACAGACTGGAGGGCCCGATGCCGAGTACAATCTTTGGGCTCAAGAATCTGAATAAGCTTGCCGTGATTTCGAACAACTTGAACGGCACCGCCCAATTTGACCTGCTGATGAAGCATCAAAGCCTCCAGTCACTTTACTTGTCATTCAACAATTTCTCTCTGGCCACCAAAGACCTGAATGTTAGCCTTTCAACGATAGTCGTTCTCGGGTTGGCTTCTTGCAGCTTGAGGGAGTTCCCCAAGTTCATCGCGAAGCTCGATACATTGCAATATATCGACCTGTCCTACAACGGAATTTCTGGGAAAGTACCTCAGTGGTTGCTGAACGTAAGTCCGGAAAACTTGGCACACCTGAATCTTTCTAAGAACTCCCTGACCGGATTTTCATCGTACCCAGTTGAATTAAAATGGGCCAATCTCCAGACTTTGGATCTCCGATACAATGGAATGGAAGGACAACTACCGGTTCCGACTAGATCCATCTCATTCTATCTCGCCTCGAATAACAAACTGACAGGACAGATACCTCCGGCGATGTGCCAGCTGAGCTCGATTCAGATACTCGATTTGGCCAAGAACGAACTCTCGGGAGTCCTCCCTTCTTGTCTGAGCAATTTGAGCAACACCCTTTCGACGTTGAGCTTGCACGGCAACAGGTTTTACGGAAGAATCCCTCTGCTACAGAAGGGGGCGTGCAAATTGAAAATGGTCGATTTGAGTGACAACCAATTGCAAGGGCCGTTGCCTAGGGGACTCGGCAAATGTGTCGGCCTTGAGTTTCTCAATTTGGGTAACAATCGGATTGTGGATACATTTCCTTCAGGGTTAGGCTCTCTTCCTAATCTAAAGGTACTCATTCTGCATCGCAATAGATTTCATGGTGTTGTAAAGGAGCCGCAGGGCAATCATCATCGCTTTCCCAGGCTTCACATCATCGACCTGTCCATGAACAACTTCTCTGGTGGCCTGCCGTCGAAGTACTTCGATTCCTGGAACGCCATGAAATTCGCTGAGCCAGATGAGGCGGTTTACTTTACAGAGCAGATGGTGCAGGAAGCCTGGTTCTCGACTTCATCCGGAGATTATGACTACTCGATCACGATACTCAACAAAGGAATCGAGATGGAGTACAACAAGATCTTGGAGTACCTGACCGTGATCGACCTTTCAAGCAACAGCTTCGTCGGAGAAATCCCGAGTTCCGTCGGAAGTTTGACTGAACTCCATTTGCTCAATCTCTCCAACAACGCCATCGCCGGCTCCATCCCTTCGTCCCTGGGAAATTTGACCAATTTGGAAGCTCTCGACCTGTCGGGGAATGAGCTCACTGGAAAGATCCCTCCGGAGCTAACCAAACTCACTTCCCTTGCCTTCTTCAACGTGTCGGACAACCGTCTTTCAGGGCCTATACCTCGAGAGAAGCAGTTCAACACGTTCGAGAACAGTTCTTACGCAGGGAACTGGGGACTCTGCGGAGCTCCTCTGACAAAGAAATGCAGCAATCTCGAAGCATCGCCACCTCCGCCGTCCCAGGGCACGTCTGTCAAAGAGGACTCCAGGACGTGGATCGAAGAACTCGACTGGAAGATCGTGCTGATGGGCTTCGCAAGTGGGTCGGTCGTCGGCTCGGTTGTGGGGCTCAACTACACCGCAAGAATCGAACGTTGGTTCGTCGACAAGTTTTGCCGAGGAAAGCAGAGACGACGACGGGGGCACAGAAGAAGAAGGGTTGTCTGATCTGCATTCTGAAAGTTTTCTTTTTTTTTTTTTTTCCTTTTTACTTGGAAGGACTCGAGAATCTTGTCTACGTATAAGAAAACCTTGGTAGCTATGACAAACTCATTAATTTCCTTTAAAATGTGGTCTTTACTTTCCTATAAAATTTAAGAACTTGTTTTGTCTTTTGCTGATACATATAGTCACTTTTCCAGAAGATCGCTCATCTTGATAGTTCTAGTATTAAATATTGTCGTTATATCGAAAGGCACATCTTGTGAGCTAATTCCAATTTCATGACTACATTTTGGAAGATGAGTAATCTATCTTGTTATTGGTGACCTCACTTTCGTTAAAGCACTATTGAATAAATAATCCGGGAATGCTCTCCCCTTGTCTATTCAGAGCGCAATTCCACTCCCTCCCTTTCGCCGTCCTAGAGCTCGCCAATAGTCGCTTGTTGCTCAAGCCCTCTAGCCTCGACAATCACCTCTTCATCCTGGTTGGACCAAGTCATTACAAGATAAGCACAATGCATCATAGATTCATTGCTAATCAAAAGCCACATGCGAGAACAACTTACAAAAGCATGTGTATGATTTAAATGAATTATATGCAACACCCATCTCAAAGTTCATCAAAAGTTCTCTAAACAATATGGGATTTTTGTTAAATTACGATAGGAAACTATTTAAATCGGGCAACTTTGTGAGAGTGTAAGTCATAATTCTCATCAATAAGATGACACATTAATCTGAGGGTCACTGGCAATATGCCCTTGAACTGCCAAAAGGGCTTTTATAATTTGAGTCTATATATTATTAATAGTTTAGATTTTGACTCATGAATAAGTTCTACAAATATATAATCTCTTTTTCTTATAATTGAGGAATATGACCAGGGCATGAGGTGCTAATTATGGTTAAATATTCTATTTGATAACCTTAATTTAAAGGTGAATTAGGATAAACCTTATGTCTCAAATTCTCTTTCTTACTTGTATTCTCTATTTTGTATAATTGTGCACCAAATCCTAAGAAATCTAACATTGTGAAATGCAAAATTGCAATTTTATTCATTTTAACCTATTTAAGCAACCACGTCACATCATCACATTGCTTCAATGAGCAAGAAAGAGGGAAGGCATGAAAAGAAGACATTTCTTGCAGATCTGGCAAGAGAAAAAAAAAACACACATCATCATCATCACCCAACCACACCAGCAGTCTACTTCTTGCTTAGCACTGCAGTCTCTCTCTCTCCCTCTCCCTCTTTCAAGTCAACTGCTAATTCCTCAGATTTCTGCGCCCTTCTCTCCAACGGAACGAGAACAAAGAGCGGCGACAATGGCGGACGAGAAGGAGTCGACGTCGGTCCCGCTGAGCAGCGGCGGCGGCAGCAGCGGCCAGCGCGACATCGACGAGGTGGGCGAAGGAGGCGGAGATCCCGAGGACCCGGTCAAGCCCCGCCCCCCCTCTCCCGCCAACTCCTCCACCCGCCAGGTCCGTGCCATTGTCCCTGTCGACTGACCCGCGTTTTTTCGTCATGAATAGTCACCGGTTCGGGCGGACCCTGTTCTTTTTACTGGGTTCTCGCATCTGGGTTATTGATTTTTTGTGCTATTAGTTGACTTTTGACACGTTGCGGATCCTTTGTGGACGTTTTGGAGAGAGCCATTTGGCGTGAAATGGTCCCTAGTCGTGGGAATTTAGGTCAAGATGCGTTCTTGGTCTCTCTCTGTGTCCCTGTCATGGAGAGAGGAGGCAATTTGAAGGAAGGATAGGACGAGATATGGAAGGAAGTGGGAGAATTATGAGTGGTGTTGAATTCTTTGTCATAATCCTTACATGGGTGATGGCTGAGCTTCACTAGTACAGTGCTCCGCGTGAGATTTGGTTAACAAAACAAATTTTCTAGTCTGTGATTCCTAATGCATTTTAGTATCCGACCAAGCGTGTTGCTCGGGATCACTCACACCAACTTGACCTCCATTTCTGCAGTTTGGCTTCATTAGCTCTGTTGAATTTCGATCCTTCCCTGGGCTTGGGCTAAGCTAGGTTCATGACAATCCTGTAATTTATTTTAATTTATAAGCAACATTTTTACAACTGATATAATCTTGGTCTACAACATTTTTTCCTCTTCATGTATTGTCATCAAGGACTAGATCCAGCATGAATCTTACTACTGGCCATGATAGAACTCATTTATAATTACTAATATGGATACACACTCGATGGCTGTGCAAAAAGTACATAATTAATTTGTATAATGACTATGAAAAGAGAAAACTTGTCTTACCTAGGGGCACTAAGAATTCCAGGAAATGTAGGAACTTAAGTGTGAGCAGAAGTAATATTTAAAGGAATGAGTATAAGACATGGAGAGAGTGGTTAGAGATAATAACCAATAGCTACCTACAGAGAATGGAGAGAGAGAAAAACTTGTAGAAAATTACCTCCAATGGTAGTTATAGATATACCCTCCTAAATGAAGTATAAATAGTTTTTCTCTTTATTTTTGGGCTGGGTTGGGGGCGTGGTTTAACTGCTGGAACCTTATGAATAAGATTTTGTCCATTGTATCTGCCATCTATTCTTTTGATTAATAAGGATCTATAAAACATCTTCTTTTACAACTACTATGTGATTGCAATATCTCCTAAATACTAAAAATTGTCATTTCTTTGTATGTAACCTCATCCTTGGCGTATGCCAAAAAAAAAAAAACTCAAACTCATCCATGGTAGAGTGGGGTATGTAATGACTACATCAAGCCCATGTGCTCCCTTTTCTTTTTCGGCCACTAGCTCATATTGACTTTTGATGCAGGAAGGTAGAATATAATTATAATAGCATTTAGTTTGGTAAAATGTGCTTAATCATGGTAAAGATAACCATCTTGCAATAAGAAAAGTGGAAGTGTATTGCTCAGTTCAGTGGCTGTAAAAGTTGCTCTTTTGTAGCAAAAGTATGTATCTTGTAGTAAACCCTCCTAATATATTGTGAAGTAATTTAATTTTTATATAAAAAGAAAAATATCAAGTGAAGTTAGTGTTTAGTTTTTGGTCAAAAAAAAATTATATTTGGCAAAACACGCTCATTCAGGTTAAGAAATTTAATTTCTTTGTGAAGTACCTTCAAGTGTAGTAAAATTCTAAGTGGTGGTAAAGGAGATTCTATTATTTTAGGAAATCTGTCAAGTGAAGGTTGTGATAAATGAATTCAATCTGTTCGCAAGGGCTATATATTTTATTGCTTATTTTGGCAGGCTTGCTGTTATGTGCTTCAGAGTTGGATCTCAAAGAAGTTTATGACTGGATGGTAACTTGTTTAGCTACCTGTTCATATGCTATGGTTGGCTGCTTACTACTTCTGGAAGACTGATATAATTGGTGTTCATTTGCAGTGTCGTTCTGTTCCCAGTTGCAGTCACATTCTTTATCACGTGGTGGTTTATTGAGTTTGTTGATGGTTTCTTCAGTCCTATCTATGACCAGCTAGGCATAGACATATTTGGTAAGTAGCAAACTCTTAGTGAATATATGCTGCGAATATTTTTTGTCTGAGGTAGCACAGTCATTGGCCATATGAGCGAAGCCATATTTTACATAGAGTTTATTCAGTAGTAAAGCCAAAAAGACTTATTTGGTTTATTTTCTCTGAAGTTGAATTTCATGGGTGCTACCCTGCGAAACATTCTTAGCAAACATTTAGGATTGCATGGCATGCAGCTCTTTGTCATAATAGTTTACTGCCTGACTTTTAAGAAAGAACAGGAAAGGCTTCTGGACAATTCTGTAAGCCTTAAAGAATAGCTCTAAACTGTCCATGCATTTCATACTCCCTGAGTTGATGCTTGTGGGAGGATAAAACATGAAAAAGATGTTTTTGCCGTCAATAAGGGTGATACATGACAACTATTATGGGCTTGTGTTTGCTTAGACCTAATCTTTGACTTGAGGACCGTTTCCAGTTGATTCATGTATGGAACATTAGGCTTTTGCAATCCCCTTTCCTTGGATCTTTCGTTCGATTTTCATTCTAGATTTGCGGGCACATCAATGACCTGATTTTTGTCTTTGTTATTCCAGTAAATGGAGAATTAACTTTCTGAGATAACTTAATAAGAAGTGGGATCTATCCTCTTCTTCCTTTACATATCTTAATCTCTGGTCACCCCTTTCTGCTTGGAAGCTTCTTTCTCCATGTACTCTCGCTCCCTTTCCAAACGTTTTAATAAGGCCCTGATTCAATATTGGCAGCTTGACATGAATATGGTTTTCTGAATGCACGCATCTTGAACTATCTATTCTATGCCTATGTAGATACAAAGTACTCTCATCTACTTTATGCTGCAACTTTTTCAACTTAGTCTAATGACATCATCTTCTTATTGATAACCTGTTCTCTTACTTGTAACATTGTGGCTCACAAAGCGCTGGATCTCTTATTTTGCAGGGCTGGGCTTTGTCACATCTCTACTTTTCGTATTCCTTGTTGGGGTTTTTGTTTCATCATGGCTGGGTTCCACTATCTTCTGGATTGGAGAGTGGTTTATCAAGCGAATGCCATTTGTTAAGCATTTATACTTAGCCTCCAAGCAAATTAGTGCCGCAATTTCTCCTGGTAAAGATTATTAGTACTTTGTTCTGCCTTGTCAACTACTGCAAAAACTGTTATATGTTCGTATACTAATCATTGTGAATAGTACTATCTGAATGGCGTGTGCTTTTCCATCCCATTTTTTGATGGAGATTTGGAAATACAAATTTTGTTTTTAATGAGGAGTTCAGAAATGCAGATGTGCTGAATGTAATTTCAGTTGATATGTTTGCTGTCCTGCCTAGTTGGGCATCATACTTTTGGTCCATTTCTGAACGTAAAGACACTGATGATGATCTCGTGTATGTTTTATGCTTGTCCATGATAATAATCTTATTTATGGGATGAAGACACTTAGGGGCTGCATGTTTTTATTCCTTGTTTCTGTTCAAGAACATAAATTTTGTTTTTTTGTTCCCGGGAACAAAAAAAGAACAGAAACGCGTTTGTTTGCATTTTTGTTCAAAATCGGATTTTTTGTTCCCGGAATACAAAAAGAACATAAATGAGAAAAAAAAAATTGTTTCTTGTTCCAAAAACGATTTTGAATAAACACTTCTTCTTCTCTCTCTTCTCTTTTCTTCTTCTTTTCTTCTTTTTTCTTTGGCCGGTCGCCGGCCTCGGCCATGGCCGGCGACCGGCCGTCAAGGGCCGGCGATGCTGTCGAGGGTCGGCAACCTCGCCAGAGCATCACCGGCCCCCGGCGAGGCCGAGCGTTGCCAGCCCCTAGCGAGGCTCGGCCTCGCCTGCATCGGCAAGTCTCGCCGTGGCTGGGTGAGGCTGTTGGCCCCGTCGGCCGATAGGCCGAGGTCGGCGACCGGCCGAAAAAAAAAAAAATAAAAAGAAAGGAAAAAAGGAAAAATATTAAAAAATTAAAAGAAACAAAAAAAGAATATAAATTTACCAAACGTGTTTCTATTAATTTTTTATTCCCGAACAAGTTTACCAAACGCATCTTTCTGATAAAAAATTGTTCCCCGGAACAGAAACACTTTTTTCTATTTCTGTTCCCTAGAACAATTTTTGAACAGAAACATTACCAAACGCGCCCTTAGTGTACGTTTGGTAACCAAGATACAAATCAGGACAGTATAAATTACATCATACCTGCTGTTTGGTTGCTGTTCAAGATAGGATAAACCTGGATAAGAGAGGAATTTAGCTTGGATAAAAATATCCTATGTGGAGGGTGGGATAAACATGGATAGGATTTTTTATGTCCATGATATAAAAGTTATATTCTGAAAAACCTACCCTCTCCACCTCTATAGCTCTCCAGTGCAGTAAAACTTTATGAAAGCAGTGAGAGATTTGAAGCACTATACTTGTAATTCTCATAGGTCAATGATCATGCTTTCTCTCATCGTGTATTGATTTGACTCCTTTGATTTTGCACTTAATTAGCATATCTGCATCCATGTTGTTTTATGACATTGAACAACATTGAACAATGTTTTTTCTTGTGAAGTTGTGAATTATGTAGATGTGGATTTTGGTATTAATTGAATGCTTGTATATTTAAACATACCATGTGAAAGGTGGTTTTGTGGAAATTTTTGTCTCAAGAAATAGGGACGATGTCAAGTGCATACCAACTCAGTGTCACAGCAGGTGCTATTGATGGATTTCCACTACAGTTTAGTTGCTTCAATGGTGGTTTTGATGTCTGGGAAAATAAAGGATGATGGGGGCTAAACAAACATTGTTACTGTATATTTTCTGATTCTGTTAGAGACTCAGATTGCAATCGCTCTGGTCTTTAGCTGTCTTGTGTGCTTTGGATATGGCCCAACAAGTGCCATAGCTCTGACAAGTTCCATCTCTATCTGTTTTTTTGGACAAAATGCCATCTTACATTTTCCAAGTGCAGGATGATTTCTTGCTTTCCAGTTATTAAAACCGGTTGCTGTAAATTTGCAAGCACACACTCTTCTTTTGTATAATGCATGCTTTGGTTTCATTAGTTGGTTCTACTTGCTCAATTTGTTGATGTTATGAACAAAGATGAAAGAAAAAGGAACATTTATTTTCTTTAATTGAAAGCCTATCTTACATCTTGACTGAACATTTTTTTAAAAATTAACATGCAAATTTTATAAAGTAGTCAGATTTGGGAGTTTTTTCCTTCCTCTTTATTGGATTTGGGAGTTTATGATGATGTGAATGGTACCTTTTCATGGCAGTAACATATTTGTCATTGACATTGATGTGTAATTTCTACCAAATAATGGATTAAGATATGTAAATATCTAGCTTTACACAGTGGATAGGACATAAATAATGGATTAAGATATGTAAATATCTAGCTTTACACAGTGGATAGGACATAAATAATGGATTAAGATATGTAAATATCTAGCTTTACACAGTGGATAGGACATAGTAAATTTCCTGGATTTCGTGTCTTATCCTATCTAGTCTTGGCTGGACTAGAAATCCTGACGACAAAACACAGCCTTAGGCTTTTGTGGTAGAATAGCTTTGGAGGAGGGGAGAAAAGAAATGTGACATATACTTTGCCTGAGACATGGGCTTCCTCTTTACTGATCATTCGTTTCTTATAGTTGATTAACCTTTTCTTTCTTTTTGTTAACCTTTTTTGAACCTAACAACGGCATACATGCTTGAACTGGGTGGTTTTCTTTGCCTACAGACCAAAACACAACAGCGTTTAAAGAGGTTGCAATCATCCGCCATCCACGTGTTGGTGAATATGCATTTGGTTTCATCACATCAACAGTCGTACTTCAGGTGCTTGTCTTATGTTACTATTCACCATCCCTATACTGAGAATTTAAGAGCAAAATTACTGGTCTTTTCCTGCTTCTTCAGCAGAAAATAATTGACACACTTGTGATTTCTATGCATCAGATAGTTCTTACCATTGAGTCTACTAATTTTTTCCCTATAAAATAAGGAAAAGAAAAAAAAGAAAAGTCTTTGATGTTAATAGACAATAGAAACAAAGGGTAATGGATATCATGTTAGAAACTGGAAGATCCATTGTAAACCAGAACAAAAAGATTTGAGTTTAGCATGCTTCTAACTGAACTAAGTTATAGATAAATCAATTTGTCAGAGAATCTAAGATAGTGCATTGTATACAAGTCATCAGGATTGATTGGACTTTACCTTTATAAGACAACAAGAGTCATACATAATAAAAAAGTAAAACAAATGGGTTGTTCAGGCCCTAAGATTAGTCTTATAGAAATGGGAACTTTTATTGATGCACTTTTTACTAGTCTAGTCTTATAGTGCTATGATGGACCAAGCAAATCCTGCAGGGTGTCTTATTGTTGTTAGTTATTGATGCCTGAACCAGAGCGTAATGGGCGGAATACATAATCAAAAGATGGCTCTGCTTCAATATTGCTTATTCTTCTGTATCTTTTACCTACTATGGTTTTGTTATGCAGAAAGACAATGAAGATGAGGAGTTATGTAGTGTTTTTGTCCCAACAAACCATCTATATATAGGCGACATATTTCTTGTTAATTCCAAAGACATCATAAGACCAAATCTCTCAATCCGGGAAGGCATAGGTACGACTTCCTTTTTTTTTTTTTGGTCAAAACGACTTCCTATTTACATGCTGATGAATGGTGTTGCTTTTGTTATGATTAAATTTCTTTCTGAATGCTCTATAGATTTTGCTATTTTTTGTTTTCCAAGAGTGTTTCTGAAGAAACTGGTCTGTTTTCATGTTTCAATTGGAAAAGAAATATTGCAAGTCACCTTTTATGTGAACTTAGATTACTAGGGGGCGCATGATAAAATTTCCACTTCTCTATTTCTCTGTTTCTCTTTTCCCTATAATAGGTTTAGAACAGAAACCCGTTTGGTAACGCAATTTGATTTTTCTATGTCTAGAACAGATTTTTATTCCAGAAATAGATTTTTGAAGAAGAAATCAAAAGCTAAAATTTATAACTTCTCAATTTCTATTCCAGAAATTTTGTCATGCACACTCTAATTTCGGATGAGAGATGAACTCTCATTCTTTAGCAGGGCAAGCAATGCATCTCATGTCCATATATCATCTGTGTGCATAGAAATCATCCCTTGGTGTCATTCGAAAATCTAATTATACTTTGTTAAGCTTATTGCTGTTGGTAAAATCCAAGCTCTAAGGTTGCGTTTGGTTCAGCATTTACAAGGGGCTTTGAGTCCAATGCAAATGCTGAAAGTCCAAAGCTACTTTGGGAAATGCAATTGTGTTTGGTAAATAATTTCAGCATTTGAAAGATTCATAGCGATCCTTTCTTTGAGATTCATATGATCCTTTAATAATGGGAACCATACATTTGCTGCAATTGAAGCAGTTGTTTTCCCCATGGCCTCTCATCCGTGTTCACTCAAAGCGTTTTTATACATCCTCTAAAAATCATTTTCACTGAGTTGACCAGTCATTCGTACAGTAAATTTGCCTTCTATAAGTCGGAATAATCTAGCATCATCTACTTAATTGGAAGCATAGGATAGAAGCATCTTCGAAGTATTTTTTTTTTTTTTAACCTAATTGAGAATTTCCATTTTGCAGAGATCATCGTATCTGGGGGCATGACAATGCCCCAAACTATTTCGCCTCAGGAAAAAGTCTCAAGGAAAGGTGAAATTGTTCCACTTGACAGAATCATATGATTTTATGAAGACGAGGAATGTCTTGATGGGTCTAGCTGCATTTCTTTTGGATGTTTATTGTTTTGTCACCTTAATGTATGTTCGGTAGTCGGGTAGTTGTAGTCGGTGTTCGTAGATTGTAACGTGGTCGAATCAATTTGTGTATGATTCTACTTGTGTAAGTTTCATTTCTCCTTTGAGTAATAATTGCATCTGTAAGTAGTGATATATAAAGCTCTCATTCTGTGATTTCCTGACTTCATTCCTCTGTGTCGCCGAAATGCTAGTTCATGTGTTCTGCAACTATTTCTGCCTGTATGTTCAGAAAGGTTGTTCATCTTCACATTTGTGCCTGTATGTGTATGATTTTTTTTCCCCCTCAAATTCACAATTTATTACTTTTCGCCTAACCTAGAATTACTATAATCATAAAGAAAATATTTAAGGATATAGAATTTATATGTTTTATGACATGGACATATAATTAAATTATGTAGGGAATATCGAAATAATGAAAATTTTAGTAAAATCTTTGACTTATGACAGATATTATAATTTCGAGTACAAATGTAAAATTCATAAATTAACGCGTGAGTAATAATGAAACAGGCCATTGTAAATCTTTATACGTCAGTTCATCTGTATTTGCATTGTAAATTACAATATTCAGTTTAAATTTTCCTGAAGTACAGAAAAGAAAAATGCATCATGAAGTATAACAAAATTCACGTCATAATTTGATAGGTAAGAAATTAAAAATTAATTGAATTGATAGTCATGTATCGAATCTTTAATGAATCGAAAATCTCTCTTACAATTCAAAAGATTGCCATTCAAACAATCGATATCTATTGTTTAGGCCTTTGATTGAATCGTAAAATAGTACTCAAGAACCAATCAATTACATTTAATCTTTAAATCATTATGACCCATGTGAATCTGTGTCATCCAATTTGATTTTTCACAAGTCGATCCTCAGAAAATCTTAAGAAATATCGGATTGTCAAATAGTCAAATAAATGAGTGCAGCACTTATATAAGGGCCACGCTTTCCTTCTTTGGCTTAGACATTGTTCCTTGGGTTAATACCCTGGAAAACCTCAAAATGGTATACTTGTGACAAATTTACCCCAAATTATTTTTTTGATCACCAAAAACCCAAAACTGGTAAACTTGTGACAAATTTACCCCGACTGACTATAAAAAACTCTAAACTGGTACATTTATGACAAATTTACCCCAAATTAATTTATTCGACAGCAAAAAATCATAAACTAGTAAATTTGTGACAAATATACCCTATGCTAAATTGGATTAATACCACAAAAAAATCATAAAAATTGTAAACTGTGACAAACGGAGCGTAAAATCCTAAATTGGTATATCGGTTAACTGTCACGTGTCATTTAACTTAATAATTTGAGAATAAAACTTAACGAAAACTAATATAGGGTAAATTTGTCACAAATGTACCAGTTTGGGGTAAATTTGTCAAAGGTATACCAGTTTGGGGTTTTTGGTGATCAAAAAAATAGTTTGGAGTAAATTTGTCACAAGTGTACCAGTTTTGGGTTTTTCAAGGTATTAACCCTTGTTTTTTTGGAGTGTCGAACATCTGGAGTGTTAAAACTTAGTACAAAAGGATACTTAAGTATCAAAAGTTAAGAAACTTAAGTACCAAAATCGAGCAAAATAAATCAATTAGGTGCCAACGTCAAGAAAATCCGATCAAAATACTAACGTGGCAATTTTTCAATGATGTAAGTGCAAAACGATATCATTTGTACGCTAACATGGTTAGACTTGTGCAAAAACGACGTCGTTTTATTGTTGACGTGGATAAATAATTAAATTAAATTAAAAACTAAATTAATAATAATAATAATAATATAAGAAAGAGGATGGGGGGAGAGACTGTAGCAGTGAGGGCTGCCCTCACCACCACCTCCCTGCCGTCGCCAATAAAGGGCAGCCGTCGCCAATAAAGGGCAACGACGGTGGGGGAGGGATAGCCAAGGTCGCCAAGCCCTACCAAGGGCTAGCGACCCCAGCCAATTGATGGGGAGGGCCCACAAGCCCTCATCTAAATCTGGGGCGAGGTCTCATATCAAGTTTTGGCACTTTAAGTGTATTTTTGTTGGTTTTTTTTTTTTTTATAGATCATACTATTATTTCTTATGGAACTCACTACTTTAGGTATAACATTATATTTTTATTTTGTTTCTTCTTTTTTTTTCTTATGCAACCCACTTTCCTTCTTCTTTCTTTCCAAGTCTTTGAATTCTCAATCCCTTGCTTTTGTGGATGGTCTCTTTGTTTTCTCTCCCACAAGGCATTCTTTTTTTATCTATGCCTCCTTCTCCTTTCACAGACCTCATTGTCCTATGTTTTTAATGTATGACGTTAATCCCATCATCCTCCACACTTGTGTTGGTATCAGCTTTGGGCTCGCCGGTGACCTACCCAACAAGCCCTTTTTCTCCATGGCATGCTAACTCTTCTTGCACCATGGAAGGTAATATTATGAAGCATCGCTTCTCTTTCTTCCCTTTTCTATAAAATGTGAGTGTGTAGAGGAAAAGAAAAATGTGTCTCCTCCTTGTGTAGGCATAAAAGTCAAGGGTAATAAACAAGTTGTGTTCTTTGAAGTAATATGAAGCAAGATTTAAATTAGGGTTAATACCCTGAAAAACCCCAAACTGGTACACTCATGACAAATTTACCCCAAACTATTTTTTTAACTACCAAAAACCCCAAACTGGTATACATTTGACAAATTTACCCCAAACCAGTACACTTGTGATAAATTTACCCTCTGTTAGTTTTCGTTAAATTATATTATCAAATTATTAAGTTAAATGACACGTGACAATTGACCGTATACCAATTTAGGATTTTACGTTCTGTTTGTCACAGTTTACACTTTTTATGATTTTTTTGGTGGTATTAATCCAATTTAGCATAGGGTATATTTGTCACAAATTTACTAGTTTTAGGTCTTTTTACAGTTGAATAAATTAATTTGGGGTAAATTTGTCATAAATGCACTAGTTTAGGATTTTTTATAGTCAGGCGGGATAAATTTGTCACAAGTATATCAATTTGAAGTTTTTCATGGTCAAAAAAATAGCTTGGGTAAATTTGTCACAAATGTACCAGTTTGGGGTTTTTCAGGGTATTAACCCTTTAAATTAGTGGTTTAATTCGATTGCAATTCTTAATGCCTGTCCAAGTGTTGATATAAATATTTGTGTTTTCATAAATTAATTTCTTGGAATGCACTTCTACAATGTCGTATTTGTTCCTTCATTTGTGTTGCAACTGTGAAGTAAGTAGTTATTTTGGGGATTACAGATGCAAGAGAGATTTATGGAAGAAGGAGTGAGAGGTATAAAAAGAAGAGAACAACCCGTAAGACAGAAAACAATAGACTATTTACAAAAGCAGAGTATTGAGATGTCTAAAACAGAATGAAAGGAGGAGGAAAGTGGGACCCACAAGGAAAAAAGAAAAATAAAATACAAAGCATTGGCCAAATAAATAAATAAACAAGAACACCTAGCTCGGTTTGTTTCACGGAAAACGTTTTTCAGAAAAAACGACTTTCAGATTTTTTAATATTCATTTCACAAAAAATGAATTGATTTAGGAAAACATTTTTTAATGAAGGGAAAAAAGTCTTCTAAAATGAGGAAAAATATTTTCCACTTTTCAAATAAGGAAAAACATTTTCTCCATTCACTCTCTCTTATCTTGCACTCCCATAAGTCTCCACTTCTTTTTTTTTTTTTTAATAATATTATTATATTATTTTCTTTTTTGCCTTCTTTTTGCTTTTCTTCTTCCTTAGCCAATCACCGACCACACAATGGTTAACGATTAGCCAAAGGCGACCTCTTGCTTACCAACCTCTAGCGAGTATGAGCCTATGGCTCACCAATTTGGTAAGGCCAAGGTCAGCAAGCTCCAAGCTCGTCGATATTAAGCCTTACTAATCTGGTGAGTGATGAATGAGCTCAAGCTCACCAACAAGCCCGAGCTTGCCTTTGGCCGATCACTAGCTTTTGTATGGCCGATAGCCAACCAAGGAAGAAGAAGGGGTAAAATATATATATTCGGAAAATTAAAAAATTAAAAATCGATTTTTTAGAGAAAATAAAAAATTTATTAAAATAAGTGCATGAAGGCAAATCAAATTGAACTTTTCAATTGAATGACAGAAAATATTTTCTAATTCATTTTCAAATTTCATCCAAACACTAGAAAATATGATTTTTTCTTTGAAATTGGGTTCCTAGAAAATATTTCCCAAAAATGCCACATTTTCCATATAACGAACAAAGCCTTATAAAGTTGTATGAAAAGTGGTGAGTTCCACAAGGGATGATATGGTCAAAACACTCAAAAATAGAATCTTTAGGGGTGTGAAAAAAACATTACCCTTATATAAAAGAGATAAGTGTATCAAAGAAGTTCAACAATTTGTCACGAAATTACAATTGAGTTTTAAAAACTTTCAAAAAGTACAATCAAATTATAAACCTTGTTACGTTAATACAATCATAGCCTTCCATCGACTCAATCTAAGCTAATTAACAAGAAATGTTGACATAACATTTTCTATTATTTTAACGACATGGGGCATTGATGTGGCGGCACCAACCAAGTGTCACATTGAAAAAAAAAACTTAGAAAACTTAAAATGATAAAAGGAAAAAGTGTTAAAAAATTATAGCAAAGCTTTGGAGTTTATCAATTGATCGTTTCTTCCGGATACCAACTGCCAGGACAAATTTTCCATGAGAAACCCAGCTGAACTATACAACATAACCACATTCACATCAATCTATCCATCAGGACGATCAATTAGACATCATCGCGTCGATAATTTCATTATGTATTCCAGAACTGTTCTGAGATCCCAAAAAGATTTTTAAAAAATAAAAAGAAAGAATACAACCAATTTGACATTGTCGTGTTTATGTCATTCCACGCGGCCGTATATTAAATACTACATTTCTTTAGATTCTTATGAAGCATTATAATTGACATCAAATTAACTGATGATTGTGTTTATGCGAAATTGATTTTGGTCATGAGAATACTTGCACTTGCCCTGACGTCCACCATGGCCGGCGGCCAGCCATGACGGCTGTGAAGCTCATGGTGGGCAATTTCCACCGCACCGTTCGAACTCGACGCCATCTGGGCCGAGCTCCACCTGCTGCTTCAAGGTCGACCTCAGATTTTGGTATCGACCTCTGCTCATGGCAAGGAGCTTGAACTTAGATTTTGGGGGTTCGAGCTTCGCCGCACATCAAGCTCGAAGAGTTGGGAGAGGCCCGGACGGAGAGGAGACGAAGAAGGCGGCAACGGGCTGTCGAGACGCAGCCGATGAACCTAGTAGAGAACGAGGAAGATGAAGAGTATGCACCATTGACAGAAGGAAGCCGATGGACTGTTAAAGAAGAAGTTGAGAACGCACCGGTTGTTCTTTTTTATTAGTTTTTTATTTTATCATTTTTCCTTTTTCAATTTTCGATTTTTTTTCCTGATGTGGCGCCATATTAGCTCTCATGTCGTAAGAAAGTAAATAAAAATTGTTAAGACAATTATTTCTGCTGGTCAAATTAGACGGAATCAATAGAAAAACTCAATTACATTAAGGGAAAATTCCAAATAAGGACCCGAAGCGAATCAATTTTCTCAAATAAAGACTCAAAGTGAACTTTGTGTCAAATAAGGACCCAAAGTAGACCCATTGTTTCAAAAAATGACCTGAAGTGAATTTTGTGTCAAATAAGGACCCGAAGTGATCAAATTAATCTCTATTAAGGACCTTAGCTCGCCAGCAGACATTTTCCATCTATTAAAATAGGGGCAATTTTGTCAGAATTTTGTGATTGGAAAAAAAATGGAAAATTCTAAATTAATTAAGTTTAAGTTATTCATTTAGATGTTTATGTTTTCTTATTTCTTCTCCCTCATTTTTCCTCAGCCAAATCACTGCCCGATCGTCATCGTGACTCGATTCTCGTTGCTCCTCACCTTGCTCGACCGGCGGAGAATTTGGGTCTTCGCAAACAAAGAAAGAAGCATATGGTTTTCTTCTTGTTTTTTAATTCGTGCCTCAACCGGCGGAGAATTTGGGTCTTCGACTTTGTGAATGATGGGTACAAGGAATAGGGAGAACTTTGGTCTTTGACTTTGCAGAGAACGGGTACAAGGAACAGGGAGACCGTAGAAAACTTAGAGTTTTTTTTTTTTTTTTCTATCTTAGGATTTGTTAATTTTCCTTATATTTTTTTTGGACAGAATTGCCCAAACTCCGGTCGTAAAAAATGTCACATGCTTGATAGCCGGCAAATATTTAGTTGACCAGTAAGCTCAGGTTCTTATTTGGAATTGATTCAACCACTTTGGTTCTTTATTTGAGACAATGAGTCCACTTTATGTCTTTATCTAACACAAAGTTAGTTTTAGTCCTTATTTGAGAAAATTGGTCAACTTCGGATCCGTATTTGGAATTTTCCCTTACATTAATTCGCAATAAATTTTAGGATTTAATTTTACAACAAATTTTAACATATTTAATGCACTTACTCGTGTATATAAAAATTACGTGTACTCATGTTGACCATCGTCTCGAATTAAGAGAAAATGTCTTACATTTATTGAGAAAGCCTTCAAGGATTTGGACACGACAAAACCATCCTTTATGGTTTATTCTGATATATGCAAGTGCTGCTTTACTCAGGTGGAATCAATTGATAACCCAATATTATTGAATCTATCCTAAACAATAAGGGTGCATTTATTTAACAGTAAATTCAAAATTTTAAAAAAAATTTCCAAAAAATGATCAGTTATATTACTTAAAAAATTAGTAAATAGAAAATTGTCATTATCAACAACAATTTGTGCCTAATTATTTTAATGGAAGATGAAAATATTTTGGATTAATTCATTTTTATAAGCGATATAAATGATCATTTTTGAAAAAATATTCTCCAAATCTTGAGTTTTCTATTAAACAAACACACACGTTAAGGCTACATTTAGTTGTTTGGATTCAAGTCCAAATACGATAATAAATTGGTACATCCAGTATTTAAGGATGTTTCCACACTAGATAACTCGAATACATCCGGGTGAGAAATCTAGCATACAAGATGAGATAAACCCATATTGCATATAAAATTTTAAAAATCGATTTAACAATTCTCTTGAACCAAGAAAATTCCAAATCACAAAAGACTCATTGTCTTTGCATTTCTAATCAGCGGCACCCACCACCATTCCGGTAACTATCAACCGTGATATTCCCTCACTCGGGTATCCTCGAGTATTCTTGCCAATGCCCTTGCTCATGATTTACTTGGAAGGCTAGGGTTCACCACCTCATCCATGGCTGCCTCTCTTTCTCAATATGTTTTCCAACTTTTCCACCGCTTACCAAATCATCTCTCGGTTTCTCTCTCTACTTCATGTCTAATTACTCACTCTCGGCCTCCATTGTTCCATTGATCCCTCTCTTGGTTGACTCTAAATTAAGTGCCCAAAGAGATCATTTTTGCTTTAGTTCAAAATTCTATTAATGGAGGTCCACATCGCTTATACCTCATCCTTCTCTATCACACTCTCAGCTCCGCCTTCAAATCTTATTTTAGGTTGTGCCAAACATAAGATGGGATATTTCTACAATCTAGATGATATTTGAAAGATTTCAAGTCCCTATTTATCCCATCCTATCTTAATCCAAATCCAAACGACCAAACATAATCTAAATTAAAGGACAAAAGAAAATAGTTAAATCTTAAGGGTGAAAAAGTCAAGAGAATAGAAAGTTCGTGAGGACTTTGCATTCACACATGTGCTCAAGAGAATCAACGGAATATCGTTCTGAATAAATGAGCAGAATCGCAGAAAGTTGATGGAAGCTACCACTTATATCAAGCTGCAAAGTTCGTTATTGATTATGTGATATAATAATTGCAGATCTTAATATTCCTTTCATCGCTATTACGCATGCTAAAGGAATTTGAAAGCCAATCAGAAATATAAAATTGCAGATTCATCGCTCTGAGGAAAGTCCAATCAATCATCCATTACATCAATGGACAATTATTATTTCCTTACTTGGAGTCTCTTTTCTTGGAAGCAACAACTACAAGTGCACTTCACCTACTATGTGATTAAGTGATTCACTTACTGAAAATTATACACTGATTGTCAATTTCTTAAAAAGTGTACAATTGATGTGGTAATGCGTGTAACTTGGTAGTTTGGTATAGCATATTTAGGTAGACACAGCAGAAGCTACATTATAACGTCTCAAAAAGCTATTAGCGAAATCCAACCTTGTTGGTGCCTTGTGTGGGTAGAATAATAGCAAGATTGCTGTACCTTTTGTACTGCACTCATTCGAATGTCAAACTTTATTTTTTCGCTCATTTAAGTGTCATATTAAAGTAAAATCAATCACTTTAATGTCAATTCTAGCAAATCATCTTACATAGATTTTTTTTTAATAATTTCCCATCCAATGTGGATTTTTTTTTTAAATATTATTTTTTTGAAACTTTTTTTCCCCTTTTTCAAGGCCTGCGAGGGTAGCTTCCTCTATTATTAGGACCGACAAGAGTCACCGATGACCCTCGCTAGCCATGAAACCCTCACCCTTGGGCACTAAGGCCTTGGGCGAGGCCACAACCTCCCAAAGCTAGCGAGAGCCTTTATGGCCTCACCTGTGGCTAGCGAGACCATGATGCCCTCACCCAAGGCCTTCGTAGCCACATTGGGCACGCTGCCTCACCCTTAGCAGAGAAGGTCCTCGCTAGCTCTAGGCGGTCACGGGCAAGGTCACCTCACCACTAGCCAACAAGGCCGCAATGACCTTGCTCAAGGCCTTGACGGCTGTTGAGGGTCACCAATGGCCTTCGTTAGCCCTTTAAAAAAAAGGAAAAGTAACAATTTTAAAAATATAAAAAAAAAGTATCCATGTTAGCATTGGTGAAACCATGTTGGACGACCAACAGCCACATCGTATTTTCCCATTAAATAAATTATTGATGTCATTCAAGTGATCAATTTTTTTATTTTTTTATATTTATGACTCAAGTGAGCGAAAAAAAAGTTTTAGCACTCAAATGAGTGTCATATGAAAATGAACGCACTTTACCATTTTTTATCCTCTTAGTTTGGAGGGTGGACTTAAGATTACATCAATGTCTATTCTTTATTAGTTGTTTTAACAGTTTTGTAAAAGCATCACGCCTATAACTTCCAATTCATTATTTTATATATCAAAGTGTTCCTCTATATATTGACCAGCTCTATTTATTGCAACATATAACCAATTCGCTCCCTCTAAGTCTATATTAGAAATGTTTATATTGGCGAAATGTGTCATGCAAGTACAAATTTAAAAATATTTTTTTATCTAAATAATTTTTTTTTTGGCAGAATGTGTTATGGAAGTACAAATTTGAAATTTTTTTACCTCATATTTGGCTAGTGAAGAAATGGATGGTTGAGATATATTTGTTTTGAAGAAAAATGCCAAAATCATATATCACTTTTCATTCCATGACTATTTATATGCCTCTACTTAGAAATTTGCATCGATTATTGTCATGTCCATATTTATGAAAATGCAATTTTCTTTCCATAAATTCTTGTACTTACTCAAAATAATACAACCAATTAAAAAATTAGGGATAATAAAAAATTAGGGATACTTTGATTTTTTTTTTTCAATATAGGAGCTATGCTTAAAATTATGTGAGAAAATTGCAAATAAGGGCCTAAAATGTCATTATTTTCTCAAATAAATGTCTAAAGTGGACAATAAGAGCCTAAAATAGTTATCATCATTTTCTCAAATAAAGGTTTGAAGTAAACTTAATTTCAAATAAATACCTAAAATGACCATATTGGTGTCAAAAGAGGGCTCGAACTCATTGATTGGTGGATGGCCATTTCGTCTTTTAAAATTTTCCTTTCTTTTTTCTTTTTTCTTTTGGTAAAAAACAAATTGAAAAAACAAAAGACACGCAAGAGGGAGGGCTCCCCCTCACCTGTGGCCACCATCCCATCGCCAACTAGAGGCAAGGGCTTCTAGCTCTCGCCATAAATGAGAAAGGGTTTAAAGTGCCCTCATTTTCTCAAAAAAGATTTGAAGTTGACATTATTTCAAATAAAGGCTATGAGTGCCATCATTTTCTATAAAAAAAAATATATGGAGTGTATGTTATTTCAAATGAATGCCTAATGTACTATATTTTCTCAAATAAGAATATGAAGTGGGCCTTATTTGACTAAAGTGATTATATCAATCTCAAAAAATGGCTTGAACTCAGCATTTGGTGGATGTCAATTTCATCTTTTTAATTTTTTTTTTTACTTTTTTCCTTTCTTCTTTCCATTAAAAAAAGAAAAAGAAAATACAAGAGGGAGGACTCCCTCTCGCTTGTGGTTGTCACCCCATCGTTGGTGGGGCGACGACAATGGCCCATAGAGTTGTCGATGCCTAGGTGAGGCCTCATGACCCTCGCCAATAGGTTTGGGGCTTTGGGTGATGGTCACCCACCTTTTCTTTTTTTGGCAAGGGCCAATGGGCCATTGTCTCTGTTGGTGAGGGTCATTGGTTCTCACCTAGGTGCTAATGAGGTACCAACTATCCCATCAGCCATTATCGTTGCCCTATTGGTGATGGGGCCATTGCCCCGCCCCTCCTATCGATATTTTTGCTTCTTTTTTGGAACTTTATCTTTTTTATTCTTAAACTGATTTTATATCATTTAAATTTAAAAAGTGTTTGGACAAAAAAATCATTGATCAATCATAATATTTTGTTATTTTAGCCAACGAGATTAAGCTCTTATTTGAAATAATCATAACTATTTCATGATCTTATTTGAAACAATCGTAATCATTTTAAATCCTTATTTAAAATAATATCCACTTCATATCTTTATTTAAGAAAATAATGATACTTCAAATGCTTTAGGAATCCTCTCGAAATATGCTAATGGTATCAATTAATTGAAAAAAAAGAAGAGATATTTTCGATATTTTGCCTTTTTCAATTTCATTCACCATTCTAGTGATCCAAAAATCTCATAAATATATTTCCCCAACAGAGAGAAGGACCAACATAGCCCCCCGTCTAATCAGGAGAGCCGAACCGAAGCGCACTCTCTCGCGATTTCTCTCGGCCGTTGCTCTCGCCGAAAAACCCTAGAAATCCGAGACCCCCGCCGCGCCGCCGCCGCCGCCACCGCCACCGCCACCGCCACCGTCGTAGCGGCGGAGGACGACCTAGGGTTTCCTTCCATCTCCGCCGGAGGGGGTCTTCGCTCGGCTCGGGTGCGATTCGATGGACTTCGACGAGTACGAGTATCTGGAGAAGACGGTGGAGGAGGGCCAGGACGACCGGGAGAACGCCTCCAAGCCGTCGAGGAAGAGCAAGGTCGGGGCTTCGGAGAAGGGCGACAAGAGCTACCGGAAGCGCGATGTGGACGCGGACGGCGAGGACCGGAGGAGCAAGAGGTCCAGGAACGGCGAGGAGGAGAACGGCTCCAGGAGAGACCGGGACCGCGAACGCGAACGCGACCGCGACCGCGACCGCGACCGGGACCGGGACGAGAAGGACAGGGCTTCCCGCAGGGACAAGGAGAAGGACCGGCATAGGAGTAGCAGGGAGGGCGATAGGGAGAGGGAGAGGGATGGGGAGCGAGAGAAGGATCGCGAGCGAGAACGGAGTAGTAGAGAGAAAGAGAAGGAGAAGGAGAAGGATAGGGATAAGGAGAAGGAGAAGGAGAAGGAGAGGGAGAGGGAGAAGGAGCGGGAGAGGAGGGAAAGGGAGAAGGAGAGGGAGAGGAGAGAGAGGGATAAGGAGAGGGAGAGAGAGGAGAAGGAGAAGGAGAGGTCGAGGAGGAGCAGCAGCCATTCGCGGAGGAGTCGGAGCACTAGTCGGCCGCGGTCACAGAGGAGCAGTAGCCGCTCGCTGAGGCACGATGCTGATTTCGAGAGGGAAAGGGAGATGGAGTTTCGCGACAACAGGTTTGTCTTTGCTTCCTTGATGTCCTTTGCAGATCATGTAGTTGAGATGGTGTTGCTTTGTTGAAATTTCGGAAATTACTGCCTAAAAAGGTGGCTTGCCACTGAAAATTTGGTTGCACTAGAAGCTTGCTGTTGTGGAGCAGTTATTGAGTGAGCTTCATCACCTCGACTAAGCTAGCGTTAGAACAAAGAGGAAGGTTATTGGGTTTTGGGCATAAACTTTTGTGACTGCAGTTTTCCGTCTGGAGTGAATTTTGAATTTTTAGGTTTTAGGGAAGTTATTTTTATGATTCAGATATGATAGTGGCTTTCGTTATGGGTTTTGTATTGTCAGCATGAACTTATGTTGTCTGCTACCTCTAGAGGTTGCTTCCTCAATAACAAGGATGGATGTTTTGCACACCCCTTGCCAGACTTTGTGTACCTGCTGCTCTGTGTCTCTCTGTACCATTATATTGGGATACTTGTCTGAAATCAGCTCGATGCTTTTATTCTTTTGAATGTATAGCCACATGTATTGTCCTGTGTATTACTATACGTGTTTGTTAACAGTGATAAATCTGTTATGAACTACAAAGTTTTGCATCCTGATTTTGTTTGGAGGACCTAAACATGAGACTCAGCTGGATTCTGAAGTAATAGGAAATTATAGCTGGATCTAGACAATCAACTACTGTGAATCTATAACCCAGCTAAGTAAGCTATATAATTAATTTCTGGAAATTCAATATGTTTCTCCTTTTCCCCCCTGGCCTTTCCTCAGTACACCATTAGCCATTGGATTCGCCTTCTCAAGCTGTTCATCCTAATCACTGGTTTGTGGAACTAGAGGATTTTGACTTGGTCTACCTTAAACTACATAGTCAATGCGAAAGTTGGTTTCCTACCTGATCAGCAGACAATGCAATGTCAACAGGCAACAGCAGTTGCTTGCTGAATCTTGTTTAATTTTCGAGCTTCATTTCTTGCAAATTGAACTTGAAATATAGTTCAGTGATTGTAGGGAAGCTCCATGCTAGGAAAGCTTCTTTCACAATTGTGCTTTAGCTATATAATTTAAGCAGAGAGAGAAAGGAACCAATAATCTTAAAATGTCAGATATTGAATGGAATATTGAGATGTTAACTGTGGGATGAAACCATCTCTGCTTTGTGCACATTTGTTCTGGGTGGACTTGGAGTACCTTTTATTTATTCAAGTTTTTTCTCATGGAACCAGCTGTCACCCGATAAGAATGAAATCTGAAACAATGAGATGAACTACAGGAAGTAATATCTATCTATCTGCTGTTTTGGTAGAGACCATAAGGCACTTGGCATTTCAAGCTTTGTTTTTCGTTTTAGCATGAATAGGGAGTGCTACTAATAGTAGCCTTTTAACGTAATCCTCTATATTTTCAATCTTCTTACCTCAGTTGGCATTCTCTTTCGCTTCTGACCTAATAAAAACCTATACAAAAAACTGGTGGTGGTCATTGCTAATATCAGTGTATATAATAATATAATGGCCTTTCTCTTGGATGAAAATTCTATTTGCCTAGGAAAGTTTTCATCTGCATGAGTATTATTTAATAAGTGCATTTAATTATCTTCCAGTGGTATTAATATTGGACTGTGTTATCTTGGTTTCCTTGCACATATGCAGGAGATTTAAGGACAAGAAAGAGGCAGTGGAACCTGAAGCTGATCCAGAAAGGGACCAGAGAACAGTTTTTGCTTACCAGGTACAATTTTTTATATGATTTGCTTTAGCCAGCTTAGATTTGATGTAATGGCCATGGTGTGATCTTCTTTTTGGTGTTGATTTTACAGATGCCTCTGAAAGCAAACGAGAGAGACGTGTATGAGTTTTTCTCAAAAGCTGGCAAGGTTAGGGTTTGACTGTGTATATATGAGCCCCTGAATTTTTTCTGTTTGAAGACTGAGTGCTTTAGTAATACTTTGTTTGGTGCTGCTAATGTTGTTGTTTCAGCCAAAACCATTAGCTTTCTGCTTCATGGAGATTGGCTCTGCATGTTCCACTTGTCTGGTTATTCTGATTTTATGCATTTATGCCCATGAGTAGTCCCCCAACACCCCCCTCCCTTTTTCTTTCTAATAATGCTAATGCTGTAAGGTTTTGGACCCAATTTTAGTAATTACTAATGGCAGGACCTTTAGGTATCTTTTGGTACAATGCATAAGTATTGGAATGGGAGACTTGATCATTTTTATCCATCTGTACTTTGTTGGACTGTCTGCTCTTATCAGCATCAAAAGTAGTGTGGTTATTCTATTTCTCAACGGCACGTATGGATCCTGGTTTCATAAGTTGTAATTTCCTTGTCTACAGGTAAGGGACGTCAGGTTGATAATGGACAGGAATTCAAGACGTTCAAAAGGTGTTGGGTATGTGCTTCATCACAGAAAAAGCTTTATAACATTTACATGCCTGTAGAGTATCTTAAGCATATCTTATTCGAAGGATCAAGTTTAACTGTATTCTTAAATTCACTAGCAATGCGATAATGATGAGGGATGATGGGAATACCTTGCACTCATGTTTTATCAATTCATGCTGCGTTGCCAAGGTAGATGACATGACCCTTAGTTCCTTTTATTTTCACCATGTCTTCTTCTTGTTACACAAAGAGCAGCAAAACACCTGTGGAAGCTATTAAATTTTTGTTGCACCCCATACTTAGTGAGTGATGGTTGTTTCATGTAGGGATAAACCAGGTATACGCATTTTCTTGCGTGGACGCTTATTGGTCTTTGGCCGATTCTGATCCAATCAAAATAACTACTACTGGTGGTTAATTTAATTGAATTGCCTATAGGTGGTGGTTTGATGATTTAATTCACTTCTGTTTTGTACCCTTTTGAGATATTGGTGCTGGTACTAGATACTTGTGAAGTTAACATAAGGCACAGCTATATTGTGGCCTGGTATTCTATCATTTGCTTCATTCTTTCTCTTCTATATTACCTTTTGGCGTTGCTTTCTTATATCTTCACTGCAATGAGCTAACTTCTTCTTTTCATATGAGGCGTCAGATTCATCAAACGAACCTCAGCTTGAGCTCACTTCACTAGAGTTTTTGTTTCCCTGCTTCAATTTGCTGTGCTTTGTAAGTTTTGATAACAATTTCTGGTGGCATACATGTCCTGACCAACTTAGAGGAGCCTCGTGATGCTGCAGGTATATCGAATTCTACGATGCAATGTCAGTACCAATGGCAATAGCGCTCTCTGGACAACTACTTCTTGGGCAACCTGTGATGGTTAAACCTTCAGAGGCTGAGAAGAATCTTGTTCAGTCTACCACCACTGGTGCTTCAGGTACTGCTGGAGCATATGGAGCCACAGACAGGAAACTCTACGTGGGGAATTTACATTTTAATATGACAGAAAGTCATCTGAAAAGCGTAAGTTTTCTTTTTGTAAATCATCTCTATCTGTTTAAAGATGCTTTGCTTTTGCATTTGGACTACTACCGTAAGAGAATTAGGGGTGGGGGCTGGTTGCTTGGGTTTTTTTAATTTAAATTTGTTGTGGGCAACTTATTGGAAAGCATCATAAAGGGGAATGTAGAATATTCTTTTTCTTGCTTGACTTTGTTTCTAATACCAGCTTTTTTTAGACACATTTATAATTGCCTTCTGATTCTGGAAGTTTAATTAACATATGTACCTTGCTGTTGGGAATTAGATTTTCGAGGCTTTTGGTCCTGTTGAGCTGGTGCAACTGCCCCTTGATCCAGAGACTGGACACTGCAAAGGCTTTGGGTTTGTTCAAGTCTGTATATGTTTCTGGTTGAATTAGTGGTTGTTCCCCTGTTTTTAGATTCTTGGTTTGTTAATTGATTATCCATTGCAGTTTGCTCAGCTTGAACATGCTAAGGCTGCTCAAAGTGTAAATGGGAAGTTAGAAATCGCTGGTCGTTTTCTCAAGGTAAGCTTGTAGTCTCCTTGAATCAGATCCTTCCTTTGTCATTCATTTTGTGCTTCAACGGCTTTCCTTCATTTTATCCACTGTTCATTGATATGTGTTTCCTCTCTTCTGGAGTTTTGCTAATTTTGTACTTTTTTAATCTACCGTACAGATTTCTTCTGTAACTGATCATGTTGGGGCACAAGATACTACAGCAAAATCTGCAGATTTGGATGATGATGAGGGTGGATTGGTAAGTGACAGCTTCATCTTATACCTTTTGTTTTTAAAGATGGTTTGAGGTACAAAAGGTTGGCACTTTGGGTGCTGTAATGTGACCTTAATAGGAGCACCTTGGCACGGTCAAATGTGCATCAGAATTTTTCATCATGATGATTGGTATTTCATGCAAGAAATAGCTATCATCCGATAGTAATAGTCAAAAAATCATAGAGGAGCATAGTTTGCAACTCATGAAAAATTGAGTTTATGGAAGCTTCTTCAAGGGAAACAAGGAATCGTGTCTCCTACAGAAAGTTGAGTAAAAGATCGTGGAGTTTGCTCCTGTGTTCAAGTTTCTGGGGAGGCTTGTGAAATATAAATACTCTCGCTATGGCATTAAAGATATGCATTATTGTTACTTGGAACTTGTGCTCTCTAGTTTATAATGGAGTAGCTCTTACTCTACACTAAGGCTAGCAGAAAAGGATCTGTTTGTTCATAGGAAAATGGAATACACTCTGTCAAAGACTGCCTAAAAGCATAGCAGCCTGAAATGTTATTGTTGAGGGAATCTTAGTATGCCAGTGTATCTAAGATCCCTGAAGAAAGCAAAATGAGAAGCTCGACACGTGTGGTTTTGTTTCATGCAACAGTGTTAAACATGTTGGCTCATACTTAACAGAAATGCAGAGAGAAACATATCTGATATGGCTGAAAGATTTATATGAACCTGCTTTGACACAACTTAGTTCAACTCTTTGAAATACGGTACATTGTGTTCAGGTTGGCTTAGGAAAGTAATTCTTTTTGTTTCTTGTCAAAACAGGAGCACTATCTTAATTTTTAAGAAATTATGAAAAGAGTTTAAATGGCCACGTCAATATCTGTATGTTGTTGATTGTTTGGTGGCTTTACCTTGTTAAAGGTTTCAGGTGTTCAGTGTTGAATAGAGTTTTAACTTTGAACACCACTAGAAAAAAACAAGCAAATTGTGTGAAGCAAGGTTGTCTCAAGCATGCAAGGTTGAGATACTTTGGCCTCAAGCAGAAGTTGACACAATTTTGCATGTCCATACAGGCTGTTGCTGTGACATATTTGTCTTGTCCTTAATGAAAAAGATAAAGAGCAGGGAAAAGAAATTTCATATTCATTGTTGTCTATGTCTTTGCTTTTAGTTGTGGTGGTTGCGCTTGACAATTAGTGTAATTTATTTGTTATATCTGCTGCATGTGAGCTTTTCTTTTTTTTTTTTTTTTTTCACCATAGTTTTTAAGAATTGCTTGCTCTGGGTATGCTCCTGCTTTGGGTTGGTGGATAATATATTCTTTGTGGTATGCGCTTCATGCAGGCTTTAAATGCTCAGTCACGAGCATTGCTAATGCAGAAGCTGGATCGAACTGGAATTGCGTCCAGGTTTGTTGGGCCAGCAGTATTTTTGGTTCTCCAGATAGATGATGAGTATATCTTTTAAGCACGCTTCATCATGTTTACAGTATTGCGGGTTCACTTGGAGTCCCTGCACTAAATGGAGCTCCTAATCAACAAGCTGTTAACCTGCCTCACAACAAGCAAGCGGCTGTTCCTATGGCTATGCTTCCTGCACAAGTTATTTCTGCAGCCACCGAACCTGTTGGAAACCCAACTGAGTGCTTGCTGCTGAAGAACCTGTTTGATCCAGCCACTGAGGTCCATATTGAGCTTTGATCTTTTTGTTCCTTTCAAGTGAAATCAACTTTCATCATACATTTTTTTTTCTTTGTATTTTTGCCTATTCTTTTCTGGATGTTCACTCATGGGATATTCTTTCTGCAGACGGAGCCTGATTTTGATTTGGACATAAAGGACGACGTGGAAGAAGAATGTTCCAAATTTGGCCGGGTGAAGCATATATACGTGGACAAGTATGTATTCTGACCTGATATGAGTACCTTTATGAAGCTTGGGATGTCGTTAAAATTCTCTTTACCTTACTGACGCCACTGATTATTGATTCCAATTCTTTTAAACATTAGTAACATCAGCCCATGTAAGGCACCAAGTTGGAATATCCTGGAGTCAAATTGATTAAGTAGTTTCATTTGAAGCTTAAAGGTTGATTTCATCATGGATCCTGCTGCAGTAGTTCTAAACTTATTTGTTCATTGTTAGCAAAATTTAGATAGACAATACTGCAGGGTTTCCAAAGATGCCGATCATCATTAGGTGCAAGTTAATTGTCTCAAAATAACAATATGACCTGTAGAGGATTTTCTTTCTGTGCAAAAGAACTGGTTGCTTTTACCATGGAGCTGCTGCGGAATATTTTGGCATTTGCTTGAGCAATTATTAGATGAGCACTCTTTCATGACATGTTTAATGTGTTTGTTTTCTCAGTTGTAACTGTGCTCGCATTTTCTGAAAATAGCCTGTTCTACGTTTTGTTTTTGCAGAAATACTGCTGGTTGGGTGTATTTAAGGTTTGAAAATGTACCAGCAGCAATGAATGCTCAGCGTGCAATGCATCTGAGATGGTTTGCAGGGAGGTCAATATCGGCAATATTCATGGTATGCATTTCATCTTTGGGTTGTACCGCATGGCATAGGCTTCGACACATCCATACATGATAGTTGTATGCATCAGCAAAGTATTCAAACTCCCCTTTGTATGTAGGACGAGGGACTCGAGAATCTAAAACTGATTACTTTAAATTCATTCAGTGACCATGTAAAGCTACAAGACTAAATCAAGATTCATGCTATGATAAGATTAACTGATCGAACAAGCAAATCCCGTTTCCCCTTTCTTCTTCTTATGTACGTCTGTATATGTTTTTCCCGTCGATCATTGGTAGGTAATCTTAGAAAGGCACTCCTGCTTCTGCATCTCCACTAATTGTTAAATCACCAATTAGATACTCTTTGAGTCAGCAAGTGCATTTCTCCACATTGTCATCACAAAGGACCTCCGTGTTGGTGTTGCATATGATTCCATTAGGCATCGTCTCCTTATTTATTTATTTATTTTTGAATCCATCGTCTCCTTATTTGATATTACCTGTTTTTCTTTTCTTCCGTTGTGCAGCCACCCCATGAGTACGAAGCAAAGTTCCAGGGTGTAGCCTGATCCGGATTGGACGGAGGATTTTATGTAGGAACAGTTTTGCTTTTGCGTTTGATGGTCTCAGTGTTTTGAAAAATTCATGCGCTTGGAGGGATCTGTAACTTTTAATTTGTCTCTTGCCTCTAGGATGGAACACTTATATGTACTCAATTGTGTATTACCTACATGAAAAATAATTTGATAAAAGCGACGAGCGGATGTAATTCTTGTACTTATCGTTGCCTTCGGTGGTTACTATCATGTCCGCAAACTTTTAGGATTATGTCGTCTGCAATCTGAATCGGAGTTCTTTTTAGACTCGTCCTGATCCCGCGCGATCTTTGTTGCCAGGTTGATACTGGATCGGTGTGGTAGTTAAGGGTGTGCAAAAGAATTAGGATCTATCCGGACCGGCCGGAATTGCCTGGAACCGGTGGTTCTTGAGGGATCCGGTTCGGTTCTCAATTCCAATTTATCAGTTCCGGCCCGGTTCTCAATTCCAATTTATGGAAACTGGTGGGTATTGGTCCGGTTCCCGGTTTTCGGTTCCCTGGGCGAATCTGTCTACCCGCCTATCCTAACCAATTTATGGAAACCGGTGGGTACTGGTCTACTTCCCAATTCCATGGGCGAATCTGTCCCATCCTGACGAGACTGATTAATTTTTCAATGAGCTGCAGCGATCTCTGCGGGGAATTGGCTTCTGTCCCCCTCCTTCCTCTGTGCAACCATAGCCTTAGGAATCCCATAAAGAACCAACTTTGTTATCCCAATATAACAAAGACAAGCCTCTCAAAACATAAGCAATAAATCTCTGAAAACATCAACATGAATTGCGATGACTCTTGAGGTCTAAACCCAACAAACCACCCAACGCAACTAGAAACAAGAATGCAACATATCAAAAGAAGAAGAAGCAAGAAGCAGAGACCCTGAAACGAAAACGAAAACGAAACCAAGAAAAAACTATGCAGAGCGGCTCTATCAGATGTCAACGAACTCACAAACGAACTTGTAGCAAAAGAGAAAGCTCGGAGAGCGAAAGCAAAAGAGTCTTGCAAGCAAGGTCCTCTGAATTTGTGCGAAACGAGAAGATAACAGAGAGAGAGAGATAGGCGGTGGGGGGGAGAATGATGGGTTTCTTGGAAAGGATTGAGCAACAAGGAAAAGAGAAGAAAGAGACCAAAGATGGATGTCAAAACTACAATACCAAGCTGAAAAACCAGAAGCTTTTGCCAAGCTTCAGGGGATGAATCTGAAAGCTCTGCCAATATCTGTAGGGGAGAAGGGAGAGAGGGAGAGAGAGGGTAATGCTGAAGCTGAAGGTGGTGAGTTGTGATTTGAGGGGATGGGATATTGTACTTTGTGGACTGGTTTCATAGATTCACCAGGGAACCAACCGGACCGGCGGTCCGATTCCCTGATGGATCCCGGTTCCCATTTTTTGGAATCGGTCCTTAGCGGGCGGTTCCCGGTTCTAGGTCGGAACCGCCCACTCGGACCATGCACACCCCTAGTGGTAGTTAATATGCTGAAGTGATGCGGTTATCTAGTGATGTGATGGTGATTCTTCTCTAGAACTTGTAACATGTATTTATGAGGTCTGACTGGCATCTCCATCTTGTGGTATTAAACCTAGATTCTACCTCCCTTTAGGGGGATAAACAGGCGGACTCAAGTGAACTGGAATCCGACAAAGCAAAATGGTTTTGCCTATCGTTGCGTGGTGCTCATGGCACAACTACAAATCGATTAGAATGCATATCAGGCAGATGATTCTAATTCTAGTTATACCATGCCGACAGCCTGATCCATGCCAAGTACTTTAACGACGCGAGGGCATCGAACTGCTACAGTTCGACCTCGCAGGAGTGTAGACCCAACTACTTTTGGAAGCGAATGTGGGAGACGAAGTTCGGACAGACATGGGAACGAAAAGGAAAATCGCAAATCTTTGTTAATATCCTAGCTAATGTCCCTGGTGTCATCGAAACGCGCCTGTAGCTCAGTGGATAGAGCGTCTGTTTCCTAAGCAGAAAGTCGTAGGTTCGACCCCTACCTGGCGCGCTTTAAAATGGGTTTTTTTTTTTTATTTGTTCCATTTAAAATGTAATTATTTTTACCCCCAATACGAGTTGCGCTTAGTCATTTTTTTTTTTTTTATAGTTTTTCTGTGTCTTTGTAAAGTCCGATTACCTTAATTAAGAATATCGCTTATTTTGTTTTGCTTGTTTTTCAACTGGGTATTACCATTTATATCAAAAACACTATGGTTTCTCTGTTTTTTTAGGAGTTCACTATGTTGAAATTAGGTTCGTCGAAAATAGAAATTTTAAAAAACCTTGTTTTTTTTTTATCAAGCATATTTATGGAAAAACTAAAATAAACAACTTGATCAATACAATCTCATGTTTATAATCTTTTATTTTCAGTTACTTATATTACTATCGAATTGTTTCATATCGGTTATCTTTTATGTATATGAAGGAATGATTAGATGAAACAAATGGAAAGGCCCTCTTTAAAGATTTGTTGAAACAAATCATAATTACATTCTCCATCGAAAATTTAAAACATGAAATTCAATTAAATCAAAGCTTTGCATAAAATAGGTTAATTGTTAAAATGCCAATTAAATTTCATTCATTTTGGATTGGACAAACTTATATAATTTATGGAGTGTTTGTGAATAATTTTTTTTTGTGTTTTGGATTAAATTAAATCATTAACTTAAATTTTTAAGTGAATGTGAGTCAAATTTATTGATGGATTTAAACTTTAAGTTCTCTATTGAAGCTCTCTTTAGGTGAATATATAGAAAATATGCCGTTCCTCTCGCAATAAATGCATGGACTGTGAAGATCACAGCTTTGCAAGTCAAGAGTGACCATGGGCTGGTAACTCGTGTCTACATCTTGTATTCATATCATGACAAAAATATTCCAAGGTAATTATATAATTTTTGTTAATATGTGGTGGTTTCGAATTATGTAGTATCATGTTATATTGTATCAAATTTTGATTTCCCTCAATAAATTCATATTCAATTCGAGTCATATCTTGGGTTGCGTTGAGAATTGTTGTCAAATACAACTTCTTGATATCGTAATATGTCATTTCAAGATACATTTTACTTTAAAAGATAAGTGATCTCAAGTTCAATGCTCACCTTTATATATTTCTGAGGGCTACACGTAAGGTTTTATGAACCTACTAGGCTCTCTTATTACAACGCTGTCTACGTGGTGATGGACACATCTAGCGGAGATTAACATAATGCCAACACATCCAATACTCGAGGATTTAAGCACATATTTAGAAAAACTATGCAAAACTCTCTAAACTTTGGTGTGAGTACATGTTCGCTCTTGACTTTCAACCGGTACAGAGTATCTTCCTGAAATTTCTTTTTGTTATGGCCATCAACCTCGGTGATTTTTTTCGGTAGTACGTGCAATGCCTAGAGGCTAGAACAAAGTGCTCAAGTCACTTGACTTAAAGCTATCAACAGTTCAGATCAGACGTGACCATGTTAGCGAGAAGATTGATAAACAGCAGCAGCTACACAACAGCTACTAATACTGTTGACCTATCGGCATGATCCATCTAGTGAAATGGAGAAGCTGAAGAGACTTTGCTGTAAAAAATAATCTATATATATAGATATGTATGTATAGTAATATGAATATGGAAGAAAATTAAACTAACGGAAATAATGATAATGTAACAAATAAATCAGTAAAAATACACTAAAAACAGGTTTTTTTTTTTAAATTCATAAATATAGCCAAGTTAATAGAACTAAATAGATGTAAAAAAAAAAAACTTAATAAGATATTTTACACAAATTAAATTATAATGGAAAAATGTCTCGGTAACAAAAATGTCAATGACATGAATTGATTTCTACCACTAGAGATCACCTTTGAGGATCACACGACCCTCCAGTACCCGGTGGCACCGTCGGCCCGATGGCACCGTTGGGCATGGGGGAGGCTAGCCTAGGACCCCAACACCCGGACCCTCACTTTAGACATTTTAGCAACAAGAGGGTTCAAACTCTCGACCTCTACAATGAAGGAGATAACTCACACCAACTGCGTTGCCCGTGGTTGGATTGTAATGAATGATTGATTGCTAAAAATACATAAAAAGAACTAAAAATAAGAAAATGATGTTGTTAACTCATAAAAGCAAATGATTACCTAAATCTAAGGTGATTTCTTATGATATATGTATATACATACATGCGTGAAGTGAGATTCATAAATGACTTAATAATTTTTCTTTAGGTAGTGAGTAGATTTTAAATTGAAGAAGTAGCAACTAGTCAACAATCTTTAATGGTTTTTTTACAATTTCAATCTCAAAAAATGTTGTTCACTGAAAAATACTAATTAAAATGGAGAAAGAAAATGAGATATTTCATTTAAAAGATAATAGATGTAGAGCATAAATTTGAAAACACAGGTGACATAAAATATGTGTTTTTAAAACTTTTATATACATTATCAAGAGGAGATTATCAAAGAGAGACTACATCAAATAACGTGCACTGGAACATCTGAGTGCTACTTCTTCCAATCCGCGTACTCCTACACTCCATCCAATTTTTGACAATGCCTTCATGCGTTTGCACTTCTTATCGATAATGATTGATATAAGAATCTCATTAAAGAGTGCTTTTGAGGAATGTCTTAATTTGCAAAGTGGCGACTATTACACACGATAAAGAGAAACACCAACGCACAGAGAACTGCGTTTAAACTTTCCTCGACTACTTGCTGAACAAGTTCTCCGAACGCTGACGAATTCCTTCGTCTGAAAGTTAGAAGTTTACTATTTGTAGAAGGTCGAACATTGATTCTGTCTTACATATTGAAAAGTTGGAAAGATGGCCTTACGCTTGTTCTTGCGTTCGAGGCATCAAGAAACTGCCGGGCCAGCTATAACCAATCTGCATTTTAGAACTGGAAAAGAGAACGCGACGTGTGCCTGAGCAGCTTGATTTTGACCATGATTAATCCTTGCACGACAATGCACAAGCAAACCGGAATGGAGAAGGGCGAGGAAGACGAAGAAGCGAAGAACCGATTCTGGGTAGAAACCAAACACCTGGCGGTACCATTGAGATTTTATAAATCCAAACAAGTTAAAGTTGCTTTAAACCTAGCATCTTCCTTCTGTTCCTTAAAGCCTACGCTTTTCCTAGTATTAAACATGCAAAAGAAGGAAGAGTATAGACAAGGAAAGTGGCCACGCACACGCGGAGACAGAAAGAAAACTCGTTAACGCTAAGACAAAAAATTTCTACATCAGAAGTCTCGAAATCGAAATTCGAACAGTAATCGAAAGAAAACATCGCTGGCAACAACGAGAGGTCGGCTGGACCACGACGATGACTATCGTTTACCCTAGAAAGACAAGACCACGACTCGTCTGCTCATCTGATCATGTGATGACCACCCATCCTTCTGAATTCGATCGGCGTAGTCTCGGCGTAAATCTCGGCGATGCTTCTGTACCTCTTCTTCCTGGGCAGGCCAAGACCGTCCCGGCGGCGATCCCCGCTCTCCCTACCGAAGATCTCTTCGATCCTCGCCGAGGCGACTTCGCGATCCACGTCCCCGCCGCCGCCGCCCTTGGCTGGTCTCCGCTTGTCCTCGTCGCTGTCGTCGCTCAGATGGATGAGCTGGTGAGCCGCCGCCACGTCCGAGTCCGTGAAGCCGAGGCCCTCGCGGTGGCGGCGACGGCGGTGGTGATGAATTCTCCCGCCTTTGTGGGAACCAGAAGGAGCAAGAACAGGAGCAGGAGGAGGAGGAGGAGGAGGAGGGAGAGGAGACATGGTATCTGCCATTTCTTGGTGATTGCTGAGGAGGAGGGGAGATAGACGTTGAATTATTCTGCTATGTATATGCCTTGCAACGGTTTCTATTTTTCTTTTTTCTTGTTTTTTTTTTGGCTTTTTTGGGTCCCTTGGCGACCGCGTTTTGGGGTTCGTGCAGGAGGTATTTTGGAACATATAGAGGGAGAAATTGCAGGGTTAGTTCCATGAAGATGACAGGAAGACGGAAAGTTGGCTTTTTCTTGATCTGCTGCGGCCGGTTCTACGTTCCATGCACCTTCTTAGAGACGTTGCTCCCGTCTGATCCGCTTACTTTGACCGGGGGGGTTGTGTCTCCGGGAATACGCTTCGAGGGGAGGGGGTTTCCTGCGAAGGTCAACTTATTCGGCTGCGTGTACTTGATGCTTTTTCCAGAGATTTGATTGCCGCAAACCAGCTAGGGCAAATTAAGGGATGACGGCGAAGAAAAGAATTTGCTCCTCCATCGGTCTAATGGACCTAATAATGTTAATGGAATAAGTGTAGCCAAAATTATAAAAATTTTCACAAAAGTATAATTAAATCATGAAACTTGCGAAAAGTGCACTTATCAAATTAGTGCAATGGATTCATTTCTTTAACAGAAAAAGCCGACATGACTTTTTTTTTATTCTTTTTCTCTCTCCTACATTGTGATGACGAAGTTGTTTTGGTCTATATTCATGAATTCTCAAAATAAATGAATTGGTTCTTCACTTGTTCTATTGTCCCACCATATCAAATTATTCGGATTCACTTTTCAAAAGAATCTTACGCATTCGTAGATTCCGTCGATCCCACCACTTTGCAAGTAATGGTTTAGCTTGAATTCTACAATCGAGTCTCTCATGAAATTTGTTCTTGAGTCAATCTTCTTAGTCTTTATTAGCTCAATGTCCATACTTTATTACATTGTCTTTTATGAGATAAGTCATTAACCTTAAAATAAGAAATAAGGTAGATTAAAAAAATAATTTAAGAAAAAAATGGGGAAGGGGTTGAGAAAAAAAGTGGTTAGGGTTGCAAATCCTCACCGCCGTTGTCCCACCATCACCAAAAGGGTTGGCAATGATGGCAAATTGCCAGCAAAGGTCGTTGGGCCTCGCCAGTGGACCATCGGTGATGGCCTACAGGTTAAACAAAGTTAAGAGAAAGACTCAATTACACTAATTTGATAAATTTTATAACTTGATTGCACTTTTTTTGAATTTTTAGAATTCGATTGTACTTTCATGATAACTTTTAGAATTTTTAATGTGCTTATCTCTTAAATAATTAATTTGCAAATTATGCAATTATCAATACACTAACCATCCTCATATTATACAGAACTAAGAAATGATCAGTTGTTCTGTCAATGCATAGAATGATATGCTTAAAAAGTGCACTTAAAAAAATTTCTTTGTATGACCTTAGCATAAATACATGAGTTTATGTATAATCAACAATGGCGAGAGAGGGGGGGGGATAAATTGCAATTTAGAGAGAATAATCCCCCATTTTTGTTTTGGGTAAGAGATTTAAGTTATTATTGCTTTCTCTTATTCAATCAGGCATATCCCTCATGGAAGGTATATATATATATATATATATGAAAAATGCAGTTCATCTGACATTGAACTCAACTCATTCCACCTGATTTTGGAGGAATTGTAAGGGCTCTCTAGGCTCTACCTATTCGTCTCACAATATCAGATGGTGGTAATCATTTTGAGCCTGATTTAGCTGCATATTTTATTGGGATTTCCTACAAAATATGCAAATCAATTGACAACCTCACATACGTTGGGGCCGAAATGTCATTTTTACAACTAAACATGTCTTTTGCCTTTGCTTTAATTTTGGTACCCTTCTAGTTAGACCTCCAAAAGCTTTTGATTTTAGGTTCTTAATGCCAGGAATAAAACTAAACCTGACCAAGCAAAGCAAGCAATTAACCTATTTCTAATTTGGTTAATTCATTTGCTTGTAAATTCCAAACGAATTTTAGGTTCAACTCGAGGACTGTACTCCAAAAAAGATAGAATGACAACTCTCAATCATTCAATCACCTTTCATGATTCTATGTAATCAATCGAGACGCTCCAATCAAATAGCAACAGGAAACATCCTCAAATAGGGTTCACCAAATGTTCTTACGTAGGCTCATTATATAAATTGATGCTGAAGATGCACAGACCGATTAACAAAGTCGGTTCACAAGCCGACATGACGTACTGGGATTTTATTGAGTACGTGTATGTAGTTTCCTCATTTAAATGTCCACTCATATGACCAATTTCATAAATAAATGTTTGTACGTCTAATATTACCATAGACTTTGACCCTCTACTTAGAATTAATCAGAGTCCATGGGAGAGACCTACTATAATGGTCAATTTCGGAAACATCTTCATTTTGGTTTTATGTGTGACAGGGTTTATATTATTTTATAATTTTACCTAAACTGCTTATGACTTTCCTTATTGAATTAAAATAGGAATTCCTTCATTCAACCTGACTAAAGAGCAGAAAAGGCCGAGGACCGGTCAACCGAGACGAAAGTTGACCCGCGTAGGAAGGACTCCAACTGTGTCTGTCAGTTTACTAAGTCTCCCTCAGCGTTTACGCTGTCATTTCACCGATTTGATTGACGAATTGAATATTGAAACGTGGAGTATGTCTTGACGTGAGAAGCTTTGATCCGATAGAAGGTTAATTGGGAAAATAGCAACTTGGGTTTGATTAGATATTTTAAATAGTCGAGTGGATTCAATCCAAACTCGAGCTTTCTCTTGTGACGTCAAGACTTATTAATTTACTCGTTTCGATCCTAAATATCTAAATATATATGATTAATTTTTTGTACACACGCATCCACCTAAGAAATTTCTTTATTAGTTTACATATTGAGCTAACGTTCTCTCGATATCAAGAATTCTTATGCACAAGCAAATCTTGTGAATCAAATGGCCAATAGGACATCAGATCTGAGAATGAAAAGTGGGATGGTCAACTTACCGATTCTTCAAAGAAGTTACATAAAGATCAGAGAACCTACTTTGGATTAGTGCTTTAGGGAAATTCTAGCTTTAGGAAATAGAGGTCATATATTCAAATCACACGAATTTTGTGTTAACTTCTTAGGATCGTGACCGTCCGCACATGCCAAGACCTATATTTAAACCGAGTTGTGAAACTTAAAGTATTTCATAGTCCTATTGATAGTCAGGCGTATACAATCATGCCCTTAAATACATAAAATGTATAGTAAATCATGACAAAATATTTACCGTCCCATTAGTAACTAATACATAATATGTAAAGTAAATCATGACAATATATTTACTGGTCCCATCAGTAACTCACGAGAAGAGTTTATGAGTTTCCATTTTATTCAAGAAAAATAGTTCGAGGGCAAATCAAAAGTATAGGATAACAAATATTCATTCATTTTATTCTTTATTGCATCAATTAATATGATGCTATAATATAAGTAGGCTTAATACCATAAAATACTATCAACATATATACACATGCCACATTAACTCCAAACTTATTATAATGTCACCCATACTACAATTTTCACAAACTAATTTTTGCATCATAAAAAATATCAAACCTGATATACCCATTTCCATATTTACCTCAAACTAGTATACCCACGTCATACTTACCCTACATATATGGTAGTCACACTCCCAAATGTGACATTCTCTTAAGAGCCATGCAAATGTCTACCAACCAAACATTAGCATCAATTATGAAAGACCAAAAGATTTTCTCAAGAAAATCTTGGTCAAGACAAAAATGAAGAATCTGACGTGTTCTTGTCTTCAAAAGAACAGATTACATGCCATGTCCACATTGAACGAGTAAAAAACCAATGCAACATGAAACGAATACTTCTTCACCCAGACAAGTACAGAAGACGCCCATGTTTCACAGAGGGAATGTACCTTTATAATTCAATCCCCCACTTTTTAGAAGTACACGAGAACCCCCAAAAGAAGACATACAAACCCTAAATTTAATAAAAGAATTTGATGAAACCCTGTAAAAACAAATGACAATGTGTCAGCCCCAGCATCTTGTATCTACAGCATCAACCCAAATTACAGATATAGCTTCCTTCAAGAATTTTCCTTCTTTTTTCTCCTTGCCCATCAATTGGTTTTTATTTCATTGTGCAGATACCCCAGGAAGCATTCAATGATTCTCCCACAACTCGATGACCATCTCCTTCTTAATGTCGTGAACTAATGACTATCTAAATATCTTTTATTGCACCTTCAATCACAGTTCAACCCACAAACTTCCAGCACAGGGCCATCTCTTGACACAAATGGGTTGATCCTCACCCACAGGAGGGTCAAGATGGAGGCAAGCAATATCGACCAGACCACGACGATTGTCGGCATCCGGTCTTGCTTCCCGAGCAATCCCTTTAGGAATGGGTAGAGATGGACGATGACCCAGAAGGCGAAAAATAGCCTACCAAAGAGGGGACCCCACGAATCATACCCATTATTGATGGCATCGGAGATCCCGACAACAACCCCAACGATGTTCATGATCAGGAGAGTCATGGGCGGGATCAACAGTGATGTCCATTTAAAGATATAGAGTTCTGAAAATTCTCCATCGTCTGCTGCTTTTGAGGTGACGGTGAAGTTTGTGTTGACTCCACCTAAAACCTTGAGTAAACCCTGGACAAGAGCAAAAAGATGTGATGAAACGCCTCCAATAACCCAAAACTGCTCGTTTCTCCACCAGTCATCGATTCCAACGCCACCCCATTGCATCTCAAGAATACCAGTTGCAGCAATGGAGATGAAAAGTGCCATAAATACAAGACTTGCATAGTTGCTAATCTGCAGACAAAAATCAAATTATTACGTTAATCACTGCTTGAAGCTGATGCATAGAAGTATTGTAAACAGCAAGAATATCTCATATTAGAAAAGCACTCAATCAGAAATAAGCCATAAGACCATCTAAATGACTGCTCCAAAGGCATATACTTCTTATTAACATATCTATTGATGATGTGTTTGTAATAAGCCATTTTGTGAGCCACTCTGTCTAAGTGCGTAAGTAACATTATAGCATCAAGTAGGTTATCAAGATATGTCCAACAACTCCAGAAGCTGCAACAAAAATAGAACTGAGAAAAGGCTTCCCATCATGATTCAGCAAAACCATTTTCTAATACATTCAACATGAATGACAACATAAAAGGGCTTACCTCAGGCACGATGAATTGGCCAGTGAGAAGGCAGATAGCTGGGAGTGTGCAGTAAACAATCAAGGGGATAGAGGTCCAAGGATACACAACCGAATTGATGTAAGAAAATCGTTCCAACCACTTCAAACCTCCCCCATAGCCATACCAGATTGGGCAATGCCTGCTCAAGAAAATCTCGACTGACCCAAGAGCCCACCGGAGAACCTGGTGTAGACGATCCGAAAGGTTGATTGGTGCTGAACCCTTGAATGCAGGCCTCTTAGGTATGCAGTACACCGACCTCCAGCCGTGGCAGTGCATTTTGAACCCAGTCAATATATCCTCAGTCACCGAACCGTATATCCAGCCAACCTGGAACAGATTGAAAAATTTCAGGGAAATTAAGTTCGTAAAAAAAAGAAGAAAGAAAAAATGCTGCAATACCAATTTCAAAGCCTATCTTCAACGTTTGTTTATTATTATTTTTTTTTCACTCACTTCTTTTCCCCATTCTGTCTTGTCTTCATATCCACAACTGATGACTTGGATGGCTTCTTTTAGTAGCGATGCAGGACTAGCATCTGGCGGAACACCACCATCTTCCAAAGTCGTGGAAGCAACAAAAACAGGGGACTGACCAAATTTCTTCTCCAATTTTATCTGAGTCATCTCAGATGACTTCTCATTGCTCACTTCTGCAATGGAAAATCCCATATTTATCCACTTTAAACTTCACTTATGAGATAATATATAATCGTGCATGCCTATCAGAAATGAAAGTAGATGTACCTGACACTCCCTCTTCAATATTTTCAAGTGCATGTATCTGCTTGGACGTTTCCCTATTCTTAGATTTCTTGCTCCTCTCCTTCTTTGTCTTCCCTTTCTTGTTCTTTCTACCTCCACAGCAGAGGCAGCACCATTTCGGCCAACAGTTGCATGTCTTGCTAGGAGGTTTCTTCTTGGCAGGAGCATCATGTCCATAAAGGGCCTGCCTTCTGAAGACGCACCCAGTACCGACATAAATTGGTCCTTGGAGACCATCAAGTCCTTTCATGTTGATCTACCAAAAAAAAAAAAGAATAAGATTCCTCAAGCACTAAGAACAGAAAACAACAAAATGCCAATTAGAAAGGAGTGATATACATACATCGAAGAATACGACATTCCTGTTAGAGTATCGATCGTGACGATCAATCCCATCAAATCTTTGAGGAAACTGCACATAGCAAACTTTCTTCCCCGAAGTTGGATCCATCATGAAACACATAGCTTCTCTGAGTGCCTTGCTGTTGTTGATGTAGTGATCGCAGTCAACATTCAAAAGGTAAGGGGCATTGGAGATGACTGCAGAGACCCGAATCTGTATCATTTGCACATTGACACCAAGAGAAAAACGATCATTCACAGCATCATTATTCTTATGGTGTTCAAAAGAAGGGTCTTTGATCACAAGAATCATATAAAACAAGACATCATGGCAACCACATCAGTGACACCCAGCCATATGCAAAGGATAAAAAAAACAGAATACTTACCAAGGCATTCATTGCACCAGCCTTCTTGTGGTGCTCAAAACCAGGTCTTTTCTCACGAGAAACATAAACCAATCGAGGCAGCTCATTTCCATCATCATCGCAAACACCACTATGACCAAGAAATACCTGCAAAAAGAATGCCCCGGATCTTTATATGTAAATGGAAAGAGCAATTTGCAGTGTTATAAGAACACAAGTTATTCGCAAACTGAACTGCATTAGACTGATCAATAATGTCACAGATTATTTCGGGGGCTCAATCATGACGTCGCTGGACAGGTTTGAACTAAGTGATAGAACATTGCTCCTCAGGGCAATAGCAAATGCAATACTCTTAGGGTAAATCACATTGAACGCCTCACTGTTGTATCAGTACATGCTTGTACGGTTGTACCTCAGTTTCTTGTGTCAAAACTTAAGGATGATCAGCTGAGTTGACATGAATCAGGTGTAAAATTAAAGATAAACAGAAGGGCACAACTGTGCCATTTAGACCTTTTGCTTCTCTCTCAATTTGAATGAGGGGATACTATGTTTCTTTCAAGCACCTACCAAGTGTATGACTCATATTAGCTATGCAGAAAGACATAAAATCAGAGGAACATCGACCTACCTGAATCATGCCAGGATGATCGCGGACATTGTTTCCGGGCCATGGGGTTCCATCCTGCATTGTCCAACCTTCTTCAGGAACCTTTTGCGCCATCGCAACTAATGCATTTATTCTGACCTTGAATTCTTCATATTCTCTCTGCTCAAACAAACCCACACCGAAATTGGTCAAAAGTCTTCAGAATTATTATTGTTATATTGGTTGAAAGCACTTGCTCAGGAAATCACAAACATTTTAGGTTTGGAAATTGCATATCAGAAACCACAAACCTTTATTGCACGTCTTTCCCTCACAAATTCTGGGTGAACTTTGTTCTTCAAATAGTCCATCTTCTGAGAGAAGTACCATTCTGGTGCTCGGGGCTCAATATTAAATCTCTTACAGAAAGGGACCCATTTCTTCGCAAACTCAGATGTCTCGGACAGTGCTTCAAAAGTAAGCATTGCAGCACCATCGTCTGAGACATAGCATGCCACTTTATCAACTGGATAATCCACCGCAAGGATCGAAAGAACCGTGTTTGCAGTGATTAGTGGAGGTTCCTTCATTGGATCAACTGTACTCACAAAAACATCAACACAAGCCAATTCTGATGGCTTCCCTTCTCTTTCATACCTGCAATTTAAACACACCACCACGCATGAGGCAACAACTTCAATTAAATGTGCAATGTAAATTGAATTTGTCTACTCATACCTTAGAGATAGACGATCAAGATATGTTTCTCTCTCTATAGGGTACCATTTAGGAAATTGATCCAATATCCACGAAACAGCAAACCATATTTCACATATAACTGATGTCAACCACAATCCATATGCATCATTAACTGGATGGAGAATTCTATAATGGAGAAATAGTCCAAGAATCACAAGACGGAGGATAATTAGTAATCTGTATGGGTTTATCTTGCTCGAAGGAATGGGTAACTTCCTTGAAAGAGGCTGTCTCCCTTCATCCATCCTGATAATGTGCAAAAGGGAAATCTTGTGAGTACTACTAAACAAAAAGTTATTAGAGCTATGAAGTCATGTAAAACAAGTAAAGAATAAATGATAATCAGCATTCATGTCCCAAGACTAAAGCATCGCATCATATTTACCACTTATGTCTCCCTTCAAGAAGACAAATTATATGTGACCTGAAGGACTACATATTACAAGATTGTGTAATAATTCATCACAAGAAAATCAGGTGATACAGCAATCTCACAATTACCAATTACAAATGCCAATGACTAATATTGTTTATAACCAGAGATTTTTTCAGTGATTTAGTATGTGTATTGTAAATAGATAACGGATACACCATAATTCCTGATCGTACAGTCTCAGTCTCTTGTAAAGTTGCACAGTAGAATAAGTAAGGGGTGCACAGTTGATCTCTATCGTAACCCAACCTTTTGGTTACAAAGATCGTCAACCCAACAAAGAGAACACAACAGAAATACCAAATGAAACTATTCAAAATAGAAAATCAAGCTTCAGAAAATAATGAAAAGAGAATAGTACATGGGCAAGTCGGGATCATCCAATTCGTCACTGCCAAAGTCTCCACCATCACCTGCTCCTTGATGTTTAACAACCTGAAGCTTCTCGTTTTGCTTTTTCCGCCACTTCTCCATTTTGTCCTTCCATGCCACGCTTCCGTACCCATACAGTGTGATGTCTTTCTCAGGGGCCATTGGTCTGGGATGAACTATAAACACGGAAGCACTCCATTCAGTTTTGAGCTAATTAGAAATATCCACAACAAAAGTTTTTGGGAAATGACTCACGAGGATTAGATGAATCCGGATATGGCATCGGATGAACTCTATATGCATGACCCGTGGCAGGGGGAACAATAAGAGCGTGTTGATCAGGAGAAATCTCAGCATCCTAGAACAAGTAAAAGACATCATCATGATGCATCATCTAAAACAGACCTAACATTACGCGAGACAGCAGATCCCCTTTCTTCCCTGTGTGCATGTGTCTCTGAGAGAGAGAGAGAGAGAGAGAGAGAGAGAGAGAGAGAGACCTCTTGGCCATATGTCAAGAGAGGAATTTGTGAACTAAGCGGAGAGGATTCAACATCAGTGGGCATTCCAGATGCGTTCCGATGGGCACCACGGCCATAATTAAGCCGTGAAGAGAATGTTTTCTCAGCGACGTGCTGAGGATCCGAAGGGTCATAATCAAACTCATTGTCCAAATCATCAATGTCATCTTCTTCCTCATCGCCTTCGACCCTCGGACTGCCTGAAAATTGAATAACAATAACAAGATCACTTCATCAACCAAACTGACCATACTTCAGGGGATTTATTTATTGAGAAATGCGGAAGAATATCTCACCTTTGAGGCGCTTGTATCTAGTTTTACATTGCGGGCAGGCCTGATTTCCTTCTCTTCTCTCATACTCATAGCAAGGCCGACACACTGGAAAAGCACATTCATTACAGGCAACGAAGAGCTCACCGTCTGCTATCTCCACTTCATCCCCACATATCTGACATATTTGCCCGCTCAGTTCTTTCACAGATTTGATCTGCAAAAACATAAACATTGCATTAGTGCCTGGGTCTTCAAAGACAACCACATCCAGAAGCAGCGCATCCTCACTCATCAAGTTGATAAAGCAAGACTAAAACAGCCAATGTTGTGCACACAAACAACACATTAACTCAATAGAATCAATTAAGACTCTCATATTGATCAATTGGAAAGGAATGGTTCTCCAAGAACATACGGATCCATCAGTTTATCTGAATAAAGTAAAAAAATCTTGAGGAACCAGAAATTCACATACAGATGCCTCTTCTAGTTGGGATTTCAGATCCCTATTTTCTAAGAGGTTATTATGACCTGTCTACACACTCATTCCTTGAGCGCACTATCCTCAATATTATGTGCATTCTTGGTTTCAGGCACTAGGTCATAAATTTATTGAACTAGCAGGAACAAAGAACAACCCACATTCTTGGTTTCAGTTAGCTCCACATCACACAACCTCACAAATTAAAAGGCTGAGATAGCAGAATCGTCACGCCCATTAATTAAGGTAGAACCCTAGAAGCATTAGCTATTTACGTGCCAGATTTCCAGGCCAACTGTTCTTTTTACAAAAACATCTTCAGCACACAACCACCGACTGACCGACTGACCAAAGCAATCCAAACTTTCAACTGCGTATGAAAATCCGCATACCCCGGAGACGAACGTGGTCAACTGAAAACAAGAAAGGCACAATGCGCATAATTTTATTAGCGAAAACACCAAAGTAACCGAAGCGAAACCGACTGAATTGAGAGAGAGAGCCTTGCTCCCTCGTCCCGCAAAGCCGCAAAGTCGCATCAGGAGAAACCCACTTCGTCGGTAGCAATTTACCTCCCTAGAACAAAACTAAGTCTCACGACAGAGCACATTACAATACCAGAACTCCTCAGAAAGAAACCAACCCCACGCAATGCAATCAAAATCAACAGATTTGCAACCGGAAGCACGAAAATCTCTCAAGAAAAAAAAAAAAAGAACCCTACAAGCAAGTACAGCAGCAGATTCCCACGTAAGACGAATCTTTAAATCTATCACGCCAGCCCACCGAATCCCCACTTCGGCCAGTCCAACAGCCCACCAAGAAATCGAAAGAAACAGCGAATCGATCCGCCACCGACACCGACACGAGAAAGAAAGAAAGGAAAGAGGAGAGTTACCCGTGAACTCTCATCGGCATTGATGAGCACGAACTCGTTCCGGTTGTGCGACCCGGCGATGAGCCTCCCTCCAGTGTTCATGGCGGGACCAGAACGAGAGAACCCGACTCACCCACCACCGACAAGAACGTAAGGAAGCGAACGGCGCAAGAAAAGAAAGAAAGAAGAGAAACCCAGCAGCAGTCTCAACTCTTCACAACAGACACGGATCTCCGCATTGCCGCCCGGAGCCACCCGCCAAACCACCCCCGCCCGCGACAAGGAACCCACCAAGAAAGGCTGCCTCTCCTCCCTACGACGAGGAATGCAGCGGCCGATCTGGCGGGGGAGAATGCTTGTCGAGCGGGGGATGCTCTGCTGCGCTCTCGATCTCGATCAATGTGCTGCGGACAGCCTTTTAGACAGGTAGATTCACACAGAGAGGAAGGAAGGGAGGAAATGGGTCTCGCCTGCGTATTCACGAGCGTCTAGAGAAAGAGAGAGGGGAGGCGTGACAGGGAAGGGAAGGGAAGGGAAGGGAAGGGAAGTGGGGAGGAGTGAGAGGTGGAGCAGATGCAGATGTGCTGGTGCTTGTTGTACGAGTGAATCCAATCTAATCGAGACTCCAGAAGAGATAGAGAGAGAGAATGAGAAAAGTCAGTCATAGAGAGAGAAAGGTGGGGACCACAATGTGGTGGTGGCGCTGGGCTGGGTGCCCCCACCGGCCACGACAAAAACCAAAAAAAAAAAAACAGGAGGAGGAAGGTCGAGTTGGTAGTGTGAGAAAGTAGAGAGAGGGAGAGGGGGGATTTCAGTTTTATTTTTTGGGAGGAGATGGGGAATTAATTTAAGGGCGCTTTAATGGCGATTCCGGGCTGGGATTTTGGGTTCTGGCTGTCGCGTCTTTCCTTTTTTCTCTTTTCTCTTCCCCCATTTTCTTCCCCATTTTTCTTTCCTTCCTTTCTTTTTCTTTTTTTAAAAAATTTTCCGCGATTCTAGTGAGAGAAAAGTCGCGAAGTGAAAGCAAAGCAAACCGAGTGGGAAACTCTCTTTTTAGAGAGAGAAACAGCGACGGTCGGGGAGGGGATGATGACGCGGAGGAGAGAGAAAACGCGTATCGGACACACACATTACACATCCTAGAGATAGAGAGAGAAAGAGGGACAGGATATTTAAGTCCCGCATGAGCAGATCCTACTTCCCCTCTCTCTCTCTCTCACTGAAAAAATGACAACGTACGGGCTGGTGTTCGGGGGGTTTGGTTTTTCTCGCCAGTTTCTCGCGAGACGAGATGCTCCCTCCGCGGCGCAGCCGAGTCCGTTTCGCGGGCGGGCGGGCGGGCGGACGGCCGGGTTTGACCGTTAAGTCCGCGTTGACCCCCGAAAGCAAGCCAGCCAGCGCGCGCGCGCCGTTTCCGTTTCCGTTTCGGTTTCGCGGTTTCCAGATCTGAGTGTCGGTCCGTGTTCGTGTAAATGAAGCGGGACCACGATCATAATTATTTGCCCAGATTTTATGATAATAATAATAATAATGATGATTAATTTTTTTTTGTTAGGATGACTCGTTTTATTTATTAGGGTAGTTCGTGTTTCATTTTCGCACTGGCCGGCATTTATCTGTGAACGGCATTTATTTTTGGGCCAATAGCATAAATAATTTCAAGTAGGTACATGTCTAATAAATCCATCTCAAATTAGTTTCTATTAAAATTTCATAAAATTTGAAATTTTATCTTCCATTTGTCATAAGTATACTAATTTATAATTTTTATGGTATTAACTTGACTTAATAAAAAAATTAATAGAGGGTAAAGTTTTTATAGATCTACCAATTTATGATTTTTGTAGTCTAAAAATTGATTTTTTTTGTAAATTTATTATAAATATATTAGCTTGGGGTTTTCAGTTATATCAATCCTAATAATAATAATAATTTTTTTTATTATAATAATTATGGTTATTTATTTATTGGGGTGGTTGATGCTTCATTTTCACAATTTCGCCGGGAGGCATTTGTTTTTTTTATAGAGAGGGGTTAGAGATTCCGGACGACGCATGGGGTTTATTAAATTTACCGATGACGTGTCGGCAGACAACAATTAAAGCTCGGTTCCAATTTTATAACCGCGGTCAAAAACCCCTTTTATCATATCGATCCGCACATGGCAGGGGCGGGTCGTTTCTCTCTTCTCTAGGAGACTTCTAGTTCTTTTTATCATTGACACCTTTCTTTTTTTTGGTTCGGCATTTCTTTTTTAATCTCTCTCTTTCTCTCTCTATCTCTTGAATTGTCTTGGCTTTTTTTTTTTTAATTTATATAAATTGTCTGGGTCGAAAGCTAGCGAAAAGCCATGCTGATGTTTTTGCCCTTGCAAGTTGCAATTCACCCACGTTGGGATTGCCTGTCTTTTGAACTTCCATTGAAATTGGCGCTGTCGGTGGAAGGAGCTCGCCGCCGGATGGACGGCCGGTGGAGGAATCCGGCCATGGAGCTGCTCGGCGCGGGTGGGCTTTCACTGCCCTTTTCGCCCCATACTAAGCAATGTCTTCGTCGGCCATTAATGTGAATAATAATGCGTTTGAGGAGGCAATCTAGGTTTCGATTTCACAATCCTAATCCAATCCCGGTCCCCTACCCCAACCAAAAAATGCACCCATCAAAGAAGGTGGTTGTGCATCTACATCTGGACCATAGACAACACCACATCATAGACTTCGAGTTGGTTTTTCTTGTGAGTATGGACTATGGACGAATTGACCTAACTTAGGCATTGAATTTCACATTTTTGGCAATTGAACAAAGGGTATCACAACTTGTGCTTCATAAGTAATGCCATAATCTCTTAACCAACCTTTTCAAGTTTTCATGTTCCGTACTGGCAATATCTGGCAATATCTCAAAATTAATTGCCATTTCAAGTGGACAGGTATGCCCCTCCTTCGGCCCTCACGATCTCACGCCGGATCAAGGGCAATTTCATCAATCCATGGAATTAGACATCGAATTTCACCTTTTTGGCAATTAAACTGGGTGTATCATAACTTCGGCTCACGAGCAATACCATGATTCTCAACCAAGCTCTTCGATTTTCCGTACTAGCTGTATCTCGGAATTAATTGCCATTTCGAGTACACATGTATGCCCCCAAGGGCAATTTCGTCAATCCACGTGCCTGGAAACTGTCGGTGGCTCAAGGGTCGCGCGAAATACCCACCCCTATTATTTATTTATTTATATTTTTATTAATAAATGTATAAAGTACCTGGGGCCCTCGTCCGCCACCACTCACATGCGACTTATTAATTTGACCTAGGCTTATGATACTTTTCATGATGATTTTCCTCTCTTTTTTTTTTTTTCATTTATTATATTTTTATTTTCTTTTGGGGTTAAAATACTTCTTGGGATGATTGCGACGTGAGAACGCCTCCTCCTTTGATTGAGTACTAAAAAGCATCGGAAAAAACTCGATGACCAATCGTTAGCATCTGTCTCCAACTCCAAAAGGAGGATAAAATAATTAATTGTCCATCTAATTAATCGAGCTCTCTAATCTAGGGTCTAGACCTATGAAAAATAAGTGTAATCAAGCTTGTATGCCCATTTTGGCTAGTCTTGTAGCATTAGGTTACCATGATTTCTAACATGATTTATGCAACTCGATGTGCCTAGCGAAAATGAAGCAAAACTCGTAATTTTTTTAGAGTAACGATAACATAAATACTTGAATTTCTATTTTTTTGAAAATTGAGCATCTATGCTTTTTGTTTCTTTTATCGTGTACCTCAACATTTCAAATTTAGATCAATACGAGATCTCCATTCAAAAGAGTAAACAAATAAATGTTAAATTGGCAACTAACGTTAAATTTCAACTGTCAACATCAATATTCGATATGACCACTCCAAACGATGCCATGTATATAAAGGCATTGCAAGTCTCTCTCCTCGTCGCCCATCAACACTTTAAGAAAATAGCATGATTTCTAGCCTTGTAAATTCGCCAGGTCAATAATTGGACTTAACTTTTGCCAAGTAGGCAAGTCCCCTCAACTACTTTAGTGATTTATTCAAAGAGAACCTCGAATTGAGCCAAATTTCAACAAGCGAGGTATAAAAAAAAAAAATGTAAACACTCAATCACAAAACAAAAAGAAAAAATCAAAGTATCCATTACGTCATATGACCCAATTAGTTTTTACAAATTTAGTAAAATGAGCATCCTTAACTCCAAAGTATTTACTTTTTCCTCAAATGGAGGGTATGATCTAATTCCAACGACCTCATAAATACAACCCTCCATTGTTTTCATCAAATATAAATTAAGAAATTGTCAAATTGCAAACCCCAATTTTATTTTATTTTTTGAAAAAAAGAAAGAAAGAGGGTCACGAAAAGCAGCCACGAGAAAGAAATCATGAGTCTTCTCCGAAACTAACACGTGTAACACAACAGGTTAGTCTTTTCCTTCGTTGCAAAGAAGCTTCACGTTCAATGCTCTCCAGCTTACAACGTGAGCGCAAGGCAAAGCTTTTCAGATTTCCCAGTCCTAAAATCCACACCACTAATCATCGCATCGTGTCCCTCCCCACTTTTCCCATCCCTCCACTCGTCTCGCGCCACGTGGCGGCGCCTCCTCCCCGCCACCTCGCTAATAATCTCCCCACCACCATCATCATTAAATCAATCACTAAAACTCGAACCCGGCATCATCACGAGAGGGGGGGGCCTCCCCGGGGGCGGTCCCTCGAATGGGGACGCGCCACGTGGAGCCGCATGTGACGGTGGGCAGCGATCGCGTACGGGTAGGACCAGGGGATTTCGCAGTCCGGTGGGTGGGGCCCCGCGCGCAGGATTGACGGTGATTGATTGGGCCGATGACTGGGACTTTGTCGCGGGTACAGCTGGCGATGGCGCGGGGTGGGGGGACTCTTTACTTGGACGGGAAGTGAGAGAAAAATTAAAAATTAAAAATTAAAAACTAAAAACTAAAAATGGGAAAAATCGAGGAAGGGGAGAAAATCATTGTCCCCGGGCAGCCCTGGCGGGCAGGGGCGTGGGCCTGCCCGATTCCCTCTTTGACGAGACGGGTGATGCTCGGGCAGGTGGACAGCCGAGCGCCAGCTTTTATTTCTGTTCAAGTACCGCGAATTTATATTTTAAATTTTTTTAACCGATTATATTTATTTTTAAAGTATAAATGTAGATATTTATATTCCATCTGGTGCGCAACTGGACGGCACTGCACGAGGGAGAGTACGCTAGAAGCTGTGTTGACTTTTAGGTTGTTGACAAGTCAACGAAGGGAGGGAAGCAAGGGCATGGTTGCCAAGAGAAATCCAGATCTTGACACAATCTATGGGTTATCATAGAATTTCTGACGTTGTTTTAGTAATGACTAATGAGTACGAATTCGATGTTCAAACCCTATAATCGAAATCGCAAGTGGTAAATAAAAAAATGGAAATAAATTTGAAAAAATATGCGTATTTAGAGATAGATGAGCATACCATTTTTACATTTTATTTAGTTTAAATCTTGTGATGCACTCTTCTTAGCTGTGGTTAGTCTTAAATAGTTGAACATTTGACAATATACGGATATCAACGCTCGAGTACACCTGGGTTTTCTTTGAAGTTTTTAATGTGGACAATATTTTAAATATTGTCAAGAAGATTTTTTTTTTTTTCGTTTGAGCTTAATTCTAAGTTGAAGAGAAGCTTCTATCAATTCTTTTTACTCTTGAAGGTAATTTACAGTCCGTTTGACTGCAACAATGAAATAAAATTGTAGTGTAGTAGTCATTGCTCTGTAATGACGTATGACTGTAATAACTATCACGCTAATTGGTTTAAGTAATAACTGTAATATAATATATTATACTGTTTTTCGTATGCATGACATCTTTAACGAAGTAGAAAAACATCAGGACTCTCAAGTAGCCTAAAGTTAGAGTTAATATAATAATTATCAATTTAGTAGTCAATTATGATTACTCATGAATTTAAAACCACATTTATATTATTACACATGCATTTTGTCATATCAAATATTTATTTTCAATTTACCATATTATTTGTGATTATAACAGAAAGGCTCGCTACCCATTAAAAATCTCAAATTGATAATCCAAGACATATTTGATCAAAATTAATTTTCATCTCATAAAAAAATCTAAATTTATATCCCTAATCTGAATCTACTCTCTTTTTAGTATCTAAACATTTGCAAAACAAATCTAACGTAGAAAATGACAAATCATACATGAATTCACACATGCTAGGGTATAATTAGGAATGTCGGTTTGGTTTTTTTTGTCAGATGAAATTAATTTGGTTAAATTTATAGTATGATACTAATTTGAGAATTTGTGCGAGATAAAAAATAATTTAGAATAAATGTGTTATGAATACCAAATTTGGATCTGTAAGGATATCGACTCTAGAGAGAGAGAGAGAGAGAGAGAGAGAGAGAGGACCCATGTGTGTGTCTGCAAGAGAGAGAGAGAGACGTTAATGGTGGTGGCCAGATGTGGAGGGATCCGCAGTGCAAGGACAGCAGGACGGAAGCGGTGGACCTCTGTTTGAAATCAGTACTTCAATACAGAAGGGAACAAAATAGGAAGAAAAAAAACAAAATGAATTATGAAATCGAAACCAAGAAAACAAACAATCAGTCATCGAGTCAATTAGGTGCTACGTCACATTTATCGTCATGCAAAATTATCGAAACCTGATAAGTACCCTACGCTGCACCAATTCCACAAGTTTTTGAACTCGATCTTCACGAATCAAAATGGCTTTTTTCTTTTTTAAAGATTGAGTTACGCCTTCAGGGAATTTTTCAAGGGCTTTGGTCGAGGATAGCAAAATTTATGTATTAATCGCGAATGAGATCGAACCCATTTTTCCCAAGATAGAAATGAAATCTCTCCTGTGTAGGGGCCATGAACTTCGGTGAAGAACATGGGGCTCAACGGGTGCTAAGCCCTAGCCCATTTCTTAAAGGGTTAATACCCTAAAAAACCCCAAACCCAGCCCCCGAAAATTCTACTTAAACTATTTTTTTCACTACAAAACCCCAAACCTACATCGTGACGAATCTACCCTCCGTTAGCTTCCGTTCGATTTTTCCGTTAATTTTGCTGGCGTGGTTGCTGACGTGGCAAACCATGTGGAAATTCATAAGTTTAATACCATTAAAAACCCCAAACCCGTATATTTATGACAAATTTACCCCAAACCCGGTATATTTATGACAAATTTACCCCAAGCTGATATATTTACGACAAATTTACTCTAATTAATTTTTTTGATCATAAAAAACCTAAATTGGTACACGTGCGGCACATTTACCATCTTTCAATTTTCCCGAATTTGACAGAGTTGTGATGTCCAATAAATTTTATTTTCCGGATTACTCTAACGTTGCCTCCATATCATTAATAATTAATTTTTTTTCTTTTTATTGGAATCATTATTAGAAAATATTCAAAGACTACCAAATGTGCATTTTATTCTTGTGCCGAGAGGATGCCCATTAACTAAAAGATGGACAGATCGCTTACGCACATATACAAAAGAAGTGCACATATTGTGATTGCTTCACTCGTTTTTGGTTTGTGACAAACTTGGCTTTATGTTTCTATGTCTCAGCCCCACATGGTTTACTACTTGTCCGCAATCTGTTTGTACGCTTACATATCACTCTTACTTTGCTGGTCCTTATTAGCGTTACATAGTCTTTTCTACCTTGAATTGTAAGTGTCAAAATTTTAACATGGAACTTGCATGTGAATGGTATGAGTGACTCTCACATCACATGCTCGTTGAAATGCCGGAACCAAAATCACTTATGTTTGTCGCTAATTTCAGGTGTGCTTTGAGTGTGATTCTTTTGTATATGTGCGCAAGCGATCTATCCATCTTTTAGTTAATGGGCATCTTCCCGGCACAAGAATGAAGTGCACATTTGGTAGCCTTTGAATAGTTTTCTAATAATGATTCCAATAAAAAAAATCAAGTATTAATGATATGAAGGCAATGTTAGAGTAATCTAGAAAATAAAATTAATTGGACATCACAACTTAGTCAAATTTGGGAAAATTGAAAGATGGTAAATGTGCTGCATGTGTACCAATTTAGGTTTTTTATGATCAAAAAAATTAATTTAGAGTAAATTTGTCGTAAATATATCGCCAGGGGTAAATTTGTTATAAATATACCGGTTTGGGGTAAATTTGTCATAAATATACCAGTTTGGGGTTTTTAACGGTATTAAACTTATGAATTTCCACATGGTTTGCCACGTCAGCAAAATTAACGGAAAAATCGAACGGAAGCTAACGGAGGGTAGATCTGTCATGTATGTACCAGTTTGGGGTTTTTGGTGGTCAAAAAAATAGTTTGGGGTAAATTTGTCACAGGTGCTCAACGGGTGTTTTTAAGCCCTTAACCCTTTTTTAAATGTACACCTCTCTCTTTCCTCTTTCTTTCAACTATTTCGTAGAAAATTGTATGTAGATCATTTCATCATTTTGTGCATTAGTTTGACAAAAAGCTCATGATTTGAAAGAAATTATTTTCAAAAAATTATTGATTGTATCGCCTATGAAAATGAATGAACAAAAAATATTATTATTAAACATAAAATTGATTAGATATAAATTATTATCAATAGCAAAAACACTTTTCAATTGACCATTCGTTTTTTTCCATGAAATAAAAGGATCCTAAAATGTAAATCTAGGTTCCAAATGAGCATTCGTGTCTGTACGATTTTATTATTGAAAGTGATAGTTAATAGTTTGTTTAAGGTGTTGATCATCAACAACAAAAAAAAGAAGCATAATTGGTTTCCTTAAAAGGAGATATTATTTCTGCATATTAAATCTATTTATCTTTTTTATATAACCGATTATAAACCCAATTTAATTATGTTAATTGTTGGAAAAAAAAACCCAACGAGAATATAAATGTAATTATAGTTTCTAATACCGTTCGAACACGAACTAGGAACAAAGATGACAATTGTCCCAGCCCAATTGCACTTTTAACAGATCAACACCAATAACACATAAAATAACCAAATTATAGTTCGTTTTTTAAACACGTCTTCGTCAATACTGCAAATAGTTCGTTTGATTTCATCAAATTGGTTTGTTTTTCCAAGGGCAATCGAAGAGATTAGGGGAAAAGCCCATCTAAATTCAGTCTAGTTGCAAGGTTAATGAATTCTAACAATTTTACCAATTTCGTCGGATGAATTCTGAGTCGTACAATCATATGAGTCTTTTGATTTGAGCTGTGATTATTCAGAACATTGATCGGAAATGATACAATTGGGGCGGCGTAATTATGGGCTCTTGGACATTTTTGAAACTTGCAGAAGAATGCGAAGTTGAATAACATGAAATAGATAAAGGGAAAATGATATAAAATGGAATAAGACTTTGGGTTTAAGGTGCAATGTCATCCTTGGACTTTTAATTTGTTTCATGTGAAATTGGATATTATGAAAATGTTTAATGTTGTCATCAAATTATGGAATTTGTTGATGTGGCTTCCAATCTAATAAGTTTGATTGGTGGAAAAAACAAAAAAGCAAATTATGGAATTTGCTTATGTGGCTTCCATGTGGGGCATTTGAAGTCTTTAATTTGTCTTTTCATTTTAAAAAATAGATGGATAAAAAAATGGACATGTTGATTCATCATTTTTTAAAATTCAACTCAGCATATGATAATTCATGTCATCAAACAACCTCCACTATCCATAATTAGGGATCAAGAACAAATTATGGTCCTTGTTTTCTTCAAACATGGGTCACCTGTTTTTAGCTCCAGACTGAATTTGTTTTGTGACGATTTCCGGACCTATATAAAACATTTTCAAAGCAGCCGAACAATGTCCATGGAAAATTTAGGACGTCACTATGATTTTTTCAAATCGAATTCCATGCTAATAAGTGGTAGGAAAGTATAATCAAATATGAGTTTAGGTTGCAATAGTCTTATTTTTATAGCCAACAAAAATATTCTAAAAGTTGTTCAAATATTTTGAAAATAGGATTGCTGGAAAGAATAACTAAAAAAAATTGGCATTATATAGAGTATATTCATATATCTCAAAGAAAGCATGTGGAAGAAATTATTTTTTTTATAATTCTATTTAAGCATTTGCAAAATTGAGTGGGGTTTTTTTTTTTTTTTTTTTTTTTTGTATTTCTTTTTGTAACTTGGACATTTCAAGTTTTATAAGGGTCCAATGTGGTGTTTAAACAAATTCAATGTCGTCAAAACTCAAAATATAATGGGGTCAAATTACATTAACTCAAAAAAGATACGGGTAGGGGTGTACAAAAAACCAAATTCCTAGATTGCTCGGAATTGGACTAAGACTGGCCTAGAACTAGTAGTTCCTAAGGGAGCCGGTCTGGCTCCTGATCCCAATTTATGGGCGGAAACACCCATTTACCCATCCACCCACCCACCTAAACCGGACCCGGTCTATAATAATATATTAATTTTTAATATAAAAATTAATATATTATTAACTTGGTTTCTAACTTTGATTTGGTTTTTAGTTTCTTTCACTTTCAACATAATGTTCTAGTTTCTAGCTACTACTAGTTTCTAGTTGTTATAGTGTTTTTTTTTTTTTTTTCACTTTCTTTTGTTCTTATTAAGAACGTTGGCTTATAGTTTCAGATTTTGGGTTATAGTGAGACCAGTCCCACATACTTATATTTGTTTTACTTTCTGATTTTGCCACAAAATAGATAGGGTTTTGGTTTTGTTTGTTATATGTTGTAATGATGAATGGATAGGGCTATTATTATTATTATGTGTACTCAATGTTTGGTGAGGATGTTTATAATATGCACTTTACAATTAAAAGAATGGAGATATTTGGTTCTTTGGAATGGGTGGTTCTCGGTTCAGATTTTTTTGAACCTATCCTTAGTGGGCGAGTTCTTAATTCTAGGTCGGAACCGCCCCATCCGGACCATATTCACCCTTAGTTATAGGTATGATTAAAAGTATTATAAAGTCAATATTGGAGAGCGTGTCGCAAAAGCCCAATACTTTTAAGTGAGGAGATTGTTAAAGGGAGCCAAGTTCGAGTTGTCAACATATCTACTTTGGACATACATTAGCTCAAAAGCTTAAATTAATAAATTATGGGCCAATTATAATATATTAACTGTTCCACTCCACTTCAATTCTTCGATGTTAGACTTTCTAATATAATTCATTAGTGCAACTCAACCATCTTCCCCTAGATGTAAGTTTAGTGTTTGGTTTGTTTTCCTTAATTCAAATATCATTATGCATCAACTTATCTCCACTTGAATCCTTATCGATGCCCAACTTTATCCCTAATCTTTTTCTCCAGACCGAACCATGAGGTTTGCCATCAAGTTCGCATGCTATACCACAACGTCCACCTACCCAAAAACTGCGTCAGTTTCCATATTTTTTCATTAAGATATTTATCAAATACCAATACACGGTGAAAGTGCCCTACCAATCAACCATAAGTTCTAATACCATTTGTTGGGAACATGTAGCAGAAGCTTGATATCTTTGGATGGGGAGATCGCCAAGAGGTAACTAAGTCTGAGCCCACCAACAATTCTAGTAGGACCCGCATTTACTTAAAACTTAAGCTAATGGATTATGTATCAACTAATATATACTAATTGTTCCGTACCACATCAATTCTTCGACATGAGACTTTCTAACATAACTCACACGTGCAACTTAATAGTTAAGTGGAGTCAATTGATAATATTTACTCAACACAATGTGGCGTCGCCGCTAATTACAATCCTATCGAAAATTTTATTTTTATCCTCCAAACATTAGATTAAATGTTTTTAATTCTATGTGATTATAGGATTTAAATTGATGTTTGAATACAATATTAACTAATTTAAGTTCAAAACTAAACCCCTTTGCATCAAGAATTTTTTATTAGATATCGCATTACTGATTTCCTAAATTTTTCGAGACTCGAACATTAATTTAAATGTTTTTTATCCTATATGATTATAGAACTCCCTTTTTCTTTCCTAAAGTTAAAGCAATAAGCACAAAATTCCGTGCACAAAATGAGGTATCATTAGAATTTGTGGAATTGCAATTTGCGCATGTAGCATGGTTAGGCCTTTTGCATATGCTAACGAAATAATATGTTGACTATTCAGGACAAAAATACAAAGTGGGTTTTAAATCATAATTGGACATTAATTTGAGGAATCGAATCGATAAGAAATAAAGAACGTGACCCAAATTGAATAGGAGGGTCACTATAGAGACCCCATGTATAATTTCCTCCCAATTTTCTTACGAAAGTTATCCAAAATTTTTAAAATTATTGGATTTTTGCCAATTGAGTCCTATTGACACCTAAATTTTGATGACCCGATTATTCATTTATTGCATAGAAAATTAAACCCCCCAAAAATATTAGAATTAAATTGCATAGCGTATAATTTTAGGATTATTTATTATTTAGTTTATATCTTCATTAATTATATTAGCATTGGACTGGCAGTGGATGGTCATGAACTTAAAAGTGAATGGATTGAGCCTCTGTAGCAGGACAAAATTTGGCCTCCACTAGGGGACCAAGTGGGTGAAATTAGCCTGAGAAGATGGCAAATTGAGATTAACTTAATCTAATTTTAGCCTGTCGGAATTAATTAAAATAAGTGTTGAGTTTAATTCAGCTCATTACATGAAAAAGGGCCTAAACTAAGCCCATGAGATTAAGTTTAAACCTAATTTTGCACTATATATAAAACCATGTCTTACAAATCGGAGATTGATAATTATAATTTCAGAGTACACACGAGACACGTGTAAAAAAAAGAGAGGAAAAGAGAGAGAGCTTGACCAAACCTTGGTCGAGACACCCCACGCTAGCGCCCTCTTCCACGGTCAGACCTATGGCTGCACCTCCCGAGCCGTGGAGCTTCCTCGCCAAGCTGCTGTCTGCGCCTGATCCGAGCTAGATGCTGCTGCTCCCAGTCCATGCCGCCACCTCCTGCATCGACCCAGGGCGACGTTGCTGTTGTCTCTTACCCACGACGGTCCCTGCCATAACAACGACGACCTGCGGACCTGCGGCCAAGTGGTTCTTGTGCCGGAAGTCCGTGCATCGAAGACGGAGCAACCACGCCTTGCACAAACCCGTTGTGCTATTGGAATACCCTTGTAGCAATAACTCCAGAAACACTGATCCTTCTTTAGAGCTTCACTTGAATTTTGTTGCAGGATTTTGCTGGAGACGTATGGAAGCATCAGGAAGGGACCGATGGGAAAATCCAAGTGTGGGGGTCTAGAAAGTCAAAAGTTTGAAAATTAGAACTGTCACAAGAATAGTGGATTTTCATTGAAGACATTGCTGCAGTCTCCTAAATCATCGAATCCCAGCAAGTCCAGCAGCTCTATCTCGATGTCCCATCTTTTGACCAACAAATTACGCGACGACAATCATTGTAATCGCTGCTTTTGACCCGGTTCGTCGCCCACCGAACGACGTACCTTGGCCGAGCATCACCATGACTGGATTGAGAGCCAGCTCCACGAACCGCCATCCTTGTACCGTGAGTTGTCCATGTTCATCGCTGTTCCTTCGTGACCGAGTTGGAGCCCCGACGTGAGCTGCTCCCACGCTGTGCCAAGCCTGCTGCCTCAAGGTCCTAGTTCGTGAATTGCTGCGTCCCCGCCACTCGCCTCCACCCGCTAGAGTTCACTGTCATGGAGCCGCGATTGCGATTCCAGTCTGATTGTATTGCATTCAAATTTAGCAAGAATATCCTCAAATTAAGTAAGGTGCTTATTTTTAATATATTCCGTATATTTTGCTGCCTTATTTGAGTGATCGGTATATCCTAATATATTTTGTTAGAATTAGAATTATTCTATTTGATGCTAGAATATTCTATTAAACATTTACTTAAATAATGTAAGATTCACAAAATTCTAAGATACCCCTCAAGTTATCTTGACGGCTGTCCAATCTCAAATTACGAGATATGATTCATAGGATGCAAAAAATCTTTCATCCTATCCATAGACATTTAGATATGATTGTTGATTTTATCCGTTTCAAAATTTGAACGGATAACCTTCCATCAATATCCATAATCATTTGGATATGATCGTCGATTTATTTCGTGTTTTTATTGAGATAGATAATATAAGATTGTGGGTTGCATTATTTAATTAAATATCTGTCAATTGATTGATTGCTTGCCTCATAAAGAAAATCCAAAAAATGTCTTTGAATTAGATTTTTGCTTATATATAATTTATTTATTCCGAATTTTAGAATAAAAAACAACAAAAACATTGAGATAGATAATATAAGATTGTGGGTTGCATTATTTAATTAAATATCTGTCAATTGATTGATTGCTTGCCATCATAAAGAAAATCCAAAAAATGTCTTTGAATTAGATTTGATTTTTGCTAGAATATTACTTGTTTTAGGCTAGATTGCATGCTTAGAATATGTAATTTATTTATTCCGAATTTTAGAATAAAAAACAACAAAAACATTGCTTTAGGATGTTAGAATTCCTTTTCCTTAATTAAAATTGCATGTTTAATCATTGGGTAATTTTAATTTGAAATTTTAAATTAAAAAAAAAATCTCATTTTTGAAACATAAAAAAATTCTGCGTATGTTAGCTGTTATTTCTAGTCATAATCCAAGTGACGAGTAGATGATGAAAGGGGGACAAAGAAGATGATGAACAATGCAATTATTGACCCCAAAAAAAAAAAAAGACAACCAAAATTTTTTAAAAGAAGTGGACGTGTGTTACTAAATGACCATTTCGGGTCTTTATTTGAATTAGACTATCCCTTGAATGTTATTTAGTCGTTGCATGTTTAGGATGATTTAAATGCGTGACAAATTAGGATAATCGCATTTAATATTTGCCGGTCATTAGATTAGGTCATTTAATTATTATCGCATGACATATAGTTTTGCATGATTAAGTTAATTTAATTGAATGTCATGTGTCAGGTTAGTATAGACATCTTGTACGTCATTGCATTTGCATTGCATGCATTGCACATATATTAGTTCATTAGATAAGAGAAAATCCTAAAAAATATTGAATGACTACGTATTAATTAGGAATCATATTTAGGATTGTCAAATGTGATTTTTAAGCTAACTTCACAAATGTTTTTGTTGCTATAAGATGAATCCTGCAATTTATTCATAGCTTTTTTTTTTTTTATAATTAGAAAGAGAGCTTCATTCATCATTCATAATAAAAAATTGTTAGATATATCAATTGGGCTTTAGAGCATAATAAATTCCAAAGGGCTTGAGGTGGGTTAAAACTCAATTAGAGGGGAGGATATTTTTGATTTGGGCTTTAACGACCCAATTTGTAACCTTATTTTGGTTCTGCATGCAATGGGCCAACTAAAGGCCTTATATACTGATAAGAAGCTAGTGGCACTCCTTGATAAACACATGGACATCTCTAGGTAACTAGTCTGTTCCTTGAAGTGTACTTACAAGAGTTAAATGGTCAAACATCACTCCAATGAATCCACGGGAGGACACACATTTCAACGCATGGAGTAGTGTCTAGATTTTGGCGTGAAGAGTTGAGTGAACTTAGATGGAGCTAGCGTGGCCATTGATGAGCCTCCCGGTGGAGTCTCGGCACACCCACAAGATGGCATCGGTTGCTTCACCCTTCAAGAATGAGCCATTTACATTGATTTCATGAGTATTGATTCTTGGTGAAGTCCAAGATCTTGGTAAGGACTTTCCTCTCTTTTCTTTACAATAGCTAGAAGTCAAAACATAATGCTGAAAGTGAAAGAAAGTAAAAAACAAATAAGAAGTTAGAAGCTGCAACGACCATCAAGTTGATCACATGAGCTCCATACCATCTCAACGACACAAGTCCAACTAATCAAACCAAACCAAACTTAAGTACGTGAAACAAACTCATTGAGCATAGTAAACAGACAAGTTTACGATGACACAACAATTGCAACAAGAATTGCCAAAAAGTTCACGACTTGTAAAGCTTGTAAATCTCAAGTTTTGAGAGCTCTTAAACTTCAAGTTCCATCCTCCTAAAAGTAAAACAACAATGAGCATAGGTGATTGCTCAACATTAGTAACAATTGATCAAACATATATTGAAAAATCTCACCACATATATTCCTCTTGCTTTAACTTGTAAACTCTATGTAATGTTAATCTTCGTGTTAACATAGTCCATATCTACCAAAAAGAAGATATTAAATAAAGTATTTACTTATTAGATACATAAAAGAATTAAAAGATGAAATAATATGAACTTATCCAACACAAACTTTTTTGCATTCCTGATGCACTTTTCAACATTAATCAGTTTACAAATCGCTCTTAACCAATTTTGAGTGTAAATCGAATTTTTCATGACTCTAGGAGTCAAAAAACTTCGAAAACCATCAAACACATGATTGGATGTACTGAAAGTTAACTTAAAGCAATTGTAGTTATATGACTAAACAAATATCCCGACCCATCAAAAATATGATTTTGAACATTTGGTCGGCAACACTCCACTACTACAAAATGTCAAGATCACGAGTTTTCTTAAGTTCAACTTTAAGATATTGGTTGAGCTCAGATAAATTGTCTTCGGAACTTTTCTTCTCCTCATTAAAAAGGTCATTAAAACAAGGTTCTTGCACATAGAAATTTAAGTTACAATCTTTCTCTTCATTTCCTGCATTGCAATAAGGATGCAGTTATAACCAGTACTAGTAGAACTCACAAGTTCACCATAAAAATTTTTGTCACAAGAAGTGGGATAAAATTTCTCAAAAATTTAATTAAATGTTCTAAGGCGAACTTCATCTTATTAAACATCTCATCAACTTTCACGGCATCATTATGAATGAGTTTACAACAATGCCTCACATAATTCATCTTTTCTCTTGGATTCAACGTTACCATGATCAATACCATAATATTTACTTTTTCGAAACTCTTACAATATTTATCAAATTTATCTTTCATCTTCGCACCCATAACTCTCACCATATGATCAAAAGCCTTCTTTCAAATAATTATATAAAGAAGCTATCCCATTAAAATAACCACTTGAAATAATATACAAAGTGTTGTACATTTTGTTGGTGGCATCATAGGAACTTCTTCAAAAATTTGGAAAGAATAATGGCATTTTTCCAATCAATATTACTTGTAGTATCATAGTTAAGCTTATTCGAGAAAAAAAAGATCATCCTCATCCATCATTTCAAAAGCTTTTCTTAACTTTATTACGTTTTTTAACATTAGATAAGTGCAATTTCATCTAGTGGAGACATTAAGACAAATCGTACTCTTATAAGCGATCATTATACTTTTAATGCAATCTCAAAATGTCTTAACTCTCATGAGAGAATTTCTTATATACCTAGCCACATTTTGAATACATGCAATGGAATCATGTACCTCAAGTTATCCTTCACAATCAAGTTTAATATATGAGTCGTGCACTTCATATGTAAAATTTCATCGTCTAAGATCAATATTCTATTTATTGAAAATTTTTCTTTCAAATAACCAATGGCAACATCATTCAAACTAGCATTATCCATAATGATTGTTGACACTTTTTTTCTCATTCCCCATTCATATGTGCATTTCTCAATCACTTTCCCAATATACCTACCCTTGTGATTAGGCATCGCTATAAAATTGACGATTTTTTGGTGCAATTTCAAGTTATCATTAATAAAATGTGTAGTAAGACAAAATAGTTCAAATTTTGGATGGAACTCTATGTGTTAGTTATAAGTGTGATCCTAGAATTAAGCTTACGAAATGAAGCCTTCAAACTTCTTTTTTCACAAAAAATACAACTTTATGCAATCCCTAACTATCGTAAATTGTGACATATGCTTGAAGAGAGGTTGTAATTGATTCACATAATCATGAAATCCAACATGTTCGACCATAAAAAGATGGTTGTTCATCAATTATAATCATCCGAACAAGCATTTTGTCTACATTTTTCTTAATCAAACTTTTATGTTGTTAAAATTCTAGCACTCCTAGTACTAATATCTCCGCCTACCAATTGAGTTCCATCTACTATTTGTGATATAAATAATTTTTGCTTCTTATCTATATTGCAATGATTTTTATTATAATTTTTCAAGTGCTTTAACATATTTGAGATACCATTATCAACATGGTACGAATACTTGTTGCCATAATAATTGTGGAACATATTAACTTTCCTATTGATGTGAGTTATTTTTTTTTAACGAAAATGAAGTCAGGCTGCTGATTTTTGCTTACTCTTCATTCCACCCAATAAGCCTCATATTTAAACCCTTTCCTATGCTTCACTGCTTTTATTTCTAAGGAAAGCAAAATGGTCCGAGTTAATTGTAGGCAAAGCAAAAATTTTAGTTGTTGGAAAAGCCACCCTCCAATCCATATCACATAACACTCGGTCTAGTCTTTCTTTCACAAATTCTTCCCTTGCTCTGTTATTTGATCATGTGAAAGCGCACCCTTTGCATTCAAGGTCCAACAATGAGCACTCATTTATAAAATATTGGAATGACAATTTCATAATGTTTATCCATCTTTCTCTCTGCCTTTTTCCAATGATATATAATTTCCGTTAAAGTGTCCTAGACAAATCTAGGGAAAATGGTTAAAATTACTAATATGTCTCAATTCATCCTACTGTTTTAGCCAATCTGGGAAGGCATTAGTTGCACGCACAAATGTAATCCTCATAGGTTTTTTGCACTCAGTATCATCATAAATCATATTGGTATAATTGGCAGATGACTCCACTATAAATGATACCCATTCACTCCAAATTATCACCAAATTAGTTCCTATACTCTTAGGATTAACCACAAAATGGTCATGAAATTTCAGTTGACGTTTCAGCTTTAATACCACTTGAGTTGTTAGGGATGTGCCCACCCCTTGATAATTCTAGCATAATAGCTTCATTTGTGCCCCAGTGACTTATTGGGGACTAATCACTAAACCCTAATACCATGAATTTTCTAATATTTAAATTAGAGTCTCCTCAAGTAATCTTTCATCCAATGAGAAACTATGGATTGATTTTTGCATATGCTAATTCTCAATTTTCTATCATTTTGCAGGAAGTAGAGTTTGAAGCTTAAAATGGGATGAAAATGAACCATGATAGTAACTAACATTTCGCACAGAATGGGATCAAGAAACAATGCCAAAGGATTTGCATAGTTACCTAAAGGAGTAGCCATGAATTTTTTTTTACTCCTCAATCCATCAAAGCCACATTAGAATATTTGTGGGTAAATGGGAAATAGAGGTTGAATGAGTTAACAATGTGGGTGTTAAGTTGGTGGTTTGTACATCCGCATAGTTACTTTACATGTTAGGAAGTAATAAAATGAATCCTACCAAACATTTTTTCATGAAAAGAATGGTACTAAAAAGGCATTAGAGAAATTGAAGTCCATGTATTCAAAATTTCTGGTTTGTAGAAGTAAAATAACTCTCTCGTTATTTTATTTAAGTGTCTAATCAACTTGCCGTAAATCGATTAGTGGCGACTTGATATTAAGAATATAAACCCCAAGTTGTGAATTCATTTGAACATGTGAGAGCTTGAGTTAGGCTTGATTTTAATAATTCATTAGTCAAACTCCTAGGTGGTCCAACCCACATCAAGGATGTCGCAACAAATCCTAAACCTTTTAATTTTATTAGTTAAGTCTTAATCTTTTTCACAATTTACCAATTCAATCTAGTCAATTTTCATTGGAAATTAGTAACGTTGACAAATTTTAATATTTTTAATTAAATTTTAAATGGTTTTCTTTTCTTTTCTTTTTCTTTTTTGGTTCAAAGGGCCGACAACCTCCACCAACCACTGATTGAGGCCAATGACCCTTATTAGCCTCTAGGCAAGGGTGTTGCGATTTATGAGCCCTTGCCTACCCTCTTGAGTGAGGGTTGTTGCACCCTCACCTTGCTACATCTAGCGAGGTTGTTGCAAACCGTTACCCAACCTCTTGCTAGTGAGGGCTTCGCAGCCCTTGCCTAGGGACGTTGGGGGAGGGGGGTTGTTTGCTTTTGCCTGGTGGTTGGCAAAGGTTGGTCCTTAGCCAAAAGCCGGTGACACTACCGACCCTCTAAACCAAAAGAGAAAAGAAAAAGGAAAAAGAAAAAATCGAAAAATTATTAAAATTTATCTATTTTAGTGCCGACGTTGTCTAGTAGGACAATCGATGTTTATATCAATGATTTTTAGCTAAAATTGATTGGATGGATTTAATTAGCAAATTATGAAAATGTTTAGGACTCAATTAGTGAAATTAAAATGTTTAAGACTGAATTGACAAAAGTACAATAGGTTCAGGACTTTTTGTACAATATTTCCAAATTTTCTTACCTGTATACCCCATGTTGGTTTTACATATTGACCTATAATTCTTAGTTGATGTTTTTCATTTGTATTATGAAATCTTGAATTTCCAAGTTAATATATAGATCAAACTTGTGGAGAAAAAAAGAAGTACAGGTTGCAGAAACGAAGGGCTAGATATAAAAAAAGAAGTGCAGCCTTTTATCATTGTGATAAATTTAATATAAATTTTATAAAAAAAGAGTGCAACATTTTATTACCATGACAAGTTTAACATGTTCTTTCAAACTTATCATGAGGATGCACAACTTATTGCCGTGTGTGAAAAATAGCGAATGACAACATTAGTCCATAACCTTCCTTTATCTAAAAGGTCCTATTCTAGAAAAACATCTTTCAAATACTTGTCTTAGGAAGAGAGTTTTTTTTTTTTTTTTTGGATGCTCGTTTAATGAAAATAATCGATTTTAGTGTTAAGAAGACACCATGAAATGATATTGGTGAAGGTAGGCTATGTTTGGGAGTAAGAACCTGAGAGTAATCATTAAGGATAATGACTTAAATGGTCCCAGTATTTTGATCAAATGTGCAATATGATCATTGAATTTTTAATTTATTCAATATAATCTCTACATTTTTGGTATTAGTCCCTAAACTATATGAAGATGTTCATTGCCGTCTTTCCATTAATTTAAGTTTAGAGAAAACGTTTAATATTTTCACATAGTTTAGGGATTAAGTTGAACATGTACCTAAACTCTAAGGTCCACATTAAATAAGTGAAAAGTTCAAAGACCATATTGCACATTGAGCTAAAGATTGTAGATCACATTAAGCAAATTAAAATTTAGGGATCACGTTATGCATTGGGCCAAAATTTAGGGACTATTTATGTCATTTTCCCTAGTGGTTACTAGCTATTAAAGTAGTGACGGTGGGTGGAAAGATACGTGGATAAATAACATATAAGAATAAATAAAATATTATACAATGCTACTTTACATTAGTAAAAGGTTGTGCAATTTTTTGGTACATTTGAATGATCATGTTAAATTTATCATAATGGTAAAAAGCTGTGTTTTTTTTTTTCGAAACATTTAAAAGGTCTTGTTAATTCGTTATAGTAATAAATGTTGTGTTTTTTCTTAAATGATTAATATTATGAAAAATCATAAATTGGTACAACTATGATATATTTATCTTATGTTAATTTTTGTAAATTTTTTTTTACCATTACATTATTGAGTTTGATAACACGTGGTAATTGACAGGTATATCAGTTTGAGATTTTGCTCTTCATTTATCATAGGCGTTTCAGTTTGTAATTTTTCATTATGTTAATCTAATTTAACGAAGATTAATAAATGGTAAATTTATCACTGTTATACTAGTTTATAATTTTTGATATTCGAAAAATTAATTTGAGGTAAATTTATTATGAATATACTAGTTTGAAATTTCTCTTGATATTAACTTTTTTTAATGGTATTGGGCCAAAATTGAAGAGGAACAAGAGTTGGGGGACTCGTCTCGCAATTTCCCCGAACGTTTATTTTCTCTCTCTCGTCCCCCGACTCCTTCCGCTCCCTCCATTTCTCTCGATTCACTCCTCACGGCCACTCTCGCCGCCGCCGGCAAGATCACCGTACTGCCTGAAACGCCGCGGCCGTTGCCATCTCTCGCCGCTGAGATCGACCGCCGTTCGAGGCCAAGTTCGGTGCAGGTTTGTATTTTCTCGAACTTCCTTCCGCTTTTGTAATTGATGCGGCGAACTTGCCGGGCCATCTTGTTGCTGATCTTGTTCGAGTTGTGGGTTTGTCGATCTTTTTCACTGCGGGGCTTGTCTTTCCAGCCGTTGCACGGTGCTGAGCAAACTTGTCCATAGTCTTTTCTAGTGTCTCTGTTTTCTCGGCCCTCTCGCAGTTCTTTAGCAGATAGATGTGGTTTGACTTGGGGGTGTCGACTCTTGATACGGTGCGAGAACATGACATTGTTGGGCAGACGTCTGTCTTGAGTATCCGAATTTGATCCAACATGGACACGACTGAAGTTGATGAAGCGTTCTGACCCATTTGCGAGAAAAGCAATTTGTGTCATCACTGTTTTGGTAATGTCACGGATTGGCATGAATAGCTGGCAGGGATACAACGCATGACCTGAATAGGCAGCCCATATACTTGGAAATGGTGCTAATCTTGTGGGTTTGGAGTTTCTTGGGTTTATTCTGGGCTGTTATGATTCCTTTCGTGATGCTATGGCCCTGTGTCGATGGTTCTCTGCATGTTTTGGCTCGAGGTCATGTGCTCTTGTCTCAGTTGCCTATAGCAGTATGTCCGGGTTTGGATTGTTAGATGAGGATCTTCTGTTTGGAGAGGTTGTTAGTATGGTTAGAAGATGAGGTAGATGAAGAGGTACAATATGAAGTTGATGTAGTAAGGCAGAAAAGTGAAATTAATGGTGTACCAAGGAGGATCTGAGAAGTATGAAAAGAAGGGCTTGGCTTTTGATAATTTTTGCATGTAATTTTGGAGTCTTAAGTTCTGGGCGTTTCCATTTGGACATTTATTCTTGCTTCTGCCATTGCTGAACCCTCCCTACAATGAAGCAACTCATGGCTTTTACTTAGAATCAATATGAAAATTGTGAAGTTATCCACTAGATGGATGGTCTGACTAGAGTGCCGATAATAATGATGGCGCTAGCTATGGAACATAATGGAGCCATATAAGGTTCCTGTTCTTGAAACTTATGGGCCCGGTATTTAAACTTCTAAGATTGATATGAAGACTAGCACTCACCTCATAGTTAAATATCTGCATGTAGTACGAATATTTAATTCCCCTCAGATACTGCTAAGCAACACTGAAGATTGATGTTGCTTTCCTTGTTCATTGATTTGTCCTAATGTTCCTTGGTAGTTCTTATTCATTGCAGCTAGAACAATTGTGTTTCTGGAAAATTTAACTTTGAGTGATAGATGACAGAAAAATTATCTGTGTTACAACTTATATTTCCTCGTTTTGCTTATTTAATGTCAATTGACAGGTTAAACAGAAAATATGGACGCACAAGCATCTTCAGACCATCCACAGATGACATCAGCTGTTGTTCTTAGAGGGACTGCCAAAGATGGGAAACCTGGACCACCCATTGGTGTTGTTGATATCGGGGTGGCTGAGAAAGCCTATCTATTTCGGGTTGCTGTGCCTGGTGTTGACAAGGAATCAGGTATTTACCATTTTTTTTCTTTTGGACTCTCTGTTCTTTGTGTATGCTTATCAGGTAAGTATAGCATAGTGTTCCTCAGGAAAGAATGCACATTTGGTCACCACTGTGAGATGGAGAGCATGATTATTTTCAAGTGATTGCACAAGATTGTTGTTATGTAGTGAGATATTGTCATTAATTTTATATTTACATTATCTGAACAGGCATGCATAAATTTGTGATGTTTTGTTTATATGTGTTGATTTATCCACATCAAATTCACTAGAGCAGATTATGCTATGCACTGTTTTCAGAGAGATGAGCTCAGGCTCTGTTTCTGCAAGAAGCAGATGAGGTCAAGTTGATCTTGAGTTCATTGATTATATTAGCAAGGAAGTCAAAAAAAATTATTTGAGTTTCTTGAATGAAGACTTTCTAAACTATTTAAGTCCAAGCATCTTGCTTTATCAACTTAACTAAATAAGCTTGAGGTTGCCCCTATTGTCTTCAAGGTGGGCAGAAAAGAGTGACATGATGTTGCATGTGGATTGCTTGTTAACTTATAACATTTTGTTGCTTGTGAGACCTTGTCAAGTTCTTTGCTTATTTGTTGTATTGCCTTCTCCTCTCATCCGCCCATGCAGCAAAACCTGCATGGTGTTGCTATGGTGACATAATTAAAGCATGCTCAATTTATTTTTGTTTAGCTTCAAGAAGTGATTATCTTCTAGCTTGTCATATTAAAGAAATCTTTGTGCTTTTGTTGAGAAGGTAAGCTGAAATGTTCTATTGGAGTCAATGGGAGGGTTGAAATACAGGGCGAGATCACAGATAGAGGCGTTTTGAGCAGCTCATCAAACGTGTACCGGATGATAACCCAGCAACTGAGTCCAACGGGTCCATTCTCCGTTCATTTTAACCTGCCTGGACCTGTAGATACCCGTTTTACTCTTGCCAATTTCCGTCAAGATGGCATTCTGGAAGTAATGGCCTTCAAAAAGTGAAATCCAGTGGTCTTGCTAATGTTCTTGTTCAGAAGTTGCATGTACAGGGCACACAGAGAGCAAATACTGCCGTTTTCTGCGAGGCAAACGATGCATCTGGATTATTTCATTGCTATGTCTCAAAAAACCGAACACTCGGAGTTAAGTCTTGTGTGCTTGCAGATAAAGCCTGAAGCTGTTTCAATCTCGGCCCCATATAAAGGGGAATGCAATTTTGGGCATGCACCGTTGTCATGTTGGTTTTATCTTGTATCAGGGTAGATTTTCCTAGTTATTTATGGAGATATGACTTATGTATCGCAGCAAAACATCGATTGTTGGTAACATTATGTGAAGTACTGTCGTAGTGCAGAATTAGATGTTGCCTTCAGTTTCTATGTTCTCTGCTCCGCAGGTGTGATGCTTCTGCAGTCGGTCGATTCAACCATCTCACTTTACTTTTGCTCCGCTTATTTGCGGGTCTGACGTAGGGTGAGCTCAAACAGTCCGAGCCATGGAATCCAATCGAACCAAATCGGTTTTTTTTTTTTTGCAGTTTGATTCGTCTTTTCAAAGAGAACCAGTTCATGGACCAACTTTTAAAACAGGATTTCTTAAATTTAGGTACACTCTGTAAATGAAACAGCTTAGGTTCACTAGTACTAACTTGTGAAAACCAGGACGAATGAAATTGCTATAAAGAAAGAAATTGCTATTTTTCTGACCTTTCTTCTTGTCTAGCCTTTCAAAAGTCTTTGTTCTTTTATACTTGAGGGGCATGAGTGTGGAAACTTGACTAACTGGAGGCTCATCAAAATCCTATAAGTCTAGTTAACTGAATAAGTCTAAACTTTTAGCCTATGTAGGTGGTTTTGACTTAGAGTAGTTTATGCGCAGTTGATGGGATTTGACTGATTAATCTCCCACTGAGCTGAAAATCTCCCAGCTCTTCGACTAACTGTGCTAATTTTGAGGGCCGGAACCTTCGTAGGGAGAACCGAAAAAAAACAAATCTGCTTCCTATTCTAAGTGTATAATATACAGATCAATTAATGTTTTCAAATGGATGGGGAACAAGTAATGATTTTTACTTTTATTTCAACGTAGGATTCACGTGCGATGGGAGTCCAGGGTAACACAGGAAGCATTTTCAGTCAACCTTCCTCAGAACCCTAATTCCCTTCCAGCGGGACTCCATGTAGTAGGAAGCGTTGCCTTGCGCATAGACTCCACATTTGAAGTAATGGAAGGTTCCTCCATATCCATTCGTTTCGAACTTGAACTCGCCGTCGATGTAGACCTTCAGGTTCGACGCAGCCACGTCGTGGATGATGTTGACCCTGAACCACCGGTCGTAGATGTTCGGAACCAGGACCGTGTCGTGGTAGTAGTACAGCGAGCCGTTGTAGACTCGGAGCATCAGGGTCGTGTTCCGAGGGAACTGCGCTCCGAAGACTTGCGTGATGCACACGCCCGAGGTGCCGCACGGCACGTACGCGTGCGCTTCGAACTGCCACACTCCGGAGTAGTAAATGTATTGCTGCGCGGGTCAAAACGATCTCGATTCAGAGCGATGTAGCATGCATTCGCACGTCAACGTAGAACAGGATTAAGATTGAGGAGAGCAAAGCAAGCAAACATTGAGGAAGATCTCGGAGCGAGGCCTGGTGGGGCTTCCCTTGGAGAGAGGGTGGTCGGTGGAGTAAATCCAGAGCTTGTGGATGCTGTCGACGAAGCTGTACCGGGCGCTCACCGGCAGATCGTACGGCTTTTGTATGTGCAGGTTCGACTGGTTCAGTGGGAGCTCTTCAAAGCTGGCGGTCGGGTCTGATGGCCACCCACTCGATGGCAAGGGAGTCGAAGCCGAGATCAATGGAAGAAGAAGAAGAAAGAGGGTGAGCTTTGAAATGGTGGGTAAGGAGCCATCACGAGCATCCATTTGAGACTTTCAAGCTGAAAGACCAGTGCCAAGACTAAGCTGAAAACATTGCCAATCACTCACCATGTAGAATGTTACTACATATAGAGAGATTCAAATTTAGGTCCAGCGTTGGTGGCAAGAGATAGTAAAAAAAAAAAAAAGAAAAATAATTTTGCAAATGACATTGAATACAACGGTGTGAGCAAACTAATGTAAATTTGTTTGCGGATGTGTTGTCAGATCTATAGTGATGTTCATGTATATGTTATTTCGTTAACAATGAGCCTAAAAAAATTCATTTACGTTCATGTTGTTTTGTAATTAAAGAAATGAATAGTTATTTTTGTATGTCAAATTTGAGCATGGAGTTTGATGCCCTACTCCTTTTAAAAATCAATAAATCGTGGTTAATTTGGAAATCACTTTAAAAGAAGGTTATCATGATGATCAAATAGATTGATTATAGTGATGCATGGAGCTAATCGATTGGTCGTATCTTTCTTTATAGTTAGGATAAAACTTGCTTAGATAAAAATTTCACAATGAGCCGGTTGATCTAACAAAAATCCATGAATATAATGTCAAATTTGATTTATTTGAGGAATTAAAAGTTGATTTATTTGAGGAATAAATCCTTAATTTACCTATGTCAGCATATACTTTATTTATTCCAATGGAATCTTCCTTTAGTTTATACATGATGGTAACAGCATAGGCGGTTTTGGTGGTCATCCTATTCGATAAAGCATCTTGAAAGAGTACCATATTGATAGTGAGCTTGAGTTTGAATGACAGCATAGACAGATGAAAGAGTACCAAAATGTCCAACATCGAAGAAAAAAATATTATTTTCTCCAAAACTTAAGGCCACCTATTAATTATCCTATTAGGCTCTCTCTTTGTCTTATTTACTCGTCATTTTGCTTTCTTGCATGGAATCAACTTTGAGTCATGAAATTTTCAACGGGAGCTCGTAGGTTTCTTCCTTTTTCTAGAGCTTGTTTGTTGATTGGGAATCATGAACGACCGGCACGTAAATTCCGAAATAAAGAAAGTACAAAAAGAAACTGTCGAACTTCATTCAACAATGTTCCGACCAATTTTTATTTTTTTTATTTAATAATATGAATATACTGTTACGTTATATATAGGTGAGCAAAAATTGGTGGATGGTCTTATTAGCTCTTGGAGGAAAGTTGAGGCTTAAAAATGTTAAAAAAGTTAGATAATTGGGATTAAATGATATTATTCGTAGTAAAGAAAAAAATCCTATCGTAAATGGGGTGAATAATTTGAAGTCAACTTAGTGCATCCACAGCCCACTGCGTCTATATATTATAGTAAAATGGACCGCACTATATGCGAATTTTTAGTATTTTCATTGGTTTATAAAAGCAAAGATTGACAATATATGGTGATTGCGAAGTAGAGAGAATTGTTTTAGAATGTCGAACTAGACATGTTTTTCCCTTTATTGTGGGTCAATGATGCCCACTAACATCTCTCCTTTAGTAATAGAATAGCGACTATTTTTTTTTTTTTTTGGTCAAACAGACATTTCGTTCATTTTCATAGATATACTATAGAGAAATGTAATCTAATTGTAAATTAAGATAAATCTCATACAAATCCAAAACAAAACAAGTTCCAGATAAGGAGATGAATAATTGAATAAAGTTAGGGGTCACATGCTTAAAAAACAGAAACTGAGATCAACGACCGGTCACTAAATCTATCGTTAGTAATGAGCACACACATTGAGATCTCCATATGTTGCTATGGTTTTGGCTTTTGGAGATGTGCACCTAGGTTTGATGTCCCCAACACTATCGCCATTCAAAGTAACAAGGTTGAATGCACACATATCTGACACCCATGAGAGAAAAACTGTTGCAAAACTATCTCCTTCAAAATTGAACTTGTATAATGACGAAATTTAAAGGAAGTGAAACCCCAAAATCCCAAATCTAGATTACATGGAGATGGAAACCTCCTCGAAGCGGGAGAAAGAAACTCTTAGATTTAGACTAGATTAGAAGAAAAAAACTTCTCAAAATCAGAGGAAAGCAAGAAAAAGAAAACAGAGGACCAAATCAGCCCAAAAAAAGTAAAAAAAGGGATGGGAGGGAGAGTTTTAACTCAAATCCTCTCCTCCATGGAGGTTGAAGAAGAAAGTTGTGTGAAGATGAGAGGGAGAGGAGAACCCTAAGGAGGAGAGGGGAAAATTGTGTTATGGGAGGCTTCCCCGGGTCATGAGCTACTTTTCTAGCTAACTGTATTTGAAAATGCCACTCCTCTCTACTCGTTAGAATATTCAATAGCAAAGACTATCGACTTCTCTCTCTTATGTCTTCACAATTAAAGAGAACTAAGAAGTCAACCTTACGTAAAGAATGCAATTGAGTATTAAATATTTGAATTAAAGCATTTGAGTCCTATATCTTTCCAAAAATGAAATTGAGTCTTTTTGATGCACAAGGCCGAAAGTTGTCTAAGTGAGACTTGAAATTTGCATATGTGGTGACCTGAAGATCTTTTTTTCAGTATAAGTATAGGACTTGCTTGCACTTTCCATGCAATTGCGCCAATAGGAATGTCTTTGAGTAACGGCATACAATATGATTATATCGATTAGAGAGTGTAGGATTCGATTGTACTGTATATAAAAGCTTTAGAACTTTCAAGATGGCACTTTCGTAGAGCGACCCTTTTATTGAGGCGCCTAGGCAAGCTACCTCAGCAAGGGTTATCATCCGCAAGCGAAAGTCTCCTAAAGTTGTAACCTTTTTTTTTTTTTTTGGTTGGAGCCTAAAGTTGTAACCTTCAATTGGCAGGCCAGTGACAGAGCCAGGATTTACAAGGTTTGCACAGTTTCCGTAATCTTTCCATCCATTTTCCTATGTATCTAAAGTAAAAGTACAAGGGTCAAGGCACATGTTACCAAAGAGAGAGCGTGCTGCCTAGGGCATTGAATTTTACATAATCGACTTAGTCATTATTACAAAGATAGTGATGACTAAGTCAACGTGACTAATGAAAAAAAGAAGGTCCATCAATCACATCTCTTGAGGACATTGATTCCCTTCCATCGTGACTCCATATAGTGGGAACCATCATCTTGCTCATAAACCCCGCACTTGAAGTAATGTGAAGCCCCACCGCGACCAGGAGCCACCATCTTGAGCTGTCCGTCAATGTAGATCTTCACGGTGGAGGCGTTCACGTCGTGTATTACATTCAGCTTGAACCATCTGTCGTAAATATTCTCAAGCAAGACTGGGTTTCTGTAATAGTACAACGAGCCGTTATAGACTCGGAGCATTAGGGTTGTGGCATGAGGGCTCGCCCCAAAGACTTGCATGATGCACACGCCGGTTGTTCCGCACGGCACGTACCCATATCCTTCGAATTGCCACACTCCGGAGGAATAATCATATCCCTATAATTAAGTTTTATAAAGCATTATCAGATGGTGAAAGGCATATATTATAAACAATGTTTTCTTAGTGTGAGTGTGAATATAGTATTTGGATGGATTTAAGTGTTTTTGATACGAAAGGATAGTGATTTGACCACGATTAAACAAAATCGTAGTTTGTCTGTCTTGGAATGTCGTTGCCAATTGTCTGATCCCTATGTCACAATGCAGCTTGTGATGCAACGGATCATTGAAAGTAAAGGCGACTATAATAACACACCTAGTGACTCTGTGCTTTTGTCATGCTTAACAAAACCGGAGCTCGGACTGGGGACATGAACTTATAAGCGAAATCGCTAACCGTTGAATCACCTCAAAACATCGATAATCACCGTCCTAACTCGGGTTTAGAAATTCTCGAGTTATCGTGGTTTCTGCTGATTTTTGGTAACGTTGTGAGTTCGGGATGGTGAAAGCTTACGCGGATGCGGATCTCTGTGCGAGGATGGGTTCGGCTCGTAGGCGCGTGAGGCTTGTCGCTGGAATACACCCAAAGCTTGTGAACTCCATGTTGGAAGGAATATCGCTCGTCTTCAGGTATGTCGTAGGGTCGTTGAATATCGAAGTTGGACTGGTTCAGAGGGAGCTCTTCGAAGCCGTAGGTCGGGTCCGATGGCCACCCCCTAGATGATGAGGGAGCCGAAGCCGAGATCAATGGAAGAACAAGAAGAAGAAGAAGAAAGGGGGTAAGTTTCGAAATGGCGGATGAGAAATATTGGGGGTGAAGAGAGCCATTGCAAGCATCCATTTGAGACTTTCGAGCTAAAAGACCAGTGGCAAGACTAATCTGATAACATTGCCAATCACTTGCCATGTAGAATATGACTACATATAGAGAGATTTAAATTTAGGTCCAACGTTGGTGACAAGAGATGGAGAAAAGAATAATTTCACGAATGACGTAGAATACAACAAAGCGATCAGTTAAATAATGTAAGTTTGTCTGCAGATGCGTTGGGAGATCTATAGCGATGTTCGTGCATATGTTATTTCGTTGGCGATGAGGCCTAAAAAAAAATTCATTTATGTTCACATCGTTTTGTATTAAAGAAATGGATAGCTATTTTCGTATATCAAATTTGAATGTGGAGTTTCACGCCCTATTTTGTAAAAGAATAAATAAATGGTGGTTATTTTTAGAAACACTTTAAATGAAGGCTATTATGGTAATTGAACACATTGATTACAGAGACGCATGGAGTTAATAGATATGTCAAATCTTTATGTGTAGTCAGGAAAAAACTTCCTCAGATAAAATTTTTGCAATGAGTCGGTCAATCTAACAAAAATCCATGAACATAATGTCAATTGATTTATTTGAGGAATAAATCCTTAATGTACCTATGTGAGCATATATTTTATATATTCGAATGGAATCTTCCTTACTTTATACAGTATGGCAACAACATAGGCGGTTCCGGTGGTCATCCTATTCGATAAAGCATCTTCAAATATTCCTAAAAGATTCATGAAATTTACTTGGAGGGTTAAATTTGGATGGCCAATTTGGCAAAATTTTGAGCAAGGGCACCGGAGGGTGCCAACCCCCCAAAAAGATGGTCATAATCAACATCCATTCAAGAAGAAAAATGTAAGGAAAATGAACAAATATAACACGGTATTCACGTTTATTTGACCCAATTGTCGATATCTTGTGTTATCTTTGCAACAGAAAATAAGCAAACTCAAGCGGTAATTAATTTAGGTAGATCAGAATCGTTATGCTTCCAAAACACCCCTTCACACAAATCGCAAAAAAGTCTTGAGGCAAAATTAATTCATAATATATACGTGGACCCAGAAAAATGATTAACTAATAATGTAGACAGCCGGCGGTGGAAGTTATGTTTTCTGTGACAGTCAGCTTGAGTTAGAACAACAACATTGACAAATGAAAGAGTACCACATTGTCAAAAATTGAAGGAGAAATTATTATTTTTCCAAAACTTAAGCCCACCTACTAATTATCTTATTAGGCATTTTCCGTCTTATTTACTCGTCATTTTGTTTCCTTGCATGGAATCAACTTTGGGTCATGAAATTTTCAACGTGAGCTCGTAGGTTTCTTCCTTTTTGTGCGTTTGTTAATTGGGAATCATGGACGATCGGCAGCTAAATTCCGAACAAGGAAAAGTACAAAGAAATTTCGAAAATCCTTGAATATACTGTCACGTAATATATAGGTGTGCAAAAATTGGTGGATGTTCTTATTAGCTCTTCGAGGAAGGTTGAGGGTAAATAAGTGTCAAAAGTTAGATAATTGGGATTAAGTAATAGGCTTTGTGGTGGAGAAAAAATCCTCTTGTAAATGGGGAAATCATTTGAAGTCAATTTAGAGCATCCACAGTTCACCACGTCCATATATTATAGTTAAACAGGCCGCACTAAATGCGAATTTTTAGTATTTTTATTTTATAAAACAAACATCGACAATTTATGGTAATTACGAAGTAGAGAGAATTGTTTTAGAATCTACCGTGGACTAGGCATATTGCGGAATCATATAAAACGCCGATACTTAGGTTTAATTTCTGCAATTTTTATCTTGCTTGAATTGTTTCGTTTGTTTACGCTTCTGCATTCGTGTTAATTATAACATAGCGTTTTTGTAGGACTCACATGAAACCCACGTTAACCTCACATGATTAATAGTTCTGATCGACTTGATTCATGATCCCTAAACAAGCCTTATTTTTTGTTTTGGCTCAAGGATGCCACTAAGACCTCTTCTTAGTAATAGTATAGCGCCTTTCCAATGTACCTAAAGTACAGGGGTCAAGGCACATGTTACTATGGGGAAAGCGCGCCGCCTAGCTCGTCGAATTTTATGTAGTCTGACTTAGTTATTATTACAAAAGTAGTGACGACTAAGTCAACGTGACTAATGGAAAAGAGAAGGTCTGTCAATCACATATCTTGAGAACCTTGATTCCCTTCCACCGCGACTCCATATAGTAGGAAGCATTGTCTTGCTCATAAACCCCGAACTTGAAGTAATGTGAAGCCCCACCGCGTCCAGGAGCCACCATCTTGAGCTGTCCGTCTATGTAGATCTTCACGGTGGAAGCATTCACATTGTGTATCACATTTAGTTTGAACCATCTGTCGTAAATGTTCTCGAGTAGAATGGGGTTTCTGTAATAGTACAATGAACCATTATAGACTCGGACCATTAGGGTTGTGGCTTGAGGGCTCGCCCCGAAGACTTGCATGATGCACACGCCCGATGTTCCGCATGGCACGTACCCGTATCCTTCGAATTGCCACACTCCGGAGGAATAATCATATCCCTATAATTCAGTTTTATAAAGCATTGTCAGTTGGTGAAATGCATATATTACAACGTTTTCTTGTGTGACTATAGTATTTGGATGGATTTAAGTGTTTTCGATACGATAGGATAGTGATTTGACCACGACTAAACAAAATCGTAGTTTGTCTGTCTTGGATTGTCGTTGCCAATTGTCTGATCCCTATGTCACTATGCAGCTTGTGATGTAATGGATCACTGAAATTAAAAGCTAATATTACAAAACATGAATAATGACCTTGTGAGTCTGTGCTTTTGTCATGCTTTTCAAAACCGGCGCTCGGACAGGGGACGTGGACTCCTAAGCGAAATCGTTAATCATCGAATCACCTCAAAACATCAATAATCACCGTCCTAACACAGGTTTATAATTCTCGAGTTCTTGGGGTTTCTGCAGTAACGTTGCAGGTTCGGGAGCAGTGAAAGCTTACGCGGATGCGAATCTCTGTGCGAGGGTTGGTTCCGCTGGTAGGCGCATAAGGCTTGTCACTGGAATACACCCAAAGCTTGTGAACTCCATGCTTGAAGGAGTATCGCTCGTCTTCAGGTACGTCGTAGGGTCGTTGAACATTGAAGTTGGATTGATTCGATGGAAGAGACACGAACCCTTTCGTTGGATCGAAGGGTCCCCAAGAGGCAATGCGGTGGACGAGGCCTAAGAACAGAGAGATCAAAAGAAGAAGGTGGGTCATTTTCTGCGGGGGACCGAGTCGAAGTTGAAGGTGTTTGATATTTTGCTTTTGAGAAGATTGGCGAGAACGACGAGACGGTCTCGATTTTTGTGGGAGCAGAGGCAGAGGGCCATGGTGTTTTATATGGGCTCTATTCATTGTCCTTTTGCACTTGGATACTTTATGACGGTGGACTTTGTGCTCCTCATTTAATGCTCCCGGGTCAATGCTCCTGGTGAGCTGATGTAGGGATGAATGAAATTCATGGCTCAGAGTTTACCTTTCTTAAATGAAAACTCTGTTAGTCACATGAACAAGTCATTGATCATATTAAGATATCTTACCGTATTACTATAAGGGTCGTGTTTATGAGTGCTTCAGGCACTTACAAGGTATATTTTATTCGAGATAATTTGATTTTCAAATCATTGACCGAGTATAATATGAGGACAATTAATGCGTGGAAAACTGTGAAGTTTCATTTGTTGGTTATTTAACAAGTACCTCTAAGATTTATTTTACCACATTTTTGTTGCTCTCTAAATCTCCAACCGCTCCATTCCCCCTCCCTCTTCCTCTCCCTCCTTCTTTAAGTTTTAGCTCTTTTTTGTCTCTTCAACTTTTGGACAAGAGGGATTTGACTTAGATCTCTTCCTCCCCTCCCTCATTGTTTTTCCTTTTATTTCTTCCTATTTTTTCTTACTCTTCGATGTAGTTTTAGATCTGAGAGCTTCGCTCTTCCAATTTTATATCTAGGAGCTTTTCTCTCTTCTGATCTAATTTTATATTTAGAAGTTTTAATAAATAAATAGTTCACCTCTAGTTTCAATGGTTTCACAATAGCTTTAGTATCAAATCTCCGCTCATTCAATGTGTTTTTGTTAAGAATCTTGGTGTTTCACATTTGTTAAAAGGCTTACTCTCATAGGTGTTAGATTTGAGCTTATTTAGTCTTCATACGATGATGGTGTTGGGAATGCTGAACTTAGATGCACATTGCCGAAAGGCAAAGCCATAACTATAGTTAAAGAGCCCTTTGTGTGTGCTCATTACTAATGATAATGTATAATTTGGTGATCAGCCATTGATCTTTTTACTTGAATGCAGTTACAGATTTGTTCATGAATGAAAGGCGCATCATTATCTTTCCCAATGCTATGATGATATACCTTAATTTTTGGTTTTTAGTTTGTTTTGAAGCTCCGTGGCCTTGCCTTGTTATGGAGACCTTTGAAATTTCCCAAGGATCTTTTCATTTATTATTTTAGTAACGAATGGAATTTTTTTCCGATGAAAAAAAACAAGTACCTCTAAGGCCTTGTTTGGTAACACTTCAAATAGTGTCTAAATCTATTCTTTTGCTTTTTGGAACAAAAAACATCATAAATGCATTTGGTAAATTTATTGTTCTTGGGAACGAAAATCCCTTTTTTTTTTTTTTTTTTTTTCAGGAATAGATTTGGAATAGAATTAAAAAATAGAAAAAATTGCTTCTTGTTCTCAAAAACAATTTCAGAATCAAGACCAACTTGATCTTTTTTCTCTTTTTTTTTCTTCTTCTCTTCTTCTTCCTAACTAGTCGGTGGCCATCGTTGATGGTGGCGACTTCTGGCAAGCTTGCTAGATGCTTGCTTGACCACTATGAGCCTCAACCTCGTATATCTACATGTGGAGTAAGGACAAGCCTTGCCTTGGCTTGACGAGGGCCAACCTTGTGGTGGTTGGCGAGGCTGAGCCTTGCTGGTGGTTGGGCAAGGCTCTCCTCCCTAGATCTAGCAAGGCAAGCCTCGCCTAACTATCATGAGGCTGGGCCTTGCCAAGCTAGGGCAAGGCCAACCTCACACCGCCTGGGTGAGGTTGAGCCTCATCGGTGGCCAGGTGGGCCTTGCTAGGCAAGGCTCGGCCTCGCCTAGATTTGCGAGGCTAACGATTGCAATGGCCAGGCGAGCTTCCAGCGAGCTCGCCGAACTTCACCAAGTTGGTCATTGGCCATCGCCATGGCCAGCATCCAGCCATAAAGAAGAAGGGAGAAGAAGAGAAAAGGAAAAAGAAAAAAGATAAAGAAAAGAAGAAGATAAAAATACAACAAAAGTATAGAAAATTAATAGACAAAAAAAATTTTGAGAGTCGTACCAAACTCATTTCTATTTCGGGAATAAACATTTGGGTAGTTACCAAACATCTTCAAAAGCTCAGAAATTATTCCTAGAAACAGAATAGAAAAAATCATTTTTTAGTAAAAATTGTTCTCGAGAATAGAATAGTTATCAAATGCACTCTAAGGCTCTAATTAACATAATCCTCATAAAGATTTAGAAATAATTGACAAAAATTAGTCATTCTCCTCTTTTTTGGTTTCATGCCACAAAAGTGGGAATTTTTTTTTTCTAGAAATCTCTCTCTCTCTTTCTCTCTCTCTCTCTCTGCGAAAAAAATGATAAACTATAAGCAAGTGTACTCTATCTAAGATTTGTTTGCTATCCAATTCAATAGGAGACATGATTTGAACCTATGACCCTATGAGCTTGGCGAGCTACCAGGTTGCTCTACCCCGTGATAAAGATAAGAAGGAGGCCCTATAAACAAACAAGAAAAAGGCTTGAATGGGTCCCTCTTCTATATTTGTATATACAGAATGGTAAATGGGCTAGGTTTTCTTGGTCAACCTATTCAATATATTTTAATCATAAAGTGATTTGATTATTTTGTTCTCATAATGTAAAGTAAAAAATTAAGCATTCAGCTTTTTATTTTTTGAGTTATCATTAGAAATACAGTGATTATAAGATCTAGAAAACATTATTTGGAGATATATATCTTCAATTGATTTATTCCTCAAAATTTAATTGAAAATTACTTATATGGAATATAGCATCAAAATATCTTGAGATAAGTGTATTGGAAGTCCAAAAAACATTTCATGAGAGTGTAACTAAGTTTTAAAACTTTAAGAAATTGCTTAAGTTCTAGAATTTGTCAAGTGTGTGTTGAGTCCTTCCGGTAAGTTCATCCAACTTGTCTAATGAAAAATGTCAACGTGATTTTTTTTTTTAATTATATCTTTTCTTCAACGTGGCACTAAGATGGGTAAAACATGAAGGATAATGCTAAAATAATGTCGTTTTGGTCCAAATATAATTATTTAACCTAAATCTTAATTAAATTAGAATAAAGATGAAAAAGAGCATTTTAAAAAACACAAAAAAGAAAAAAAAAGGGCAAGAACAAGGGCTGCAGGCCGTTGCTGCCCCATCATCGCCTGGGCCTCAGAAATGGCTAACCTTTTTTTTTTGCCCTTCTTTGTATTGTGTTTTTCTAAATTTATTTATTCAAGATTTTGGTAAAAAAAATTAGGATTTAGGTCAAAACAACATTGTTTTAGTTTTATATTTCATGTTTTAGTAGGGTCAATGCTATGTTGGAGAGACAAAGTATTACAAAAATCCACATAGGAGAGAGAAAATTTTAAAAAAAGTCATATCAGCATTTTTCGTTAGTCCATTTGGAAAGAGCTGATAGAAGGACATGATTGAATTGATTTGACAGATTTTAAAACTTGATTATTTTTTTTTATAAGTTTTAAAACTTAATTATACTTTCATTAGTTTTAACGTTTATTGAAGTACTTTCTCTATATACGTCCCTGGGTGTGGTAGTGGTAACATTCCACCAATGGCAACCCTTGGGCTAAAGGCTATCATAGCCAAAGGAGTGCATATGAATATGTTTAGATATAAATTATTGTTCGTAATGAAACATTTCTTATTGACTTATTAATTAAGTGATACAAACTATCAAATTACGTCTGGAGTTGGAGCAACTAAATGAAACCTTAGTCGAAATTAATTTGGAAAATCTGGATTGTTGCCGCCTTTGGTTCGTGAAAACATGAAAGAAATGTCTTCACTCTTGGCTGAAATCGAGGAATATTAAAGGGATTTGCTTCTAGGTCAAAATTCTTTTTCTTTGTTAATTCGGGAACTTTATATTCTGAGGCTCATAATCTTGATATATAATATTTGCTCTATGGAAGAAAAGAGAGTTGTTGGTGAATGTCTCTTTGGCCCTATTTGGTAACCATTCTATTTCTCTATTTTCTTTTCCTATTTTGTTTTCTGAAATAGAAAAATAATAGAGGGAAAATTTCAAAAAAGGACATGAATTATTATTTTTTTCTCAAATAAGAGCCCGGAGTGGACTTTGTTTCAAACAAGGACCTAAAGTGGCCGTAGTTGTTTCAAATAATGGCCTGAAGTGGCTTTGGTTGTTTCAAATAAGGACTCGACCTTGCCGATTGTTGACTGGCTAAATTTTCCGATCGATCAAGGGTATTTTTGTCATTTTGCATTTCATTTTTTTTTTCTTTCCTTTTTTTTTTCTTGGTTCTTCTTCTTCCTATTTGCTAGTGGTTGACTGGCCATCGGTGATGCCCACAGAGGGCTAAGCAAGAGTCGCCCCCGTCGGCGAGGGCCACCCACGCTGGCCACAAGTGAGGGACGGCCTCGCTTGAGCGTGGTGACCCTCACCCAGGGGACCGGCGAGGGCCAACCTCACGGATGGCCCCTAGGCGAGGGTCACCATACCAAGGTAAGGCCATCCCTCGCCCAGCCCTTTGTGGGCATTGCTAGTGGCCGGCTGGCCACCAGGGAAGAGGAAGAAGAACCAACCAAAAAAATGGAAATAAATAAATAAAGAAAAAATGGAAAAATGATAAAATAAGAAAATACCCTTGATCGTTGGAAAGATGGGTCCTTATTTGAAACAAACATAGTCACTTTACGCTCTTATTTGAAATAAACATAACCACTTTAGGTCTTCATTTGAAATAACATCCACTTTAGACCCTTATTTGAGAAAATGAAGGCACTTCAGGTCCTTATTTGAAACAAGGTTTACTTCGGGCTCTTATTTGAGAAAAAGAGAGTACTTTGGGTCCTTTTTTTTTGGAATTTTCCCAAATAATATAAATTTGTTTAGTAACATTAGCTAATTGTTTTGTTCCTCTAAATGAATTAGTGACCAATGAATAGATTTGGAATAAAAATAAGAAGTAAAAAAAAAAAAAATCCTTTTTTATTCTTGAGAACAAATTTTGAAACAAAATCATTTTTTTTCCTTTCTTCTTCTTCCTCTTCTAGTTGGTCGCCAGACCTTGGTGATAGTTGGTGACTAGCCAGAGATGAGGACCGGGGAGCCTTGCCATGGCTAGGTGAGGTTGGTCTCGCCATAGCCAGGCAAAGTTGATCTCGGGATGGTTGGGCAAGGTCAAGCCTTGCCGGCTCTCATCTTTGGCCGGTTGTCGGCCATTGCTGGGGCGCGGTGACTAGCTAGAGGAGGAAGAAGAAGGAAGGAAAAAGAAGAAATAAGTTAAAAGAACTATTAAAATTTTAATAATTATTAAAAAAACTAAAAATTTCTACGTTATAAAAAAATTTAAGGGTCGTACTAAATATATTCTTGTTCTATTTCTATTTCGGGAATAAAAGTTTCATGCAGTTGTCAAATACGTTCTTTTGCTCCGAAACTCATTCATGAATAAAAATAGAAAAAAATATTTTTGAATATAAATTATTTTCAAGAAGAGAAATGTCACTCCTAACTCCCCTTGCAGCTAATATGATATTTTTCTTCAAGATTAATAGGGAATAAAGCCATCGCCAAGTGAGGGCTCTCACCCTAGGGTGGATCTCTTGCTTGTCTAGAAGACCCTTGAGTCTTTTAAGGACATGCTTAGGTCCGACACTAAAGACAATCTAAGAGAAAACACTTGTGGAAAACACTGTGCTACAAGGATTTTCCCTGAGAGGTGTTAAATGTTGTGCAACCCATTTATGGTTAAATGGGTCATTAATGCTACAAGACCCATAATAAGTTTTAATGGGTAAACACTAAGATATATGCTTTTAAATGGGTCAAATTTATGACTTTATTAACCCATTTTTCATCAAAACCTCATTATCTAACTTTATAATTTTTTTTCATAAAAATTGAAATTATAATTCACCTAAATTATTAAAAGAGCCTACCGAGCTAGCCTAACGATGAGGCCCCTCGCCAGATTTGGGGAGGCGAAGGCCTCGCCGGATCTGGCGAGGCGGAGGCCTCGTCGACGTCCGTTGAGGCCCGAGCCTCGCCGATCGGGCGAGACTCGAACTCGCCGGCGTCAGGCGAGGCTCCAACCTCGCCAGATCCGGCGAGGGGCGAGCTCGTGCTCGCCGGCGTCGGCAAGCCGGGCGAGCCAGCTCGCCTGTGGCTGGTCGCCGGCCGTCGTCGTGGCCGGCAGCCGGCCAAAGAAGAGGAAGAAGAAAAAGAAAAGAGAAAAAGAAATTTAAAAATAATTAAAATTTTAATTTTTAAAAAAATAAAAATAATAAAAATGTAATTTTTAAAAATAAAAAATTAATTAAAATTCGATTTTTTTAAATAATTATTTTTAAAATTTGTATTGTATAAAATCATGTTAGCAAGACCATTTAAAAATATATATATAAGCTTTTTTATGTTTCGTTAAATGGGTCGGGTATTGGTTGGGTATATAGGTCGGGTTGGGTATAGGTCAAAAAATTTGCACTACAATAAATGGGTCATAAACGGGTTAAATGGGTCGATTTGGGTCGGACCATTTATGACCCGGCCTAAACCCAACCCGACCCACCCGTTTAACGGGTCTACCTGTGATGTAGCTACTATTACACCTAAATTATTAAAAGAGCCTAGCTAGCCTAACGATGGGGCTTTTGTGACGGTAGGAACCGTCAAATTTTCGCCACGCATTTTCATGGAGGGAGTTGCAAGATGGGTTCCACTTGTTTTAATTTTTCTTTTGGCGTCCCATTGCTTCCTTTTTTCTTGGCTTAATTGGGATTAGATTATAGAGAATTTAAAAAGGCCCAAGAAGCACTAATTTGAAAGGGAAACTCTCACAAATCTCATAAAGTGGAATTAATATGAAGGAAGAAAAAACAAATTAAATACTGAAGTATAGATAACTACAAATCACAAATAGAAAAAAATATAATCACTAACTAAAAAGAAATCATTAATAAGAAATTAGTAGATGAAAATATTACCCGAGGATGTACAAGGACCTAAAACATTACAAGATTAATTTTAGGATCACATGAGTCAAAGCTAAAGTTAAAATAAAAAAGAAAAGATTTTCAATCGAATTCCATATTAAGTTTCTTTTTGTGTTATTAAGTTTCTTTTATTTGGGAACAATATCCCCCAAATCCTTTCTTTGGCTAGAGAATAATATTCATTATTTTAAAATGTTGCAATTTACAACTTTTGAGTCTATTTAAATATCCAATGGATATTCACCAAAACTCATGGATCAATATCCAATAGATATTCACCTTAAATCTTTTATTCACCGGTCAAATGAGTCTCCCATTTTCCATCTTTAACACTTGTGATTGAGATTGCACCGTCCGTTTTTGGAAATAATAGCACTGTTCTCTACTCATTTCTCTTATTAAAATCACTTGACTCCTGCAGTGAAATGGATGATTTTATTTTATTTTATTTATTTTATTAACTACGTCAAGTTTCCTGGGACCTTCTTCAGCCTTTCATGCTGAGGTGTCTATAATCTAGAACAGAAGTTTTCATCTCATGCATAGGTACCATGCAAGGCATCAATTGAATCCCTTATACGAGTACCATATAATGGCGTCCTTTATCCAACTCTATTTCCAGGTTTTTTTAATAATATTAGTAGATACACAAGGTGATAGTTTTACTATGTGGCAACAAAATGGACTCTTACATGAACTCAAGTCTAATTTCTAAACAGTACGTGCTGCATATAGTTTTTGGTGGGAATCGCTTCTGTTCACCTGCAACTTGTACACATCCTTGCTATTTCATAGTTGCAGATTCATGTAGTTGAAACTAAAGCAATCTCCAGTTTGCAAATAGAGCACTTCGTATTACGAGTTGTGCCCATGTGAATTAGATCGTTATCCTATATGTCATTGGCTTCCCTCCCACTTGTAGCCCTTTTGTCTCTGCAATTATTTTGAAATTGGGATTGTTTTCCTTTTGACGTGCTATGTCATATTTTCTCTCCGAACTCCCCTATAAAAGAACCAAAGAATGGTGACTGTTACTTATTTTGTTAATTTTTTACGAGACAGATTTTGACTGATGCCGCTTCGCGTAGAAGAAGGAAATTGAGGAGCAAGCCAAATTGCAGATTTACGTATTTATCCTAACTAAGATGGATAAGATCATATACACTTCGATTTTATGATGATCTGGAAATCCATCTTCAGAGCATTTCGAGCGTTTAAAATAGGATTATTGGTGGTTCTTTGTTGCTAGTTATGTCGTATTATATGTCATTGTAAAATCGGGAGTGTATTTTGGAAATCGCTCCAACTTCTTTAATAGACTGAATTAGAGAGGGAACGAATAGCTGGAGTTGGAGGTGGAAAAGAAAGCCCAAACTGAACTGAACGTGAGAGAAAGATAAAAAAGAAAGCTAAAAATATTGAAAATTTGATCTCCATTGTATTGAATAAGGGCCCGTTTGGCAACTTGCCATGCTTGATTTTGTTCTTATGTTCCCGGGAGTAGATTTTGAATAGAAATACGTTTGGTAAAAGTTTTATTCACGGGAATAAACATATATTTTTTTTTCTCGTAGAAATAGATTTGGAACATAATCAAAAATAAAGATTTGGAATAGAATCAAGACTAGAAAAAAAAAATTGATTCTTGTTCCCGGGAATAATTCTAGAATTAAGAACCTATTTTCTCTTTTTCTTTTCTTTTTTCTTGTTCTTTTTCCCTTTTATTCTTCTTCATCTATTGCCATTGCCGTCCACCGCCCATTGTCACCGGCAACCAATCCAATGAGCTCGCCAGAGGCTCGCTAGGCTAGGGTGAGGTTCGGCGAGCTCACTGGAGCCTCACCGGTGGCCAAGCGGGCCTCCCTCGGCCATCGGTGAGGCTCACCTGATCGAGTAAGGCTCGGCCAGCCTCGACAGGCTCGACCGAGCCATGATTGGGCGAACGGCCTTGCCCAGATCTAGCAAGGCCGAGCTCGCCTAACCGTCGGTGGGGCTCGACCTCATTGGGCCACCATGAGGTCGGTGTTGCCTTCTTGCCTAGTTGCTGGTGAGGCTCGGCTGATGAGGGCCGGCAACGTTTCGGTGAGGTTGTCGGCCCTCATTTGGCTGGTCGTCGGCTGGCCTATTGGCGATCGGCCACTTGAAGAAGAAGAATAAGAGAAAGAAAGGGAAAAAAGAAAAGAAGAAAAAAGGAAAAAAGTAATAAAATTATTTAAAAATTAAAATAAAATGATTTGGAGTAGAAATTTTGAGCACGGTACCAAACATAATTCTATTCCGGGAATTAAAATTTTGAACAGTTACCAAACGGCTTAAAATGCTTAGAAATTATTTTCGGAAACAGATTAGAAAGAATCATTTTTTATCAGAAATTGTTCCCAAGAGCATAAGCATTACCAAACGCGCCCTAAGTTGTCTCACAACAAAAGTTGGTGCTTTCAATTGCACTTGGCCAAATTTTGCCAAAACCTTTGTCACTCTAAAGGCCGTAAATACCTTTTCACAATTTTTTTTTAAAAAAAGTTTTGGAGAGATGCAATTGCATTTCCAAAGTCTTGTAAGGACTTTAACCCAACAAAGGTTTAGGTACTTTGAGCTTTGAGTATTTTTGAAATGCTAATACATCTTTTGTTCCAACTTTGCTCTTATGAAAATTTCAAATTTCGAAAATGCCCTCAACATACGACGTTGCCAATGAGGCCATAGACGATTGTTAGAAGAATTATATTAGTAAATCATCAAAAGGTTTATATTAAATTTGCCAAATTGAAAAGTTAAACACCAAATTGATCATCGTATAATAGATTTATGATTTTTTTTGGACAATTATCCCTTGCTGGAAAAAGGTGATTACTGTCAATAATTTCTTTGTCGACAATTGAAGTAGAGTATATAGCCTTAGTTGAGACGATCAAGGATGCTATTTGGCTTAGATGTTTGCTAAGAGAATTAGGGTTGTAGCAAGAGAGAATTATTGCTTATTATGATAGTCAGAGTGCTATACATTTTACTAAACATTTGACATATCATGAGTGGATGAAAGACATAGACATTAGGTACCATTTTTTGAGATATTGTGTCACACGAAACTGCATCTGTTGGGAAGTGCACATGATAGATACTACAGTAGATATGCTGATGAAGCTTGTCCATTTGATCAAATTCCATTAGTAATTGGATTCTGGCAACATCTGCAGCAGGTGAGGAGCTCAGCAGGGCTAGGGAGAGACGAAGAGGATGAGGATGAAGTGAGGAGGCATCCCTTCTCCCGAAATTATGGCAAGGCGGATAGTAGTTTGATTATGGCTCTAAGTTTCTCTTTCGATCGGAATTGAGAGAAATTTTGCTCTTGAGATACCCGGAGTATCATTGTTGGCATGGACATGAAGACGGGGTTGGAGTTACCAAGTAGGAGGCCAATCAAATGACCCCGGTCGCCGGTGCAACACTAGTGGGTTGATTGGCCAAGTGATCGAGAGTGCTCAAGTTGTACGATTGTGGTATGTTACTTGGCCTAATTTGCTAGTAGACCAACTCTCGACGTAAATTGATCCAAATAATTTAAAGCCTCATCTCCTAGTTTATTTTGTCTAGAAAAACTTGCAAAATTCAATAAACTATGAGAGCCGTCAACCAGAGAGTTGAGTGTGTAAGAAAACTCATTTTTTATTGATTAATTATTGTAGATTTGGGTGTATTTAGGATAGGGAAACTACTTGAGTATGAGTGCCTCAAGCGATTATAAACTCCTTTACCTTAATTATCACGAAATCATCTCCTGTAGAGGAGGTACAACGTCAATCTCATGAATTGCCCATATTCAGGATCAATTTCTACAATTTATTTCTTACTTAAATCGTTTCGTTTATTTGCGTTTCTATGTTCGTTGTATCAAAAAGTCTTTAATTTTGGTAGGGCTAGTATGAAACTCACATTCACCCACATGAAACTCATCGTTGGTAATAGTGTAGTGCCTTCCGTAGAGTCACGAGGAACTTTTCTAGCTAACTGTATTTGACAATGATGCCCATTTCTATTTCCATTCAATAGAATAGAAAGACTATGGACTCTGCTCACCTATGTCGTCCTAATTAGTAGGAAGTATGAAGTCCTAAACCTTGTGTAAAGAATGTAGTCGAGTATTAAATCTTTTAATTAGAAGATTCAAGTTCTATATCTCTTCAAAAACTGCAATCGAGTATTTTTTAAACACGGTATCGAAGTTGCCTACGTGAGACTCTAAGATTGCATATGTGGTAGCCTTAAATTTATTTGCAATATAAGTTTAGGAGTTGCCTGCAATTTTCTGCAAATATTTTAACACTTGATTGCATTGACCGAAATGTTCTCTACTCAATGGCAGTTTTGAGTAAAAGTATAAATTTTGTATCTATGAATGCAAAAGTTTAGGACTTGATCGCATAATATATTAAAGCTTTGAAACTTTCAATAGTACACTTTTTGGAAGATATTTATGGAGATTACCGGCAAGCGAGGTTCTCCTAAAGTTGATGAACGACCAGAGAGAAACCCTTTGGCTAGCCACCTAAGGATAAGTCGACTTTTTTAGAATCGACTCGGTTGTTATTACAAAAGTAGTGACGACTAAGTCGACACGATTATTGAGAAAAAAGGTCCATCAATCACTCATCTTAAGAACCTCGATTCCCTTCCAACGTGACTCCATATAGTAGAAACTATAACGTTGAGCATAAACCCCGCACCTGAAGTAATGTGTGGCCTCACCACGACCAGGAGCCACCATCTTGAGCTGGTCGTCTATGTAGATTTTCACGGCGGAGGCATTCGCCTCATGTATCACAATTATCTTGAACCATCTGTCGTAAACGTTCTCCAGCAAGACTGTGTTTGTGTAGTAAGACAGTGAACCATTGTAGACTACGAGCGGTGCGGTCGTGGCATGAGGGCTCGCCCCGAAGACTTGCATGATGCACACGCCGGACGTTCCACGTGGCACGTACGCGTATCCTTCAAATTGCCACACTCCGGAGGAATAATCATATCCCTGTAATTCAGTATGATTAGGCATTATCAGTCGGTGAAAAGCAGATATGATGAGTATACGACGACTAAAATGAAATCGCAGATTGCCTCTTTTGAAATTTCGTTGCAAATTATCTGAACTATGCAGCTTTTATTGCAATGGATAACTGAAAGTAATGGCTACTACAATAGCACATGAATAATTCCTTGCGCTTCACGGTTTTCAAAGCCGGGGCTCGGACTAGAGACGTGGCCTTATGAAAGAAATCGGTAACAAATAAATTGCCTCTAAACATCAATACTCGCCATCCTAACCCGGGTTTATAATTCCTGGTCCATTGGGTATCTGGCGACTTCGATCACGTTGCGAGTTCAGGATCATTGAAAGCTTACGCTGATGCGAATCTCAGTGCGAGGCTTTGTTCGGCTTGTGGGAGTGTGAGGCTCGTCACTGGAATACACCCAAAGCTTGTGAACTCCATGTCGGAAGGAATACCGCTCGTCCTCAGGCACGTCGTAGGGTCGTTGGACATGGAAGTTGGATTGATTCAATGGAAGAGACACGAACCCTTTCGTTGGATCGACGGGCCCCGAAGAGGCGACGAGGTGGACGAAGCCTAGGCACAGAGAAATCGAAAGAAGAAGGCGTGCCATTATCTGTTGAGGAAAGCAAGAGAAATTATGGAAGTGAGTCGAAGTCAAAAGCTCGAGTAGATTGGCGAGGAGGTCCAGGCTTTATTGGGAGAAGAGAACTAGGTGGCCATGGAATTTTCAATGTGCTATACTCATTGTCCTTTCGTACTTGGATACTAGTGCTTGTCATAGGGCGCTCGCGACCCAATGCCCCGGTGAGCTTATGCAAGCAGATGAAATTCATGGCCTATATTGACATTTCTTATGTGAAAACTTGTTAAGTCACTTGAACACGTTTCTTAACCTTATTAGGATTCTTATCTTTTTGTTAAAGTTCATGTTAATGAGTGTCTCCGGATACCTGTTAAATTTATCTTGTTTTCATCAATTTGATTTTCAAGATATTAATTGTGTATAATATGAAAGTAATCAATGCATAAAAATTAAAATGGTGTCACTAATTTGTTTCTTAATAAGTTGTCTAGAAGCACTCATTCTTGTAAACCTTATAAAAATTCTAATTACCTGAGAAAATATAGTCACTGCCCTGTTTTTTTTTTTACATCAAAGTAATAATTGTTTCTGGTACTCTCTCTCTCTGATTTTTAAGATATTGATTGAACTATGAAAGTAATCAATGCATAAAAATTGAAATGGCGTCATTAATTAGTTTTTTTTAATAAGTTGTCTAGAAGCACTCGTTATTATAATCCTCTTGAAAATTTTAATTATCTGAGAAAAAATGTCACTGCCCTCTTAGGTTTTTTTTTTTTTTTGGAGACCAAACTAAGAATTTTTTCTGGTACTCTCTCTCTTCCATTTTTAAGATATTGATTGTGCATAATATGAAAATAATCAATGCATAAAAATTGAAATGGTGTCATTTATTAGTTTCTTAATAAGTTGTCTAAAAGCACTCGCTATTGTAGTCCTTTTAAAAATTATAATTATCTGAGAAAAAAATTAGTGACTGACCTCTTTGTTCCTTTTTTTTTTTTTTTGACACCAAAGTAAGAATTTTTTCTGGTATTTCTCTATGTATATATTTACACATCTATGGAATTGTGAATGATAATTAGAAGCTTGTCTATTCTATCTATAACTTTTTCTACTACCCAATTGAACATGCTTTTTTGGCCAATCTATTTGATATGTTTTAACTATAAAATATATTTCAATATTTTATTATCATATTAAACAATTAAATTTATAGAAAATTACAAAAAAAATCCTAAATCTATTGGACTTGTGTCAATTCAACCATAAACATTGTAATTTAGTCAATTTGGTCATGAACTTTTTAACGATTTGATAATTTAGTCAATTTGGCTAATTTTGATTGAATATTATTGACGTGATGGTCTAGTCTGCGTTGACCATTCTACGTGACACGACTTGTACTAATATGGATAATTTTTGTAAGTTTTACATTTTTATGGATAAATATACTATAAGTCCTAAAAATTGTCGTGAAAATATAATTGAGTTTTAGAATTTGTTGAATTGGTGCAATCAAGTTAATTTGTCAATACCATCAATTTGGTTAACGAAAAATGTTAATGTGGTACTTTTAATTAATTTCTCTCTCCTACATGACATATCATCATCATCATCATCATCATCATTATTTATTCCAATATTATTTAAATTAGATTAAAAAAACTAAAAGAGAAAATTGAAATTTTATTTTAAAAAAAAACAAAAAATAAAGAAAGAGAGCGGTAGGCGGGCGAGGTGACTAACCCCTGCTTGGCCCTAGGCGAGGTTGACCAGCCTAGCTAGGCTCGAGTGAGGGTGCTTACATTTGGGTCACATTGGCCCTCACTTGGGGCAACCTTTGCTAGGCCTAGACGAGGGTGACACCTGTGCTAGTTGGGCCTAGTGAAGGTTGGCTTTGCTTAGATCTAGGTGAGCCTCAAAGGTCCCAAGTGAGGGCTAATGAGGCCTAGCCCATGCCTAGTGAGGGATGTCGACCATCGCTTAGAGTTGGTGATGGTCGCCGGTCCTAGGTGAGGGTTGGCATTGCTTAGATCTAGGCGTCCTTGCTCGGGCTTGGTGAGGGTCGTCAGCCCTCACCTAGGGCTGGTGAGGCCTCACTTTGGCTAGGCAAGGGTCGGCTACCCTCGCTAGGGACTATCAACCTCCATTAGCCCCTTTGACGATGGGTGATGGCGGCGGTAGCGCTCGCGCCCCATTGGCGAGCTTGCCATTCTCTTTTTAGGAATGCTATTGCTCCTATTTTATTTTTTAAATTGTTTTGCATATTTTATTATTGTTTCTTCTTTATTTTTTTTTTCAAATTTGAGTCAGCAATCCTCAATTGGTTTTCCTTGCCAAAATCTAGGTGAGGCTTGACTCATCTATGGTTGGAAAAAAAAAGAACGAAAATTTAAAAAAAAAGTAAAAATTGCAAAAATTGTTCATGTTAGTGTTGGACATGTCATATAGGATGGTCAGTGTTGACTATAGCTGACTATATCACCATGTCAGCGATTTTTGGATAAAATTTGCTAGAAAAACTAAATTGGCAAATCATCAAAAGATATAGGATTAAATAAGTAAATTGTTAAAATGTTTAAGTTTAAATTGACAAATTGTCAAAAATTTTACATTTAAATTAGTCAAATTTAAAGATTTGACATTGAATTGACAAGTGCAATAAATTTAATTTTTTTTTTTTTTTTCATAATTTTCAGTTAAAATTAAGTACTTGATTTTTTTTTTTTTTTACTTTTTAAAAATTTCATTAGAGTACAGTAATGCGACTTTATTATAGAAAATTGCAAAAATAGATATTAGTCTAGCAAACTTGATTTATTATTCTTGCAAACTCAGCCGGGCCAAATTTGCTGTTGCTGCCACCCTTGCCAAAGCTAGATCTAGCGTTGTCGAACGTCGAGGCCAGATTTGGCCCATTTAGTATGGTGGAGCCAGTTTTGGCTCCTCTCGTGATGATCATCACAATAATCAAATCACCATGCTAAATTCCTTTTGCACTTTTGATTGTCTATATTCGTCTTTGTTGGATATAATTTAATAGGATATCTCCTATACGACACCAAAGCAAGAATAAGGCCATATCATGTTTTGTTTGCTCATAGGTCATACTTCCGCATGGCGACATACTTTGATGATGTCAAATCATGAAATCTCCGTCCATCTATTTTAAATCCATGCTTACCCGGTGGGATAATTCGTTTCTCACGTGATCAACGACAACATCGCGTTCAATGTAGAAGGTACGAAATCGTTGTCACAAAGCAATCAAGTGAAGCTTTCCATACGAAACCATCATTTCCAATTACATTTTCTCTTGAGAACCTTAACATCCTTCCAAGGTTTGTAGATGTTCACATTGGAGGCGTCAATGTCGTGTATGGTGTTTAGGTTGAACCATTCGTCGTAGATACTCTTGAGGAAGATAGCGCATCGACAGACTACAACTAATTCTAAGTTAGATAACTTTTATTTTTGTTCGAGAAAATTAATAGACATTGGTACATTTCTTTTTACAAAGAAAGATTAATTTGAATTTAATGTGTAAATGAAAAAAAAATTGTTTTTGTGCATACAAAAAAAAAAAAAAAAGGAGAAGAACAAAGAAGTGAAGGTTCACGATCTACCATTGTTGCAGACCATAATTAATTTCTGTTTTCGGTGAAATGCCGGTTGTCCTTTCCATCTAAACTGAAATGTGTGGCTGCCCTTGCACCGTTATTAAATTAAAATAACCATACAGTTATATTAGCAATGTCCTTTCAATAATTAGAGGTACTATCACTTTTGTTTGTTGTTTTTTTCTTTTTTCTTTTTTGGGCCTGTTTTTATAGATGAGGAAGTCTATGTTAGATTGGTAGATTTCTGACCAATCACATACCGCGCTAACCCCATTAGCTAAATCAAATGCAATCTTATACCTGGATGGTAGGCTCACTCATAGTTAATTTGTGACACGTATATCTATCGTGTATAAGTGACATGTGGTGCGTGTAATTAGTGAGTCAAATCCATCAGCATCAGTCTCTTATACCTGCTTTTCGAAGAGGACAAGAACTCCATTTTGCCATTCGTAAGACAGCATCGGAAGAAGACATAATCAACGGCCGGAAATATACGTGGGACGGAGTGGGGCATGCTGCTAGATTAATGCACTTGATGTGACCATTTACAGCCTCAGGTATCAGCAGAGAGTATATTCGCCACCAACATTTATTGACAGGGAGAAAGAGGACCCCTTGCCTTGTCCATCTGCTGGTGGGAAGTATTTTAGAGGCTCTCCATTGATTTTGACACTTCACCGATATCGTGGTCATGTTTTGCATAAACCGAGCTTTTCATCGGCTAAGAAAATCCATTCTGTCCGATATTCCTCTCAAAAGATCCCACGAGCACGTGCAATTCGGCAGCAGCATAACCTCTCTAGGTTTTTAAGCGTGGATAGATTTGGTCTAACAAAAATCGGAACTCTCGTGATAATCATGAAAATTGTTTGGCCACTGGATTGCTTGTGCACTTCTGTTTGTCTACTAGTCGTCTACGTCGGATACGATTTAGCTGGACGTCTCTCTTGTTAACACCAAAGCCGAATGAGGCCATCCGATACTCTGTTTGCTCATAGGTCGTACGTCTGCACGTTCGATATTCTCTGGTGTTGTCAAAGCACAAAATCTCCATCTAATCCATCCTTGATCTTATTAATTTTCTTGGTCTTTGCACGACTGGCATACGCTGTTTATTCGTGATCAACAACAGCTTAACAATCTCTTCTCGATTCACTTTCTCTTCATATTGATCGATTGTTAATTTGTTCTTTTGTTCTCATACTCTACAAGTTTATATGCAGCGATGTGTGGTGGCTATACGGTAGGAGGTCAGGCGTGGCCCTGCCTCCGAATCCATGAGAATATGAGAAAGAAGAAAGAGTTATGTGGTCGTACTAAGTTAAGGCTGCACATGGTAAAATTTCTGTTTCTCAATTTCTCAATTTCTCTGTTCCTGGGAACAGGTTTGGAACAGAAATCCGTTTGGTAACACAAATTGATTTCTCTATTTCTGAAACAGATTTCTGTTTCAGAAATTGTTTTGGGTGAGAAATCAGAAGCTAAAAATTTTAGCTTCTCTATTTCTGAAGTAGAAATAGAAATTATTTCTTATCCATCCCTCTTCTTCCTTCAGCAAACATCGACTCCTTCTCTCCTCACTACCGTAGCTTTCCCATTCCTTCTCCTCACCTCAACCAAAAACCCTAGCGACTCCGAAGCTGTTCATCCTCGCCTTTGCCGCTCATCTCGCCCTCGCTGCTCATCTCAACCGGCCAATTTGCTTCGGTCGTCCCGTCGGACCTGCCTCGTCCGTCTGTGTCCCCAGTCGCGCTCTAGTCGCCATCACCCAGTAGCCTTTGTCGTCACCCAACTCCAGCAGCCATCATCGTCACCCAACTCCAGCAGCCGTCGCCATCGCCCATCTCCTCGCCGTCGCCGCTCATCTCGCCGTCGCCGTCGCCCTTGCCGCTCATCTCGACCGGCCAATTTGCTCCGATCGTCCCGTCGGACCCGCCTCGTCCGTCCGTGTCCCCAGTTGCGCTCCAGTTGCCATTGCCCAGTAGCCGTCGTCGTCGCCCAACTCCAGCAGTCGTCGTCGTCGCCCAACTCCAGCAGTCGTCGTCGTCGCCCAACTCCAGCAACCGTCGCCGTTGCCCATCTCCGTTGCCATCACCCATCTCCGTCGCCCATCTTCGTCCACGTCCCCTTCCGCTCTCGATTTCGCGGATCTAGTCGCCTAACTCCAGTCACCATCGCCGTCGCCCATCTCTGTCGCCCGTCTTCGTCCGCGTCCCCTTCCGCTCTCGATTCCGCGGATCCAGTCGCCGTTCGATCGATCCTTCCCTTTTCGCCTCTTTCTTGGTTGTTCTATGCTTGTTCTGTGCTTGTGCTCTGCAATTTGTGCTGCGAGTCTGGGCTGCTCTGTTTCTGTGCATAATCAATGTGTTAATAAATGGTGCTCTTTTGTCTTGTCTCTGTTCTTGTTCATTTCTTCGATTTTGGGGGTACTTGGCTTCAACCCTTTCTTCTACGCCCTAGCTTCTGGGCTTTTATAGTTTGAGTGGTTGCTTCAATGTTGCGTTTAGATCTCTTTTTCGAACTGATCCTTTGTGTTTGTTAAAATGCCAGAATTAAATGCGTGAACTAATCTGAGAAGTATTCTTATGCTTATTGTTCGGATTGATTGTTGTTCAGAATAGTCGTCCTCATTGGAACTTCGAATTGTGACACTACAATCGACTGTCAAGACTTTACTGGATTCATGTTAAATTGCTTGTGTATGTGTTGCCTTTCATGCATATTACATAAATTGCTAATGTTTTGAAGATCTTAACTACTATATCGAATTACCAATATAAATTAAAGTGATTTACCAACTTTTATCAAATTAAATTACCATCACAAGCATCAAGAAGAGTGAGGTAAAAGGATGGGGACAACATGATTCATAGAAATAGAATTTTTTTTTTTGTTATCAAACGGATTTCTGTTTCAGAAATAGAAATTTTGAGTCGTTATCAAACGGGTTTCTTTGCTCAGAAACTTGTCCGGGGAATAGAAATTGAGAAATTGATTTCTAGCCAGAAATCAATTTTTATTTCAGAAATTTTATCATGCGCAGCCTAAATGAGCCACTGGATTTATTCTTGGATCTGTATAGGTGATATGAGGAGCCATTACAGAGCAAGCAAGCGAAACTTGCTACACGAAGCCATCGTTTCAATTAGTTTTTCTTGAGAACCTTAACATCCTTCCACCGTGACTCCATGCAGTGAGAGGAATCATCTTGAGTATAAACCCCAAACTTAAAGTAGTGCGAAACCCCGCTACCATGGCCAGGAGCTGAAAACCTAAGTTGATCATCGATGTAAATCTTCACATTGGAGGCGTCGGCGTCGTGTATCACGTTCAGCTTGAACCATTTGTCGTAGACGTTCTCGACCAAGACTTGGCTTCTGTAGTAATACAATGTGCCGTTGTAGACACGGAGCATGAAGGTCGTGGCTTGACTGACGGCCCCAAAAACTTGCATAACGGAGACACCCGATGTTCCGCCTGGCACGTATCCTTGCCCTTCGAATTGCCACACTCCGGAGGAATAGTCATATCCCTGTTCGGTGTCTTTATTTCGTCAGCATGCAGTGGTTGGTGAAAGAGTATTCAAAATTAGATCACGGAATAATAAGGTAAGTCCAATCTGAGGAGCTTTCGACGAGGATCATGATCCTCACTTGCCCAAGACCACTCGTATTTCGTGAGCAGTATCTTTCCACGAGTGTAATTACCTAGCACATCATTTGTTGGAAAGAATGACGATGTACTTATCTAAACACGATTAAACAGAGTTAGAAATTGTTGTCGAGCACTTACCAGAGCGATCATGAATCGAGATGCATATATAAAAGCACAATTATCACCGGAGTACCGATTTCTAATACTTCTATGTAGGATTTCTTTCTATTTATCACATCCCCGGTCCGGCTCCGAGGTCCCAAATCTCAGGACGAAACACTGTTGAGCTAAGACTACTCACGAAGGTAGCTTACCGTTATACGGATTTCGGTGCGCGGCTTGGTTTCGCTTGTGGTGGAGTGAGGCTTGTCGGTGTCGAACACCCACAGCTTGTGAACTCCATCTATGAAGCTATATCTCTGATCTACCGACACGTCGTACGGCCTTTGCACGGTGAAGTTGGATTGAGTCAGCGGAAGCGATTCGAACCCTTCTGTGGGATCAGTCTGCGTCAGAGCATCAACTTGGTGTGGCACCAAATATCCTAGGCTCAAGCCCAAAAGAATTGCAAGGACTGTCATGTTTAAATGTTCTAGCAAGGGGCGAAAGAGATTGATGAAGTAATTGTTTGATTGTGTATCTATAAATATCCAAGCATAGATGGAATACAAAATGATCTTTGTTTCTTGGAAATTCAAAGGTGATTTGCCCCGTGAGAGAGACGGTAGAGTCAGCCGCACATCCTAGGTGAGGCTTAAAAGCGAAAAACAAGAAAAGTGGGGTTGCTTCATGCGTGGTTGGTGGAAAGCAAGAGGGGAGAGAGAACGTGTACTTAGAGAGCGAAGGAGGAAAAAAAGAGGCGTGGCTCTGCAGTCTTGATTCAGAGGCCATGATGAAATTGAGTCAAATTTTAATATGTTTTTTGTGAGACTAAAGGGTACGAGTTGATCGATTTTATTCATTAAGAGCCTTCACCAAATTAAATCGCGATTAGGGTTTTCTTGTTCCATTTGTGTTTATCTACCTTCGTGGTAATGAAATAGTGTTGAATTATTAAAGTTGAGCCTTTAGTGGGTGACTAGAGAGAAATTCTTTGTGTATTTTATTGTTTTTGGTGATTAGTGAAAGTTTGTAGGTGGTCATGATTTTTTCCTTAGTTGGGTTTTGTTGCGAAAAGTGAGCAATCAAACAATAAAATAGACAGAACAAGAAAATAAATTGGATGTTGAATTTATGTGATTCGGTCATAAAGAACTACGTCAATGGGAAAAAAGCGATGAACTTGTTATAAATCAAGTGATATAACGGAAATTACACACTCTAGTCATTCAAATACTCACGGTGTTTTCTAAGCCCTAATTATACCTAATAACGCATGTAGTGTTTAGCCTCAAAATTTTTCATGAATTAATCTCTCAATTTCACAAAGGAATTACATGCAAATCTTACCAAAATATTTAATTGGTTACAAATAGATAAAATCTCTGTATATTTAAAACAAAATCCAAGTCAAGTAAATGTTGGACTTTTCTATTTCAATGGCCAAACTCTCCAATGTGAATTCGTACTTTTGAGGGGTTGACTCTCGGATCTTCGTTGCTCAATTTGAGACGTCCGCAAAAAATTCAATTCGGAATTTTCAGACTTTTGCATTAGGCTCAAACTCGACGTATATTTTAACAGATTTTCTCACATAAAATCTTGGTATTGTTGCCTTTGTCTTCTTATCATTTTGTCATTATATTTATGTATTGTGGGCTTGTATTACTGGAATTTATTTTTGGTTGTTGTTGGAGTAAAGTCGATTTTAACCGGTTCAGTATTGGGAAGATATTGATCTGGATTGAGTTAGTTCTTGATGAATTATTACCCCTTTCTCCCCAATATGTATAATTTACCGATCCTGTTGTCATTAGATACGAAGCATATGAGTTTTGTACCACTTAGTATTTACCATGCTATGAGTTAATCATATGAAATACAAAATTATTAATGTCCTCCCATGTTTTATAGTAGTTAAGCATACAAAAGTTGAGTAAAAACCTTAGTCATAAACCCTTCAAGGTTAACGTAATTGGTTGGAGTGTCGGGAGATTTTTGACTCAAGAACTAGGGATCTGTATAAATTGATTTACATGCACATACAAAATATCTAAACTTAATTGATTCATGAGACCTACAGGGTGTTCCATGAATCTTTAGTTAGCCAGTTCTCCGTGCTTGTGTGTCTGGGTTACCAAAGAGAAACTATAGTCATAGCTTTCCTAATCACTATATCTCATTGCATGCTCTTGCAGTATGTTGGATTTTGGCATGCAGATTTTGATAATGCTTCGTTTGCATGGTCGTAATCGGATTGCTTAAGACTAGACCCATCAAATGGGTGGGTCGAGTCGGGTTTGGATCGAGTTGAAAATGGGTTGACCCATATTTGACCGTTTTAATCCGTTTTGACTCATATTCATGCAGTGTAAATCAAATAACCCATACTTGACTCGACCCATACCCAATTCATACCCGACCCGATCCGTATTGCTAAAACCTATTAATATTCTAGAAAAACCCACCTCTCCTATATGCTAATTGGATTAAAACTTCAAATTAAATTAAAATAGTAAATAAAATAAAACAAAGTTAAAAGAAACCCTATAAATTGAAATATTTATAAAGAATTAGACCATGCACATGCTTCTCTTATTTGAAGTGAACACACCATTAAATAACTAAAAATTGTAACATGAAATTTTTTTAACTAAACCTAAAAAGCTCATTTTTATGATTTTTTTATAAAAAATATTGTTAAAACATTTTTATGCAATACAATTTTTTTAACAATTTTTATGCAATACAAATTTAATGGAAAACATTTATAATTCTTTTTAAAATATTTTTAAATGAATTTTTATTTTTTTTGAATTTTGAATTTAATTATTTTTATTTTTTAAGAATATATAATTTTTATAATATAATTTTTTATTTTAATATTTATTTTTTAATATTTTTTTTTTTTCTTCTTCTTCTTCGTCGATTGTCGACCACAACGATAGCTAGCGACCTGGCACAGGTGAGATCGAGCTCGCCGGTGTTGGGTGGGGCTCGATCTCGCCGATCCGGAGAGGCCGAGGCCCCACCCGACGCCGGCGAGCTTGAGTCTTGCCAATCGTCGGCAAGGCTCGAGCCTCGCTGATCTGGTGAGGCCAAGGTCTTGCTCGACGCCAGCGAACTCGAGTATCCCTAGATTCGGCGAGGCCGAGGCTTTGCCAGCATTGGGCGAGGCTTGAACTCGTTGATTTGGCGAGGTCGAGGCGTTGCCCGACATCGGGGAGCTCAAGTCTCGCCAGATCCGGTGATGCTTGAGCCTCGCCAGTCATCGGCGAGGCCGAGGCCCGCTTGATGTCGGCGAGCTCGAGTCTCACCAGATCTAGGGAGGCTTGAGCTTGGCCTGGCCTGTTGTCGGCCGTTGGCAAGGAAGGGAGAAAAAGAAAGAAAAAAAATAAAAAAGAAAATAAAAGAACATTAAAATATGAAAAATAATTATAATTTCGATTTAAAAAAAACATTTTTATAAAGTTAAAGAGGGAAGGCCATGGGTTCAAAGTGGATTTCCTAATAACTCATTCAAACCCATTTTTTTTTTGTGTTTGACTTTCACTTGATCCATATATGACCCATTTAACTAAATATGGGTCATAAAATGGGTTTATGACCCGTTTTGCCAGCTTTACTTAAGACAAGTAACCTAGTGTGGATCGAGCTTCAGTTGTGATAAGATTCTTATAAAGTGATACCACCGACAAAGTTGGCCTTAGACTATGCACCTACGGTTGCGATAATTCCATGGTGGTCGGACCCTTTGGAGCGAATTGATACCCTAAAAGCTACTAGAACATGTTATATACCGACCGATTCTTGCGAGACGTACTTCCATAGGTGGTAAAATGTTGAGAAGATTTATTCTTAGATCGTCATAGATAGCCCATCTGGACAGTCGATCGGATGGAGCCGACATGGGAAACTGTATGATTAATAGCCTAGATGGCCTAGGCACAATGGTCGGTATACCACGCAAATTGGTAGGGATGAAGGGATCATCCCAAGAAAATAGAGCATCATCCAACAAGTAATGCAAATTGCTTGAAGATTAATTGCAAACAACGTTTGCAGAATTTTAAGCCTCACTTTTTTTTTTCTTTCTAGATTTTGAGGATGATTTCATACTCCAATCTGGTATCATGAATATATATGGTTGGAAAGCTCAAATTTGCCCTGTGCCCCGAGGAAAATTTTTGAGGTGGTGAGCATTTACTTTGTTGCATTTATGCTTTCTTCTGAATCTCAGACCCCTCTAATATTAGTAAAGTTTATGTCCAACTAGGGAATGGAGAGGATGAGGACAATAATTTGGTCTCTTTGAAATTCTTAACGGGGGTGATTGTACACTCAATTTCAAAAGAATGTTAGTACAAGTTCGATGAAAAGTAAATCAAGCAAGTAATTAGGCTGACAGCGACAATCCCAACCAGCCCCTTTGAGTCCTTACCCCCTTTACTTTGATTTATCTTGATTCATGTCTAGGCAATCGCAAACGTCTAATTCCAAGAATTTGAATTTTCTACTCATCCCCAAGCCCCGTTGCACAACTTCAAGTACGGTTCAACATGTGGACGAAGTGATATCTATATGTACAATCTTCTCCCAAACGGCATATCAGAAAAGATGACTCGCCAATTTGTCCATGCAACTCAGAGATTTCCACGGTCACAAATGTACGTAACATTTGAAAGAAAAGCATTAATGGGAACAACATTTTCTGGACCATCCTTTTCCCATCCCAAAATCTCCGTGCACACTCGAGCATGGCAAAAGACTACAAAGATGAGGCACCATAGACTTGCAGCACTTAAGAGAACAAGATGGATCTATATATGCATATGCATAATCTTTCCCAGAATGTAAACCAATAAAGATGATCAAGATAATCTAACCATGGTTTGCCTGTCCAGAATCAACAAAAGCAAGGCAATAACAGATTACCTTATCGACGATCATCCTCACTCATCAGAACTTTTAATTCGAACATTCACGGGGAACTTTGTCCTTCGTAGTACCAATGACAAGCGCTTAAGGGAATATCCGTATACAACTCAAAAGTCAAAAGGGCCATACTAATAGCACTGACCTTCTCAAACATCCAGGTCTGGCTCTCTTTACAGATAAGCTTCATCAAATCCAAGTTTATTCTTCAGCAGGTTGACCCAAACGTTTCCCTTTTTCAGATATTTCTCTGCAATCTGCACTTAATAGAACGGAAGTGCAGTTCATGACCAACAGACTTGACTTTTTTGGCTTGAGCCAGTACTTCCAACAGCCATGCAATTCAATTTCAATAAGTAACAAATGGCATGCAAAATGCATAGCATGCATTTGGTTGCTGAGACAATTGGAAATAGAAGAATAAGAGTGCTTTGTTCAGTAACAGTATCTACAAGAACATAAGCTCTCCAAAGCCGGGCTCCAGTCCACAAGCTTTTTTACCTCTGGACTTTGTGTACATCAATGCATAAAAATTGAAATGGGGTCATTAATAAGTTTCTTAATAATTTGTCTAGAAGCAATTGTTATTGTAATCCTTTTAAAAATTTTAACTATTTGAGAAAAAATAGTCACTGCCCTTTTTTTTTACACCAAAGTAAGAATTTTTTTGGTACTCTCTCTTCCATTTTCAAGATATTGATTGTGCATAATATGAAAATAATCAATGCATAAAAATTGAAATGGTGTCATTAATTAGTTTCTTAATAAGTTGTCTAGAAGCACTCGTTATTGTAATCCTTTTAAAAATTCTAATTATCTGAGAAAAAAATAGTCACTGACCTCTTTGTTTTTTTTTTCCTTTTTGACACCAAAGTAAGAATTTTTTCTGGTACTCTCTCTATGTATATATTTACACATATATAAAATTGTGAATGATAATTATAAGCTTGTCTATTCTATCTATGACGTTTTCTACTACCCAATTAAACATGCTTTTTTGGCCAACCTATTCGATATGTTTTAACTATAATATATCTTTCAATATTTTATTATCATAATATAAAATTAAATTTAGAGAAAATTACAAAAAAAAAATTCTAAATCTATTAGACTTGTGTCAATTTAACCATAAATCTTGTAATTTAGTGGATTTGGTCATGAACTTTTTAACAATTTGATAATTTAGTCCATTTGGCTAATTTTGATTGAAAATTATTGACGTAATGGTCTGACCATTCTACGTGATATGACCAGCACTAATGTAGATAATTTTTGTAATTTTTAATTTTTTATGCATAAATATATTAGAAGTTCTAAAACTTATTGTGAAAATGTAATTGAGTTCTAGATTTTGTTAAGTTGGTGCAATCGAGTTAATCTGTCAATATTGTCAATTTGGTTAACCAAAAATGTTAATGTGGTACTTTTAAATTAATTTCTCTCTCCTATGTGACATATTATTATTATTATTATTATTATTATTATTATTATTATTATTATTATTATTATTATTATTATTATTATTATTATTATTATTAAAAAAGATGAAATTTAAAAAAATTAAAAATTGCAAAAATTGTTCATGTTAGTGTTAGCCATGCCATGTAGGATGGTTAACGCTGACTATACCACTATGTTAGTGATTTTTGGATAAAATTGGTTGAAAATGCTAAATTGGCAAATCATCAAAATATATAGGATTAATTGGTAAATTGTTAAAATGTTTAGGTTTAAATCGGAAAATTATCAAAAATTTTATAACTAAATTAGTCAAATTGAAAGTTTTGACATTGAATTGACAAGTGCAATAAATTTAATTTTTTTTTGGTAATTTTCCATTATAATTAAGTACTTGATTTTTTACTTTTTTAAAATTTCATTAGAATACAGTAATATGAATTTCTTATGGAAAATTGCGAAGATAGATATTATTCTTGCAAACTTGATTTATTATTCTTTCAAACTCAACCGGGCCAAATTTGTTGTCGCTGCCACCCTTGATAGAGCTAGATCTGACGTTGTCGAGAACGCCCAGATTTGGCCCCATTTAGTATGGCGGGGCCAGTTTTGGCTCCTCTCGTGATGATCGTCACAATTATCAAGCCACCATGCTAAATTCCTTTCGCACTTTTGATTGTCTATATTTGTCTTTGTTGGATATAATTTAATAGGATGTCTCCTATATGACACCAAAGAAAGAATAAGGCCATATCATGTTTTGTTTGCTCATAGGTCATACTTCCGCATGGCGACATACTTTGGTGATGTCAAATCATGAAATCTCCATCCATCTATTTTAAATCCATGCTTATCCGATGGGATAATTCGTTTCTCACGTGATCAACGACAACATCGCGTTCAATGTAGAAGGTACGAAATCGTTGTCACAAAGCAATCAAGTGAAGCTTTCCATACGAAACCATCATTTCCAATTACATTTTCTCTTGAGAACCTTAACATCCTCCCAATATCCTTCCAATGTTTGTAGATGTTCACATTGGAGGCGTCAACGTCGTGTATGGCATTGAGGTCGAACCATTCGTCATAGATACTCTTGAGGAAGACAGGGCATCGACATACTACAACTAATTCTAAGTTAGATAACTTTTATTTTTGTTCGAGAAAATTAATAGACATTGGTACATTTCTTTTTAGAAAGAAAGATTAATTTGAATTTAATGTGTAAATGAAAGAACTTTTGTTTTTAAGAAATAAAGATTAATTTGAATTTAATAGGATGTCTCCTATATGACACCAAAGCAAGAATAAGGCCATATCATGTTTTGTTTGCTCATAGGTCATACTTCCGCATGGCGACATGCTTTGGTGATGTCAAATCATGAAATCTCCGTCCATCTATTTTAAATCCATGCTTATCCGATGGTATAATTCGTTTCTCACGTGATCAACGACAACATCGCGTTCAATGTAAAAGGTACAAAATCGTTGTCACAAAGCAATCACTTGAAGCTTTCCATACGAAACCATCATTTCCAATTACATTTTCTCTTGAGAACCTTAACATCCTTCCATCGTTAGTAGATGTTCACATTGGAGGCATCGAGGTCGTGTATGGCGTTGAGCTCGAACCATTCGTCGTGGATCCTCTTGAGGAAGACAGGACATCAACAAATTACAACTAATTCTAAGTTAGATAACTTTTATTTTTGTTCGAGAAAATTAATAGACATTGGTACATTTCTTTTTAGAAAGAAAGATTAATTCGAATTTAATGTGTAAATGAAAGAACTTTTGTTTCTGTGCATACACAAAAAAAAAAAAAAAAAAAAAAAAAAAAAAAAAAAAAAGGAAGGAAGTGAAGGTGCACGATCTACCATTGTTGCAGACCATAATTAATTTCTGTTTTCAGTGAAATGCTGGTTGTCCTTTCCATCTAAACTGAAACGTGTGGCTGCCCTTGCACCATTATTAAATTAAAATAACCGTATAGTTATATTAGCAATGTCCTTTCAATAATTAGAGGTACTATCACTTTTGTTTGTTGTTTTTTTTCTCTTTTGGGCCTGTTTTTAAAGATGAGGAAGTTTATGTTAGATTGGTAGACGTCTGACCAATCACATACCGCGCTAATCCCATTAGCTAAATAAAATGCAATCTTATACTTGGATGGTAGGCTCACTCATGGTATTGTTTGGGGATGAGCAGCAATGGACCGACGATGGTGGGTTTTGAGCAATGATGGTGGTGCAGCAATACTATTGAGAAAACCTCAAAATATATTTCGAAATTGACAAAACTATCCATAATTTATATTGATTTTGATATATGAAAAAAATGTTTATGTTTCAAGTAATATTCATGCCGACAGAATTATTTATGACTGAGAAACCTACATGATCAAATCTGGAAAGATATGGTATTCGTTGGTATAGGTCCATCTTGAACATTGGTGTAGGTCCATGCAGTATATGTATTGGTGTGGAAAGTATATGTATAAGACACTTCCTGAATTGCTAAGTCTTTAAAGATTAGAGTGTGGAAAGTATATGCATTAGAGTGTGGAAAGACTCAGCAATTGAGGAAAGTATATATGTATTAGAGCGTGGAAATATTGGGGTAAGACACTTCCTGAATGAAATGATGAGCAGACGCACGTCATGACAAATGATAATGATCTTTAACACTTGGTCAAAACCGCGTTTCCAAGCCTAAGTTGTTGAGCTTCTGGATAGTGGGTCTTAGACGGGAGGTCGTGCGCTGAGAAAGAAGGCAAAATGAAATGATGAGCAGACGCATGTCATGACAAATGACAATGATCTTTAACGCTTGGTCAAAACCGCGTTTCCAGGCCTAAGTTGTTGAGCTTCTGGATAGTGGAGGTCTTGACGGGAGGTCGTACGGTATAAACGCATTCGGTATAAACGCATATCTACCGTGTATAAGTGACACGTGGTGTTTGTTAATTAGTGAGTCAAATCCATCAGCATCAGTCACCTGCTTTTCGAAGAGGACAAGAGCTCCATTTTGCCATTCGTAAGACAGCATCGGAAGAAGACATAATCAACGGCCGGAAAAATACGTGGGACAGAGTGGGGCATGCTGCTAGATTAATGCACTTGATGTGACCATTTAAAGCCTCAGGTATCAGCAGAGAGTATATTCGCCACCAACATTTATTGACAGGGAGAAAGAGGACCCCTTGCCTTGTCCATCTGCTGATTGGAAAGTATTTTAGAGGTTCTCCATTAATTTTGATATTGACAAATATCGTGGTTATATTATGCATAAACTGAGCTTTTCATCGGCCAAGAAAATCCATCCTGTCCGAAATTCCTCTCAAAAGATCCCACAAGTACATGCAATTCGGCAGCAGCATAACCTCTCTGGGTTTTTAAGCATGGTTAGATTTGGTCTAACAAAAATCGGAACTCTCGTCATAATCATCAAAATTGTTTGGCCACTGGATATTGAATATATCATCGCCTATCTCTCATGACTGTTCATGTTTTGGTTGAAAGGCTGTTCAGTTTCCAACGGAAACCGTTTCAGCACACATATTAAAGTGTCCTTATTATTATTTAGTGTCATTATTACTATTTATTTAGACATGTTGTCTTTATTACTATTTATTTAGATATGTCTTTTCATATATCTAAAGAATGTCAAGAGTCGCGTTTTAAGCCTATATATAAACGAGTCTTGTAATCGTTTCTGAATAAAAAGTGAAAATATTTTTCAACAAGTAGTATATTTATCTCGTTCCTTAAAGAGCTTCTCTTGTGAGAGTGTTATCAAAGCTGTGCGACTTTGATATTCAACAATTGGTATCAAAGCGAGAGTGTTATCAAAGCTGTGCGACTCTGATATTCAACAATTGGTATCAAAGCAAGGTTATCTTGGACGAAGAGCACGGTTGTCAGGGATCGTGAGTCAAGTCTTTCGGAGCATAGTTCCTGAAGATGGTGGTCAAGGACCATTGTTTGTGTGCAAGCGGTCAAGGACCGGAATACGTTGAAATTCTGCCAATGTACAGTCAGGGATTGTGATTGATCGAGAATCAATGTTTCTTGGAGTAGTGCTGGGCATTATTTCAAGTCAGATGGCGGATATTTCAAATTTGACGAATGGCATTGAGAAGCTCAACAACTTCAATTACAATAATTGGAGTGTTTAGATGCAGTTTTATTTGATGGGTCAAGATTTGTGGGATATTGTTGGCGGCGGCAACACCATGGCACCCAGAGACGATGATGGATAGAGGATATGGAAGATAAAAGCGGGTAAGGCTCTTTACGCTCTTGCTGTAACTGTTGAAGATGATTTATTGCCGCACATTAGGAGCGCGCAGACTCCCGGGGAGGCGTGGGATAACTTGGTAGCATTATTCGCAAGGTCGAATGATGCCAAGCTAAAAAGACTGGAGAACGAGTTGCTGTCAATGTCACAACAAAATATGACAGTGAGTCAGTATTTCTCCAAAGTTAAATCTATTTGTGACGAAATTTCAAAGCTAGATCCCACTAATGCCATCTTAGAAACAAGAATGAGAAGAATTATTATTCACTAGTTAAAGCCAGAATATAACGGTATTATTACGGCTACTCGTGGATGGGCAACTCAACCGACGTTGACCGATTTGGAGGATATTCTGGTTAACCAAGAGACTTTAGATAGTCAAATGTCTAAGGTTTCGGTTAAGGAAGAAGAAAGTGCCCTCTTCAGTGATAAAAGAGGGTTCGAGGGCCAGAGGCGAACCGGTGCTGACAATAAAGATGACAAATCCAAGAAAAGCCATGTCGAATGGCAAAAGCAACTAGTGGTGAAGGATGGTAAAAGCATCCAAGAGAGTCGAGCCTTTGACTAGGGGGAGCCGGGCGACGCGATGGCCAAAGATGTAGTGGACGATGTTACATTTGTGGCAAGGAGGGCCACTTTGCTAGAGATTGTCGAGCGAAGAAAGTTGAAGGAAATGTCGCAGCATCATCGAAAATGAATGATTTTGATGAAGAAAAGGAATGGATTTCCAAATGTCTGTTGCAATAACGGTGTCAGACAAGTCCGCTGCCTCTTCCACAGTCGAGTTAAACGATGCGATGGCATTAATCTCTGTAAGTGAAAAGTCGATTAATTATAATTATGACTGGATTGTTGATTTAGGGTGTTCGAGTCATATGACTGGAGATCAAGGCAAACTGTTGAACATGCGTAATTATACCGGAGGACGTGTTGTTATTATTGCAGACGGCTTGAGGTTGCCGATTACTCATATTGGCGAGACGATGATAACTCCTCGGTTCAATTCACATCAAGTTGAATTGAAAAGTGTGTATCACGTGCTAGGAATGAAGAAGAATTTATTGTCTATGTCCCAGCTCACAGACTCGGGTAATTATGTGGTGTTCGGTCCACGAGATGTTAAGGTGTACTGAAGTTTGAAGCCCACTAGTCGACCAATCATGGAAGGACGTCGGCTGGAGTCCGTTTACGTGATGTATGCTTAAACAGCATAGTAAACAAAACCCGAAGGAATGATACACCTGACTTATGGCATGTGCGGCTTGGGCATGTAAATTATCACAAGTTGAAGGTGATGATGCAAAAGAACATGCTGACGGGTCTTCCCCAGTTGGAAGTGCAGGAAAATGCCATTTGCGCCTAGTGCCAGTACGGGAAGGCACATCAACTCCTGTATGAGGAATTGTCATTCAAAGCTCGGATGCCTCTCGAGCTCATTCACTCGGATGTGTTTGGTCCGGTGAAGCAGCAATTGGTTGGCGGATTGAAGTATATGATCACTTTCATCAATGACTTCTCCAGGTACGTCTGGGTTAATTTCATGAAGGAAAAATTTGAGGCGTTTATTAAATTTAAGGTGTTTAAGGAGAAGGTTGAAAGTAAAGTAGGTAGAAAAATTCATTGCCTACGTACCAATAACGGGGGAGAGTACACTTCCTATGAGTTTACAAAGTATTTGCAAGAGTACAAGATACGTCGACAGTATACTTGCTCGTATACACCGTAGCAGAATGGTGTTGCCGAAAGAAAGAATCAACATCTAGCCAAGACGTGCAGGAGCATGTTGCACGTGAAGAATGTTCCACCGAGGTTTTGGGCTAAATGTATGAAGACGGCGGCTCACGTGATTAATAGGTTGCCACAAGCAAGGCTTGGTTTTATGTCACCACACGAGAAGCTATGGAATCGCAAGCTTGTGGTAAGTCACTTTAGAGTTTTCGAATGTGTATGTTATGCATTTGTGCTTGATCATCTTCGCAGCAAATTCGACAAGAAGGCAAACGGCTGCATATTCGTGGGATATGATGATCAACGAAAGGGGTGGAAGTGCTACGACCCTACAATAGGGAGGTGCTATACTTCAAGGAATGTGGTGTTCGACGAAATGTCGTCTTGGTGGTCACCTCAAGCAATTGAATTGCCAAATTCACAGTATTTCGACGAAGAGTTCGAAGAAAGGCTGAAAGAATTCGATGAGAATCAGCCTGTTGAAAAAGATGTCGAAGCACAATCACCAGGATCGACAAGTTCATCTAGTGAGCATCCAAGGTCGACAGAAGAATTTCGACTAAGTCAGGTTGAAGAACTTGAAGAGGAGGAGCCTCAACTTCGGAGATCGATGAGGCGAAGGAAGTTGAACCCCAAGTATGCCAATACAGCATTGACTAAAGATGTTGGCATGGTCAAACCGTCGACATATGAAGAAGCCTCAAAGAGTACAGAATGGAGGAAGGCCATGGAAGAAGAAATCCTCACACTAAAGAAGAATGAGACATGGGACTTGATACCAAAACCTGAAGAGGTACGTCCTATTTCTTGCAAATGGGTTTATAAACTTAAAACTCGACCAGACGGGTCAATTGACAAGTATAAAGCACGTCTAGTGGCTTGAAGATTTTCACAAAAATATGGGGTTGATTATGAAGAGACCTTTAGCCTGGTGGCAAATGTTACCACTGTTTGAGTTCTATTAGCACTTGTAGCAAGCAAGTCATGGAATGTGTGGCAGATGGATGTGAAGAATGCTTTCCTGCATGGAGAACTCGAGCGAGAGATATACATGGAGCAACCGAATGGCTTCAAGAGCAAAATTCATCTATAATACGTTTGCAAGCTAAAGAAAGCATTGTATGGCTTGAAGCAAGCCCCGAAAGCATGGTATGGAAAAATTGCAGAATTCTTGCTGAAGAACGATTATAATGTAGCTCTAGCAGACTCGAGCCTGTTCGTGAAAGCAAAAGATGGAAAATTTGTAGCTGTGCTGGTTTATGTGGATGATCTCATCAGTACTGGAGATGATGAAGATGAAATATGTTGAATTAAAGCCAACCTCTCTGTGCGGTTCCATATGAAGGAGCTTGGAGAACTGAAACACTTTTTGGGGCTCGAGATTGATAGGACAAAGGAAGGATTATTCCTATGTCAACAAAAGTATGCACGAGATCTCTTAAAAAAATTCGGAATGCTTGATTGCAAACCTATATCTACTCCGTTGGATGGGAACGCAAAGCTATGTGCTGAAGAAGGTCAAGAGCTAGAAGATTCAACTATGTATAGGCAACTGGTAGGTAGTCTAATTTACCTTACCATAACTCGGCTTGACATCTCTTTTATAGTGGGAGTAGTGAGTCAATTTATGGAGAAGCCAAGGAAGTCTCACTTGGATGCAGCCAAGCGTATCTTGAGGTATGTAAAGAAGACTTTTGATCTTGGGCTTTTGTATAAAAAGGGATCATCGAGTGAGTTGGTTGGTCATTGTGATGCTGACTATGCTAGAGATCAACACACACGACGATCAACTATTGGATACTCGTTTAATCTTGGATTAGCAGTAGTATCTTGGTGCAGGAAAAGACAGCCAATTGTGTCTTTGTCTACAACAGAAGCTGAATATAAAGCAGCAGCAATGGCAGCTCAGGAGAGCACATGGCTAGTGCAGTTATTGGATGATCTTCATTAGTCAATAGATTATTCAATAATATTGTATTGTGATAATCTATCCATTATAAGCTTGGCAGAGAATCCAGTTTTCCATGTTAGGACTAAGCATGTGGAAGTCCACTGTCACTTTCTGCGAGAGAAAGTATTGGAGGGCGAGATCAAGATGAAGTACATCAAGACAGGTGATCAAGTTGCTAATATCTTCACCAAAGGTCTTGGAGTTGCAAAGTTTGAAGAGTTTCGAGCTCAGCTTGGTATGGTTGCGAGGACTATCCTTAGAGAGAGTAGTCAGTGAGGGGGAGTATTCATCGCCTATCTCTCATGACTCTTTGTGTTTTAGTCGAAAGGCTGTTTGGTTTCCAACGGAAACCGTTTCAGCACACATATTAAAGTGTCCTTATTATTATTTAGTGTCATTATTATTTTTTATTTAGACGGGTTGTCTTTATTACTATTTATTTAGACATGTCTTTTCATATATCTAAGGAATGTCAAGAGTCGCGTTTTAAGCCTATATATAAACAAGTCTTGTAATCGTATTTGAATAAAGAGTGAAAATATTTTTCTACAAGTAGTATATTTATCTCCTTCTTTAAAGTGCTTCTCTTGTGAGAGTGTTACCAGAGCTGTGCGACTATGATATTCAACACTTGATTGCTTGTGCACTTCTGTTTGTCTACTAGTCGTCTACGTTGGATACGATTTAGCTGGACGTCTCTCTTGTTAACACCAAAGCCGAATGAGGCCATGAGATACTCTGTTTGCTCGTAGGTCGTACGTCTGCACGTTCGAAATTCTCTGGTGTTGTCAAAGCACAAAATCTCCATCTAATCTATCCTTGATCTTATGAATTTTCTTGTTCTTTGCACGACTGGCATACGCTGTTTATTCGTGATCAACAACAGCTTAACAATCTCTTCTTGATTCACTTTCTCTTCATATTGATCGATTGTTAATTTGTTCTTGTTTGTTCTCATACTCTACAAGTTTATATGCAGCGATGTGTGGTGGCTATACGGTAGGATGTCAGGCGTGGCGCTGCCTCCGAATCCATGAGAATATGAGAAAAAAGAAAGAGTTATGTGGTCGTACTAAGTTAAACGAGCCACTGGATTTATTCTTGGTTTTGTATAGGTGAAACGAGGAGCCATTACAGAGCAAGCAAGCGAAACTTGCTAAACGAAGCCATCGTTTCAATTAGTTTTTCTTGAGAACCTTAACATCCTTCCACTGTGACTCCATGCGGTGAGAGGAATCATCCATTGCATAAACCCCAAACTTAAAGTAGTGCGAAGCCCCGCTACCATGGCCCGGAGCTGAAAACCTAAGTTGATCATCGATGTAGATCTTCAAATTGGAGGCGTCGGCGTCGTGTATCACGTTGAGCTTGAACCATTTGTCGTAGACGTTCTCGACCAAGACTTGGCTTCTGTAGTAATACAATGTGCCGTTGTAGACGCGGAGTACGAAGGTCGTGGCCTGACCGACGGCCCCAAAAACTTGCATAACGCAGACACCCGATGTTCCGCCCGGCACGTATCCTTGCCCTTCGAATTGCCACACTCCGGAGGAATAGTCATATCCCTGTTCGGTGTCTTTATTTCGTCAGCATGCAGTGGTTGGTGAAAGAGTATTCAAAATTAGATCATGGAATACTAAGGTAAGTCCAATCTGAGGAGCTTTCGACGAGGATCATGATCCTCACATGCCCAAGACCACTCGTATTTCGTGAGCAGTATCTTTCCACGAGTGTAATTACCTAGCACATCATTTGATTGGAAAGAATGATGATGTACTTATCTAAACACGATTAAAACAGAGTTAGAAATTGTTGTCGAGCACTTACCAGAGCGATCATGAATCGAGAAGCATATATAAAAGCACAATTATCACCGGAGTACCGATTTCTAATACTTCTATGGAGGATTTCTTTCTGTTTATCACATCCCCGGTCCGGCTCTGGGGTCCCAAATCTCAGGACGAAACATTGTTGAGCTAAGACTAGTCACGAAGGTAGCTTACCCTTATACGGATTTCGGTGCGTGGCTTGGTTTGGCTTGTGGGGGAGTGAGGCTTGTCGGTGTCGAACACCCACAGCTTGTGAACTCCATCTATGAAGCTGTATCTCTGATCTACCGGCACGTCGTACGGCCTTTGCACGGCGAAGTTGGATCGAGTCAGCGGAAGCGATTTGAACCCTTCTGTGGGATCAGTCTGCGACTGAGCATCAACTTGGTGTGGCATCAAATAAGCTAGGCTCAAGCCCAAAAGAATTGCAAGGATTGTCATGTTTAAATGTTCTGGCAAGGGGCGAAAGAGATTGATGAAGTAATTGTTTGATTGTGTATATATAAGTATCCAAGCATAGATGGAATATAAAATGATCTTTGTTTCTTGGACATTCAAAGCTGACTTGCCCGTGAGAGAGACGGTAGAGTCATAGCCTAAGTGGGGTTGCTTTATGCGTGGTTGGTGGAGAGCAAGAGGGGAGAGAGAGCATGCGCTTAGACTAAGTAGCACTGACATGCGACACGTGACATGCGATACGACACGGCACGACACGATACGCTGACACGTTATTTTTTTTAAAAAAATAGAGAATTTCAATATGTTGGGACACGTTGTTTATCATTTTTATCATTATTTCAATCGAATTAAGTTTATTCAAATTCACAAATAAATAAATAATACAAAAGCCTAGAATGAATTTATACTAAAAACATTAATCCACAATTTATTAATGTCATTCATTGTTTTAATTTGACAAATTCAACTCTATTCCAATAATTCATAAAACTTGGAGAAAAAACAAGTAATCAACATTCCGGACTTGCATGTTAGATATGTTAGAAGAGTTAAAAAAAACTTAAGGGTCAAATTGTGTATTATAGAAAGTGAGAGTCAGAAGAGAAGAGAAAACCAGGTTTTTTTTTTTTTTTCCATTTATAATTTCTATTATTGTGTTATATTTTTTCAGATATATTTGACATCTCATTTATTGAAAATTTTTAAAATTGACATCGATATCGGAAACAAGTGTTAGAAAGTTGTATGTTGGAATTCCAACTTGAGTGTCGAGTGTTAATAAAGTTAACTAGGTGTTGGATTTTTTGACACGCGTTGACCGAGTGTCGGAGAGTGTCCGAGAGTGCCGGAGAGTGTCAAACATGTGTCGAAGTATCCAACACAATACAAAGGCTCTTGGAGAGTGTCGGTGCTTCATAGCACTTAGAGAGATCGAAGAAGGAGGAAAAAAAGAAGCATGGCTTTGTGGTCTTGATTCAGAGGCCAAAGGTTGACGATATTGACTCAAATTTTAGTAAGTTTTTTGTGAGACTAAAGGCTACAAGTTAATCAACTTTGTTCATTAAGAGCCTTTACCGAATTAAATCGCGATTAGGATTGTCTTGTTCCATTTGTGTTTATCTACCTTCGTGGTAATGAAATAGTGTTGAATTATTAATGTTGAGCTTTTAGTGTGTGACTAGAGAAAAATTCTTTGTGTATTCTATTATTTTTGGTGATTAGTGAAAGTTTGTAGGCAGTCATGATTTCTTCCTTTGTTGGGTTTTGTTGGTAAAAACGAGCAATCGTACAATAAAATAGACAAAACAAGAAAATAAATAGGATACTTGATTTACGTAATTCGGTCATAAAGAACTAGTTTACAGGAAAAGAAGTGACGAATTTGTTATAGATCAAGCAATATAACGGAAATTACACACTTGAGTCATTCAAGTACTCATAATGTTTTCTAAGCCCCAATTATACCTAATAATGCATGTAGTGTTTAGCCTCGAAATTTCTTGTGAAATAATATCTCAATTTTATGAAGGAATTATATGCAAATCTTATCAGAAGATTTAATTGGCTACAAACAAATAAAAGCTCTTGATGTAATAGTATATACGAAACCAATGAAATAACCCATGCCAGGCACTCGCTTAAAAACGGGGCTTCAATATTTCTTCGCAATCAACTTCAGAGCAACCCACGAAGATAGGTCGTCACCCAAGCACTCGAAACGGGGCTTCAATTGGAGGACCCACGGCACACCATTATGCAGCCCCCTTGACCATGTATCTATTGCCAAAATATAAACCTGTAGAGACCGAAACAACATGGAATAGGAAATCCATGTGCCTCGGTCAATCCAAGTCCAAGTTGGTCTTTCTTTTTTCAAATCTTGTTGATTTCAACCAAAATATATCTCCATATATTTTTAAAAAAATCCAAGTCTAAGTCAATGTTGGACTTTTCTATTTTAGTGGCCAAATTCTTCGACGCAAATTCGGACTTTTGAGGAGTTGACTTTCGGATTTTCTTTGCTCTATTTCGGACGTATGCAAAATACTCGATTCGGAATATTCATACTTTTGCATTATGCTCAAACTCAGAGATATTTTAACAAATTTTTTCATGTAAAATCTTTGTGTTGTTGCCTTTGTCTTATTATCATTTTGTCATTATATTTATGTATTGCGTGTTGTATTACTAGAATTTATTGTTCATTATTGCTGGAGTGAAGTTGATTTCAATCGGTTTAGTTTTGAGAAGATATTGATCTGGATTGAGTTAGTGCTTGGTGAATTATTACCCCTTTCTCCCCAATATGTATAATTTACTCATCCTATTGTCATTAGATACGAAGCATTTGAGTTTTTTACCACTTAGTTTATACCATGCTATGAGTTAATCACATGAAATACAAAATTATTAATGTCCTCCCAATAGTAGTTAAGCATACAAAAGTTGAGTAAAAACCTTAGTCATAAATCCTTCAAGATTAATGTAATTGGGTGGAGTGTCGGAAGATTTTCGACCCAAGAACTAGGGATCTGTATAAATTGATCTGGGTACTACATGTACATACAAAATATTTAAACTCAATTGGTTCATGGGACCCACAAGGTGTTCCATCAACCTCTAGTTAGATAGTTCTCCGCGCTGGTGTTTCTGGGTTACCAAAGAGAAACTATAGTCATAGCTTTCCTAATCACTATATCTCACTGCATGCTCTTGCGGTATGTTGGATTTCGGCATGCAGATTCTGGTAATACTTTGTTTGCACGGTCGCAGTCGGACTGTTTAAGACGAGTGAACTTGTGCGGATCGAGCTTCAGTTGTGATAAGATTCTTATAAAGTAATACTGCCCACAAAGTTGGCCTTAGACTATGCGCCTACGGTTGCAATAATTCCACGGTGGTCGGACCCTTTGGAAGCGAATTGATACCCTAAAAGCTACTAGAACATGTTATATACCGACCGATTCTTGCGAGACTTACTTCCATAGGTGGTAAAATGTTGAAAAGATTTATTTTTAGATCGACATAACATAGCCCATCTGGACAGTTGATCATAAGGAGCCGACATGGGAAACTGCATGATTAGTAGCCTAGATGGCCTAGGCACAATGGTCGGTATACCACGCAAATTGGTAGGTATGAAGGGATCATCCCAAGAAAATAGAGCCTCATCAAGCAAGCATTTTCATTGTTACTTTGATTTATCTTGATTCATGTCTAGGCAATCGCATAGGTCTAATTCCAAGAATTTGAATTTTCTACTCATCCCCAAGCCCCGGTGCACAACTTCAAGTACGGTTCAACATGTGGACGAAGTGATATCTATATGTACAATCTTCTCCCAGATGGCATATCAGAAAAGATGACTCGCAAATTTGTCCATGCAACTCAGAGATTTCCGCGGTCACAAATGTACGTAGCATTTGAAAGAAAAGCATTAATGGGAACAACATTTTCTGGACCATCCTTTTCCCATCCCAAAATCCCCGTGCACACTCGAGCATGGCAAAAGACTACAAAGATGAGACACCATAGACTTGCAGCAAAGAGAACAAGATGGATCTATATATGCATATGCATAATCTTTCCCAGAATGTAAACAAATAAAGATGATCAAGATAATCTGACCATGGTTTGCCTGTCCAGAATCAACAAAAGCAAGGCAATAACAGATTACCTTATCGACAATCATCCTCACTCATCAGAACTTTTAATTCGAACATTCATGGGGAACTTTGTCCTTCGGTAGTACCAATGACAAGCGCTTAAGGGAATATCCGTATACAACTCAAAAGTCAAAAGGGCAATACTAATAGCACTGACCTTCTCAAACATCCAGGTATGGCTCTCTTTACAGATAAGCTTCATCAAATCCAAGTTTATTCTTCAGCAGGTTGACCCAAACGTTTCCCTTTTTCAGACATTTCTCTGCAATCTGCACTTAATAGAACGGAAGTGCAGTTCATGACCAACAGACTTGACTTTTGGCTTGAGCCAGTACTTCCAACAGCCATGCAATTCAATTTCAGTAAGTCACAAATGGCATACAAAATGCATAGCATGCATTTGGCTGCTCAGACAATTTGAAATAGAAGAATAAGAGTGCTCTGTTCAGTAACAGTATCTACAAGAACATAAGCTCTCCAAAGCCGGGCTCCAGTCCACAAGCTTTTTTACCTCTGGACTTTGTGTACATCAGGTTTAAATCATCTGCTCAGACAACTGTCTTTCATGAAAGATATCAAAGGTCATGTCCAGGAATGATTTAGAAACCAGCCCATCCAGCAGGTTGAGAAGATGATTTGTTCTCCCTTAACTTTGAATCGCCAAACCGCTGGGAAGTGCTTCCTTCTCGAATGGGTTTTGATATCTGAGAACTGGCATTGGGCATGGCAGTAAAACTCTCTGACCCAAAGCCCCATGTCTCATTTTTTGATGCTGCTTGAGTGCCCTGCTTACTTTGTTGACCATTTCTCGTCCTAACAGATCTGGAGGTGGTATCCCTTGAAAGAGGCTGCCTTGGTTTAGGATCATCGGCGAAAGCCTGCCATGATGTGGGTTCTGGGCTTTGAAAATTCTTCTCAACTTTTTTTTCCTGATGGTTGTCCCAGCTGGTTTTTCTAGTTTCCTCTGATGGCTGTATTAACCGAAATGTCTGTCAAGATAGAATGTAACACAACCTAGAAATTGCATGTGATGCATAAAATAAGACATAAAGAGAACAAAATTACCATAGCAACAGCAGATGACTCATTTTAGTAGGGGTTTGATTTCTCATAGCATCCTTGCTTGGTGATGGAGCTCTAGCAGCAAGAGCTTGTTTGAGTTCCTGTATTTCCTGCCTCTGAGATCGGCAAATGGCAGATAGCTTTTCATATTTAGAAGTCATCTCAGTCTTTTCTAGGTTTGCTTGCTTCAGCTGCTCTTTTAGCCTCTCTAATTCAACATCCAAATCTTCTTCCTTTTGCATCCCGTGATTACTGACACCAGAGCTAAATTTTTTGGTATCAAATTCAGCAACAAAGGTATTGAAACTGTCATCTTGAAAAATGGCCGCATTCTCAGGTTTTGATGCTCCGGGTCTCTCATGACGCTGGTCTGAATCTTTTTGGAAGAAGTTTATCTCGAAGTCTTTATGATGATTGCCCTCAGGCCTAAGATAGTTTTGTCCAGGCATACTCCTCCGAGTAGGTTGTGGCTGTACATTTATCTCTTTCTTCGGAAAAGTGTTTTTGGAGAAAGTATGATTCTCTGCATGCTCTCTATCAAGTTTTGACGTTCTATGACTTGTTGGTTCTTCATCGAAACTTGGGCCAGTATTATCCTCAGCAACAACTGAATCCTTCGCATGCTGACTAGACCAGAAAGCACCAAGCGACCCTCCACCTCCACCTGCTTTAATATGCGGTGACGATTTGACTGAGTCACTCTGTGAAGGTGGGGGTGGCGGACTTCTACGAGGCACCGGTGACACCCGATTTGTGGACTTTGGAATGCCTGGAGGATAAAAACGCTCACCTTTTTAAGTCTTAAATAAAGCAGAGAAGTAGACATTGTCAAAGGAAGAATTGTCACTCGAATATTTGAGTAACTGAGTTGTAAAATTACAAAAAATTATTAAGTAATTCTGTGAATCAAAGTACCTGCATCTCAAAAGGGTTTCAAATATATGAATTAAGTCATTCAGTCAATGGTATCAGTTCAATGTTTGAGTAGAACAAATGTCAACTAACAGGACTAACTTCTTTGCCAAAAATAAATAAATAAATAAATAAACAAATAAATAAATAAAGTACTACCTGCATGAATCTCTGCTGATTGCATTTCTGGGGACCGATCAGGCAAAGACTTTTGCTGTCCAACAGGTAACTGCTCATTAGCACGGAACCACACCTGCCACCAGGGGAAGAAATTGCCAACGTCAGTGAAACAGATTGTTGAAACTCCACTAAGTGCATGCATACTATGATCTATGACTAGTTTAATTTCATCAAGATCAGCGGCTGATCAAGCAAAGCCCTTGCCTGCGTGATGTCTGGTCTGGCATCTGGAGAAGCTTGAAGCATGTCATTAATTAGATCCGTGATGAAACAGCTATATTTTGGTAACTCCGGAATACGATAATTCCCGTTCAGGATTTGTAGCTTGGACTCTCCATCAAATGCAGATTTCAAGTAGCAAATCCGAAAGAGGAGGCATCCAAGAGCCTAGGATGAAAAAATAAATAAGTTACAACTGACTATTATATTCCTCACTTCCAAAAGAATATGAATGCCAATTTCACATACCCATATATCTACTTTTTCGTTTAGGAACTCCTTCCGATATAAATCCCACATCTAAATCAGAAAGGTAACATCAGACATTTTTACCACCAGAGTCAACAAACATATTTGTAAATACACAAATCTTTTTATTCAACCTCAGGAGCCCTGTATGCAGGTGTTGTGTGTTTCCTGATATTGTCTTCTTCAATACCCATTTCTTCAGGCTTCTCAAACCGTTTGTGATTGGTAGAGGTGCTTCCGAAATCACACAACTTCCACAGGCCATCAGTCCCCAACAAAATATTCTCGGCCTTCAAGTCCCTGTGCAATTAAACAAGGACTGCTTGAGAATGCAAGATGAAGATTGCCTCCACCAATTATTGAAAAAGCACATCAAGGATGCTCATTTTGCTCCTTCCCATTTTTTAATTTTTTCCAAGACTGAAAACTATCCTTGTAATGCTCCCAAATTATATCCACTAATCTTTAGATTTGATCTTTGGATGTTCTTTTCATCAGTCATTTTCACAATCAATATGCATCAGACCCAAAAGTGGCCAGACTGAACTCAGTCAGCAATTCCTTGCTTTCGACCAATAACACAACCTAGAGTCTTAGTTGCTAATAGAGGGGACAAGTTATACCATATGATATAATCTGAGTATCAATAAGCCTGATCCAATAGAGAGACCATAACAAGTACAGAGATCATATAAGTGCCAACTCATGTATCCACTCCCATTAATCTTTCTGAAGCAACTTTCTTCCTAGTAAGTTAGAACAGAAAAGTGGCATAAGCTAGAAGAGAAAAGTGGCATTTACGACCTTTTGCTAGATGCCAGTACTCCTAGATGAAACAGAGATGACGCAGCAGATACAATGATTAGGAGTAATATTCAGCAACTTGTAAGTACCTCAGTAAAATTATTAAATACCAAGGTATGTGCTGTAGAACTTCTAAATTCAGCTATTAATTTAAGCATATAATGGCAAAATCCGAATAAATCCTCAAGAACTCACAAATCTATAAGCAATCAAGGAGGAGCAGGATCATCGAATTGCAGCTGTTGGGTCTAATCCAAGTAGGACGGATGCACGGAAGGCTAACAGGATTGAAAAAAATCACATCTTCAAAGGTGCCATTTTTTAATACAATGAGAGGAAGTCTGCTGTCAAGTGTGTCAACTCATTTAATCGATCACATCGCAAAGATCGGTAGCCAACAGATTGCAGGAGTCGGATCATTGCAGTACGTGGAATGAGAGAGCAAAAATTACAAGCTTCTTTCTTTCCTTTTATGGATCACCAAAAGCTCATGTCTTTCCCTCCTCTAGCATCGACAAGCAGGGACTAGCTTACACTGGCAGACATGTCAAAGGCAATAAACAGAAGGCAGGAGCTGGGAATTGGCGAGAATTACCTATGAGCAACGGGAGGCGACTGGCAGTGCATTGCGAAGACGGCATTACAGACGTCCCTGAACATCGCCCATATCTGCTTCTCCTCAAAATGCGCAGCTCCCCTGCTCTCCAGCACATGAACCAGCGACTTCTCGCAGAAATCCATCAGCAGCAGGACTTCCTTGGTCCGCCCCATGTCCAGCACAGTGTGAGCCTGAAGCGCGACCACGTTCGGGTGCCCCGCCAGCGATTTCATCACCGCGATCTCCTTCATCGCGACTTCCATCGACTCCTCGTCGTTGCAGATTATGTGCTTCAGCGCGAACTGCCTGGACACGTGCAGCGCGTCCCGGGCCAGGTACACGCACGAGAACCCGCCCTCGGCGATGACGTTCCGGACATGGACCTTGACGTTCCCGATGTCGATCGCGCGGCCCTCGAGCCCGGCCTGCTCCTTCTGCCCGAACGGCTTGAACCTCCACATGGTGTCTCCGGGCGACGCGGGATCCAAAAGGGTCGCGCAGATCGGTCCTCAGCGGGGCGAATCGCGATCTGGGTAGCGAGGTCCCGGGGATCCCAGATCGCCGGCGGTCCGGATCCGGCAGGCGGCGCCGTTCAGGGGAGGTGGGTCGGCGCCGGCGGGGGACGGGGAAACCTAGGGAGGGGGAGGGAGGGACTAGCTCTTGGGATGGACCGATTCGGTGTGCTTCTTGGTGCTATCCTGTGCGGTGGTGGTGCTGGTGGTTGTGAAGAAAGTGAACTTTTTTAGACGGCTGGTCGCCATAATGCTTGCCTTTGAAGTAATGAATACGTTGAAACGTGGGATCAAACGCGCTTATTGGAAACCTTATTTGATTGAACTCGGTACCCCAAAATGTTTTTGATTTTTTGTTCAGAGTTTAGTGAAGTTAGTTTTGTAGAATTGGTTTGTGAACTTTATGGAGTTTTGAATGCGGCCGACTCGTTTTGTTAGTTCATTCGCATACCCATTTTGTAATATAATTTCATGAATTGATTTGGTATGTTTTCTATCGTTTAACGGTTGTTATGGTATTTTATGTTTGTTCAGTTAACTTTTTGTTTTTTGTGTTAAAATTTAAAAAGTGAGAATAGGTATGAAAGAGTGGATGTACGATTATATGGAGTTTAGTATGATGTTCAAATAATTCCAAATATCTTGATTGATGTTCCAAAAAGAAAGTACGATTGATTAGACTTCGATTTATGTCATGTGACGGAACTATAGCGTGACTCCATAGTCTTCTGGACCATGTGTTTTTGCTAAATGCCACTCACTCTCATCAAAATATGTGGAACTTTGGAAGCCTTCGACTTGTTTGTATCAATTAATCTTAACCCGCTGGAAAAATCGTGGCAAGAAAAGAAACCCAGTGGAAAAATCATAAAGGCGATTTATTATAAAAAGGATTTATTGGCAATATGGCCAGACTTGCGGGCCTTAATCAAATCTTCTAAAGAGAGATTCTTTTGTGTCGGATGAGGCAGCTACTAAAGCATATACCGGCATATATCTGAAGGAACTGATCTTGCAGGCACCGGCCTTAGCTTTGCCAGATTCGAGTAAGCCATTTGTCGTTGAAACCGAGGCATCTGCCGGTGACGGCACAGGAGCATCTATAATGCAAGAGGGACGTCCCCTGCTTTCATCAGCAAAGCTTTGTCTAGGGAACGCCTGAGTCCTTTCAGTTTATGACAGAAAATTGATGGTACTGGTTCATGCTGTCTCCTAATGGCATGGTATTCTCATTGGGAGGCTTCTTTTTCTATCACCAAAGTTCAGTGTGAAGTTCTTAATGAGCCGAAGAGTCCGCACCGTTAGCCGCTGAATTGGTTCGCCAAGCTTATGCCTTAGGACTATGAGAGATATGTTTCAAGCAAGGGAAGTAAAATGTAGCCTGCTGATGCGCTGTAGAGGCTCCAGTATTCTTAAACATTTGGCAATCACTTTGACGCTCGTGGAGCCGTCTCTTTTGCAAGAGATCAAGCAGGGTAGGGAGGAGGATCCCAAACCTCAGCCGCTCAATTCAACTGCTCAGCAGTTACTCATTCTACTGCCTCTTCCAACGGATGGCATAAGGGGCACGATAACGAAGAAGGGCAGACTGGTAGAGGGCAAGAACGTAGAATTAGAAAAGTAAATCATACTTCTTTACCACAACTAATCCATGGATGGTCGTTCTGGAGTGCGAGCAACATAAAGGGAGTTGCGTCCACTTTTTACTCTAAGGTGCTTGAAGAACAAGTCAGACAATGCTGCTACTCCAGGCCTGTTGAAGCCTTTGCCTGTCCCTGACAGGGTATTGCAGGAATTGAGCATGACATGGTTGGTGGCCTTCCTAAATCCCAGGAAAAAGATGAGAACTTTTTGTCAAGTAAAATATTTTGGAACAAGGAAATATCTTTTTTTAATTATACCAGAAACTTGATCAAGAATAAGGAGTTCAGATATATTCTAAGAGAGACAAAGAAAAGGGGCTAGAGACCCCTCAAAAAAATCAAATGCCTAAGAGTTTTCTTTTGAGCTATTTCATATTTCAGGATTACTCAATTTGAGTTCAAAGAATACAAATAATTTTTTATAAAGAAAAAGAAGAATAAAAAGTATTAAATAATCATAGTCTCATTCAATAAATTTAATGCTTTTATAGATCGATTTGACATTAGAATTGTATACATGGACATACTTTCTAATTTCTCAAGCTGTACAAGGAGAAAGCTTTGTATACATTCCTAGGGAGGGTTCTAGTTTATCTATGTCTATCCCAATGAGCCATTTATTGAATTGTTGCAATTGATGTTTGATCTCAAAGAGAATGGAGAGATCTTTGGAAAGTGGGTTTTTATGATTTAACAAATTCTCAAACGCATTTAAATATTCCTACTATTTTATTTTTCAAATTGAAAGAGGAGCTCAACCTATGGGAATTGTTTATGATATTTTAAAGAAGGCAAGGGTATGTTTTTACAGAATTTCGACTTGATCAAAGGAAAGTCAATATGTGGGTGATTCTTATATAGCTTTGCATAACTTTTTTTTTTCCTACTATACTTTGGGATGTCAATTTCTTCAGATATATAAGCTTGGGCAACCTGAACTGCTGATGAAAGCATGTCAGGAATAGGTAAAGGCTGCAACAAGCCAGGACTTCCCAGCAGAGCTGCGAGCGATAGAGATATCGTCTTCATCAGCAGATTTTGGATTGCACGCTTCAAAACTTATGAGGGTGGGACCTCCATCATTCTTCAGCTTGTCATCCGCAAAGTGATGGCCAAACTTGGGTTATGATTAGCCTTATCTTGGGTGGATGACTCATGATTGTCCCACCAGATGATGGAATTGGCTTTACTCGGCATAGTGGTGGGACAACACTAGTCATCACGCTTCTTCTAGAATGATGCTTTACGATATTGTTAATGGCTGAACACCATCAATCCACATTGCACATGTGCCTAGGGATGTTGTGCCTCCTGCTGTTGATCAAAGATTACGAGATCGAGAAGTAGTCACTCAGCTTTTGAAAAACTTGCATCAGGCACGAAATAGGGTGAAGAAACTAGCTTGACTCTCGAAAGAGCGGAGAGATCTTTTGATGTTGGTGATTAGGCTAATACTTGTGTTTGGTTCAATATTTAGAAAAAGGTCTTTGAGTAAGCGCAGAGAATTTATATTTTAAAAGGTTTTCATGAAAAGTAAAGACCGTTTGATAAATTATTATTGAAAAATGCATTGGAACGTGACTTTGAGAAAAATGCCGTTTGATAAAAACATATATGAAAAGTCTTTTAGTATGATAAATATAAGCTTTTTAAGTTTTAATCTGTCCAAAATTGAAAAAAAAAATGACCGCAACTTTTACAATTTAATTTAAATATTGAGAATAATATGGAAGAAATGCACTACCAATTTTATATTTATAAAACCACGCTTCTTTTTTTGCTAAAAAAAGGATCGGTAATAATTCATTTCTAAAAAGGATTACTAATCCTTAACTTTTCAAGAAATCCTTCATCAGTAGTTGAGCATGATTGATTTTTTTTTCTTTCAATCTTTCTGAACTTAGCTCCGTAGGGTTGAGCCAAAATTTAGCAACTATTTGTGTTATTTTCTTTTAACTAATCTTTCTAGAGGTGTTGATACTTTGCATATCTATCTAAACAACGTGTCTTGTGCATATCATGAAGATTATTTCATTAAGCATATAGAGGAATCTAGTACATTGACATATACTGCACGTTCAGTCGCTCTTCCTTAAGACTTTGATGTCTCTCCAACGAGACTCCATGTAGAAAGAGTCGTCGTTTTGGGCATAAACACCACATTTGAAGGCATGAGAAGTCCCTCCTCGACCATCTGCCTCTAATACCGAATACCCATTAATGTAAACCTTCACTTTCGAACCATCCACGTCGTGTATAACATTCAGCCGGAACCACTCGTCGTAGATCTCTTCGATGAGGACCTGACTCCTGTAGTACATGAGCGAGCCATTATACACTCTTAGCATGAGCGTGGTTGCGTGAGGGCTCGCTCCAAACACTTGCATTATGCACACGCCTGAAGTCCCGGTCGGGACATATCCGTACCCTTCGAATTGCCATACGCCTGAGGAATAGCCGTATCCCTAAGGCGGAAAATGATGTTCAAATCGATCAGAGTAAATCAAGTGTAGGTGGGTACGATATTCTACGCAAGTGGTTTCAAAAAGATACAGAACAGCACAATATTGTGTATATATTGTAGATTAGGTGTACTCTGATTAATCACCTCCTGGTCTTGTGCATTTGATTTGATCTATATCATTCTAAAAAGGTCAAAAGAAGAAGAAGAAAATAGAAACCTATCAGAGACAACTCCAACAAGCAAAATGACTGAACCAGACCAGACCAGTTCGTCCAATGAATCCCAACATAAGCAACTATGCCGACAAGGTATTGAATCACACTGAGGCTTAAAACTCTTCTCTCTTTTTACCCACAATTCATGGTCCTCAGAGTAAAAAACCAAACAATGAAGACGCACACATTGTTTACTTGATTAATACTAGGCATTAAAGCTCAGGATAACTTGCTCTGTATGAGAAGCGAAGTTCTGACTTCTCAGGATGAGAAGGCGCAAAAGTGACCGAGGGAGGCGCAAAAGAGAGAAAGGCTCATTGAGGGTTTTGTTTCGCCCTTGCTAAATAAAAAAATAACATACTCTAGGCCGCTTCCAATGGTCCAATTTCTCCCCAAGAACCAGAAATTGGGTTGGTTATTCCAAGTTCCAAAATTTTGGAATCAGAAACCAGACCAATCACCTCGGGAGCCACACGTATTGGCCTGTTTGGTACGATCAGGTTGGACCAAGATGGAAATGCACTCTTGAATTTTTTTTGGATGGGGAAACCAGGTTTGCGAAAGTATTCAAACCGAACAACTGGTCAGCTGGTCCCGACCCATGACCCAACATCATAACTTCGTCATCATCAACCGATACTAGCTACAAAGTGACGCCATCCCCCCATAAAACTAGTGAGACCAGTATGCCATGTATTTCACCGAAACTACATAACAAGCAAGCTATCTTTTCCCAACAAACTTGTTTGGCCCCTTGTTAAGTTACCTGTATCGCGATCTCAGTACGAGGCTCGGTTCGGCTGCTCAGACTATGTGGCTTGTCTGTGGAGTAAACCCAGCATTTATGGATGCCGTTGCTGAAGGAATAACGCTGGTCCTCCGGCACGTCGTATGGCTTTTGGATGTGGTAATATGAACGGTTAAAAGGCAGAGACACGAAGCCTTGGGTTGGATCGACGGGCCCCAACGAAGCCAAGCTCCGATGCACTAGGATGATGAGATGAATGATGCTGGTAATTGTATGCTTTGCTTTTGAGAAGAACAAGGTAGACATCTTAAGTGAAGGAAAGGACTTCGGCCTGGCCTGTGGAAGGTATTGTGATGATCAAGAATCAAAATGATATATATTTGGATGAAGACGGGAAGGGTTAGGTGGAGGGTATCTGGCGAACGGCAGAGCACGACAAAAGCAATAATATAAGACAACGAAGAAGGGAAAAGAATAAAAACGAAGAAAGAGAAAAAAGATATAATTAAATTTTGTCATTAAATTTTAGGTTTTGGGCCTTACTAGATTTACAATACGGCCAGTTGTTTCTTCTATGTGTAGAGGAATTTCGGCGTGTATATCTTCTTGTTCTATGTGGTGCACGATGCATGTGAACCGTGCTCGTCATCAATGAGACTTATGTGCACGGTTCTGTATCCACTAGTGTCCGCAGGTTACAGAGCTAAGGAGTCATTTAAGTTATAGGATCAAGTATGGGATCTCTTATTAGGTTTTAGACATTCATGACTTAGGAGAAAAGTTATATTTTATAAAATCACTGCCGACTATTTTTAAAATTTTTAAAGTTTAAGTTGTTAGACAAAAATGTTGTTTAATATTTAAATATTATATATTCTCCCTCACCCGTAGCTAAAGTGTGGAAATATGAAATCGGGGAGGCAAATAGGGGTATTAAAAATTTGAACTAAGGATATCTTGCTCTAATAACATATGAGTTTTTGTAGGACCACTACCCATATAAGATTTGGTGTGATTGTTACTAACTATTTAAAAAATTTAAACTATTAAAATAATGCGTAATTTAATATTTAAATATTTTAACAAAAAACATGCGGATGTTTTCAATGTGACAGCCCAAGCGATGGTGTACGGGGAGGAGGGATGGCGATGCGTCCATGCCTCGGTCCCCTAACGTGTGTAGGAAAGGTGAAGGGGTTCTTCTCTAGTCCCACGTCGCTTAGGGGGGAGTTCTATGCTAGTTTATAAAGGCTTGGGTCATTTTAATCTGTGTGACGTGTTTCACACATGCTTCCATTGTGCTAAGAACAAAGCCTTGAGGGTCGCCGACTGGGATGGCGGTGCGTTCGCACCAGTGTGGGGCCTAGAGAGGACAATATTATGGCTTGGGAGAGGGATGACAATGCATCTGCACCTGAAGGGGTCTCTCTCTAGCCCCACATCACTTAGGAAGGGAGTCCTGAGCTAATTTATAAATGCTTGAGTTCCTTTAATTTGTGTAATGTGTTTCACACATGCTTCCGCTGTGTTGAGAACAAAGCCTTGTCGCCGACTGGGATGGCGTGTGTTCGCACCAATGTGGGGCCTAGGGAGGACAATATTATGGTTTGGGAGAGGGATGTCGGTGCGTCTGCCCCTGCATAACGCATTTTAAAACCGTGAGAACTCAGTGTCCAAAGCGGACAGTATTACATAGTGGGGCCTAGGTTATTACATTCAATATTGATTGAGTCTTCAATGTTTGAGACATTTCTTTTGGTAGCACTATTAGGAACCAAGTGTGGTCGTGGTTGAGAAAAATGGAAATCATCTAACAATTTCACTCCAAAACCCAAAATGTTCAAAGCCAGCCTCGACAAACTCCCTTTGTTAAATTCAACGTTTCTTCTTGTTTCTTCCTTAAATGACATCATGACATTAAACCTGAGCAAGTTTTTAAAAGACTCAATGAGAAAAAAAATAAGCAGGAGAACCACCTAGGGGTGGGAGACCCCGTAATGTCACATCTGTATTCTCTCTTTGCCGGGAAGACAAAGATTGACAGGAAATTAGGGGGTCTCACGGTGGTGAAGGTAGATATTGTTGGAGAAAACCCCTTAACTGTTTTGAAGATAACAAAACCTTTCCAAAGTCTAGTTTGAAGACCGTCAGACTTTAGTGTCAAAGTCTGAAGACCGCCAGACTTTAGGTTCAACATCTACCTACACTGATAGTTTCCAGATTGAAGAATGAAGACTTATCCAGATGTGAGATTATCTTTATTTCTTCAAGGATTCATTTTGTTTGGCCTATGGATGACCTTATGTCTGGATATAACACATATATGATTAACTATCTTTATTGGAAACAATTCCAATAATCAAAACTTTCAGAAGGTATGCAAACTTGGAAGGTTCTACTTATGAAAATCAAGATCCTGATTGTATGGGCGAACATGATAGACGGGCTTTTATCACAAATCTTTAAACGACTCGAGATCTCCTTGATTGATTCTATCAGCGGGTAGATTGGAAGAATTCATTTGGAAAGTGCTAACAGTCGTGAATGCATGAAGGAGTATTTAAGGTGAACTCTCTAGTTGTTCGAATGTGTGCGTGAAAGAAAAATTTCAAAGTTTGAAACTTCCCAATCTCTTGCTATTTCACTAGGCTCAAAGTTGTTTACAAAAGAGAGAAATTCAAGATCATCAAGTTGTTAAATCTTTTTTGAATTCTTAGTGGAATCCAACCAATAGGTTGTCAGCGTGGAGAGTGGACGTAGTCTTGATTTAAGCCGAATCACTATAAATCTTGTGTTTTTAATTATCTTCCCTCAACTCCTTTATTCGTAACTCTAATTAACTGTTTAAATTTTAACTTCTTGATTTTATTTGAAACTGTTAAATGTTGAATTTGTCCTTAGTCTGTTATCTTCAATAAGCAAATTACTTCAACTAAATCTTGCGAAATTTTTTATTCTCACTATTCACCCCTCCCGAGGTGTTATTACTAGTCATTTCAATTGGTATTAGAGCTTGTGTGCTCATTTTATTGAAGTGTTTTTACTTCTGAGTTAAAGATCTATGACTAGTATTTTGACTCCAGGTTTAGTTGAAGGCTAAAGTAACACCATATCTCTTTACTTTGATGGGAATGAATACAATATGTGGAAAAACAAGATGAAGGTATTTCTGAGATCTAAAGATCCCCTGGAATGAGTTATGGTAGAAAAATGGATCAATCCTAAAGCTACAACAACCTCAGAAAGAGGAAAGGAAGCTGCAGATGCTAGCGAAATGACACAAGAAGAATTAACCAAGAGACAAGCTCTTGATGTTAAAGCTATCTACTCTTTATATTATGCCTTATTTCCTACTGAGTATAATCAAATTTCTTCTTGTGAAATAACCAAAGAAGTTTAGGATATATTACACATTACTTATGAAGGAACTGATCGAGTAAAAAAAAAACAAAAATCAACATTCTACTCGAACAGTATGAAGCCTTCAAGATGAAGCCTGAAGAATCCATCACTGATATGTTCAGTCGTTCCACTGAAATTGTGAATAGATTAGCATATCAAGGACAATCAATCTCAGGACCAATGAAGGTCAATAAACTGCTGCGTGAACTCTCTAAAGAATGGAATCACGTGAAGACATCGATTAGAGAAACCCAGAGACGAACTTGTTGACACACTTCAATCATACGAAGTGGAGCAGATTAATGAGGAAGAAGATCCTAAAGGTAAGAAGTCAACTGCTTTAAAATCTAACGATGATTTTGATGATACAGACTCAGAAGATGAGATGGACGATGAAGAGCTAGTGCTTATGATCAAGAAGTTCAGGAAGTTGAATAGAAATGGAAGAAGATTTAACTGGAAAAAGCAAAGCATGCAAAATTTCCAAAAAAGATCGACTGAGGATAACGAGATCAGCAAATATGTAATATGCTTTGAATGCAAAAAAAAAAAAAAAAAAAATTGGCATATTAGACCTAACTGTCATTTGTTGAAGAAAAAGAAAGAAAGAACTGAGAAGTATAAGAAGGCTCTCAAAGTAGAAACATGGAGTGACACTGAATGCGAAGAAAATGATGAAGAATATGCCAACATTTGTCTAATGGCAAATTCAGAGTTAGAGTCAGACTTTGAAACAGATTTAGATTTAGACTCAAACAAAGAAGTTGAGGTTAGCAATTTAAAAATTACTGTTAAAGTCTTGAAGTATATAGATGAACTCGAACTTAGTCTCAGTCTCAAAACATCTCTTAAAAGGATTTCCGAGCTTAAGAGGGAGAATTCTAAACTGAAGTAACATGAAACTTCTTGGAAAGAAAAGTTTGAAAATTTGAATGAAAGTTTTATTAATTTGAGAGAAAATTTAGATTCTCTTTCAAAGGAAAATACTTTTTTGAAAGAAGATATTTCAAATATCACAAAAAGATTTTCAAAAGGATCCGAGAAATTAGAAAAAATTCTTTCTATACAAAGACCTTATTTCAACAAATATGGTTTAGGTATGACTTTAGAAACTATTCATTTAATTGATTTTCCCAAAATTAAAGAAAGAATCGAACAAAGATCTACAAAGGCATTTTACAAAAATTATTTTCAAAGAGTTTTTGTAAAACCTATTGGCCAAAGTGCTATCAAATGTTTAAAGTATAACAGTCCAGAACATTTCAAAAAAGAATGTCTCAAGGTTTGGAGACTTGTTAAGAAAGATTGGGCAAATATTGTATTTAATACTAACACTCCTAGACCCAATAAATATGGGTACCAAAAAAAACTTGAGTTCTTCTTTTGATTATAGGTCATTATCAATAAGAAGATCAAATGGTATTTGGATAATGGTTGTTCGAGACACATGACAAGAGATTCAAGTTGCTTTATAAAGCTTGTTCAAATAAATAATGGAAAAGTCTCCTTTGGTGGAAACAACAAAGGAAGAATCATTGGATGTGGAACCGTGAATATTGGAAACCTGACTATCAACAATGTCTCATTGGTGGAAGGATTGAATTACAGTCTACTCAGCATAAGTTAGCTTTACGATACTGGATTCAAAATTAATTTCCAATAAGGCATCTGTTCAGGAATAAGTAAAGATTTCTCTAAATCCTTTACTGGGTGAAGACATGGGAACATTTATCTTCTAGACATAAAACCAGAAAGTCTTATTTTCATTCAAGATGAAGCAAATCTTTGGCATCGAAAGTTTGGTCATGTCAACATGAAGCAGATTGCCAAGATTTCATCCAAGAAGCTTGTTCGTGATCTTCCCAACATAACTTATCAAAAATCTAAATTATGCACTCCTTGTATTTTGGGAAAACATGTTAGAAATTCTTTTAAACCTGTAAATCAAGTTTCTACTAATTGAGCTTTGGAGCTTCTGCATATAGACATCTTTGGACCAACCAAAACTCAAAGCATTGGTGGAAGGAGATATTTTTTAGTAATTGTGGATGATTACTCTCGTTTTACTTGGGTCTACTTTCTGGCAAATAAGTTTGAAGCATTCTTTCACTTTTCAAAGTTTGCCAAGAAAATTCAGAATGAAAAAGGATATGCTATTTCAAGCATACCTACAAACCCTGGATGTGAGTTTGAAAATCAAAACTTTGAGAAGGTCTGTGATGAATTTGGTTTCAAACATGTTTTTTCTTCTCCATACTAGAACAAAATGGGATCGTGAAAAGGAAGAATAGATCATTGTAAGATATGGCAAGAACCCTCTTAATTGAGCAAAATTTCCTCTTGATTTTGGGTTGAAGCGGTTTCTACATTTTGTTACATCATCAACAGAGTGTTTTTTAGACCTATTTTAGAGAAAACTCCTTATAAAGTGTTTAAAGGGAAGAAATCAAATGTTTCTTACTTTCATATGTTTGGTTGTAAATGTTATGTTTTGAAAAATGCAAATAATCGAACTAGGAAGTTTGAAGAAAGATTAGATGAATGAATTTTCTTTGGCTATTTAACCTCAAGCAAAGCATATAGAGTTTTCAACAAGAAGACTCTATATGATTACTCAAGCATTGAATTTTCCTTGGCTACAAAAAGGCTCTCAAAGTAAAGTGAGAGTAATTATCTACAATTACTAAGCAGTATCTCTTCCCCATTAATACTTTGAGTTCTGGTTGGTCCAAAGAGGTCAATGTGTAGAAGCTGCAAAGCTTAATTAGTAGAAACTTGATTTACAAGTTTAAATGAACTTCTAACCTGTTTTCCTAAAACACAAGAAGTGCATAATTCAGACTTTTGGTGAGTCAAGTTGGGGATACCACGAACAAGTTTCTTGGAAGAAATCATGGCAACTTTCAATACCAAAGATTTGCTTCATCTTGAACAGATATAAGACCTTGAGAGCTTTTTGGTTTTATATCCAGAAGGTAAATATTCTTATGCCTTCGTCCAGTGAAAGATTGAGATAGATCTTTACTCGTTCCCAAACAAATGCCTTCTTGGAAATTTATTTTGAATCCAATATCACAAAATTGACTTATGCCGAGTAGATTGTAATTCAGACATTCCACCAATGAGACATTGTGGATAGTCAAGCTTCCAATTTTTACAGTTCCACAACCTACAATTCTTCCTTTACTATTCCCATAAAAAGAAACTTTTCCATCATTCATTTGAACAAGCTTTATAAAGTAACTCGAATCTCTAGTCATGTGTTTTGAATAGCCACTTTCCAGATACCATTTGATCTTCTTTTTGATAGTGACCTGTGATCATAAAAAGAACTCAAGCTTTTTTTGGTACTCATATTTTCTTGGGTCTAGGAGAGTTAGTGTTGAAAACAGTCTTTGCCCAATTCTTTTTGACAGGTCTCCAAACTTTGGGACATTCTTTCTTGAAATGTTTTGAACTGTTACACTTTGAACATTTGAGAGCACTTTGGCTAACAGGTTTTACAAAAACTTTTTGAAAATGATTTTTGTAAAAAACTCTTGTAGGTTTTTTTTTTTTTATTCTTTCTTTAACTTTGGAAAAATCAATTAAATGAATAGTTTTTGGAGTCATATCCAAACCAAATTTGTTAAAATAAGGTCTTTGTACAGAAAGAATTTTCTCCAACTTTTCAAATCATTTTGATAATCATTTTGTGATATTTGAAATATCTTCTTTCAAAAAGGTATTTTCCTTCGAAAGAAAATCAGAATTTTCTTTTAAATCAACACAACTTTTATCCAGATTTTCAAACTTTTCTTTCCAAGAAATTTCCTATTGCCTCAGCTTAGAATTCTCTATTTTTAGTTCGGAAATTCTTTTAAGAGATGTTTTGAGACTGAGACTGAGTTCATCTCTATACTTTGAGACTTTAACCAGAATTTTTAAAATGCTAACCTCAACTTCTTTGTCTGAATTTGAATAAAAATCTGTTTCAAAGTCTGAGTTTGATTCCGAATTGGCCATCAAATATATGTTGGCATATTTTTCACCACTTTCCTCGCACTCGGTATCTCTCCATGTCTCTACTTTGAGAGCCTTTTTGTATTTCTCTGTTCTTCATTTCTTTTTCTTTTTTTCAACAGAAGGCAATTAGGTCTGATGTGTCTCTTTTTCTTGCATTCAAAGCACATCACATTTTTGTTGATTTCATTATTCTCAGTTGGTTTGTTCTGGAACTTTTGAGTGCTCTACTTCTTCCAATCGAATCTTCTTCCTTTCTTATTCAACTTTATGGACTTCTTAATCATAAGTGCTAGCTCCCCATCGTCCATTTCATCTTCTAAGTCTATATCATCAGAATCATTGTTAGATTTTAAAGTAATTGCCTTCTTACCTTTAGGATTTTCTTCCTCATTGATCGGCTCCACTTCATATGATTGGAGTGTGCCAACTAGTTCGTCTACTCAGAGAGACATGATCATCTGGGTTTCTCTAATTGACGTCTTCACGTGATTCTAGTTTTTGGAGAGTCCACACAGCAGTTTATTAACCTTCATTGGTCCTAAGATTGGTTGTCCTTGATATGCTAGACCATTTATAATTTTTGTGAAGCGACTAAACATATCAGTGATGGATTCTCTAGGCTTTATCTTGAAGGCTTCGTATTATCCGAATAGAATGTTGATTTTCATTTCTTTTACTCAATCAGTTCCTTCGTAGCTAACATGCAACCTGTCTCAAACTTCTTTTGTTATTTCATAAGAAAAAATTCGGTTATACTCAGTAGGAGATAAGACACAATATAAATAGTAGATAGCTTTAGCATCAATAGCTTGTCTTTTGGTTATTTCTTTTTGTGTCATTTCGCCAGCATCTACAACTTTCTTTCCTCTTTCTGAGGTTGATGTAGCTTTGTGATTGATCCATTTTTCTACTACATCCCATTCCAGGGGATCTTTAGATCTTAGGAATGCCTCTATCTTATTTTTTCATACGTTGTACTCCTTCCTATCAAAGTAAGGAGGTCTTGTGTTGCTTTGGCCTTCAACCAAACCTGGAGCCAAAATACTAGTTATAGATCTTTAGCTCAGAAGTAAAAACACTACAATAAAATAAGTACACAAGCTTTGATACCAATTGAAAGGTTTTAGTGACAACACTTAGAGGTGAGTGAATAGGTGTGAACAAAAGATCTTTGCAAAGTTCAGTAGAAATAATTTGCTTTTTTAGAAAATCACAGACGAATTCAGACTTTAACGATTAGATAAAACTTTAAACAAAATAAAGGAGTTTAATCTTAAACGGTTAATTAAAGCTACAAATCAAAATAAAGGAGTTTAGGAAAGAGAATAAGAACATAAGGTTTATAGTGGTTCGGCTTAGATTAAGCCTACGTCCACTTTTATGTGTTGATAGCCCATTGATTGGATTATACTAAGAATCAAAAGAGATTTTACAACTTGGTGATCTCGACTTCTTAGTGAAGAGTCTCTATTGGTTTCTCACAAAGTCTCACTATGACTCTCTCTTTTGTATACAACTTTGAGCTAGTAAGTTTCGAATTTTGAAATTTTTCTTTCACGCACATTATCGAACAACTAGAGAATCCGCCTTAAATATTTCTTAATGCCTTCTCGACCGTTGGCACTTTCCAAAGGAATTTTTTTAATCTACCCGTTGGACATAATCAATCAATAAGATCTCGAGTCATTTGATGATTTGTAACGAAAGCTCGTCAATCCTGTTCGTCCATATAATTAGGATCTTGATTTTCATAAGTAGAACATTCCAAGTTTACTCGCGTTCCAAGAGATTTGAATATAAGAATTGATTCCAATAAGGATAATTAATTATGTAGGTGCCAAATCCAACCATAAAGTCATCCATAAACCATATGAATTGAATCCTTGAAGAAATAAAGATAATCTTGCATCTAGATAAGTCTTCATTCTTCGGTCTGGAAATTGTCAGTGCGGGCAGACTTTGAACCTAAAGTCTGGCGGTCTTCAAACTTTGACACTAAAGTCTAGAAGTCTTCAAACTAGATTTTGAAAAGGTTTTATCAACTTCAAAACAGTTAAGGAGTTTTCTCCAACACAACCAAGTCCATTTCTGCGTTAATATAATTGATAGGCATAATTCCATCTTTAAGCAATTGTTTTATCACATCAATGTTGACTGGACGTATCTCTTTTTTTTACCATTGATAGTTTCAATCTTTACAATGGTTATTGCCACTTGGCGATCACAATGTAAAGACACCAAAAGTGTTGGTTTCGTTCTCTTTCCCAGGAATTTAAGTAGCTCTCAAATTGTCAAGAAAAATATCTATTCTTCTTCCCCCACTAGAGTATAAGAGGTTAAAGCATTATATTTTAAACATATGTGCTTAGTAGAACTCGAGTCTGCCATCCATTCCTACACATTAGCTGTGATATTGGCTTGAAAAATGACTGCCATAGTTATGTCATCAAAATCATTTGCTTCAATCAAGTCGACTTATTGATTTAACTAGTGTCATTTCCCCCATGATTTTTTTGGCTAATTTCCAAATTACAGCATCTTCATCGAAGATGAACACATGCCTTATAGTGGATTTTATCTCATATGAATATGAAATCTAGTTAACTTCACTGTATTCTTCTAATACAATGGGGAATCAACCATATAAAATGACGTGTTTTTATATTCACATGGTTGCAAGGTTCACGAAATTATTTTTTCATTGTCGTGAAAATTGATCTTGGCTAAGGTGTTCATTTCTAGTCATGGAGTCTTGGACATATGTCCCTTTACCCTGACCTCTACTCAAATCAGCCAGACTTACCAATTCACTCATGATGGCATAATACCCACACATCCATTCCAAGAAAAAATTTCGCAAGGCTGCTCTTATTCCAATAGAAAAGCAGTTTGAAGGAGTAAGCATTAGTAAGTACAAATAGCCTCCACCAAACAAAATGCCAGGCACTCACCGACACTAAATGGTATAGCAGCAGTAGAAAATCTGTTGCTTTGCTAAAACATGTATTAAGTCCCCATTGGCGATGCATCCTAAACAGCAGTTTGCAAACACATACACAGAAAGACATGCTAAGTAGCACCACCAGCATAACACAACGAAATCATTCGATTGAAAAATTGGTGAATGAGCAGATGCTCATCATAGTCTAGTATCCAAGCACACAAATTGCATCCCTATCTCCGTGATACAAGTAGACCATAAAAGTCTAAGTATTTGCAAACACCCCTTAATTGCATACAAATATCTATGGACTGACATGTATCAAGACAGACAACAGAACATGCATTTCCAAATATTCTCTATCATGCTAACAGAGCATTTCCTCATAATGGTTAAGCCATATGTCCTCATCACTTACCAATGCAAGCAGTCATCATCATGAATGTGTATGCTACATGCGAGGACAAAAAAATGTGGGTAAAAGCAAACCTGGCCATTCCTGCGCGTTGGATTTTGTAGTAACTCAACTACTGATCCAATGCAACCACAACAGCACCAATATCCTCGTCTTGCTCCATGAAAAGCCCAGGCTTGAGCTCTATCTAGTTCCCACCATCTCCAGGACTGCCGAGGTATTTAAATTTCCGTTTGCTCAAGCTTCTTCAAGATGTCATCCTCTACTCGGGAATATAAATAAGCCCACCGCTTCCGGTCGCTGGACCACCACCAGACCATTTTGTCAGCCTGCCCCAGCCGCCATTTTCGGATGCCATTATCATCCACCAACCATTCAAGTACCCACGTTATGGTCACAACGTGACTGGAACAGACAGGGCATGAGAAGGATTTCAATAGACAAATCGGTATGGAGTCATCCAGGGACGGTCACAAGGCCTTTGCTTCATTGACGAACCTCCTTCTTTGACCACCGGCTCATGCGTGATATGCTGAAAAAAAAAAAAAAAAAAAGAAATGGCTCAGAAAAATTCACAGTAACCATGAATCGTACAAAAAGAATTCCTACACACCAACATATCAAAAGAATATTCATATGTAGAACGGATCAAGACATGCTCGGATTTGGATGAAGACCGAGATTAATTTATCACGTGGCCTCATTGGAAATTTGTCAAACAGGTTATATGCATCAGTTTTAAAGAAGTCCATTGTAAACATTTCCAATAGAGGTTCACAACTAGGCTTAAAAAGACTCAATATAGGATGTTTATACGAGGAGGAGTTACGCCTTTTTCTTTTTTTCTTTTTTTTTTGGGAGAAAAAAAGCACACATGTTCACCATTCTCTTTCAAAATAGGGCATTATAGTGGAATGAGCCTTCCCTTGAAAGCATAATTGCACCTAACAGTAGGAGATTATGGAGATACCTCTGATGAGTATTGAGTCAGTCAAAGGGCTTCGAGAAGGATTTAATATCTTGGCGCTTCTCGGCTACAAGACAGAACCATTCGCTTCCGTTGTGCGGCTGGTGATGATGGGGGCATGCTGCAATGGAGGCAGAGTCATAGCGTCGTAAAGTGCCAGAGGCGATAAAAGACTGGAGGCGATTGGCAATGAGGCGGAACGACCAAAAGCACTTTTGTGTCGATACTCGATAATGTCCCACGACAGCGGTGATAGCAGTGACAGTTCCAATTTCGGAATCAAGCGATTATGGTTAAGAATAAGATGGTTGGAAAGGAAAGATTTTAGAAGAAAAAGATGTTCCCTTTTTCATCTCAATGTTATGTATATAATCCAATAAGGAAATGAAAGATTTTAAAAGAAAAAGATATACTCTTTGAAATTTGGTGTATATTCTAAGATTGTCTTCTAAAGTTTTGTTTGTTTTATATATATTCAAACGAATTTTTTTAGTGTGGCCCCTTAAATTTATAATGAGATTATTTAAATATACCGAAAGGTAAGATTGCCTTTTTAGTTTGCCTCCATATTTCAAAAGAATACAATTAATAATGGGGTATTTATGAAATTTTAGTCGCTAGATAACCCAATCATTATCATCGCATCATAAAATTTTAAACATACGAACATCGTGTGGTCATTTTAATAAACGAACTTAGCTTGATGTACTTAATTATGAAATGTGCCTGCACTGAAAATATATTCTAAGCATGTTCCTGATTTCCAGCTCAAGAACTACGAAGGCTACCTTAACTATGCCGTAAGATTATAATTCTGACGGTATAATGCCAGCCACAATTGTTAATGGAGGAAGCTGGCACACTGCTTTGTCTGGTTTAGGTTTTTTTTTTTTTTTTTTCTTGGGAAATGATTAGAGAACGGTTTATTTTACAACATGCACGGTCAATCGCCAGCCACAGGTTTTAAAGTGAAGGCTTTCACGGTTTCATATTTTTTTTTGCCCATTATTTGGTGGGATTTCCCCAAGTTTAAAAAAGCAGAAGATGAGTTTTTTTTTTTTTCCTGTTTTTTTCCTGTTTTATTTAAAGAAACAAATGATAATATTGAGACAAGACGAGATATATTTCTCTTTTATTTAAAGAAATAAATGATAATATTCAAACGGTGAGTAACTTATGAAGGATTCAATTGTAAATTTTAAAATAGCGGATATTTCCTTCGACAAAGAGGAGATTAGGTATATATTGTTTCCAAATAAAATAAATTTAAAAACTCAGAAAAATAGGAGTGTGAAAATCTACTATGCTTTTTTTTTTTTTTGGGTGCAAAAATCTACTATACTTGGAACGTCCAATTATTTCAAGGACTTGTAATCGATTAACACATAACGATGGAGAAAGGGTCATTAGTTCAAAACGCACTTCAGCTTAAAACTTACAAATGTTTTTTCATTAATGATACGTTGTAGTTTTTTTTATATATTTATTTTTCAACTCAAACTCTAGAATTGTATAATTTGATAGGAGTTTGCTAGAAGAAAACAATAGGCCAAGACGATGGTATAAGGAATTTCATTGATTTTTACTCACCTAGGAATTTGGATAATATAGGTTATCGTACCTATTCTCAAAGTTTGATTGGCAATCAAGGAAGGATTGAGGGTTTTCAATTTCGTACTTAATATTATTTTGTTACAAAATAAACTACTTTACTACAAGTTGACTTTTTTATCCGTATGAAATGACATAAAATCAGGTCGCACATGGTCATAAGAATTTTATTCATCAACCAAACATTTGAGCTATATTCGGTCAAATTTGTATGGAATTCCATTGACGTCTATTTTCTTTTTCTGAACTTTAGCTTTAACAATATCAGTTTTGGTACCACTGATGAATGGATATTGATAATAACAAACTGGTTTTGTTGATAGTGAAGAGATAGAAGATAGCACACAAAGATTTATAGTGGTTTAGCTTTGTCCCAAGTGTACATCTACTCTTAATACAAACAGCCAAAAACAAGATTGGAATCCACTATATTAGTCTTCAAAGTAAATTATGACCAGCAAGTGTTGTTTCCATCAATTGATATACCACTCTATTAGTACACAACCATTGCTCTTATACTTGCACACTTAACTTTACCACGTTTACAGCTCAATAGTATCTAATTGAGATATAACCAGATGCACATAGTCACTATCAACAAAAACAGAGTAAAAAAAAAAAAAATACTAAAAGCAATAAATTTGTTTGTTTCCACTCTGCTCTATTACTTCTCTTGGATTGAATATATAACCATCAAACCTTAGATAATCATTTGGAACTCAACACCAATATCAGCAACAAAATGTATCTCTATTGTTCACTAGTACTAGAACGGCTCTCTGACTGTGGTAGTTTTCCCAAACTAGCCAATCTGCTCTTGTTAGAGTTTGTCTTCTACTTAGATATCCAAAACTACTTTTGATCAACTCCAGTGCTCCTAATAAGAATTCCAAGCCTTGTCAATGCTCCAATCAGATGAGCAAGCGACTAGAACCTTCTAGGACTTGATATTAGCATAATCCGTTACCCATAGTCAAGATTGCTCATTATAATCAGTCTATCGTTGCTGTCCATAATCAAACAAAATGGAATGATTTGTGATCAATTATCAAATGATACTTTTAAGTATGTCAGCTTGCAAAGATATCTAGTTGATTACAAATTGAACATGATACCCCCAATTCTCCATGAAACCCTCACTATATTAGACTTGTTCTTCTCTTGTCTATTTCTTACTCAATCTTCGCTAAACTCACAAAAGTCATCGGTATCAACATAGTCTTCCACCTCATATGATATTGACAACTGCTCCTGCTAACAATTTGTTGCTCAAATAACAATATGCTGTTCTTGACAACAATTAGATCTTCTATCTTTCGGTTCTTCCAAGCATATTGACGATTACCACCTTCATAGTCCTTCCAAACTGTATCGAATATCCTCATTCTAGGCTTTTTCATCATCACTAGGTCCATCCAACTTTTCACTAGATCTTGATATCTCCAAGTCATAATGAATATCCTTGTTGTTCTTGATTTGTTCACCCTCGATCAAGGTCTTTCCAAATGTGCAACTTATCTTATTCTAGCTTGTAGACATCTCAATGCCCAACACCTTTCACCCTTCATATCGACAATGATCCCTCCATATCAAAAGAGAACTCTTGATAGTGGTAGAGCACTTGTCATGTCAGAGTCACCTGATAAAACACCATATGTATAATGGCTTGTGTGTATATCACATGGCACTACTCAATCAATACACATATTAATAACCTTTGATTATTTTTGTCATCTTCTAAATAACGTAGAAGATTTTCCCAACAATTTTTATTGGATAAATATTAGATACATAAATCATATCTCTTTTTTTTACGCATCCCATATCTAACACCACTAATATATGCACTTTTAATTTTAGCAAGTAACTAACTCAACGAGGAGAGATGTCGAACGTCTAGAATACAGCTCATGTATCGACTGTTAATCCTTATTTTAATCTTAATATGTCAAGTTTGGTGAATACTGTTAAGGTAATCCTTATACCTAATGGCCATAATAAGCGGACTCAATATTTTTTTGTTTTCGATTGAACGGTCCGGTGCAGTCTGGATCAATTTTCAAGGATCTCGATTAGTCATGAAATCAATATTCTAAATTTGATGAAAGTCCATTTTCTTTTCCTAACTCGCTTTTACTGGGGAGAGGGGGACATCGCCGGCCGCAAATAACAACAAAAAGTGCTTGAACTCAACCAACTTCAACATTGAAACTCACGACTCCGGATGATGTGGACACGGTAGTGGGTAGCCGGCGTGCCACCGTGCACGATAGAGGCGATAGAGACGACGAAGAAGGTTACAAGAGAAATACTAAGAAAGAGATAAAGAAGATGTCCTCTCAGGAGAACACGCTAATTAGTTTATTCGGATCATCTTAAGTAAACCTCCTGATTTGTTTCCTTAGTGTATCTTTATCTGCCTTTGACTCTCCTGAGGTGTGCTTAAGCTTGACTGGCACCGCCGAATTAACACCAAACTGAGAAAAGACAAATTTGGAGGCGAACCGAGTGGAAGATTTAGGGTGCGTTTGGATGGGCATTTAGAAAGCCCATCCAGACCCCAAAGCTCCTTCAGCCAAAGAGAGGGTGTTTGGCAACCCCTCCAAGGAGCTTTCAAATGAAAGCAGAGTACTTGGAAATGCTGAAAGCCCAAGGCTAGTAGGGACCAGCCTTGAGCTTTCAGCATTCTACCAAAGGCGAAAAACATTTTTTTTCTTCCTAAACTACCCTCCTTAATTTTTCATATTTCCATTATTGTCCTTATATTTACATTTTTTTTAAAATGAAAAAGGAGCAGCCCTTCGCTGGTCCAGCGAAAGGCGAAGCGGCGACGGCGACGGCCGCCGGCCGAGCTAGATCTAGCGCCGTCGCCGTCGGCCGAGGTCGCCCGACCTCGGCGACCGCCCGAGGGTCGCGACCCGGCCCGAGGCCGCGGGAGGTCGCCGACCTCGCGACCCTCGGCGAGGTCGCGCGACCCGCCGAGGGCCGCCGGAGGTCGCCCGACCTCGGGCGACCCTCGGCGAGGGTCGCTCGACCCGGGGGCCGCGACCCGGGCGACCGCCGCTTGGGTCTCGCGGCCGCGGGCGGGGTCGCGCGACCCGGGCGACCGCCGCCCTGGGTCGCGCGACCCTCGCTGCGGCCGCGAGACCCAAGCGGCGGTCGCCCCAGGTCGCGCGAGGTCGGGCGACCTCCGGCGACCCTCGGGCGGGTCGCGCGACCCTCGCCGAGGGTCGCGCGAGGTCGGGCGACCTCCGGCGGCCCTCGGCTGGGTCGCGCGACCCTCGCCGGAGGTCGCCCGAGGCCGGAGGTCGCCCGACCTCGGGCGACCTCAGCCGACGGCCGCCGGCGCCAGATCTGGCTCGTCGGCGGCGCGGCCTTCGCCGGCCGGCGAAGGGTTTAGCTGATTTTTCAAAAAAAAAAAGAAAAAAAAAGGAAAGAAAAAATATATATATACACATTATACCCATCAAAAGCTCATTGCAAATGTTCTTCTTACCAAACACACATTCAACACAAAGCTCATTTGTAAAAAAATTTTACCAAACACCATCGCATTTTTCCCAAGTAGCTTTGGGCTTTCAGCATTTGCATTGGACTCAAAGCCCATTGCAAATGCTGAACCAAACGCAGCCTTAGATTGCTATATGACAAAATCAAAGGCATTAACCCCAATCAGCAGTGAGAATTGTCAACCCAGGATTGGCACTGCATCAAGTTTCCAATTGGAAAATTTCAGGATTCTCTGTTTGGCGAGCTGATAATCAATTAATGTGACGGTTTCTTGTGATTATTTCCCAAGATTGTTGAACTCTGTGTTGGACATTAATCTAGAATTGTCCTTGCGTCAAACATTGCCGAGGCCTAATTTGGTTTACAATACTGCTGATGAAATTGTTCAATCGGTTTTATATAGATTGTATGGATGCTTATTCAATCATAACACTTTTGCAAGAAATTCTAATGTAGTCCTTCCGGCCAATTTGCTTTGCAAATCACTGTCATGACAGCATAAGATGGCTAGCGATGATTGAACTAACACACTAGTGATTTGATCGAAACAATAAGTCTATGAATGATTAGGTAATTTTCACTGATTCAGCCTATCGTCTTCTATTTTTAGAGAAATAATAGGTTTAGGATTGATTAGGTAATTTTCTCTAACATGTGCAATGTATTTCTAGAGAATTTTTTCTTGAATAGGGTTATGGTGAAGTAAAATCTTCTTGTCCTTAAATAGGACGAGAGCGGCATATTTTGGAAACGTGAAACAAGATGTTAAACCATTACAATAACGTGTGCTAAACTCAATTAAAACATATGTAATTGATACTCTCGAAAGTCTAAAATAATATTCTTTTAAGTAGCTATGGATTCATCATCATAAGCAGGGATTAGACGAAGAACGAAATCTTCGCTATCGCTCCTTTTTCAATCACGCTTTTTCAAAACTTTAATGCCTCTCCAACGCGACTCCATGCAGAACGAATCACCCTCTTGGGCATGAACACCACACTTGAAGGCATGAGAAGTCCCCCCACGGCCATCAGCCTCTAATTTCAGATACCCATCGATGTACACCTTCACTTTCGAGGCGTCTGCATCGCGCACGACGTTCACACGGAACCACTTGTCGTAGATCTCGTCGATGAGGACCGTGCTCCGGTAGTACATGAGCGTGCTATTGTACACTCTTAGCATCAGCGTGGATGCATGAGGCCTCGTGGCTCCAAACACTTGCATTATACACACACCGGAAGTCCCGGCCGGGACATATCCATATCCTTCGAACTGCGAAACTCCTGAAGAATGGTTGTATCCCTAAAAAGGGCACAACATATAAGAAAAGGTTTAAAGGGTTTAAATATGCTATTAGGGAATGAAATGATTCATCAAGTCCCACGTCGGAGGAATGCAATGATATGTTATGACACTGTAAGTCCCCTCCCGGCTGGTGAAGTCTTGCGATGTTATTCATAACCCAAGTAAGGTTCATCCCAAAATGATCACCATGATGGGAAATGGGGCGGGGGTGGCATATACTATGTTAAGAAAGTCGATGGATGCGGAAGCAATATAAGGTGATTTCATGTTGCCTAAACTTATCTACTTAAGTCCATGATTTTCTCTCTTCTCCACACCCCATGAAAAGTCACCACGTCAATTAAGGAGTTTTGGTAAGACTTCTTAGTAGACTTAGCATTTCCAGTCAAAGAATACAAGAACTTATGAAGGGTAGATGAAACTCAGATCCAATAAGTAGCAATCACGTGTCTGAAAGCAACGGATTTTACACTAATTAAAGAAAGAACCACATAAGATTTTATATAATTCTTTTACTGTGATTGACTTTGTCTATTGCGCTACAAATTTAAGTCCATATGATATCATTAATTTTCACTTGGACCATGGTGAAAAGCAATTTAAATGCCAAACCCTCAATAATCTGCATGTAGCTGGATGGAGTGGGTTAACGGGTGTAATTTGACCCATGACATGAAGACAAAGTCCTAAAAATGTTTTCGTCCTTTCGTTCTGATAGCTCAACTTCTCATATTAAAAGAACAAACCAGTGGCAGTCTACAAAAGCAAATGTGCCTTATCGCCACAAGAGTTCGCATTACAATCATAACGGACCAAGGATGACAAACAGAAAAATGAAAAATGAAAAATAAGGATGTAGCCATTTTATCATGTGAAATTTGCGTAAGACTCTAACATCGTCAATGATGAATTCAATCTAGACAACTACTTTAACACGATAATATGTCATCCCTCGATGTGATCTTTAATTAATTTAGCTCAGTGACAGCATTCAAAATCTCAAATGGTTCGCTTGTGATGTGAGTAATCATGGTCTGTCTCTACTGTGCACTTAAACAAAACCAACACAGGTCAGTTCAAGCCTTTGTTACTGGACACGTAGATGCATGGCGATCTAGGTACGAAGCTTGGTCAGGCTCGTGGGCGTGTGAGGCTTGTCGGTGGAGTAAACCCTGCACTTGTGGACGCCATCGCAGAAGGAGTAACGCTGGTCCTCCGATGTTGTAGTACGACCGATTCAAAGGCAGAGATATAAAGCCTAGGGTTGGGTTTGTTGGAATATAATATGCGAAAACGACATGATCTTACAATTTACATTAATGAGAAATCACTAGAGAAATAAACAAGAAATAATAAGTACACCATAAATTTACGTGATTCGGTCCGAATATTGGTATCTACGTTAATAGAGAAAACAGTAATAAATAATTCATTATAATCAGATAATCAAAGTTTACAATTGCTTACATGCTCTAGTGTTTCTCATACTTAGATTAAACTCAAATCCAAAGTATTTCCCACTTGGATGTAAACTCACGATACAAAATCATCGCGTGTTCAAGCTCAAACTAAAATGCTCTATGTACGCTGAAACGAAGAACTTGTATGCTTGTTCTCTTCTTTTCGTACAAGTTCGCATTCTTCTATCTTTATGCGCGGCTCTCTTCGGCTTGATGTGCGGCTTTGACGTGCGGCTTCTGCGTGCGGCTGCCCCTTTTGATAAAAGAAACCCTGGCCTTTTTATATTATGTGCTGAGAGTCAAACTTTGACTTTGGTCCCCACATGGAATCTTTCCTTGAAAATTCGTATTTGGCTTCTACACAAAGAAGAAAAGAAAACCTTTGCTATATCTTTATTTTTACTTCCTCTTTTGTCTTATTTCCTTTCTTTTGTACGCCAAAAGAAAGTCTAACAAGAGGAAACTTTTTTTTTTTCATTTGACTTGTAATCTACTTGGAGAAATCTTTCTCATCAAATTCGGTTTAACAAATTATTATTCGAATTCAAATTTGAAACATTAATTTAACAGTTCTCCACATTAACTCGATATTTAAAGCTAAGTTATAATGCTCATAATCCATATTGCTCTTCGAACGCCCCGATGGATGCTCACTCTCCATAGATGCTAATAAAGCTCAAGTAGAATTTGAGCTTTGCCAAAGGAATAAACTTAGTGATCATGTCTGTCAAGTTATTTGTTGTATCAATCTTTTTGACAATAACATTATCTAGCTAAGACATCCTGGATGAAGTGGTACCTGATGTTGATATGCTTTGTTTGCTTGTGATAAGCTAGATTATACACCAACTATATTGCATCTTGGTTGTCACAATGTATATTCAGAGTTTTCTGATCTAACTCAAAGTCCGAGAGCAAACTTCATAACCATGTACTCTACCTCAGTCGAGAATAAGACAATGTAATCCTATAAGAATGCTTTATAACTAATTGCACCACCTACTAGCGTAAACATGTACCCTGCTAAAGACCGGTAATCATCCAAGTCACTGACGTGATTCAAATCCACAAAACTAGTGATCTCACTACCATTGCCATCCCTTCGACACACTATACCCATGTCTGTTGTCCCTTTCTAATATCTAAGGATTCACTTCACACCTTCCTAATGAGCTTTATAAGGATGCTTCATATAGCGACTAACCACACTATATTAGGCCTAGTACACATTATAACAAACATAATACTACCCTCGGTACTAGAATAAGGAACACGGGATATATGCTTCTCATCTTCCTTAGTTTGCAGTGATAATTTATTTAAAAGTTTAAAGTGCTTCACTAAAGATGTACTTACAGATTTTGCCGATTGCATATTAAAACATACCGTGACATTCTCAATATATTTTTTCTGAGATAGACATAAAACTCCTGCAGTTTTGTCATGCAGAATCTCTATACCCAATATTTTCTTTGTAGCACTTAAATCTTTTATCTCAAATTTAGCGTTTAACCGCCTCTTCAGCACATCAAGATCAGACATATTCTTGGCTACTATCAACATATCATCAACATATAAAAGCAGATAAATCAAAAACCATTCTTCAATCTCCTAAAATAAACACAACTATCCATCTGACTTTTCGAGTAGTCTTAACAAGTCATGAAAGAATCAAAACGTTTATACCACTACCTAGGAGACTATTTTAGCCCATACAAAGATTTCTTTAACAAGCAAACATGATTTTCCTTACCTAAAGTAGCAAATCCCTATGGCTGCCTCATATAAATTTGCTCCTCCAACTCACCATGAAGAAATGCAGTTTTCACATCTAGTTATTCTAACTTGAGATTCTACAAAGCAACTGAGGCAAGTAAAACACAAATAGAAATATGTCTTACCATAGGAGAGAACACCTTATTATAGTCAATACCCTCACGCTATGTATATCATTTTGCCACAAGTCTCATCTTATACCTTGCTGCCTTGACACCAAGAATGTCCTCTTTCCATTTAAAGACTCATTTGCTTTCAACAATCTTTTGGCTCTTGGATACTTTGACCAACTCTCATGTTTGATTTCGATGGAGTGATTCCATCTCTTTACTCATAGCTCCTAACCATTGCGATGACTCCGAATTAGCCATCGCCTTAGAGTAAGATGTAGGCTTATCTGTCTCCACCTCGTCACCTAAAGTCAATGCATATGCAATATATGGATAACTATAATGTACCAGTGATTTAATTTGCATTCTCTATCTATTTGTGGCTGTAGTGTGCTACAACTTTGCTGATTGTTCACTATCACCGACTTCAAGAATTGTGGCCTCATGTGCAATCTCAACTTCTATTGCCTTAGAGGTCTCCAAAATCTCCACTTGAAACTCCACCTCACTGATTACACCATGATATGTCTTCTCTGCTAGTTGTGTTACATAATTCCTCTATTGAAGTATTGCAGTCTCGTAAAAAATCACGTCTTTACTAATTAGAAAATCGGGTGATTTGGGATTGGTGCACCACAGCCGATGACCTTCCACCCCATGTGCGTAACCCGGAAATATGCACTTTTTTCGCCCTCGGCTCAAGCTTACTATCACTCATATAATCATACGCAGAACATTCGAATATATGTAATTCGGAGTAATCAACAAGTTTCCTCGACCGTACTTTCTTAGGAGTTTTCCACTTGATAATAGATGATGGAGATCGATTAACCATATAACATACTATGTTTACTACTTTGGCCCAAAAATCCTTGCCAAGTCCTGCATGCGAAAGCATGCATTGAGCTTGCTCAAGTAAAGTTTTGTTCTTGGTAGCTATTCTGTTGTGGTGTCCCAAGTACTGTGTGGTGTCTCACAACCCCTTCTTTCTCATAGAACTCAGTAAAAAATTTACCACAAAACTCCATGCCATTATTGGTTCTCAGGCACTTGATTAGTTTATCTGACTGCTTCTTAATAAATATCTTAAATTTCTTGAATCGATTGAACACTTTATATTTGTGTTTTAGGAAGTATACCTATACTTTTTTCGAATAATCATTGATAAATGTCAGCATATATCGGGCACATCTTTTAGAAGGAACTGAATACAGCCCCTAGATGTTTGAATGAATGTATTTAATTGGTTGTTTGGTCGAACGAATAACTATAGTAAACTTAACTCGGTGCTACTTCCTAAAGATGTAGTGCCCACATATGTCTGGCTTTTCTATTTTTTGACCTTTCAATAACCCTCCATCGCTCAGCATTGTCATACCCGCCTCGCTCTTGTGCCCTAAATGCATATGCCATAATTGAGTCAAGTTGGAGTCTGACTCACTTGATGAAACTATAGCGGTTCCAGTCATGGTCTCTCCTAGTAGATGATAGGGAGTATTCACTTTCTTCATCTTCATCACAGTCATGACATCTCGAGAGATCTTCAATACTCCACCTTTAGCGATACACTTACACTAGATGTCATCGAGTGTCCCCAGAGAAATAAGATTCCTTTTTAACTCTGGTACATGCCTCACATCTACCAATATGCGCACAATCTCATCTTGCATTCAAATCCGAATTGTCCCTATCCCTACAGCCTTGCGGGCTACATTATTCCCCAAAAGAATGCTACCACCATTTATAGTCCGGTAAGTAGTAATCCAGTTCTTATGAAACCTCATATGATAAGAACACTCCAATTCTAGCACCCATTCATCTTCTGACGAAGTAGTAGTCACACATAAAATACATTTTCCTTAGCAATGTTTGCCACATTACTTGTGGCATTCTACCTATCACATTTATTCCTCCACTTTGGACAATTTCTCTTGATATGCCCCTCCTCGTGACACTCAAAGCACTTCACACATCCTTTGAACTTTCTATGGCGTGATTTCGATCTACTTTGACCTTTGTTGCTACTAAACCCACGATGTTGTTCTCTACCTTGAATCGCAAGTGCTTGTGCTACTCCTTACACCAAACCGTCATCTCGCAACTTTTTCTACCACTCTTTAGAGAACAAGGCGGACTTTATCCCTTCCAAGGTAACTGTAGAACGCCCCCACAGTAGTGAATTACTAAAGTGCTCTCATGACTCTGGTAAAGAAGCTAACAACATCATGCTATGTTCTTCATCATCAAGTATCTTACCAACGTTTTTCAAATCCATCATGAGTTTATTGAATTCATCCAAGTGGGTTCTGATAGACGTACCTTTAGTATATCTAAATTGAAACATTATTTTCAACATGTACAAGCCATTATTCAAACCTTTCTTTACATAAAGTGCTTGAAGTTTTGCCCATAATGTTACGGCATCCTTCTCCTCGGCCACCTCTATTAATACTTCATTCGACAAATTCAACAAGATTGTACTTTTTGCTCTTTCCATTAGTTCTACCCTCTCAAAGGCTTGCATTATAATTAGCAACTCATCTTCACCATCCAATGTCTTGGCCAAATCTTGGGTTGTCAATAAGCCCGCATTTTAATGCTCCATAACCCAAAGTTAGTCTCGTAATAGCTTGATTTTTTTATTTTGTTTTCAATTAAATAAGTTGGGTTTTTCATCGACGCGCCTATAGTTCTTTTCCTTGAGTTGATCACTCATGGGATAACTAGTATATCAAGTGAAGCCGTTAAGAAATCTAAATGCAATAGACTTGAAAATTCGACTAGAAATCGACTACTCGACTATGCTAATCTGCAAGGGTCAATACGGCACCATCAAAATTGATTAGAGATCGGAGATAAGTCAATTCGATAGAGGTATGTGATTAAAGTGTGGGTGATTTCACCTGATTGCAAAATTTCTATCGAACGACACTAAACCGATTTTTCTGTCATTTCTATACCTTATGCCTGTATTTGAAATCTCAAGATTTTCATGACAATCGAGAGTCGCCAATGTGTCAAAAATGTACAATGTGGCTCGAAAATAATCAATTACGAGTCAAATGTGCTAAAAATTCATAAAAGCTACCCGGTAGGTTAGATCATGTTAAAATCGCGCCCGATTGAAATTAACCGTGAAATTGAACCCAATTTTAGAAAATGAATGTTTTGTTATGTTACGATTTCTTTTAGGAACATTGACTTATCCTCAGAAGATTTTTTGGCAAATCGGGATTTTAAGAGAAAATTCAAAGTTGGGTGTTTTTGGACTGGGAAAATTAGAGGACTATTTTTTAGCGCACCTTTGGCTGTCAAGTTGGCTCAATTGATGAGGAAAAAATCATGGATTTAAGGTGGACACTTTAGCTAAATTTATAGATACCAATTTGAGTTCAATAGAGTTGGAATTGAACGAAATTGAAGAGGGAAATGTTCAAATTTGTAGCCAAGGGGGGAAGCAACTTTTGGACCCTTTGGATGGCTTCTATGGGAAGCTTTGGTGTAGAAATTGCTGCTGTGGATAGGGTTGAGTAAGTGGGGGCCAAGCAATGAGTGAATGGGATATTTGTGAAGACTATATGGCCATTTGGTGGCCCCCTTCAAGCTGTAGCCTTCTTCTTCTTCCTTGGCCTTGCTTTCTCCATTAGTGTTGTGTTTTGAGCTCAAGAAAATGAGAGAACCAGCCAACCAGCCCCTCACAATGTCAATCGCCCCTCCTAGTTGTCCGAGCATTGCCGAGTGCCGCCCGAGCTTCCATGCCCGTCGTCCTGCTTGCGCGCTTGTTTGCGTGTCCTCGCCGCCCACGCTTATCACCCTTGCCCTGTTTGCTGATCGTCAAAGCTGATCTAGTCGCCTACCGTCGCCATCAAGCCCCTCCGCCACTCGTCCAACCCCCTTGCCGCCTCAACCTGCCATTCCAGCCCCTTGGTCCCCTTCATTCCAGCTTTCTTGGCCCAAAGTATAACCGAAGTTCCAGTTGGGTCGTGAGGTGTCGTAAGGCTTTTCTGAGCCCTTCCGGACCTCCGTTGGCATCGCTCTAAGCTTGAGTCTCGCCTACCTTGGCGTTGCCGTTGCCGTGAACTCATCGACCCACAAAACCGATGAGTTTACTTGCTAAACTCTGTTTATGGAGTTAATGACGTTTAGTAGATAATTATATTAGGCTAAGTATAGCTTAGATGGTTAGTTAGTTGTAATTAGTGATTTAATTGCTTACTTAGGATTGTTAGGTGATTATATTAGATTAATTAAGGACTAAATAGATTGTACTATTTATGTGGATAGGTGCATTAATTTTCTAGGCTCGTTTAGGTGGTTAAATTAGCATTTTCAGCCTAAGTTTACATTTATTGGATTAAATTATATTTATTTAATTAATTTTGTAATTTATTTAGTTATTTATTATATTATGAAAATTATACTGGGATAGCCGGTGACCAAAATTTCGTGCTGATTGCAGTGATGTGCTTAATTTATGCAATTGATTGTTAATTTATGCAAATTGAGTGATGATTGTGATTTTGAGTTATTATTTTAAAATTGTGAAATTTTGGTATTTAATTAGAAAATACCAAGCATAAGTTTTTAATGACAAAAATGTTTTTAGGTATTATATTAAATAGTGGGATTCTTAAAAAGGAAGATATTGCATTTTTGGCTCAAACTGATTTTGTACCCACACACGATTATTTTACCAAGTGTTTTTAATTTGAAGAAAATAGACCAATCTCGTTATTTTAATTGAGACATTTGAGTGCAAAGCACAATGTCATTGGTCGGGATTAATTGATCATGTGCTGGTTAAGTGAACCCGTTCCTAATGTGTGTCGGTAGGACGATGCCCCTATATGGGATACCTCTGAACAATGGATGTCGGTCGCAATAGATTCTGGATTGATGCTCCTTCGGGAATGTCGTCCCCGATATGCATCAATGAATGTTGCCATGCTCAAGGGGGAGATGAAGCCTGGCTACGCCAGAGAACCAATGTGTGTTGGTAGATTGTGCCTGTGGGGGTAATAATCAATTGGAATGCTTGATTGATTGAGATAAACGCACCTAATTATGGGACAAAATTGTGTGGCACAAAATGGGACGTATCATAACGATTTGACCTTATAATTGAGACCCTCTATGATTAATTGAGATGTGATTGATTGAAATATGATTGAGACATTCCAATTGATATGTGCATCGATTATATGTATTGTGTATATGAACTGTGCTGACATGCAGTGAGGAACTGAGGAGAGATGAGTCTAATTGATTGTGTGGTTAGGTTGTCTCTAGGTGTATTTCCTTTCTAGTTGGGGTTTTGAGGGTGAACTTATTAAGACATTGTCTCACTCTATCGTGGGCTTAACTTTTCAGGTCCTTATATGGTGGTCCCTCAAGTTCATTTTGGACAGCCCTAGGGGATTTTTGAGTGGAGTATAGATGTCCCTATCCCCAGGAGTCACTAGGTCTATGAGCTCATGGTGACCACTATTTGGGTCGATGAGGGCCTACCTCAAATGATACCTCATTGATTCAGGGCGTGGTATCGGCATGGACTCAATGGATACAAGATAGGTCCCCTTCAGGGTTTTAATATCCCCTCCATGGTGATCAATGCTGCTCTAGGTGAGGGTGCAGTTGACCTTCTTGATGGGGTTGTGGAAGACTTGAGGAGCCTGTTGAAGTGGAGTTCGAAAGATCGACGAATATGTTTGACTAGTAGGTCATAGGACAGCTTCTTTTTGGAACTATCTTTTTGTAACTAAACCCAGTTTTTTTTATAAAAGTGTGGTTTGTGAATTTGTTGTCCTGCTTTTTTATCCCATGCTATTTAATGTCAGAGGTTTTTATTTCGCTTCCGAATGTGCAATAAAATGAATGGATCAGCGGCGCGTCCTGGGACATCGCAATTTCATCAACCACCGAGAGATGCATGCACGCTTGAGGTTTGGGGTGTGATAGTTCCTCTTGTTAAACTTCTCAATTTCAGATTTCCTCTTAGACATAATTGCAATAATAGCATTTCTAGATAATAATCAGACAAACAAAAGCTTCAAATCAAGAAATCTAATCCCAAGCTTTGTTACTAATTGTTGGAATATAATACGCGAAAATGACAGGATCTTGCAATTTATGTCAATGAGAAATCACCAGAGAAATAAACAAGAAATAATAAGGATACCAGAAATTTACGTGGTTCAGTTCGAATATCAGTATCTATGTCCACGGGGAGAACTAGTAGCAAATAATCCACTATAATTGGAAAATTAAAGTTTACAATTGCTCACAAATTTGAGTATTTCTCGCACCTAGATTAAATCCAAACCCAAAGTATTTATAAATAAACAATTCACTTGGACGTAAACTTATGGCACAAAATCACCGCGTGTTCAAGCTCAAAGTAAAACGCTTTACATATGCCAAATGAAGAACTTGTATGCTTGTTCTCTTCTTTTCATCAAGTTTGCTTGTGTTCTTCCCTCTTCATGCGTGGCTCTCTTCAGCTTGATGTGCGGCTTCTACGTGCGGCTGCTTCTTTTGATAAAAGAAACCCTGTCTTTTTATATTATGTGCTCAGAGTCAAAACTTTGACTTTGGGCCCCACGTGGAATCTTTCCTTGAAAATTCATATTCAGCTCTGCACAAAGAAGAAAAGCAAATCTTTACTATATCTTTATTTTTATTTCCTCTTTTGTCTTATAGTTGTAGATCATGTTTTCCTTTCTTTTGTACACCAAAAGAAAGTCTAACAAGTGGAAACTTTTTTTTTTTTCTGACTTGTAATTTGCTTGGGGACATCTTTCTCATCAAATTTAGTTTAACAAATCATTATTCGAATTCAAACTCAATACATTAATTTAATAGGGTCAATAGGTCTCCAAGCCAAGCTGTTGTGCCATGTCACGAGATGAATGATAATTATCAAGAGCATGGTCTTTGAGTAGAAACTAGAGGTGGGCATTCTCATGAGTAAGAAGCACTAGCTACGGTAGTTTGTGGATTGTGGAGTTGGTAAAAGACCATGATCTTAAGAGGGTTTATAAATTGGATTAGGGAGTTGCTCTGAAACATATTTTGGAGTGTCGATTTGTCTCATTTGGGAGCTAAGGATTCCCCACTATATAAGTTAGTAAATTATGTTGAGCACAATTATTAGGTGGACCATTTTTTTTGCCTATTATGAATTACTTTGCTCACGACTCAAGCTACTATTTTTATTTTGGGGGTGAGGACTTCGAGCTATTAGATTGTTGGATTGTACCAACTACAACATCGAATATTCTCGATGTTTTTTCCAATATTCTTTGATCTTATTTCCCAAAAAAACATTTCGACATTAGGTCCAATTCGAACTTTACCCCAAACTTTTTTTTTTTTTTTAAAAAATTCACCAGCTCTTAGTTTAATTCCAAATCTACCCCATGTCCAAAAAACTACTACTAGTTTCTTCAAAATTATCAATATCAGCACTAGTTTGAAGTTCATAATTAGAACTTGCGTTTTCACCAACACCCTCCCTTTTGTATGAAACAACATCAATCTTATGATGTTGATAATTTTGAAGAAATTATGTGGCGATTTTTGGACGCAGGGGTAGATTTGAGATTATGGTGAAAAAGTTAGGATAGAATTGAGATTTGATCTAAAGTTGATTTTTTTTTTTTTTTTGGTGAATCAAAGCCAATTTTGGCCTTTGGAGCATGACAGTAGAACATCACAAAGCCTAAATTTGAATCAATCCACCTATCAAGGTGTTCTTAACTTGACTCAAACAGGAAGAACTGTGACTTCCCACTACGACCAACCATTAGGATAGTAGTCAACAAGCAAGGACAGTCAATGAATGAGGACAAGTGCATGAGAATAGGAGCAAAGTGGAAGAAGTTAATAGGTTACCGGAAAAAAAAAAAAAAAAAAAAAAAAACTAGTCTTTCGTCAAGGAGAAGCCAGGTACGTATAAACACACTCGTCCCAAGTTTTTGTCTTTTCATTTCATCGCATTTCGTTTTCATGGTCTTTTCCCTTCCATGTAATTTTCAATTCCTGTCGCGTACTATCAATTCTGTACTTCCGTTCACGCAAAAAAATTCCAAATGTTTAGTAGATAATCTCGAATGCAAGCACAAACAAATATTCACTGTTTAGTTGACAATCTCGAATGCAATTGATAAGAAAGTGAAGGTAACACAACCGTCAAGTAGCGGAGTTGTTGATCTTGGATGCAATTATCAAAGAGATATTTGTCAAGACGGTGAAGTCAATGTATTGGAGTCAATGTAATCATCGAATAACCATTAAGGTAGTAGAGTCGATGTAACTATTTGTGTAACTATTGCTTGTGGGCTATAAATACCTTAAGTGAACTCTTTTAAAAGCCCCCCACCCCAACCAACCCAAAAAAATCAATTACAAAACTCAATGTTCTTTTGCTTTATCTTTATTTTCTTGCAATTTACATGATTAAACATAATTATCTCTAGTTTCCATATAATTTAATTTTCTTATCATTTACTTTCATGGCCAAAATCAACAAAGAGCCATTCACAACCTTTCTCTATTCACTCCGATCTATATCCGAAAGTATTTCATTGTCGACTTTTTAGTGAAACATATTTTTGACACACTTGATGGGACACATTTTGTTGATTTGAGGAGAAAACAATAGGAAGGACGAGAAATCGACTATAGTCCAAGAATACTGATAGCAACAACAAGCCATTACCACAAACTGGTAATGAGGATGGCATGCATTCTGAGTCCTCAGCCGTTGGGCAAAGGGTAACCAAGAGGGAGATGTCAATCTTCTAAGGCAGCTTAGTGAAGAACCGATTGGGGAAGTTGCACCAAATCTCAATATGACGTTGGCCATGAAAATATTGCTTGAAGAACATCAAAATGATATGGGTAATTACATCGTGAGCTGCACATTGGATGTGATCATGCAAATAGTCCCCAATGCTGTGAATAACACTGTCAAGGCTGAAATTGTCCAATAAACTACCAACATTCCAAGCCAATCCAATGGTATCAAGGTATGTTCCTAATTCCTCTTCTACTACACAGTTTGAGATATATCTTGAGTTTGAGCTTGTGAAATAAACCCGATCTAAGTAGAAAATCTAAACCCAAAATGACTTGTGGTTTGACACCCTAACAAGGAACTATTGAAATATTTTGTAAATAGTTGGATAATTTGCATAATATATAATGTGTCTGTATTATCTCCAAGATATCTTTAATATGTTTCCTTCAAACTCACGTTGGGTAGTATGGATTAAATTGAGCTTGGAAGTAACACCAAACACTCACCTCCATTAGAAAATTTTCGATAGTGCTACCAATATGTTATTATAGCTAATGCTGTCACATTAGCTTTTGCGGTAAACGGTGTCACTATACAATAACAACATTTAAAAATAAAACACTATCCAAATGAGCTTTCTATAAAAAGTGCGATGTGTGATAATTAACACCGCTTAAAAGGCAGCACCATTGAATTTTGCTTTCGAATTGATGGATGCTAGTACACCCCTACATTGTTTTAAAGCAGCGAGATTCAAATTAGCATTTAGGTCGACGGTAGAAAAACACGAAACACTGTTTGAAAAAGCATGCAATGAAGGGTTTCTCGTGACGACAGATACATGATAAGTAACAAGGTTGACATAGTATGTGGTGAGGTCACTTGTGAAGGACCCTCTGTTGACATTTGGAGATTAGTGACAAGGTGGAGATGACTTATGAAAATAGATGGACGGTTGTGTATTGCGTTTGCATAGGAGTATTGGAGTGTTCAACTTGGGCAATTTGTTAGGGTTTGGGCAATCCCCTGACAATTCAAGCGCTAAAAAGGCCATGACGGCCAAGGAAAAGCCCAGTATAGTTTTCTTAATGGAGATGAAGAATAGTGCAGAGAAGCTTACTAGTATCCAGCGTGATTTACACTTTCATAATGCTCATGTTATCAATCCTACTGGTCTGGCGGGAGGTCTAGCAGTCTTTTGGAACAATCAAGTATCCATCGAAGTACTTCTTTCCACCAAGGATTATATTGATATGACCTATAAAGAAGTGCAGGAAGACCGTACTATACGACTAACTTGCATTCATGCTCCTTTTGATTTTCAAATTAGACAAATTTTATGGGGTGACATGAGAGGGATAAGTTTGGCTAATGTTCTACCATGGATTTGTGTGGGTGAATTTAATGAAGTCCTTTATCCGTGGGAAAAGGTTGGGAAAAGGCCGCCTCATCATTTTCGCATGCAATTCTTTAGGCAGTTTCTGAATGATTGTGCCCTTATGGAGCTAAAAAGTAAAGGTTGTCGGTTCACTTGGATGAATAACAGGGAGGGTGATGATCTGGTGAAGGAAAGACTGGACAAGGCAATGTGTACACTTGATTGGCGACTTCTATTTCCTAATGCAGAGGTCTTTGCGTTACCTGCTATGGGCTCTGATCATAGCCCTTTGCTTATCAACACATCAGCAAAATATCATAGAAGAGGGAAGAACTTTATCTTTGAATCTTATTGGAATGAAGATGCCGAGTGCCAACGTATCATTTCCAAAGCCTGGAAGTCAGTGAAAGTACAAGGTTTTGATCTAACTCCAAAGTTGAAAAAAGTTTCTTTTGCTTTGACAAAGTGGAGTCATTCCAAATTTACTAGAGCTGATCTTAAAGTCACAACTTTACAACAACGTCTTCAGGAACGTCTTTAGGATATCATAAACCAGCAGCATCATAGTTTCAACAGCAATGAAGTAAATCAGATTAAAGAGGAACTTTGGTGCACTTGGCAACAGGAAGAGCAATATTGGGCTATGCGTTCTCGAATTCAATGGTTAAGGTGGGGGTGATAAGAATACTAAGTTTTTTCAAGCTGCTACTCTTCACAGAAGGCAGAAAAATCGTATTATCATGTTGAAGGATGATAATCAGTGATGGATTCGTGATTCAGAGACTTTGAAAGCTATGACAACATCCTTCTTTTGTAGTTTATATACAACGGTGGGAAATAGAGATTATGGTCCTATACTAGCTCAATGTCTGTAGGTTGTCACTACAGAAATGAATGATAGGTTGCTGGATTTGATTTTGTTAGAGGAGGTTCAACAATCTACCTTTTAGCTAGGTACTAATAAAGCTCCTGGCCCTAACAGGTTCAATGGCTTATTTTATCAGACTCATTGGGAGGTAATTAAGGACAATCTCTTTCACCTTGTAAAAAAAAATTTCGGACAGGGAGGATGCCTATAAATTTGAACCGGACTATCATTGCTTTGATTCCTAAGATACCTCCCCCAGAAAGCCTAGATCAATACAAACCAATTAGCCTGTGCAATTTTGCTTATAAAGTCATATCTAAGATACTTGCTAATCATCTAAAACCTTTGTTACCTAATATGATTTTCATGGAATAGTCAGCTTTTGTGAATGGTAGACAGATTCGAGATAATATACTAATCATTCAAGAAGTTCTTCACTGGTTCAGAATTCAAAGGAGGCTGAGAAAATTTAATGTCATCCTTAAGACTGACATGAAAAAGGCTTACAATAGAGTGGAATGGGATTTCCTTAATGACTATCTTCTAACAATGGGTTTCCATCCAAGGTGGGTACACTTGATACTTCAATGTATAACTACAACGTCATACAGTGTACGAATTAATGGTGAGTTACTTCCTTTCATCTATCCAACCCGTGGCCTAAGACAAGGTGACCCTCTTTCTCCATACTTTTTTATTCTATTAGCAAATGTGTTATCTACTCTAATTACTCAAGTAGTCAACATGGATCACATAAAGGGCATTAAATTAAATAGATGGTGTCCACCTTTATCCCATCTATTTTTTGCGGATGATGCCATATATTTCCTAGATGCAAACATTTGAGAATGCTTGAATTTAGCAAATATTTTAAATCAGTATTGCATGGCTACAGGACAAGCTTTGAACAGAAACAAATCAAGACTTATTTTTAGCAAGAATTGTCCTATTAGTTTACAGGAAAATCTGTCGTTTGAGTTCAGAGTACCAGTACTACAACGGTATGGTAAGTATTTGGGAATCCCATCAAACTGGGGTTGTTCTAAAAAAGAAATGTTCTCTTGGCTTTTGGGGAGAATACAAGCAAAGTTGGAAGGATGGAAAGAAAAGTTCATTTCAAAGGGTGGTAAGGAAATTCTCATCAAATCTGTTATCCAGTCTATCCCTCACTGTGCTATGTCGATTTTCAAACTTCCTTTGTCTCTTTGTAAAACTATAGAACAGAGCATTGCTCGTTTTTGGTGGAAGAATGATCATAATAGACCAGGGATACATTGGAAGAAATGGGATATTTTGAAGAGGAGTAAGGAAAATGGTGGTTTAGGTTTTCGTGATCTTGTCGACTTTAACCGAGCTATGCTTGGCAAACAAGTGTGGAGATTGATACAACAACCTCATGCTCTATGGAGTCAGATTTTTAAGGGGCTATACTATCATGCTATAGACTTCCAAGCGGCGGCTAGAGGACATTGACCATCTTGGGGATGGCAGAGTATTCTTGTGGGCAGGGATGCAATTTCGCCTAATGTTAGATGGTCAGTGGGGGAATGGAAGGAATATCAGCATTCGCGAGGATAGATGGTTACCAAGAGGCATTCTTGGTGGACCCGCGACAAGAGAAGAATCCAAACTGGTGGCTGATCTCATTGATCCAATCCACAACAGCTGGAATACTTCTATGATGAGTAATTTTCTAGATGATGGCATAATTGTAGAGGTCCTAACCATTCCAGTTAGACCGACCTTTGCTGCAAATAAACTCATATGGACAGCCATAAAGGATGGCCGCCATACGATTAAGAGCAATTATCATGCTCTGACTTTTATTGACAGGAACCACAGCAATAGTATTGCATCCACCTCTTATCAGCATCCTATGATATTGTGGAAGAAAGTATGGGCTATGCGAACTGCTGTTAAACTGCGTGTATTTCTATGGTCAGTATGTCACAATGCATTTGCCACTGCTGACAATTTGTTTAGAAAACACATCATTGCTAAACCATTTTGCCATATTTGCAAACAAAGCATCCCAGAGACAGTAGAACACTTATTTCTATCATGTTCGTGGACTAAAGATATATGGGATCATCCTCAAATCAATATACAGGTAAGGACTAGATTGATTACTCGATTCGAAGTTTGGTTAACAGAAGTGGCTGTATCGCCAAATTGCTTACCTGGTCTGGACCTCCTTGCCAATGTTCTATGGCAAATCTGGAAAATGCAAAACGGTTTTATCTTCCATTGACAACGATTGGATCACACATTAGCTGTGGAGACTGCCTTGTCACAGACGAAGCTTTTTCAAGCCTCTGTATCTCCCTCTTTATCCTGACCTACAGCATAACCGCACCCACATCAGCTCTGGAAACCACTGGATCCAGGCACTTTAAAATGCAATATTGATGCTTCGTTCAAACCAGGAGACACACATGGATTTATGGCATCGATTTGTAGAGATCACTATGGACAACTAACTGATATATATACAACATGATTCCACGCTGCTTCGCCTCTTATTCCAAAGTTTCAGGCTCTTACCTTTGCTCTTCAACATCTGCTACACCACGGACTTGATCAAGCTCATATTGATTTGGAATCAGACTGTAGAAACGTTGTGGCAGCTGTAACAGGGGAGGATACGCCGCCATGGGAGACTCACGTTCTGCTTGCGGAGGCGACAGCTTCTCTCCATCTTTTCCCTAACCTAACCTTTCACTTTTGCAGGCATGAGGCTAACGTTGTGGCCAACTGGGCCGCAAAAGCCCACTTTTCGACTATGCAGGCCCAAGAATGAAACATTTTCCCACCTTATCTTTTGTTAGATCATGTGTATGTTGACGCTTTAATGGCAAGTTGTAAGCTTCTGAAAATATAATATAATCTCTGCTTTCAACCAAAAAAAAAAAAACTTGGGCGATTTGCAGCTAGTGCTCTCAAAATTTCATCAAGATTGAATAACTCTAATGCCAATTTAGATTTTTTTTTTATGCGGAAAATATTTCTCTAGTTTTTTGTTGTTTGACCTCTTGAGAAAATGAGTCAACGAAAAATGTTTTCCTGACTAATGGAAAATGTTTTCCTACCAAATATTAAATATAGGGAAATGATTTCCTCTTTAAAAGGACCGGAAAACATTTTCCAAAGGATTCACTAAGATCGAACTCTCTCAACGAGGAGTCAGCAAGGCATGGTGAGCTATAGATCTAACGGGCTTGAGCCTCACCAAAGGCTCCGGCGAGGCCTTGGGCTTTGTCAACTTGTGGCGAGCTCAAAGCTCATTGATTTGGTGAGGCTCAAGCTCGCTAGCCTTAGGCGAGCTCAATCTCGTTGGGTTTGGTGAGGTGGAGCCTGGCCTCAGGCAAGAGCTTGGCTATGGCTGATCACCAATCGTTGCTGTGGTTGGCAACCAGCCAAGGAAAAAGCAAAAAGAAAAGAAAAAAGTAAAAATAAAAAATAAAACTCAATTGTTTTATATGTTTTCTCATCAGATTTCCTTTATCAAACGATAAAAATACTTTTAAGGCCTTTTTTTTTTTTTCAGGTTTTAGTCAAACAATGCAAAACAAAGTCATTTTCCCATAAAATATGTTTGAAAAATGGTATATTTCCGGCGGAACAAATGGATCCTTAAAAAATAAGAAAAATGAAACAATTGAATTGCTAAACTTTAATAATACAACCATGGTCTATTTATTGGCCTCAAATCAAACAAAAAAGAAAAAACCTCCACTACGATATATCATGTTACAAATCTGAACACAAATTTGGTGATGTACAAGATACACGTAGATATGCTAATTATCTGAATAATTTGCAAAATACATGCATTATTAGTGATATCTTGGTCCGCTTTGTAATGAACCCATAAGTTGGAGCCGAGTCCTTGTTCCTTTCTTGGTTGTAGTGAGACTTCGGAAATGGTCAATCTGCTACTTCATATAATATATTGCCTAGTCGACGATCGCTGTCGGCGGTTTTCGAACGAATAGAAGGCAAAGTAGAGACATTAGCAAAGTTTGCCGCAGTCGTACCTAGTAGCACTAACGGCTTTTCCCAACAGAAACTTGTAGAATACGACGTCTCTCAGGAACTTCATCCACCAACTAGACCCATCCTGCTGAACCCACCCCGATAAAAATGATGCCGCGATCAACATAGCCGCCCTCCACCTCCTCTCCCTAACGTACCTCTCGAGGGCGAACCCGACATCACGCGTCTCCAGTTCGCCCACTTGGGAAACCGAGCTTCCGATGTGCCGGCCCAGCACGACCGCATCCTCGAGGGCCAAGCACCCACCTTGGCCCAAGTCCGGCGTCATGGGGTGCATGGCGTCTCCGGCCACCGTGATGTTCGCGCGGGTCAGGTTCCCGAGGACGACGTCCCATGGGTAACGAAATATAAACGGAGCCCACGTCAAGGTGGAAAAGTCGGAGTGGCCGACGATGTCGAGGTACAAGGGAGGAAAGTCTTTGGCTAAGTTTTCGGCCACTTCTCTTATTAGTAAATTTGGATCTCCTCCCATGTCCGAACCTGAAATGTAGAAGAGAGAGCCTTTTTTATAAACTTTAGAAAACGTCATTGTGCAAAAAAAATCATTTCTTCACTTCGCAAACCAATCTAAGCATCACTATTAGATCTTACAGAAGGAGTCTCGGACCATCCGATAAGCAAGCGGACGAGACATTCTTGTAATTGGAGGTTCAATGAAAAAATGTACCCTTTTTTAGGGCACATGTGCAACTATAGAAAGGACATGTAGCAATACCTTTTGGAGGAACTTTGCAGGCCAAGAACCAGTAGACCTCCTTGTCGTCGAGAGGAATAAAACCACCCCTCTTCGAGACATCCACGAATTGCTGAACCTCATGGTTCAACCCATGGCCTTGTGGGTACACGGCCACCCCACGAATTGCGGACCGGCCCGAATCAACTGGCTCGCCGAGTTCTAACCAACGCGCTATCCTAGAATGCACTCCATCACATCCGATGACAACCTAAACACGTGGCGCATATTTTTTTCAAACAACAATGAATTCATCGATCAACTGCAAATCCTCCAAGGAGTGTTGAAATAGTATTATTACCACAGAATTTAGAGAGAGATCTTAGGTATGAGAATTTACGAACCTTGGACTTGATGATAGTTCCGTCTTCCAGCGCGAGGATACAAATTGACGAGCCTTGCTCCACTAGGGTATCAATGGAAGTGAGCTTCGAAGAGAAACGGATAGTATTTGGAGGCAATTCCTCCGCCAATGCCTCTAATAAGATCTTCCGGTGTACCGTTCTTTGTTCACCTCCACTCCTAAAATGTATAAAACAGTGTAAATGTTGAAACTTTTAGCATTACCCATAAAAAAATAAAATAAAATACATAGACAATGCAGAATTGTGGGGAGTTGCAGTACCCTTTGCTTGCATCATAACGCACTTCCTGAATGGCTTTGGTCTTCACATCGGTTACGTAACCCCTAATGAGAAGTTGAATCGAATAAGAATTAACCAAGTAAAAGGAACTTGAAAGTAGGTTGGAATATGCACGTGAAAACTTTTCAAGTAAGAACGGAAAAACCTTACTTGGAAAACGGAGGGTAAAGGGAGGTGAGCTTCTCCGAAACCCCGAGCGCGTCGAGCGCACGCCAGGCATTGGGGAAGAGGCTTAAGGCCGCGCCGGTGGCTCTCAGCCCCTCCGATCTCTCGAGCACCAATGCATGCACGCCGACTTTCTTTAGGGCCACCGCCGTCGCTAGGCCTGCGATGCCGGCTCCGACGATCACAACCTCCTCCATTTGAAATGTAACCTTGACTCTTATTCTTCTTCTTGCCAACGCTTTTTCTCTGAATTTGGTTGGAAACTGTGCTTTTGATCTATTTAAGCTATTTCAGAGTGACCACTTCATTTCTCTTTATAGCTATTATGGCAATCTTGCCGTGCACATCTAATGACGTTCTTGATTTGACTTCTCCTTTGACCCGATCCGTGCGCTGCAAGGAGCCCAAATTACCCAGCTGTGTCCCACATTATAAAATGTCAGTTTGCAGTGGAATTAGACCACGTATAATAATCTATTCTGAAATAATCGGTATTAGGAAGTTGCAAAGAATCTGGTCAGCTTTGAATTTTCATGTGGGCCAAAAGCGACGAAAGCAAAAAGTAGGTCATTTGAGCAAGGAATATGCTGGTTGCAAAATAAAAAAGTAAACCAGAGTCAGAATGGTCCAGAATCTGTGATCTGTCGTAGGGATGAACATGGTATAGATTGTCCGGTCCACTCCCTAACCCTAAGACCAACTAGCATAGTATTGATCCTTAATTTTTGAAATTGAGTTTCAATTCTATTGAGTCTAGGACTGAAGACCACATTGATTCAATGGGTTTTGTCTAGTTTTAGGGTGAACCCAATACCAATTGATAATTTTTTTTGTTTTACTTTTTTGTACTTCTTGAAAAGGCGATCGAGAACCAGACCAATCCAATGGGTTCGATGACGAGCAAGGTCAGCAAAAAGAGGCAAGCAGGGCAAGTGTCAAGCGGCACAAGTGACGAGAAGCGAGCAAAACAAGTGTCTGGTGACAAGCGGGGAAGTTGTTTCTTTTGATTTTGACAAATTGAGGACTAAGAGGACGAAGAAGATAGAAGAGAAGAATGGGTACCGGAGGAGAATATCATGAAGAGCTATTTCCACTATTTTGGACGTCATGAGGACTCTTCATAGAGAGATTTGTAAAAGACATTTTCCTCGTCAGAGTGACCACTCCATTTCTCTTTACAGCTATTATGGCAATCTTGCTGTGCACATCTAATGACGTTCTTGATTTGGACTTCTCCTTTGACCCGATCCGTGCGCTGCAAGGAGCCAAAGTTGCTCAGCTGTGTCCCACATTATAAAATGTCAGTTTGCAGTGGAATTAGACCACGTTTAATAATCTATTTTGAAATAATCGCTATTAGGAAGATGCAAAGAATCTGATCAGCTTTGAATTTTCATGTGGGCCAAAAGCGACGAAAGCAAAAAGTAGGTCATTTGAGCAAGGAATATGCTGGTTGCAAAATAAAAAAGTAAACCAGAGTCAGAATGGTCCAAAATCTGTAATATGTGGTAGGGTGAGCATGGTACGGATTGGGCTGGTCCACTCCCTAACCCTAGGATCAATTTGCATAGTATTGATCCTTAATTTTTAAAATCAATGATCAATCTTATTGAGCTAAGGACTGAGGACCACATTGAACCAATGAGTTCGGTTTGGTTTTAGGGTCAATTCAGGACCAATTGATAATTTTTTTTTTTCATTTTTTGTACTCTTTGAAAAGGCGATTGAGGATCGACCAATCCAATGGATTCGACGACAAGCGAGGTCAGCAAAGAGAGATGGGTTCAACAATGGGCGAGGTCAGCAAAGAGAGGCAAGCAGGGCAAGCGTCGAGCGGCACGAGCAACGAGAAGCGAGCAAGACGAGTGTCTAGTGGCGAGTGAGAAAGTTGTTTCTTTCAATTTTGACAAATTAAGGACTAAGGGGACAAAAAAGATAGAAGAGAATGAGTACTAGAGAAGAATACCATGAGGAGCTATTTACGCTGTTTTGGACGCCGTGAGAACTCCTCATAGAGACATTTTCCTCATTTATAAATTATCGCTGCTGATGTTTTAAAAGACATTAAAAGTCTAAATACCTTAATTGAACTCTATGTAACTATTTACGTTGTTTTGAATACCATATGTGTAACTATTGCTTGTGGGCTATAAATACCTTAAGCGAACTCTTTTAAAGCCTCCCCCCCCCACCCCAAATCAATTACAAAACTCAATGTTCTTGCAATTTACATGGCTGGACATGATTATCTCTAGTTTCCATATAATTTAATTTTCTTATCATTTACTTTCATGACCAAAATCAATCAAGAGCCATTCACAACCTTTGCCTATTCACTCCGATTTGTATCCAAAAATTATTTCAGTGTCGACTTTTTAGTGAAACATATTTTTGACTCACTTGATGGGACACATTTTGTTGATTTGAGGAGAATACAATGGCAAGAACAACTTTACCAAAAAAAAAATGGCAAGAACAAGAAATCAACTATAGCCCAACAATATTGATAGCGACAACAACCCAATACCACAAACTGATAATGAGGACGGCATGCACTTTGAGTCCTCGGCCGTTGGATGAATGACAAAGGGTAACCAAGAGGGTGATGTCAATCTTCTAAGGCAACTTAGTGAAGAACCGATCGGGAGGTTGCACCAAATCCCAGCATGATGTCAGCCATGCAAAGATTGCTCAAAGAACAACAAAATGATATGGGTAATTACATCGTGAGCTGCACATCGGATGTGCTCAAGCAAATAGTCTCCAATGCTGTGAATAACACTGTCAAGACTGAAATTGTCCAATAAACTACCAACATTCCAAGCCAATACAGTGGTATCAAGGCATGTTCCTAATTCCTCTTCTACTATGCAGTTTGAGATACATCTTAAGTTTGAACTCATGAAATAAACCCGATCTAAATAGAAAATCCAAACCCAAAATGACTTGTGGGTTGAAGCCCTAATAAGCAACTATTGAAATATTTTCAAAATAGTTGCTAAATAATTGAATAATTTGCAGAATATATAATGTATATGCAATATCTCCAAGATATCTTTAATATGTTCCTTCAAATTCACGTTGGGTAGTATGGGTGAAATTTAGCTTGGAAGCAACATCAAACACGCACCTAAATTAGAAAATTTTCGATAGTGGTACAAATGTGTTATCATAGCTAATGCTGTCACATTAGCTTTCACAGTAAATGATGTCATTATGTAATAACACCATTTAAAAAGCAAGCATTGTCCAAATAAGCTTTTCTAAAGAAAGTGCGCATGTGTGATAATTAACATCGTTTAAAAGGCGGCACCATTGAATTTTGCTTTTGAGTTGATCGATGCTAGTACACCTCTACATCGTTTTAACGCAGCGAGATTCAAATTAGCATTTAGCTAGACGGTAGAAAAACGCGAACCACTGTTTAAAAAAACATGGAATCAAAGGTTTTTTGTGATGACAGATGCATGATAAGGAACAAGGTTTGAAATAGTACGCGGCGACGCCATTTGTGAAGGACCCTCTGTTGGTGGTTGGAGATTAGTGACGAGGTAGAGATGACTTATGAAAACAGATGGACGGTTGTGTATTGACTTAGCAGAGGAGTATCGGAGTGCTCAACGTGGGCGATTTGCAGCTAGTGCTTTCAAAATTTCCTCAAGATCGAGTAACTCTAATGCCAATTTAGATTCTAATTTTTTTGGGGAAAATATTTTTTGGGAATGCATTTTTCTCATTTTTTGGTTTTTGATCCTCTTGAGAAAATGTGTCAATGAAAAATGTTTTCCTACTAAAGCTTAAATACAGGGAAATGATTTCCTCTTTTAAAGGACTAGAAAATGTTGTCCAAAAGATTCAGTAGGGTCGAACTCACTCAAGGAGGCATCGGCAAGTTGTGGCAAGCTATAGATCTAGCGGGCTTAAGCCTCGCCAAAGGTCTGGGAGGCCTTGGGCTTTGTCAACCTATGGCGAGCTCAAAGCTCATTGAGTTGGTGAGGCTCGGGCTTGCTAGCCTTAGACGAGCTTGACCTCGTAGGGTTTGGTGAGGTGGAGCCTCGCCAGCCTCAGGCAATAGCTTGCCTGTGGCTGATCACCAACCTTTGCCGTGGCTAGCAACCGGCCAAGGAAGAAGCAAAAAGGAAAAAAAAATTAAAAATCGCTCATCAAATTTTCTTTATCAAATGATGGAAAATACTTTTAAGGTTTTCTCAAGGTTTAGTTAAACAACACAAAATAAAGTCATTTTCCCATAAAATATGTTCGAGAAATGGTATCTTTTTAACAGAACAAATGGACCCTTATAAAATAAGAAAAATGAAACAATTGAATTACTTAACTTCAAGATTACAACCATGGTCTATTTATTGGCCTCAAATCAAAGAAAAATGAAAAATCCTCCACTACAATATATCATGTCACGAATCTGAACACAAATTCGGCGATGTACAAGATACACATAGATATGCTAAAAATCTGAATAATTTGCAAAATAAATGCTGCATTAGTAATATCTCTGTCCGCTTTGTAATGAACCCATACGCTGGAGCCGAGTTCTTGTTCCTTTATTGTTTGTAATCGTCTCTCAATCAAGTACGAAGATTGCAGTGAGACTTCGGAAATGGTAAATCTGCTACTTCATATAGTATTTTGCCTAGTCGACGATCGCTGTCGGCGTTTTTCGAACGAATAGAAGGCAAAGTAGAGACATTAGCAAAGTTTGCCGCAGTCGTACCTAGTAGCACTAACGGCTTTTCCCAACAGAAACTTGTAGAATACGACGTCTCTCAGGAACTTCATCCACCAACTAGACCCATCCTGCTGAACCCACCCAGATAAATATGATGCCGCGATCAACATCGCCGCCCTCCACCTCCTATCCCTGACGTACCTCTCGAGGGCGAACCCGACATCACGCGTCTCGAGTTCGCCCCGTTGGGAAACCAAGCTTCCGATGTGCCGGCCCAGCACGACCGCATCCTCGAGGGCCAAGCACCCACCTTGGCCCAAGTCCGGCGTCATGGGGTGCATGGCGTCGCCGGCCACCGTGATGTTCGCGCGGGTCAGGTTCCCGAGGACGACGTCCCACGGGTAACGAAACATAAACGGAGCCCACGTCAAGGTGGAAAAGTCGGAGTGGCCGACGATGTCGAGGTACAAGGGAGAAAAGTCCTTTGGCTAAGTTGTCAGCCACTTCTCTTACCAGTGAATTTGGATCTCCTCCCATGTCCGCACCTGAAATGTAGAAGAGAGAGCCTTTTTTATATAAACTTTAGAAAACGTTCTCGTGCAAAAAAAAAAAAAAAAATTATTCACTTCGCAAATCAATCTAAGTATCACTATTAGATCTTACAGAAGGAGTCTCGGACCATCCGATATGCAAGCGGACGAGACATTCCTGTAGTTGGAGGTTCTATGAAAAAAAAAATGTACCCTTTTTTGGGGCACATGTGCAACAATAGAAAGGACATGTAGCAATACCTTTTGGAGGAGCTTTGCAGGCCAAGAACCAGTAGACCTCCTTGTCGTTGAGAGGAATAAAACCACCCCTCTTCGAGACATCCACGAATTGCTGAACCTCATGGTTCAACCCATGGCCTTGTGGATACACGGCCACCCCACGAATTGCGGACCGGCCCGAATCAACTAGCTCACCGAGTCCTAACCAACGCGCTATCCTAGAATGCACTCCATCACATCCAATGACAACCTAAACACATGGCGCATATTTTTTTCAAACAACAATGAATTCATCGATCCACTGCAAATCCTCCGAGGAGTGTTGAAATAGTATTATTACCACAGAATTTAGAGAGAGATCTTAGGTATGAGAATTTACGAACCTTGGACTTGATGATAGTTCCGTCTTCCAGCACGAGGATACAAATTGACGAGCCTTGCTCCACTAGGGTATCAATGGAAGTGAGCTTTGAAGAGAAACGGATAGTATTTGGAGGCAATTCCTCCGCCAATGCCTCTAATAAGATCTTCCGGTGTACCGTTCTTTGTTCACCTTCACTCCTAAAATGTATAAAATAGTGTAAATGTTGAAACTTTTAGCATTACCCAAGAAAAAAATATAAAAAAAATTACATAGACAATGCAGAATTGTGGGGAGTTGCAGTACCCTTTGCTTGCATCAAAACGCACTTCCTGAATGGCTTTGGTCTTCACATCGGTTACGTAACCCCTAATGAGAGGTTTAATCTAATAAGAATTAACTAAGTAAAAGGAACTTGAAAGTAGGTTGGAATATGCACGTGAAAACCTCTCTTGGGAATGTCAATATTAAATACAAGAACGGAAAAACCTTACTTGGAAAACGGAGAGTAAAGGGAGGTGAGCTTCTCCGAAACCCCGAGCGCGTCGAGCGCACGCCAGGCATTGGGGAAGAGGCTTAAGGCCGCGCCGGTGGCTCTCAGCCCCTCTGATCTCTCGAGCACCAATGCTTGCACGCCGACTTTCTTCAGGGCCACCGCCGTCGCTAGGCCTGCGATGCCGGCTCCGACGATCACAACCTCCTCCATTTAAAATGCAACCTTGACTCTGTTATTCTTTTTTTGCCAACGATTTTTCTCTGAATTTGGTTGGAAACTGTGCTTTTGATCTATTTAAGCTATTTCAGAGTAACGACTGCATCTCTCTTTATAGCTGTGACGGCAATCATGCCGTGCGCATCGAATGACGTGCTTGATTTGATTTCTCCTTTGACCCGATTCGTGCGCTGCAAGAATCAAAATTGCCCAGCCGTGTCCCAAATTATAATCGCTATTGGGAAGTTGCAACGAATCTGGTCAGCTTTGAATTTTCATCTGGGCCAAAAGCGACGAAAGCAAAAAGTAGGTGATTTGACCAGGGAATATGCTGGCTACTAAATTAAAAAGGAAACTAGAGTCGGAATGGTCCAGAATCAGTGATCTATGGCAGCGGCGTGCATGGTATGGATTGGATCAACCTGCATAATATTTGTCCTTAGTTTTTTAGACCGATGATCAATCCTATTGATCAATTCTCATAATTAAAATGCATTTAATATGACTCTCAATTTTTTTTTTTTGTAACTTAGAACTTTTTTAAATTTTTTAAAATAATTTTATTATATTTTTCTATTTTTTTTTCGTCACTACTTCTTCCTCTAGCCAGCGAGGCTTGGCCTCACCTTGATTGGACGATGTCCTTGCTCAATCGCCACGAGGCTCGAATCTTGCTAGGCTAAGGCAAGATCGACCTTGCCGATGGCTGGGCAAGGTTCCTCTAAGGCTAGGGCTCACCGGCTAGAAGAAAAAGAAGAGAAGGAAAAAGAAACATGAGAAAAAAAAAAAAAAAAAAGAGAAAATGGTTTAGGCTTTATTTTGGAGTTATTCCCGGGAATAAAGAAATAACTTGTTTTTGCTTTTTAATCCTATTCTAAATCTATTATTGGGAATAAAGATGTTACCAAATGAATTTCTATTCTTTTTCTTTTATTTCGGGAAATAAAAAAATAAAATCAAATATTGTTTGACATGTTACCAAACCGGCCTTAAGTTACCATGCATGTGCATTAGCACATGGACCTTGTTTTGTATCATTCTTTCGTCTACTTTCAAGTAATGTCTCACAAAGAAGCACAACATACATTCGGCTGTCCTAATGAATTGCCAAGACATTAAGCCTATATAAACACAACATTCCTTGAGGGAACCGTCATCCATCGATTAAATCCTTCTTGTTGAACCAAGCCTGCTCAATATAAAGCCGTTATTATTGTCCTTCCATACCACCCTAGTGCAAATCTGATGTCCACGCTTGGAATTCAAGTCCCCGAGACGCCGACCGAAACCTCTCCGTCCTCGAGCGCCCAACGTCCACTGTTGCCCAAGTCGAGGGTCATTGGGCGCAAAGCTTCTCTGGCCACCGTAATTTGAATGGGTTGTTTGTCTAAATAGAACGTTTTACGGACGTGGGAACATCAGTAGGATCCTAGTAGGGGGTGTCGGTAGATTTTGCAGAAATCTGGAACGAACCAAATCGTTTAGTTGAGCATCAAATTCGAACCAAGCTGCGGCCTGAACAAAATAGAACCTGAATCAAACACTCGGTTCAGTTTTTTGGTTTTCTTTTTTTCAAAATAAAAATTAAAAAGAGATTTAGGGGAAAAGGAGAGAGATTGTGTGAATTGTATATTAAGAAGATGAATGATTTTTAGTTTGGTTCAGGAAACTATTTGAATTGGAATAAGAAACAGTTATTTTTTCATTATCCGAACCAAAACCCAAACCCAACTGAAACTGCATGAAAATTCAACTTGGTTTGGTCCATATGGGTTCTAGTTCCAGTTCTAGTTCGATTTTGACACCCCTAGGCCCTAGAGAGTTCTTGTTGTTGCCATGTTACATGGGTGGAGAATCCTTAGCCAAGTTTTCATTTACTTCCCTTGAATTGAGACGTTAGATCACAGATGGATTAGTAAGCACTTATTGAAGGACTGTCATAGTCCAATATATGTTAGAAATATAAAGGAAATCACAAAAAAAAAAAAAGTAGCAAAATTCTTTTAAAGAGTCAATTTTTATCGGGAAATGATTATCCCCTGTAGATTCATCGTCCCAATTTATGTATTGTTTGTAACTATTATTCCCATTGGAAATCGCTTATTTCCATGTAATAGAAAGTCATCAATTTAGGATCACATGAATTTTCAAGCAAATCGAGGTCTAAGACTGTTGGCGAGGCCGGCCCAAGAAGCCAATAATTTTTAGGTGTGAATGTACAAAGATCTATCGAGGATATTTACAACTATGCAATCAAATTCTAAACCTTTCATTTGAAAATGTAAAATTTATTGCGAAAGTGCAATTGAATATAGCAATCAAGTGTTAGAATTTCTCTAAAAAATGCAATCAAGTGCTTTCATTAATCCGTCTTGTTTGGATGTTTCAAAAGTGCCGGTGTGGCATTTTCTTGAAAATTTGGCCCGGCATTACTTTGAAATTTCGAACACGGGACGGGACATTGATAAAAAAATTTGACCCGGCATTTTCTTATTCTTTACTTTTCTTTTTCTTTTATTTCTTATTTGTCTTTTTCCCATGGTCTTCTTCCCGACGAATTTTTTTGTCCCTGCGTCTTCTTCTCCTCGACGTCCTCCCACGTCTGCAACAAGCCGAATGCCCCATGGATAAATCCAACCCTCAGCCGAAATCTGGTTTTCATTGGTTATCCCCGCTGGTCAGCTATTCCGACCCGCTCTACGCTACCGCCGGCCTCTGGTTGGCCGGAGGTTGTCATCGACGCCGAACTAGCTCTGGCGAAGAACTTTCATGCTCTAAAATCTTGTAAGACGAAAAAAAATCTGATGATTCGGGCATTAGCATCGGAACGGACAAAAGACGCAACGAAGAGGAATCAAGCTCATATAAAGATGGTATCACGAGAACGAATCTCACAAAACTCAGTTGAGACTCTCATTTAGGCATTTTATCAAACACCCTGTGTGCACTAAAGAAACAGGTGTCCAGAGGCATACTAGCATACATGGCAAGCACACTAGACTGTACAACAACCTTAACAGGGCCAGCGGAGCCGGAATTCGCGTGATTCACGTACGGACGACGGGACACCAACCTGGTTCAAGCGCGGTGTTATGGGGGGACGGCGATCGACGGACTGGCCTCCGATGAACGTCGGCTCCTCCTTCCTTTCTCGTGCGAGCGAGCTCCTCCACTTCCTCTCCTTCTCACTCTTGACTGACTCGTCGTCACTACACACCAAGGAACGAGGCGGTTTTGACGTACCGGACCTCGAGCTCGACGCGAGGTCGCCCGACTCCGACGGCACGCTGACTTTCTCCAGCGAGACCGGATGCGGAAGCAGAAGAGGTGGTTCACCCCGTGCTCCTTCCGACTGGCGACTGCCACTCTCGCTTAAACTCTCCCGAGCTCTTCCCGTCTCTCTCCCTCTGTAGCTCTCTGTGTGTCCCCTCTCCGTTGCTGCCCTCCCTCTCGGTTCTCTCTCGGTTCCTCTCCGAGTCTGCTCTCTCTCTCTCTCTCTCTTCTCTCTCCGTTCTGCTCCTCCTTCTGTTCTCTTTTCCCGCTCCGTCCTGTCCTCTCCTTCTCGGCTCTTTCTTCTCTCTGCCCCTGCTCTGCACTCTGCTCTACTCCTCTGCTCTGTTGTGCTGTCTTTTCTCCTTTCCTGCAGGTTCCGCGCGCGAAGACGCCAGGGAGGGAGAAGACAGGTTGGTCGTTGGCTGGGCTGAAAGTAGGGAGAAGCTGGGCCGCGGGCCGGGCCAAGGCCGGATCCGGCCCGACCCGACCCGACCCGACCCCTAAGCGTTTTTCTCTTTTTTTTTGGTTGTTTTTGTTTAAAAATAGGTGTCAACAAGGGCCTTCAGAGGTCAATTGAGGAGGCATCTATGTTTGTGTGGTGTGATCTGGGCATCGTCATGGTAGCTGTTAACTAGCCAAAGAGGCTGTCCGATGCATTGTTTTCACTTTTTGATATGCTAAAGTGCACTATGTCGAGTGGTCTTGGGTTGTACTCACCTCAATAGCTAGCTCTAAAGGTTTGACTTTTTTCATACTTATAAACCAATTACATTGCTTATGCTATAACCATTGAGCGATAACCATAACATGCTTTGAGAGTCCACTTTGAGAGTATAAGTGAACTAAAAACCTCACATAAATGACCAATGGGGGAAAGGTGCGATTAATACATAAAATGATCCATAATTCCTCTCAAATTATGGGAGTGTATGACAAACTTAGCAATGTCAACTTTTATTTTCATGCATATCATGTTGGAGCGAGTAACTCTCAAGGATAGAGATGTAATGGCAAACGCGGTTCAGCTTGAGCGACAAGCAGATCAACGAGAAACATATCCTAGGGACTCATCGAGATTGATGCTCGTGACATCAGGTGATGCCTTCCAATAAAACCCTTGGACCATCCTCGCGAGAAGCATGACCGTCATCATAGTTCCAAGCAATGGAACCACACAACCGCGCCTCCCTATGCTGAAGGAAATGAAGCGTAAGTCTGGCTTGGTGGACTGAACTTCAGTGCAGTCACTAGTAAGGTGCCGCTCTGGCCTAAACTCGAGTGGCTTGTTCCAGACTTTAGGGTTTCGCCCGAGGCCCATACGACTCAATAACACGTGGCTTCCCTTAGGGATGAAGTAGCCGGCGACAATGGCATCAGACATGGCCATGTGTGGAGGGATGAAAGGTGCGATTGGATGGAGCCTGAAGGCTTCTCGAATGCATGCTTTGATATAATTAAGACGTGGGATGTCACGTTCTTGGACCAGTCTCTCTTTACCAACGACCCTGTCTAATTCATCCATTGCTGTCTGGAGGATTGCGGGTTGGTTTATCATCTCGGCCATGGCCCATTCAACTGCATTTGAGGGATTATCAATAGTTGCGAACATTATTTCCTGCAAACGTAGATTTTGATTGGTTATGCTCTTGCACATCACTCATAAATTTTCTATGTATCGTTTAGACCCACAAACAATGCATAGAGGATACAAGTAAAGTGAAATAGAATTTTCCCAGTTTATCTATTCGTGAACTTTTTTAGCCCAGAAATCATGATTATATCTTATTTCTCTTGAACCTTCTAAAACAGTTACCTTTCATTTGTTCGTTTTTTTTTTCATGTAAATACAAGACGAACTAGCGATATGAACTTTTACAACATATTTTCTTATTATTGATATCTAGATTGGTAATATTTGTTAGGCACTTCACTCTTCAGAGAGACATGGTAAATTGAGTTTTTGTTAATGTATGAACAACATTTTGGCAACCAATTAATGAAATTATCCATAATAGATGGAGATCTATCTTGATACACATATTTACATACAAAAGTTAAGTCTGTTTATAGAATAAGAAGCAAGTCAATGCGTCACTGCGTCTTACAGTTACTTGTGCTTTGATTTCTTCAGGTGTTAGTAATGGCTTTCCCTCTGCATCTTTGAGCGTAACCAGAACATCAAGCAAGTCATGAGGCTCATCGCTGGTAAATTCCTGGTTCGAATTGCCGAACCTCCTCCACTTTCCGATCCTTGAGTCAATTATGGGGTCGTGATAGTTGTTTACAGTCCTGGTAGCCTCTTCAACGAACTTTTCATGACCATCTAAATCAAGTCCCACCAAACAAGGAAAATAGTCAGATATGCAGAATGCATATAGATACCTAAGTATTGTAAATATCGCCTCGATGTGTTCTTCCTCAGCAATGGTTGGTCCGCCATCCGCCCTTTCCTCTCCGAAGCATCTTTTACCGAACATTAATTTCCGGATCACATTTCCAGAATATTGTCTGGTGAAGGTCCTCATATTTACAGTTCTGCTGGAGCTTTTGCTTCGATTGTAGATGCACTTAACTAGATTGTCTGCTTCCTCGGTTTTTCTACCCTGGAGCCAGTGATGTCTTGCGGGCGAAATTACTTCTGAAACTATAACTCTCCTCATTTTCTACCATTGGTCGCCATAAGGACTTAGGATGGTTGTGAGAGAATCTGCCAATATCTATTCGTGTCGCCGTTGTAGTAGGCCTCGATGAAAATATGGCGTCGTGCTTCTTGAGGAATTCTCGGGCGATTTCAGGGCATGTCACGGGAATGACGTGAACATTGCCTAGCCGGATACATGCAATGTCAGTGTCCATCTCCTTCATGAGGCGATGTATCCACCGGAATGTTGGCCTTTGGCGCAGCATTTCGGGCGCACAGCCAACGATGGGCCACGTTGCGGCACCAACTCTCCATTTCTGTGGATACTCCTGAACTTTTTTCTTTTTTTGGTACACAAGACTTCACTGGCCAGGCCATCGACAGTGCTGACCACAATGGCACGCCAGGCTATCGACTTTGCTGACCACCTGGTGCCATTGGGCTATCGACCGAAGACAGTCAACCACCCAATGTAGTGACTATACCTGGGGGGAAGCTAGCACAAGACCCTACCATCATGACTCCCAGCTTAAGATGTGTTAGAACGCAGAAATTCGAACTTATTCCCTCGACGTTGAGGTAGTAGAGCTTAACCAGCTGCACTGCCCACCGGTGGGTACTTAACCAGAATAATCAATTACCAATGAAGTCAAAGGAAAATAATAATTGAGGATTACATAATGGGTGGATATCATTTTCTCTGCTTTGAATAGTTTAGGAGAAGCTAGGCTTCAAGGGATCTAAGCATTTTTTTTTTATATCTTCTTGAGGTGGTCACGTTTGCATATGCGAGTCAAGGTGGTCGCCACACAGCAAAGGACTTAGATGTTCTTTCATTTTAGAATGGCCAATCATTAATTTATTTCTTTTTTGGACATATATCTCATGGTCTAGGTTGTTATTTACCTTCTAGATCAAGAGGTAATCATTATTCTAGCAAACCTCGCCATTGATTTATTTCCTCGTGTAAGTAGTCCAGAAAACCTCATTGGTTCGCAAGGCAATGCATAAATGCTTGCCATAATTGGTTTGAATTTTCCCAAATATTGAAAGGGCTTTGCATAAACTGTCATTAATTTATTTCTTCTTTGGACATCCATCTCATGGTCTAGGTCATTTACCTTGTAGATTAAGAGGTAATCATTCTCCTAACAAACCTCGTCATTAATTTATTTCCTTGGGTAAGAAGTCCAGCAAGGCAATGCATAAATGCTTGCCATAATTGGTTTGAATTTTCCCAAATATTGAAGGGGCTTTGCTAGCATAACACTATTTGGGTTACCGTGAGAATAACAGTTATTGTAAGGCATAAATTCTTGAATGAGTGTATCTCACAATAAATTTTAATTATTTATTATTTATTTATCTGTGATCCAAAATAAGCTGTTAATCTCACAGTGAAAGTCAAACAATTATTTCTCATGTTGAAATATTATTCTAGGCAAACTATATGTACTCGCTAAGGGTGAGCAGCGGTCTAGGGTTGACCCTAGACCGACCTTGGACCGGCCTAACCTTGCCGGTCCTGGTCCGATTCCCAAGGGAATTGGGTCGGTCCTCGGTCCTGAAATTCTAAGACCAACACTATGCGGGTTGGTCCTCGGTCCTAAGAGTTTAGGGTCAGTCCAACCCTAGACCAACCCTATATATTATATTATATTATGTATAATTCTTTTATATATTTAAACCTAAGTAAAGTGTCTGTTATATTATATTATATTGAAATGTTCTATCAATAATACTAATAGTAATTTCAATTTAAAACTTTTGTTGAGTATTAATTATATGTCGTTTGTTTTGTTTTTAAGTGTTTAGAAGTTCAAGTGAATTAACAAGATATGAAGTTATATATTCATGATTTATATTAAGTATTTTGAACTTTTTATATTTTAATTGTATTTTACTAATAAATTTCAGCTGCACTTTGCTTTTCAATTTGTGTCAAATGGTAGAAGTTTGTGAAGAGTAGAGTAGTATTGCAGTTGCTACGGTGATTTGCTAGTCAAGTGGTGTGAAGCTCATTTTTTGGTTGAGTGGACTCTACATGATCAAATGCAGGAAAACGCTTTTGCATATGATGTTATGAATATTAAAGATAAATAATTACGAGAACTTTCCATCTTGTCCCATATCTCGATGAGGGGTTAGCAAATACGAAATTTCTATTGTGTCATCTTAAATTTGCTAAATATGTATTGGTATTTATAATTTAGTTGCACAATGTCGCATTGTCAATGGATGTGTAATTTGAATTTGTAGATTTGCTTTTTTAGGGAGTATAAAAAATAAGACGAAAAAAATTATCGATTGGTCCCGGATTGACCCTGGAACCGGACTGAACCCATTAGGTTGGTCCGATCCTTGGTCCCAGGCTCAATAGGGTCGGTCCTCGGTCCTAAAAATTGAGGACCGACACTGTACGGGTTGGTCCTAGGATTACGGGGTGGCCCGGACCAACTCGGACCATGCTCACCCCTAGTACTCGCTGCCATGCCATATTGAGTGCAAAGAGGTCAGTCATGATCCCTTGTGAGCCAAGAGTAATTGAAATTGGTAGGACAAAAGACGATATATATCTGTGTGCGCGCGCATATCATTAGACACACACATATGATAAATTATTTGGAGCATTATATAATACACTTTACATTTTATTGCATATCTCATATGATACTCTTCATTATGACACATCCAAATAGATTAAAAAATTTTCCTTTTCACATTATTCTTAACTTTATATCATTAGAGCAGGAGGTTTTCACTTCACATCTTTCCATGTCCTATTTGCTTCTTCAATTACATATTTTCATGCTTTAGGCTTAGGCAAAAAATCTGGCTTGTGCTTGAGGAGAAAAGTTAGAATATTTAAGTATTAAATCACTTTTTTATTGTCTATCAGCTTAAGTTTTAAAATAGTTCATAGTGGTTGTATAAATTCTCAAGATATGAAATCCACTAATGAAAAGAGGTGCTCTTTACAAAATAAAAAAGGTTTTTCAATATTGTCGTCAATGGAGGAGGCATATTTTGAAGTAAATATTGTTCTATGCTTTGAACTTGACCTTTTCACAATTTGTCTGCTATTCTATGCTCCCATATTATTATTTTCCTACTCTTTTACATTCTAGCCCATGTGGAATGGGCTGAGTCATTGTAGATGGTATCGGAGTGAGACTTCAAATAAATGTGGTCTGTGGATGAACTAGGTCCAAACCCGATTTGGCAAGGGTGATAAGTGATTGCTAAAGTGAAAGGCTTGAACAATGCGCAACTCTTGATAGGCTTTTAAGGTGATAAAGGCTACACTAGTCTAGAACATACATCAAATGGAGAATATTGTTGGTGTATGGGCATACACCGATGAGTATATCAGTGGTCTAAATGGGAAAGTCTGCGGAATCCCAAATTCCTCATCTATCGGGCTTAGTCTTGTTGAGTAAGTAATAAGTCAAGCTCAACCCAGACAGTCACCACCTTGCGCGGTTCCTTCAAGCACTCTTTACGGGCTACGTGGAGTAGATCGGTTTGTTTCATAGGAAGCGTTGATATATCTCGTTTTTCTACAATTCCATGATGAGTTCCATGATAAAGAGAAGGTACGTAGATATTTCCATCCACTTATTTATAATATCATAATGTCAACATATTTCATAACAATACTAAGGATGAGATCGAAATTGCCTATATGGAAAAAAAAAAGAGGAAAAAAGAAAAATCAAAATAAGTTTCCCTTCTAAGAATTTCATCTGTGTAAATGTGTTGGCACCATAACACGTTCCTTGTCGGCGATCGCTGTGACAATTTTCAGGCGAACAGAAGGCAAAGAGGAGACGTTAGCAAAGCTTGCCGCAGTCGTACCTACTAGCACTAAAGGCTCTTCCCAGTACAAATTTATAGAAGACGTCCCTTAGGAACCTCATCCACCAACTAGACCCATCCTGTGAAACCCAACCCGACAAAAACGACGCCGTGATCAACGTCGCCGCCCTCCACCTCCTCTCCCTCACGTAACTCTTGAACGCTAACCCGACCTCCCGCGTCTCGAGTTTGCCTAGTTTGGAAATTGAGCTTCCAAGGAGCCGACCCAACACAACTGCATCCTCGAGGGCCGAACCCGCACCTTGACCCAAATCTGGCGTCATGGGGTGCATGGCATCTCCGGCCACCGTGATGTTCGCGCGAGCCAGGTTCCCAAGGACGACGTCCCACGGATGACGGAAAAGCAGCGGGCCCCACGTCAATGTGGAAGGGTCGGAGTGGCCGACAACGTCGAGGTACAAGGGAGGAAAGTCTTTGGCTAAGTTGTCAATCACTTCTCTTAGAATCGAATCTGGGTCACCTCCGTGGTCCGCATCTGAAATGGAGATGGGTCGATGACAAAAAAATGTTGTTTACTAAGGTTAAGTCGTTATTACATAAGCCTATATAAATCGAAGATACAAAGATGAAATTAGCTTTTCCCCAAGCGTAGTTGTTGCAAGATACATCCATGCGAATGGAGGAACCGATACCTTTTGGATGAACTTTGCAAAGGAAGAACCAGTAGATCTCCTTATCGTTGAGAGGAACGAAACCAGCCCTCTTCGAGACATCCACGAACTGCTGAAACTCGTGGTTCAACCCATGGCCTCGTGGGTACACGGCCAGACCGCGAATCGCAGACCGGCCAGAATCAACTGGCGGGCCAAGCCCTAGCCAGCGGGCTACCCTAGAATGCACCCCGTCACATCCGATAACAACCTACAAAATCCTCAATTTACTATGAATCCTCCGACAAGAAGGGGAACAGTATTATTTACAAACAGAGATCTAAGTATGAGAAGTTATGATACCTTGGACTTGATGATAGTTCCATCTTCAAGCGCGAGGATACAAATAGATGAGCCTTGCTCCCCTTGGGTTTCAATGGAAGTGAGCTTCGAAGAGAATCGGATGGTGTTTGGAGGCAATTCCTCCGCCAAGACCTCTAATAAGACTTTCCGGTTGACCGCTATTTGTTGATCTCCACTCCTAAGAAATTTTAAAAATTGTAAATTTTTTTCAAATTTTCGCATTACCCAATTGGACTTTAAGTTTTTCATTGAACTACAATGATGTCATCATTGTAAATTTGTCTAGTTTTATCATCATAAAACTATACAAATAAAAAATAGAGGATGCATTGGATCCAAATGAAGAAATCTGAGAGCTGCAGTAAGTACCCTTTGCTCGCACCATAACGCACTTCCTGGATGGCTTTGGTCTTCACATCGGTCACGTAGCCCCTAATGCACGAGCAAAAAATTAATTATGAAGAAATTCAATCTGACAAGAATTAATTAAGCAAAACAAACCTGAAGATAGGTTGGAATACGAACGTAAAACCCTATTTTAAGACAACAAAGTTGCAATTACGTACATAGATTAAGTAGAAGTGTGTTTGTTTCACGGAAAATAAATGAATTATAAAATATTTTCTTAAAAATGATTGTTTGTACTACTTACAAAAATGAATGAACAAAAATTATTTTCATCGTTTATGAAAATTTTTTACGGTTGTTGATAATGAAATTATTTTTTTATTGATTAATTATTTCAAGCAATATGAGTGATTATTTTTAAGAAAATAATTTTCAAATCACTTATTTTTCACGATAAATGGAATCTAAATATTTTTTAGCTATTTGAAATGAAGTATATAGAATAATTGCGGGACCGTAAGTGATTCAAACAAACGTGAATGCATGGTATAATTATTACTTGTATTACGTCCGAATGCGTGCAGTTATCCTTAAAGGTGAAACCTTACTTGAAGAAAGGATTGTAAATGGAGGTGAGCTTATCCGAAATCCCGAGCGCATCCAGCGCGTGCCAGGCATTGGGGAAGAGGGTGAGGGCTGCGCCGACGGCTCTTAGCCCCTCCGATCTCTCCAGCACCAGTGCTTGCACCCCGACCTTCTTCAGGGCCACCGCCGTTGCCAGCCCCGCGATGCCTGCTCCGACAATCACGACCTCCTCCATTTCAATTGTAACCTTGACTTCTTTTGTGTCTTTTTTACGATCGTTTTCTTCCTATTTGTGTGAAAACTATGCTCTTGATCTGTTTTAGCTATTTCAGAGTGACAATTGCAATTGCATTTCTTTTTATAGCTATTGTGGCAGTTTTTACGTCTAATGACGTGCTTGATTTGATTCCCCGTTTGACCAGATACGTGACCTGGAAGAATCAAAATCGTCCTTGTGTTTTAAAAACGAGCACGCGACAAAAAATCTCTTAGCACGAGAATTAGACTCTGATTAGAATAATGTCAAACAATTGCTATTAGGAAAGCAAAGTATCTGGTCACAACATACGATTGAATAACTGGGCCGCCATTGAATTTCTTTTTTGGAGAGAATACGACGAAGCAAACGGAAGGAAAAAGTGAAATTTGCCATGATTTGGACCTTTCGGATGGAACAACGATATAGGCGGTGAATTCAAACAATATGCCAGAAATACATGAGCAATATTGTAAAGGGAAAATGACCAAAAAAATGTTAAACTTATTGCACTAATACCAATTTAGTACCAAACCTTTAAATTGGATCGATTTAGTCCCAAACATTTTTACTTTGGTGCCAATTCAATCCATTTCTTGTTCAAAAAAAAAAAAAAAAACATTCAGTCCATTTGACTAATTTAGGTTGGAAATTGTTGACGTAAATGTCAATTGTCTTATATAGCATAATTGGCTTAATAAGAATTTAATAAATTTATTGAATTTATTGAGTTTTTCAAATAATCTTTTGAATTTTTTTTTCCCTTTCCCTTTTCTTTGGCTTCTCTTTTTGCTAGTGGCCATCAACAATCATTAGCCATAGGCAAGGGTCGGCCTCACTAGGTTGCACCTAGGTGAGGGGGAGCAGTGGCCATGGCCTATGGTCACTGGTTGGCGATGGCCATTGGTCAGTGTCCGGCGATGGCCATTGGCAAAAAGAAAAGGCAAAGGAAAGGGAAATAATAAGAAAAGAAAAGAAAAAAATCATTTAAAAAAATTCAAAAGAAATATAAAAATATTATTAAAAATATCTACATTAGCACCGGTCATTCAGCCGAGTTATATAGGATGACTTGCATTCACGTCAATAATTTTCAACCTAAATTGGCTAAATCGGCTAGATTGGTATCAATATGAAAAAGTTTAAGACTAAATTAGTCAAATTGAAAAGGTTAGAATTGAATTAGTACCAATGCAATAGATTTAGGACTTTTTAAATACTTTTCCCCATGCAAATATATGACACGATAGAGTGATATATCATTTTTTACACTAATATCGTTCTCTTGAAAAAGCCATGGTAGGTTGAAATTAGTTATTGTATTGAAGTGATCTATATATCTTGCTTGAGGAATTGGATGCCTAAGCTAAATTAGGCATGGTACGATTCGATGTGAGGACGTGATTTGCCATACTATTCTTGGGAACAATCTATGAAGGAAGTGGATCGGGTTTGTTCTAAAAGCACCATGAAATTTGATCACTCGGATCCGGATAGCATTTCTAATCGGTCGTACAAGGAGAAGAGATCAATCCAAAGCATTCTCTCTTGATGGGTAGAGCTTTTCTCTCTCATAGGTAGAGTCTTCTTCTCTGATTCCATGGAAGTCTTTGAATCCAAACCCTAAAAACCCATTGTTACTCGTAGCCCCCTATCCTCCAAGGTAGCGATTCCTTGCCCCAATCATGGGTACCAAGCACCCAAACCCTAAGAACCCTTATAGCTTGTACCATCTTCATGAAGCAGTAGTCGCCTAAATGCAACCTTCTTGGAGCTCCATTCAATCGCCCATTTCCAAAGCTACAAAGCCACGACAGGGCAATTCTGAAGAAAATCCTCAACCATAGCTATAGCCTAAGGCAGCAATCATCAATCTTAGTAAGAGATTATGTATTTATTGCCTGAATGGAGCATGAGGGGGAGAACCAGCCCTGCCTTGCTGCCCTGTGGAAGAGTTTAGGCTATTTATGGTCAGCAAATGGTGTGATCAAAGTGTAGCAGGAAATTCCCCCAACAAATTAATAGAATGCAATCACGCTCTTTTTGGTAAGTTATATTCGAAACCCAATGTGAACTTTCAAGTCTTTTGCAACATTATGAAGAAAGCATGGAAATCAGAAACTATGGAGTGTTCTTAGAAAGAACCGGGGTTTTTCTCATTTGTATTTGAATTTGAAGAGGAAAAGGAGAGAGTGCTGAAATCAAGGCCATGGTCCTTTGCTAGCAACTTGCTAGTGCTAAAGCAATGTGAGCTAGATATTCCGGAACACTGATATAACTTCTCTAGATATGATTTTTGGGTGCATATTGTTGGACTACCTTCGGGATGGATCATAGAAGAGGTCTACTCTGATGTTGCTAGTAAAGTGGGTGTTGTTAAGGAGATATAACTAGAATCTAGAGGTAACGGCCCCTATAAAACAAATAAAGTCAAAGTGGAGCTGGAGCTTTCAGCTCCTCTAAAAATAGGGGCACTAGTCAAGATTGGGAACAAGAATCTATGGGTGGAATTTAAATATGAACGCCTCCTCATTTGTGCTACTCATGTGGCAGAATTGGTCATTATGCCACATATTGTAAGGAGATACCATATGAAGCAACAAACTGGGCAGCAAATAAGGTAGGCAAATATAGTCCTTGGCTCAAAGCAAAAGTGGGAGATCATAGCCCGCATTGGGAAGCATTTTATGGAAAAGTTGATCCAAATCTTGAAGAGGAAGACTATGTGTTTGAAACTTCCTTGGCGTCAGTCAATATGGAAATTGTTGCATGAATAGAAGCCAAGACAAATGCCAATCCATCTTGGAACAAAAAAAGAGTAGACAGCCCTTCTTTAAAGGAGGGAAGAGATGGGGGAGAGAAAACTTCAGCAGCAAATGATGGGAGTGGAAAACAGATAATGTATTTAGAAGGCCCTAACGGTGAAGGATCGAAGGATATATGAGATGCTGGTAAGAAAATGGTGAAGTACCAGAAAGTAAAAGAACAGAAAAGAGTTGAAGTATCAAGCTCTTCGTTCCTTGATGAAATGGAGTTATTAGAGATCCTTGTGCAGTTGGTTAAATAGGGGAAAGATTGGGCTATGGTGGCTAACCCTAATAAGCCACCAAAGACGTTATGAAGATTCTAAGTTGGAACTGCCAAGGGCTGGGCAACCCCCTGACAGTCCAAGAGATTAGAGCCTTAATGGCTCTAGAATGGCCCAACTTGGTCTTTTTGATGAAGACCAAAAACAAGGAGACGATGGTGGATAATGTGAGAAGACGACTTAAGTTCCAAAACATATTTGTAGAGCAACCAATAGGAACAGCTGAGGGCTTGGCACTTATGTGGAATGAGGATGTGGAAGTTAAAATAAATTCAAGTTCAAAGGAGTACATGGATATGGAATGTAAGGATCCTACTAATGGATATCTAATGAGAGTTACATTCATGCATGCTTTGACAAATTTCCAGGAGAGGATTATGTTAGGGTAAAAGGTTCGAGATATTCACCCCAACAATAAACTTCCATGGCTTTGTATGGGGGACTTTAATGAAATTCTATATAGCTGGGAAAAGGTCGGGAAGAGGGAATTGATCAACATAGGATAGCGGCCTTTTGGGATTTTCTTAATGATTGTTCCTTGATGGATATAGACACTAAATGTTGTGCATTTACTTGGGTCAACAACAGAGAAAGGTGAAAACCTAGTGAAGAAGAGGCTAGATAGAGCCTTGTGCATAATGGATTGGAGAATTATGTTCTCAAATGTTGAAGTTTTGGCTCTCCCTGCAATAGGCTCAGACCATAGCCCACTTTCGCTGTCTCTACATCCAGTGTGGGAGAGAAAAAGGAAGGAGTTCAAGTTTGAAGCCTTTTGGATGGAGGAAAAAGAGTGTGGGGAGATCATTAAAAGCTATTGGGGAGGCGACCAGCACTGTTACACATCATTTTCTCAGAAAATACATAATGTTACGGAGGAATTGGCTTCATGGAGCAGAAGAAAGTTCTCTAATTAGGAGGCTCAAGTAGAAACTAACTGAGATCATGAATGGGGATTCTAAATTTTCTAGCAAAGCGGAATATCAAGAAATTAAAGAGAATATTGAACGACTCTAGAGATAGGAAGAGATGTATTGGGGTATGAGGTCTCGGGTAAATTGGCTTCAATGGGGTGATAGAAACTCAAAATATTTTCATGTTACCATGGTTCAACGAAGACAACGAAATAGAATTTCTGCTTTGAGACTAAATGAAGATAATTGGTGTAGGGACTAGAAAATACTGAAGCAACACATAGAGGACTACTATTGTTCTCTATATGAATCGGTGGGTCCAAGAGAATTTCAACCTATCCTGGATATATGCCCATCCCTAGTCACCACAGAAATGAATGAAAGCCTCTTGACCTCCATTTCAATGGAAGAAGTAAAAGAACTAGTTTTCCAGCAAGGCTCCCTAAAAGTTCCTGGCTTGGATGGACTCAATGGACAATTTTATCAGCATTACTAGGAAGGGATTTAGTTGCATGTGCTACATTTGGTTCGGAACTTCTTTGAATCAAGTAAATTTGACCCTCTACTCAACAAGACTCACATATCTCTCATTCCTAAAGTGAAAAATTCCAGAAACCATTAGTCAATTTAAACCAATTAGCCTATGTAATTTTAGCTATAAAATCATCTCCAAAGTGCTAGCAAAAAAATTAAAACCTTAGCTTGTTGAGATCATAGCCTCTAAACAAAGCACCTTTGTTAAAGGGCGACAAATACAAGATAACATCTTCATTGTTCAGGAGGTGTTGCATCAGTTGAGGATCAAAGAAAGAAAATTGAAATTCTAGGCAATCCTTAAACTAGATATGCAAAAAACTTATGATAGGGTTGAGTGGGACTTCTTAAAAATGAGTATGTTAAAGAAGGGGTTTAGTGGAAGATGGGTTGAGCTAGTGATGCATTGTGTTTCCATAATGTCCTTTAGTGTTGAAGTCAATGGAGATCATACACGATATTTTACACCCACACGTGGGATAAGACAAGGAGATCCATTATCCCCGTATCTCTTCATATTGATGGCTAATGTTTTTTCTTGGATGATGCACAAAGCAATAGAAGATGGGAGTATCAAAGGAATAAAACTGAATAGGTATTGTCCCACATTGTCTCATTTGTTATTTGTTGATGATGCTTATGGATGGAACAATTAGAGAATGTCAAAATTTGGAAAATGTTTTGCACCGGTATTGCTATGCAACCGATCAAGCTATCAATCTAAACAAATCGGGAGTGTTTTTTTTAGTAAGGATTGCTTGTTGAGTTTAAAGAGAAATATGGCACAAGAGTTACAAGTGCCTATTATTGACAAAACAAGGAAATACTTGGGAATTTCATCTGATTGGGGACAAACAAAAAATGAGATATTTTCATGGATCCTTGCTAGAGTGAACATGAAGCTTGCAGGCTGGAAAGAGAAGTTTTTGTCTAAAGCAGGCAAAGAAATATTGATTAAAGCTGTTGTACAAGCTCTTCCTCAGTATGCAAAGTCTATTTTCAAAATCCCTATCTCAATTTGTAAAGCCATCAAACGATGGATTCAGAGTTTTGGTGGAAACAAAATGATTCCAAAAGAGTTATGTCCTGGAAGAAATGGGAGGTCTTGAAATCTAGAAAAGATGAAGGGGGTCTCGGCTTTAAAGATTTAATTAATTTCAACAAGGCTATGTTAGGCAAACAAGCGTGGAGACTTTCGCAATCACCGTTAGCTCTATGGGCCAAATTCTAAAAGGAGTTTACTATCCAAATGGAGACTTATGGAAGGCAAAAACAGGGCAACGGCCATCTTGTGGTTGGCTTAGCATCTTAATAGGAAGGGACACTATAGAATTGGAGGTAAGGTGGATTGTGGAAGATGGGAATAGTATCAACATTTGGCAAGACAAATGGCTTCCAAGGGGAGTGATAGGAGGACCGACGAACAATGATGACCCTGAAAAAGTTGCTAAATTAATGAGCAATGAAGGGAGGTTATGGGACGAGCCTAAACTTCGTGATCTTTTTGACAACCAAGTAGTTAATGAAATACTATTGACTCCTATTTGCCCACATCCATAGGAAGATAGGCAGATCTAGATGGGGAATAAGTCAGGGTCCTACATCATTAAAAGCGGCTACAACAGGGTCTGTTCATTGACCAACTTCCATGACCCAAATAAAGCAACAACCTCCTATCAGCCACCCCAATTTCTATGGACCAGGTTATGGGATATTCCCATCCCCCCAAAGTTAAGTTCTTCCTATGGAGTATATGCCAAAATGCACTTCCAACAAAGGAGAATCTCTATAAGAGGCGAATCTTACCTAATCCCCTGTGCCCCCTATGCCTTCGGCAACCTGAAATAGTAGAACACCTCTTTTTTCTTTGCAAAAGGACTCGGTATATATGGCTCGACTTGCGCCTCAATCTCTACAACAAAACTAACTTAGTTACTCGAATGGACAAGTGGTTTGCAGATTTTTTTGCAACAAAAACGGATTTACCCTCAGCAGACATGGTGGCTAGCACGATTTGATTAATTTGGAAGCTCCGGAATGACCACATCTTTAGATCCCGACCTCCCAAAGCTGACTCCATAGTAGATCTAGCCCAAGCATAAGTTCGGGTCTTCTCCAGATGGAACCTGAGCACAAAACAGCAAAGACGAAGAAGGCAAAACTTGCCCGAGAATTGGAAAGTGCTGGACTACAACAGCTTCACTCTCAACTTCGACTGCTCTTGGGAGAAGGGAGAAGAGATGAGCTCCATGGCCGGGATAGTTTGTGACTCGCGAGGCATGTTGATCGACGGATTTGCGGATGAGATCCATGCCTCATCTCCTTTGCATGCTGAAGCCCTAGCGATTCTTCACGGTCTACACTTTCTTCACGGTCTGCAATTTTGGAAACAACAAAAAGGAAGTCACATGGGAGCAGTTCAGTTCAGGGAAGTTAAGTGTGAAGTGCAAACCGATAGTCAAACACTCATGGAAGCTATATTGGGCCGGTTGATGTCCCATGGGCTATGTCCAGTTTGCTAAATGAAAGAAAAATCTTCTTTAGAGTCTAACCTTCGTTCAAATATCATATTGCCCAAGAGAAGCCAACCAAGCCACTGATTAGGTAGTGAAATCGCATCGCCTCAAATCCCTATCTCCAAATTGGCTATATGCCCCACCTCAACCTCTGTGGAGTATTTTATGTTATGAATCCAATCTATCGTCTACTTGTAATCCTTGCTTTATGTATAAATGAATGACCTATTTCAGAAAAAAAAAAAAAAAAAAAAAAAAAATCTATGAAGGAAGGCTGGCGTATTGCCGCTGTCGAAAGGACTACAATAGAATTTTGAGTAAAGGCTTAGAACTAAATTGATAAGATTAAAATTTTAGGACTTATAATAGATTTAGAACCAATTGGGTAATTTTCCTTGGATGGACCATCTCATAAGTTGATTTCTTCTTCCAGAAATTAACCAATCAAAGTCAAAAGCTTGAAAGTTCTGATTTATCCAAGATGGTTGAATTAAGATTAGATTGGCTTTCAGTATGTCAAAATTATTTAACACCATATTCAAACAATTCCACTACAATCAGACTTGCCCATTGATGTATATTTAGTATTTGTTAGTTAACTAAAAACTTCAACTAATAGTACTTGATGGTGATGGCGGGTGAAGCCAAACTTTTTTATTAAGTGCTTTTTTGTCTTTTCTCTTCATTTTGCTTTTAGGTTAAAAACTACACATCATATATAAACTATTGAGAGGTAGCAATTGTGAAAGGTAGAGAAGAAAATAGAGGAAAAAAAAGGAAAAAGAGAGGCCCTGATGGCCAAAAGGAAGAAAAACATATATGTGTGGCTAAGAGAGTTAAAAAAAAAAATGTTCTTTTGTTTTCATGAGTATTCTCAATTTCTTTATACCCTAATCTTGAAAAAATATTATCAATATATTCTTGCTTTCTTCAAAGTCTAATGGATTTGTAGGCTGCTTTTGCGTGGATACTTAGCCCAAGTCTAGGGGAACTTGGACAACAAATTTCCTAGTGTGTTTTTCAATTATGTTTTTTTTTCTTATTATATTATGCTAGTACGAATCGTTTACTTATGTTATTTTTTTAGAATCGATGTACGATTCCTTTCAATTAGTATTAGAGTCTGGGTTGGCTAATCGAGAACATCGAGGGATTATTAGTGACGTTTGATTAAAAGCAAATGATACGGTAGAAGATGAATTAGAATCAATAAGTTCGGCGGATAGGGTTTTGGATGGTGGACACCCTAAACTGAGGACTATCTTTATTAGAAAGATCTTTATGCACCACTTGAGGGTTGGAAACCAAAATCGTGGAAGGGAATCTAATAGTAGAATTAGGATTAATAGACTTTAGATGTGATTTGTCTAGGGCTAACAAAAGCTAGGGTACCACATCATGAAAGCAAGGACTACAAAAGAAGCCGTGGATATTCATAAGCTATCCACATCAAATCAAAAAAAAAAAAATTGTTGAAGAAGTTGGTTAATATGAAGTTATCTGATAGAGATTCTATGACAAAGCACATTAATATTTTCACATAGGTCGTTGGCCAGTTGGAATCCACACTAAGCTTTAATATTATTTTGTTCAATTCCAAAAAGCTACAACAACACAATGCAGGGAGTTTCAAGCACTATGAAGGATGATTTGATTATGGATGAGTAGCACCATGGATAAAGAGATGCAAAGGAAATTCTCAAGTGGAGATAATTTTTCAGCATCTATGTCTTCGATAGCACTAGCAATGGAGAATTGTGGGAGAAGTAAAAGCAAATGAAAATTCAGCAATCATGGTAGGTCACAATCAAAGATGAAGAGAGAGTTTACAAAAGATAGTGTTGGTTTTGTTACCAGACTAGACACTGGAGGTTTTAGTGTGAAACCCATAAAAAGAAGTAGTGAAATGAGAATCAAGGGTCTAATGTGGTTAGCAGTGAATCTTTGCTAAAGAACTTGTGTTTGTTTGCAAGTTTTAACTTGATGACAAACAAGATATATATAGTTTTTTTGACTCCTATGCTTCTTTCCATTGCACATCATACTAGTGGAGATTTTGGGCATGTGGTTGTGGCAAAAGGCCACATGTGTCTAATTTTTGGAAAAGAAAATGTGATTATGTATATCTTAGGTAGAGGACATCTAATTTTGCATGAAACCAAGCATATTCCAGAGTTGAAGAAAAATCTAATCTCAATTATTGAACTTGATCAAGAATGTCTAAATGTGGAGAGTGGAAGATAATCTTAGGAACAAGAGTAGTAGAAAAGGGAAAGTATACGGATACACTTTACCTTCTTTGAGAGAGGCACTTTTGATATGGCACTTTGTTCCATAAAAAAACAATGTGACTTTACAAGAATTCGTCAATTTGTAGATCTTGGTGATCACATGGACAATCGGGAAAGCACGTCAAGTAATCTTTTTATCTTAGTAGAGCGCACTACAATTAGTTAAATATCTAGACTTTAAAGGTCCATCTCAATAATTGAAGCATATTATGATGCTACATTTGAAACTAGTAAGTAGATGATTTGATTAAAGAAATTTTTGAAGGAGATAGACAAGGAGCATAATAGCAGTGTTCCTTTCAATAATAGTTAAGTAATATTTGTCTTGTAAAGAATCCGGTATTTCATTTAAGGAGAAAGCATATTTAGTTGAAGTGTAACCATGTTTGCCAGTTTATAGATCATAGGATATTGTTATTGAAGAAAATCTTTCGTGTGAACAATTAAGCAAATATGTTAATCGATGTTTCCACTAAGAAATTAGATTGTGCACTGTCTTAGTTGACCTCCATAGTTAGTGATGAGAGGTGTCATTGTACTAGGACGATTTGGCATACAAAATCAAGTGAAGACTATGAGAAACTATTGATATTTTGAAAATTTGCTTCAAAATAGGAGATTGATGGAGTTGTGGAATCTGATAGAGAAAATTACTGTCATCATTGAAACGCAAATCTCACGGATCCAACTTCACTATGAATTGGTGGGAGGTGCCACTTTTGCTTGTAAGCTCGCGAGTTGTAAAAGGGTATCCATGTAATCTATAAGGAGTTTCAATGCCCCGGACTCTTTTTATATAAAGGTGATTTCTTTTGTAATTATAATTTAATATCGATAATGAAAAGATAACTTAGTGCAACATGTTTTTCACCATCTAAGGTTAAAGGGTTTACCAAATGATTGGGAAAAAGCTACCAAAAATCTTAAATTATTCACGTGACACATTTATTTCAAATTTTCTTGTGTCTCAAAAAACCTTAAACTTATACCCGTGTAACACATTTATCCTTTTTTTTTTTTTTTTTTTTTTTTTATGGAATCAAAAACTCCAAACTTACACATTTATCCTAAATTTCAAGGTAAATATTTTGCACATATACAAATTTAGGATTTTTAGGATAAATGTGTTATATAAGTACAAGTTTAAGATAAATGCATCACATAAGTACAAGTTTTTGACTTTTTTTAGTCACAAAATAATAATTTGGGATAAATGTGACATAATTGGCATAATTTAGGGTTTTTGTGGCTTTTTGCTTTAAATAGTTTGTATGTCTTTTTTTCTGATTTTTTTTTCTCATTTACATTTATGGTTCCTAATAAGTTGAGCTGACGTCAGGAGCTATCTAGCTATAAGAGGACAACAAGTTTGCCACTAAAAAAGTAGCCACCAGAAGATAAGAGACTCTTTATCCTATTAAGCTTCAATACAAGGACTTCGATTTTTTTCCCCTTATTTGCTAATTTTAAGCTTAGTCCTCATTAAGGAGTTTTTCTCGAGGGATTTGGCATTCATTTAGATATTAAAGTACTAGAGCACTTTGGGCCCATTAATTTCATCAGACGCGCTTGCGTTGTTGAGAATTGGAAATTGCGACATCTTTTTTCACTCAAAATTCCAGCAAAAACGTCAATATTTGGGTCAAATTCGCAGATTGACTAAATGTCTTATGTTGACCCTTCGTTAGTTCAGTCCAATTTGTATTCTAGCTCTGTACAAGACACTGTTGGATGAAAATTCAAATAGGATAAAGTCTACGCTTGCCAGTGGTGTCAACAGTTCGGTTCACTTTGAGTTTTAAAATCTGAATCGAACCGAATTGTTTGGGTGTGTCTAAAATATTAAAAAGAGGTTTAATGATAAATGAGAGATTGTGTAAATTGTAATATTAAGAAGATTGATGATTTTCAGTCTGGTTTAGTTAAATGGTTATTTTATTATTATCCAAAAAAAAAAAAAAAATTGAACAAAGTCGAAAATATATGGAAATTTGATTTAGTTTGATTTGATTTATATACCCCTGAATTGCTTGCCCACTTGCTTTCGTAACGGCATATCAAGTTATGTCACCAGAAGAAATTTGAAAGTGAACATTTTGTTTTAATGGTGTATTTTACATCTAGAAGCAAAAACACGTGCATTTAGACCTTTCACGCCCATAGTTTTGCAAAATTCTAGACAAGTGGAAAAATCAAACTGCAGCTGTGATATTCATTGACCTTTCAATAACACACGTAAGGAGGTATGTATCTATCAAAAGGACAACAAACCTTCTCGCAAGATAAATAGGGACCATGGTATAAGTGACTCCTCATCCCAATTCAGAACAACAAACATGCGACGACCAATCAATATATGGAGGAGGTGGTGATAGTGGGCATTGGCATCGCAGGGGTGGCGACGGCGGTTGCCCTCAGGAAGGTCAGCATCCGAGCGCTTGTCCTTGAGAGATCGAAGGAGCTACGAGGACCAGTGCAGCTCTCGGTCTCTAGCCTAATGCGTGGCTCGCTCTCAATGTGCTCGGGGTTTTGGGCAAGCTCGCACCCCTATATGTTCCTATCCACAAGTAAACGTCATTGTTTGTGAAAGTGCTAATATGAACACCCAGAGGAGGGTGAATAAGTGTGAAGACAATTTTTTGCAAGAAACGGTAGAAATATTTTTCTTTTGAAACTGAGTTTGACAAACAACAGATTTTTGAAATTGAGTCTGAAGAGCAGTAGATTTTGAGCGAAATCAAACTTTAGCAGTTAAATAAAACTACAAACAAAATAAAGAGATTCATGAAAGAGAATAAGAACACAAGGTTTATATTGGTTCGGCTTAAACCAAGCTTACGTCCACTCTCCCATGCTAACAACCTTCTTAGCTGGATTCCACTATGCAATTAACAAGAAATTACAATTTTAAGTGTAAACACTTAGTAGTAGATCACACTATTTCACTAAGTCACTCTTTTGATATTTCTCTCACGATCACAAACGTTTAAGCTCACAAGAGACAAGTGTATGATTAAAGGTTGCTTAGACTTTGCAATTATAAATTCTATGCTCCGTCTTTTATTTACTCATCGGTTCTTCTTCTCTTTAAATACTCCTCCACTTCCAAACTAGCCGTTGGATAGTATTTTGAGGATCGTCTTCCAATCTACCCATTGGACAGATCTGTATATAGAAGATTTGGTAGCCGTTGAGTGACAAAAGTAGAATCCTAAATTGATTATGATCGCCCATACAAACAAAATCTTGGTTTCCATAAGTAGAGCTTCTTTGTATAAAAAGTTCTTGTTTTCCATATCTAATTGTCAATTAATTAGATTGAATCAATCAAATCAATCTTAATATAAAATCCAAATCAGATCACTAACCGTTATATGATTATGGCTTGTGTTACGTTCTGTCGAATTTTGATGTAAAGTCTGAGTGTAATAGACTTTATAATCTGAGTCTGAATATATTTTGCTTATAAAAAGATTTAGCTTTAAGGTCCGAACACAATCTGAATAAGTTCAGTTTCAGCATAGAGTTTGTCTTTTGGTTCAACTTCATTCATTTTCAGTTTGGAATTTATTAGAGTGAGTAGACTTCTAATGTAGAACAGACTTTAACACTAAAGTGTAGTAGTCTTCGGACTTTGACATGAAAGTTTGGAAATCTTCAAAATATACTTTGGACTTGTGTTACGTTCAGTCTTCTAACCATCTTCAGATTTTGACAATATCATTTACATGTTCTATTATCTGCATGGTTTATTACTTAATCATTAAACATGTTAGTAGTTTTGATTTATTTTATCATATTCAAAACATCATAAGGGATTTCCCTAACAATCTTCCCATTTTCGATGATGACAAAACAATCTCTGAATATGCAGATTTGTAATCACACTTTCTAAAATAATGATAAAGCATTCATCAAATTTTAGATTTTCAAAAAATGATGTGATTTGAATCAAAAGACAACAAATAGATTGAGCATAACAATATATATAAAAAAATCGCAGTTCAATATTATGCAATAAATAATATCAACCAATCAACACATATGCATATTTATATTCTCTTCCCCTTTTTGTCATAATCAAAAAATGATAATAGTGGAAATAGTATCACATTAAGAATATAAAATATCTTGCATGAAACAAAATTTTTGAAAAATCAATTTTTATAAAGTAAATCGAATATTAAAGATATGCAATATACCTCACTTATATATATATATATATATTAGCAAATATCCAATAAAAATCACGGATGCATCAAATTCACTTATATTTTTTGTCATAATAAAATGATAATACAATGACAAAAGGTAATAAGAGATGTACTAACCAGATTTTGTAGAACTTAAATTTTGATACATTTACCTTTTCCTTCCTTCAATAATAAGATCATGATCCATCCAAAAAGATTTTTCCATAAATGATCAAAGCTCCCCCTCAATTTGTTGCCTTTTTGAAGTGATCTCGATTCTTTTCCTTTTCTTTTGGATTCATTTTCTCCCCCTGTCATCGTGACAATATTTGCGAATAGAAACAATTGTTGCTTGTGCAAGTTGAACATAATATTTTTCATTATTCCCTTTGTAGCAACAACATCCGCAATGATCACTTGCATTTTGTAATTCGAGGCAAAAATTTATTTTCTTCAATCAAGCTCGTCACGAATTCAACATGCATTAACTTAACAAAATTTTTGCACAAATAAGCTGTAACAATATCCACATAATATATAATGTCATTTCTTCGAATAAATAAATTGAATAGCATATATAAAATTATCAATTATTAAAATTCAGAACTACTCAACCTTTCGTACGGCACATAAGGGATTTCCTTAACAATTTGCAAAAACTTTGTACAAGGAAGGAAATTTTTTGAACCTCCAAAAGATAGTATAGAATCTCCATGATTTTCTAATCAAACTTTCCAAAATTCATATGGAAGATTCTATTGCCACCTGCAAAATCTTGTATAATAGATAATAATCTTTGCAAAAAAAAAAAAAAAAAAAAAGTCACGTAATATCTTCCTTTGATTTGCGGATCAAACTTGCTAAATATAAGATATCTTTTAAGAATATAGCAAGAATATTTATGAATATGAAATAATATCTTTCAAGATCAAAGGGATTTGCTTGAGCGTAAAACTCAAAAATATATTATTGGTGCATTTTGCAAAAAGAGAATAGATATTTCTCACGAGCCAAAATTGCAATGCCTTACATTTATGACAAAAGATATTTGCAATATAATAAACAATCATCTAAAATTATGATAAATGCACGTAGAAATTTTATAAGGTGGGATGATAAAAAAACATTCTCTTACCCATGGTATATGTTTGAAATATGCCAAAAAAAAAATAAAATAATTACCAATCTTTGCTTGAGATTCTTTTCTTATTGTACCAAAATTTGTGTAGATTCACAATCATTCTTGCCTCATTGAATTTCCTGCAATCAACTCATTTCCTTTTTGGTATCCATCAATTTGGATCCTTCCATTTCGTTAGAGTAAAATAGAAAATCCATAGATAAAAAAAAATTCTTTCTTAATTCATCATAACAAAGTATTCAAAGAAAGACTATTATGCACAATGATATTTTGAAAAATAAATTCTCACTTAGTCATAGTACGATAAAAATAGAGAGAATAAAATCCTTAAGTATCTAAGAATATCTTGCATAATAAATTAATATTACGTAAAACAGATTTTTACTAGGCAAAATATGATAAAATCTGAGAGTATAAAATCAAACCAAAAAAAAAAAAAAAAAATGATCACACGTATCATATCAAATCTCGGATCACAAAAACAAATCACACGATTCTTTCTTCAATAAAACAAATCATTGAATACGGTCATAATAAAGTCTAAATCAACTAAGGCACAAAGAAAGTATAAGTATAATGAGAATTTTTGAATTATGTACTCAAATCAAATATACCTTCCTTACCGAATTATCGTTCTTCTTTTCTTTATTTCCTGCAAAAATAACTCATATTTTCTTTGGTACCCATTTTTTCTTGGGTCCATGAGAGATAGTAGAATATTCTATTTTCACCCAATCTTTCTTAATAGGTCTCCAGACTTTAGGACATTCTTTTTCAAAGTGTTTTGAATCTCCACAATTTGAACACTTAAGGGCATTTCAACCAACAAGTTTTGTAAACACTTTTTGAAAATGATTTTTGTAAAATGCCTTTGAAGTACTTTGTCTAAGTCTCTCTTTTACTTTTGGAAAATCCATTAGAGAATCACTTTCCTTATTGAAACCAAGTCCCGACTTATTATAGTAAGGTACTTGCATGAAAAGAATATGCTCTAATGTTTTTGAACAATTTGAAAATTTTATCGAAATATTTGAAAATTCATTTTTCAAAGAATCAATTTTTTTGATAAGTAAATATTGACTTTCTTTTGTTTGTATAAAATCTTTTTGCAAAATTTCAAACTTTTCTTTTCTAGAATGATCCTGTTGCCTAAGCCAAGAATTTTCCTTTTTAAGTTCGGAGATTCGTTTAAGAAAAGATTTGAGATTTGAGCAAAGCTCATTTATATACTTAAAAAACTTTAATAGGAATTGTTAAATGACTTACCTCGATTTCCTCATCGGATTCTGAGTCTGTGTCTGAGTCAAACTTAGATTCTGAATGTGCTATCAAACATATATTTCCCTGCTCATCATCTTCTTTCATTGTTCTTTTCTACCAATTCTGCTTGTATTGTCTTCTTCCATGGAATTTGCTTCCTTTTCTACTCAACTTTTTGAATTTCTTGATTATAAAAGTAAGTTCTTCATCGTCCATGTCATTTTCTGAGTTTATATCATCGAAATCAACGTTAGATATTAAAGCAATGGACATTTTACCTTTGGGATCTTCATCATTGAATTGTTCCACTTCATAGGATTGAAGAGTGTCAATCAATTCATCAACAGAAAGTGGCATAATCCTCTAAGTCTCCTAGATTGAGGTCTTGACATGATTCCAATCTTTTGAGAGATTTCACAAAAGTTTGTTGACCTTCATTAGGGAAGAAATTGGCTGGCATTGATATGCTAAACCATTTACAATTTCTGTAAAACGACTGAACATATCTCCAATTGACTCTCCTTGCTTCATCTTGAAGGATTCATATTTGCTAAGAGCAGGAAGTTTACTTTTGTCTCTTTTACACGATCAGACCCTTCATATGTAACATAAATTTATCCCAAACTTCTTTTGTTGTTTCACATGAAGAGATTCTATTATATTCAGCAGGAGACAATGCACAATATAAAGAATAAATGGTTTTTGTATCAAGCATTTCTCTTTTGGACATCTCCGTCCGAGACATAGGAGTGGGGGGTTTGCTTTCTTTGTCTTTGCCATTCTTATTTGATGTAGACGCAGTAGTGGGATTGATTCCTTTTTCCACAACATCCCATTGCAAGGGATTTTTGGATCTTAGGAATGCTTTCATTTTGTTATTCCACACATTGTATTCATTTCCATCAAAATATGGTGGCTTGGTGTTACTTTGTCTCTCCATAAGTCCTGGTGCCAAGATACTAGCCGTAGAAGATCTTTAGCTCAAAAGTAAAAACACTTTTATAAACCGAGCACTTAACTCTGATACAAATTAAAAGGCTAGTATGAACACCTAGAGGTGGGTGAATAGGTGTGAAGACAATTTTTCGCAAGAAACAGTAGAAATATTTTTCTTTTGAAACTAAGTCTGATGAACAATAGATTTTTGAAACTAAGTTTGAAGAGCAGTAGACTTTGAGCGAGATCAGACTTTAGCAGTTAAATAGAACTACGAACAAAATAAAGAGATTCAAGAAAGAGAATAAGAACACGATGTTTAACAATATTTATAGTGGTTCAGCTTAAACCAAGCCTACGTCCACTCTCCTATGCTAACAGCCTTGTTGGCTGCATTCCACTATGCAATCAATAAGAGATTACAACTTTGAGTGCAAACACTTAGTAGTAGATCATATTATCTCATTAAGTCACTCTTTTGGTAGTTCTCTTACGATCTCAAACGTTTAAGCTCACAAGAGATAAGTGTATGATCGAAGGTTGCTCAGACTTTGGAATTATTAATTCTACGCTCCGTCTCTTACTTACTCATCGGTTCTTCATCTCCTTAAATACTCCTCCACTTCCAAACTAACCGTTGGACAGTATCTCGAGGATTGTCTTCCAATCTATCAATTGGACAGATCTATATCTAGAAGATTTGGTAGCCGTTGAGTAACAAAAGTAGAATCCTAAATTGATTATGATCACCCATACAAACAAAATCTTGGTTTCTATAAGTAGAGCTTCTTCGTATAGAAAGTTCTTGTCTTCATTATCCAATTGTCAATCAATTAGATTGAGTCAATCAAATGAATCTTGATGTAGAATCCAAACTAGATCACTAGCCGTTATATGATTAGGGTTTGTGTTACGTTTTATCGAATCTGGATGTAAAGTCTGAGTGTAATAGACTTTACAATCTAAGTTTGAACATATTCTACTTCTGAACAGATTTAGCTTTAAGGTATGAACATAGTCTGAATAAGTTCAGCTTTAGCATAGAGTCTGTCTTCTGGTTTAGCTTCATTCACGTTCAGTTTAGAATTTGTCAGAGTAAGTAGACTTTGACATAGAATAGACTTTGACACTAAAGTCTGGCAATCTTCATACTTTGATACAGAAGTCTGAAAATCTTCAAAATATACTTTAGACATGTGTTACGTTTAGTCTTCTAGCTGTCTTCAGACTTTGACAATATCCTTTACATGTTCTATCATCTGCATGGTCTATTACTTAACTATTAAACACGTTAGTAAGCTTTGATTTAGTTTGTCATCTTCAAAACATCATAAAGGATTTCCCTAACAGTTTGCTCTTTATACATGAACACCAACGTCTAATTACTATGGAATTACTAATTTTTTGGTACTTGTTTATTAGGGGATACGTAATTGATGTCCAGACTAAATCAATTCAAGAAGTGTATTATGCTGCAAATAACTGGTAAATCTCAAGTTCATCTCATGTTTTCTAACTACGTTTTCATCATCACTTGTTTCCTTAGTTTACTAGTTTAATGTTTTAGATCAATCAATTTCTTGTAATCTTCTACTAATTATTTTTCATTCGCTCAAAATGATACAAGTGATTGTCAGAATCATACCATCAATAGGACAAATAACTCCTATTTTCACAGCTCAATTTTTAAGATCACCAATTAATCAAGTTTGATTGTTAAAACTCTTTTTGTTAGATAAAATTGGATAATCTTATTCCATAAATTTTATGCAGTGTTTTCCATATGCTAATCAGAGGTGCTAACAGTTCGATTTGGATGTGCATTAACTATAAACCGAATCATTAACTGAACTAAACTGAACCATATATAACCCGAACCAAAAACTCGGTTTGGTTTGGCTCAATTCGGTTTTCGATCTTTTTTTTCTTCTTTTTTTTTTTTTTTTTGCTGTAATATTAAGAAGAGGTTTAATGACAAAAGAGAGATTCTGTAAATTATAATATTAAAAAGAAGGGCTATTTTCAGTTTGGTTCAATCAACCAAGCTGGAATAAAAAAATGGTTATTATTTTTTCATAATCTGAACTAAAACCGGAATTGCATGAAAATTCCATTCAGTTTCAGTTTCGGTTGGATTCTTATACATATTGTTAAAATTCCATTCAAGTTTGATTTGTTGAAAGTTCTGGCAGATGAGCTTCCTCCAAATAGCATTCGATTTCTTCCAGTTGGATTCTTATTTCAGTTTCATATTGTTAATGATAGAGAACCATGCCTTATGCATTAAGCAGAAATGGAGCCCTAACAAGGTTGGTTCACTGAAAGGTCTTGTTGGAAGTTCTGGCAGATGAGCTTCCTCCAAATAGCATTCAATTCTCTTCCAAGATAACTTCCATCAAAACCCAAGTAGAACAAGGCTCTTCATTTTGTATTGTCACGCTCGATGATGGGACCATCATAAAGGCTAAGGTAAGGTCTCTATTCTCGACTACCCTTTTTTGAATCCAAATAAGTTTCGGTAACTTACTAACTTTAATTCATTGGAACTGCGATGATTTGTACATGTAGGTTGTCGTGGGATGCAATGGCGTGCACTCTATCGTGGCCAGTTGGCTAGGACTTTGCTCACCGGCCTATTTGGGCCGATCGGCAGTGCGTGGGTTGTCCGTGTTCCCGGAGGGCCACGGGTTAGACGACGGCCACAAGTTTCAACAATTTTTGGATGTGGGCAAGAGGGGAGGTTTTGTTACTCTCAACGATAAAGAACTGTACTGGTTCTTCCTGGGGAAGTCTCCCGCTAAAGGTACCATCAGATCTAGTTTTCACATTTTATCTTCCCTTTGTTTTGATATTTTTTTTTTTTTAAAGATATCGAGTGACTCACTTTTTCTTGATATCCCACATAGAAAAGTAGCCAGATTGCTTTTAGTAGGGGAACAAAAAAGAAATAATTATAAAGAATTCATTTTTCAATTGGGGGAAATGTATATGATAAACATTGACTGATTAAAGCCGACTTTTACAAATATATTTCAATTAATATCTGCGAATTTTCCTTTTTTTTTTCCTTTTTTTTTTTCCAGATTCTTAACATTCGCTGGAGTACAGTGCACCTTTGATAAAATAGCTTGCTAATCATCTTTGATCTTTTAACGTTTCAATTCATCAAGGTATGGAGAATGGAGTAAATCCAGAAACGATACAAAGGGAAGTGAGTGAAAATTTGGCAAAGGACTTCCCACCTGTGTACCACGATGTGGTCAAGCACTCCGATCTTTCGAGCTTGACATGGGCCCCCTTGATGTTCCGCTATTCTTGGGACATCTTATTCGGAAACCTAGCCAAATCAAACGTCACGGTGGCTGGAGACGCCATGCACCCAATGACCCCCGACTTGGGCCAGGGCGGATGTTCGGCGCTTGAGGATGCGGTAGTGTTGGGTCAGCACCTTGGTGACTTGATTTGCAAGCACGGCAAACTCATGACCCAAGATATCGGATTTGCAATAGAGAGGTATGCAAAGGAGAGGATGTTGATAACAGCGTCATGCTTCTCAGGTTATATGCAACAGGATGGGTCCAGTGGATTGATGAAGTTCCTGAGAGATGTTGTATTCTATAGGCTCCTCTTGTATAAAGTAGTGAATAGAATTTCACGATATGATTATGGGAAGCTTCCTAGTGTCTCCTCTTTGCCTTCGTGGGGATCCAAAAGCTCCATCTAATTACCACGTCACTAATGGTTAATAGTCCTTTATTTTGATTTTGATAGATGTGTTTGAGATATTAGGATATTTACTTGTTTCTCTATATCTCTCAGGATTATGCATATATCTTAATTGATTATACATATTCTTTGAAAGATTATTTTTTTGATATTTATGTTTATCTTATTACTTTAAATAGTCATCCAATAAAGTCTATAAATAGACTAATGTACTATTTATCAACATATTGAAATATATTAAATTACATCCTCCTTTCTTTCGTGCTCTTATTCTTACTTTGCTCTAATATAATGTGAAATTTAGTGAGATCGCTGCCAATTATTTTAAAAGCCGAAGCTATTAGATGGAGACCAGATATTGTAATACTACCTCTTACATGTAAGGTAGGCTTGACTTTGGCCTAAGCCTAGGTGTGGAAATATATAACTGGGGTGGCAAATGGGGGCTATTAGAGTATCTCCTAAGGAAATATACTAAATTTATTACGACTTATTTACAAATAAGTTTATCCAGCAATGTGCCTAATTAGCATTGATTCTCGAGTATTGATTGTTTAAAGGGTCAATCATAGTCTGGCATATCATTTAGTAAACTAATTATGTAAACTAGTACTGGTAAGTCTAGCATTAATTACTCTTTTCTAGTTGAGTAAGCACACCTAAGGGTTGCCATTGGGCCATGCCGGCCTGGCTTTTGTTTGAAATTAAAAGAAACTTCTTTTTCTAAGAAAAATGAAAAATCAAATAGAAGTTCAAATATTTGAGACTTCATGCTCGATCTCATCAAAATTTGAGATACCCATATCAAAGAAACAGAGCCCATAAAGTTAGGAAAATTAGGTTCAAATTTTGTCGGTTAACAATACTAGATGAAGAACAGATCTAGGACAACCTGAAGCACAAAGGCATATGAGTTTCTCTAATATAAAGCTTTAAGACACTTGAGAGATAAGATGATATTTTATCCTTGACAGACGCTTTAATTTTGAGTTTTCGAAACGCAAGAGAATTTTATTCAAGTGGTGAACTTATAAGTCTTGTATCCAATAGAAGAAGGCCATGCTAAGTGGTCTTGCAAATGAAATTTTAATCGATAATATTTATCGTATATTGTTTGAATTTCTACTGCATTTATGTTTAGGGCTCCGCCTTTATTAGGAATAAATTATCTTAACTCATTGTTAAATATGTTAAAATATTAAATAATAAATCACACATTTATTTGAAAGTTAAAATTTATAGAACAATTAACAATAATTTTACAAAATCTTATAATAACATATTGAAAGTGATATGTCTATTCTCCAAGAGATTTTTCATGAATACTTAATACTTGCCCGAGTTTCCTAAGGTCAAATGGTGGGACCCGTTCCATTCTGGACCATTTTGCCCTATGCTATCTTAATAATTCGATAAGTACAAAAACATGAGTCCTTCGACAGCGAGGGTGGCTCAGAAAATTCGGACAAAATTGGGTGAGGCTGACTGATCAATAGAGCATGGTGGGTGTTGTCTCTCTTGCTTTTCAACCATGTGGTGGTGCTCCAGACGAGCAATTATTGGAATAAATCAATCACCTTCTTGCTTCCTTTAAAGTATTGAATTTTCCTTTCCACTTTCTTCTTTGTTTATTCCTTATCTCTTTTTCTCGCTGACAACTTTTGTGTTTGTTCCATTCAGCTTTCCCATCAATGCTTATAAAAAATTTCAGTAGCTATGAAAATATAATATATGAGTTTATGTGTGAGGTCCATATTCTAGTCGAGATTCAAGTGTTCCAATTTAAAAGAAAAAAAAAAAGATCATACTGCAAGACTTGAAATTTTTTTAATTGATCAAAATGTAAAAGTGAAAATCGAGCAGAAATATGAGTAAAAAGAAATCTCTACCAATATGCTTTTCTCTCCTAAACTTAAGGAAAAATTCTAAATAAGAACCTGAAATATCATCATTTTCTCAAATAAAGACACAAAGTGGATATTATAACAAATAAGGGCTTGAAGTGGCTATATGATTGTTTCAAATAAATGCATGAAGTAACTGTGGTTGTTTCAAATAGGGGCTAGACCTTGCCAGTCGCTAACCAACTAAATATTCCGATTGATCAAAGGACTATTTTTTCCATATACAATTTAAATTTCAAACAACTTTTTATTTTATTTTATTTTCCTTTTCTAACAAGAGTTTGGCCACCCTCGTTGGCCGTTAGTAAGGGCTAGTAAGCCCTCACCGATCACAAGCAAGGCCACCCTTGCCAAATCTAGTGAGGTTCGGTTTTGCTTGTGGTGAGCGAGGGCTTGCTAGCCCTTAGTGAGGGTTGGCCTTACTTGGAGCTGGCAAGGGAGGCCTCCCCCAGGGGAGGTCACCTCACCGGCTGCTAGCGAGGCAACCTTCCCCAGATCTGGCGAGAATTGACGTCACTGATGGCCGTGAGAATGGCCTCCCCTAGGGTGAGGGTCACTTTGCCTAGGCGAGATGTCCCTTTTTGACTACTAGTGAGGCCACCCTTGCCCAAATTTAGTGAAGGTCGGCATCGCAACCTCCCTTAGGGTAAGGCCGTCCCTTGGCTGTGGCTAGCGAAGGCCATTGACGAGGGTGGCCCTTATTAGATCAGGCCAAGGCAAGCTTGCCTAGCCCTCTTTGGGCATTGCCAATGGTAAGAAGAAGAAAGAAAAACTAGAAAAAGAAAAATAAATAAAGAAAAAAGGAAAAAAGAAAGAAAAAGGAGATTTTTTTTTTTTAAAGAAAGGTAAATGTCGAAAATGTTCTTGAACAATTAGAAAGTTAGGACCTTATTTGAAATAAAATTTACTTCAAGCTCTTATTTTAAAAAAATGAAGGCACTTTATGTCCTTATTTAAAATTTTCCCCAAATTTAATAACAAAGACAGGTTTTTTTTTTGTTAATGTGTAAAGAGCAAATTAACAAGGACCTTACTTGTCAAAAGGAGCATAAAGGGCTGTGAGCTTGCCCACTGTTGGAATATAATATGCGGAAATAATAGGATCTTGCAATTTACGTCAACATGAAATTACCATAGAAATAAATGAGAAATAATAAGGACACCATAAATTTATGTGGTTCGGTTCGAGTATCATTATCTACATCTACAATGAGAGCCAGAAGTAAATAATTCACTATAATTAGATAATCAAAGTTTACAATCACTCATATGCGCAAGTGTTTCCCACACCTAAATTTAATCAAAAACCCAAAGTGTTTATAAATAAATAACTCATACTCACAGGACAAAATTACTGCGCGTTCAAGTTTAAGACAAAATGCTCTACGTACACCAAAATGAAGAACTCTAGCGTTCATCTTTGGTTTGCGTATGTACGGCTTCGTGTTGTTAATCAAGGCTTCATGCGGCTTTTTCTCCTCTTACATGTGGCTCCCTTTTTCTAGTAGGGTTTCGGTCTCTACACACACACACTAGAAAAGGAAACTTGATTATGTTCTTATATAAATGTATGCCCGTAGGTCATACATTGACCTTGGGCCCACCAACATTGGCTTTACGTGTAGACTTCCTACGTGCGTCTCTCCTTCCCTTGTAGGTTTCAATCGCTCTACTTGCGGCTCTCTTTCCTCGGCATGGAGACTTGCACGAATTCAAGTCCTTTGTATAAAAGAGGAAACTTGCTCCTTTTATTTAATTTTCCTCCTTTGTATAGCTATAAAGAGTTTAAGAAAATAAGAGCTTCTTCATCCAATTTAAAATCTATTTGGGAAATCTTTATCAACAAATTCGATTTATCTGTTGTAGCAATCTTTTTTGACAATAATATTATCCTTAACTAAGACATCTCGGATGAAATGGTACCTGATGTTGATTTGCTTTGTTTGCTCGTGATAAACTGGATTATACGCCAAATATATCATACCTTAGTTATCACAGTGCATATCCATACTTTTTGTTCTAACCCAAAGTCAAAGAACAAACCTTGTAACCATATTGCTGCATTTGCTACAAAGGTTAGTGCCATGTACTCTGCCTCAGTCGAAGACAATGTGATGTAATCTTGTGAGGACACTTTCCAACTAACTGCACCACCCGCTAACGTAAACACGTACCCTGCTAAAGACCTATAATCATCTAAGTTATCGACATGATTCGAATCCACAAAACCAATGGTCTCATTGCCATTGCCGTCCCTCCGATATACTATACCTACATCTGTTTTTCCCTTCAAATATTTGAGGATCCACTTCATAGCTTCCCAATAAGTTTTACTAGGATGCTTCATATAGCGACTAACCATACTTACTGCTTGTGAAATATAAGACCTAGTGCACACCATAATATACATAATACTACCCATAACACTAAAATAAGGAACATGGGATATATGCTCCTCCTCCTCCTCGAGTCTATGCTGATAATTTATTTAAAAGTTTAAAGTGCTTTGTTAAAGGTGTACTTACAAATTTTGTTGGCTATATATTAAAACGTGTCACAATCTTCTCAATATATATATTATTATTTTTTTTTTGGTGACCCAGGGAACCTCCGTGCGCCGCTTCACGCGGAGTAAACCCAGGGGTGAATTGGGCCCCCACTGCTCACCCAGCCACAGGTGAATCGCGCAGCTTTGCATTCAAGCAACCGGCGCACGCTGAGTTTCGAACTTCTCCCCTAGCGGATGGGTACTAAGCTCTCAACCAGCGCGGCCACCGCGGGTGGTGGTATCTTCTCAATATATTTATTATGAAATAAACGTAAAATTCTTGTAGCCCTGTCATGCAAAATCTTCATACCTAATATTTTATTTGCAGCACTTAAATCTTTCATCTCAAATTCAGCATTTAACCGTCTTTTCAGCACATCAACATCATATATATTCTTAGCTACTATCAGCATATCATCAACATATAAGAGTAAATAAATCAAAGAACCATACTCCAATCTCCTATAGTAAACGCAGTTATCCATCTGACTTTTTGTGTAGTCTTAACTAGTCATGAAAGCATCAAAACATTTATACCATTGTCTAGGGGACTGTTTCAGCTCATACAAAGATTTCTTTAACAAGCAAACATGATATTTCTTACCCGGAATAGCAAATCCCTCGGGTTGCCTCATGTAAATCTGCTCCTCTAACTAACTGTGAAAAAACACAGTTTTTACATCTAGTTGCTCTAACTCGAGATCCTAGAAGTATGTCTTATCACATGAGAGAACACTTCACTGTAATCAATGCCTTCATGTTGTGTATATCCCTTCGCCACAAGTCTCGCTTTATACCTCGCTGCCTTAACACCGAGAATGCCCTCTTTCCGTTTGAAAACCCATTTACTTCCGACAATCTTTTGGCTCTTGGGTACTTTGACAAGCTCCCATGTCTGATTTTGATGGAGTGATTCCATCTCTTCACTCGCAGCCCTAGCCACTACGACGAATCCGAATTAGTCATCGCCTTAAGGTAAGACGAAGTCTCATCTGTCTCCACCTCATCACCTACAGTCAATGCATAAGCAATATTTATACAACCATAATGTATCGGTGATTTAATGTGCCTTCATTATCTATTTGCGGATATAGTGTGCTGCGGCTTTGCTGGTTGGTCACTATCACCAACTTCAATAATTGTAGCTTTATTTGTAGTCTCAACTTCTGTTATTTTCAAGGTCTCCAAAGTCTTCACTTGAAACTCTACCTCACTAATGATACAATAATTTGTCTTCTCTACTGGTTGTGTCTTAGATGTCCTTTGTTGAAGTATTGCAATCCCATCGAACATCACATCTCTACTGATTAGAAAACCGGGTGATCTGGGATCAATGCACCACAGCCGGTAGCCTTTTATACCATGTGCATAACCCAGAAATATGCACTTTTTCACCCTAAGCTCAGGCTTATCATCACTCGCATGAGCATACGTAGGACATCCGAATATACATAATCTAGAATAATCAACAAGTTTCTCCGACCATATTTCCTTAGGAGTCTTCCACTCGATAACAGATAATTGAGATCGATTAACCAGGTAACATGCCATATTCATTGCTTTGGCTCAAAATCCTTGCTAAGTCTTGCATGTGAAAGCATGCATCGAGCTTGCTCAAGCAAAGTTCTGTTCGTCCATTTTACCACGCTATTCTATTGTGGTGTTCCAAATATTGTGCGATGTCTTATAATACCTTATTTCTTGCAAAACTTGGTAAAATATTTACCACAGAATTCCATGCCATTATTAGTTCTCAAGCACTTGATTTATTTATCTGACTACTTCTCAATCAATGCCTTAAATTTCTTGAATCGATCAAACACTTCATATTTGTGCTTCAGAAAGTATATCTATACATTCATCGAATAATCATCGATAAATGTCAGCATATATAGGGCACTTCCTTTCAAAGGAATCAAAGATAGGCCCTAGACGTCTGAATGAATATATTCAACTGGTCATTTGGTTGAATGAGTAGCTGTAGTAAACTTAACTCTCGATACTACTTCTCAAAGATGCAGTGCTCACATAAGTCCAGCTTCCCTGTCTTTTGACCCTTTAACAATCCCTTTTCACTCAGCATTGTCATACATGTCTCACTCATATTGCCTAAACGCATATGCTATAATTGAGTCAAGTTAGAGTTTGACTCACCTGATGAAATTGCAGTGATTTTGGTCACGGTTTCTCCTAGTAGATAATAGAGAGTATTCACTTTCTTTCCATTCATCACTGTCATGGAATCTCGAGAGATCTTCAGTACTCCACATTCAGTGGTGTATCAACACCCGATGTTATCGAGTGTCCCTAGAGAAATATGATTCTTCTTGAGCTCTGGTACATGCCTCACATTTGTCAATGTGCGTACCACCCCATTGTCTATCTGAATCTGAATTGTCCCTATTCCCACAGCCTTACAAACTACATTATTCCCCAGAAGAACTCTACAACCATCTGCAGTCTGGTAAGTAGTAAACCAGTTCTTATAAGGTGTCATATGATAAGAACACCCTGAATCTAGCATCCATTCGTCTCCTGATGAAGTAGCAGTTACATATAAAACATTTTTTGCATCACTATTGCTCCATTTGACAACGTTTGCCACACTGCTTGTGGCATTTTGCCTATTAGCTTTATTCCTTTGCTTTGGACAATCTCTCCTAATGTGCCCATTCTCGTGACACTCAAAGCACTTCACGTATCCTTGGACTTTCTATGGCGTGATTTTGATCTGCTTTTACCTTTGCTGCTATTAGGCCCTTGATATTGTTCTCTACCTCTAATTGTCAATGCTTGCACTACTCCTTGCGTCATATCGTTATCTCACAACTTTGCCACTCCTTAGAGAATAAGATGGACTTTACCTCTTATGAGGTAATTATAGTACGCCCCTGCAACAGTGAATCAGTAAAGTGCACCCATGACTCTGATAAAGAGGCTAATAACATCATGCCCCGTTCTTCATCATCAAGTATTTTACTAACGTTCTTCAGATCCATCATGAGTTTATTAGATTTATCTAGGTGAGTTCTGATATATGTGCTTTCAATATATCTAAATTGAAACATCTTTTTTAACATGTATGTTGACACCCGAAATTTTTGTCGACGTTTTAATCATTCAATTCGCAAAAGTTAAAAAAAAAAATTTTGAAATGAAAAGACAAAAAAAAAAAAGAAATAAAAGAAAAAATATAAAAAAAATAAAGAGCCAAAAAAATAAAAAAATGTTGAAAAAAATAAAGAAAAAATAGAGAGAAAGAAAAAAAAAAAAAAAAAAAAAAATGAAAAAAATGAAATGAAATGAAAAGCAAAAGAAAAATTAGAGCAAAAGAAAACAAAAAGAAAAAAATATAAAAAGGGGGGAATCGCGGACGGAAGGAGCTCTCTCTCTCTCCTCACACGATCTCTCTCCTCACACGGACTCTCCCTCTCCGCCCACTCATTCTCTCTCCAGCACAATTTTTTCAGAAAAATCCTCTCTGCAATTCTCTCGATTGGGGGGCTCTCTCGAGCGGAGGAGGAAAAGAGGGCCGGTCTCTCTCTCCTCACACTCTGGTTCTCTCGGCTCGGACGCCCGGGAGCTAAATTCTCTCGCTCAGGCTTCCGGCTCAGCTCCAGTTCCTCGTCCATTGCTCGCTTCCGGCACCGGCGCAACTGAAATCGCTCTGGCTTTCTCCGGCAGGGGGACGGCTTTCTCCAGCTGCCCGGTCCTCGTGGTTTGGTATTCCTTTCGACCTCCGAGCATGGCGATTCTGGCGATTCGATCGCGCGTCTACTCAGCGAAAACGATGGCGGTTACAGCGAGGAGGACGACACCAGCGATTCTGGTTCCGTCGGATCTGATTCTCTCTCGGCGGACTTCCCTCTCTTGATTCTCTACTCTCCGGATTTGGCTTGCCGGATCTGATCGGTAATATCAGCGACATCGACGGAGACTGCATTGGTGGGAGGGGATTCAGATCCGAAGTGGATTGGCGGTAACGACAACAACGCTTGACCGATTTTTCTCTCTGGATCGAGTTTGCTCGATCGGTGAGCTCTCTTTCTATCCTTTTCGATCTGTTAGGGTTTCGATTCTGTTCTCTCCTTGAATCCGTTCGGGTCATGGATTCTGACCTCTCTCTCTTCCTCTCATTCGGACGCTCGCTCACTTGATCGATCTGATGCCCTCGTTGTGGATCACGCCCTTCCGGAGCTCGGGATACCGGGGTTCGAGTTCACACCGAGTGGGAAATCTCGGCTCAGCTCCAAAGATAGAGCTCCAAAATTAATCGATGACAGCAGCTTTCTGTTTCTAGCTTGATCGGGTTTTCTCTATCTCTCTCTTATTTGCTCTGTCTCACGCACGAATTGTCGCACTCCCTCTCTTAAATAGTTCTCTGTGTGGTATATGTAGATAAATAGAAAATATGATGACGTTGGAATTGCTCTTGATTGTTCTTAGCATTTTTGTAGTCGTAATAGTTACGAGTTATATCGATGCTGACCTGTGGAGGAACATTGTTGGGATTATGAGTTTTATCTTCAACATATTTCTTTCAAATTTGATGATGCATTGAATCAAAATTTTGTTTTCTAGTTGTTACCTTCGGTATGATTGGATATTAGAATTTAGATGGGTAGGGATATATCTTTAGCCACAGCAATAAAGAAATATTAAATGTCCTGAAACAGGAAGCATGTCATCTTGCTTGTTCACTTCATTCGGTGGTCTTTTTCAAGTTCCATAGGACTGATAGATGTATCCTGCATTTGATTTTCCTGTTTGGCCTTGTTCAGAAATGTAAGAAAGGTGATTAGCTTAACTCCCACTTTGTGTAAATATAAGAAAGGTAGATTGCTGTTTTTACCTCTTTTTATATGTTAATGCTGGTGCCATATTTTGATGTTACCTAAGCTTTTAGCGTCTTAGTCCAGAAAGGTCCTGAATTTTTCTCATCTATATAGATGCTCGCTTTAAATACATGGGTTATCATTCAACTACTTCCCGTTCTCTTGATAGATCTGGTTTATGAGAAAGAGCAGAAACTTAGGATCATGATGAAAATGTGTGGTTTTAGTGATCCATTTTGGCTGATTTCCTATGCTTATTTTCTCTCCTTATCTTCAATTTACATGTTGTGCTTTGTGATTCTTGGCTCAGTCATAAATAGTTAATCCCCCTCGCATTATGTTTACCTACGTTCCGATATCCCATTAAAGTTGCAATACTTGTGTCTTACCGCATTTCTCGTATGAAGTTTACTAGAATGCGATCATGTGTGCTTTTAGTGGGTTGAATGGAAATCCCGTGTAATTGATGTTTGCTGTACCATGCTGGGAATAAAGTTTGAATATTGTGAACCTTTATCTTTCTGTCTTCTTATCCTTTTTGTTGTCTTGTTGTTTATTCAGGTTAAAAGATAATGTGAGTTTAGCCTTTCCTGGTTTCACGTTTATTTTTGGGTCAAGGTTGTCCTTCACATAAAAACTGCAAAGAAAAAATGGTTGTATGTTCGCCTTGATGCTCTGTGATTTTAATATTGATTTTAGAATGTTAGATGAGAACATAGCTTCAGTCCCATTCCATAGTTTGAGTTAATCGTTTTGTTGTACGTGAAGTGTTTGACGAAATACCTCAAAAGCATGAGCGAGAAATAGATCAAGATAATGTCAGATCTGAAAACGTGTTGATATGAAACATTTCTTAGAAGTTGATTTACCGAGTATATAGATCTGATACCACTCATTATGCCATTGTTATTGAACCTGTGTTGTTTATTGTGCTCTGTGTTCTGATCTGACCTTTTGTGCAAAATAACGTGAGATGAGCGGGTTGCTGTGGTTGTCTGTGTTCGAAGTCTTCATATAGATTGAAGATGGTTCGAGTATCTTTCCAATGAGCTATAGAATGCCCAAATCGGACTTCATTTAATATGGTTTTTGCCTGTCCAAAGTTAGGTCCAGAATCTGCCAAACATTTATTTTTCTGTTTCAGATGACCTTCTGTATAAACCGCTTGATATGAACTGGTAGATGATGTTATTAGGGTTTAATGTCTTCTAGAGATTTGTAATATACTTTTCAAGCGTTCCATAGACATATAATACGTGCGATTTAGCCACCATTTGCCCTGCCTAATGCTTCTTGCAAAGAGCACTAATCTGCTGATGTGTCCTGCTTGTTATGATCTGATCTGACCACTTATACAAATGGCTTTATTTGAGCTAGGAAAAGACCTAAATTGCAATTGCCACCTAATAGGAATTCGTAAAGGACACCTTGAGCTTTCTAACGATGCCTAATTTGTCCAATTTGCCCATCATTTACCCTGCTTTTCTTCTTTTTTAGATCAAGTTTTGAAATCTGAATTTGTCTTGACCTGCAGTGCTGTCTTGTCTCTATGAACCTGACTGTCTATCAATTTTGTGTGATCTTATACATAATGATCTTGAGGATAAATTCTCAATGAAAGCTGTCCATAATATCCATATCCATCCCATGCTAAAATTTGAGAATTTTTAAGGTCAAGTAATTTTAGAATTCAAGTTGACATACAACAATTTAAATGGTCATGCATTTTGCTCCTAATGACAAGTCACATATCAATGTTAATGGATTTGTGTGGCCTTTTGCACATGGATTTAGGGTTAAATGTCTAAATCAAACTTTTTCTTCACATTTAACCCTACGTCATGTTCAAATTTCATGATTTTCATGCATTGATTAGGTGGCTTAACAAATCAGTTATCATGCATCATCCTTTGATTTGCTTATGATTGATTTGTATGCTTTAGCGATTGTTGCTTCTTCGGCCATGAATTTGACTTTACTTGAACTTGATACGCCTTAGGAAATTCCATTCATGAAAGTTGCTCTTTATAAAGTGCTTGATTTTTGTGCTTGTTTTCTTAGAGCCAATCATATATTGGTTCTACCCCAATTGCTTTTTAGTTGTGATGATTGTTTCTTTCACTTGTATACACCTAGTCATAAATTTTTTAGATTAGGTTTAGATTAGAATCTTGAAGATGGAGAAGGCGTGAAGATGGTGGAGGTCGATGTCCATTCCGACCATTTTCATGTAATGCCCATTTTCCCGACATATGTCTTGGGTTCCATGCATTGTATAAAACCCGACGAGTTGCGGGTTTTCTTTCTTTCTTTTTAATTGTTTTCTCTTTTATATTTTTTTTAGGACTGCCTGATAGATTTACTGTTTTTCCTTGATTGTTTACTTCATGTCTTGCAATTTCAATTTCATTGATTGTTTTCTTTTCATTTTTTTAGAAATAGAATAGAATGAAAGTAACCCACCATGCATGATCATTTAGTATAGAATTGATGATCCTGAAAATATAAAAAGAAATGCATTGACATATTAGAAAAAAAAACACAACATACTGTTTAGGTACCGAAAGGGCGCTAATAACAATATTAGCGTAACCCAAGTCCCCGAACCTAGATATCTGGTTGCGTAGGAATCGAGGGAACACTCCCGACCCTCGATTGGGTTTCTAGCCGACCCCCAAAGTTAAGGCTAGTGGCGACTCCTATATATTTTGTAGGTTGTTATAAACAATTAGATCCTATAAATAAATCCGCTGTCACGCGGGGTACGAGCTTGGGAGAGTTCGTGATCTTGAGATCAAGTACCCCTAAATCCGACCTTTCCCCACCTTGGATACTTTTCGAGGGGGCGGCGAGATCGGGTCGCGACAGGCTTGGCGACTCCGCTGGGGACTGGTTACTAGGTTAAGAGGACTTGAAGCCGTTTAAAAATGGTTGTTGTGTTTTAAATAACATGTCTCTTGTAGGATCGTCTGCATGTCAAAGTCGCGTGGAAAATGAGGTGAGTCGCTAACCTCGTGTTAAATGGTTTTGCAGGTGGGAGTCATAAGGGGAGGCGTGTTTGTAAATCCTTTGTTTTGCAGGTGGTGTGAGGTTGTATGAATGTATGTGGGTTTATATTGAAGTGCTGGATGTTTTAATTAAAATGCATGTTTACCAGCTTTAGCACGACACCGCACACACAACCGCGGTCTAAAACCCCGATCGCCAAATTTAGGACCTTAGGAGGGTTTATGGGTGGAATCTGCGAGTGGATGCTCGTGGTAATCCATTACTTACATAAACCCGCTCATCCCAACCGATAAAATAGCACTGACCGACGATAGTAGCGGTGGGTAAACTATTTTTATCTTTTGGGATGAGGACCTTGAGCCTTTAGCACCCTCACCTTAGGCGTCAAAACCTCACGCTTCATGCGACATGTGATCTGTGCTTGCCATATGTCTGGTAGGTAAGCTATCGTTCCTTCTTCATCGTGCTTATCTTTTACTTTCCATATTTCAATTATGCGTTTTATATTTCAACGACGATATATTTTAATCATGTATGCCCCTTTAGGTTTAGGATTAGATGGGTAGACCAAAAGTGGATGTGATCCCTGTGCCTGGAATCTCAAGACTATGGGAGAATCTCGACCCAAGACATCAAGATCACGTGGAAAGATTCCCAAGCCCCAAGGATTTTGGCGAGCTCATATTATCAAACAAGAAGACATTGCCTTGATCAATGAGGAACGCTTGGCCCATGATAACAAGCGTCTCCGTGCGATCCCACCTAGTCTTTAAGTTTTCATTTCATACACTTTTCTTGTAAAGGGAATTCATTTGTGTTTCCCTCTTTTCTATTAAGGTTTCCCTGTATTCATTTTCATATACCTTGTAAAATCGAACTACTTTGTAAGCTTCAAGAAAGCAAGATTATATTTCCCTTGTAATTGTTCGATGAAATGAATAACATTCTTGAACATTTTCATGTAATTTTTAGAAAAGGGGCATTCTGATTAAATATTTGTCGTCGTTCCTTTTCAATTGTATAATTTCTTTTGAAGAAATTTTGATAAGAGGAGGTTATGTGATACTGGGATCATATACACTTCTTATCATTATTTCATCTCAAGAAAATATAAAATTGACTAGGATTTGTACTTTAATGGTTTCTTTTGATTGGTACTAATTCGAGTCATTTTCTTTTACAGGAAGTTTTGAAAAAAACGGCTGAAGAAAGATTTCTTATACGAACTCGCCGCCAAACAAAGATGGAAAACGAAGATACCCGAGCTCGTGTCATTAATATGGAAAATCAAATGGCCCAGCTGATGACATTATTGGCCGATCTCTCTAGCCAAGTCAAAAGCTTGACATCTACTTCTACCACGAATATTCCCATCGTACCCCCTGAAGTATCGGTAGTAGAGCCTAGGGCAAAAGGGCCTGTGGAAGAGATCCCCACTGCAATCCCGATAGTTATCGGTCCAGAGCCTTCATCTAAAGAGATTCCGACTTCACACTTCGATGAGGAGAATTCAAGGCGCCTAGCAAAGATCGAAGAACGTCTTTGCATGCTGCAAGGCTATCAGTTGTAGGGGCTTGATAAACTGTCACCCTTCGCCAAAGTTACGGTCCCTGAATTCTATAAGGAGCCGGAATTCACAAGAAAATATGACGGCATCGGATGTCCGAAGACTCATTTGAAATACTATCTGGGCAAGATGGCCCGTTATTCAGATAATCCCCCACTCTTGATCAATTCATTTCAGGACAGCCTGGTTGGTCCTGCATTAACCTGGTTTATAGAGTTGGACATGGAGAAAATCCGTACTTGGGAAGATCTCGTTGATGAATTTCTTCAGCAATACAAATTCAATACTGAAATCGCTCCAACTCGAGAAGAATTGGTTCGAGTTGAGAAAAGAAGAACCGAATCATTTAGGGCCTACGCTCAAAGATGGAGGGTCACTGCGTCTCAAGTAAAACCGCCATTGTCTGAGAAAGAGACCATGAAGTTGCTGCTTCAAGCTATGCCCCGTGATTTTTTCGAAAAAATGTACAACCATACTTGTATGAACTTTGCTACATTTGTAGAGTTGGGAGAACGCATCGAGGGAATCATGCGAGAAGGAAGGTTGTCTGAGAACACAAACCGTCGATATACCCCGAAGAGGGATAAAGAATCGACTGTGGAGATCGCCTATGTACAAAGTTCCTCTTCTCAGAAGCCATATAATCCTCAAATTCATAAACCCTCCATGGAGGTAGGGGGTTCTTCCAGGAAGTTTGAGCATAAAGGAAAGGCCCTTCAGAGGCAATTTACTCCATTGCCTAGACCCATGTCACAACTACTTCCAATGCTGATCGAAAGTCATCTTGTGGCGAAAGAGATCCCAAGGGATAATCCACCAAAGTTTGCCGGATTCGACCTTAATAAGACATGTGAGTATCATATGGGTGAAAAAGGTCATCATGTAGATAATTGTCTGGTGCTCCGTTATAAGATCCAGGATTTGCTGGATAAGAAGCTGCTCACCTTTAAGGACTCAGCACCAAATGTCCAACAAAACCCCCTTCCAAAGCATTCTGAAGATGTCAACATGGTTGGCACTATCGATGGAAATAAAGAACCTACAGTTCCCACTGTGTAAGGGGTGTTTCTAGTTCTTGTATACATTTTTAGTTGTATTCCATTCATTTCTCCCCTGCGAGGGAATTCGATTCATTTCTCCCCTGCGAGGGAATTCCATTCATTCGTTTGTGCTTGTAATAATCTGGATCATAAACTTTCTAGATCCAAGATGATATATGTTGTAATGCAATTTTCGCATATCAATAAAATTCATGTTTTGTTAATAGATGTGTGAGGCCCAAATCAGTCCTATGATGATGCTTTGAGGCCTGAGCCTCCACACGATCTATAGTTTCAAAATGTTTTAGTGGAACGAAGACGTCCAATGACATGAGGATCAGTTCCCAATAAATTTTAAAAAAAAAAAAAACAACTTGAATTTGAAAACAAGTTTTTCATGACATTTACATACATTGCATTCATTTATATGTATATATACTAACCATTTTTCGATTGCATCTCAAGCATGACATTTCACATCATGATAGTCATTTGCATGGCTCGGATTCGCATTCAAGAGACTTCGACGAACCCGGTTATTCCAACTCAGAGAATGAAGATGATCCTTGAGTTACTAAAAAGGAATGGCTCAGACATGAAAAGTCCAAGCCTCTTACCATCAAACAGCCAGTCACTCTAAATTTAGGGGATTCAAATAATCCTAAAGAAACCAAGATTGGGGCAGGTCTCTCTCAAGCGGATGCTAATGGATCAATTGGGTTCTTGAAAGAAATATATGAAGGAGAGTGTGGCACTCATATGAACGGTCATCTTTTAGCCAGAACAATCATGAGGCTTGGTTACTATTGGTTGATCATGGAAGCCGATTGTATTTAGCATGTGAGATGCCGTCATCAATGCCAAGTCTATGGAGACAAAATCAATTCTCCTCCTAATGAGCTACATCAAATGTCCAAGCCTTGTTTTTTTTAATGTGGGGCATCGACATCATCGGACCAATTAATCCTTAAGCGTCGAATGGACATCGCTTTATCTTGGTAGCCATTGATTACTTCACTAAATTGATTGAAACCAATTCTTATGCTCATGTTACTACAAAAAGTGTGGCAAAATTCATCCGTCGTGATATCATCGCTCGATGTGGAGTTCTTGAAGCGATCATCACAGATAATGGATCAAACTTGAACAATAAAGTGGTGGATGATTTACTTGGAGAATTCCACATTCGCCATTTGAATTCTTCTCCTTACCGCCCACAAAGGAATGGAGCTGTGGAAGCGGCAAATAAGAACATCAAGAAGATTGTAGCCAAAACGGCAGAGAATTATCGTGATTGGCATGATCGATTGCCATATGCTTTGTTTGCTTATCGAACTTCAATTCGTACTTCTACTGGGGCAACACCGTTCTCATTGGTTTATGGGATGGAAGCTGTATTACCCGTGGAAGTGGAAATTCCTTCACTGAGGATACTTTCTCAAATCAAGCTCTCTGAAGCTGAATGGGTTCAGCAAAGATTTGAACAACTTAATATGATCGATGAAAAGAGGGTGAAAGCCTTATGCCATGGACAAAGCTATCAGAAGAGGATAGCTAAATCATTCAACCGCAAGGTTAGACCAAGACATTTTGAGATTAACGATCTTGTCTTGAGGAAGGTTTTACCTATCATTCCAGATCCTCGTGGGAAGTTTACTCCAAATTATGAAGGCCCATATATTGTAAAGAAAGTGCTACCTGGTGGAGCATTAATCCTTGTAGAAATGGATGGTCATGAATTGCCAAGACCTGTAAATGCTGATGTTTGTCAAGAAGTATTATCCATGAATAAAGTGAAAGGCCTTTGAGCCATTTTTTGGATTGAATTTGAGCCATTTTAGGATGTTTGCACCATGCATTTTCATGCATACATATTGCATCTGTATATGTGTTCATTTTGCAGGATCTCTGATGAAAGATTCTACCTATCTGCAAGAGGTTCATCTCAAGAATGCAAAACTTTCAAATATGTCCATTCTTCTTTAGAACTTAGAAGTGACCTTATCCTTTAAGAATGCCGAAAGAGTCGGTTAGAATTCTAGAAGTACAGTTAGAACGCTAGGAATGAACCTATGTGCTAAGCAAAGTTTGTTCTGTCTACAAATTTTGTCCAATCTTACTTCCAAAAAAAAAAAAAAAAAAATCTCCCCAATAGGGTCAAGGAAATATCTCTTTTCAGACAAAATTTCATTATATTTTCATTTCCCAATGAGTTGAATTTAACCAAAATGTGCTTTGGACAACTTGAAAAGGATTGTTAAATATGCCAGGTGGTAGTGCCTAAAATGATGAGAGGCAACCCCTTTACCAAATACGTCCTCATACACTCTTTGAGAGGATTGAGTGGAAAGAACCATGTCTTAGGGCATAGGATTCATTCACAGTGAATACATGATTTGAAATGATTAAGGCATTTCATTTCTCAATCCCCAAATACTATTGATATCCCTTGCAAGCCACTTTGAGCCAAATAGGGAGCATTTCCAAAATAACCCTGTCAAGAACAACCCCATATTGGGGCAAAATAGGGGGTCTTGGTTGAAAATCATGGAGCAAAAGATTAAGAAAGATTTTATTGCTTTCACTTGCATCAATCTTCTTGTGTTAGCTGTAGGTGATTTCTTGTTGAAACTCGAAGCATCCCAAAGTGACGAAGAGCATTCCGTTCACTACCATAAACACAATTATCCATTGCTTAGCCAATTTGAGCCTTATGCAATTCTTTCATAACCCTAGGTGATGATTATCTCCCCACACTGGGGCAAGGCACATGATTTACCAACAAAATTGAGAAAATTGGTATATGCCACTCGTGAGTCCTAGATACTCAAAAGAGAATAAAATTAGGAGGCATGAAAAAAGCAGTGTGCCTGGTAAAAGCAAGGCCAATGCCCATGAAAAAAATGCAAAGAAAAGCAAGAATGCAAAAAAGAGCGAAATCCATGATCATGCAAAAGATCATTCATTGAAAAACAAAAGAAATATCTTGCAAGAGAAAACATGTATTGCAAGCAATGTTATTAGAACAAAGAGCGAAGCTCTCATGTCTCAAGACAAATTACCAAAAGGACTCTCGAGATAGGTTAAATTTCAAGAGTCGAATTTTTGAAGTCGTGTGATGGTAATGATGCCAAGATAATCACTCGCTTTTTAACCCTTTTGATACCTGAAAGTTTTTCAAGCCTTTCTAAGCCTCACTCAAACCAACACTACAACCCTTATCCGAAGTCTCTTCCGATTGGGATGGTTTGAGTTGAAATGAGAATATCATATAGGAGCTACCGCTAGAAGGAGTAGAAGCAATCCTATCTTATCTTATCTTCAAGGTTCTTGACTTGTAAACCTGATGAAGATATTGACGGATTGTTCATTTCTTGGCCTCAGAGTGCATACCCTTTGTATAAGCCTATGACCAAGCCATCATTACGGTCCCTTCAAAAGACCTTTTGATCAATGGATTGTATTCACTATGAGCGTTTCCGAAAACCTTAGATATAGGTTGAGTGAGACTCCTCCAAGTGAGATTTAAACAGTTTTCCCATATCAATGGTTGGGAACAAAAGCCCTTTTGAGAGCTAGTGTGAAAGACCTCTTTTGATTAGAATATTTCCACTTGGCATATTTGATTTAACCCTTAGATGGTTAATCAAATCTCATTTCTATTAAAATCTTCTTTGAAAGAATTTGGTAATCAATGTTATTGCAAGTTTGGTTCTCCAGCAATTTCGAAACTTATAATTGGTCGAAAAGACCTTTCTCTCAGTCGAAACCCGTTTTTACATGGTAAGACTTTTCTTCCAATCAAAACCCGTTTTTACACGGTGAGACATCACTTCCCGATTGAAACCCGTTTTACACGGTAAGACTTTTCTTCCATTCGAAACCCGTTTTTACACGGTGAGACATCACTTCCCGTCCGAAACCCGTTTTTACACGGTGAGACTTTCCTTCCATCGAAACCCGTTTTTACACGGTGAGACATCACCTCCGATCAATATCCGTTTTTACACGGTGAGATTTTTCTTCCAGTTGAAACCCGTTTTTACACGGTGAGACTTTTCTTCCAGTCGAAACCCGTTTTTACACGGTGAGACATCACCTCCAGTCAATATCCGTTTTTACACGGTGAGATTTTTCTTCCAGTTGAAACCCATTTTTACACGTTGAGACATCACACCCAGTCGAAACCTGTTTTTACACAAAGGAGACCTTTCTCCCGCCTAAACCATATGGTTTGTGGGTCCATCCTTAAACCTTGTTTTAGGTTTTAGGTTATCCTTAAACCATTCCTTTTCCATTTAGTGATTTCATTGTCTTCATTCCATTCCACAAGAGAAAGAAGCAGAGATAGAGCGAATAAACCCCAATAAGAGTTCAGATACCCTCATGAGCAAAGGTAAGTATTAGGTATGTCTCTAACCAAGTATCATTGCTCGTCATTTCCATATTTCCGAAGTTGGGTCGACTAAAAATTGCGGTATCAATTTTATCTTTGAGTGGAACCTCTTCGAACTCCCACTCAAAGAGGGGCAACTGTTGACACCCGAAATTTTTGTCGACGTTTTAATCATTCAATTCGCAAAAGTTAAAAAAAAAAAAAAAAAATTTGAAATGAAAAGACAAAAAAAAAAATAGAAATAAAAGAAAAAATAAAAAAAATAAAGAGCCAAAAAAAAAAAAAAATGTTGAAAAAAATAAAGAAAAATAGAGAGAAAGAAAAAAAAAAAAAAAAAACAAAATGAAAAAATGAAATGAAATGAAAAGCAAAAGAAAAATTAGAGCAAAAGAAAACAAAAAGAAAAAAAAATATAAAAAGGGGAATCGCGGACGGAAGGAGCTCTCTCTCTCCTCACACGATCTCTCCCTCACACGGACTCTCCCTCTCCGCCCACTCATTCTCTCTCCAGCACAATTTTTTCAGAAAAATCCTCTCTGCAATTCTCTCGATTGGGGGGCTCTCTCGAGCGGAGGAGGAAAAGAGGGCCGGTCTCTCTCTCCTCACACTCGGTTCTCTCGGCTCGGACGCCCGGGAGCTAAATTCTCTCGCTCGGGCTTCCGGCTCGCTCCAGCCCGCGTCCATTGCTCGCTTCCGGCACCGGCGCAACTGAAATCGCTCTGGCTTTCTCCGGCAGGGGGAGGCTTTCTCCAGCTGCCCGGTCCTCGTGGTTTGGTATTCCTTTCGACCTCCGAGCATGGCGATTCTGGCGATTCGATCGCGCGTCTACTCAGCGAAAACGATGGCGGTTACAGCGAGGAGGACGACACCAGCGATTCTGGTTCCGTCGGATCTGATTCTCTCTCGGCGGACTTCCCTCTCTTGATTCTCTACTCTCCGGATTTGGCTTGCCGGATCTGATCGGTAATATCAGCGACATCGACGGAGACGCATTGGTGGGAGGGGATTCAGATCCGAAGTGGATTGGCGGTAACGACAACAACGCTTGACCGATTTTTCTCTCTGGATCGAGTTTGCTCGATCGGTGAGCTCTCTTTCTATCCTTTTCGATCTGTTAGGGTTTCGATTCTGTTCTCTCCTTGAATCCGTTCGGGTCATGGATTCTGACCTCTCTCTCTTCCTCTCATTCGGACGCTCGCTCACTTGATCGATCTGATGCCCTCGTTGTGGATCACGCCCTTCCGGAGCTCGGGATACCGGGGTTCAGGTTCACACCGAGTGGGAAATCTCGCTCGGCTCAAAGATAGAGCTCCAAAAATTAATCGATGACAGCAGCTTTCTGTTTCTAGCTTGATCGGGTTTTCTCTATCTCTCTCTTATTTGCTCTGTCTCACGCACGAATTGTCGCACTCCCTCTCTTAAATAGTTCTCTGTGTGGTATATGTAGATAAATAGAAAATATGATGACGTTGGAATTGCTCTTGATTGTTCTTAGCATTTTTGTAGTCGTAATAGTTACGAGTTATATCAGATGCTGACCTGTGGAGGAACATTGTTGGGATTATGAGTTTTATCTTCAACATATTTCTTTCAAATTTGATGATGCATTGAATCAAAATTTTGTTTTCTAGTTGTTACCTTTGGTATGATTGGATATTAGAATTTAGATGGGTAGGGATATATCTTTAGCCACAGCAATAAAGAAATATTAAATGTCCTGAAACAGGAAGCATGTCATCTTGCTTGTTCACTTCATTCGGTGGTCTTTTTCAAGTTCCATAGGATGATAGATGTATCCTGCATTTGATTTTCCTGTTTGGCCTTGTTCAGAAATGTAAGAAAGGTGATTAGCTTAACTCCCACTTTGTGTAAATATAAGAAAGGTAGATTGCTGTTTTTACCTCTTTTTATATGTTAATGCTAGTGCCATATTTTGATGTTACCTAAGCTTTTAGCGTCTTAGTCCAGAAAGGTCCTGAATTTTTCTCATCTATATAGATGCTCGCTTTAAATACATGGGTTATCATTCAACTACTTCCCGTTCTCTTGATAGATCTGGTTTATGAGAAAGAGCAGAAACTTAGGATCATGATGAAAATGTGTGGTTTTAGTGATCCATTTTGGCTGATTTCCTATGCTTATTTTCTCTCCTTATCTTCAATTTACATGTTGTGCTTTGTGATTCTTGGCTCAGTCATAAATAGTTAATCCCCCTCGCATTATGTTTACCTACGTTCCGATATCCCATTAAAGTTGCAATACTTGTGTCTTACCGCATTTCTCGTATGAAGTTTACTAGAATGCGATCATGTGTGCTTTTAGTGGGTTGAATGGAAATCCGTGTAATTGATGTTTGCTGTACCATGCTGGGAATAAAGTTTGAATATTGTGAACCTTTATCTTTCTGTCTTCTTATCCTTTTTGTTGTCTTGTTGTTTATTCAGGTTAAAAGATAATGTGAGTTTAGCCTTTCCTGGTTTCACGTTTATTTTTGGGTCAAGGTTGTCCTTCACATAAAAACTGCAAAGAAAAAATGGTTGTATGTTCGCCTTGATGCTCTGTGATTTTAATATTGATTTTAGAATGTTAGATGAGAACATAGCTTCAGTCCCATTCCATAGTTTGAGTTAATCGTTTTGTTGTACGTGAAGTGTTTGACGAAATACCTCAAAAGCATGAGCGAGAAATAGATCAAGATAATGTCAGATCTGAAAACGTGTTGATATGAAACATTTCTTAGAAGTTGATTTACCGAGTATATAGATCTGATACCACTCATTATGCCATTGTTATTGAACCTGTGTTGTTTATTGTGCTCTGTGTTCTGATCTGACCTTTTGTGCAAAATAACGTGAGATGAGCGGGTTGCTGTGGTTGTCTGTGTTCGAAGTCTTCATATAGATTGAAGATGGTTCGAGTATCTTTCCAATGAGCTATAGAATGCCCAAATCGGACTTCATTTAATATGGTTTTTGCCTGTCCAAAGTTAGGTCCAGAATCTGCCAAACATTTATTTTTCTGTTTCAGATGACCTTCTGTATAAACCGCTTGATATGAACTGGTAGATGATGTTATTAGGGTTTAATGTCTTCTAGAGATTTGTAATATACTTTTCAAGCGTTCCATAGACATATAATACGTGCGATTTAGCCACCATTTGCCCTGCCTAATGCTTCTTGCAAAGAGCACTAATCTGCTGATGTGTCCTGCTTGTTATGATCTGATCTGACCACTTATACAAATGGCTTTATTTGAGCTAGGAAAAGACCTAAATTGCAATTGCCACCTAATAGGAATTCGTAAAGGACACCTTGAGCTTTCTAACGATGCCTAATTTGTCCAATTTGCCCATCATTTACCCTGCTTTTCTTCTTTTTTAGATCAAGTTTTGAAATCTGAATTTGTCTTGACCTGCAGTGCTGTCTTGTCTCTATGAACCTGACTGTCTATCAATTTTGTGTGATCTTATACATAATGATCTTGAGGATAAATTCTCAATGAAAGCTGTCCATAATATCCATATCCATCCCATGCTAAAATTTGAGAATTTTTAAGGTCAAGTAATTTTAGAATTCAAGTTGACATACAACAATTTAAATGGTCATGCATTTTGCTCCTAATGACAAGTCACATATCAATGTTAATGGATTTGTGTGGCCTTTTGCACATGGATTTAGGGTTAAATGTCTAAATCAAACTTTTTCTTCACATTTAACCCTACGTCATGTTCAAATTTCATGATTTTCATGCATTGATTAGGTGGCTTAACAAATCAGTTATCATGCATCATCCTTTGATTTGCTTATGATTGATTTGTATGCTTTAGCGATTGTTGCTTCTTCGGCCATGAATTTGACTTTACTTGAACTTGATACGCCTTAGGAAATTCCATTCATGAAAGTTGCTCTTTATAAAGTGCTTGATTTTTGTGCTTGTTTTCTTAGAGCCAATCATATATTGGTTCTACCCCAATTGCTTTTTAGTTGTGATGATTGTTTCTTTCACTTGTATACACCTAGTCATAAATTTTTTAGATTAGGTTTAGATTAGAATCTTGAAGATGGAGAAGGCGTGAAGATGGTGGAGGTCGATGTCCATTCCGACCATTTTCATGTAATGCCCATTTTCCCGACATATGTCTTGGGTTCCATGCATTGTATAAAACCCGACGAGTTGCGGGTTTTCTTTCTTTCTTTTTAATTGTTTTCTCTTTTATATTTTTTTTAGGACTGCCTGATAGATTTACTGTTTTTCCTTGATTGTTTACTTCATGTCTTGCAATTTCAATTTCATTGATTGTTTTCTTTTCATTTTTTTAGAAATAGAATAGAATGAAAGTAACCCACCATGCATGATCATTTAGTATAGAATTGATGATCCTGAAAATATAAAAAGAAATGCATTGACATATTAGAAAAAAAAACACAACATACTGTTTAGGTACCGAAAGGGCGCTAATAACAATATTAGCGTAACCCAAGTCCCCGAACCTAGATATCTGGTTGCGTAGGAATCGAGGAACACTCCCGACCCTCGATTGGGTTTCTAGCCGACCCCCAAAGTTAAGGCTAGTGGCGACTCCTATATATTTTGTAGGTTGTTATAAACAATTAGATCCTATAAATAAATCCGCTGTCACGCGGGGTACGAGCTTGGGAGAGTTCGTGATCTTGAGATCAAGTACCCCTAAATCCGACCTTTCCCCACCTTGGATACTTTTCGAGGGGGCGGCGAGATCGGGTCGCGACAATGTACAAGCGATTGTTCAAACTTTTCTTCACATAGTGTTTAAAGTTTTGTCCATAATGCTGTAGCATCCTTTTTCTCAGCAACCTATATTAAGACCTTATTTGAAAAATTTAATAGGATTATGCTCTTTGCTTTTTCCATTAGCTCTATCCTCTCAGAGGCTTTCATTATAATAGGCAACTCATCTTCACTATCCAGTGCCTTGGCTAAATTGTGTTGTCAATAAAGCTTACATCTTGATGCTCCATAACACAAAGTTATTTTTATTTTTATTTTTTTGATGCCTAGGGAGCCCCGTACAGTCGGCAGCCAATGGGTAAACCCTGAGGCGACACTAGCGGAGGACCCACCACCTCAGCATCGCGCTTAAGATCCCGTGCGTCCTGCGGGATTTGAACCCCTCCGTCTTAGGTAGACTTCATGGGGGCTCTTATCTAGCTAGGCCACCGCAGGTGGTGGTTCCATTACTTCTGTTAAACTTCTCAATTTTAGATTTCCTCTCAAACATAATTACAGTAACGGAATTTCCAAATAATAATCAGACAAGCAAAAGCTCCAAATCACAATCAAGAAATCTGATTCAAGCTCTGATACCAATTATTGGAATATAATATGCGAAAATGACAGAATCTTGCAATTTACGTCAACGTAAAATCACTAGAGAAATAAACGATAAATAATAAAGACACCAGAAATTTACATGGTTCGGTCCGAGTATTGGTACCTACATCCATGGAGAGAGCTAAAGCCAGAAGCAAATAATCCATTATAATTGGAGAATCAGAGTTTACAATTATTTACACGCTCAAGTGTTTTTTACACCTAGACTTAACCCGAAATCCAAAGTATTTATAAATAAACAACTCACTTGGACATAAACTCACGGCACAAAATTACTGCGCATTCAAACTCAAGACAAAACACTCTATGTATGCCAAAATCAAGAACTCCAGCGTTCGTCTTTGGTCTGCGTACGTATGGCTTCGCGTTGTTAATCAAGGCTTCACGCGGCTTTTTCTCCTCTTACGTGCGGCTCCCTTTTTCTAGCAGGGTTTTGGTCGCTACACGCATACCAGAAAAGGAAACATGTATTCTGTTCTTATATAAGTGTGTGCCCACAGGTCAAACTTTGACCTTGGGCCCACCAATGTTGGCTTTACGTGCAGACTTCCTATGTGTGTCTCTCCTTCCCTTGTAGGGTTTCAGCCGCTCTACTTGCGTCTCTCTTTCCTCGGCGTGGAGACTTGCACGAATTCAAGTTATGTGTAAAAGAGGAAACTTGCTCCTTTTATTTAATTGTCTTCCTTTATACATATATAAAGAGTCCAAAAAAATAAGGGCTTCTTCATCCAATTTAAAATTTACATGGGAAATCTTTATCAACAAATTTGATTTAACTAATCGTTATCCAAATTCAAATTCAAGATATTAATTTAACACTCACAACCCCGAGCACGTCAAGTGGAGGCCACTCATTAGGGTAGAGCACTATCTCAAAGACAAGCACTTGGACACCAACCTTCTTCGAGGCCGGGGGGGTCGCTGGCCCCACAATTTCGGCACCCACTATCGCTGCCTCTTCCATATATACAATCGTCTTCAAGCTTGTGAGTGTATAGGGTGTTGTTTTTTAGCTTTGAAATTGGCAAATCTAATGCTTATTATTAGAGTTTGGGCCGTGTGATGAAATTGTGCCATGTTATATTACATGGCGTAACATGATGGGTACAAAAGTGAACGTTCTCTCAACTCTGACTTTAATTATATACAAACATTTATAATCTTCTGAATTATGTAAACCATATCATATAATATAATTCCATCGTTCATAAATATTCTTTATGCTTAGTTTGACAAATTTTGTAAAATGAAATAAATCAATTCACAGTTAAATAAATTCAATTGAATTAAATAAATTATATCATTAAGGGGACTCGGTTATCATTTTCTTTTTGAAATTCAAAATTAATAAGTTTGGAATGATAAAACCTTAAATTGATGGTCACCGTTGAAATTGGGTCACGTGCCAAGGCTATGCCACGTGTCTTACCCTATAATAATCAAGGAGACAAAATAAAATGCAAAGTGGTAAGCATAGGAGCCTATATTTTTTCAGCTTGGGCTTTAATTATAAGCATCTTTACATTTTTTTGTGCAAAATATTTTTATTCATTTGAATTTAGATAAATAAAATTTAACTATAAGAGTCTCTTCAAGCCTTAATAGCATAATCTCGAGGAAGACGGTGGAATTCCAGATTACAAGAAAGCTACAAAAGAATTTTATGATTACAATTTTATGACCCAGACTTTTCAGCAATTTTAGTGTCAATTCCATAGGTCAGCGTGCACACATGTTAAAGTTTGAGAAAAGTAAATGTGAGCTATTTTATTTTTCATATAAGTTCTCTCTAGAACTTGAAACCTATCCATTAGAACAAATGCCTTATTTTTTAGAACCTGAAACTTACCTTGTATACTTTAAAACTTGGAATCTACCTTATTACAGGTCCTAAGGTTAGTTGGTAAATTATTAATTTAACAATTGTGGTAAATTATCACCTTTAACAACCTCCACTTGCTGTTACAATTCACTGACCCTAACTTATATTTAGACATACTAAAAATATGAAACATTAATAATGTAATAGTCTTAGTCATAAAATGGAAGCTCAAACTAGTGTTTTAGAATATACACTCATCATCAAATACCATAGAATAGAATTGAACAAAGATATAGATCAAGAAAAACATAAAAATTTATTCTAGGTTATGAGTTACACGTTCCAAGTTCCACTACCCTAACACTTGAAACCTACCAATCGAAATAAGTTCCCTATTTTTTTGAACCTAGAACCTACCATACATATTTCGGAACCTATTCACAGGTTTCCACTAGTTCGATTATCAGGTCTCAAGTTCTACTTTGGAATCATGCTCATCAGAAAGGAAACTATATAAATGAGTAGACCTTTTTTATTTTATAGGTTGCAAGGTTTTGCATGATTCAGTGTAGTACATTAAAGAATTATATCACACAATCATCTAAGTTTTCTTCTTATATATTAATTTATTTAAATGTTATAGCATACCGTCATCTAATAATTTAAGTTTTTAAAACATTTGATAGTGGTCTTTCATATTGTATTTTTGCAGTTCGTGAATCCAAAATTTTCTAAACCTTAATATGCTTTAGTGATTTCAACTTTTTTGTTTTAGTTTTAATACAAAGCTTAATCTATGTATAACATAGAGTATTAGCATATTTACATATTAAAGAATATATTTATTTAACAATTTAAGTGTTTAGAGCAATTAATAGTGATAAAATAATCTAAAAATCCACGTCACACATAAAAAGGCATTAGCCATAGGGTGGGTCTAAAGCAAAATAATTCAAGCTCCCCGTTTGGAAAGAACGAAAATACCACGAAAAGAAAGCTAAGGACTTGTTTCGTCCTCAAAATTGATTAAGGTTTTAAACACTTATAAATTAATAGAAAGACGTATAAACTTTGATGACAACACAACTAATAAATTTGCAAGATCATAGTCCTGTTGAAAATTTTTATTTCTAAAAAAACTGAAATTAGAAAACTTCTTTATTTTCACTTAAAACAAAATTGCTAATATTCTAGCCAATGGAGCGGCCTAGTTTTTGATCCTTTCTGAAGACGTGTTGCGTCAATCATTGCCCTCCCTTTCTTGCTATTCTTCTATCTTCATATAATTTAGTTTCCATGAATGAGCCGGGCTGAGCATACATGACCAGGAATACAGCCATCGAAAGACAAACATAGTTGCCAATTTCAAAGCAAAGAAACAACAACCTATAACACTCACAAGCTTAAAAACGATTGTATATACTAAAGGCGTGACTTCTTCTTTTTTCAGGAGAAAGAACAATCTAAATAAGGTTAGGAATGGGTTAATCAAATCTCGATCCAGTTAAATTATCCATATCATTATCTAGACCCATATCGACCCAAACCGTGCCCAATTGCCTGATCTAGTGGCGGCACTCTCAACTGACCAAGAGTTTCGGAAAACGGCTGTTCCATATAATATCGGAGTTGGATTGCTCAGTTTGATTCTTCATGCGCTTTCCATGCATATTCATCTTTGAATTGCCCGTCTTTACAATACTTCTTCATTTCTAATCATTCATTCGTCTACCTGTAATGGATTCACATGTTTTAGGTTCACGATTACTTGCTAAGCCTTCGAATGAGGAGAAGCATTAATATAAACCACGTTGTACTCCAGCAGCCTCAAAACTTTATAAAATAAACGGTTGCTCGTCCTACTCGATTTCAGGTACTCTTGACTCACAAAGAACATGAGTGACCTCTTGCGATCACCACAAAATGACGAGTACGCATCAGTTTGCCCGTAACAATATTTGAACAATTTGGTGAAGACCAAACCAATTAGGGAAAGCAATTCATCGCATTACAAACCGGGCAGGTTTTTTTTCTGGATTAAATGGGGAATCTTTCAGAGGGTTGTCACGAGAATGCTTACCTCTTTAATCTAGAGACAAAACAATGACGAAGACCATGAGAGACATGCCCAAAAGGAAATAAATAACGTAGACTTGAGTAAATTAATGACAATTTGGTCAATCTTAATTGAAAGTAGATCCAAATCCTTTGCTCCGTGGGAGCACCTTGACTTCCATATTTCTAGGTGACTCTCCCACCAAGAAAAAATAAGAAAAAGCTTAGATCCCTTGAAGCCTAGTTTCTCCTAAACTATTCGACGCACACAAAATGATCTTCGCCAACTCTATTCCCCTACTCTTCATAGTTCTGATCCTCTTCCTTATACACATGACGAAATTAATGTTCAGGAGTATCCACAAAAATGGAAGATCGGTGACACAACTTCCCCGGGTCCCACCCCATGGCCCATCACCGGTTGTGTGCCTGAAATGCTGCGTCAAAGGCTTGCATTCCGGTGGATACATCCCCTCATGAAGGAGATGGACACTGAAGTTGCATGTATTTTGACTAGGCAGTGTTCACATCGTTCCCGTGACATGCCCTGAAACTGTCGAAGAGTTCCTGAAGAAGCACAATGCGACATTTTTATCAAGGCCAACTTCGATGGCAGCAAGAGGATCTAGTGGTGGATACCTCACCACCGGTCCAACTCCTTATAGCAACCAACTAGAGAAAATGAGGAGAGTTTTAGTTTCAGAAAATGAGGACTCTATAATCCAGTACATTTACAATTGAAGCAAAAGCTCAAGCCAAATTGTAAATGTCAGGACCGCCACCAGACAATACTCTGGAAACGTGATCCGGAAATTATTGTTCAATAAAAGATGCTTCGGAGAGGAAAGGGCAGACTGCAGACCAACCATTGCTGAGGATGAACACATCGAAGCGATATTTATTATACTTAAGTATTTATATGCATTTTGCATATCCGATCATCTTCCTTGTTTGGCAGGGCTTGATTTATATGGTCAAGAGAAGTTTGTTAAATATGCTATCGACTCAAGGATCCGAAAATGGAGGAGTTTTGGATATTCTAACGACGAATCTACGAGTTATGAATCTCAAGACTTGCTTGAAGTTCTGGTTATGCTGAAAGATGTAGAGGGAAAGCCATTGCTAACACCCGAAGAAATAAAAGGAAAAGTAACTGTAAGACGAACCAAGTTTTCTTTAAGCAGACTTCTTTTAACATGCATATAGAAGTAGATCTCTATTATAAATATGTATGTTTACAATAGTAAATTTTCAAAATGCTATCCTCTGATATTACATAAACAAAAACTCAATTTAGCTTGTCGAAGGGCCTAACAGATATTACTATTCTACTGTGATATTGATAACTAGAAAATATGCTGCCAAAGTTAACGTTGCTAGTTCGTCGTGTATTTAGATTATAAAAAATATTAAAAAGCTCACTAGTAGATAAACTGGGGAAGTTCAATTTCACTTGAATTACATCCTATATGCATTGTCTTTTTTATTTTAAAAATTTATAAGGGTCTAAGAGATACATAAAACAAAGTATGGATGAAGTACAAGAGCACAACCAATCAAGATCTATGATTTTGCAGGAAAAATGTTCGCAACTGTTGATAATCCCTCAAACGCAGTTGAATGGACCATGGCCGAGATGATAAACTAACCTGAATTCGTCAAGACAGCAATGGATGAATTAGACAAGGTTGTTGATAAAGAGAGACTAATCCAAGAATATGACATCCAACACCTTAATTACATCAAAGCATGCACTCGAAAAGCCTTAACTCATTTCCTTATTACAGGTAGATAAATGAAAATGGGGCTAGAAAACTCTAACTATAATTGGAGAATTTGGAGGCAATTCTCAACGAACGAAAATCATTAACTTGTAGTCCCCAGTCTCACGAATAATATACTTAAATTTGAGCCGATTCCGTTAATATTTAACCTTCGAGTGGGATCATAAAATTGCAGCCCTCTTCTTGATCTTTTCCTCTCCTGTTCTTCGGTGCTCGCGGGTGAGTGGACTCACTTTTTTCCTTTCTCTCTCCTCACTTGCCTAGGAACGCATGCATGAAGCTGCCCGTCCTTTCTGTTCTTTTTACTTTTTGACTTTTCTCCTTTTTGTTCTTTTGTTCCTTAGCTGGGCCTTACATGAAGGTGGACCCAGCCAACAGTGAGGATTGAGACATATTGAAATGAGGGGATGAGCGGACAACTGACGGTTTGACAGGGAGGATATGTGATAAGATGACAAGCAGTCCCCTCCTGTTGGATCGTCAAATTAATAGTTCATGTTCTTTCAAACTCACCTAATTGTCATAAAAAAAAGATGCAAAATCCGATTATCCCCTTAAGGAAGACTTTCGAAAAGCCAACAGATTCTGGACGAGTGTGACCATCTTTTCGTGTTTTATTTTGCAACAATCACGTCCTCTTGTCAAAAAATCGGCAGAAAAAATAATAAAGAAAAAGAGGACGAAGGTAATTGCAACAAGTAAAAAGACGGAGGCAATGTCCTATTGATTTAATGTAGTTTTGTTGATTATTAATTGTTAAAAGTTGAAACTGTTCGTGCAATACGTGTATATTCATACAAAGCAATGCTAGTGGTATGGTTACAATTACAATGGCTACAAGTAGTTTTTCTACTCTTTGACACTATTGATAGGGACATGGTGAATACAATTACACTCAAGAAAGTTGCCTCCAAGTTTATAGAAGGTTGAGTTGGATTTCTATGATAGTTGCATTTATATAAAACAAAAGGTTGTTAGTTTTCAATTGGATGGGTGATAGAAGTATTTGGAATGTTCAAAATGTAGAAGCCCATGGTAAAAAAAGAGATAGCTTATCATATTAAAGTTCTAGAATCTAAAAATGGTGGTGAATAAACAAGCAAGAAAATCCTAGAATACTTGAGTCGAGAAGGCATACGTGGGTTGAAGACTATTTTAGAACTCCTTAAGAGAACAATGTAAATAAGAGGATGAATAGGACAATTTTGGAGCTTGCTAGATCATGAGGCTAGGTGCAGATCTCCTGCTACACTTATAAGCTATTACAGTTGATGCAGCTGTTTATTTGATCAACAAGACTCCATCTAGTGCCCTAGATGGGGGAACACCGCAACATCATTGGTCATGTAAAAAAGGTTAATTATTTATATTAATTTTTTTGGTTGTATTGCATATGATTTAATTGATAATGAGGATAGAAAGATGCTTGATGTTAAGTCGCAAAAGTGCATCTTTATCGGATATAGTGGCGATAAGTATGGCTATACGCTTTGGGATTATGAGAATAACAAAGTCATTTGCAATCAAAATGTGGTATTCCATGAAGAAAAGATGTACAAGGATCACCAACAGAGCATGAAAAAGAAGTTGAACTAGAATGTGTTTAGCTAGACATAATGCCTATGAAGATTGTTCCGGTAGATCAGAGTGCATCTGAAGGAGGGGATAGAGATGAACCTATTATCGATGAATAGCAGTTCAAGTGGAGTACAATGATCCGAATAGACCCTAAAATACATGTCTTGTGGGTATCTACATGTGTGAGAAAGTCAAAAATAATTTTTGATCATCGGCAAATATTTTTCTAAGTCATGTCTTATATACATATTAAGGAGAGTTGGTGACTTATGATGAGGTAAAGAAAGACACATCTCACATATAGTGGTAGTGTGTTTAAAAGACAAGATGGACTTGTTATTTTAAAATAAAACTTGGGAGTTGATTAAGTCATCAATTGGTAAAAAAGCTTTGTTAAACAAGTAGGTGTACAAAATTTAAAAAAAAATAAAAAAATTGAAGTAGATGGTAGTATCATATACAAGGAAAGACTTATGGTCAAGGGTTTTTCTTAGAAAAGAAGGAATCAATTATTTCAAGATATTTTAATCAATAGTGAAAATGACATCAAACAAAGTTATGTTGACTATAATTGTAATGGAGGAACTTTGTTTCGAGTAGTTGGATGTGGAAATGTTGTTTTTGCATGGTGACCTAGATAAAGAGTTATACATGGAACAACCTAAAGGTTTTGAGGTTAGAGGTAAAGAGTACATGGTATATCATTTGAACAAAAGCTTGTATGGCTTGAACAAAGCTCTACGGCAATGATACTTAAAGTTAGAATAAAAGGGATGGATTTGCATACTGTGAGGTCAATCATTGTGTTTATTTTTGTAAGTATGGCGATAGTAATATTGTGTATCTCACTTTATATGTGGATGGCATGCTAGTATGTTGACACCCAGATTTTGGCATTTTATTTAGTTATTAATTGTGTAGATGATTAGGGACTTTTAGCCCTTAAACAAAAATATTATTTAAATTGCATATAATTATTAGGAGTGTGTGCATTGGTAGTATGGCGATGGTAATATTGTGTGTTTCACTTTATATGTGGATGACATGCTAGTATGTTGACATCCAAATTTTGTCATTTTATTTAGTTATTAATTGCATAGATGGTTAAGGACTTTTAGCCCCTAAACAAAATATTATTTAAATTGCATATAAATATTAGGAGCATATTTGCATTGGTAATTAATAGGCTTGTAAAATTTGCAATTTATTGGACTAGCAATAAATGGGTTTAGGTGAATGGCCTTTAATATCAAGTCCACATGTCCCTTTAGGTGACCGAAATTATGTGTGCCTGGTTAGAAAAATTGGTTTTCATATTATTATCAAGATTTAGTCACATAATTAGTACTCGGCAATAATCTTTGGGTATACGTGCGAAAATTCGGTCAAGATAATGGGATGTGCAAGAAAGAAATTGACCACCATTAAAGAGGAAAGAATTGGTAAAGGGATTGCATGATTCTCTATGTCATATTCACGTGATATTGGCAATAAAGCATAAAGGAGAAGAAATAAAAACCAATCTCACTTGATTGAGAAGAAATCAAAGAATATATTTATTTTTCTTGTACCAAAATTTGATTTCTTGGCACTTTTAAAGGCACAGCAATACGAGAAAGAGAGGTCATGCAATTGATGTGCATGGCCACATCAAGGCGACTTTCCAGGATATACACGGCCACGACACATTGAGAGACGATAGCCGAGAGGAGAATAAGAAAAGGAGGTTGGGCACACAACTGACAGACGGCCAATAAGAGAGAGAGAGAGCCGCAGCTTTAGAGGGAGAAGAGGACAGAGAAGTCTTTCATGCTCTGAAACAAGGAGAGAGCTTGGGAAAAGGTCTTTGTCCCAGTCCTTCACCGCGGCCCCTTCATCGTCGCACCAGACCAGTTGATCCCTCGTCCGGCGACATCACTCACCATAATCAGCGAGCTCCTCTGGGAAGCCAACAACAATCGCTCCTCCCTCCTCCCAGCGTAGCCGCAGATCCGTGCCTCGCCAGTCCAGCAATTTCACGGCCACCGGGATCCTGCAACCTAGGTGTTCCAGCGAGTCCTTTGCTCCTCAGCCCCGGTAGTCCCTGCACAACGATGCTGAACCAGCCCCGACTCCGACAAGAGCCAGCCGAATTGCAGCCAGCGACACTGACTCTCGCCACCTGCTGCTCCCTGCTCGTGACTGCACCAGCGACCACGAGCCGTTCCAATCCTCCCAGCCGCTGCCTCACCTGAAGCGGGCCCGTACCAGAGTGAGCCGAGGAGTCCCCGTTGCGAGCCGTTGCTTTCTCCCCTGCCGTGCCACTCCTGTCAGTGACACTACTCTAAGGCATCGCTGCCTCAGTCCAGGCGACGAAGCTCGTGATCCGATGACAGCATAGCAGCCAAGCCCACCTTCACCGAACAATCCAATTGCGCGTAGCGCTGCCAGAGGTGTGATCCGTGAATGTGGCGATGACGAAGTACTGAAGGAGAGCACTTGAATCATTCACAAGCAAGAAGAGCCCAAGTGGCAAAATTCTGATGTGGTGATTATGTGTAAGAGGGTTCGGTGGGTGCAGCAACTCATCGTCTCGCGTGCTCAATAGACGCGACGTACCCAACTGAGATCGTCTCTTCTCGACGTGCACCACCACCATCGGCCGTGCGCCACCGTGATCCACCACCGTCATTCCTGTGATAATTGTTTGCTCAAGTTCCGAAACGTCATCTAAGGTAATATGCTATCCGATTCAATATCGATATATATAGTTGCCTAATTTGAATTTATTGTGTCCTTAATTAGACGTCTTGAAGATGTGCCATATCATAAGTTTTTTTTTCGAGTATCCATGTATTATGATAATTTCCTAATTTCGCAAAATATAATGATTAACAATCCGATTTTATACCCAAAATACGACTCGCGATCATGTGGAAAATTGACCCGATCTTATGCCCGAGACATGATTCGTTGATTTTATCTATTTCCAAATTTAGATGGATATGAATAATATCTTGTGTGATTGCTGTGTTTGATATGGATGCGATTTCTTTCCAATTATGCTTGGTTTGAATTAATTTTTTTTATAAAGAAAAATCATAAATAACATTGCATGTTTAGGCATAGATTTCAATTACTTTTCTAGGATAGACGTTTATTTGATTTTATTCTAGAAAGATTGGGTAATTTGCTATTTTGAATTAGTATTTAGAATGACTTATGTCCTAGTTCAAATTATATTTTATTCTAATCTTGATAATTTATTTTGGGAATTTAATTAATTTCAAATTTTATGAAAAAAATACAAAAAATACCGTGTGAGCGTCATATGATTTAAATTGCATCATCCCTGCCATGTCATTGCCCACATATCATCTAGTAATCATATGTTAGGTTCATGAAAATGTGTCATGCTAGAATAATTGCATATTAATTTTGCTTGTCATTAGAAATTGCATGTTAGGTCATTTAATATAAAATTGCGTGTCACATTAGAATAGGCATGCTTTGCACGTCATCATACTAGAATAGTTCCATAACGATTTTTTTCCATCATTCGAATTAGGTCTTTTGCTCGTCATGTTAGAATAATATATATAATTGTCGTAAGAATTAGGATATTCATATATCGCATGTCATGTTAAATTAATAGCGTACATTGCATATAGCTTAGTTGCCATTAAATAAGAGATAACTTAAAAAAAAAAAAAAATTTGAGTGAAATTGGGTGTTAATTAGAATCATAAAAAAGTTGTTGATGTGATTTTCTAACTAACATTGCAGATTTTTTTGTAACTTCAAGGGAAATAATTCTCCCATTTTCCCACAATTTATTTAATGCTTTGATTATCGAGTGTTAAATAATGGTTGCGCACCCACTAGATCAACTCAAATTTTATGGAGTAAATTAAAATTAATGCAAATTGCTTGCAAAATATTTTTGTAAATAAAAGAAGAAAGGCACCGAAAGGGCATTAAAGTAATTTAGCATAATCAGGTCCTTAAACTCATTTAATCTCTCACTCGTAGAAGTAAGGTATATCTCTTGATACTTTACTTGGGTATATAATCAATCCACCACAAATTGATTAGTGGCAACTCCTAGATAAGAATCTTTTGTATGTTAAATACTTGAACCTTAAATTATGAATTGATATGGGCTTGGGAGAGCTTGAGTTAATTCTAGGCTTAGTAATACATTAGTTGAAACCCTAGGTGGGTGCCACCCAAGGTGAGGTCGTGACATAGTGGTTAGCTCTGATATGAAGAGAATCACAAAAGTGAAGAAGATGATGGCATTGTAGTTTGCTATGAAAGACTTGGGAGAGGCTAGGAAGTTATTAGGCATGAAAATCATGAGGGACAAGACAAATAAGAAATTATTACTATCACAAGAAGACTATGTGAACATGGCATTGAAGAGATTTACTATGGATAAGACAAAACTGGTTGCAACTTCTCTAATAAGTCACTTCAAACTTTTAAGGATGTGTCCAAGTTCTTAGGCTTAAAAAGATGAGATTGCGACAGTCGTTGTCTTGACCCTACCCTCAAATGTGAACCGGCTAAGGGTTGGCTAATGGATTACTAAGCTTGCAGCCATAGTCTCATATGCATAAGCAATGGGAAGTTTGGTGTATGCTATGGTGAGCACAAGACTAGTCATTGGACAAGTAGTGAAAGTTAAGAGTCGATAATTGCAGAACTTGGGCAAAGAGCATTAACATTCACTAAAATGCATATCAAGATATGCAGTAGATATATCAAATTGGGCTCTTTGCTATAGAGGCACATATCTAGAGTTGTAGGGTTATTTGGATGCAGATCTCTAGGATGATCAAGATAGTGGTAAAAGTACTACTGGGTATGTCTTTAAAGTTGCAGGTATAAGAGTGATATGATATTTGAATGACATAAAGTAGTGGCTCTATTGACAACGCAAGCAAAGTATGTGACAATCATAGAAGCCTCCAAGGGAATATTGTGGTTATAATATCACACGGAGGAGCTACATTGAGAGTAGCTAGTGAGCACACTATGGAGTGATAGTTAAAGCGCAATAAACTTAGCAAAGAATGCAACTTATCACTCAATAATTAGACATATCAAGAGGCATTATCATTTCATTAGGTTAATATCGAAAGATAATGAGTTAAATCTATAGAAAATTGATGGCTCGAAAAACTCAATTGACAATAGAGAAAAGTGAACTTCTATACTACTATCATTGGTATTTCTCTGTCTTAATTGATGAGGAGTTTTGTAGTGGCATAAGTTTATTACTAGTTTATGAAGTAGATGTATGCAAAGTTGTATGGTGCATCTAGTGTATTTGTCTTTGAGTGAGAGATTGTTGATGGGTGAAACCAAACCTTTTTAATAAGGCCATTTTTTGTATTTTCCCTTCATTTTGCTTTTAGGTTAAAAGTCAAACCTCATATATCAGCTATTAAGAGCTACGTCTATGAATGGTTGAGAAGAAAATAGAGAGAAGAAAAAGAGAGGCCATGACAGCCAAAAGAAAGAAAAAAATGAATGTATGTGGTAGGAATAAATGGTTTCAAGTTCCCCTAAAATTTGGAATGCATTTGCTGGAACGGATTTCTAATTTTTGGAACCCAGAACCTACTCTGGCACATATTTCAAGGTTAGTTTCCAGGCCTACCCAACTTCTACCTATGCTTCTAATTGAAAGATTGTGGTGAATCATCATTTCTAATAACCACAATTTATTATGAAAATACACAAAAATTATGAAATATTAATAAAGTGAAAGTCTTAGTCATGGATATCACTAGAAATGTAAGTTCAAACTAATGGATTCAAATTATATATTTATCATTAGACACCATGGGATGCTACAAGATTGCGCGAAAACATAGAATAAAAAAAAAAAAACATGAAGACTTATTTTAGATTTGAGGTTCCACAACTTTTGAAATTTGGAATATACCCTGCATATCATAGATTCTGGAACTAGACCAATTCTCAGGTTCCTAGTTCTACCTTAGAACCATGCTTAACCCTAACATTCATTAAAGAGAGAATAAGAAAAGTGATTTTTTCTTTGTGAGTATTTTCAATCTCTTTGTGCCCTAACTTTGAGAGAAGATAATCATCTTCTTTGTACTTTCTTCAAAGTCTAAAGGATTCTTAGGGTGCCTCTGGCCGGAGATGTACAATGTTTTGGTGAAATTCAATAACAAATTTTTTAGTGTGTTCTTTTGATTCTGTAATTTAGTTATTATATGCTAAATAATGTGGATTATTTACTTGTGACATCTTTTGGAATCGGTGTGCGATTCGTATCAGATGGTAGATAGAGCCTTGATACATCGGAATTTTCTTTATAGAAGGAGCATGAAGGGTAGCGATCTTGTCCGAAACTCCTAGTGTGTCAAGTGCAAGCCACACATGGGTGAAGTAATCTAGAGCAATGCAGTCGCTCGCAGTCCTTCGATCTCTAAACAACAAGTGCTTGGACATCGGCCTTCCTCAAAGGCCACCACGGTTGCCGGCATCGTCAGCCTGATAATGCCCCGATGATCATCATCACAACCTCACTCCATATAAAATTGTCTTTTATCTAATGTTTGTTTATTTTGTTTAATATATATATATATATATATATATTTTGCGGGCAAATCTGTCGTCGTTTCCTAGCTTGAGGCACCTCCCCATATATGCTGAATTGGACTTAGTCTTGGAAATTTGTTATAATCATAAGATGGATGAATAGTTAGCTGATTAAATTTTGCATACCAGATAAATGGTTTGGTACTCGAATACCTTACAAATTGGAATATTGAATTATTATGTTACCCACCAACTCGATGATTAAATAGTTTCCAAGTCAGAATCTTGGTGAATGGATATTCTGCATGTGCCATTACCACATGGACCATTGTTTTATATCATCCTTTTTATTACCTTTTGGAGCAAAGCCTTGTAGAGAGGTATAATACACATTGGACTATCCTAACGAGAGGTCAAGAGGAAGTTCATTCAACGGAAGCCAACAGAATGCATCATCTCTTAGACGAAGAACCTCAACCCTAAAAGACATTCATTTTTACGAGGTGCTTTCTGGCCTTAATGATGACGTTGAATTTGGACCTCTAAGACGACCAATCATCTCCTTCACACAAATCCTAACCCATGCTCACTGCCCAAGTTCAATCTTTTATTTAGGTCGTCGATGTCTACATCCTTGTAACTAGAGGGGAGGTCAGAGCCACCAGTTCTCTAACATCAGGGATCCGTTTAAATGGTCAAATTATCAATGAAGAAAAGAAAAAAAACCCCAAAATAAGACCTTTCTTGTCTTTTCAAAGGTACATGCTAAAAGGGATTCAGAGTGGTGTTGATGTTAGAGAAGGGGCAGAAAAAAATGATCAAAAGTTGAGGAAGCCAGCAATCTCTTTCTATCGCCATGCGCCATCTGAAAGTATAAAGAAAAATACGAAATCACAAGTGTCTGGTCGCGTGCTAATCACAAAGATATAATGAAATGGCGCGTAAGGAATAAAAAGAGAATACAAATCACTTGTAAATGTTTAGAATGGAAGTTTTGATGTGTTTGGTGGCGGAGCTGCTGTGCATCAAGGGATGACAGCACAATAATTGGGGACGTGACGCAAGTTCAACACATCGAGCGATGATAGAACAGTAGTCATCGGACATGTGATTAGTTTCTCCAAATAAGCCCATTCTTTACATCATATTGTAAGTGCTATTGCCCCCTAAGTCTCTAGGACCCTAAAGAAGGATATGGCCCAGAATCCTTCAAATCCTTCTTGAGGACGCAGGTTTGAGAACCCATACAAATTGTTAATAAGACTTGCCTTAGGTCCCAAGCAGGACCTTAAAAGGCTCCCCCAAGCCCATGCGGGGTTAACCACTGGGTATGGAGTTATCCTAGGGGACTCCCTAAAACCCCAAGGGACAAGCCAAGGATATGGCAATGAAGGGACCTTCCCTGATGTGGGGAGGGTCAGCTGAGCTAGAATCCTTGGCCCAAGTTTAATTATGAGCAAGACCTTAAAAGGCTCCCCCAAGCCTATGCGGGGTTAACCATTGGGTATGGAGTTATCCTAGGGGACTTCCTAAAAACCCCAAGGAACAAGCCAGGGATCTGGCAATGAAGGGACCTTCCCTGAGGTAGGGAAGGTCAGCCGAGCTAGAATCCTTGGCCCAAGCAGTGGTCCCGAGCAGGACCTTAAAAGGCTCCCCCAAGCCCATGCGGGGTTAACCACTGGGTATGGAGTTATCCTAGGGGACTCCCTAAAACCCCAAGGAACAAGCTAGGGATCTAGCAATGAAAGGACCTTCCCTGAGGCCTAGAATCCTTCAAATACTTCTTGAGGGCACAGGTTTGAGAACCCATACAAATTGTTAATGGGACTTGCCTCGAAAGGTGGAGTGCTCTTTCTCCTATATTGCATAGATCATAGAAAAAAAAAAAGGAAAAAAAGAGAGAAAAACACCTCCTCTGGTTTCTTTTGTAATTAAGCGTGGGAGGACCGTCTAAGGTCGAAAGGTGGAGGCTTCTTCGTTTGTGTGGCGTGAATTAGGCATCATCACACCATCTCTTCACTAGCTATTAAGGCTTAAAGTTGTATTAACTTCATAATTTGATATTCTAAATTGCACTTTAAGGGTATTAGTGAACTGAAAAACCTCATATTGGCTGATCTTTAAGGGAAAGGAGCAAATAACAAATCGAACTTATTCATTATTCCACTCAAATCACTAGAGCATACAACAAGCTAAGCAACGTCAACTTTCACTCTCTTGCAAGTAATTCTTAAGGATAGAGATGCAATGGCAAACGTGGCTCTGCATGAGCAATGAGCGGATCGGCAAGAGACAGATCCTCAAAGGACTCATCAAGATTGATGCTTGTGACATTAGGCAGTGCCATCCAATTAAACCCTTGAACCATCCTAGCGAGAAGCATGACGGTCATCGCAGTCCCAAGCATTGGAGCCACGCAGCCACGCCGCCCTGTGCTGAAGGAAATGAAGCGTAAGTCTGGCTCTGTGAGCTGAACTTCAGTGCAGTCGCTAGTAAAGTGCCGCTCTGGCCTAAACTCGAGTGGCTTGTTCCAGACCTTAGGGTTTCGCCCGAGGCCAAGACGGCTCAATAGCACGTGACTTCCCTTTGGGATAAAGTAGCCAGCGACAATGGCATCAGACATGGCCATGTGCGGAGGGATGAAAGGTGCGATTGGATGGAGCCTGAAGGCTTCTCGAATGCATGCTTTGATATAGTTAAGATGTGGGATGTCACATTCTTGAACTAGTCTCTCTTTACCAACGACCTTGTCCAATTCCTCCGTTGCTGTCTTGAGGATTTCGGGTTGGTTTATCATCTCGGCCATAGCCCATTCAATTGCGTTTGAGGGGTTGTCAACAGTGGCAAACATTATTTCCTGCAAATATAGATTTTGATTGGTTTTGGTATTGTACTTCATCCATAAATTTCCTAATGTATCGTTTAGACCCTCAAAATTTATTGGAAGACAAAAAAGACAATACATATAGGATATAATTCAAGTGAAATTGAGTTTCTGTTAATGTAACGATACAACTTTGACTATGTATTATACTATAGAGATCTGTTTGACATATGCATACACAAGTAAAAAAAAGGTTTGCTTAAAGAAAAAGAAGCTAGTATGTACATGTTTGCATCTTACCGTTACTTGTGCTTTGATTTCTTCAGGTGTAAGAAGTGGCTTTCCCTCTGAATCTTTGAGCGTAACCAGAACATCGAGCAAATCATGAGGATCATTGCTGGTAGATTCCCCGTTCAAATTGCCGAACCTCCTCCATTTTCCGATCCTTGCATCAATTATGGGATCATGATAGTTGTTTACAGTGCTGACAGCCTCTTTAACAAACTTCTCATGACCATCTAAATCAAGCCCTACCAACAAAGGAAAATAGTCAGATATGCAAAATGCGTATAAATACTTAAGTATAGTAAATATCGCCTCGACGTGTTCTTCCTCAGCAATGGTTGGTCCCCCGTCCGCCCTTTCCTCTCCGAAGTATCTTTTACTAAACATTAATTTCCGGATCACGTTTCCAGTATATTGTCTGGCAGCGGTCCTCACATTGACAGTTCTGCTCGAGCTTGTGCTTCGATTGTAAATGTACTTGACCAAGTTGTCCGCTTCCTCGGTTCTTTTATCCTTGAGCCAATGATGTTTCGCGGGGGAAATAATTTCCGAAACTATAACTCTCCTCATTTTCATCCATTGGTCGCCGTAAGGACTTAGGATGGTTGTGAGGAATCCGCCACTATATGTTCGTGTCGCCATCGAAGTAGGCCTTGATGAAAATGTCGCATCATGCTTCTTAAGGAATTCTTGGGCGATTTCGGGACATGTCACGGGAATGACGTGAACATTGCCGAGCCGAATACATGCAATGTCAGTGTCCATCTCGTTCAGGAGGCGATGTATCCACCGGAATATTGGCTTTTGGCTCAGCATTTCGGGCACACAGCCAATGATGGGCCATGGGGCAGGACCGGGGGGAAGTTGTGGCACAGATCTTCCATTTTTGTGGATACTACCGAACCTAAATTTTGTCACGTGTGTGAGAAAAAGGATCAGCACTATGAAGAGAAGGGCTACAGAAATGGTTGAGAACATTTTGTTTGCTTTGGAAAGTTTAGGAGAAGCTAGGGTTCAGAGGATCTATCCATGTTCTTGTTTCTTCTTGGAGAGATAGTCACCTATATATAGGCAAGTCATGGCGTTCGTCATATAGCAAAGGATTCAGATTGACAGAAGTGTCAATAATTTACTGAAGTCTATGTTAATTATTTGTTTTTTGGACACGTCTCTCATTGTCTTGGTCATTGTTTAGTCTCTAGGGTAATAGGTAAGAGTTCTCCCAAGAAACCTGGTAATTTTTTGCCCGTTTAGTCCGAAAAAATTAAAAAAAACGTGCCTGGATTGCATGGTAATTGATAAACGCGTGCCATAATTGGTTTGGAATATTGTTAGAAGAAAAATGAGACATTCTCGCCAGGAGTGGCCGCAAGAAGTCACTCATGGTTCTCTTCACTCAATGGCCTAGCAGTTCATTGAAAGCCCATAACATGCGAATCCACTACTGCTGGACGAAAGAATGATTAGGGATACTTCCAGCAAGAAATATATCAAAGAGTTGGTGCTGGGCTAGCCAAAAAGCAAAATTTACCTGAAGCTTGGTCTAAAATTCCCCAAAAAATTAGCTTTCTATGATTTTATTGGTGATAATCCGGTGAAGGGGAGGATCATTTGGAGCAGGTTTAATGGACAATAGGGATGGAATAGCTGTTGGGTGGCCAGGACATCCTATCTTTCAAGATAAAGAAGGGCGTGAACGTTTTATACATCGTATGCCTACTGTTTTTAAAAACATTTTGGGTTCTTTTGGTTGGCCGAGATTCAAGCTGACATTCCTTTTCGAACAGTGGAATCAAAATGTAGTGTTGAACAAGTGAGTGTAATTGTTGAGTTCTATAGTGGGGAACCTAATAGAGTTTTTTTTTTTTTGTCGGTTAATGGAGTTAGTTATAGTGATCTTGCTATTATGAAATAATATGCTAGATGTGCCAAATTAGGTGAAATTTTTGACTTAAATCGTGCTACTTTGAAATCTGATGGTGTTTTACGTAGCCCAAGGGTTGGTATGGTAAAGATGTGCAATTTAAGAATGAGTGTGCATGGAAGGGGCGAGAAGAACCAAATTTGAAACTTTACATACTAATCACAATTCTATGAAGTTTCCAATGGATCGCGAAACTAGTCCGCTTGACACATCCTAAATATAAATTCAACGGCTATTATACTCCCCAATCTTCTTGACAAAATGACAATATCACACAAAAGTGGCATAAAATCAAAATGAAGCTGATATTGAAGAAAAAGAAAAAAAAAAAAGTATATCTGGAGACATAATATCGATGCTCTACCCTACAAGGCATTCCTATGGGTGTCTCGGTAATATCTCAATTGTTGATGCGTACCTTCTTTAAAATGAATTAACTCGCGAGAAGCAATTGAGACGCCGATGAAATCTTTTTATGAGATAGAGGATCCTCATCCAAGTATGGCTGGGCAAGGGCACTGATCTTGTCAATGCATTTAAAATATGAATTATCTGGGTGGACTATATTTAATAACTTTTTTTACTTGCTTTTTTTCTCATTTTATTTTTTTTATTGGTTAGATTTTATTTTTCTACTAAGAAATAAAATGTGAGTTGGGTTGGGTCCAGGTCAATTGAGGTGGAAGTCACTGAATTTATATTACATAAAATGAGGTCAATATGACCTAAATGAGTCAATTTGTGTTTTTGACCCACCCAAATCCAAGCCAACCCTCCATTGAATAGGTTTGGTACAAGTTATTGCTATTAACTTTACTAAATTTGTGTTTGTAACTGTTTAATAAACCTTGCTCTTATTATAAGGTTAAATTTTCTTCCATTTGGGAAAAGAATTCCTCGAACTACAATTTTTTTTTTTTAATGGATTATAAGTTATTGGTATTACGCACATGCAAACTTAGCTAGTTAATTCATATACTTTTCTCCATCTCTTGTAGGAGGAAATGTTTCCACTTGGGTTACAAATGTAGGTTGCCTATATGCAAACGAATGTACAATTCACAAGATTATTGGAGGAAATTGCATGGAGGAAACACCGTCCAATTATAATGTAAGTAACATCCAAGAACATGGTCTAGGTCATTATTCAATCTCTAGATTAAGAGGTAAAATGACTCTCCTGAAGTACCACGTAACATTCCCTCGGAAAAGTGGTCCACAAAAGACCTGCCCGGATTGCAATGCCATAAATAAAAGCGTTTGACGGGAAGCCACATCCATTAGCAGCAGAGAGGCTGGATCAAAGGAGCTTGAGATGATCTTCAGGGCGGATAAGGTCTCTGACGAGGATGAGGTGGACTTTGCAAGTGAAGGTGGGAGGCAAGCCGATAATTTCCATGAGTGGGGATAAAACTGAATCCTCACAAACAATCGTTTTTCACGAGGTGCTTTCCCACCTTAATCACGAGGATGTTGTGCAAGATTTATTTGCTAATCACGATTACGTCAAGTAATGACAACGTTGGATTCGGACTACATTTCGTGTGCCAGTGGGGGTCTGGGAGAGATGAATCTCATCCCATGTTGCAGATTTAACAATTAAAAACAACTAATAAAAGACAAGCAACTCCATGTAATCTTGCTAATTAGGACAAGACAAATATTATTATCGTGACTTGTAGCCAATCAAGCTAGAAGCCAAAAATTCATGCTTTGTGATATAGAGACGGCTAGACCAACAATGTGAGAACACTTGCTCGCGAGCATGGCTTTTTAATGCCTCGGTGCGATATGTAAACCAAATCTGATATCTTGGGTCACGAATTTGCTCGAAGATTTTTTTTTCAATAATTGCGAGATAGAAGAAGAGCAAGACGATTAAGTTTGGCACGCCCATTCAATGAATATGTGGTATCAAAGTTCTTTCCAGATTGGAATGTTGAATTATTTAGTTTCTTGTTGAACTCAACCTGCCAAATACAACGCTCTTCCTTTTGTCGTTTGCCCTACGTCTCCTCTCCTTTGCACATCTCTCTAGTGCAAATTCGACAAACCGTGCTTGGAAATCAAATCCTCCATGTGCCGGTCGAACATCCACCCTTGCCCAAGTCAAGGTTTATCGAGGGCAAATCATCTCCCCCGCATCGGAACATCTGTCGGACCCAAGAGAGTGCACGATGTCATATGGTCAACTTACATTGGTAGAAAATCCTTAGCCAAGAGGACTAGTAAGCATTTATCAAAGGACTGCCATTGTCCACTGGAAGTTATAGATATAAAAGAAACATCGTACAAGATACTCATAAAGGTTTATCCTCTGTAGATTTCATTCTCCCAATTGAGTAAGTGTTTGAAACTATATTTTCCCACTAAAAACGGCTTATATTTCATGTAACAAAAAGTCATCAAAGTGTAGATCACATCAATATGCAAGCAAATCAACGTCCAGGCTACTAGCGAGGCCGGCCTGTGAAGCCAATTCCTTTAGGCAGGGATGTTAGAAGGTTCTGTGGTATCTTTTGGAGGAAACTTATATACAATCAAATTCTAAAATGTTTTAATATAAACGTTAAATTTATCGCCGAATAGCAACTGAATTCAATTTTTAAATAGTGTACTTAATTGAATGTTGAAAAATGCCAGTGTGGCATTTGATAAAAATTTTCTACATGGGACACTAATAAGGTGACAAGTGCACTACATGGAATTACAAATTGAAAAAAAGAAAAAAAAAAGTAGTGTCTCGAGAGAGAAAAAGATGATTGCCAGGAAGGGTTTTGAAGGGACGGTGCCGCCATACCACTGCCGCCAGCAAGAACCGTTGACTCTTGCGGGGTGGTGGTGCGACTCCTTGCTTTCACCCACAAGGGTCAACTCCTTGTTTCCGTAAACTCGCTAGAAGCAAGCCACTCTCTCCTCTCTAGCTATGTGCCTCTAAGACGACCGATCACCTTCTTTATACAAATCCTAGCCCCAAGCTCAAAGCCCAATTTAAACTTGTACTCAAGTCATCAATGTTGACATCTTCGTCACTGGAGGAGAGGGCACAGAACGGGGTCCTGCTCCGGCGGAGGTCGCATGGGGCAGCATCCTCGGACAGCCAATGGACTTTTATAATTTCGTCCCTTTTTTATTTTAGGCAAAAATACAGCCCAATGGTTAAAACTTGATACGAAGGGATATTTAGATACCAAAATTTAGGAAAATGATACTTAAGTGTCACTTTAAAAAAAAAAAAAAAATGAGACACTTGAGTGTTACCAGGTCTCAATGACCCTGGTCGACCTTCCTCCCAACATCACCGGCCCTTATTGGCGACTACGGGGAGGTGGTGATGGCGAGGGTTGAGCCTTCAGCTACCTCCACTTGTTCATCTTGTTCCTCCCCTTTTTTCTAATTTCATTTTAAAATTAATTTATTAAGTTTTTTTATTAATTATTTATTCACGTCAATTGCAAAACGACGTTGTTTTTGCATTTGTCTAACCATATTAGCATGCAAAACAATATCGTTTTGCATTTACTTCGCCAGAAAGTTGTCACGTCAATATTTTGACTGGATTTTCTAGCAAAACAATATTATTTTCCATTTTACTCCGATTTTGGCATTTAAGTATTACTTTCGTAACTGTTAGTACTTAAGTATCACTCGTGCCAAGTTTTAGTACTCCAGATGTTCGGCACTCTTTTTTTCCTTTTTAAAAATAATTTTGGCTTAGGCTCATTAAAATGTTTTTATACTAAGTTTTTTTTTTTTTTGTCGGTATTTTTATACCGCGTTAAGTGGGGGATTTCTTCGCCCCAAATAAGAATTAATTAAGTAAAAGGAACTTGAAGATAGGTTAGAATGTCAACGTTAAACCTATTTTGAGACCGCATAGTTGTCGTTGACATTTAATCTAGGAATGAAGCGTGATAGTAGAATAATTGCGGGACCACAAGTGATTGTAACACACGTCAACTGATTGTCCAATTATTTGTAATCTCACCTACGATGTGCAATTGTGCACTGTGCTTCCGCATCGCTTTGGCCAATATCAAATTTACCTTTTTTCTTCTTTTTTTTGGTTGCATGAGAAACGTAAAGTTTACTTGAAAGGTTCGTAAATGGAGTTGAGGTTATCCGAAACCTTGAGCACGTCGAGCGAGTGCAACGAACCACCACCGGCCACCGTACGTTATCTGTCATCTGTTGCATTCAAATTTGGAAGTTTTCTGCATAATAGGTAAAATTTTATCTGGAAATCAATTTGAATATCTAATTACTCAATTTACTTTAACAATATCTATCATTCAAATGTTTTGAGTGATAAGCAGTATCGATTGGGATTTATTTCTTAATCCACAACGCGGCAAACTCATTTGATTCAATGTCTAAGCTACAAGAGGAAATTATTAGATTATGCTTGATCTTTGAGCCATAAGATTATTTGAATTGAATGGATGCTATCTTTGGTGGTGGACAATTTTTGGTTTGATTGGAAGGTTTATCTTTTATTTCCTTATCTATAAAAATACAAAACGATTGCATGCAGATCATAATAGGTTATTCAGATAACATCGCAAGTTTAATTTGAATCGCATGTTAGGATAAATTCTCGGATAAAGTTGGAATAGATTCTTGATAGAGTTTTCCTTAATAGATAGGATAATTTAGATAACCTCGCATAATTCAGATAATATTGCATGTTGTAAATAGCATACATATTATAATAATATCTAGTTGATAGGATGAGGTTTTTCCTAATTGAAATAGGATTTAATCTAAATTACTTCCTAGAGCGGATAGGATAACCCTCATCAAGGGTAGCTTTTATATTAGTAATTTTTAATTTCTATTTATAATAAAATATAAAAAGTTCCTATGCATGTCATGTAGTTTAGGTGATATTGCCAAGTCATGTGCATGTCATTTAGTTTGCATGTTCGGCTCATTTAATCAGAAATTGCATTTTATTAGAACTAGGTTATGTAATTAATTAGAATTACATGTCATGCAGGTTAGTTTAGTTTCAAAATAAAAGAAAATCCCAAAAATAATTGATTGCTTTTGTTTGTTTTATTTCTTCTTTTGCAATTTGTTGGCTTTGATTATTGGACATTATGTTTAATAATTGTGCACATGCATGATCACTACTAATGTCTAGATTAAAATAAATTCATACTGTGTGCTCAAATATTTTCATAATAAAATGAAATGGTACTAAAAGGGTGTTAGAGTAATCTAGCTTAATCAAGTACCTAAACTCATTTAATCTCTACTTCGTAAAAGTATAGTAATTCTCTTTCCACCAAAAATAGATTAGTGTTGGCTCATAATTAAATGGACTTTGTATGTTAAATAACTTGAACTATAAGTCGTGAATTCGTAAGGGCTTGAGAGAGCTCGAGCTAGGTTGTAAGCTCAATAATCCAATAGCCAACTTTTAGTTGGTTTACCTTCGGGAGGGTCGTGACACTTTTTGATGATAACGGAGCCTCTATTAATGAATGTTCAAAATCATATGTTTACAGTGAAAATATTTTCAAACCCAAGAATGCTCAGAATAAGATGTTTTGAATAAAAATTGATTTCCTAAATCTCTATTTGTCTTCAATTTACATGCCACTTCTCTTTTCTCTACCAAAGATTTTAAATTCATGCTTTATTTTGAGACATTGAATTTGAAAGCTTTGATATCACTCATGACATCATCAATTGGTGATTCACACCCTTACTTGGCCAAATGAGAGAGGCACATCTTCATTCTTATCAAAATATCTTTTAGTGTCCAAATTCTATTGGACCATTTGTATATTAGCTAGCTTCATAGGGATTTCAAGTTTATCCATTGGGACACTTGCTTTTTAACTAAAGTCTACATTTACTTTAAGCTTGATTAATCATTGCTCATTCTTGATAACTGTTGAGAACTCTTTAAAACAATCTTGCCTTGATTGTAAACCATGGCAAGATTTCACCTTCCCAAACTAGAGGTTCTACTTTATTAGCACCACTAACTCACTTCATCAAACTTTCATTTTGAAAGACCCATGATTGGAAGCAAAGGTCTCACACTCAAAATACTAGATTTTGTCTCCATCTTTCAAGTTTGGACATAATTGGACATAATAAATTATTAATTACCACTACTTTCTATCGATAGATTTTGTTGTTTTCAAATCAAGCTTTGTTGAATTTCATTTTTGGTTTATTCTACTTGAAGATGATTTAAAGCTCTTAATTTGAAGTCATTTTCGAGGCAAGTGAAAACCCTAGATGCTAAGTCGGATCGATTCACTTAGTGCTTTTGACTTGGTTGGTTGATATGTATGTACTTAGTGTAAGTATGTAGAATAGGGAAGTGAATGTGTTGTGATGGTTTGATTTATTCTGTGGATTTCGTGCATGAGTAGAACATGTTTAATTGTTTCTTTTAAGTGTGGTGACATGTGGTATGTATAAATAATGAATTCGAATTTGGAAGCATTATCTTTGCAGTGTCATATTTAATTGCCGTTGGTAATATTTACTTATTAGTCTAATTCTCTTTTGAGTCCGATATGCTTTCTGAGTTGGATTTACTTTTGGGTCTAATATGCTTTCAGAGTCTAATTTACTCTTTTGAGTTTGATAACCTTTCTACGTCCGATTTGCTTTTGAGTCTAATATACTCTTGGAGTCTAATTTATTCTCTGTTCTTCTCCAACTTCATTCTAATCATTTGGAAAATAGGATTTGTTCGATCAACCATTAACTGACTTCTCTTTGTCATCCTCTTCATCAACATTTTTTTTATTTTTTCAAGCATCTCAAGTACGAGTTTTTCTCTTGGCATACATATGTATCTACTAAAGGTCTCACCTAGGTTATTATCAACCACATCTCGGTTCCGGTCTTGATAAAAACCCTACAAAAGTGCTCACAGTGTTGCCTCATGAAGTCTTCATATCCTTTGTGACACTCCATCTTCAAATCTACTATCGTTAGGTCAAAATCAGTTTGAAATGTACACTTCATAGCCTTCCATAAGAGATACTTAGGAACATCCTCTTTGTGCAATTTTTTCCAATTAGCATATATGTGTCTTGCATAATTTCGGCACTCTACTTGTGAAGATAGCCATAAACTACATTCAACAATACATGCAACCAAAATTAGTCAATAAAAGGCAAACTAGTGGCATTAATGATTGTACTAATGTTGTGTAACAATCAACAAAAACAAAAGGTGATATATCATCGATGAAAGTCCAACTCTTGTCACCACCCACCATTAAGGTCATTGAATGATAAGGTGAGAAACCAAGTCCAAGATGTCTCGGACTAACCTTCAGCAACTATTCAGGCTATTAGAAACATTTGATTGTTTCCATCTCATCCAATAGCACATAACAGCACACCCTTTAATCTAGTTTTGAGGAAGCACCCATCCAAGCTTATGACATGCCTACATCCCACCAAAAGCCTACATTTTAACATTACAAATCCTATATAAAACCTCTCAAATACTTTGGTTGTTGGATTTACTTTCATCTCAAATTTTCCATCCTTGCTAACTCATTTGAGCTCCACTAAAATAAGATCTTGGCATATTATATTGCTCCTCTATCGGGTCCCTTATAAGAGCAAGAGTTTTGATATGGCTCTATAATATTTTTTTTTTTTCGATCTAGTGTCAAAGCAAACATTTCTCTTGCATTTACCCCGTTTTTGTAGTTGAGTTAGTGAACCTCTTGCATATGTTCACATTTCTGCTATGACATCATCAAAATTTGATTAGGATGCGATACGGGGTTTACTTCTATCAATGCACAATTAGTGGAATTAGACTTTGAATTGGTTCATGAACCATTCAAGAGTGCTAAACCTATTGGGAAAAGCAAATAAGGATTTCAATGTGCACGACTAGAGAACTCAACCATGAATTGACAATTTGACCATGAGGATCAATGAGAGACAATTTTAAGCCGTTTCATACCGATCCAAGACTGGTTATATATCGTTTTGATAATAGTATATAATTGGATTGTGGGGGATTCCGCGCGATTACTATATTAATTATGAACAACCTTAAACCAATTCTAATTGAGTGTATACTTCGGAATGAGTAATCGACCCCTCACGATTACATGACAACGGATGATCATCCATGAATTGAAAATGGCTCAAATGTGGATTGTTATTGAATCAACGAGGGGTCGAACTCATGAAATCCCTAAAGGCTGCCCGGTTTTAATTATGCTAAAGTTACATTTGATAGATTTCAACCACAAATTCTAGTCTGGTTAAGGATATTGGGCTTTAGAGGATTTAGTGACCACCATTAGACATTGCTTCATTGAGTTCCTTAATTATGGGTAAACCCCGAATTATTGGATAAGTGAAATTGGGCTAGAAATTGAAAGCCCAACAGGCTACTTGCTCGAGTTAGGCCCAATGGGACTCATGCTCAATTAAAGGCACATTAAGCTTGTTAAGGTCCAAATTGGATGAGTTAAGCCCAAACCCAAGCCCTATGTGCGTGAATAGCGTGCATACTGTTGGACCTTCACTATTTTCCAATTTTATAGGGCTTTTTGTGTTTTGAATCTTGCAAAACTTCATCACAAAAGTTGTTCAAAATATCTTGATCTACAACATACTTTAATTTCAATTTTTTTTAGTTGAAATGGTTGACACAAAAGCCTATTCTTTTATCGTGTGAAAACCACCTAGTGCAGTAAAAACGGTGACCTATTTGTCTTCTCGATTTTTTATAAATTTTTCCCTTTGGAATATGAACATGCTTCCTTTACAAAAGTTGTAGAGGACATCTATGTCTACTAGAATTTCTTAGTATTTTATGAAGATTTGGATGTCGAAGTGGGTTTTCTTCTGCTGTCGTTGAGACTATTCAACAGATGGCATTTTGGGTTGTATTTGGGGATTTTATGCTCTTAATACAAAACAATTAGCTTGGATTCCTTCATGGAAAATGTTATTCAAAGTCTTCTTTACAACATATTAAATTTTTATAATTTTTCAATTTTTTTAAGGTAACAACATTTATTTTGAAAATTGCTCGAAATTATTCTTCACATTGGAGGGAGAGGGCCACATGCCCAAGGAGTGGATGGCCCAAGGGAGTGCTATGGACCCTCCAGTCCTATCAAACTATCATTGTAAGATCTAAACATTTATTGCACTCAAGTGTGTGAATAGTACGCAATCTTGGTAAAATGACCAAATTACCCTTTTAATCAACTAAAGACAAAAGGGCAAATGTGGAATTGGCCAAGCTTGGGCGCCCATATGTGGTTGAAGAAGAGGAATGACATCATTCATACAAGCCTATCTTAAATCTATTTGCTTAAGTGCATATCTCTTCATTAATGACTTGGATTTTTCTTCTTCAAGAAGTTTTCTTTTGATTGGTTGAGAAAGGTTCTAAGATATTAGATGGGATGGGCATTAATGGCAAGATTTCTTCCTCTTTCTCTCTCCTCTCATTCCCTTTGGTTCCATGGCAATTCTCTCTCTCTTCTCTCAATTTCTCTCATTTTCTCACTTTCTCTCTCTCCCTACCCTTTGGACGAATTTCCCTCATCCTCTTCCTCATTTCATACCCATTTCTCTCTCATTTTCCTTTTTAGACTCATCGAAAACTGATCACCACAACTGCCACCCTTAAACCGCCCTTCGCACCGTCGTTTCGATTCCTAAGTCAGAGCTTTGAAGGCAAGGAAGCTGCTGTTTAGTCCCTCACAATAGCCCTCTTTCTCTCTTTGTTGGCGGTTTGGACACCATTGGCCTAGGGGAGGCCGTTCGCCATTGAGCCACCGCCATGCCACCTCCAAGGACGCCGTCCAGCCCACTCACGTGAGCTGTGTAGGCATGACCAGCAGCCCACAGCCGCTATCTAACCTTGTCACTCCTCCCTTGATTTTTTTAGAGCTTGGACTTGGATGTGAGTGGCTTTCTAGCCCTTGATTAGGGTTGTTGTTGCATTTTGGAAGTAGTTTAGGGTGAAATTAAGGTTAAATCGTGCTTTGTTGATGTGATAAGTGGGTTTTATGTGATAAGTGATCATTGAGTTCTGATAGATTATCTCGATAGGTTATCAAGTTTTGGACGATATGTTATCATGTTTAGGGTGATAGGTCATCAACTTTTACTAATATGTTATCACTTCTTGGTTCGATAAGTTATCGTTACGTGATAAGTGGTTATGCAATAAGTTATTAGGATATGAGATGTGGATTATAATAAGGTGTGATGATATGTTAAAATGAGGTGATGAATTATTTTATGATGACAAGTGAAGTGTGATATGTTCTTATGATATGCCATAATAAGGCGATAGACTATTATGTTGTAATATGTGTTTTATGAATTGACATCGTGATAAGGCATGTTATTGAAATACGTTATGGTATTGTGATTTGTTATATAAATAAAAGATGAGTTATTGGATAGATCATGATGGCAATGTATTAGATGTGTTCATTAGAAATAGTTGTTACACTTAGGGTTCGTTCGTTTCGCAGAAAATGAGCCATCTCCGGAAAATATTTTCCCAAAAGTCATTTTCTAGGAAAATGGCTATATTTTCGGTGTTCGGCTAAAACTTGAATTTTGAGTGGAAAACATTTTCCACCGTTCGTTAACTAATTTAATTGTTTAGGAAAAATTATCAAAAAATTGAATTTTAATATGTTTAATTGACCAAAAATATTTGTATTTTTAAAAAATACAATTTTTTTATTATTTTCCATCATTCATTAGTTTTATTTTTTTATATTTTTGAAAAATGAATTTTTAATTATTTATATTTAAAAAATCGAAATTTTTATTATTTATTATTATTTCTTTCTTTTTCTTTTTTCCTTTTCTTTTCCTTCTCCTTCCTCCTTCCTCCTCCTTCCTCTGCCCGCCACACGCATGATGATGGCTGACTGCTTGGCGGCCGACCAAGATCTGGTCGCTAAATCCGGTGAGCTTGAGGCTCAGTTGATCTTGCTCAAGCTTGCCAGAGGTTCATCGGGCTCCGATGAGCCGCAAGCTCGCCAAATCTGGCGGCGGAGCTCGGGCTCCCGATCCAAGTGAGCCTGAGCTCCGCCGCTAAATCCGATGAGCTCGCGGCTCGCCAGACCTCTAGCGAGCTCCGGCAAGGCCCGAACCTCGCCCAGCTCACCGGATCTGGCGAGGCCAGAGCTTTGCCCCAAGCCGGCGAGGCTCTGTCTCACCCGATCTAGCGAGGCCCGAGCTTGTTGGGCTCGGGTGAGCTCGGCTTCCACAGATCGGGCTAGGCGGAGCCTCACCGGCCTGGGGTGGAGCTTGAGCTGGCTCGCGGCCACGGCCGGTCGCCGGTCGCCGGTCGCCGTCGTGGCCGGCCACCGGCCAAGCTAAGGAAGAAAGATGAAAAGGAAAAAAGCATAAAAATAAAAGAAAAATGTGTTGGTGAAAAGATATAAGGTGAAAGAAGTTATGGAAAATGTTTTCCACTTTTGAAAAGTGGAAAACATTTTCCTCATCTTTGAAGGTAGTTTTTTTCCATTGATGGAAAACATTTTCCTTGAGTAGTTGATTTTCTGTGAAACGAACACCGGAAAATCTGGAAAATATTTTCCTGGAAGTCATTTTCCGTCAAACGAATAGAGCCTTATACACATATATTATGTTCATTGTATATGATCAATGCGTGAGAACACCTTGAGCGTCCGAGACAAGATATATGATGGTTCTTGGATGTGCAAGAAATCACGCCAGGTCAAGTCTCCCTCTTGGAATCAACAAAATTGAGACGTATCGTTTCCAAACCAAGTCCAGTACTAGATTGGTGATCATGTCATGACAAGCCGGTCCTTTCTTAGTCTCGATGCGATACTAAGTTGTGTTGTTCCCAAGCTAAGTTTGGATGCCCCCAAGTCAACAGGATGATGTTCACGAATGGATTTCTGAATGAAACTCCTTATAGGGATGCCGTCTTGATGCATTTATGCGGGACGCTGCTATGCTCAATGGGGCGAGACGATGCTCGGTTATGCCGGATGACTGCAAACATTTGGATTGGCCTTAGGCCTTGAGCGACTATAATAATCTGAACGCATGGTCTCAAGGGTTGCATGGTAATATGGGATGCCATGCGAGTCTTAAGACGCCACGTGTGTAAAGTGTATAAGTGCATGAATGCATATTTTGAGAAATAATACTATAGTTGGTACACGTGTGACCTGAGACCGATATATGAATAGTTCTGAATTATTGTATGACATGGGTGCATGATTATAATATATTGCACGTTCTTGTGTTTGATTCATGAATATAGAAAGTGTTATAAGAATTGCTTACGTGCTTTGTTATGATGGCTTAAGAAGGTAAGATGATCATTCTTGTTTATAGTTAGGGCAAGGCACGAGATGCTTTGCTATTGATTTGTCATCGATAGATAACTTGCATGTTTAGGGCATTTCTGAGGTGAATGGCTTCTCTATGCGAGTCTGGGAGTTCACTCCTGAGCTTATCTTACTCCTCGCTGTTTAAATTTTTCAAGCCCTAACCATGACTATCCAAGCCCAAGCCAAAGTACTTTGAGATGGACATTTACTAGATGTGTAGGGGATACCACTTTGTGAGATCGCCATCGTAGAATAGAGGTGCTAGGTTAACCCCAACCCCGATACTTGGACAAGTATGAAGGAATCTACTATGCGGACATGTAAATGGCTAAGCTTTTGATGTAAGGAAAGATTATGTTTGATTGTAGAAGCATATATATATAAGTGTGTCTTGATGTATGCCTTATACCATCCTTATTGTTCATTAATGGTTGAAAGATGTTTATTTTGCTTTTACTTGTGTATAATCAAAAGATAAAATGAATGGGTTGGCGACACATCGTGGGACGTCACAAGTAAATGACCTAAGTGAAAAGCAATGGCGCGGGTTGTCGTGAGCCTGGAGCAAGTCGAGGCATGACATCTACAGCTGAGTTAGTGAGCCTATCCTTAATCTTAGGCATGTACTCATGAGCAAGTCATGCCTTGCTTATTGGTTAGGCTTCAATTACAATTATGTGGGTCTCCAACTCTGTATATGATAAAAAATTTCTTATCCATTAATTAACTATATGTTTGTTCACAGACTTCTTGACCTATTCATGAACTTCAAATCTCACCGCTAGATTAAACATTTTCTTGTCATGGTCATAGGATCATATGTCACGGGTCGATTGTTTCCTTGGCCTCAGAACGACCCGCGGGCGCCTAGTGAGTGGAATTCGCCAGGCCAGCCCTTTCTTTAGCTGTTCCACGAATGATACGGTGAATGATTCTTCGTGCGAGATCCTTCCATGCCCAGCTTCGCTCGGGCGTCTAGTCCATCGAGTAAGGCAGCAGTTCTCTTTAGGCACAACAACTAGTTTCGGCCTGCCATGGCCTCGTCAGGAGAGCGGCATCAGCTCCCAACCAATTTGTGCACAGGAGGCCTACCCCGTCTTTAGAGCTCCTAAGTGATGTAATCCTTCAATCCCATAACTCCTAGCACCAACCGTCTTGACGCCACTCCCACGAACTAGTTGTGTTCTACCCTTCTGCCTCATACTCTTCACCAGATAACCCCAAGCACCACTCACAAGTGTCACGAGTACGGGAGGATTCACGGACCGTGACATTCTCCCCCACTCAATTCGCAACGCTCTCGTTGCGATCTCTGCTCTGTTGCTTCCTTGCATAAATTAACCATTGATGTGCCACTTTTGGGAATTCACATCGAACGGTCACGCTCGCCCAACAAAACAGGTTTTGCTCCATTGGTGGCCTCTTTTGATCTCAGCCGCTCGGCCATTTAGTTACCTGCACTTTCCGGCAAGTGTGGCATTTTTCGCCAACCGCATCTTTTGGCAGCATCATTTCAGCCTAACTAGCATCTTGACCCCATTAGACCAATGGAGGTTATTTTCTTGTTGAAAACGCAGTAGTAGACCTCTTCTTCGTATTCACCAATCAATCCATGAACTTTATCCCCATTCAGCAAGGGTTCGGTTCTTCTCGAACTCCCTATCGGCTCGGCGGTAAACCGACTCGTCCCAGTACACATTGTCATCCTAGGAGCAGAGAGCATAGCTACGTTCGAGCATCTTTTGCCTCGGCCATTCACTTTCCGCTGCGCTAGGACCGGACCGAGCACTCATCAGTTCGACACACTAGAGTGAGAAGCTCGATTCTCCGACTTGCTCACTTGCTTACTGGAGGGATTCCTACTCTGATATCACTTGTCACGGGCCGAGAGTTTCCTTGGCCTCAGAACGACCCGCGGGCACCTAGCGAGCGGAATTTGCCAAGCCAGCCCTTTCTTTAGCTGTTCCACAAACGATACGGTGAATGATTCTTCATGCGAGATCCTTCCACGCCCAGCTTCGCTCGGGCGTCTAGTCCATCGAGTAAGGCAGCAGTTCTCTTTAGGTACAACAACTGATTTCGGCCTGCCATGGCCTCGTCAGGAGAGCGGCATTAGCTCCCGACCAGTTTGTGCACGGGAGGCCTACCCCGTCTTCAGAGCTCCTAAGTGATGTAATCCTTCTATCCCAGGACTCCTAGCACCAACCGTCCTGACGCCACTCCCACGGACCAGTTGTGTTCTACCCTTCTGCCTCATACTCTTCACCAGATAACCCCAAGCGGCACTCACAAGTGTCACGAGTACGGGAGGATTCACGGACCGTGACACATACCTATTAACCGTTCACCTAGTTATTACACTAGTTTCTTCAAAATTATCATCTTCAGGGCTGCTTAGAGCTTCGGTATAAAAAAATCTGTGTCTTCATGTAATATTCTTAGTTCGTCATCACTCCATTCCTATGAACTATCATCATCATCTATTTCATTTTGTTAAAAAACACAATAATAAACTGAAAACCGGAACACAGGGTTAAAAATTGAATACGCTCACCATTGCTTTGATTCAACTTAGTGATACTTCTATTTCCAATGAGCAAACTACGAGTAAATTAATGAAAAAATTAATTCATGAAAATTAAGAAATTAATAAAGAAAAAAGGTAATTAGACATAATCAGACCTAACCTTCAAGCGCAAGATGCTTGAGCATCTTGAGCCTAGGAGCATAAGAGATCGAGGACTCTGAGTGCGAGAGATGGAGGAGTGAATCCTATGGAAGATCTGAGCGAGATGGAAGCGAGACGAGATGATATTAAGAGAGAGCAATTGAAAAGTCGAACCCTATTTGCTCATCCAAGAAGACGTTGTTTGTAGAAGATTTTTCCATGTCAGCTTGTTGAGGTAAATTTCATTAATAATGTCGAAATGCTACGTAGGTTCAATAACAACCATTTTGGACAAAAAGTTAACGGTGGTAGATTTGGGACAAAAGTAAAAGTCGGGGATTTTCTAATTAGACAAAAAAGAATGTTTTGAGTATAATTGGGGCTGGACCTAAAGTTAGAGATTTTTGGGAGTATTGGGCTGTTTTTCTACTTAGGATAGTGCATCATACTCTATTCTAGAAAACCTACGAAAGTCAGAGGAGATGACTACAGGAATAGTTCCGATGTTGTCAAAATCTCTAATGACTCTTAAACGACTAGCTGGGCATCCTTGAAGGTCTCCAACGAATAATCTGAGAACTTCAGTGTACAAGGAGTAGCAAAGCTGACACAAGAAAATACTGATTATAGCATGTACGAACTAAATTAGAAATTGTCTTTGATCTTGTTCAATGTCTTTTTCTGTATCAGTTTAGCATTAAGCTGATAGTCAAATGTACAAGTATAAGTGTAGTGCATGTGTCCTGATGGTGTGATCGATCAAGTGAAAGATACACTACTAACTAGTTGTAACTTGCTCTAGTGTTTACTAATGGAAATATAGCCACTTTTTTAGGCTTTTAGTTTGAGATTGGACGTAGGTTTGTGTATATGGCTAAACCACTCTGCGTTGATTTTTGTATCTCAATCTGATTACTTATTAGCATCACACACACGCTTTCTCACAGCTATCATTATCTTGAGTGGTGATTATTTGATATATTGCGAAAGTATTATTGTACACAACCTATTTGACCCCCAAGTTGTATTGTTAGCCCAACAATTATGAGACTAATCATGCACGCCCTAAATACTGTAAGTGATGTGCAATGACGATTGATAATATTCAGATGCAATGAAACACACGTGATATTTAAAGTCCAAATTTTCATCGATAACTTGTGATCTCAAATCAATCGTAACAAGTCATGCGAGACAATATTAAGGTTTGACCTTTAGTGCCCAAAGGTTCAGAGGCCTAATATGCCTTGATAGATGCAATAAGATTAAAATAACCTAAGGTTTATCCCTAATAAACATGCAATTCAACTATATACTATAACTAAATAACCCAACGTGCCTACCTCAATCTTATCTTGAAATAGGTTTTGATCTAACGTAACAAGTGAGGTGGAGGCATGACAGAAAGCTGGTGGTGTCAAGGTTAATGTACCGCCATTGGAAAATTATTGGGTACGGTGGTGGAGTTTCGTGAGAGAATATAGAACGTGTCGCCGTAGCACGAATCTTTTGTGAATTCGCTCGAACAACTGGTGCAGAAGGTCACCGGCGTTATTGAATTCATGGCCAGGAGTATATTCCCTTGAATGGGCTATACAATACTCTCCTTGAGAAGTGAAACACATTTGGGCCAATTGTAATTCATAACTAGACCAACTTGAGTACGATTTATGTGGATATATTTATTATGAAAATGCTCCTAATATGCAAATCAAGAATATGCCAAAATTTAGATATCAACAAAGCCTTTTTACTTGAGTTTGACAACTTAGACTTGGTCAATGCTTTAAGTAGTCTAGATCAGTTTGCTCAGGAAGCTCAGACTCTTATCATGAAATACAATGATTTGTTACTTTCCTTCTCAAATATCTAAGTAGGCCATCATTTTAGAGAGGCCAATTGAGTGGCAGACTGAGTTGCCAAAACCTATAAGAGAAACACTTTACCTCTAAATAGGGCCTTGTCTCCTCCCCAAGCTCTTTGGGAGGTTTTATGTACTAAAAAGCCCATTTATCAGGCCCTACTATATTTCCTTACCTTAATGAAATATTTAATTTTTTAACAAAAAAAAAATGCCTCCAAATAAATTCATCTTTATCTTATGTTTGCTATATGTGGCACACATGTTGTTTTACAATTAGAGGCACCTCCCAATATATGCTCAATTTGACTAAGTCATAGAAATTTGATATAATCACAACATAGATGAGTAGCAAGTGGATTAAATTTGGCATACCAAATAGATGGCTTGTTACTTGATTACTTTCCAAATTGGAATCTTGAATTATTTGGTTTGCAACCAACTCGATGATTAAAAAGTTTCCAAGTCGGAATTTTGGTGAATAGATATTCTGCATGTGCCATTACCACATGGACCATGTTTTATAGCATACTTTTGATTACCTTTTGGAACAATGTCTTTCAAACGGGTACAATACACATTGGATTGTCCTAACGAGAGGTCAAGAGGAACTTCAGTCAACAAAAGCCTATAGAACGCAATATCCTTTAGATGAAGAACCTCAAGCCTTTAAAACAATTGTTTTTACGAGGTACTTTCCGGCTTTAATGATGACGTTGATTTTAGACCTCTAAGACGACCAATCACCTCCTTTACACAAATCTTAACCCAAGCTCACCACCTAAATTTGATTTTGTTGTGTGGTCTTGGCCCTTTCTCACTCTAAAAGCTAACTAAAATGTTGAGACTTTTCCTCACACTTATGAATTGACCATTAGTCCATTCCAAAATTGATGTGAGATAACTCTAACAATTTCTCCCTCACAAACTCTAAAAGCCGACTCAAATGTTGAGACTTTCCCTCACACTTATGAATTGACTATTAGTCCATTCCAAAATTGATGTGAGATAACTCTAACAATTTCTCCCTCACACATCAGGCCCTAGCTTGAATTAGAAACAACCTATATCTAGGCAAAGTGATTATTTGGTCCATACTTATTAGTAATTTGGGCTATAGTACCAATGTTAGGTAGTCTTAAATTTCTCTCACTCAAAAGTTAGCTTAAAGGTTGAGATTTTCATTCACAATTATAAATTGACTACTAGCCCCTTTCACATTTGATGTGAGATAACTCCAATAGATATTTTACTTAGGTCATTAATGTCTACATCGCTGTAATTAGAGGGGAAGTCAGGGCCACCAATTCTCTAGCATCAAAAATCAGTACAAATAGTCAAATTATCCAAGTAGAAAGAAATTTTTTTAAAAAAAAAACCCAAAATTAGATCTTTCTTGTCTTTCCAAAGGTATGTATATGCTGAAAGGGTTTCAAAGTAGTGGTGATGTTTTGAAGGAGAAGAAAAAAATGATCGAAAATTGAGGAAACTAGTAATCTCTCTCTATCTCCACGTGCCATTCGAACGTATGAAAAAAAATGCGACATCACATGTGTATTATCACATGGTAATCACAAAGATAAGACGAAATGACACATAAGGAGTTCAAAGAGAATATGACTTTAACTTACAAGGTCACATATAAATATTTAGAATGAAAGTTTTGATGTGTTAGGTGGGGAGGCGGGAAAAGTGCCAAAAAAGTCCTAAACCTTTTAGCTTTGTGCTGATTTAGTACTAAACCTTTTTTTTTGTGCCGATTTAGTCCTAAATATTTTTACGTTATGCCAATTTAGTTTTTTCCGGCCAATTTTGGCCGGATTTTGCTAACTGGACGTCGGCCGGTTGACGTAGCCTGTTCGGTGCTGACGTATACAACTTTTAATAGTATTTTAATATTTTTGAATTTTTTTCTCTTTTTCTTTTTTTCTTTTTCTTTTTTCTGCTCATCTTCTTCCTCTAGCCGGTTGCTGGAGCTCGGCGACCGACCAGAGGAGACGGCCGACGAGGCTCGACCTCGCCAGATTCGGCGCAAGGAGGAGCTGGCGGGGCTTGCCATCGCCGGCCATGGGCGAGGCTCGACCCTCGCCAGATCCAACGAGGGCGAGCCTCACTGCCCAGGCCTCGAGGGCAACCTTGCGCCGGATCTGGCGAGGGTCGAGCCTCGCCCAAGGTCGGCGAGGCTCGACCTTGCCAGATCCAGCGCAAGGAGAAGCTGGCAAGGCTTGCCCTCGCTGCCGAAGCCTTGAGGGCGGGCGAGGCTCGCCCTCGCCGGATCTGACGAGAGTCGAGCCTCGCCCACGATCGGCGAGGCTCGACCTCGCCAAATCCAGCGCGAGGAGGAGTTGGCAGGGCTCGCCCTCGCTGCCCAGGCCTCAAGGGCGGCCTCGCACAGGGCGGGTGAGGCTTGCCCTTGCCGGATCTGGCGAGGCTTGACCCTTGCCCACGGCTGGCAAGGCTCGACCTCGCTAGATCCGGCGCAAGGAGGAGCTAGTGGGGCTTGCCCTAGCTGGTCGTGGGTGAGGCTCGACCCTCGCCAGATTCGGCGAGGGTGAGCCTCGCTGCCTAGGCCTCGAGGGCGGCCTCACCTGCCCGGCACGAGGCCGCCCTCGCGGCCACTAGGCGAGGTGGCTGGCGAGGTCGAGGTCGACCTCGCAGGCCATCGCCTCTGGCCGGTCGCTAAGCTCCGGCGACCGGCTGGAGGAAGAAGATGAGCAAAAACAAGAAAAGGAAAAAAGAAAAGAATAAAAATAAAAATAAAAATTTTTTAAAAATAAAAAATAAAAAATATTAAAATATTATTAAAAGTTGTACACGTCAACGCCGATCAGGCCACGTCAGCTGGCTGGTGTCTAGTCAGCAAAATCCGGTCAAAATTGGCCGGAAATGACTGAATTGGCACAACGTAAAAAGGTTTAGGACTAAATCGGCACCAAAAAAAAGTTTAGGACTAATTCGGCACAAAGCCAAAATATTTAGAACTTTTTTGGCACTTTTCCCGTGGGGAGGCTGTTGTGCAGTCTACACGGAGGTTGGGTTTGGGTGAGATTGATGTGGGTGAGGTGGGGACATGAAGAAAGTTCAAAAGTCCATCAAGTGATGACAGCACAAGTGTTATCAGAGATGGGAACTGTTGAGGTTATTCTATATAGATTATAGAAATGACTGGTGGTTAGTTTAAAAATGTGAGAAAAGCATCATTTATTTAGCTAGTTTTTGAAGTGAAAAAGACTCAAGACCACCCAATACTCGTATCAGAACTCAGGTTATCGACAAGTCTAGACCTAAAATCACTCGGAGAGGATTTTTACAATTTGACCTAAGCTTGATGTGCAATGTGGAGATTTTGTGGTTATCGCACACCCTTTAGTATTGTTGCAACCTACATTTTCTGTCCAGAGGGAAAAAGAAGAAGAAGAAGAAGAAGAAGAAGAAGATAAGTTCAGGGTATTGTCTGATTCAGGCCAATGACCCTTGATTAGGCATGATCCCAAGCTCATATCTTGCACAATATTGAATTTCATTTAATTCTTACCAGCCTAAATATTTCTAGGAGTCTCCATTAGTTATTGAGGTCAACTAGAAACCAATCGAGATGTGGTAGTGTTGTCTCGATTCTTATGCAATTAGAGATTATAGGATCGAGGACTTGATTACACTAATGTGTATCAACATCCTTTCGGTATCTCTAACTTGAAAGGCTATTACTTAAGTGGTCACACGTTCTTGATTGCCAATTATGGTCCCAAAGGCATCAGAAGTTGCTAATGATCATGCAAATGTTTTTGTAGGGTTCATTTTGATCAAAGTCTAAACTAATCCTAACCTATTCTAGGATAGCAATAAACAATATATTTATTGGAAGACAGTGTTATAAGTAAACACCCAAGTATTGGAATGACTTATTTTATTTCTCTTTTTTCCATTTCCCTATTTAGCCCTTTCTTGCTCCCGTCGTCTTTTCCCAGCGACCACAGCAACCCAGAAACTTTCACTTCCCACAGGACTATCTCAAAACAAACGAAGCTTAAACGAGAGTTTACTATGAATGATGCAACTTATCAATGACCACCACAGAACTCCGGAACATGATTCACTGGTGATCACCATCGACAGTCACAAGAACATGCCAAAACAAAGCAATAACAAAGAACATTAGGGACGCGGGTTTAGATTTAGTTTTGGCAACGAAGGCGCCAGAACAAAGCAATAACAAAGAACAATAAGGACGCGGGTTTAGATTTAGTTTCGGCAACAAAGAAATTCGACACGCACATGCGAACTTGGCTCGGGATTTTCATCAAACACAAGGTGAGCACAGAGCTATGGGAAGACGCTGGCCATTTCTTAGGACTCGAACCCAGACCTAGACCCGAGCAAACACCGGGAAATGCTCAACATCAGACGACTTGACTCAGTTGGACCCGAGCAAAAAGGTTCCGTGGGAATGAGTTTCAGCCATGGAAATCCCTACTCGGCTTGGAGATGATAGCTAGAGGGCGAGCTCGAGATGAGTGGAGCTATGGCCGACTACGTCGCGATATCCCCGAGCTGAGATCCTCGGGGGAAAAGGGTTCGATCCAAAAAGAAACTCACTGGGAGAGAGGAGATCGTGAGGACGAGGACGCCGGCCGGAAGTCGTCGGACGGCGACGGTGGAGGCGGCTGGTCGGTGGCGATGGACGCAGGAGCACGGTCGACCGGGAGGTCGAGCTAAGAGGAATGGAGAAGAAAATAGTGTCTCTCTGGAAAGGAAAATAAAAATCTCTTCTTGGAGTTTCTCTCCTTCGTGAATGTCCCCCCTCTGCGTGTCTAAAAATGAGGTCTTTTTTATGATAGATGAAGATGGTCGGTCGGTGGAGATGGAGGTGTCACGATGGAAATGATGAAGAAGCGAAGGAAAAAAGAAACAGAGCACCCAAAGTTTTTTTACTTTTTAGTACCTTTTCCCCTCCTCTCTTATGCGTTCGAGACCCCACTAAAAGAGTCTTTTCCTTTTGTCGTCATGGAGCTGCCAGCCTTGTGCTCTCCTTTTCAAAAGAGTAAAAACCCTAGTTTTTTTTGTCGAGGCTTTCTATTATCGCGTCACTTGGCACGATCTTGAGAAGTGTAAGCCTGGATAGACGAATTGGGGTGATGCCAAGTGTCATGTTCTAAATGATTGATCTGTCCAAAGGCTCCACGGATCGAAATTTCTTCTATCGGACCCGAGATTTCTAAATTTCATTATCGCTAAATCAAATGTCTAGCAAAAAGATTGGAAACTAATTAATCTAACTTTTTTTTTTTTTTAATCAAAGGTTAAATTCTTTGTTTTGATAGAAAGGTTAAGCTTTGATAATTCTTATGAAAATTTGAAATCTAAAGGCCTAATAACATATGCTTATGCTAAGCTAACATACCTATGCAAATTGAGATACTAAGAACCCTAAAATGATTTTCTGGTTGAGAAACGAGACTCGCCATGATTGGGAGTACCAAATCTCGAATTTTCTAAACTTGACAGTTGGGAAAATTTAGATGTCAACAAGGGTGAACTCCAAATAAACCTATTCTTTACATCTTATTGAAAGTGCTATTACCCACTAAGTATTTAGGACCCTAGAGAAGGATATGGCGTAGAATCCTTCAAATCCTACTTGAGAGCGCAGGTTTAGAAACCTATACAAATTGTTAATGAGACTTGCCTCGAAAGGCGGAGTGCTCTTTCTCCTACATTGCATAGATCACAGCCCAAAAAAAAAAAGAAACATCCTTTGGTTTCTTTTGTAATTAAGCGATGGAGGGCCGGCTAAGGTCGAAAGGTGGGGGCTTCTTTGTTTCTGTGGTGTAAACTGGGCATCATCACACTATCTCTTTACTAGCTAGTAAGGCTTAAAGCTGCATCATCTTCATCATTTGATATTCTAAAGTGCACTTTGAGGGTATCAGTGAACAGAAAAACCTCATATTGGCTGATCCTTGGGGGAAAGGAGCAAATAATAAATCGAAATTATTTATTATTCCACTCAAATAACAGGAGCATACAACAGGCTAAGCAACGTTTAACTTTCACTTTCTTGCAAGTAATACTCAAGGATAGAGATGCAATGGCAAACGTGGCTCAGCATGAGCAACGAGCGGATCAGCAAGAGACAGATCCTCAAAGGACTCATCAAGATTGATACTTGTGACATTAGGCGGTGCCATCCAATTAAACCCTTGAACCATCCTAGCGAGAAGCATGACTGTCATTGCAGTCCCAAGCATCGGAGCCACACAGCCGCACCGCCCTGTGCTAAAGGAAATGAAGCGCAAGTTCGGCTCTGTGAGAGGAACTTCAATGCAGTCACTAGTAAAGTGCCGCTCTGGCCTAAACTCGAGTGGCTTGTTCCAGACCTTAGGGTTTCGCCCAAGGCCAAAACGGCTCAATAGCACGTGACTTCCCCTTGGGATAAAGTAGCCGGCGACAATGGCATCAGACATGGCCATGTGTGGAGGGTTGAAAGGTGCGATTGGATGGAGCCTGAAGGCTTCTCGAATGCATGCTTTGATATAATTAAGATGTGGGATGTCACATTCCTGGACTAATCTCTCTTTACCAACGACCCTATCCAATTCGTCCGTCGCTATCTTGAGGATTTCAGGTTGGTTTATCATCTCAGCCATGGCCCATTCAACTGCGTTTGAGGGATTGTCAACAGTGGCGAACATCATTTCCTGCAAATAGATTTTGATTGGTTATGTTCTTGTAGTTCATCCAGAAATTTCCCGTGTATCGTTTAGACCCTCAAAATTTATTTGAAAACAAAAAAGACAATGCATGGAGGATATAATTCAAGTGATATTGAGTTTCTGTTAATGCAAAGACAGCATATTGACGATGTATTAAAGTATAGTATAGAGATCTCTTTGGCCTACGCATCCACAAGTAAAAAAAGGTTTGCTTAAAGAAAAAGAAGCTAGTAAATACATGTTTGCATCTTACCGTTACTTGTGCTTTGATTTCTTCAGGTGTAAGTAGTGGCTTTCCCTCTGAATCCTTGAGCGTAACCAGAACATCGAGCAAATCATGAGGATCATTGCTGGTAGATTTCTCGTTCAAATTGCCGAACCTCCTCCATTTTCCGATCCTTGCATTAATTATGGGGTCATGATAGTTGTTTACAGTGCTGACGGCCTCTTTAACAAACTTCTCATGCCCATCTAAATCAAGTCCTACTAACCAAGGAAAATAGTCAGATATGCAAAATGCATATACATACTTCAGTATAGTAAATATCGCCCCGACATGTTCTTCTTCAGCAATGGTTGGTTCGCCGTCCGCCCTTTCCTCTCCGAAGTATCGTTTACTAAACATTAACTTCCGGATCACGTTTCCAGTGTATTGACTAGCGGCGGTCCTCACATTTACAGTTTTGCTTGAGCTTTTGCTTCGATTGTAAATGTACTTGACCAAGTTGTCTGCTTCCTCGGTTCTTTTATCCTTTAACCAATGATGTCCTGCGGGGGAAATAATTTCCGAAACTATAACTCTCCTCATTTTCATCCATTGGTCACCATAAGAACTTAGGATGGTTGTGAGGAATCCGCCACTACATGTTCGTGTCGCCATTGAAGTAGGCCTTGATGAAAATGTTGCATCATGCTTCTTGAGGAATTCTCTGGCGATTTCGGGGCATGTCACGGGGATGATGTGAACATTGCCGAGCCGAATACATGCAATGTCAGTGTCCATCTCCTTCATGAGGCGATGTATCACCGGAATGTTGGCTTTTGGCTCAGCATTTCGGGCACACAGCCAATGATGGGCCACGGGGCAGGACCGGGGGGAAGTTGTGGCGCTGATCTTCCATTTTTGTGGATACTCCTGAACATTACTTTCGTCATGTGTATAAGGAAGAGGATCAGAACTGTGAAGATTAGGGGTATAGAATTGGCGGAGATCATTTTGTTTGCTTTGGATGGTTCAGGAGACACCAGGCTTCAAGGGATCTAAGCTTTTTCTCATTTCTTTTTCTTTTTTTTTTTTTTTTTTTTTTTGGGGGGGGGGGGGGGGTTGGGTTCAACGATAAATATGCAAGTGAAGGTGCTCGCTACATAGCAAGGGATTTGGAGCTACTTGCAATTAAGATTGACCAAATACTCAAGTCTATGTTAATTATTTCTTTTAGGACAGGTCCCGCTGGGTCTTGGTCATTGTTTTGCCTCTAGATTAAAGAGTTAAGCATTCTCGTGACAAACATCTGAAAGATTCCCCGTTTAATCCAGAAAAAAAAAAAAAAAAACTGTCCGGTTTGCAATGTGATGAATCACGTGCCTTAATTCGTTTGGACTTTGTCAAATGTTCAAGTATTACTACGGGGAAATTGATACGTAATCGCCATGCCGAGGGAGTCAAGAAATTGAGCAGGACCCGAAACTATTTATTTTAAGAAGTTTTTAGGCTGCTGGAGGACGATATAGTTTTTAGGCTGCTGGTGGATGATGTGGTTTATATTAATGCTTCTCCTTATTGGAAGGCTTAGAGGGTAATCGAAAGCCTAAAACGTGTCAATTCATTATAGGTAGACGAACGGATTATCACAAATGAAGAAGTACTATCACGCTCCGAACCCCGAGCAAGCGAGTAATGTCTCGAACGCATCGCCGATCCATTCTTTTGTCTTTTAATTAAACACATATGGAAGCACTTAATATAAACAACACCATGTCAGACAACAAACAATAGGGATAGTAAAAACACAATCAACATTCCCAAAACAGCACTTTCATTTATAAACGGTTAACCATAGGAAGTTTAATAATTACAAGCCTTTTTACTGTGACATCCAGATTTTCGGGTTTTAATTTGACTGGATAATTAAGATCCTGTCTCATCGCTCGTCAATTTATTGACGGGTCCGAAATTTCAATAAAGAAATTATCGGAAGAAAAATTTGAAGCCCAAAAAAAAAAATAGAAAGGGAAAGAAAAAAAAAAAATTAAGGCTATTGTTTTATTTCTTTTCTCTCTCTCCCTCTCTTTTCCTTTCTTTTCTTTCTTTTTCTTTCTTTTCTCTCTCTTCTCTCTCCTCTCCCCTCCCCAACGTGCGGACAGCTTTCTTTTTCCCCCCACCGCTCACTTTTCTCTCCCTTATCTCTTCCCTCTCTCGGTCCTGAACATGACCTTAAAAGGTTCCCTCCTGAAATAATCATCCCGGGAGGACTCCCCCCATGAGCCATTTAAGGCAAGTGGGCGGGGGTAGTATGGGATAACGATCCCATTGGGTGAGCCCGGCCAGGCCCCTTTTACGGGGTTAGGGCCCCACCTCCGATCGCCGTGAAGCCTTCCCTGGGTACCCAATCTCAGGCGCGGTTCAGCGAAATGACGAGGCCTGAGCAGCGGCACGCCTCTCTCTTCTCTCCCACTTCTCCCCCCACGTGACCAAAAGCCCCCCTTCCCCTCGTTTCTTGCTCGTGAAAACCAGAAACGAGGAAGAAGCCGCACGGTTGCAGCTCGTCGGAACCGTCGCCGCCCGCACCGCCTCCCGGACGCTCGCGCCCGCACCCGCATGTCCGCCGCTTGCCGTGCGCTCCGCCACCGCCCCTTCGCACCTCACCGTCGCTGCCGTGCGCCGTCCAGGCCGTTCGGCCTCTGACCAGCGCAATCCGGCCACCTCCGGCCACCGCCCAACTCCGCCCGACCTCCCCGACGTTCCCCTCGCCCTCCGCCGGCCTTGCTCCGCCATCTCAGCCACCGGAACAGCCTCGTTTGGCCATGAACAGCAGCTGGAAAAATGGGTTTCCAGCACTGTTCAAGGCCGTTTGGGCCGTTTCCCGGCCCCAAACCCGAGGCCCACTTTGGGAAGAATTGTCCCTCGCGTCGCCGCCGTCGGATTGATCCGATTTGCGCGCGATTTGGTGAGTAATCTCACTAATCCTGGATTAGTTGGCTAATTATGCTTTAGGTTGGTTTAGTTTTAATTAATTATGTTTAGGTTGTTAGGTTAGAAGTAATTAGCAATTATTAGCCAATTGTGATGCGATTTAGATAAATTGTTTGTGCAATTAACAAGTAGACATGGTCTACTATTTATTGGGAGTGTCTCGGGAATTTTCGGACCCCTAATTGAGCTTCAATTTAAAGATTCGGGCCTAAGTGAGATTTTTGACATTTAAATATTATTTTTCGGAATTAAATAAATAAATTATTTATTTTACAAAAATTCAATTGGGATGGCTAGCGACCGGAATATTATGCTGATGATCGTGGCGAAGTCCGTTTATTTAATCGGACTTTATTTTAAGCTAAATTGAATTTTTAATATTAATTAATTTTCGAAATTAATTAAATAATTATTTATTCCTGAAAATTCAACTGGGATGGCCCGTGACCGGAAAATTATGCTGATGACCGTGGTGAAGTCCGTTTACTTAATTGGACCTTATTTTGAGCTAAACAGAATTTTTAATATTAAATAATTAATTTTCGAAATTAATTAATTATTTTTCAGAAATTAAGATTGAGATGGCCGACGACCGAAATTTCGTGCCGATTGTCATGGCGCAATTTGTTTATTTAATCGAGTTGTAGTTTGTGCTGAATTGAATTATTTATGAAATTGAGAATTATCCTTTAATGGAATAATCTTTGATTATTGATTGGAAAATAACCGAGTGTCGGTTGACAGCACCAAAAGTGTTTTGGTGGGCTGTAGAGAATGGTGGGAATTATGAAAAAGGAAATTATAATATTTTGGCTAAGGCCAACCGTGTCCCCACACACGGCTATTTTATCGAGAAGGATAACAGATGGAATGGATTGAATGGTCGGATAGTATACTGTATCACCCTACGGGCTCTGATATGTCAGCTTAGCGAGAGCAGTATACTAGTGTACTATATCAGCCTACGGGCGATATGTCAGCTTAGCGCGAGCAGTACACTTTATCAGCTTAGTGTGAGCATCGGGGGTATACTATATCAGCCTGCGGGTGATATGTCAGCTTAGTGAGAGCAGTATACCGGTATACTATATCAGCCTACGGGCGATATGTCAGCTTAGCGAGAGCAGTATACCTTAACCCTATCAGCTTAGTGCGAGCTATACTATCTATATATCAGCTTAGAGTGAGCAGTCTTGGACTATGGTCGGACTTATAGATAGTATTGAATGTGCCGACCAAGCATGGGTCGTGATGACGGGTAATCGACTAGGTCGATTGATCATTGCTTGATCTGATGTTGTGAATTGATCGATTGATTGGAAATGACCATGAGATGGTCTGATTGACTTGTAATCGACTAGGTCGATTGATCGATGATTCGATCTGAGTGTGACTTGATGTGATTCATTGCTTTGATTTGATGTCGTGGATTGATTGACTGATTAGAAATGACCGTGAGTGGTCTTGTTGGCATTTGATCGACTAGGTCGATTTGATCGATGCTTCGATCCGTGATATGATTGCTTGGGTGCCTATTATGAATTGTACTGACTTGCAGGTGGAATATAAGGCCAAGGTACGTCTTCTGCCCTATGCGTGTATAGGCAGCCTATAGTATAATAGTTTACTAATTGGGCTTAGTGGGGTAGAACTCGCTGAGACGTAGTCTCATCCCAGTTTGGGGAAAAACATTTCAGGACCCCGTTGAGGAGCTGAGGAGGAATCTGAGAAGGTGAACTCGGAGGTGAAATCTGAGTAGAAGGACTTTTGGAAGAAGAAGATAATATTGAGAGAGATTTTGAGTATGACCTGAAGGGATTGAGATTTCATCTTCTTTTGTGAACTCCAATTGATGTGAATAGTTATGAAGTTCTCTAGTTGATATCATGTACAAAAGTTTGGTTATAAATTTCAATATGAAAAAAATATGGCCCTGCTTTTCTATCCCATCGTTTTATTGTCTGGGGATTTTAACTGCTTCCGCATGTGCTTAAAAAATGAAAGGGTCGGCGATACATTGTCCTGGGATATCGCATTATAGAATCGACCAACTGAGACGGATGTGTGCGTGCCTGAGGATCAGGGCGTGACATTTACGGCTACTTTTTATCGACCATCTCAAAAACCCGTAGGGTCAGGGTTAACTTAAACTTCACTAATGACGAGGCTAACCAAAAATGACGCTAGGCACCCCTACGTCTTGGTTCATTAGGATCCCAAATCGCACACGGCAATTTTCCATACTACAGGCTTGAAAATATTTAATAATGACAGGATGAGATATAAATCTTAGCAAGTCAACCTCCTAAATCTCGATTAGGAAGCTAGTTTGCCTTGAAGGCAGCCTAAACACATAATGATATACAAGCTTACCTCGTTTCGGCACACCCCCACATATAAGTACACCACATATGCATTATCAATACAACAAGCACAATCAATAACCATAACACATAACTCTCATACACCGAACATCCACACGGGTCCGAATTATAAAGTAAAACCCATTTTGACCTATCCCATACCGTGCCTCATAGTTTTATCTAATAATCAAGCTCAATGCATCACAATCGTTCACACATCTCGATTATTATGACTCAGGCCACGGCTAACATGCGGGTTGGCAATCTTCCGACATGACTGGGCATCATCCCGCTCCATCGGTCACGACATCGTCTGGAATCCCCGCTTAGACGACATTCCATAAAGGAACATCGGTTTGACCTTAATCGCAACTCAGCATCAGACCCTCATTGAGCATCTGGTAAAAATCAAGCATCATCCTCAAACTCCCATTGGGTGACAGGTTCAATTAAATGATCATTTAAGCACACATCAACCAAGCCAATTTTTATCGTTAGTAATTAGCCCTGTACAGCATTCATATACCCAACTTTGGCAAATTTTCATACTTAAAATTCCAATAAAATATTCGTATGTGGTTACGTATTTGAAATCAACTCTTCAAACTTTGCATACTTTCATTTTAAAACCCCATTGTTTTATTTAGCACGTAAAATTCGACATCCAAACCTGATACTTCAAAATTTTCTATTTTCTTGCCCATAAAACATTTTTTAAAAATAATAATCAAAGCATATACATTAAACAACCAATAACACGGCATAACAAGCTCAAATAATCGGAATTATGCATTGATCCATCCAATAAAACAAGCATAAAATTCTACTTAATGGCTAATTCGTCATTAATTACACTAATCGTGATTAATTAAGCTAATTGTAATTAATTAGGCTAAACTTGATTGATTAACACAACTATAATAAATTAAAAACTCATTTCCGTTAATTAAAAAAATCATGATTAATTAAACAAATTTTGATTAAATAAAAATAAATCACGATTAATTAATCTAGCCACGATTAATTAATGTAATCGTAATTACTTAAATTGATCACATTTAACTTTAATCTAAACTATCATTAATCGCAATTTAGGCTAAACTAAAATTAACTAATTCTAACATCCATTATCTTTAACTAACCTGCCCCTAAACATAATTAACATCCTAATCCATAATTAGAAAGTTAACTCACGGGTTTCAACGGTGAGTTTGCAGCGACTGTGGCGTGACACCAACAAAAACATGAGGCTCGCGGCCTAATGGCAGCACCATGGTGTGGCAGCAGCGACTCCTCAAAACCCCACTACCAAGCTTGGATTAGTTTGGGTGGTGGTGAGCCGGCGGTGGTGGTTTGGTGGTGCGACCGGCGAAGCGACGGCAACATGACGATAAGTGATGATGGAGGTGGCAATGATGGGTGGCGCAGCAAAAAGGGCGGCAACAAAAATAGAAAGGGCGACTTTTGTGGGAAAAGGGAAGAAAATGAAGGACGAGACGAAGGAAAAAAATGAGGGAGATGGGGAAATGGGTCTTCAGCGAAAAAGGGGAATGGTGTGAGTGGAGGGGATAAAGAGAGATAGAGAAGGGAGGGAAGAAGGCGTTAGTGGGGTTGGGGAAAGAGTAAAGAAAGGGAGAGAGAAGAAGAGATTTTCCTCTAGGATCTAAACATTTCCGCAAATTTTCATTATTTCTCAAACTAACTCTTCCCCAAAATCATTCTAGCCAAGCTCCTTGGCTCCCCATATTATTTTTATTTCTGATTTCTTAAAAACAAGCTTTTTTTGGCCCAGAAATTACAACCTTGCCATTGGGCTCAATTTTTCCTTTTCCAGTCTCCAACTTTCCATCCAATAATTCATTTTCTGAAAATTTCAAACTTGCCGATAATTCAATGAACAATGAGGTGACATCCAATAAATTAGTCTTGCAACCCTTGAAAGTTCGATATCCAAAATCAAATTAAATTTCATGGTTAAAAATCGATCTAACGTCACTTTAATACAACATAAACTATGGAGTGGCTTTTAAGGGTTCTCACGCAGTTGATTCGTAATCGATAATTTTCAATTCACAGTTGTGCCTCTTCGAATCATGGTCAACCCTTGGTTATCATGTAATCGTGAGATTTCAATTAGATACTCTATTTATAAGATCAACAAAGAAATTGGTTTATCATTATTCGACGTGAGTATCGTAATCGTGTGAAATCACCTGCAAACCGACTACATACTTCCATCGAATTGATTTATATCTGTTCACTAATTAACTTACAACAATGTAGTATTGACCCTTATTGATCCTTATGGTCGAGTGGTCGATCCTTAATTGAATTATCTTTCGCATTTTAATCATTCACGGCATTATACAATAGATTAGTTAATTCGTGAGTGATCAATTTAGAGTAAAATAAGCATAAATGTGTCAATAAAATTACCATTTCATATATTTTAAAATAGGTCAAATTTCGAGATATCATAAGTGCTATAAAGACGGTAATTCAAGAATCGAACTGAGCAAGCCAACTCCGGTATAACATTGAACAGCCGTTTTCAATCAATCCATGTCTAACCTTATTTATATTGGATTGACCCTTTTTTACCCTATTCTTTTCTCCAGAAAAAAGTCATGCCGTTATTACGTAGATTTATGACATGATAAATATCCTCAAAATATATATGTATTATATAATTATAATTTAATACGAAGTTTAGCTCTGAGGCTGATTTTAATAATTATGTTGTTTTCTTCAAAGTACTTTATTGGTATCAGTTGTCTTTGGTACAATTGGGTTTGCACCAATATAAAAAGGTGTTGTGGTATTAATGACAAATTCATTATTAACTATTCTTGTCATATTTTTTATCCAATAAGAAATTTGGATCAGAAGTCTTTGGTTCAACACTTCTTCTTCTTCTTTTCTTTTATTTATTCTAGTTTTAATATCTAAAATTTCATTTTGCATTTGGATTTGGGTGGCCTCAAAAGCCTAAATTTCTAATTTTTGATGGTTGATTTCATTATTGAGGAAAAGATTGAACTTTCTTATTTTTAGTAAGAATATCTTTGAAGTTATAAGAATATTACAAGTGATTTTCATAGAAGACTGGAGTAGTCTTTTTTAGTTTTAGGGTCAGATATTTGATCTATAGTATTCAAAAGAAATTATTCTTATTTCGTTAACATGTTTATTTTAGACACTGGACCATTTGAAAGGGGATCTTCAGGTTCCGATTCTAAGAAATTTCAATTCATTATATTGGAGGCCTTCTTCTTCAAGAAAATCTTTTGAAGAAGTATCATCTTCAGTTGTGGCCATAACTTCATGAAGTTGATAGAGAGTTTCTTCAGTAATAGATAATTCATTTTATCTTTTGTTTATTCTACAATATTTGTAAATGTATCGTGTTCCATCACATGTATAGAATCTTATGTCTTTATTAATTTTCTCCCCGGTCTTTGATTAGTTTTTTTTTTGGGTCGGTGGTCTTTGATTTACCTTGTTTATTATGCTGTGTTTTGTATTTCGCATTTTTTGAATTTTTTTTTAACTCATGAGGGCATTTCCCTGTACATTTATTGTTTGTTGGTTCAGTGTAAGAGGGATTATATTGGGCACAAAAATCACCTAAGTTATCCCACCATTTGCTTTTGAATTTTCTCACCAAATTTCGGATAATATTTGAGGGGGCATTGTATCCAAGTTCACCAAATCCGGAAGTTGATGAAGAAATGGGCCAGGATTGGAAACCACGATTCGAATAAGTTGGGGATGAATATGAACTCTAAGAGTATAGCTCTTATTGATTTGTGGAGGTAGGATTTCAATGATTTAGCCAAAATGATCCACCATTGATTGAACCAGTTGGGAAGCTAGTCAATTTTGAAATCTGTTTTGAAATTTTTTTAAAGAAAAAAAGCCGTGAATTGCGGTGATCATTATTTTAGCATTAGAAGGCATTCGACCAGACTCGTTGACAATCATAGTATTTAAAAGTGGAAAGTATGGTAGCTGGAAGTTAATTTGGCTTGGATTTTTAAAGAGGTAGCGGGTGATGAATTCCATTTGGTTGGGTGAATGATTTGTAACATGGTTGCTGTAGAACGTGTGACATGGGTTGGATCACTTGGGTCGGAAATATGTTTAAATGGTGTTGATCTTGTTTCAGTTAAATTTTGCTCGTAATAAGCCGCAGGTATAAGTGGATCATGCGGTTTATACCAACAATTTTCAGGGAAGTCATTTTTTGCAAATATTATCGGTTCTTCATGATAAAAGTATGAAATAACTCGTACTTTATTGTTCGAGGCACGAGTGCATTTTTCGTTGGATAAAACTTCAGGACCTCGACATTTTTGAACTTCCGGTTGGCAGTCAAACCATTGAAAGCTCTCTCACAACATTTTGGCTTCATCCTGCTTGTGCCGGAACTACTGCGCAGCGCTAACCCTTTCACAAAGAAAAGAGGGCCGGTGAAAAACCTTCTCACAATTTCTGTAAAAAAAAAGGAAAAAGAAAAACTGAACCTAATAAAAAACTAAATGATTTCTGTCCTCCTCTTAACAAGCGAAAGTCGTTTACCAAAATTAAATTTAACCTACAATCTCAATCTCTGTTGCAATTTCCTAACAGGGTTCACCCCTTCCGTTTTGCGACTATTATCAACAATGCAACCTCTCCTATTGATGAATCGTCATCACTTCCTTTGCAGAAGCAAAGTCATCTCGAAATTAATGGTAGCTAACAATTCAATCTCTATCATTCATCTTCAGGCCAGTTCTTCGTCATCATCAATTCTAACGGTGGCTAATACCATCAATGCTACCTCCACAACTGATTAATGGCCGCCCTTCCACTTTGGTAGCTGCTTAGTTGCTACCTCCACAACTGATTAATTGCCGCCCTTCCACTTTGGTAGCTGCTTAGTTGCTACCTGCAGCATTTCTCCAGAAAATGCAAAGTCGGCACAACCATCCACATCCGTCAACAAGTGGAATGAGTCATGTTTTGCTGTTTCCTAGGATCTGCATAATGTCTTCTATGATTTCATAAATCACACGAGATCATGATGATCTAATCGTGCATTAACCTGTTTATGTCCACGTTGGTTTTGGTGCTTTTGGAGACAATACGTCAGATATTCTGAAGCCTATCGCATCTCCATTCCTATTATTGACATCAAACCAATATCGATTCATACAAGGTAAAGTGGACTTTTGGCTAATTTAAGACGGTATACCTTCGACCAATAATCACATATTTGGCATTAAACTAAATTGGATGATGCAATTGCTTAACCCACCGATATTGATTGAACCATTTATAAGGCTTCAATAACCGACACTCAGGAAAATGGATGTTCCATGAAGACAAGTCAAACAAAATATCTGCCGTGATTCCAGTGACAAGGATAATCGTATAAGCAACCTTCTCCATAAGAAAAAGAGAAGTTTACAAAGAAAAATCTGGATTGATTTAAAAGGTGGACTTGTACTTTTGAAAGTCTAAGAAATATGTATATGAAAAGAGATGCTCCTCACAAAATTTTCCTACGAGGATTCATCTGCGTGATTTTCGTTTTCGTCCGTAGTGGAGGAGGCATCTTCTGAAGTGAGAAATTTTTGTATGTTTCTTACTTGACCTTTTACAGTATTATAGTACAGATCATTCGACTTGGCTCGCCGGCAATGTGAAATCAGCAAAATTTAATGCTTAACCACGTTATTGGCCATCTATTTGCCTCAAATCCCTAACCCTAATTCCTCAGTTGGGGCATCATCTTCTTACTTTTTAGCGCAATAGATAAATGAAGAAGTGGAAAACAATCGTTTTGCTCTTAATTTCTTCTGTTCCTCTTTGATTTTTTGCTCATTCATTTTATGAAAATGAATTTCAATGTTGTTGCAATTGTGCTTCTTCGGAACCAAGCAGACTGTCTCCAACCCTTGCGAAATGAGGATCATGCAATAGTGAAATCATGACGACCATAGAGATCATCGACTAGACCTGGCAGAGCTGTATTACTCCCGATTGTAGATCACAAACATGTGTCTTGGACTGAATTTTCTTGCACCTTTGTGAGCTGATATGTGGAGCTTATGCCATCGGATGGAGAGTGGTCGATACATAAGGGATGATACAATTGGTTTATGGGAGTGGTGTCAGGTTGTTTGTTCTAAGAATCTCAAAGTTGAACAAATGCTATCTTAGAGGATCTTTGAAGGTGAGGTTAACATCCTGTGCATAGATTAGTCAGGAATTGATGTCAGTCTCCTAATTAGACCATGGCGGGCTGAAATCAGTTGCAGTACTAAAGTGCTTTGCATGTCTTGCTTGAAGGACTAAATGCCCAAGCTAAACTTGGTGTGTGATGATTTGATGTGAGGATGTGATTTGTCATACTATTCTTAGGAAGAATCTGTAAAAGAAGGCTAGCTTGGTATCGTCGAAAATCACTTATGGGCAGCCATTTCCAGTGAAGATTAGATGAAAAGACTACATTATAATTACATGAAAAGTTTAAAACTAAATTAACAAGATTGGAAAGTTTTGGATTTACAATAGTTTAGAACTAATTAGGTAATTTTCCACCATCTCATAAGTTGGTTTCTCCTGCTTCTAGAAATAATGCAATCAAAATCAAAAGCCTAAAGATTCCCATTTGTCCACAACTGTTGAACTAACATTAGATCGGCTTTCAATACCTTAAAAGTATTCATCACCTTATTCGAACAATTCTACAACAATTTGATCTCCCCATTCATGTGTACATAGTATTTGTTACTTAATTTAATAGCCACAATTGATAGTACTTGATAGTAGATAGAGCCCTGATGCATCGGAATTTTCTTTTCAAAGTAGCATGAAGGGTAGTGAGCTTGTCCGAAATGCTTAGAATGTCGAGTCCAGGCCACGCATTAGCGAAGATATCTGGAGCTACACAGTCGCTCATAGTCCTTCCAATATCTCAATGACAAGTGTTCGGACACTGACCTTCCTCAAGGTTACCGTGGTCGCCGGGTGGTTGTTGGCATCGCCAGCCCCACGACGCCCGGCGACCATCATCACAACCTCCCTGCTTATAAAATCGTTTTATCTTATGTTTGCTGTGATTTTATGATGGATGAATAACAAGACGATTAAGTTTGGCATGCCAAATTGATGGTTTGGTACTCCAATACTTTCAAAATTGGAATCCTGAATTATTTGGTTTCCAACCAACTCAATGAAAACATACTTTCCAAGTCAGCATCCCTTAAATGAAAGTCATTAGATAATCGTCATTACGAGGTGTTTACGGCTTTAATGACGAGGACGTTGTGCAAGATCAATCGCCAATTATGATCTTCTCGTGTAATGATTACATTGGATATTAAACACAATTTGTGTGCGACAAGGAGAGGTGAATCTCATCTCTTGTGATGTGACGATCTTATTGGAGCAAGAAAATTATCATTTGTGGGACTTGCTGCCAATCAAGCTAGAAGCCAAGTATTCGCGCGTTTTGATATAGAGACAGGTCGACCAATAACGTAGGAGTAACGTGATTGCGAGTCACTTTTGTAGGATTTTCGGTGGGGTATGAGAACCAGATTTTATGCATATTATAGCGTAAGACGATGAATTTGGCATGCCAAATCGATGAGTACTGGGCATTATAATATTTTCCAAGTTGGAATCTTGAATTATTTGGTTTCTGAAAACTCATCGATTAAATACTTTCCAAAATGGAATTTTAACAAGCCCAACCTGCCAAAGACAATGCTCTTACTTTTGTTCTTGTCCCCTTTGCACACCTCTCTAGCGCAAATTCGACACCCGTGCTTGGAAATCACATACCCAATGTGCTGATCATCCCATCTTCTACAGATGACGTTGACATGGCGGCAGGTGGGTACTACATAGAGAGAAAAACAAAACACCAAAAAGGAAAATAAAAAGAAAAAAGAAAAGTAGTACCTAGAGAGAGATATGACTACAAGTAAGGGCTTTGAAGGCATGTCACCACCATCCCGCTGTCGCCAGTGAGAACCAGTGACCATTACATGCTGGTGGTGCAGCTCCTTGTTTTTCACTGCACGACGGTCGGCTAGTTATTTTTATTCTTTTGGTCGGTGTCGGCTAGTTATATATCAACTCTAGAAGCAATCCACTCTCTCCCCTCTCGCTATCTTCCATCATTTACTTAGGTAGTCGACATCCATATCTATGTCATTGGAGGCAAGTATAGAGCCACCAGCTCTTTGGCATTGAAGATTGATCCAAATTAACCATGAAGGGAGAAATAATTGCGGATACTAATAATGCAACCTTGAGAGAGGGCTGAATAGGTTGATTCACTGAATTTAACAATTTTTCATAAAATAACTCAAGTTCAGTTTGACAAATGTAGGAACAACTTGACAATATAATATGCTAGATGCTTCTATCAAATAAATATTGAAATAAATAAACAGATAGAGGATGATGCATGCAAATTTTATGATGGTTTAACTTAAACCAAGCTTACGTTCACTCGAATAGACTAACAGCAACCAATAAGCCCAAAATCCATTAGTAATTTTGTGAGTAGCTGAAACATATCATGCCTTACTTTCTATCCTAATTTAATAGATCTCATGATCAATAAACAAGTAATGCTCACACTTGTATACTCAATAGATTACAATCAGTAACAAAAAGCTCTCAATACAGTGGAACACAAGAAGTACAATTGTACTTGTAATAGAGAAAATATGATTATATTAGTGTTCGTAACACCTCCTTCAGCATGTATCGATCATGTCATGAGATGTAACGCTAAGATTAAAATGATCTCAAATTTCCCTCGCTTTTTGAGACACTCGCACCAATTTTTTGAAGCAGAAAATTCTCTCACAAAAAAAAAAAAAAAACTCTTTCTCTCGAGGCCCACTCTTCGATCGTCTGTCAGTTAATTCACTGCCGTTGGGCCAATTCCGAGGCCAGCGTGCCAAGCTCCTCATGCAACGGTGATCCCTGGCTCATCCTTGGCCAAGTTGCGATTGGTGTCTTCTCTGATCGTTGTCAAAATTATCACAATTCGACCGATGGCAATGGTCCTATATTGCACAATTGTTATTGACATGGACATTTTTTTATAAATAATTTTAGTACTTTTTTAGAGTTTTTTCCTTTTCCTTTTTCCTTTCTTTTCCTTTCCCTTATCTTTCTACTAGTACCCGATGGCCACAATGGCTGAGGGTGGCCATCAGCCACTAGTAGAAAGATAAGGGAAAGCAAAAATAGAAAAAAAATGCTAGATATTATAAAAATATCTATATTAGTGCCGGTTATGTTATGTGGACCGTTGGCATCTACTTCAACAATTTCTGGTCTAAATTAATTGAATGGATTGAATTGGTGAAATGATTGGTCAAATTAAAAAAGCTTAAGATTGAATTAATATTAATATAAAAGGTTTAAGATCTTTTTTTATACTCTCTCTCGGTACGAACATGAAATGATTGGTCAAATTAAAAAGCTTAAGATTGAATTAATATTAATGTAAAAGGTTTAAGATCTTTTTTTATACTCTCTTTCGGTACGAACATGAAATGATTGGTCAAATTAAAAAAGCTTAAGATTGAATTAATATTAATGTAAAAGGTTTAAGATCTTTTTTTATACTCTCTCTCTCTCTCTCTCTCTCTCTCTCTCTCTCTCTCTCATATTTTATTACTAAATTGGCTTTTAATTTATTTGGCACAATCTAAATGGCAGGCATCTTGGCACCATGTGTCGCAAATATACAAAACTGAGACATCATCAATTTTTAAGGCTTAATCTAGGCTCTCTCAAGCCCACCAATTCCCAACTTATGGTTAGAATTTTTAACCTACAAGTCAATTTGAAATAGGAGTCGCTACTAATCAATTTGGGGTGGATTAATTAAAAATCCAAGTGAAATATTAGGAGAAATAATTCACTTCTATGCAATAAGAGAAACTAAGATCGGGAACTTTACACTAGTTAATCATTAACATCCTTCTAGTACCAACAAATCAGAGGGCACAACGGAAGCGTGGTGGGCCCATAACCCATAGTTCTAGGATCAAAACTTGGCTCTGATATTCAGAGTAGCTTCCCAAACCATTTCAACTACTTTTTTTACCAAAAAAAAAAAAAAATATCATTCCAGTACCTAATTTTGTTTAAACATCAAAGAAAGTGTTTATGTAGCATTTTATACCAATCACAAGTTCTAGGATACAATTCCTAATTAGACTAAGGAAATAAAAATCCATGCATCACAAAGGTGCAATTGGAATGTAAGAAATAAGTCAATATTTGCTTTCAAGAAGTTAAACACTTTTTTTTTTTTTTTTTTGGCTTTTCAAGGGGTTTCTATGCATTTATAGAGAAAACTAATCAAAATCCATATTTTTTTGGTTTTTTTTCTATTTTTTGAAGATAAAAAATATTTTCGAATTTTTCTGATTATTTTGAAAATTTAAATTATTTTTTTGGATTTTTCTGATTTTTGAAAAATAAATTATTTTCTATTGTTTGATTTTTTAAAAATAAAAACTAATTTTTATTTTTCTGATTTTTATATAAAAATAATATTATTTAAAAACGACCCAGGGTCGGATCTCGGGTTGGGACCGACTCGGATCATCCACCAATGGCTCAGATGGGCCTGCAACATGGGCCCAAACGGAGCTTCACTTTTTTAAAAAATAAAAGCCCAAAATTTTAAACAAAACAAGCCCACATATTTTTTTAAAGAATAGGCCCACAACTTTGCAAAGCCCATGCGATCTGGCCCAAATCAACGAGAACTCTACCCGGTTGAGACTCGCACGCCCAACCCAGTTCCGCAGCTATCGACCCAAATCGCTCCCTCGTCTCTCTCTTCTGTGACACTCGACGGAGACGGCCGTGGCGAGCAATGGCGATTGGCTCGGAAATCTCGGTTGTGGAGGCACCGCAAGCAGCTCGATACACCCTTTGGGATGGACTCCAAACTAGCCCATTCGTCATAATATATTATAAGTGTTTTTGTCAGGACCAAAGACATGGATATGGCCCAGAATCCTTCAAATCCCACTAGAGGGCGCAGGTTTGGAAACCCATAGAAATTGTTAATGAGACTTGCCTTGAAAGGGGGAGCGCTGTTTCTCCTACATTGCATAGATCATTTAATTAAAAAAAGCCTTCTCTGGTTTCTTTTGTAATTAGGCGCTGGAGGGCCGTCTAAATTAAAAGGCCGAGGCTTCTTTGTTTGTGTGGCGTGAACTGGCATCATCACACTATCTCTTTACTAGCTAGTAAGGCTTAACGCTGTATTATCTTCATCATTTGATATTCCAAAGAGCACTTTGAGGGTGTTAGCGAACTTAAAAACCTCACATTGGATGATCTATGTGGGAAAGGAGCGGGTAATATATTGACAATATTCATTATTCTACTCAAATCACTAGAGCACATAACAGGCTAAGCAACATTAACTTTATTGTATTTCATGCTAGAGCTAGTAACTCTCAAGGATAGAGATTTAATGGCAGACGCAGTTCGGCATAAGCAACAAGTGGATGTGCAAGAGATACATTCTCAGGGGACTCGTCAAGAGTGATGCTCGTGACATTAGGTGGTGCCTTCCAATCAAACCCTTGAACCATCCTCGCAAGAAGCATGACGGTCATTGTAGTCCCAAGCTTAGGAGCCACGCAGCCACGCCGCCCGGTGCTGAAGGAAACGAAGCGTAAGTCCGGCTCTGTGAGGTGAACTTCTGTGAAGCCACTAGTAAAGTGCCGTTCTGGCCTAAACTCGAGCGGCTTGTTCCAGACCTTAGGATTTCGTCCGAGGCCGAGACGGCTCAATAGCACGTGACTTCCCTTTGGGATAAAGTAGCCGGCAACAATGGCATCAGACATGGCAATGTGTGGAGGGTTGAAAGGTACGATTGGATGGAGCCTAAAGGCTTCTCGAATGCATGCTTTGATATAATTAAGATGTGGGATGTCACATTCTTCGACTAGTCTCTCTTTACCAACGACCCTGTCCAATTCCTCCGTCGCTGTCTTGAGGATTTCGGGTTGGTTTATCATCTCGGCCATGGCCCATTCAACTGCATTTGAGGGATTGTCAACAGTGGCGAACATTATTTCCTGCAAATATAGATTTTGATTGGTTATGTTCTTGTAGTTCATCCACAAATTTCCTATGTATCGTTTAGACCCTCAAAATTTATTTGAAAACAAAAAAGACAATGCATAGAGGATATTCAAGTGAAATTGAGTTTATGTTAATGTAAAGACAACATTTTGACGAAGTATTGAAGTATACTATAGAGATTTATTACACATACGAATACAAAAGTAAAAAAAAGCCCGTTTAGAAGCTAGTATATGCATGTTTGCATCTCACCGTTACTTGTGCTTTGATTTCTTCAGGTGTAAGTAGTGGCTTTCCCTCTGAATCTTTGAGCGTGACCAGAACATCGAGCAAATCATGAGGATCATCGCTTGCAAACTCCTCGTTCGAATTGCCGAAGCTCCTCCATTTTCCGATCCTTGCGTCAACTATGGGGTCATGATAGTTGTTTACAGTCTGGATAGCCTCTTTAACAAGCTTCTCATGACCATCTAAATCAAGCCGGGCCAACCAAGGAAAATAGTCAGATATGCAAAATGCATATACATACTTCAGTATAGCAAATATCGCCTCGATGTGTTCTTCCTCAGCAATGGTTGGTCCCCCGTCGGCCCTTTCCTCTCCGAAGTATCTTTTACTAAACATTAATTTCCGGATCACGTTTCCAGTATATTGTCTGGCGGCAGTCCTCACATTTACAATTCTGCCCGAGCTTTTGCTTTGATTGTAAATGTACTTGACCAAGTTGTCCGCTTCCTCGGTTCTTTTATCCTTGAGCCAATGATGTCTCACGGGGGAAATAATTTCCGAAACTAGAACTTTCCTCATTTTCATCCATTGGTCGCCATAAGGACTTAGGATGGTCGTGAGGAATCCGCCACTACATGTTCGTGCCGCCATCGAAGTAGGCCTTGACGAAAATGTTGCATCGTGCTTCTTGAGAAATTCTCTAGCAATTTTGGGGCATGTCACGGGAATGACATGAACATTGCCGAGCCGAATACATGCAATGTCAGTGTCCATCTCGTTCATGAGGCGATGTATCCATCGGAATGTTGGCTTTTGGCTCAGCATTTCGGGCACACAGCCAATGATGGGCCACGGGGCAGGACCAGGGGGAAGTTGTGGCACCGATCTTCCATTTTTGTGGATACTACCGAACTTAAATTTTGTCACGTGTGTGAGAAAAAGGATCAGCACTATGAAGAGAAGGGCTACAGAAATGGTGGAGAACATTTTGTTTGCTTTGGAAAGTTTAGGAGAAGCTAGGGTGCAGAGGATCTAAGCATTTTCTTGTTTCTCCTTGGAGGGATAGTCACCTTTAAATAGGCAAGTCATGGTGCTCGTCATATAGCAAAGGATTTGGATCTACTTTCCATTAAGATTGACCAAATTGTCAATAATTTGCTCAAGTCTATGTTAATTATTTCTTTTTTGGACATGTCTTTTATGGTCTTGGTCATTATTTAGTCTAGAGTAATAGGAAACAATTCTCCTAACAAACCTCCTAAAACTTTGCCCGTTTAATCCAATATAAACGTGTCTGGTTTGCAATGCAGTAATAAACGCGTACCGTAATTGGTTTGAACTTTGCCAAATGTTGGAGTATTGTTACAAGCAAACTGAGATGTACTCGCCATGAGTGACCACAAGAAGTCACTCATGGTTCTCCTCATTCGAAGGCTTAGCAGGTCGTCGAAAGCCTAAAAGATGCGAATCCACTATAGTTGGACGAAAGAATGATTAGAAATGAAGAAGTATCGTAAAGACTTACGTGAAATTTAAGAATGAGTGTGCTTGAAAGGAGCCTGTAGAATCAAATTGAAAATTTACAAAATAATCATAAATCTACTAAGTTTCCAATTGATCACGAAACTAGTTTGCTCAACACATCATATAACAAATAAATATAAATTCGACAACTGACTGTTATACTTCCCTATTTCCTGATTAATCTATCAGGCAAAAGTGGCATAAAATCAAAATGAAGTTGATCTTGAAGAAAAAGATGAAAGTAGATCTAGAGACTTGACATCGATCCTCTACCCTACAAGGTATTTCTACGGGTGTCTCAATAATCGTTGATGCGAGAAGTAAGATCTTTTTTTTTTTTTTTTTTTTTTGGGGGGGGGGGGGGGGGGGGGAAGTAAGATCTTGTTTACGTGCATCAACTTGTGAGAAGTAATTGAGACACTGATGAAAGCACTTTATGGATAGAGGATCCTCATCCAAGTGTGAATAGCTCATTATTTACTGTTTGAGGAACGAAAGCATTTGTACCCAGAGCCAAAACCTTACGTCAACTAATGGACTGAGTTAAAGAGTAATTGAACTTTAAAAATGGGCCATTTACTCGATAGAAATAAGCCAACCGTATTAGAAATTTGATTGTTGAATCTCCTAAATTTGCTAGAAATCATTTAATAGCTAGGGATAGTATTTGATACATTGCTATTTTTTGGAATCTACATAATATCTTCTATGATCTCATAAATCTCACACGATCATTTTGTTCTAGTCGTGTGACGAACCTCTTCATAGTCTTCGTTCGCTGGTGTTTCAGGAGCACCATATGTTAGATGCTCCGAAGCAAATCGTAAAGGCATCGTGGCCTTTGGCTAATAAAAAGAAGGATATCCTTGAACTATGACTTACATGATTGGCAATAAACTAAACTTGATGGTGAAATTGCGCTTATCGTTTCACAATTGCTTGAACCGACCTTAATTACCACTTCAATTTTATATTAATTATCAGGCAAGTGGATGTTCCAAGCAGACAAGTCTCAAAACACAACCGCGGCTTTTCGTGTGAAAACATTCTTTCCAATATTAGGGTGTATTCGTTCCGATAAAAATTAGTGATCTGTAAAATATTTTTCGAAAATTAATTACTTATATCATTCGGAAAAATTAGTCACAAAAAAAAAATTCATCATTAATAATAACCTATGAATAGATATTTGATTATATTGTTTAGAAAAATTAGTCCACAAAAAAATGATTCTTCTCAAGTACCTCCTAACATTCCCTCGGAAAAGGAGTCCAGAAAAGACGTGCCCCGATTGCAATGCCATAAATAGAAGCATTTGACCGGAAACCACACCCATTAGCAGCAGACAGACTGGATCGAGTAGGTGAGAAGATCTTTGGGGTTGATAAGGTCGCCGACGAGGATGAGGTGAACTTTGCAAATCACAGGTGGGAGGCAACCCAATCGATTTCCATGACTGGAGAAGAAACTGAAGCATCATAAACAATCGTTTTTAAGGGATGCTTTCCGGCCATAATGATGAGGATGTTATGCAAGATTAATTACTAATCACGATTACGTCAAGGAATGATGACGTTGGATTCGGACTACATTTCGTGTGCGAGTGGGAGCCTGGGAGAGATGAATCTCATCTCATGTTGTGCCAATTGGAGATTTAAGAATTAAAAACAACTAATAAAGGACAAGCGATTCCATGTAATGATGCTAACTAGGGCAAGAAAAGTACCAATAGTGGGACTTGTAGCCAATCAAGCTAGAAGCCAAGAATTCGTCCTGTGTGATATAGAGACGGCGGCCAACAATGTACGTGCTTGCGAACATGTTTTTCTAATGCAGGATGTTCGGTAGGATATATCAACCAAATTTGATATCCTGGGTCACGTGTTTGCTGGAAGATTTTTGCGGTAATTGCGAGATAGATAAAGACCAAGACGACTGTGTTCGGCATGCCCAGTCGATGAACCCAACCGGCCAAGTACAACGCTCTTACTTTTGTCGTTTGCCCTACATCTCCTCTCCTTTTCACACCTCTAGCGCAAGTTCGACAAGCTATGCTTAAAAATTAAATCCCCAACGTGCGGAAAAGGCATAAAAAAAAAGTCCTAAATCTATTGAATTTTGTTAATTTATTCATAAACATTTTATTATTGCCATTGCCAATTTAATCCTAAAACTTTTGACCTGATACTAATTTAGTCCTAATTTTTTAAATTTAATGCCAATTTAATCATTTTAGCTAATTTTAATCGAATATTACTGATATAGATGCCAAATGACACTAACCCACCTATGTGTCATTGCTGGTGTTGACATAAACATTTTTTAATAATATTTTTTTTTTTATTTTTGTAATTATTTTTCCTGAATTTTTCTTTAATTTTTCTTCCTTTTTGCCTATCTTCTTTCTTTTCCAATGACCAGCCACTGACCATGGTAGGGCAAGCTAGCCTCACCTGGATGAGGGTCTTTACCACCTGCCACAAATGAGGTCTAGTGAGGCAACGACAAGCCCCTCGCTAGATTTGGTGAGAGCTCCCCTCCCTAGATCTAGCAAGGCCGGGCCTCACCCAGGCTAGGGTGACTTGCTAGATTTGGTGAGGGGAGCCCTTGCTAGGGCTTGCCCTCGCCTAGGCTGGGGCAATTTTGTTGGATTTGGTGAGGGGAGTCCTTTGGGGCTCGCCATCGCCCAGGCAAGGCTAGCTCACCATGCCATGGTCAGTAGCTAGCCATCATTTGTGGCCATTGGCCACTCATCGACAAAAGAAAGGAGAAAGGCAAAAAAAAGAAAAAAAGAAAAAAGAAATATAATTAAAAATTTGAAAAAATGTAAAAATATTATTAAAAGTGTCAACAGTAGCGTTGGTCATGCCACGTAGGTAAGCCGATGCTGTTTGGTGTCCACGTCAACAAAATCAAACTAAAATTAGCTAAATGACAAAATTAACACTAATAAAATGTTTAAGACTAAATTCACACCAATATAATAAATTTAAAGCTTTTTTTTTTACGCCTTTCCGCCAATGTGTCGAGCAACCCGTCTTCTAAGGTCAAGCATTCACCCTCGCCGAGTTTAGGGTCGGCGGGTGCAAAGCATCTCCGGCTTCATCAGAACATCCATTGTACGCAAGAAAGTGCCTGACGACATATGGTCAAGTTATATTGGTAGAAAATCCTTAGCCCAGAGAAGGATTAGTAATCACTCGTCGAAGGACTATTATAGACCACTGAAAGTTACAAATATTAAAGAGAAATCGTGGGAAATTGATTAGCAATATGCCTATAAAGGTTTATCTTCTGTAGAATTCATCCTCCCATTTAATTAATTGCTTGTAACTATATTTTCTCACTTGGACCTGAGTAGATCTTTAAAAGATTTAAGGGAAAGAGACGGGCAGAAGATCCATCCTGAGGTGAGAGATCCCGAAATGTCACTCCTCTATCCTGACTCGGCTCAGGAAAAAAGCTTGGTTGAGAATTGGAGAGACCTTGTGAGGGAAAAATATAATCCTAGAGGCTTAACTAGCAATAGTTAAGTCAACCGGCTTGGTGAGGCCATTATAAATTACAAATACAAAAGAGAAATCTTAGGAAATTGATTAGCAATATGCTTATAAAGGTTTATCAAGGTTTATCTTCTGTGAAATTCATCCTCCAAATTTATTAATTTATTAATTGTTTGTAACTATATTTTCCCACTAAAATCGGCTTATTTTTCATGTAACAAAAAGTTGTCAAAGTACGCATCACATCTATATGTTAGCAAATCAGTGTCTAGACTACTGGCGAGGCCGGCCTGAGAAGCCAAGGCTTTTAGGTGGGGATGTCAAAAGATCCATAGTACTTTTTAGAGGAGACTCATATCCAATCAATTTCTAAAATATTTTAATATAAATCTTAAATTTATTATGATAAATTTCTTCAAATTTGAAATGCACGGAGCCAATAAACAGAAAATTCATGCATTAATTGCAAATCCCCAAAATTTTTAAATGATGCGCAACTACTTTGGTCGAGACATCATAATTAAAATTAAATATTAATTGGGAAAATTTTTAAAATCCCCAATCCTCATGAGTAAAAGACAACATCGCACAAGAGAATGGCATTAAAATCATAATAAAGCTCTGCCCTACAAAGTATTCCCTTGGGTGTGGTATTCCTTTGGGTGTCTCAGCAATATCTCTATCATCGATGCGTACCTTGTCTACCAGCATCAAATGTAGACAAGTGTCTAAGGCACCAATGAGAGCACTCTGCGGAATAGGGGATCCAGAGCTAACGTAGACGAATGGATTGAGTCAAAGAGTAATTGAACAATGGAAATGAGCCACGCGCTAGGTAGAAATAAGCCAATCCCATTAGAAGTTTGATTGTTGAGTCCTTTAAACATGTTTAAAAAACAATCCTTTTTATATCTTAAGGATATTATTTGATATTTATACAAATTTCTCGTATCTGCATAATATCGAAAAAAAAAGTACAAAAAATGTTTTAATCCTATTGCACTTGTGCTAATTTAACTATAAATATTTCAATTATGTCAATTGAGTTTTAAATTTTTTGGCGATTTTTGAATGTAGTTCATTTGGTCAATTTTAGCCAAAAATTACTGACATTGATGTTGACTAACCTACACAACAAGTAGACACTTTTTTTTGTTGTTGTTGGTATTTTCTCTTCTTTTCTTTTTAATAACTATGGGTTGACGAGATCACCGGCCACAAACATGGTTTGAGCAAGGGCATTGTAGCCCTCACCTGAATCTGCATGAGGCTCAATGTCCTTTTTTTGATCTTGGCGAGGGTTTGGAGGCCCTCACTTGTGTCTAGCAATGGTCAATGAGTGTCCTTATTGGCCCAAAATTGTAAAAAGAAAAATAAAGAAAAAGAGAAAAATATTAAAAATTTGTAATATTAGTCTGTGTCAACACCGATCATACTGTGTAAAATTACCAGCATTCAAGTCAATTATTTCTGTCTAAAATTTGCTGAATGAATTATATTGGCAAAGTGTCAAAATGTATATGACTCAATTAGTATTATTGAAAGATTTAGGACTGATTTAGTACAATAGATTTATTACTTCTTTAGTACTTTTGGCACCTAATATCTTCTAGGAAAATGAGTACATGACCGTACAATCATTTTACAAATTGGACGGTGTTATGTTAGCCACAAGTTTTATTGTTGGAAACTAGCATATGGGCTTGGCCGATTGCATATTTTTCTTCAACGAATTGGTGGGATTTTTCCATTATTTTAAAAAGGAATAAGATGATTTCTATTTTTTGTTTTAATTTTAAAAAAATCAAAGTGATTTTATTTGCATAATAGTAATATATGCAAGATTCACTTGCAACTTTTAAAATAATGGATATTGTCACTAGCCGAAGAAATTTTTTTGGTGGATGTTGTTCCCAAATAAAAGAAATTTAAGAACTCAAAAAAATAGAAAAAATGTGATTATCTATTATACTTTGAACTTTCAATTATTTTTTGATTTGTAAAATGATTAACACATAACTATGGAGAAAGGATCATTGATCTCTACCTCTTCGATTGTAGGAAAATAAGAGGTATTTGTTGAACTCATTTTTAATTCATATTTGTTAATATATAAATACACACACACACACACACACACACAGACATGCTTAGATATACAATGCTTAATTTTTTGTTACATTAATATCATCTAGATCGATGGAGCTCATATTGCAAGCAGTTTCATAAAATTGGTGTCACCTTGCTAATGATATTAATGATTTCTTTTTAATTGGTGATAATACTTTTCTACTCGAATTATCTCTATGTTGGTATTAAATTTGATTTTTTTTTTTAATTTTTGAATCCTCTAATCCTAAATTAAGCCAAGAGAAAAAAAAGGAAACAATGGAAAGTGAAAAAGATGCAAAACCCGGTCAAAGCAGTGTCCGAGTTTCCTCCATTAAAATTTGTGGTTGTCGTGGTCAGAAAATTGAAATTCCGGCGCCGTCACCGTAGCCAAGCCCTATCTTTTATGAAGTCTCTCAAGATCAATCTATTCTAAACGTACATTTAACCTCTTTATAGTCTACGTTCATTGCGTGTTTTTGGGGCATAATATTTTGGATAATCCTCAGCATATCGTTTACGCCATGTGCCCTTTGGCTAATTCAAGACAGAATATCGTCCAACCATGAATCACATGATTGGTAATAAAATAGATTGGATGATGGAATCGTTTAACCTTCCAATATTGATTGAACCATTTATAAGACACTAATTACCCCGTCAAGATTACTTTATGTTCCAAGCAAACAAGTCATACAAAAGATTCGCCGTGATTCGTGTGATTACAGTAAACACGTAAGCAACATTCTCCGCAAGAAAATGAAGAAGTTGACATACAAATGACCTAATTTCCAAAATTTTTTAGTCTGGGTTGATTTGAAAGATGGACGTGTACTTGAAGTCTATGATAAATATGTTATAAGAAGAAATGGTCTTCCCAAAATTTGGCTAAAATGGTTCTTCTATGCAATTTTTATCTTTGTATTTATGTTAGTATTTATAATCTTTTTTAGTTGTCAGTTTTGTCTTGAAAAATAAAAATTAGTGTCTCGAGATTTACCTATACTCGGAGGGGTATTTGAAATTGTGTCTTCATAGATTCTTCTTAGGGTTTCTTAACGGGTTAGAGAGTGTAGTAATGAATATCATTTTTGAACTATTGGATTACACAATTAGAGTTTCACTTGATAATTGTATTTCTTTGGTAGATTATGTTGAATGGTGAGTTACCTGCCATATATACTAAGATAAATTCCTTAAGTACTGAGCATATCTCATTGTTGCATTTGTGTTACCTTTTAAGTCATCGGCCCTTTCAATATCTCAAGCATTAGGTCTCTTATGAATTTGTTCGTTAAAAGAAGCACAAAAATAAAATAAAAATAAAAATTCAGCAGCCCAACCGAAATTTGGTACCATGTGAATGGTGTGGGTGAATTATGTTGGGCAATGTTGTGGTGTTTGGCTATATTTTCCTCTTATCTCTTTTACAAGGAAACTTCCTTTAACCATTTCTTTAATTGGTGGATTGCATAAGTGCACTTACATTTAACTATATATATAAGAGTGTCTATTGATGAAGTTCATATTTCAACCCACCAACCAGAATCATGGTCGAAGGAAGTTTCGCCCAGCTGAGATGGAGGAAAGTTTGATCTTTTACTGTAAAGTCTATATTTTCTTTAATCCCTAGTTGTACTTCTAATTGGCAGATTACAAATTATGGATATCACTTACATGGAAACTTTAATAAAAATAAAAGTGAGTGACATTCTTGTTTAGAGTATGGTTGAAGGAAATTTCCTCTATTTTGGATGGAGGAAACATTGTCCTTATGATGAGGCTATATTTTTTTCCATCTCTATCCGAAGGGAAATTCCTCCAACTATATTTTTGACCGAGAAAACATCTTATAGGTATTGGAGGAAATTCCTTTATCCCTAATTGGAGGAAATTCCTCCAACATGCATACTCAACTAGTTATGGATACATTTTCCTTTATCCCTAATTGGAGGAAATATTTTTGATTTGTAGATTACAAGTTATGGATGTCACCTTTACACAAACTTTTCTAAATGTAAATGTGAGTTAGTTGAAGAAAATTGGATGGAGGAAGGTACAGTCCATATATAAATGTAGAGGCAAAAGTACACTAGTGTCAAAACTTAGCATGGGTGAACACTTACGTGCCAAAACTTCCATAAGATATACTTAAGTACTACTTTTTTGGAAAATTGGATATTAAGTGCCAACTTGGGTGAGATTTGCTAGAAATTTGACATACCATTATTTTAGTTATAAAACTAGTCTACATGGCTCACGGAAATATCCACACAGTAATGTTTGTTCCAAAATGACGTTATTTTACCTCCAAATTTGGTTTTTAATATTAAAATTAATTAAATTAAATTAATATAGATAGAGAGAGAGAGAGAGAGAGAGAGAGAGAGAGAGAGAGAGAGAGAGAGGGAGGGATAGCAAATTAGTGAGGGCCTCTATGGCCCTCAACATCGCTACCCCACCATCACTAGAAAGGCTAGCAATAGTGGGGCAAGGGTCGACCAAGGCTGCTAGGCCCCAACTAGTGGTCGACGACCATAGCCGATTTTACGTGAGGGCTACCTGGCCACCTCGACTAACCGTAAGGGAGGGCCAACAACAACCCTCACCCACCATTATCAGCCCACTCTAGCGATGGTAGGGCCATGGCGACGAGGGCCATAGAGGCCCTTGCTAATTTGTTGTCCTTGTTCTCTCTCTCTTTTTGTTCTAATTTTGATTAAAAATCAAATTTGGACCAAAACGATGTTGTTCAGAGCTATCTAGCCACGTTAGGGCCATTAGCACCTAAGTATTTATCTCTTTTTCGATTTTGGGACTTAAGTATCCACTCATGTCAAGTTTTAGCACTTGAGATGTCCAGCACTTCAAATATAGGTAATGTCTTAGTATATATGGCTCTCACTAACGAGAAACCTGATTGGATAAAGTTTCCTCCTATGGGAGATGGATTTATCATATACCCAATCCAATTAACCAAGATTGTCTAACTAAAAGTAATTCAAGATCCTCGTTGTTTTGTATTGGTATTTTCTTCTAGCACTTAAGATTTAAAGACTTCAAAAGCTTTTCATGTTAGAGATACTCTACAAAAGTGGCATTTTCATTTATTTTTGTAGATTGTCCTACTTGAACCCAAATACTTCTTTTATATTCCTATTGACAGCAAGTCAAGTAAATATATATATATATATATATATTTATATTTTATTTATGTTGGTCAATTAATAATAATTGTAGAAGGGAAATGGGTTAGAGCGACAATTGTATATTGGTGCCACCACTATGACAACATATATTCTAGAATATATGACCAAGTGCGACAAATTTCATGTTTGGGCCACGTACTATTGCTTAGCCTCGCGTATTACTTAATCCAAAAAATTATGGTGAGGATAATTTAACTTAGTGTTCACTTATGTAAGATGGACTTCCTCATCATAGAGAAAAGAAGATAATGCCAAGTTATACAATTTATATTTACATATAGGGATAACAAAAACGTTGAGTCCATATATACTGGAGTGGTTTCAATCACAAAAAGTATACTACATGTTCTCTATCACAAATGGGCCGACCCGATTGGATTTGCCGATTTACTCAAGATGCAACCCTAGAAAGATGATCAGTATATGGATTATTATGCCGTACTGTGATAGCATAACCCGCGGTTACTCAAGCAATCGGCCCCAAGCTGCAGCATATCCCTTTTCAGTCTCAGGCTCACCGTAAATATCTGTCCTTTTTTTTTTTTTTTACCTCAATTTTCGCCCTTTTTCTCCTATTTCTTCTTAAGCTAACACTTCAAGATTACATTCGTGGGAGGATACACTGCATATCTAAATCAAGATTCCTCCTCTGACCAAACCTACAAATCTTGAGCTAAGGAAAGACAAACTAAACCTGCAGATTTCTATGGAAGTTGAATACAAATTTTGGACGAGGGAAAAAATAAAAGAGAGAGAGAAAAGGAACACAGAAATATGCAGTGGCATATACTGAAGAAGGCGATGCAGTTTAGCTTCGTTACTGAACTGTGAAAGATATAGGCAAAAAAGGAAAAAAGGAAAAAAGCAGCACCAGGAGAGCTTGGGCTGAATCTGATCAGTGGTCTCGAGAATTTTTCACTTCTCTTGTGAGTTGCAAAAGTAGTAACGTCTCTTGAGAACTAAATCAACATGAAGGCCGAACGCCATTACTTTTTTAATTTGCACGTATGGATGACCTCCAAGAAAGGATGAAGCTTAGTTGGATTATCAGAAACATGAAGTCATTACAATTGCTTGCATCGAAATGTGATATCTAGTGGCGTACTTGATTCTTTGATCGAGTTCCTAGTCTGCAACCGGAAATTTTAATTATAGGAACTTTGATGGTGCTACGTACTTTCATATGTGATTTGCTAATGTGCAAATGCTCATGAAATATAAATCTTAAGAATGAAGATTGATGTGCTAAGCAGTAGCGAAAACATCCAGTTGGCTGATAATTAGTAGCTTGAATTAGAGGTGATCATGGCCATTCGACTTACCTAAGCACACCCAAGCCAGAGAGAGGGTCAAAGGAATAACTGATGGACGAACTCGTTTACTGTCCTTACATAGTGAAAATTTTGGCCTGGCCATCCTTAAACAAGGGCACATTTGGATAGTAAGAGTGAGCAAGGTTCATTTCATCCCGGTTTTGATGGAAAGCCTAACAGGTTTGAATTTGTTTTGAGAGAATTTGAAGCTAAATTGTAACAAGAGTTTGAAATCAAATTATTTCAGTTCGGTTTGGTTTGATACTGACTGAACTGAATTCATCATTTTTTTCCGCTTCTGTTATTCATTGCTCTTGGTTCTCGTCCAGTGTGTAATTTTGTCAACGTTGAACTGATCACGGGACCCAACCATATTCTAATGATAAAGCTGGATGGTATCATGTTCAAAGTTTCATTGTATCAGAAGGCAAAGAGGAGGCATTAGTAAAGTTTGCCGCAATCATGCCTACTAACACCAGGGGCTCTTCCTAATAGAAACTTACAGAAAATAGTTTCTTAGGAATTTCATCCACCTACTATATGAATTTTCTATTATCAAATAAAGATGGCTATCGGTGGTGGTGGTGGTGGTGGTGGTGATGTTGAGTCTGTATGAGGAGCGACAGTCTTTTTTACAACTGAGAGCACCACAGGTGGTGACAGTGTCGACCAAAGCAGATGGTTTTGTGCCTAAGCTGGATGATTTAGCGTAGCTCGAAGGAGCTCCTACAAAATCAAAGGTGATGGATACATCAACATCGCTCCGATGAGCGTGGCCTTGTTGATTTTCTATTTGATTCAGCAAATAAATGAATCAATGATGATGATGAGAAGACGATGAATAGTGAAGCCACTCGGGGCGTTGGGGGGGGGGAGGAAGAGAGAAGTCAAAATCCACCGGTCATCCAAATTGGAATTTTTTATTAAAAAAAATACTGATAAGTGCATTGAAAATTCTTAAAAGAAAAAAAAAATTACGAATGTATAATAGAGTCTTAAATCATTTAAAAAGTGCAATCAAGTCATAAACTTGTTAAAAAAAGTGTGATAAAGTCATAAAATTTGATAAATGATCACTAAAGAGTATCCAAAGTTTTGTACAATACTCACTTTAATATCAATAATTTTTTTTCGGATCACTTAAGTGATGATTTCCATCTAGGTCGCCATGAATCCGACGTGGCTCACCATTGTGTCCAGTCAGCATATAGGGCCTTAGATGATGTCATCTAAAACATTTTGCCCCAAACTATAAACCCTAAATTGCAAATTGAAAGAAATTCCCTAATTTGAAACTTTAACGACCATTCAACCTAAAATTGAAATCTTAATTCGGTTTATTCAATTGAAGTTTTCTCGAGAATTTGGATTCCCATCGTTTCTGGCACCACACATCGTCATTCGTGATCACTCACTGCCGGCTTCACCTCCATAAGAGCACTGGAGATTGCTCTGAACTGCTCTACTCTTTGGCCGAGGAGATCTGAAGAGAGTAAACCTCATCCAAAACTTATCTGTCGGTCTTGACCTGTCTGTAGACGATTGTGACGGGTCCAGTCACTAACTAATATGCTCGTTGCAGTCATGAAGTTGCCGGTAAGGCAGGTAAGGACATTTCCTCTTTCCTCCCCTATTTTGGAGAGGTGAAAACCGAGTGTGTTCAAGTTGTTAGAAATAGTAAAATTGGTTTTGTGTTTTGTGTTTTGATTAGCTTATTTGTCTTTTAATTGTTTTTTGGTTATGTGTGTGTAAGCAAAGTGTTATTCGGTTTGTAAACCGTCGAAGAAACGTGTGCTACAGCACCACGTCTCTTTAAGCCGCCGGAGAAGAAAAATCATGAAGAAAGTACAAGTCTTGGGCACACAATAAAATATTATAGTTGCTGTTGAAGACTCCAAGAGCACGAGGGAAAGGAAGGAAAGCAACTTGGGGATGGCAATATTTTATTCTCACTGAAGACAGCAAGAAGAAGTGAATTCGCAGCCCACCTTTTTTTTTGACTGCCAAGTAGAAAAGTTTAACTTTAACTCTTGCAAGTTTGAAGTCCAGGCGGTGAAGTACTTTTAGATATAGGGTTATGTTAGTTTTTTATTAGTGTGTGAGAGTGTGTGCGAAAGTGTGAGAGAGTGAGATTGTAGAGAGAGTTTTAAACTTAGCAAAGTTAGTGTGTACTCTCTTAAGCCTTTGCAAGGCATATTGTGTAATAATCTCTCTTTGTGTGTGCACTCTCTCCCTCCAAGTCCTTTTGATTCCAACAATTGGTATCAGAGCTAGCCATGGCATCCACTAGTTCTGTTCGATGCAACTTCCGAAGTTGAACGGAAAAAATTACAACAACTGGTCCGTTCGGATGAAAGTTCTATTCGAGTCTCAAGATTTGTGGAACCTGGTGGAGAACGGCTACACCGAAGTAGCTGATGCTGAAGAATTCAATGCTTTGAGGAAGGAGGAGAAAGAAGCGTTGGTGGAATCTCGAAAGAAAGATCGAAAAGCATTATATGCGATCTTTCAAGCCGTGGAGGAGACAATATTTGAAAAAATATCGAGTGCGGAGACAGCGAAAGAAGCGTGGGATATATTGCAAAAATCCTACAAAGGTGATGATCGTGTCAGGCGGGTGCGGCTCCAAACACTTCGAGGAGATTTTGAGTCTTTACGCATGAATGACTCAGAATCTATCTCGGCTTACTTTGATCGTGTACAAACTATCGTTAACCAACTGAGGGTTAATGGTGAAGAGCTCCAAGATGTACGAGTCGTAGAAAAAATCTTGAGGTCTTTGACTGAAAGATTTGACTACGTGGTTGCGGCGATCGAAGAAGGCCAAGATATATCAACCATGACGTTGGAGAGGTTGATGGGTTCATTATGTTCGCATGAGCAAAGAATGAACCAGAAGTCTATCAGTTCGAATTCTGAGCAAGCACTGCAGAGTCGGGTCACTCAATCAAATCGAGGAGGTCATCATGGTGGCCGAGGTCGTGGAGGTCGTGGTGGTGCCCGAGGTAGAGGTGGAAATCTGAATTCCACTAAAAGATATCAAACACGAGACAAATCAAAAGTCAAGTGTTTTAACTGTAACAAATTCGGACATTACAAATCCGAATGTCGAGCAAACATGAGGCAAGAGCAGCTAGAATATGTGCATGCTGTCGATGCAAATGAAGGCGTGGTGTTAGCATGCCAAATGGATGACTCAAGTACCATGGACACAAAAATTTGGTACCTTGATACTGGGTGCAGCAATCACATGTGTGGTCAAAAGGAGCTATTTTCGAAGTTAGATGAGACGGTTCGTGGTGAAGTCAACTTCGGGAATAAATCCAAAATTCTTGTGATGGGCAAAGGTAACATTGATATTAACTCAAAAGATGGTACTAATGTTACTATTGCAGACGTTTACTTTGTGCCGGGACTCTTTTGGAATTTGCTGAGTGTTGGGCAACTATCCGAAAAAGGCCACAAAGTTAACATTGAAAATGGTGTGTGCACCATTAGAGGTGCAAACAATAAGTTGATTACGACGACACGATGACGAAGAACCGGATGTTTCCTCTATCCCTTCGACGAAGACTCTATTGAGTTTCCAAGCAACGACAAAAGATAGCAAGTGGCTATGGCATCTTCGCTTCGGTCATCTAAATGTTCGTGGACTTAAATTACTAGTCCAGAAAAAGATGGTGACTGGCATGCCCTTGATCGACGCTCCAGACCGCTCATGTGAAGGATGTCTCGTTGGAAAGCAACATCGGAAATCTTTTCCAATTGGGAGAGCTAGAAGAGCCAAGCAACCTCTGGAGTTGGTACATACGGATATCTCGTGGCCCCGTTGAGGTGGAATCATTTGGACAAAAAAGGTACACGCTAATTTTTGTCGATGATTTTACTAGAAAAACATGGGCTTATTTTTTGAGAGAAAAATCCGAAGCTTTTGGCAAATTTAAAGAATTCAAAGTCTATGTTGAGAAACAGAGTGGCTTTAATTTAAAGACATTGAGATCGGATCGAGGTGGAGAGTTTACTTCCAATAAATTTGACAATTATTGTAAAATTCATGGAGTGAAACGTCAGTTGACTGCTAGCTATACTCCTCAGCAAAACGGTATAGCAGAAAGAAAGAATAGAACAATTTTTGAAATGGCAAGAAGTATGCTAAAAGCTAAAGCATTACCGAAGAAGTTTTGGGCGGAAGCCGTTGCTTGTGCTGTATTTGTGTTGAATAGGTGTCCAACAAGGAGTGTTCTTGGAAGAACTCCAGAAGAGGCTTGGAGCGGCAACAAGCCAGATGTTTCGTTCCTACGGGTATTTGGGTGCGTAGCATATCCTCATATACCGGACGAACGAAGAAAAAAGTTGGATGATAAAAGCGAGAAGTGCATTTTCATTGGATATGGTAATGTGACTAAGGGTTATAAGCTATATAATCCTATCACGGAGAAGGTAATTATTAGCAGGGATGTCCAATTTTTTGAAGATGAAGCCTGGGACTGGAATCAAAAGGCTGACCAGAAAGACATTACTATGGAAGATGAACCATTGGTAAGGGAGACCGAAGAATCTTCAATTGAAGATCCATCATTTTCACCTGGTAGTTCATCCTCCTCACCATCAACGACTGCAGAACCATTGATTCGTCGTTCACAACGACTGCAGAAGACGCCAGTAAAATTCAAGGATTATGTGGTCACAAGAGTTGATCATAATGACAGTGACGAAATCACTGATGAAACAATGGTAAACTTTTGTTTATTTACCGAATGTGACCCCATATCCTATGATGATGCAGCAGCAGATGAGAAGTGGAACCAAGCAATGGATGAAGAAATCCACTCCATTGAAAAGAATGACACGTGGGTGCTAACTTCTTTACCACCTGGTAAGAAGCCTATAGGTGTCAAGTGGGTGTACAAAACGAAGTGCAAACCCAACGGTCAGGTGGACCGTTACAAAGCTAGACTGGTGGTGAAAGGCTACAAGCAAAAGCCAGGTATTGATTATTTTGAAGTATTTGCACCAGTGGCTCGAATGGATACCATTCGGATGATCTTGGCACTTGCAGCTCAGAACCGTTGGAAAATCCATCAAATGGATGTGAAATCGGCATTTCTCAATGGTTTTCTTGATGAGGAAGTATATGTGGAGCAACCACAAGGTTATGTGAACAAAGGGCGTGAAAATCAAGTTTATAAACTGAAGAAAGCATTGTATGGGCTAAAACAGGCACCTCGAGCTTGGTACACGAGGATTGATACTTACCTGTTGGAGCATGGCTTTCAAAAGTGCCCTTATGAGCATACACTGTATATCAAATCAAATACTAACGGCGATATTATAATTATTTGCCTTTATGTTGATGATTTGATATTTACAGGAAGCTGTGAGAAGATGTTTGCTGAATTCAGGGAGGCCATGACAAGTCAATTTGAGATGACAGATTTGGGATTAATGTCCTATTTTCTGGGCCTTGAAGTGAAGCAGACAAATGAAAGCATATTTGTTTCACAGCAGAAGTATGCTAATGATATTTTGAAGCGATTCAATATGGAAACGCTCAAATCAATTCGAACTCCCGTAGCGAACGGTTGGAGTTGAAGAAAGAAGGAACCGGTGAATTGGTAAATCCCACTTATTTCAAAAGTATTGTTGGCGCTTTAAGATATTTGGCTACCACTAGGCCAGATATAACTTATGGCGTGGGAATTATAAGTCGGTTTATGGAGAAACCATACCAATCACATTTGCAAGCAGCAAAAAGAATTTTAAGGTATGTCAGTGGAACTCGTGATCATGGAATTCTATATTCTTACACTGACAACTTCAGTTTAGTGGGGTATACAGACAGTGATTGGGCAGGTGATACTGAAACACGGAAGAGCACTTCCGGATATGCGTTCTTTCTTGGATCAGGAATAATTTCTTGGTCATCAAAGAAACAACAAGTTATTGCACTCTCAACAGCTGAAGCAGAATACATTGCAGTATCTTCAGCAGCATGTCAGGCGATATGGCTTCGAAGGATGCTTTTTGAGCTTATGCATGAACAAAAAGGTCCTACAAAATTGATGTGTGATAACAAGTCAGCGATTGCATTGGCCAAGAATCCCGTATTTCATGGCAGGAGCAAACATATCGACATCAAGTATCATTATATTCGTGAGCTGATTAAAGAAGGTGAGATTGAACTTGATTTCTGTAAATCCGAAGACCAGATTGCAGATATTTTGACAAAACCATTGAAGGCGGATTTGTTCGAGAAATTGAAGACAATGCTTGGTGTCGTAGTCTTACAAAATCAATTTTAAGGGAGGCTGTTAGAAATAGTAAAATTGGTTTTGTGTTTTGTGTTTTGATTAGCTTATTTGTCTTTTAATTGTTTTTTGGTTATGTGTGTGTAAGCAAGTGTTATTCGGTTTGTAAACCGTCGAAGAAACGTGTGCTACAGCACCACGTCTCTTTAAGCCGCCGGAGAAGAAAAATCATGAAGAAAGTACAAGTCTTGGGCACACAATAAAATATTATAGTTGCTGTTGAAGACTCCAAGAGCACGAGGGAAAGGAAGGAAAGCAACTTGGGGATGGCAATATTTTATTCTCACTGAAGACAGCAAGAAGAAGTGAATTCGCAGCCCACGTTTTTTTTGACTGCCAAGTAGAAAAGTTTAACTTTAACTCTTGCAAGTTTGAAGTCCAGGCGGTGAAGTACTTTTAGATATAGGGTTATGTTAGTTTTTTATTAGTGTGTGAGAGTGTGTGCGAAAGTGTGAGAGAGTGAGATTGTAGAGAGAGTTTTAAACTTAGCAAAGTTAGTGTGTACTCTCTTAAGCCTTTGCAAGGCATATTGTGTAATAATCTCTCTTTGTGTGTGCACTCTCTCCCTCCAAGTCCTTTTGATTCCAACACAAGTAACTCATGGATGAATCATTGAAGATCCGAGTTGTTCTTTGATGATTTGTGATGACATCGTTGTTTAGATGTTGATTTTAGACAAGAAACAACTTTGATTTCGTGACTGGACTCATTTCTTTTCATTTACACAAATCGTTCGGTGAATTGCTTCTAGTCCACGAATATGGAAAACCCCTTGTTATCGTTGAAATTAGATATGTACCGATGTATGATGGAAGCTAAAAAGTTGTCGGTACTGGTTAAAGTAGACTGTGTTACTGAAGTTTTCCGTTGAGATTCACTACTCTAACTTCATGGTTCTTTGCTGCCTATATGTTCTGGCAACGATCTGCGATGATGAACGAGTGACGGCCACTGCGAATGAGCGATGGCGAGACAAAAAAAATACCCGAAGTGCTTTTTGATTAGTTTACGTAACCATATAGGGATGGGTTGTACATATTGTCGTGTTTCGTGTCTTGGACTTTAGCCAAACTTAAAAAGATCTGACCCAAATCAAATTCTCATGATGCAGCTGATCATCAAGTGAAAAGATTCATAAGATTTAGAAAGAAAAAAAAAAAAAGAAAAAACAAGGGCAACGGCGAGACAAACAATACAATCAACTTTTGTGTGATGCATTGAAATAAACTTCAACACCGATTATTAAACAAAATAGAAGACCAAGACCCATTTGTAACTCCGTAATTAGGTGGAGCTTTCGAATTCACGTGAAGGAAAAGAGGAGGCGCTAGGAAGCTTCCCACAATCATAATCTGTAATACTCCTTACTAATCTAGCCAGGAGGAGCCCATAGAATACAACGTCTCTTAGGAGCCTTGTTAATCGAGTAGACCCATCTTGTTGCACCCGTCCCAACAAGTAAGATGCTGTTATCAGTGTCGCCGCCCTCAGTGTCCTCTCCTTTGCATACCTCTTTATAGCAAATCCGACATCTTGGGTCACGAGTTTGCCGTCCTTGGCAATCAAGTCCCCCAGGTGCCTACCCAATGCCACCGCATCCTCTAGCGCCGAACATCCACCCTGGCCCAAGTTGGGAGTCATCGGGTGCATATCATCCCCAGCCGCCGTGACGGTTGATCGGGTAGGGTTTCCGAAGTAGGGGTGAGCATCGGTCCAAGGTCAACCCTGACCGGCCTTGAATCGGCCTAACTTTGCCGGTCTTGGTCTGGTTCTCAAAGAGATTAGGTCGGTCCTTGATCATAATATATTATTAAATATACAATTTATCTCGAAATTCTCTATTTTTTAAGAAACGACGTATTGACATGTAGTGTTGTGTCATGTCTGTTGTATCGCGAGTTGGTATCGGTGTTACTTAAGTGATAAGCCCATCAAAACTACGTTCTAAATATGCCGGAGCTAATGGGTTTAAGCTGGGAGGCTCCGAGCATGATTAAACTATACGGACCAAACCCCCCATCGGCTCAAGTTCACTGCTGGCCTGGCCGCAAAGTCTGATGACCCAACTAACCCACTTTGAACTCAAAATCGTGAGAGACCCGGCTCCTCCATTTGTTGAAATAAACACCATTGGCAACGCCGACCTACGCTGCCGTGAATAAGCAACGCAGAGTTGTCTTCGGTGAAGCCAACTTCCGCCCCCCCGCGAACATCACCCCACCATGAACCTACCATGGCCTAAACAAAGGAAGCCATGATAATAACCAGCATTCCAGGAGCCAACCAAAATCAGACACAAAGTTCACAAATCTAACTAAGGCATTTTCGCAAACATGTGATGTGCAACACTGGCCGTGGAGTTTCTGACTAAAACGGGACTCCAATCCGCGCTGGGGTTCTCGATGGACGACAAGCGATGACTGATGAAAACAGAAAATAGGACCCACGGGGCTGGAAATCATGTGAGTCGGATGGCTGCGAGCTCCAGCCCGGCGTGTCTGGGAAAAGAACAAAACAGGGCACGCTACAGAAGAAGGAAGGGGGGGTGGGTCGAGGACAGCCGAGCGATGCTTAACGGAGGTAAACTTTCAACCTTCTCTCTTACTCGTTGACTTTCGGTCTCTCTCTCAATCTCCCTCCCTATTTTCTCTCTCTTGGCCGACCCCCCGTGATTTCTCCCCCCCCTCTATAGCTACCCTGTAGGCGCGCAAGGCCTTTGCCACCATTAGCTTGCTATGCCGGCCTGCCCCCCCGGGCGACCGCCAGCCTTGGTCGACGCATGCTTTCTATTCCTGTTGCTTTGTGCGTCCGTCCCTATTCTGCAAAGGCATTTCCTTCCATTTCATTTATCCTTTGCATAATTATATGCGGAAAACAATATCTTGATAATTACTAACATGACAAAATACAAATCAAGATGACCAGAAATATCTAAATATCTAGGAAATGTTAAAAATGTGCCTAACTCCCCTTGGCGCCCTAACTACAACACACCTCCTAGTTCCACACCTAGCACCTCATAATCGGATGTGGCCATAAAATTACTCTACCAGATTGAAGTACATGGATACAAAACGCATAGAAAATAAGTTGGGGCATCTATCATCTATCCAAACAATATAGACATAACGGGGAAGGGTGAGGCCAGACTCTCGGTCTTGCAAATTTCGATATGCACCCACCACATGCACAGGCATACCATAAGTCGCCAATGGTGGCACATCTATTTTTTTCATTAAAAAAAAGAGGATGTTTGTCTATTACTCTTCTCATTTGAGCAGTGACTAAAGAACTAATCATTATAACAAGAAGAAAGGAGATTATCAAGAGCTTATCTAAATCAAAAGTAGGATGAAGCGACAAATAGCAACCTTAATAGCACTGGCACCATGCTCAAATCTAACTATAATACCATGTTCTCCTTGTAATTATTGACAAATGAAGAAGGAGAAAAGGATTTTACATGGTTTAGTTGACCAAACAGATGACCCTTGGAAGCCCACAACAACGATGGGACAACCTCCAATTCTTCATATCACCTTGGGGGGATTTCATCATCTTTAAATAACATAGAATACATCTTTGGGGATAAACATGAATATCCATTGGAAAGACAAATATAATTGTTATTTCCTTCTTTATTGATTTGAGCCAAATCTCCAATTAAATTTGGACTCTGCTAACTTGTCCTCCTCAATTTTGCAACAAGCTCCACCGTTAATCCAAAACAACATGGAAGACCATTAATCAGCTGCAACTTGGCATTCAGATGGAGCTTTCCGAGGCATGAAGGAGACACTGGGAAGCTTCCCACAATCATATCGTGTCAGGCTAAATATTACAGTGAACAGAAGCTTATAGAACACTACATCTCTTTAGAATTTTCAATCGACTGGACCCATCCGTTTGAAGCCAACCAGAGAAGTATGAGGCTGCTATCAACGCTGTCACTCTCAGCCTCCTCTCCTTTACACACCTGTCTATAGAAAATCTGATTTCTCTGGTCACGAGTTCGCTGTGCTTGGAAATCAAGTCCCCAAAGTGCAGACCCATTTCCAAGCGCATCCTCGAGCGCTGAACATCTGCCGTGGCCCAAGTCGGCGGTCATTGGGTGCATAGCGTCTGCAGCCACTGTCATGTTTGATTGGGCTAGCTTTCCGAACACGACGTTCCAAGGATAGCAGAACTTCAGCGGGGCCCATTTCAAACTCGAAAGATCAAAGTGTTTGAGGACATCAAGGTATGCCGGCAGGAAGTCCTTCGTCAAATGCTCGCTCACTTATCTTAGCGTCATTTTTGGATCTACTTTCCCTTCTATAGGTTGACGAATTGAAACGTAGGGATCGAGCAAGATTAGTGAGCTATATTATTAAAGTAGTTTGATAGTCCAGTGAAAGTGTGAAGAATCTAAATGAAATTTGCATATATTGATTGGAAAATATTTGAAAAGAGTCGTTTCAAGTGGTCGATGTTAATTATATAAAATAGTCATCCCACAATTTATAAGATTAATTCTGCATAATTAATTATTTTTTCCCCTAAAAAGCAATCTGGCTACTTTTCCAGGTGGTACATCAAGGAAAAAGCGACTCACTCACTATCAAAAAAAAAAAAAAAAAATCTAAAATGAACAGAGGACAAAATATACAGATTAGATCTGTATATGGTACCTTTCGGAGGACATGTCACCGCGCAAAACCAGTACACTTCCCTATCACCGAGTGTAACAAAACCTGTCCTCCTACCCACATCAACAAATAGTTGAATCATGCCAAGATCAAATCCGTAGCCCTTCGGGAACACAAACAACCCACGTGCTGCCGACTAGCCGGAATAAACTGACGGGTAGAGTCCTAGCTAACGGGCCACGATAGAGTTCATACCATCGCATCCTATAACAACCTACATGTACAATAATCACAGTGTGGATAAATCAAAGCCGGTAAGTTACCACGACTTATTTCACTTCGAAAGCTAGGTGTGGGAGAACCGTAGGGACCTTAGACTTTATGGTGCTCCCATCATTGAGCTTGACAATACAGATGGGTGAGCCTTGTTCTGCTTGGGTCTCAACGGAAGTTATGTTGGGAGAGAATCGAATGCTATTTGGAGGAAGCTTCTTTGCCAGAACTTCGAGCAAGACTTCTTGGTAGAGGTCCTTCATTCCTGCTTAATACACAGAGGCGTAGTTTTCCATCATTAGCGTACCAAAAACACATGCATAATATATATATAATCTAGATTAAGCTGTAAAAATAGAGGTTATTCATCCCGTTCATGGGCATATTTCCGTCGGTCAACAGTAACATTCTGAGCGAATAAAATTTATAGTAGAAGAAGAGTGGAAGAAATTGACTGATCTAAAGCATTTAATAGTAAATCAAGGTAATAGGTAGAAAACATGAGGGGAATTTGAAATTCACCCATCATTCGGAGCATATTGCACTTCTTGAATTGATTTGGTTTGGACATTAGTTACATATCCCCTTGCAAAAAATAAAAAATCAGAATACAAATCAGTAAGATTAGTTATTCTACTTATTGGGAAATTGTCAAATAGATTCAGGATCAAGCATTCCAAATCTTTAATTATACATGAATCCATTTTAGAAGTTCCGCAATTGGGTTCCGCAACCTGGAATTAATTTCCACTAGGTATTTCTTGCTTGATATAACACTTTTTACCTTCATTTGATGAATATCAAGGTACTTAGGGCACGTTTGGTAACGATTCTGTTCCCGGGAATTGATTCTGACAAGAAATGATTATTTTTTATTCTGTTCCTGGGAACTGATTATGAGTAAAAACACGTGTTTGATAACTGTCTAAAATTTATGATTCTGGAATAGAATTGCGTTTGATAACGTGTTTATTGATTCTGTTCCAAATTATTTTTTTAATTTTTAAATAATTTTTTCTACTTTTATACTTTTTTTACTTTTCTTTTTTTTTCTCCTTTTTCCTTTTTTCCTTTACTTTTTTCATTTTTTCATTTTTTCTTTTTTCATTTTTTCTTTTCTTTTTTTCCTTTTGCTCCTATTTTTCTTCTTCTTCTTATGGCGGTCGCCGGATCGGCGACCGGCCGGACGAGGGCCGGCGACCTCACCAGAGCGTCGCCGGCCCTCGGCGAGGCTGGCCCTCGTTGGCCAAGCCTCGCCGGTGGACAGGCGGGCCTCGCTGGGGCTGGGCGAGGCCTGCCTGGCCATCGGTCAGGCTAGGCGAGCTTGGCCGGTGGCCAGGCGGGCCTCGCTCAGCCCTGGCAAGGCTCAACCTCGCCAGATCTGGGGAGGCCGAGCCTCGCCGGTGGACAGGTGGGCCTTGCCGAGGCTGGGCGAGGCCTGCTTGGCCATCGGTCAGGCTAGGCGAGCCTGATTGATGGCCAGGCGGCCCTCGCCCAGCCCTGGCGAGGCTCGCCGGTGGCTGGGCGAGCCTCCGGCGAGCTTGGTGGACCTCACCTTGGCCAGGCGAGCCTCCAGCGAGCTTGCCGGACTGGCGGGCGGCAGGCGGCAGCGGCGGGCAGCGGCAGACGGCGGCGGGTGATGACGGACGGCGGTGGGCGGCGGCGGGTGATGGTTGTGGGATGGCCCAAGGAAAGAAAAAGGGTTTTATTGTGTTGATTCTTTTCTTAATTCTCGGACGTAGAATCATTTTTTTTTTTATTCTCAAATCTTCTCCAAAATTGATTCCGAGAACAAAATTGTTCCCGGGAACAAAAATTTTACCAAACGTGATTCTCGTCGCAAACTGATTCTGGGAACAAAAAATCAGAATTAGTCACTGTTTAGCATGTTGCCAAACAGGGCCTTACTTACATTGTTCTAAATATGAATCCCATTGGCAACTTAAATAGGTAAATTTCATACTTAAAGTACATCACTTGCAAAGAAAGAAAGAAAAAACTCATTGCATTGATCCATTAGGATCAAGTTTACAGAATGTATCTAAGGGCGCGTTTGGTCACGTTTCTGTTCCGGGGAATAATTTTTGAACATAAATAATTTTTTTTTGTTTTCATTCCCGGGAACAATTTTTGAGTATATTCCAGGAATAGAAATGTGTTTGGTAAACTTATATAAGTTTGTTGTTTCTTTTAATTTTTCAATATTTTTATTATATATATTTTTCTTTTTTTCTTCTTTCTTTTTTTATTTTTTATATATTTTTTTCAATTTCTTTCTTTCTCTTTGTGGTCGGTCGCCAACCACGGCGGCGGCCGGCAACTGATTGGGTGAGCTTCGGCGAGCTCGACGAAGCCTCGCCAGGCCATCGCGAGGGCCAAAGCCTCCCCAGGCCACCGTGAGGCTCGGTCTCGCCAGATCTGGGCGAGGCCGAGCCTTGCTGGTGGCCTCAGTGGCCAAGCGAGCCTTGCACCACCAGGTACGAGGTTGGCCTCGCCTTGGCCTGGTGAGGCCAAGCTCGCCCAGCCATTGGTGAGGCCAAGCCTTGCCATGGCTCGCCATCTCCAAGGACTGGTGAGGTCGCCAGCCATGGCCAAGGTCGGCGACCAGCTAAAAGGAAGAAGAAGAAGAAAAAAATAAAGAGAAGAAAAAAAGAAGAGAGAGAAAAATTGTTTTTTGGAATTGTTTTTTGTAACAAGAAGCAACTTTTTTCTACTTCTTAATTCTGTTCCACATCTGTTTTCAAGAAAAAAAAATAGAATTTTTGTTCCTGGGAATAAAAGTTTTATCAAACATGTTTCTATTCTTTTTTTGTTCCTCGGAGCAAAAGAATATTTTTTTTTTTCCGAGGAACAAAAACAATTTTAAACAAACAAGGCCTAAGTCTAATTACCTCAAGTGAAATTGATTTGGACTTTAACTAAGGGTCCATTTGTCTTGTGAAAAACACACATTTTGGAAAACAATTTCCTAATCATCTCAAGGTAAAGTATTTGTTTTTGAATTTTATTCATAAAATTCGGGATAAATAAAATACCTAATTTAACATATGCAATTTAGTCCAAAATTAGCATCATTATCAATAAGAATCAAATCAAATTCTAATATTTTTTGAGTTTTCTTTTATGGAAGCAAAAACAATTCAAATCAAATAAAGGTAGAAAGAAACCATATCCACATCAAACATAATGTCAAATCACGCAAGATATTTTCCTTATCCATTTAATTTTTGAAATTAATTAACGAGTCATATCTCGAGTATGAAGTTGGATTGAACAATTTTTCATAAAATCGCGAATCGTATTCGTAAAATTCGGAATAAATAAAATACCTAATTTAACATAAGCAATTTAGTCCAAAATTAGCATCATTATCGATAAGAATCAAATCAAATTCTAATATTTTTTTTTTTGGGTTTTCTCTTATGGAAGCAAAATCAATTCAAATCAAATGAAGGTAGAAAGAAACCATATCGACATCAAACATGATGTCAAATCACACAAGATATTTTCCATATCCATTTAATTTTTGAAATAAATTAACGAATCATATCTCGAGTATGAGAATTGATTGGACAATTTTTCATGAAATCGCGAATCATATCTGCCTTATCTCAAGCGTAAAATCGGATTGACCATTATGACACATTGTAAAACTGGGGGATAATCCCTAATTTAAAAGGCTACTTGACATTTTTTTTTTTATAGAATTATACATATGGAAATTCAATTATATGCATTGACTATATTTTAAATAAGGAAACAAAATATTCGAAAATCAAATTTGGATCTATGGACAACGACTCACCAATCATGATCAGGCCTCGACGTGGTCAACAAGCAATCGGCGCTAGATGGTGATTCACGATGGTCTGATTCACGAATTCGTGAACTGATCTCGTTAATGGAACGAAGACATGGCTGCTCTTGTCTTGATGAACAGCGAGGAAGCTTCAGAATCGCGTTAGAAACCTGCAAAACGCAAGGGGAGTGCAGCAACAAGGATTTGACCGGGCTAGAACCTCATGATAGTGTGGAGCACGATTAGGTGGCGTCAAGCTTGGCTGTAGGGACTGGTAGGTGTCATCCGTTGGGATTTCATGAATCATGTATAGGTAGAATTAACATAAGAACACAGCGGAAATAAAGATGATATATTTTATATTTGATTCTTCGAAGGCGTTGTTCGTGCGTTTTAATAAAAAATCTAAATATAAAAAGGGAGTTAAACGAATTACCTCTCGAAGCGCGTTTTATACAAATTGGTTAGGATGTTCTATAGTTTGAGCCCCACAAACGTCAAAACTCTAATTCAGATAGACCAACAATAGACATCGAATGGAAGAGAGAACTTTCGGATAGTCACCACTATGATCGTGCTAGCAATCTCGAGACAATCCACCGTATCCTTGATGTTTTAGTCATGGCTTGAACGAGAGAAAATCCTTTTCTTTCTTGCATCTCAAAGACACAAGAACATGCATGCACTTTGCTCTCTATTTTCAGCAACCGGCACACACCACTCCTTAACATGTGACTCATCATTCCCTTAAGTATTTAATGATGAAGTTAAGAATACACCGGTCTCAACAGGATTATAAATATCCACTTAATAATCCATTGACCAGGAACGGTTTAAAAATTCAGTTTAACTATGAACTCATCACATATATTCATGCATGGATATAGAGAGCAAAGTGTGTGCGTGTTCTTTTGTCTTCGAGACGCAAGAAAGAAAAGGATTTTCTCTTGTTCAGGCTGTGATTAAAACATCAAGGATATAGCGAATTGTCTCCACGAGATTGCTAGCATGATCATAGTGGTGATTATTCGAAAATTCTCACTTTCGTTTGATGTCTATTGTTGGTGTGTCTGAACTAGAGGTTTGACGTTTTTGGGGCTCGAACTGTAGAACATCCGAACCAATTTGTATAAAGCGCGCTTCGAGAGGTAATTCGTTTAACTCCCTTTTTAAATTCAGATTTTTAATTAAAATGCACGAACAATGCCTTCGGAGAATCATCTATAAAATATATCATCTTTATTTCCACTGCATTCTTATGTTAATTTTACCTATACATGATTCATGAAATCCCAACAGTGGTATCAAAGCCAACCTTAGGAGTTTTTAGTGCGTTTAATTGATTTATGGTTCAAAGATATTTTTACGTTCTAATGGCCAATTTATTTTTTTTGTTAAGAGAATCTCTTGCTCTTATGTGGCCTATAGAAGTTGATTAATTTATGTGATAAATTTAATCAATTAAGAAAAAATTAGAATTAAATCAATTTTGAATCAAAAATCCGTAACTTGTTATACTTTATGTTATATTCTATGAATGATTTGCGATTATGAATTTAAAGTTGACAACGCAACTTCCGTCCAAAATCATTCTCGTGAAATTTGTTTCATCTATTTTGATTTTTTGACGTGGTTTGCGTCGTTAGGCTTTAAATTTGATTAAATGCAAAATTTTATTTATGCCTTCTGGAGCTTTAAATTTTGAATTTATGGCTCATAAGGAAGGGTGGTGATCATGGAAAAATCCCTAATCATTATGATCGTTGTATGAATGAATGTATGATGATTATAAGTATTCTTTTTGGGATGTAATTATTAAATGGAGGCTACGTCCTTCCTTTTATTTTATTTTAATTTTTCATGAAATGTAATTTTAGCATAGTTTAGTATTTCAATTGTTGATGTAAATGCTATAAGAGAGGAGAAGCCATTGGAGGGGCCATTAAGTCGGTGAGCTCTATGGGCCTAGTCTTTGAAGAGTTCAAAGATTGAAGAAGAAGTCAATAGCAGGTCCCTATTATTAAAACATTAAAATGACTAAATGCGTCTTTTTGGCTCAAGACCCATTGAACCATAATTCCATGATCACCATGTAGGATAGATGTTTATGTGATATCTATTTATTTATTGTGTTTATGTTATCATACATGTTAAACCGGTTAATGTGCAAAGTGAGACCGTTAATAACGACTAAAATCTCCTTATCAATAATATTAAGTCGAAATGGGTTTCGGATTTGTGGCGCCTTCCATCATCGTGGTTTGATCCAATATTACATTGGTTAATTGACTAGTTATGGATACATAGGTTAATTATCATTCTTAATATTAGGCTTCATTATGCATGTGATGCTATAGGGTTGGAGCCAAACGATTTCTAATAACTGTCAGGTGAGGGAATCGTTTGTGCTTTCAATACTTACATGAGACAATGAGCTAGACTTAACTATGATAATGATGCCAATAATTGTTAGGTAAGGCTTTCATGGTCTAGAGGCCAAAGTTATGATTGAGATTTGCATATGATGTGTTGAACAAGTTGGTTCACTCACTAAGTTCATAGAACACCAATAACTGCTAGGTGAGGTGGGCTTTGGGCTAGTGGGACTCCAATCCCCACTAGTAATCTTTACCCAACAAAGATTACCGCTTCCCATCTTAAGGAGTATGGGATTCGAATATAAATTAAGTGGGAGGATCTATTTTGTTTAAAGGCCAAAATGAAATAGTTATTTGAAAGATACAATGGCTAACAATTTATTTTCTGCAACAGATATATTATTACTCTGAAAATGGTGACCACAAACCCACTCGCTTCTATACTTGACAAGAATTGTTTGACTGAACCCAATTTCACTGACTGGGTGAGGAATTTGAGAATTGTTCTCAATTCAGAAAAAAATTAGGTATGTGTTTGATGAAAAGATGCCAACCTCCTTTCCTGAGGGTGGGGCTCAAGAGGAGCATGTTACTTATGATAAGTGGCGTGACGATGACTTAAAAGTTAGGTCATATATGCTTGCTTTGATGAATAATGAATAGGTCATATATGCTTGCTTTGATGAATAATGAATTACAGAAGAAGTACGAATCTATGGAAGATGCTAGGTCGATCATTTTGCGCTTAAAGGAATATTTTGATGAGAATGATCGAACCTCTAGATATGAGATATCTAAGGCATTGTATCATATGAGGATGGCTGAAGGATTGTCACTTAATGATCATGCTTTGAAAATGATCTAGCACATTGAAGAATTGGCTAGGCTGAATCTCGTTATGGACAATGAGTTAGTTGTGGATTTGATCCTCCAATCTTTACCCGATTCCTTCTCCGGTTTTGTCCAAAACTTCCACATGCATAAGATGGAGAAAACTCTCATTGAGTTACATAGTACGCTGGTAGTTTATGAGAAGGAAATGCACAACACGAGACCAAATGTAGTGGCTATGGCTAAGGCTTTTTCTTCAAGGGTAAGACTGTTTAAAGAAAAGGAAATGGAAGAGGTCTGTCAAACCTATTGTGCAACCAAAACCCAAGATTGATAAAGGGAAATGTCATTACTTTAGTGTCAAGGGGCATTGGAGGAGGAACTGTAAGAAATACCTTGCGAGCTTGAAGGTCAAGCCCAAGGACCAACCTTATGAAGGTGTGGTATCTATGCTTATTGAAACTAATCTTATGCTTAGTGCTGAATCCAGCTTATGGGTTCTAGATTCTGCAGCAACTTCACATGTTTGTATGTCTTTGCATAATCTAGAAATAAGTAGGATGCTAGGGTAAAATGAGATTGTCTTGACATTTGCCAATGGAGCAAGAGTTGCTGCGTTAGCTATAGGGACATTTCGTTTATGTTTGCCTTCTAGACATGTATTAGTTTTAAAGAAATGTTTGCATTATAAGAATGCTGTTAGGAACATCATCTCTATAACTCGTTTGGGTAAAGAGAATTATGAAATTTTTTTTGCTGATGATATATGTTTTATTTATCATAATAGAAGATGTGTTGGTTCTAGCTTATTAACCAATAATTTTTATACCATTACAATGTTTGGTAATGCGATTACCAATATCAATAAGCAAAATAGAATTGATATAAATGCCATAACTAATAAATGCTCTAGAGATGGTCCAAATGAAAAGTATGTTTGGCATCTCTGATTAGGTCATATTATAGAAAACAAAATTAACAAGTTGAGTAATGATGGGTATATTGATCCATCAAATTGAGTCATACTTGACTTGTGAGGCATGTCTTCTAGGAAAAATGACCAAAACGCCTTTTGTGGGACATAGTGCGTGAGCTGCTGACATATTATAATTAATACATACAGATGTATGTGGACCAATTAATGAAACTACCAGAGGTGGTTATAATTACTTCATTACCTTCACTGATTATCAATCATGGTATGGCTATTTATACCTCATGAAGTATAAATCTAAATCCTTTGAAAGTTCAAGGAATTCAAGGTCGAAGTTGAGAAACAAATAGGAAAATATATTAAGGCTCTTCGATCGGATTGAGGAGGCGAATACCTTAGTACTGAATTCATGGACTATCTTAAAGAGAATGACATTTTATCACAATGGACACCTCTTGAAACTCCAGAACATAATGGTGCATCTGAACGAAAAGTTTGTACTTTATTAGATATGGTGTGATCTATGATGAATTACATCGATTTGCCAATATCCCTTTGGAGGTAATGCCCTTGAGACAGCTGTATATATATTGAACAGAGTGCCATCCAAATCTGTTCCAACTACACCTTATGAGATATGGCATAGTAGGAAACCTGGTCTTAATCATATTAAGATTTGGGGTTGTCCAGCTTTCGTGGAAAAGGCAGAAAATGGAAAAATTGGAGGCAAGATCTGAACAAGGTCGCTTCATTGGACATCCAAAGGAAACTCTTGGATATTATTTTTATTTTCATTCAGACCAAAGAATTTTGGTAAGTAAGCACGCTTCTTTTTTGGAGAATTAGTTCGTCTAAGAAGGTGGTGTTAGGTGGAAAATTGCCTTACAAGAAGAAAATAATGAAGTACCAAACAATCGAGTTCAAATACCAATCTCTAATTTAGTGGGAGCTTTTGATATACAACCTCTTAGGAGAAGGTGAGAACGTCTCGCCCATCTGCTTGTTATAAACACTCGATTGATCATATTGAACAATTATTCATTGTGAATGATAGTGATCAACCTAGTCATCCTAAAACCTATGAGGAGGCGATGTCGGGCATCGATTCTAGTAAATGGCTAGAAGTCATGAAATTCGAAATGGATTCAATGTATTCCAATGAAGTTTGGACCTTAATTAACCTGCCTGATGGTATTATATCAATTGGTTGTAAATGGATCTTCAAGAGGAAGATGAATGCTGAAGGTCAAATTGGAACTTACAAAGCACGGTTGGTGGTGAAAGGATATTGTCAGAAAAAAGGAATTGCTTATGACAAAACTTTCTCACCTGTGGCCATGCTAAAAATCTATTCGGATTATGTTGGCTGTAGCTGAACACCTTGATTATGAGATATTCCAGATGGATGTCAAAATGGCTTTTCTAAATGGTTTTCTTGATGAAGATATCTATATGGAACATTCACAGGGTTTTGAATCCAATAGTGAAAAATGGAAGGTGTGTAAGCTTAAGAGATCCATTTATGGGCTCAAACAAGCCTCTAGAAATTGGAATATCCATTTTAATTAGGTAGTCAAGCCATTTGGCTTCATAAAAAATCCAGATTAACCTTGTGTATACAAGAAGATTAGTGGGAGTGCAATTGCATTTCTAGTTTTGTATGTTGATGATACACTTTTGATTGGAAATGATGTACCAATGATATCATCAATAAAACTATTCTTGTCACAAAGTCCTCCATGAAAGATTTAGGAGAGGCAATCTACATTTTAGGTATCAAGATCTATATAGATAGATCACGACGATTGATTGGTCTCTCACAGTCTACGTAAAGAGACAAAATGATAACATGTTTTAACATGCAATGTTCCAAGAGAGGATTATTGCCTTTTAGGCAAGGGATTCGTATTTCTAAAGAAATATGTCCCAACGCATATGAAGAAAAAGAGCAAATGGTGAAGATACCATATGCATCCACTATTGGAAGTATAATGTATGCTATGCTATGTATTAGACCTGATATTGTGCATGTTGTAAGTATTACTAGCAGATATTAGTCTGATCTAAGAGAAGAACACTGGATAGCAGTCAAGAATATTGTTAAATACTTGCTAAGGACTAAAGATTTATTCTTGATATATGGAGAAGGAGAATTTAGAGTTATAGCTTATATAGATTCCGATTTTCAATCGTATTCTAATGATTATAAGTCTACGTCTAGGTTTATTTTTACATTCAATGGTAGCGTAGTTAGTTGGAAAAGTTTCAAACAAAGCATAACTGCCGATTCCACCATTGAGGCATAGTATGTAGCTGCTTCTGAAGCAGCAAAGGAAGCCGCTTAGATGAAGAAGTTTATCTTTGAACTTGGAGTTTGTTCCTTCAATTGAGCAATCGATTACATTATTTTGTGACAACAATGGGGCAATAGCTCAAGCTAAGGAACCAAGGTCTCACAAAAAGTCCAAGCACATTGAGAGACGCTTCCATCTCATTAGAGAAATTGTTGGGAGATGTGATATCGCCTTGCAGAAAATTGCCTCAGTAGAAAACGTGGTAGATCCCTTCACTAAGGCCTTACCTTAGTCTTCTTTTGAAAGGCATATTGACAAAGTGGGTTTGAGTTACCGGACAAGTTGGCTTTAGTGCAAGTGGGAGATTGTTGGATGTATGCCCAAAGTTACTATGTAATAGTTACATATTAGGGATTTCAATTGTACTATCATTATTATTATTTAATTAATGGTAATGACGTATTCATTCATTTGTCCAATTATTTTATATTTATGAATGATTCCATAAGATCAGTTGCAACTAGACTTATTTATGAGACGTCAAGAATATATATGCAAGGTATAATAATCATGTCCTATGCAATCTAATTATGACACTGCTTCGAAATCCTCGGCCGGGGTTGTAACTGAGAAGAAATTATTTATGTCTCAAATAAAATGCATGTCAATTAGATTTGTGCATATGATCGAATTGGTGACTTGACAAATATTCCATGGTCTTTATTTGATCGGTACATAGTAAGACAGAGGGATTGAATTATACTGTAGCCAAAATTGACAGGTTCTTTATGTTCTTCAAGCATTCACCCTATATGGGTAGCCATGACATATTGCTAGATGTTAATCATGGCTTGTAGGACTCAAAGATTAATCGGGACAATTAATTCTTTTGGGAATACTAATATGTTAGTATAAGTTTTACTACCAGCTTAGTAATTAACTTAGGGATGTCATACACCATAAACAATTAGGATAACGTGTAACAAGAAAGAAATATTGTTACAAATGTGTTTGCAATTACTGCAATCGAATTGAGTCAATTTGAAATTAAATTAAATGTCGTCATGGATCAGGAACAGCGCAGCAACAAGTTCAGCCAGGGGACAATATAGATTAGCAGCTTGTCGTCGCGGGTCACATGTGGCAGCAGATATAGTAGCTTCATCATTGTTGGTGCAGGTGGTGAGCAGCGATAGAGGCAGCAAACGGCAGGACTCAGGACGGCTACCTGCATTGACTTACAAGGTGTGAAGGATGTGACCAGAAGATGGATTAGGCTCGTCAAAGATTGTAGTTGCAGCAACGGTTCACGTGTGAGGATACAGAGGCAACGACTCTGCAATAGTGAGAAGTAGCAGAGGGTCGTCATTGAGAGGCAGCAGGCGTAGTGCAGCAGCCTACACTGGGCTTAGGTAGTCAGAACAGCAAGCAAAGCAGCGACTCGTCACGAGTCGCTTAGTCACAACAGCAACAAGCTTTGTTATTGGTGAGGAAACAACAACCGTCAGTCAGTTGGAAGAGCTGCCAAGAGGGGGATAGTAGCAGGATCGTCACAGTTGCTCTCATGGAAGAAAACCGGCAAAGGATGTCTCAGTCAAATGGCTGGCCAGGGACCTCACGTCGGTGCTCTGTCTTTCTCTCCCATCTTTTGTGTTTTCTTGTCTTCTACTGAAAGAGTCATCCCTTTTCATGTGTGTGGCACACAACGTTTTATGTGCAAAGGAATAAAACCCCTTAGGAAGAAACAAAATTTCTTTCTACCTTCTAATCACATTTGGCATGGCCAAGCACAATATCCTTAATTTTATTTTATTTTCCTTCCTTTCTACTCACGCTCATGGACATGTGAGATTTTCCATGACAGCACGCTCTTTCTTGTTTTAAAACGATAAATATATTACTAAGCATACCTTCATTGACCAATTCTGTCCTTGTAATCTATGTATATTTTCCTTGCATGAAGAGACAAATTTGCAAATCTTCCTTTTTATTCCTTTATTTCTTTCCCGCAACTAAAGGATTCAGCTTCCTCAAATATCATTTGCATTTCAATTCTATGTGAAAAAAACCTTTTGATGTATTCTTCATGCATAATTTCAGCCATCAAAGAAATAATGGGCTCGGCCAACTTCTATCTCACCGTGGACTTAGTCAAACTCACTAAATTAGAGCTTCGAATCATCAATTCAAACTTATCCGCCAATTTGATGCAAATGTAATTATAAAAAAAAAATATAAACTAAACAATAAATGCTCCCAATTTTTCTTTTCAAGGTTACAAACTATTCCCTATGTTTTTATGCAATAAATGGATGACTGGGTTGTCAATAAAAATCAATGACACAAGGATTTTTACAATAAAGTTGAGTAATTGATAGGAGATTGCAAGTAAAATTAGGCACATAATAGACAAGAGATAACAACAAAGATTTTGAACAAGTATATAAAAAGGCTTTATCGACTTAATAGGCGATAAATGACCATTATCAAATAAGTCTTTTGTCAAATCATAAAAGGGTCTATGATTTAGAATTTTAAGACACCACATTGGATAAGGGGTTTCACCAATCAAGAAAGTTGAGAAGGGAGTTCGACAAATCAATGGCGATGAATGCATAGTTGAATCATTGTTGATATTGTAGTGTGCTATGCCCAACCCCATTACAAATCTAACAAGTAAGATGAGACCTAGATCCAGGAATGCCTCCTTATGTGAATGGGGGACGATAGGGCTTCAAACCACCATGAGGTCGACTAATGGAGGTGGCAGAGTGATCAACATAGGTGGTCGATAATGATTGTGAACTAAACTGATCATAGGAAGATCACCAACTCGGTTGACCACTCAAAACCATTCACCTTTCCCCATCCATATATTTGGCCTCTAGAATTATGTCCACCCCAAGATCCTCAAAGTAGTGGGTTAGGTCCAGTGGCATGACTTATCAAAGCATGATAAATATCGGATAAAGATGGTGCATTCAATTTCCAAGGGAATCATTCCTCTTAAATAAAAACGAAGAAGAATTGTAGAGCTGTTTCTAACCATGGTGAAAAAAAAAGATCGTTCTCACATGGAAACCCATTGAGGGCTCGAATCACCAAGTCCTTGTTAGAGATGGAGCAATTGATTGCGATGAGAGCCTGGACTTGACTTTAGATGTAAAAAATAATAAGACATTGACTAATTGGGTTTCTTGACATTGTTATGAAAAGTAAGTTTTAGTCCAATTTCCTTTGTGACATCCTAATTTTCGGGTTCCGTTTTCGATTGAATAAGTTAGGCTTTTTATTGATGCACTTATAGTTCTTTTTCTTGAACTGATCGCTCACAGAATAACTAGTCTATCTGGTGAAGCCATTAAGGGATTTTAACGCAATAGACTTGAGAATTTGACTAGGAATTAACTGCTCGACCGTGCTAACATATAAGGGTCATTACGGCGCCGTCAAAATAGATCAAAGACCGGAGATAGGTCAATTCGATAGAGGTACGTGATTAGTGTGTGAATGATTCCACCAGATTGCTAACATATAAGTTTCTGTTGAACGGCACTAGAATGATTTTTCTGTCAATTTAGTACCTTGTGTTCGTATTTAAAATTTCGAGATTTTTATGACAATTGAGAGTCGTCAATGTATCGAAGATGAACAATGTGGCTTGAAAAAAATCAACCACGGGTCAATTGCACTAAAAATTTCTAAAATCTACCCAGTAGGTTAGGATACGCTAAAATCACACTCGGCTGAAATTACTGCGAATTTAAACTCAATTTCAGAAATTGAAAGTTCTGTAATGTCACGAGTCATTTTAAGAATGTCAACTCATACTTCGAAAATTTTTCTGCAAACTGAGATTTTTGACGAAAGTTTAGAGTAAGGTTATTTTAAATCGGAAAAATTAGAGGACCATTTTTGGTTGCATATTTGGGATTTAAGTCAGATAAATCAGTGAGGAAAAATGTGAATTCAAGTGTGGGCACATTGGTTAAAATTTTGGGACTTCAATTGGATCCAATTGAGGGAGAATTGAAGGGGAATTGAATGAACTAAGTGGGAATTGGTCCAAAATTCATAGGTCATTGGGGGTGCAACATTTGGACCACTTGGTTGGCTTGCTAAGGAAGATGGAGGGCTCCAATTTGGCCATGGATGACAGCCAAGGCTAGTGGGGACATGAACTTGAGTAGAAAGGGATATTTGTGGCCAAATGGGTCCCCTCTATCTTTAGTAGTCTTCTTCTCCTTCATTGAGCCACCTTTATCCATTGTTGAACCTTTGAGAGCTTAAGAGAGAACTAGAAAACTGGCTAGAAGCTCCCCCTTCATCGTCGAGCACCGCCGAAGCCATCGGAGCAGCCCCCCTGCACTTGTAAGCCGTCGCGCCACCCACGCATCCACTCCACCAACTCGTCATCTCGCGCTATCTCACCATCCCTTGAGCCTCCTTAGTCATCATCGAGGTTACCTGGTTGCCATTTGTCGCCATCTAGGAGTTGTCATCACCTGCTTGGCCTGCTGTAGCCTCCGTAAGCCATCCCGAGTTGTTTCAGCCGCTGGTTCCAGCCTTTCTCAGCCCAAGCAAAAGCCGTCCAGCAGCTCGAGCAATGAGTTGTTGAGCCCTTTTTCAAGCCTGTTCGGTCTTCTGTTGGTGTCGCAACAGGCTTGGTTGCTGCTTGCTTCTGTGTCGTTGATGTCGTGGACTCACAGAATCGCTAAACTGATGAGTTTACATGCTAAACTCTACTTAGGGAGTTAATAATGTTTAGGGGGTTGATTAGTTTAGGCTAATTAGCGATTATGTGGTTAGTTAGCATGGATTATTGTTTTAATTATTCAACCGTGCATGTTAGGTGGTTAGAATAGATTAATTAAGAACTAGATAAGTTGTGCTATTTATCTAGATAGGTTTCAAAATTTTCTGAGTCCGTTTATGTAGTCAATTTCACATTTCTGGCCTAAGTTTGTATTTATGGTATTTAATTGTATTTATTTAATTATTTTTGGTATTTATTTAATTATTTATTATTTTCTGAAAATTATACTAGGATAGTCGGTGACCTGAATTTCATGCTGATTGCAATGGTGTACTTAGTTTATGAATTGAATGTTAAATTGTGCAAATTGAGTGGTGATTGTGATTTTGGATATTTATTCCAAAATTGTGAAATTTTGATATTTAATTGGAAAAATCCCAGGTGTTGGGTTTTGACACTGAAAATTGTTTTAATGATTATATCGAATCGTGGAATTTTAAAAGTATGGATATCGATTTTTCTAGTTCGAATTGATAATGTACTCACACACAATTATTTTTATTGGGTGTTTTTAACACGAATGAATTAGGCCAAGTTCAATATCTTAACTGATGGATTTGTGTGTAAAGGGCAATGTCATTGGTCAGTATTGATTGATCTTGTGATGGTTAAGTGAACCCATCCCCGATGTGAGTCGATGTGTCAGCTTGTGTGAGCAATAATTTGTGTTAGCTTGTATGACCAATGATTTATATCAACTTGTGTCAACAATAATCAGTATCAGCTTGTGTGAGCAATAATCCATCTCAGCTTGTGTGAGCAGCAATTTATATCAGTTTGTACGGGCAGTAATCCCTGGCTACGCTAGTGGACCGATGTGCATCAATAGGTCATGCTTGTGCGAGCAATAATCGAATTAGAAAGTGTGATTGAGTGAATTGATTGATTGGATTGAGTATATGGATTATGCTGACACGGGGGAAGGAACTAATGCAAGGTAAGTCCTCTATCTTATGTGCATATACTGCCTTTAGGCGTATTTCCTTTTTAGTCGGAGTTACGGGGTGAAGTTGCTGAGACATTGTCTCACCTTATCGTGAGCTCAATCTTTTTAGGTCCTTAGATGGCGATTCATTTGGAACATTTTGTTGGCCCATGAGGGTTATCAAGCGGATTTTTGACTACCTTAATCTCGAGGGCCACTGGATCTATGAACTCATTGTGACCACCATCTAGGTTGATGAGGGCCTACCTTAGAGGGTATCCCATCGATTTAGAGCGTGGTTTCGCCATGGATTCATTGGATACAAGAAAGGTCCCCTCCAGGGTTTTGAGATTCTCATCATGGTAGTAGACGCTGCTCTACGTGAGAGTGCAATTGACCCTCTTGATGGTGCTATGGAGGGACCAAAATCCCTGGAGCCTGTGGAGACCGAAGGATCAGCGAATGTTTCCGACTAGTAGGTCTTAGTTAGCTTCTTTTGAGAGCCGGTTTGTTGTAGACTCTTGTCTATAGTCTAGTGTTGTATATAAACCGGGGTGTTTATAAAATTGTTTTGGTAGTGAACATGTTTCTTGCTTTTCTATTCCGTGTTGGTTGTTGTCAAGGATATTGTTTCACTTCCGCATGTGCATTAGGAAGTCACAATTTTATCGACCACGGAGGGATGGGCACACGCTCGAGGTTCGGGGTGTGACATCCCTGCCTAGAGTGGTGATAGAGCTAGTTGATAATTGGAATGATATAGTGCGATAACTTATGGGATAGTTAGTAAGAATGATCTCTATTATATGTTGATGCATGTGATCGATAGCCGATTGGTAAATTGTTTTATGGGGATCGCTCAGCTTTTAATTCTGTGTGGAATTGGAAAGCAGGTTTCAGTAAAGAACTTGTGTAATGAATGATCAGGAGTAGAGGACTCCTAAGAAAAGAACCATTGGACCTACGACTCGGGGTAGGACATCGATAAGGATCGGTACCCGAGAGTGATGTGGTAGAGCGCTAGCTCAGGCTAGCGCTAGTGGAGTACCACTGTCTCCTATTAGTGCTTTTGTAACAGCCCTTGTTGATCCTAAGATAGACGTGATCATGTAGGTGCTAGAGACGCTTGGAACTTTGATGGGGCAGCAAGCCTAGAATCAAGCCGCTGTTACTACCGCCGCTGCTACAACTGTACCGCCGCCGCTACAGCTGTTGCTATTACTGCCATTACCGCCGCCACTAAGGCTGTAGCCACTACCACACCTGCCGAAGTTCTAGCTAGGAACGTCGTTGTTGAGAGAGATAGGCCTATGCATATGCTTGTCGAGCAGTTCCTGAAGTTGAACCCGCCGAGGTTCATAGGTGTAAGAGATGTCGAAGCTACATTGCTCTGGATCCAAGACCTAGAGAAAGCCTTTGCACAACTGATGTGCATTGAAGAGGAGAAGGTTGTCTTGGCAGTATCCTAGCTATAGGGTAACGCTAGTATGTAGTGGAGAGCCACCAAAGGCATGGTTTTCCTCGAAGTTGTGGTTCCAATATGGAACGCCTTCCTCGGAGCTTTTAAAGGCAAGTATTTTTCTGGTAGTGCCCAAGAGTAGAAGATAGAGGAATTTCAATGCCTCCATCAAGGGATGCTTATCGTGGACTAGTATGAAGCTAAATTTGCTAAGCTGTTTTAGTACGCTCTAAGACTAGTAGTGGACCTTACAGACAAAGCTAGGAGGTTTAGGAATGGCCTCTGACCAGAGATGATGAATCCACTGGTGCCATTTGATCTGAAGGATTACAGCGAGGTTTATGGTCGGGCCCAGCTAATAGAAAGGAACCTGGGTGAATAGACCACTGCGTCTGGTTCAAGATTCGATTTGAATAGGGATGGAAACTAGTTTGGGAAGAAGCCTATGATCGGAGGAAGGTATCATGTCCTGCCTAAAGGGAAGGTGGAGTTAGGAAGTTAGCACCGAGTCAGAATGGTGTGTGTCGCTTGTGTATAAGGCAATACGGATCAGTCCTGTGCCATTTTAGGATGGGTGCTTACTTCGAGTGTGGCTAATAGGGTCACAAGGCCAAAGATTGTTCTAGAAGGCCAAGGGGACTACAGCACTTACTGTCGCCGCCACTAATAGGTCATAATAGGGGGTTTGCACCGTAGATTGTGTTGGAGAAATCTTCGTGAAGTGTTTTGAAGCTGATAAAACATTTCCATCAGTCTAGTCTGAAGATTTGCATACTCTGCTATTTAAAGTCTGAAGATCTCCGGACAGCCAGACTCAAGACTTAAAGTCTATTCTCATCGACAGTTTCTAATTTGTTGAGGAAGAGCTATCCAGAACTGGATGTTTTATTAAGGATGTGACCTTATCGACTAGAAGAAGATCTCTTGGCTGGATATGATATAACGGAATTCTTTATTTGATCATGATTGATTCGAAGATTAAGGATCCAATGATTGGCGAAGTATACTTGGAAGGTTCTACTTATGGAAACCAAGATCTTGATTGTATGGGTGAGCAGAATTGATGGGCTATCGACATGTTCCATTAATAGCTTGAATGATCTTCCTAACTGATTCCGTCCAACGGGTAGATTGGAGGAATTCCTTCGGTAAGCGCCAACGGGTATGATGGCATAAAAGTGTATATAAGGAAGACGTTCCAGTTGTTTTAAGGAGTGCACGATAGAAAAATTCTAAAGCCTGAAGCTCCTTGTTCTTAGTTAATTCATTTGAGCGAAATCTTGTACGCAAAAGAGAGTCTATATTCATGAGAAACCTTGAGGAAGTGTAGTAGAATATCTACACTGTGGAATCAAGGGAAAGCTGTGCTGTAACATTTGTTTTGTTCATAAGTGAAATCCAGTCGGTAGGCTGTTAGTGCGAAAGAGTGGACGTAGGCTTGGAATAAGCCGAACCACTATAAACCTTGTGTTCAATTTTCTCTTCCCTACTCTCTGTTTTACTTTGATCATAATCTGTTTTGGAGATCTTCCTTTCTATTGTCTGCCTAGTATTGCTTTTGTATCTCAAGAAATTGTTTTTACACTTATTCACCCCATCTAGGTGCTTATACTAGCTATCTCAATTGGTATCAGAGCCTGTGTACTCACTTTGTTTGAAGTGTTTTACTTCAGAGTTAAAGATCCATGGCTAGTATGTTAGCTCCAGGGCTAGTAGAAGGGCAAAGCAATACCAGACCGCCTTACTTTAATGGAAATGATTAGAATATATGGAAAAACAAGGTGAAGGCATTCCTAAGATCAAAGGATCCTCTGGAATGGGACGTTGTAGAAAAAGGAATCATACCTAAAGCTGCACCTGTCTCAGAGAGAGGAAAAGATACTGTTGAGTCTAGTGAAATGACTCAAGAAGAGATAATCAAGAGACAAGCTCTTGATGCAAAAGCAATTTATTCTTTATATTGTGCTTTGTCACCTACTGAATATAACAGAATATCTTCTTATGTTACAGCGAAAGAAGTCTGGGATAGATTACATATTACCTATGAAGGAACAGATCGAGTGAAAGAGACTAGAATCAACATTCTCCTCGGTCAATATGAAGCCTTCAAAATGAAATCAGGAGAATCTATAACTGACGTGTTTAGTCGTTTTACAGAAATCGTGAATGGTCTTGAAAATCAAGGTCAACCAATTTCTGATCCCATGAAGGTAAACAAACTTCTACGTGGACTCTCTAAGGATTGGAATCATATAAAGACCTCAATAAGAGAGACACAAAGAATCATGCCACTATCTGTTGATGAGTTGGTTCGGACTCTTCAGTCTTATGAAGTGGAACGAATCAATGAAGACGAAGATCTTAAAGGTAAGAAATCCATTGCATTAAAATCCAATGATGATTTTGATGTTACAGATTCTAAAGACAATATAGATGATGAGGAGCTTGCTCTCATGATAAGAAGATTCAAAAAGCTGAACAGAAAAGGAAGAAGATTCAATCCAAAGAAACAAAGTTTTCAAAAGCAACATACTAAGTCTGTTGAGGATGATGAATCAAACAAAGATGTAGTCTGCTTTGAATGTAAGAAAAAGAGACACATCAGACCCAACTGTCCTCTTCTGAGGAAGAAGAAAGGAAAAGCTGAAAAGTATCGAAAGGCTCTTAAAGCAGAAACTTAGAGTGATACAGAGTGTGAAGAAAGTCATGATGATTATGCCAATATATGTCTGATGGCACAATTGGATTCAGATTCAAACTTCGAGACAAACTTAGATTCAGATAGTGAATTTGAGGTGAGTAACTTTAAAATCCCTATTAAAATTTCTAAATACATTGATGAGTTGTGTTTTAATCTTAAGACTTCTCTCAAAAAGATTTCTGAGCTCAAAAGAGAAAATTCTGCTTTAAAACAACAGGAAAATGTTTTGAAAGAAAATGTGAAATATTTAGACATGAATGTTTCTCCTCTTAGAGAAAGTGAAGATAATCTTTCAAAAGAAAATGCATAATTGAAAAATGATATCTCAAATATTTCTAAAAAATTTTCTATAGGATATGAGAAACTAGAAAAAATTCTTTTTGTTTAAAGACCTTATTTCAATAAATCTGGTTTGGGAATGACTGCTGAAACCATTCCTTTAATTGATTTTCCAAAAGTGAAAGAAAGAATTAAGCAAAGACCCATAAGAGATGCTTACAAAAATTATTTTAAACGGATCTTTGTAAAACTAGTAGGTTGCAATGCTCTAAGATGTTCAAATTGCAATAGTGCAGATCATTTTGAAAAAGAATGTCTTATGGTTTGGAAACCTGTTAAGAATGTATGGGCAAAAACCGCATATCATACTAACACCAATGGACCCAAGAAAATATGGGTACCAAAGAAAGTTTGAGTTTCTTTTTAAAATGCATGTCACTATCAAGAAAAAGGTAAAATGGTATCTGGATAGTGGATGTTCAAGACATATGACAAGAGATTCAAATTGCTTCATAAAACTTGTTCAAGTGAATGGTGGAAAAGTCTCATTTGGAGGAAATAGCAAAGGAAGAATTGTGGGATTTGGAACTGTAAAGATTGGAAACCTCACAATAAGCAATGCTTCTTTAGTTGAAGGACTCAACTACATTCTGCTTAGTATCAGTCAGTTGTGTGATACCAGTTTCAAAATCAACTTTCAAGAGGGAATATGTTCAGGAACTAGTAAAGATTCTACTTAATCATTCATGGGTCGAAGACATGGAAATATCTACCTCTTGGATTGAAACCAGATGAATCACAATGTCTAATCTCAATCCAAGATGAAGCGAACTTATGACGTAGAAAGCTTGGGCACATCAATATGAAGCAGATAGCCAAAATTTCAGCAAAGAAGCTTGTTCGTGGTTTACCCAATCTATCATACCAAAAGCCTGATCTATGTACACCATGCATATTGGGAAAATAGGTAAGAAATTCTTTTAAACCAATAAATAGGGTATGTTATTTCAAGTATAAGAACAGACCATGGAGGTGAATTTGAAAATCAAGATTTCACAAAATTTTGTGATGAATCTGGTTTTCAACATATGTTCTCCTTTCCATATACTCCAGAGCAAAATGGAGTTATGGAAAGAAAGAATAGGTTGCTCCAAGAAATGGCTAGAACTCTTTTAATTGAAAGTAACATCTCTTCACGTTTTTGGGTTGAAGCAGTTTCTACTGGATGTTATATTATTAATAGAGTTTTTTTAAGGCTTATTCTGGAAAAAATCCCCTATGAGTTATTCAAAGAAAAGAAGCCTATTGTTTCATATTTTCATGTGTTTGGATGCAAATACTTTATATTGAAAAATGCAAATGATCGAGTTGGCAAGTTTGAAGAAAGATCAGATGAAGGCATCTTCCTTGGATATTCAACCACAAGCAAAGCATATAGAGTCTACAACAAGAAGACTCAATCTGTGGAGAAATCAATGATTGTCAAATTCCAAGATTCTATGCAAAACGAGTCTATTCAGACTCATCTTGAAGAACCAGAACTTGCTTCAGACTCTACAAAGTCTAAATCGCAAGAAGCAGCTCAGACTTTGAAAGACCAGCAACAAATGATTGTTGAAGATTCAAATGAAGGAAGTGATCATCAACCTGGAAATTTAACTAGTAATTGGAAGCATAAGTCCAGTCATCCCAAAGATCTCATTATTGGCAACATTAATGAAGGAATTTGAACAAAATCCAAAAGGCACGAAGAGTCTAGTGCTGTGGCTCTTATTTCTAAAATAGAACCCAAAAGCATAGAAGAAGCTTTATCTAATGAAAGCTGGATTGAAGCTATGCAAGAAGAACTCAGGCAATTCGGCATAAATGATGTCTGGGAATTGACTCCTAAACCAAAAGGTAAATCTATTATTGGTGCTAAATGGGTTTTCAAGAACAAGATGGACGAGAAAAGAAAAGTCATAAGAAACAAAGCAAGACTCGTGGCCAAGGGATATACGCAAGGAGAAGGGATAGACTATGACGAGACTTATGCACCAGTAGCAAGGTTAGAAGCAATTCGATTACTACTTGCTTTTGCTTGTTATAAGAATTTCAGGTTATTCCAAATGGACGTCAAAAGTGCCTTCTTGAATGGATTTATCCATGAGGAAGTCTATGTGGAATAACCACCTGGGTTTGAAGACCCAAGGAAACTAGACTCAGTATTCAGACTCAAAAAGGCCTTATATGGTCTAAAGCAAGTACCTCGAGCTTGGTACGACAGGCTGAGTAAGTTTTTGATTCAAAACTGTTTTGTAAAAGGTAAAGTAGACACTACTCTGTTTATTAAAAGAGAAAGCAAAAGTTTTGTGCTAGTTTAAATATATATCGATGATATTATTTTTGGATCCCTTAATGAAAGTCTGTGCAAGAAATTCTCTAAGATTATGCAGAATGAATTTGAAATGAGCATGATGGGTGAGTTAACCTTCTTTCTTGGGCTTCAAGTGAAACAACTGAAGGAATGAACTTTTATTCATCAAGAAAAATATGCTAATGATCTTGTCAAAAATTTTGGACTGAACAATTGCAAAAAGGCTAATATACCAATGTCAAGTTCCTTGAAGATAGACAAAGATGAAAGAGGAAAGAAAGTCGACCAGAAGCTATACAGGAGTATCATTGGCTCACTTCTTTATCTTACTGCTTCTAGACCTGACATTTTGTTTAGTGTTTGCATCTGTGCTAGATTTCAAGCAGACCCTAAAGAATCTCATTTAAGTGCTGCAAAGCGTATTATCAAATACATTGCTTTAACTTCAAGTCTTGGTCTTTGGTATCCTAAAAAGGGAGACTTTACTCTTCTTGGGTACTCAGATGCAGATCTAACCGGATGTAGAGTTGATAGAAAGAGCACCTCGGGTACCTGTCAACTACTTGGAAGCAGGACAATGTCTTGGTTTTCAAGGAAGCAAAGTACAGTAGCTCTCTCTACAGCAGAAGCATAGTATGTAGCTCTCGGAAGTTGTTCACAAATTCTGTGGTTAAAACAACAGCTAAGAGACTTTAGAATTGAAGATTCATGCACAGAGATTAACTGTGATAACACCAACGCAATCAATCTCACCAAAAATCCAATTATTCACTTAAGAGCAAACCATATAGAGATTCGACATCACTTCATTAGAGATCATGTTCGAAATGGAGAAATTTCGATTAAGTTTGTTGACTCAAAGAACCAACTGGCGGATATATTCACAAAGTCTTTGGAGAAAAATCAATTTGAAATCATCCGCTCCAGACTCAACATTTTGAGGTTTGAAGAAGTTAAAGTCTAGAGACTCTCAGACTCAGACAAACAAGACTTTGACTGTAAGTTATTCTTTCTCTCGAATCTCATCTTGAAAAGGTACGATCATCAACCGTGTTTGATTATTGCTATTCTTAATTGACATGATTATTGCAAAGTTTCCTTTTCGAAAAAAGGAGTTATTTTTTAAATGACTTTTATCTAATTTTTCGAAAAAGGCAGTTATTTTTCAGAAAGGCATCTTTTTACTTCCATTTATGACGTTCCGTATGCCTCTCTTTTTAATTGTTTATGCACTGTTGTTTCTTCTTCGCTTTACTCTCCAAAAACTCTAAGAAAGCATCGATCTTCCATCTCTGTTTTCTTCTCTTGTTTAATCTTCGAAAAAGTTGTCATCTTTCTTGGGAAAGTCAAGTTTGGAATCTTTCAAAGACTGTGAAAGATGTCGTCTCAATGGAAGTCCTTGAGGATTGCAAGCAGGGGACCGCAAATGTGTGAGGGGCCTACGCACTTCGATCTCACCGAGGAAGAAGAGTCTCCCAGTCAGTAGCAGAGCTCACAACATTCTCAGCAGCATCATTCTCCTCCATCTAGCCCACAGGATGTTGGTCATCAAGAAAATGAAGAAATCATCGAAGGCACAAATCCGGTAAGAATTTAAAGGCCCTCTTTTATTTACAAGCTTTATCGTGCTTTGAAAATAGGTGGAACTCCATTGAACTACATCGATGAGTTTCTTAAGGACAAAGGGTATGGAAATGAGTACATCTTTTTGCGCAATATGGAGCGTTTGGAAATTGCCCCTGCGGGGTTGGCAGAAGAAACCCTTGCTAATATCCCGAGTGATCCACGTGTTGGAGGGCTGAATCAGCTAGATGGGAATGATGATGATAAGTTGTACAGTTAGTTTCAACCGAGAATGGGAGTTGCGGCAAAAATTCGGGGAAAAAGGACAAATTTGTTATAATCGGAGGAACAAAAGCGTTTATACTCTAAGTTGTTGAAGCGTGGACTGATAAACCCTAGAAGTGTGAATTTTGATTTCCTCGATGTTGTGAATGTCAATTTAAGGGAAAAATTCAATCTTCTTCAACTTGAACAATTCTGTTTTGACTCTACAGAAGCCTATGCTGAACTCACTGCTTATTTCTATTCGAATCTTAGTTTCTTGGATGCGAATAGATTCTCTTTTAGTGTCCAAGATTAGGACTATGTGGTGGATGTAGATATGTTGGCTGATGTCATTAGGGTTGAAAGAGGGAGATATCAACCGATCAATGTCTCTATTGCTCGTGCTACGTTGGAACTTGTTAAGGATAGAAGAACAGAGGAAAAGATTTCCTACTTGAGGATGAATGCGTTTAACATTCTGCTTCACAAGATTGTCATTAATTGCCTCAGACCAAAATTTACTTCAAAGACTGATGTTTCAAATTCAGAGGCAAAGTTGATGTATGCCACAATCACTGGGAAAAAGTTTTCTCTTCCTCACACTGTTATGTTCCACATGTATAGAGCAGTGGTGAAGGACAGAGGTCAACTTCCTTATCCAGGTCTTGTGACGAAGTTATTCAGACATCTGAATATTCAGCCTCCACAAATTCTTTATACTCGATCTTGTGATCATATGGTGGTAGGACTGAAAATGGTGACTGAAATGTGTCTGAAGGAACTTAGCAAGGAGTTGGAGAAATTCAAGGAGAAAACCCCTATCAAATCTCATCAAATCTCTTCGGCAGCAAAGAGAAAAGGGAAGGAGCCCATAATTGCTCCATCCAAGAAAAGAAGAGCTCTCATCGTTGAGGATGAAGATGATGAGGAAGAATCACCATTTCTGCAATGGCATTGAAGAATCTGAGTCGTTCTATTCTAGAAAAAGACTCATAACAGAGGACTGAAGAAAGAGAAGAGAAAGAAGCAGAGGAGAAAGAAACAGAGGAGAGAGAAGCTGAAGAAAGAGATGCAGAGGAGGAAAGAAGAAATCAAGAGGAAGAAGAAGAAATCAAGAGGAAGAAGAGCATGAGGAATGCTATTCTCCACCTGGAGGCATGTAAAAAGGGGGAGATCGTGAGAAAAGAGGAATGTCCTCATATCCTGCTACCAGTGAGGGAGTTAGTCGCTCTCCAGCAGATCTAGAGGACATTTATGCCTCTTAATTTCCTGAAGAAGGACATGATGTTTCATGGCTCAATTTGCGTGACTATGCTGATTTACCATCGTTTGCCTTTACTCCATTTGATCGTGCAGAAGCCATTACGCAGACCGATAATTCAGCAGATTTTCGCAGAATTCTTGATGTTCTCTTGGAAATGTGGGGTTAGATATATGCTCTGGAATGCGAAGTTCAGAATTTGCAGAATGCAAGACAAGTTTCTTCAGTTTCTTTGAATGATCAGATCCAAGCCCTTGCTCTTCAGATTCAAGCAAATGCTAAGGGTGAAGATGTAGCTCAATTGAAGGAACAATTGGAAAAGCTGGAAGGCATCGTTCAGTCAATGAGAGATTTCCAGCTTGTTCGTGTTCCCAAGCAATCTTGACTCTATTCCATTTCATCTCAACCTTTTTTATGTTGACAAAGAGGGGGAAAGATGCATGATTTAAAACTTTGAACTTGAACTTTTGATTTATTTTCATGTTTGTTTTGTTTGACTTTACTTTTGTGTCTGGATGTGAACTGAATATTGGATTTGGGTTTGACTGCTTATATTAAGTACTATCGATATCTTTTGATGGCTTTACTCACATGCAAGACTTACCTATTTTCTGTGGTTGCAGATTCTAGTGTTATCATTCATTAAGCCATTTATCCTTATAAGATATCCATATTTGTTTGAGTAATATTTTGCAGGTCAAAGTTATCCAAATCTGCAGGAAAGTTTTGTCACCATAAAAAATGGGGAGATTGTTGGAGAAATCTTCATGAAGTGTTTTGAAGCTGACAAAATGTTTCCATCAGTCTAGTGTGAAGATTTGCAGACTCTGCTATTTAAAGTCTGAAGACCTCCGGACAGCCAGACTCAAGACTCAAAGTCTATTCTCATTGACAGTTTCTAATCTGTTGAAGAAGGGCTATCAAGAACTGGATGTTTTATTAAGGATGTGACCTTATCGACTGGAAGAAGATCTCTTGGCTGGATATGATATAACGAAATTCTTTATTTGATCATGATTGATTCGGAGATTAAGGATTCGATGATTGGCGAAGTATACTTGGAAGGTTCTACTTATGGAAACCGAGATCTTGATTGTATGGGCGAGCAGGATTGATAGGCTATCGACATGTTCCGTTAATAGCTCGAATGATCTTCCTAATTGATTCTGTCCAACGAGTAGATTGGAGGAATTCCTTCGGTAAGCGCCAACGGGTATGATGGCATAAAAGTGTATATAAGGAAGACGTTCCAGTTGTTTTAAGGAGTGCACGATAGAAAAATTCCAAAGCCTGAAGCTCCTTGTTCTTAGTTAATTCATTTGAGCGGAATCTTGTACGCAAAAGAGAGTCTATATTCGTGAGAAACCTTGAGGAAGTGTAGTATAATATCTACACTATGGAATCAAGGGAAAGCTATGCTATAACATCTCTTTTATTCATAAGTGAAATCCAGCCGGTAGGCTGTCGGTGCGGAAGAGTGGATGTAGGCTTGGAATAAGCCGAACCACTATAAACCTTGTGTTCAATTTTCTCTTTCCTACTCTCTGCTTTACTTTGATCATAATCTGTTTTGGAGATCTTCCTTTCTATCGTCTGCATAGTATTGCTTTCGTATCTCAAGAAATTATTTTTACACCTATTCACCCCCTCCAGGTACTTATACTAGCTATCTCAGATTGCACCACGGGGTGGTTAGAATAGGCCTCCAGTGCAAGGAAGAGTGTATGCCATCACTAGAGGATAGGCTGAGGACTCATCTAATGTGATTACAGGTACTGTTTCGCTGAACGACCATGCTACATATGTTTTATTTGATCATGGTGCGACTCATTCGTTTATAGTTGAGCAATTTTTTAACCTGGTAGGATTAAGTCCTGAAATGTTGGAGTCAATGGTTAGCATATCTACACTATTAAAGGATAACGTGTTAGCCGCAATGGGTTGTTCTGGTTTTAAGTTAGCGATTGGTAAGCAAGAGGGCATGATAGATTTGTTAGTCCTAGCCATGAATGATTTTGATGTGATAATTGGCATGAACTGACTCACCAAGCAACGAGTTTAGATGGACTACTATTGTAAAGTGATTAAGTTTAACTCATTATCGGGTGAAAGTTTTGAGTTTATTGGGAGTCAAAGAGGACCCTCGGTTACCTTAATCTTGTCACTTGAAACAGCCTGTTTGTTAGATGGGGGTTGTCAGGGTTACCTGGCAACTATCGTGGATACGTCAGTTGAGGAGCTGAAGCTTGAAGATATCGTAGTGGTTCAGGAGTTTCCAGACATGTTTTTGAAAGAATTGCTAGGCCTACCGCCAGAGAGAGAGATAGAGTTTGTGATTGAGTTAGCACTTAGGACAGAGCCAATCTCTAAGGCTCCTTATCGGATGACATTGTCTGAATTGAAAGAACTGAATGTGCAGATGCAGAAGTTGTTGGATAAGGGATTCATACATCGTAGTGCATTACCTTAGGGAGCACTAGTTCTATTCGTAAAAAAGAAAGATGGTTCCTTGCATTTATGCATTGACTATCGTTAACTCAATTAGGTGACGATCAAGAACAAGTATCCGTTCCCGAGGATCGATGACCTGTTTGACTAGTTGCAAGGAGCATCAATATTTTCAAAGATTAACTTAAGGACAAGGTATCATCAGCTAAGGATTAGAAAGGAGGATATACTGAAGTCAGCGTTTTGTACTCGATACGGCCATTATGAGTTTATTGTAATGCCGTTTGGTTTGACAAATGCCCCGACTTCTTTCATGGATCTAATGAACCGAGTGTTCAAAGAGTATCTGCATTAGTTTATGATCGTGTCCATTGATGATATCTTAGTGTACTCAAGAAGTCCAGAGAAGCATGAAAGGCATTTGAGGATGGTACTTCAGACACTGAGGAATCATGGATTATACGCTAGTTCAGCAAGTGCAAGTTTTGGTTGACTCGTGTTGCATTCCTAAGTCACGTGATTTCAGGCGAAAGAATCTCCATGGACCCAACCAAGATTGAAGTAGTTATCAATTAGGCAAGACCAATGATAGTGATAGAGATTAGAAGCTTTTTGGGTTTGGCGGGGTATTACAGAAGGTTTGTGGAAGGATTTGCACTGTTAACGTCACCGTTGACTCGACAATTGAAGAAAGAAGAGATGTTCGTGTGGATCGACAAGTGCGAGTGCAGTTTCTAAGAGCTTAAGTAGAAGATGATTACCGCACCCATGTTGACCATACCATATGGTCTTAGAAAAAAATGAGATCTGTGGTGATGCATCGTTTAGAGGACTAGGTTACGTGCTAATGTAACATGGTAGGGTTGTTGCATATGCGTCCCGTCAGTTGAGACCTCACGAGATGAATTATTTGACGCATGACTTAGAACTTGCAGTGAGCTTTGAACATTTGGAGACATTATTTGTGTGGAGAAAAATTCCAGATTTTCACAGACCATCAAAGTCTCAAGTACCTATTCTCTCAGAATGAGTTGAATATGAGACAGCGTCGCTAAATGGAACTCCTGAAGGACTATGGTTGCAACATTCTGTATCATCTTGGAAAGGAGAACAAGGTCGCAGATGCGCTGAGTCGGAAGTCTTCAGTTGCGTATATGATGGTTAAGGAATGGATTTTACTTGAGAGAGCTCGAGATTCGGTTTTCAAGTTTGAGCTAGGCCACCTTTCAAACCTTAGAGGCACCCTTAGAATTAAACCGGAAGTGTAGATCAAAATCAAGATTTCTGATGATAGAACATTGAGGTTCCAAGGACAATTGTGTGTACCTGACGATGTAGAGCTTAAAGAACAGATCTTATCAGAAGCTCATTGTAGTAGTTACAACATTCATCCTGGTAGTACGAAGATGTATCAGAATCTGCGTCAACACTATTGGTGGTCAGGTATAAAGATAGATATCGCCAAGCATGTCGCCAAATATTTGACATGTCAGCAAGTAAAGGTGCAGCATTGTAAGCCGGGGGAAACTTCTGTAACCTCTCAAGATTCCCGACTGGAAATGGGAACACATCACAATGGACTTTGTGATAGGCTTACTGAGGAGTCAAAGGGGTAATGATTCCATTTGGATAGTAGTCAATAGACTAACAAAGTCGGCTCACTTCATCACCGTATGAAAGGACTTTGATTTGGACAGGCATGCAAAGTTGTATGTGCGTCAAATTGTTTGTTTGCATGGAGTGCTGGTGACGATTACATCAGACCGAGACCCGAGGTTCATAGCTGCCTTTTGGAAGAGTTTGTAGGCTGCTTTAGTATTGAAGTTGCAGTACAGTAGAGCCTATCATCCTTAGACGGATGGCCAGTCAGAGAGGACGATTCAAACCCTCGAAGAAATACTACAAGCTTGTGTGTTGGATTTCAAGGGAAGCTAGGAGGAATAGCTTCATCTTGTCGAGTTCGCCTATAACAACAGCTACCAACAGAGCATCCGGATGGTTCATTTCGAAGCATTGTATGACAAAGCGTGCAGAATGCTAGTGTGTTGGAATGAGGTCGAAGAATGAAAGATCACAGGCCCAGAGTTAGTCCAACAATTAGTGGATGCAATTACCGTCATTATGGACAGATTAAAGACTACTTAGAGCCGTCGGAAAATCTTCGTTGATAAGTGTTGAAGGCCATTGGAATTCTAAGTTGGTAAGCACATTCTTTTGAAGGTGTCACTAATGATGGGTACTTCACACTTTGGCAAGAAATGGAAACTGAATCCGAGGCATGTAGGTTTATTTGAGATTTTGGAAAGAATAGGGATTCTAGTATATTGTCTTGCATTGCTGTCGAGGTTGGCGTAAGTGCATGACATCTTTCACTTGTTGATGTTGAGGAATTATGAGCCTAACCCGACCCGCGTGCTAAATTTTGAAAAATTGAAAGTAGACAATGGAGTGTCTCGTACATGAAGAGATTGGTTTAGAATGTGGATCGAAAGGAATAGATTCTATGCACCAAGACGATCCCATTGGTTAAAATGGTTTGGCAATACCATGGTATTGAAGGAGCGTCGTGGGAAAGTGAAGATTCGATGAGACAGTTGTACCCCTACCTTTTTGTTTGAAGTTTTTAATGGTTCAAATTTCAAGGACACAATTTTTATAAGAGGGGAAGAGTTGTGACATCTTGATTTTCGGGTTCTGTTTTCAATTGAATAAGTTGGGCTTTTCATCGACGTGCCTATAGTTCTTTTCCCTGAACTGATCACTCACAGGATAATTAGTCTATTTGATGAAGCCATTAAAGGATTTTAACGCAATAGACTTGAGAATTCGACTGCTCGACCGTGCTAATCTGTAAGGGTCATTACAACGCCGTCAAAATTAATTAGAGATCGGAGATAGGTCAATTTGATAGAGGTATGTGATTAATGTGTGGGTAATTCCACTTGATTGCAAAATTTTTGTTGAACGACATTAGATTGATTTTTCTGTCATTTCTGTACCTCGTGTCCGTATTTGCAACTTTGAGATTTTCACAACAATCGAGAGTCACCAATGTGTGGAAAATGTATAATGTGACTTGAAAATAATCGACCATGGGTCAATTGCATTAAAAATTCCTAAAAGCTAGTTAGTAGGTTAAGTCACGTTAAAATCGCGCTTGATTGAAATTAACCTTGAATTTAAACTCGATTTCAGAAATTGAAAGTCTAGTGATGTCACGAGTTATTTTAGGAACGTCGACTCATCTTTCGAAGAGTTTTCTGCAAATCGGGATTTTTGGTGAAAATTCAAAGTAAGGTTATTTTGGACCGGGAAAATTAAATGATTGTTTTTGGTCAAGTTTTTGGGATTCAAGTTGGGCAAATTGGCAAGAAAAAATGTGAATTCAAGTGTAGGCACCTTGGTAAAAATTTTGGGACTTCAATTGGATCCAATTGAGGGAGAATTGAAGGGGAATTGAATGAACTAAGTGGGAATTGGTCCAAAATTCGTAGGTCCTTGGGATGTGCAACATGTGGACCACTTGGTTGGCTTGCTAAGAAAGATTGAGGGCTGTAATTTGGCCATGGATGATAGCCAAGGCTGGTGGGGACATGAACTTGAGTAGAAAGGGGATAATTATGGCCAAATGGATCCTATCTATCTTCAGTAGTCTCCTTCTCCTTTATTGAGCCACCTTTATCCATTGTTGAACCTTTGAGAGCTTGAGAGAGAACTGGAAAACCGCCCAGCAGCTCCCCCTTCACCATCGACCACGACTAAAGCCATTAGAGCAGCCTGCTCGCGCTTGCAAGCCGTCGCACCACCTACGAGTGTCCACGCCTCCTGCATGTCGCCCTGCGCTGTCTTGCCATCCCCTGAGCCTCCCTGTTTGTTGTCAAGGTCGCTTGGCTGCTGTTCGTTGCCGTCTAGAAATCGTCGTCTTCCGTTTGGCCTGCTATAGCTTCCGTCAACCATCCTGAGCCATTTCAGCTGCGGTTCTAGCCTTTCTTGGCCCAAGCAGAAGCTGTCTAGCAGCTCGAGCAGTGAGCTATTGGGCTTGTTTTCAGGCCTATTTGGTCTTCCGTTGGTGTCACCACAGGCTCAATTGTTGCTCGCCTCTGCGTCGCTAACATCGTGGACTCACTGGATCGCTAAACTACTGAGTTTACTTGTTAAACTCTGTTTAGGGAGTTAATGATTCTTAGGGGGTGATTAGTTTAGGCTAATTAGCGATTATGTGGTTAGTTAGCATAGATTAGTGATTTAATTATTCCATCTGCATGTTAGGTGGTTATAATAGATTAATTAAGGACTAGATAAGTTGTGCTATTTATCTAGATAGGTTCAGAAATTTTCTAAGCCTGTTTAGGTAGTCAATTTAGCATTTCTGGCCTAAGTTGGTATTTATGGCATTTAATTGCATTTATTTAATTATTTTTAGTATTTATTTAATTATCTATTATTTTTCAAAAATTATACCGGGATAACTAGTGACTGAAATTTCATGTTGATTGCAATGGTGCGCTTAGTTTATACACTTGAATGCTAAATTGTGCAAATTGAGTGGTAATTGTGATTTTATATATTTATTCCAAAATTGTGAAAATTTGATATTTAATTGGAAAAATCCTGGTGTCAGGTTTTGACACTGAAAATGGTTTTAAGGATAAATCGAATCATGGGATTTTAAAAGTATGGATATCAATTTTTCTGGTTTGAATTGACCATGTACCCACACATGATTATTTTTATCGGGTGTATTTAACACAAAAGAATTAGGCCAAGTTCAATATCTTAACTGATGGATTTGTGTGCAAAGCACAATGTCATTGGCCACTATTGATTGATCGTGTGATGGTTAAGTAAACCCATCCCCGATGTGAGTCTGTGTGTTAGTTTGTGTGAGCAATAATTTGTGTCAATTTGTGTGAGCAATGATCTGTATTAGCTTATGTGAGTAATGATCTGTATCAGCTTGTGTGAGCAATGATCTATGTTAGCTTGTGTGAGCAATAATCCATCTTAGCTTGTGTGAGCAGCAATTTATATTAGCTTGTGTGAGTAGTAATCCTTAGCTACGCCAATGGATCGATGTGCGTCGGTAATTCATGCTTGTGTGAGCAATAATCGAATTGGAAAGTGTGATTGAGTGACTTGATTGATTGGATTGATTGATTGAGTATATGTACTTTGCTGGCATGCAGGAAGGAACTGAGGTGGTGCAAGTCCTCTGTCTTGTGTGCATAGACTGCCTTTGGGCGTATTTCATTCCTAGTAGGAGTTTAGGGGGTGAACTTGCGAAGACATTATCTCACCCCATCGTGGGCTCAATCTTTTCAGACTCTTAGATGGCGGTTCCTCCGGAACGTTTTGGTTAGCCCATGAGGGTTACCGAGCGGAGTTTTGACTACCTTAATCCCGGGGGCCACTAGGTCTATGAACTCGTAGTGACCACCGTTTGGATTCATAAGAGCCTATCTTAGAGGGTATCCCATCAATTCAGAGTGTAGTTTTTCCACAGATTCATTGGATACAGGGAAGGTCCCCTCGAGGGTTTTGAGATCCCCATTGTGGTAGGAGACGCTGCTCTAGGTGAGAGTGCAACTGACCCTCCCGATGGTGCTATGGAGGACCCGAAGCCTTGGAGCTTATGGAGACCGAATGATTGGCGAATGTGTCCAACTAATAGGTCTTAGTCAGCTTCTTTTGAGAGGCGGTCTTTTGTAGACTATTGTCTATAGTCTAGTGTTGTATATAAACCGGGGTGTTTATAAAAGTGTTTTGGTTGTGAATATATTTCATGCTTTTCTATTCCGTGTTGGTTATTGTCGCGGGTATGTGCTTTTCTAAACCGGTCTTTTGTAGACTATTGTCTATAGTCTAGTGTTGTATATAAACTGGGGTGTTTATAAAAGTGTTTTGGTTGTGAATATATTTCATGCTATTCTATTCCGTGTTGGTTGTTGTCAGGGGTATTGTTTCACTTCCGCATGTGCATTAAGATAAATGGGTTAGTGACGCGTTCTAGGACGTCACAATTTTATCAACCACTGAGGGATGGGCAGGCACTCGAGGTTCAGTGCGTGACATCCTTAGTTGTGCAAATTTAGTAAAGCGTTGTCCTAGAGCAGGCCAAATGTCCTAAATGTTCAACGGTCGTGAACTTCGTGGAAAATCTCAACTGTGAGTGTCGAATTGATTAAATTACAAATTCATTGATTTGTCATGACCCGAGTGGAACAGGAGGTATTAAACACTATAGTGCCATTCTGGTCATTGATAAGTTTTGACAGACATGGGAAAGAGCATCCACATAGACCATCAGATCATTGCAAATTATAATAGCTTCAAATTGAGATTGCCACAAAAGATAATTTTCGACATTAGCTTTGGTGGAGACAAGACTTGCGATAGTGGAAAGAATAAGAGATGGTGAGGTTGATTACACAATCATAATTTGAGTGACAACAACAAAGATCAAAGTAGCAAAGAAGAGGAAGAAGAGGTGAAAATGGACGCAATGTGATGAGAAATTGGGATTAACAAAAAAAGAAAATGATAGGTAAAGAGATGGTAGAGAAAAAGGAAAATTTGGAGATGTATTGATATGATGAGATAGTAATTGAAGCAAAGGAAGTTTGATTTGGGGTAAAGATGTTGAAGAATTTGATATGTTTACCCAGTCAAATATCATGTTGATATTTCGATTCAAAGAGAAAATAACGATAAAGTATTTATGGTGACTCATGTCACGCCTCGATCCTTTGAGCGTGTGCCCTGAGATAGCTAGTATAAGCACCTAGAGGGGGGTGAATAGGTATATAATAATTTCTCATGATAAGTGAGCAATATGAAATAGACAATAGAAAGGAAGTTCCTTTTGTTAGCAAAAATGAATTATGATCAAAGTAAAAAGAGTAAGGAAGAGAAACTGAATATAGAGATTATAGTGGTTCGGCTTATTCCAAGCCTACGTCCACTCTTCCGCATTGACAGCCCACTGGCTGGATTTCACTATGAACAAAAGAGTTGTTATAGCAAAGCTCTTCCTTGATTCCACAGTGTAGATACTTTACCACACTTCCTCAAGGTTTCTCAAAGATATAGACTCTCTTTTGCATACAAGATTTCGCTCAACGAATGAATTGACTAAAAACAAAGAGTTTCAGACTTTGGAATTTTTCTATCACACACACACACTAAAAACAACTAGAACGTCTTCCTTATATACTCCTTTATGCCATCATATCCGTTGGCACTTACCAAAGGAATTCCTCCAATCTACCCGTTGGACGGAATCAATTAGGAAGATCATTCGAGCTATTAAAGGAGTATGTTAATAGCCCATCAATCTTGCTCGCCTATACAATTAGGATCTCGGTTTCCATAAGTAGAACCTTCCAAATATACTTCGTCAATCATCGGATCCTTAATCTCTGAATCAATCATGATCAAATAAAGGATTTCGTTATGTTATATCCAGCCAAGAGATCTTCTCCAGTCGATAAGGTCAAATCCTTAATGAAACACCTAGTTCTGGATAGCCCTTCTTCAACGGACTAAAGATTGTCAATGAGGATAGACTTTGTATCTTGAGTCTGGCAGTTTGGAGGTCTTCAGATTTTAAATTGTAGAGTCTGCAAAACTTCAGACTAGACTGATGGCCACAAGTCTTGCTTTGTCTCTAACGACCTTTCCTTTCTTGTTTATCTTGTTCCTGAGAACCCTTTTAGCTCCAATAATAGATTTACCTTTCGATTTAGGAGTCAACTCCCAGACATCATTAATGCTAAATTGCCTGAGTTCTTTTTGCATAGTTTCAATCCAGCTTTCATCAGATAAAACTTCTTCTATGCTTTTGGGTTTTATTTCAGAAATAAGAGCCACAGCACTAGACTCTTCGCGCCTTTTGGATCTTGTGCGAATTCCTTCATTAATGTCACCAATAATAAGATCTTTGGGATAATTGGACTTATGCTTCCAGTTGCTGGTTGATTTGTCAGGTTGATGATCACTTCCTTCATTTGAATCTTCAACAATCATTTGTTGCTGGTCTTTTGAAGTCTAAGCTGCTTCCTGAGATTTAGACTTTGTAGAGTCTGGAGCAAGTTCATGTTCTTCAAGATGAGTCTGAATAGATTCATTTTGCATAGAATCTTGGAATTTGGCATTCATTGATTCCTCCATAGATTGAGTCTTCTTGTTGTATATCCAAGGAAGATGCATTTATCTAATTTTTCTTCAAACTTGCCAACTCGATCATTTGCATTTTTCAATATAAAGCATTTACATCCAAATACATGAAAATATGAAACAATAGGCTTCTTTTATTTGAATAACTCATAGGGGTTTTTTTTTTTTTTTCTAGAATAGGCTTTAGAAAAACTCTATTAATAATATAACAAGATGTAGAAACTATTTCAGCCCAAAATCGTGAAGAGATGTTACTTTCAATTAAAAGAGTTCTAGACATTTCTTGAAGTGACCTATTCTTTCTTTCCACAACTCCGTTTTGCTCTGGAGTATACGGACAGGAAAACACATGCTGAAAATCAGATTCATTACAAAATTTTGTAAAATCTTGATTTTCAAATTCACCTCCATGGTTTGTTCTTATACTTGAAATAACATATCCTTTCTCATTTTGGACATTTTTAGCAAATTTTTCAAAGTAAGAAAAGGTTTCAGACTTACTTGCCAGGAAATATACTCAGGTAAATCGTGAGTAGTCATTCATAATTATTAAGCAATATTTCTTACCTCCAATGCTCTGAGTTCTGGTTTGTCTAAAGAGATCCATATGCAGAAGCTGCAGTACACGATTAGTGGAAATTTGATTCATTGGTTTAAATGAATTCCTTACTTGATTTCCCAATATGCATGGTGTACATAGATCGGACTTTTGGTATGATAGATTGGGTAAACCACGAACAAGCTTTTTTGCTGAAATTTTGGTTATCTGCTTCATATTGATGTGCCCAAGCTTTTTGTGCCATAAGTTCGCTTCATCTTAAATTGAGATTAGACATTGCGATTAATCTAGTTTCACATCCAAGAGGTAGATATTTCCATGTCTTCGACCCATGAATGACTGAGTAGAATCTTTACTGGTTCCTGAACATATTCCTTCTTGAAAGTTGATTTTGAAACCGGTATCACACAACTGACTAATACTGAGCAGATTGTAGTTGAGTCCTTCCACTAAGAAAACATTTCTGATTGTGAGGTTTCCAATCTTTACAGTTCCGAATCCCACAATTCTTCCTTTGCTGTTTCCTCCAAATGAGACTTTTCCACCATTTACTTGAACGAGTTTTATGAAGCAATTTGAATCTCTTGTCATATATCTTGAGCATCCATTATCCAGATACCATTTTACCTGTTTGTTGATAGTGACGTGCATTTAAAAAGAGACTCAAACTTTCTTTGGTACCCATATTTTCTTGGGTCCATTGGTGTTAGTATGATATGCGGTTTTTGCCCATACTTTTTTAACATATTTCCAGATCATAGGACATTCTTGTTCAAAATGATCTGGACTATTGCACTTTGAACATTTGAGAGCATTGCAACCTACTGGTTTTACAAAGATCTTTGTAAAATGATTTTTGTAAGCATCTTTTGTGGGTCTCTGCTTAAAACTTTCATTCACTTTAGGAAAATCAATTAAAGGAATAGTTTCCGAATTCATTCCCAAACCAGATTTATTGAAATAAGGTCTTTGAACATAAAGATTTTTTTTCAATTTCTCAGATCCTATAGAAAATCTTTTAGAAATATTTGAGATATCATTTTTCAAGAATGCATTTTCTTTCGAAAGATTGCCTTCATTTTCTTTCAAGGTAGAAACATTTTTGTCTAAAACTTTAACATTTTCTTTCAAAACATTTTCTTATTGTTTTAGTATAGAATTTTCTCTTTTGAGTTCGGAAATCCTTTTAAGAGAAGTCTTAAGACTAAAACACAACTCATCAATGTATTTAGAAACTTTAATAGGGATTTTAAAGTTACTCACCTCAAATTCACTATCTAAATCTGAGTCTGTCTCGGAGTTTGAATTTAAATCCGATTGTACCATCAAACATATATTGGCATAATCTTCATCACTTTCTTCACACTTTGTATCACTTCAGGTTTCTGCTTAAGAGCCTTTCGATACTTTTCAGCTTTTCCTTTCTTCTTCCTCAGAAGAGGACAATTGGGTCTGATGTGTCATTTTTTTTTTTTTTTTACATTCAAAACAGACTACATCTTTGTTTGATTCATCATCCTCAATAGACTTAGTCTGTTGCTTTTGAAAACTCTTTTTCTTTGGATTGAATCTTCTTCATTTTCTGTTCAGCTTTCTGAATCTTCTTATTATGAGAGCAAGCTCCTCATCATCCATATCATCCTTAGAATCTGTAACATCAGAATCATCATTGGATTTTAATACAATGGATTACTTACTTTTAGGATCTTTGTCTTTATTGATTCATTCCACTTCATAAGACTGAAGAGTCCCAACCAACTCATCAACAGATAGTAGCATGATTCTTTGTGTCTCTCTTATTGAGGTCTTTATGTGATTTCATTCCTTGGAGAGTCCACGCAGTAGCTTGGTTACCTTCATGGGATCAGAAATTGGTTGACCTTGATTTTCAATTATAGATTTTCCTAATTTCATTTTGAAGGCTTCGTATTGATCGGGGAGAATGTTGATTCTGGTCCCATTCACTCGATCGGTTCTTTCATAAGTAATATGTAATCTATCCCAGAATTCTTTCGCTGTAACACAAGAAGATATTCTGTTATATTCAGTAGGTGACAAAGCACAATATAAAGAATAAATTGCTTTTGCATCAAGAGCTTGTCTCTTGATTATCTTTTCCTGAGTCATTTCACTAGACTCAACAGTATATTTTCCTCTCTCTGAGACAGGTGCAGCTTTAGGAATGATTCATTTGTCTTCAACGTCTCATTCCAAAGGATCCTTTGATCTTAGGAACGCCTTCATCTTGTTTTTCCATATGTTGTAATCCTTTCCATCAAAGTAAGGCGGTCTGGTATTGCTTTACCCTTCTACCAGCCCTGGAGTTAACATACTAGCCATGAATGTTTAACTCTGAAGTAAAGCACTTCAAACAAAGTGATTACACAGGCTCTGATACCAATTGAGATAGCTAGTATAAGCACCTAGATGGGGTAAATAGGTGTATAATAATTTATCGTGATAAGTGAGCAATACGAAATAGACAATAGAAAGGAAATTCGCCTTTTGTTAGCAAAAATGAATTATGATCAAAGTAAAAAGAGTAAGGAAGAGAAAATGAACATAGAGATTTTAGTGGTTTGGCTTATTCCAAGCCTACGTCCACTCTTCCGCACTGAAAGCCCACTGGCTGGATTTCACTATGAATAAAAGATTTGTTACAGCAAAGCTCTTCCTTGATTCCACAGTGTAGATACTTTACCACACTTCCTCAAGGTTTCTCAAAAATATAGACTCTCTTTTGCGTACAAGATTTCACTCAACAAATGAATTGACTAAGAACAAAGAGCTTCAGACTTTGGAATTATTCTATCACGCACACACTAAAAACAACTAGAACGTCTTCCTTATATACTCCTTTATGCCATCATACCCGTTGGCACTTACCAAAGGAATTCCTCCAATCTACCCGTTGGACGGAATTGATTAGGAAGATCATTCGAGCTATTAAAGGAATATGTCGATAGCCCATCAATCTTGCTCGCTTATACAATCAGGATTGCGGTTTCCATAAGTAGAACCTTCCAAATATACTTCGCCAATCATCGGATCCTTAATCTCTGAATCAATCATGATCAAATAAATGATTCCGTTATGTCATATCCAGCCAAGAGATCTTCTCCAGTCGATAAGGTCAAATCTTTAATGAAACACTTAGTTCTAGATAGCCCTTCTTTGACGGACTAAAGACTGTCAATGAGGATAAACTTTGAATCTTGAGTCTGGCGGTCCGGAGGTCTTCAGATTTTAAATAATAGAGTCTGCAAAACTTCAGACTAGACTGATGGAAACGTTTTGTCAGCTGCAAAATACTCCAGGAAGATTTCTCCAACATGCCCATCCCTCGGTGGTCGATTAAATTGCAACGTCCCAGGACATGTAGAAAGATGGGATAGAAAAGGAGGGCCACAATTTGGAAAACCACAACACACTTTATATACATTTTAGACTAGGCCATATACAATACTAGTCTATTCACGAGGTCTACAAAAGGTAAAGGAACTACAAGTCCTCTAAGCATTCAAACCCTCAACCGAAGACTCCAAGGTCTCTCGCTCCGAGAAGCTCGGGTCTACTACACCACCAGGAGGGTCAGTTGTACCATTTCCAAAAGTGACCTCCAACACTAACATAGGTGTTGGAGAAATCTTCGTGAAGTATTTTGAAGCTGACATAACGTTTCCATCAGTCTAGTCTGAAGATTTGCAGACTCTGTTATTTAAAGTCTGAAGACCTCCGGACTGCTAGACTCAAGACTCAAAGTCTATTCTCATTGACAGTTTCTAATCTGTTGAGGAAAGGCTATCCAGAACTGGATGATTCATTAAGGATGTAACCTTATTGACTGGAGAAGATCTCTTGGCTGGATATGACATAACGGAATCCCTTATTTGATCATGATTGATTTGGAGATTAATGATCTAATGATTGACGAAGTATACTTGGAAGGTTCTACTTATGGAAACCGAGATCCTCATTATATGGGCGAACATGATTGATGGGCTATCGACATGTTCCTTTAATGGCTCGAATGATCTTCTTAATTGATTCCGTCCAACGGTTAGATTGGAGGAATTTCTTTGGTAAGTGCCAACGGGTATGATGGCATAAAGGTATGATGGCATAAAGGAGTATAGAAGAATTCTAAAGTCTAAAGCTCCTTGTTCTTAGTTAATTCATTTGAGCGAAATCTTATAAGCAAAAGAGAGTCTATATTCGTGAGAAACCTTGAGAAAGTGTGGTAGAATATCTACACTGTGGAACCAAGGGAGAACTTTGCTGTAACATCTCTTTTGTTCATAGTGAAATCTAGCCAGTGGGCTTTCAGTGCGGAAGAGTGGACGTAGGCTTGGAATAAACCGAACCACTATAAACCTTGTGATCAATTTTCTCTTCCCAACTCTCTACTTTACTTTGATCATAATCTGTTTTGGAAATCTTCCTTTCTATCGTCTGCCTAGTATCGCTTTTGTATCTCAAGAAATTATTTTTGCACCTATTCACCCCCTCTAGGTGCATATACTAGCTATCTCAATTGGTATCAGAGCCCGTGTACTCACTTTGTTTGAAATGTTTTACTTCAGAGTTAAAGATCCATGGCTAGTATGTTGGCTCCAGGGCTAGTAGAAGGGAAAAGCAATACCAGACCGCCTTACTTTGATGGAAATAATTACAACATATGGAAAAACAAGATGAAGGCGTTCCTAAGATCAAAGGATCCTATGGAATGGGATGTTGTAGAAAAAGGAATCATTCATAAAGTTGCACCTGTCTCAGAGAGAGGAAAAGATACTGTTGAGTCTAGTGAAATGACTTAGGAAGAGATAATCAAGAGACAAGCTCTTGATGCAAAAGCAATTTATTCTTTATATTGTGCTTTGTCACCTACTGAATATAACAGAATATCTTCTTGTGTTACAGTGAAAGAAGTCTGGTATAGATTACATATTACCTATGAAGGAACCGATCGAGTGAAAGAGACTATTAGACCCAACTGTTCTCTTCTGAGGAAGAAGAAAGGAAAAGTTGAAAAGTATCGAAAGGCTCTTAAAACAGAAATCTGGAGTGATATAAAATGTGAAGAAAGTGATAATGATTATGCCAATGTATGTCTGATGGCACAATCAAATTCAGATTCAAATTATGAGAGAGACTTAAATTCAGACAGTGAATTTGAGGTGAGTAACTTTAAAATCCCTATTAAAGTCTCTAAATACATTGATGAGTTGTGTTTTAGTTTTAAGACATCTCTTAAAATGATTTCTGAACTCAAAAGAGAAAATTCTACTATAAAACAATAGGAAAATGTTTTGAAAGAAAAAGGTGAAATGTTTAGACATGAATGTTTCTTCTCTTAGAGAAAGTGAAGATAATCTTTCAAAAGAAAATGCATTATTAAAAAATGATATCTCAAATATTTCTAAAAGATTTTCTATAGGATCTGAGAACTTGGAAAAAATTCTTTCTGTTCAAATACCTTATTTCAATAAATCTGGTTTGGGAATGACTGCTGAAACCATTCCTTTAATTGATTTTCCAAAAGTGAAAGAAATAATTAAGCAAAGACCTACAAGAAAAATCATTTTAAAAAGGATCTTTGTAAAACCAGTAAGCCGCAATACTCTCAAATGTTCAAAGTGCAATAGTGCAGATCATTTTGAAAAAGAATGTCCTATGGTTTGGAAACCTGTTAAGAAAGTATGGGCAAAAACTGCATATCATACTAACACCAATGGACCGAAGAAAATATGGGTACCAAAGAAAGTTTGAGTTTCTTTTTTAAATGCAGGTCACTATCAAGAAAAAAGATAAAATGGTATCTGGATAGTGGATGCTCAAGACATATGATAGGAGATTCAAATTACTTCATAAAGCTAGTTCAAGTGAATGGTGGAAAAGTCTCATTTGGAGGAAATAGCAAAGGAAGAATTGTGGGATTTGGAACTGTAATGATTGGAAACCTTACAATAAGTAATGTTTCTTTAGTTGAATGACTCAACTACAATCTGCTCAGTATCAGTCAGCTGTGTGATATCGGTTTCAAAATCAACTTTCAAGAAGGAATAAGTTTAGGAACCAGTAAAGATTCTACTCAATCATTCATGGGTCGAAGACATGGAAATATCTACCTCTTGGATGTGAAACCAGATGAATCGCAATGTATAATCTCAACTCAAGACGAAGCGAACTTATGGCACAGAAAGTTTGGGCATATCAATATGAAGCAGATAGCCAAAATTTCAGCAAAGAAACTTGCTCGTGGTTTACCCAATCTATCATACCAAAAGTTTGATCTATGTACACCATGCATATTGGGAAAATAGGTAAGAAAATCTTTTAAACCAATAAATCAAGTTTCCACTAATCGTGTACTGCAGCTTCTGCATATGGATCTCTTTGGACTAACTAGAACTCAGAGCAATGGAAGTAAGAAATATTGCCTAGTAATTGTGGATGACTACTCTCGATTTACTTGGGTATATTTCTTGGCAAGTAAGTCTGAAACATTCTCTTACTTTGAAAAATTTACTAAAAAGGTTCAAAATGAAAAAAGAAAATGTTACTTCAAGTATAAGAACTGACCATAGAGGTGAATTTGAAAATCAAGATTTCCTAAAATTTTGTGATGAATTTGGTTTTCAGCATATGTTCTTTTCTGCATATACTCCAGAACAAAATGGAGTTGTGGAAAGAAAGAATAGATCGCTTCAAGGAATGGCTAGAACTCTTCTAATTAAACGCAACCTCTCTTCACGTTTTTAGGCTGAAGCAGTTTCTACAGCATGTTATATTATTAATAGAGTTTTTCTAAGGCCTATTCTAGAAAAAAAAACTCCTATGAATTATTCAAAAAAAATAAGCCTATTGTTTCATATTTTCATGTGTTTGGATGCAAATGCTTTATATTGAAAAATGCAAATGATCGAGTTGGCAAGTTTGAAGAAAAGTCAGATGAATGCATCTTTCTTGGATATTCAACCACAAGCAAAGCGTACAAAGTCTATAATAAGAAGACTTAATCTGTGGAGGAATCAATGAATGTCAAATTCCAAGATTCTATGCAAAATGAATCTATTTAGACTCATCTTGAAGAACCTGGACTTGCTCCAAACTCTACAAAGTCTAAATCTCAGGAAGCAACTTAGACTTTGAAAGACCAGCAACAAATGATTGTTGAAGATTCAAATGAAGGAAGTGATCATCAACCTGACAATTTAACCAGCAACTGGATGTATAAGTCCAGTCATCTCAAAGATCTTATTATTGGCGACATTAATGAAGGAATTCGCACAAGATCCAAAAGGCGCGAAGAGTCTAGTGCTGTGGCTCTTATTTCTGAAATAGATCCCAAAACCATAGAAGAAGCTTTATCTGATGAAAGCTGGATTGAAGCTATGTAAGAAGAACTAAGGCAATTTAGCATTAATGATGTTTAGGATTTAACTCCTAAACCAAAAGGTAAATCTATTATTGGTGCTAAATGGGTTTTCAAGAACAAGATGGACGAAAAAGGAAAGGTCATAAGAAACAAAGCAAGACTCGTGGCCAAGGGATATACGCAAGAAGAAGGGATAGACTATGACAAGACTTACGCACCAGTAGCAAGGTTAGAAGCAATTCGATTATTACTTGCTTTTACTTGTTATAAGAATTTCAGGTTATTCCAAATGGACGTCAAAAGTGTTTTCCTAAATGGATTCATCCATGAGGAAGTCTATGTGGAACAACCACCTGGGTTTGAAGACCCAAGAAAACCAGACTCAGTATTTAGACTCAAAAAGGCTTTATATGGTCTAAAACAAGCACCTCGAGCTTGGTACGACATGTTGAGTAAGTTTTTGACTCAAAATGGTTTTGTAAAAGGTAAAGTAGATACTACTCTGTTTATCAAAAGAGAAAGCAAAATTTTGTGCTTATTCAAATATATGTTAATGATATTATTTTTGGATTCCCTAATGAAAGTTTGTGCAAGAAATTCTCTAAGACTATGCATGATGAATTTGAAATGAGCATGATGGGTGAGTTAACCTTCTTTTTCAGGCTTCAAGTGAAACAACTAAATGAAGGAACTTTTATTCATCAAGAAAAATATGCTAATGATCTTGTCAAAAAGTTTAGACTGGATAATTGCAAAAAGGCTGATATACCAATGTCAAGTTCCTTGAAAATAGACAAAGATGAATGAGGAACGAAAGTCGACCAGAAGCTATACAGGAGTATCATTGGCTCACTTCTTTATCTTACTACTTCTAGACCTGCCATTTTGTTTAGTGTTTGCATTTGTGCCAGATTTTAAGCAGACCTTAAAGATCTCATTTAAGTGTTGCAAAGCGTATTATCAAATACATTACTTCAACTTCAAGTCTTGGTCTTTGGTATCCTAAAAATGGAGACTTTACTCTTCTTGGATACTCAGACACAAATCTAGCTGGATGCAGAGTTGATAGAAAGAGCACCTCGGGTACCTGTCAACTACTTAGAAGCAGGACAGTGTCTTGGTTTTCAAGGAAGCAAAGTATAGTAGCTCTCTCTACAGCAGAAGCAGAGTATGTAGCTTTCCGAAGTTGTTGTTCACAAATTATGTGGTTAAAACAACAACTAAGTGACTTTGGAATTGAAGATTCATGCACAGAGATTAACTGTGACAACACCAATGCAATCAATCTCACAAAAAATCCAATTCTTCACTCAAGAGCGAAGCATATAGAGATTCGACATCACTTCATTAGAGATCATGTTTAAAATGGAGAATAATCAATTAAGTTTGTTGACTCAAAGAACCAACTGGCGGATATATTCACAAAGTCTTTGGAGAAAAATCAATTTGAAATCATCCGCTCCAGACTCAACAATTTGAGGTTTGAAGAAGTTAAAGTCTTGAAACTCTCAGACTCAGACAAACAAGACTTTGACTGTAAGTTATTCTTTCTCTCGAATCTCATCTTGAAAAGGTACGATCATCAACCATGTTTAATTATTGCTATCTTTAATTGACGTGATTATTGCAACATTTCCTTTTCGAAAAAAGGAATTATTTTTTAAATGACTTTTATCTAATTTTTTGAAAAAGGCAGTTATTTTTTAAAAAGGCATATTTTTACTTTCCTTTATGACGTTCCGTATGCCTCTCTTTTTAACTGTTTATGCATTGTTATTTCTTCTTTGCTTTACTCTCCAAAAACCCTAAGAAAGCACTGATCTTCCATCTCTGTTTTCTTCTCTGCTTTAATTTTTGAAAAAGTTGTCATCTTTCTTGGGAAAGTCAAGTTTGGAATCTTTCAAAGACTATGAAAGATGCCGTCTTAAAGGAAGTCTTCGAGGATTGAAAACAGGGGACCATAAATGCGTGAGGGGCCTACGCACTTCAATCTCACTGAGGAAGAAGAGTCTCTCAATCAGCAACAGAGCCCACAATATTCTCAGCACCGTCATTCTCCTCCATCTAGTCCACATGATGATGCTCATCGAGAAAATGAAGAAATCATCGAAGGCGTAGATCTTGTAAGAATTCAAAAGCCCTCTTTTATTTACAAGCTTTATCTTGCTTTGAAAAGAGGAGGAACTTCATTGAACTACATCGATGAGTTTCTTAAGGACAAAGGGTATGGAAATGAGTACATCTTTTTATGGAATATGGAGCGCTTGGGAATTGCCCCCGTGGGGTTGGCAAAAGAAACCCTTGCTAATTTTCCAAGTGATCCACGTGTTGGAAGGATGAATCAGCCAGATGGGAATGATGATGATAAGTTGTATAGTCAGTTTCAACCAAGAATGGGTGTTGCGGCAAAAATTCGGGGAAAAAGGACAAATTTGTTTCGATCGGAGGAACAAAAGCATTTATACTCTAAGTTGTTGAAGTGTGAGGTAATAAACCCTAGAAATGTGGATTTTAATTTCCTCGATGCTGTGAATGTTAAGTTGAGGAAAAAATTCAATCTTTTTCAACTTGAACAATTCTATTATGACTCTATGGAAGCCTATACTGAACTCACTACTTATTTTTATTTGAATCTTAGTTTCTTAGATGCGAATAGATTCTCTTTTACTGTCCGAGATCAGGACTATGTGGTGGTTGTAGATTTGTTGGCTGATGTCATTGGGGTTGAGAGAGGGAGATATCAACCTATCAATGTCTCTATTGCTCGTGCTACGTTGGAATTTATTAAGGATAGAAGAATAGAGGAAAAGATTTCTTACTTGAGGATGAGTGCGTTTAACATTTTGCTTCACAAGATTGTCATTAATTGCCTCAAACCAAAATCTACTTCAAAGACTGATGTTTCAAATTCAGAGGCAAAGTTGATGTATGCCATCATCACTGGGAAAAAGTTTTCTCTTCTGCACACTGTTATGTTCCACATGTATAGAGCAATGGTGAAGGACATAGGTCAACTTCCTTATCCAGGTCTTGTGACGAAGTTATTCAGACATCTAAATATTCAGCCTCCACAAATTCTTTGTACTTGATCATGTGATCATATGGTGGTAAGACTGAAAATGGTGACTAAAATGCGTCTGAAGGAACTTAGCAAGGAGTTGGAGAAATTCAAGGAGAAAACCCCTGTCAAAACTCATCAAATCTCTTCGGCAGCAAAGAGAAAAGGGAAGGAGCCCATGGTTGCTCCATCCAAGAAAAGAAGAGCTCTCATCGTTGAGGATAAAGATGATGAGGAAGACATCACCATTTCTACAATGACATTGAAGAAACTGAGTCGTTCTGTTCCAGAGAAAGACTCAAAATAGAAGACTAGAGAAAGAGAAGAGAAAGAAGCAGAGGACAAAGAAACAGAGGAGAGAGAAGCTGAAGAAAGAGATGCTGAGAAGGAAAGAATTGAAAAAGAAGAAGAGGAAGAAAGAAGAAATCAAGAGGAAGGAGAGCATGAACACTCTTCTCCACCTGGAGGCATGGAAACAGGGGGAGATTGTGAGAAAAGAGGACTGTCCTCATATCCTGCTACCAGTGAGGGAGTCAGTCGCTCTCTAGCAGATCCAAAGGACATTTATGCCTCTCAATTTCCTGAGGAATGACATGATGTTTCTTTGCTAAATCTGCGTGATTATGCTGATTTGCCATCGTCTGCCTTTACTCCATCTGATCGTGCAGAAGCCAGTTTGCAGACCGATAATTTAGCAGATTTTTGCAGAATTCTTGATATTCTCTTGGAAATACGGGGTCAGATATATGCTCTGGGATGCGAAGTTCAGAATTTGCAGAATGCAGGACAAGTTTCTTCAGTGTCTTTGAATGATTAGATCCAAGCCCTTGCTCTTCAGATTCAAGCAAATGCTAAGGGTGAAGATGTAGCTCAACTGAAGAAAGAATTGAAAAAGCTGGAAGGCATCGTTCAGTCAATGGGAGATTTCCAGCTTGTTCATGTTCCCAAGCAATCTTGACTCTATTCCATTTCTTCTCAACCTTTTTTATGCTAACAAAAAGGAGGAGAGATGCAAGATTTGAAACTTTGAGAACTTTTGATTTATTTTGATGTTTGTTTTGTTTGACTTTACTTTTGTCTCTAGATGTGGACTGAATTTGGGATTTGGATTTGACTGCTTATATTAAGTACTATTGATATCTTATGGATGGCTTTACTCACATGCAAGACTAACCTATTTATCTCTATAAGATATCTATATTTGGTTGAGTAATATTTTGCAGGTCAAAGTTATCCAAATCTATATAAAAGTTTTGTCACCATCAAAAAAGGGGAGATTGTTGGAGAAATCTCCGTGAAGTGTTTTGAAGTTGACAAAACGTTTCCATCAGTCTAGTCTGAAAATTTGCAGACTTTGTTATTTAAAGTCTAAAGACCTCCGGAAGAAAGGCTATCCATAACTGGATGATTCATTAAGGATGTAACCTTATCAACTAGAGAAGATCTCTTAGCTGGATATGACATATCAGAATCCCTTATTTTATCATGATTGATTCGGAGATTAAGGATCCGATGATTGGCGAAGTATACTTGAAACTACTTATGGAAACCGAGATCTTGATTGTATGGACGAATAGGATTGATGGGCTATCGACAAGTTCCTTTAATAACTCGAATGATCTTCCTAATTGATTCCGTCCAACAGGTAGATTGGAGGAATTCATTTGGTAAGTGCCAACAGGTATAATGGCATAAATGAGTATATAAGGAAGACGTTCCAATTGTTTAAGAGAGTGCACGATAGAAGAATTCTAAAGTCTGAAGCTCCTTGTTCTTAGTTAATTCATTTGAGCGAAATCTTGTACGCAAAAGAGAGTCTATATTCGTGAGAAACCGTGAGGAAGTGTGGTAGAATATTTACACTGTGGAATCAAGGAGAACTTTGCTGTAACTTCTCTTTTGTTCATAGTGAAATCTAGCCAGTGGGCTGTCAGTGCGGAAGAGTGGACGTCGGCTTGGAATAAGCCGAACCACTATAAACCTTGTGTTCAATTTTCTCTTCCCTACTCTCTGCTTTACTTTGATCATAATCTATTTTGGAAATCTTCCTTTCTATCGTCTGCCTAGTATCGCTTTTGTATCTCAAGAAATTGTTTTTACACCTATTCACCCCCCTCTAGGTGCATATTCTAGCTATCTCAATAGGGATCTTAGATTCCGATAGGAGACCTTCTTTGGGTTCATCTCGCTTGTGATGATACCACAATCTGTATTGATGGGGTACCATCTAGGATAGACTCGCATCAACCAAGACAATGGATCTCATGAGTTCGTAGACCCATGCTTTTTGGCCTTCATGATGAGGAATGTAAGAAACCTATTCGATGACATTCTTCGGCTAGCCAAAATGTTTAGGAGGAACCTCCATCTAAAGACCTGAAAATGTTAGCTCATGATAGGGTGAGATAATGTCTTAGCAAGTCCACCCCTTAAGCTCCGACTAGGAAGGAAATACACCTAAAGGCCATATAGCCACACACAAGATAGATGACTTACATTTGCCTCAATTCCTTCCTGCAAATCAATACGATTCAATACTCAACCAATCACTTCAATTCAATCAAATCATCGATCAATCGATCCATTCGATTTCATACCATCAATACCATCCATAAAATTCGATTGATTCAAGCATGTTACCGAAGCTTATATATATCTATAATGCTCACCTTAAGCTGAAAATAAATGGTATAGCTCACCAAAGCTGATAATAGATAAATAATAATAATGTTACCGAAGCTGATATATATTTATAATGCTCACCAAAGCTATTCAATATTTATAATGCTCACCAAAGCTGTTCGATACTCCATTTTTATAATGCCCGATAAAAATAATCATGTGTGGGTACATGATCGGCCTACGACAAAATACAATATTTTCATTTTTTGAAATCCCACAATTTAATATAGTCCACAAAGATATTTTTGGTGTTGTAAACCGACGCTTGGTATTTATTGATTAAATACTTAAATTACCCAATTTTGGGATAAATTCCCAAAATTACAATTATCACTCAAATAACACAAATTAGCATTCAATTTAAAAAAAAAAAAATAAGCACACCATTGCAATCACCATGAAATTTTGGTCACCGGTTATCCCGGTATAATTTTCGGAAAATAATAAATAATTAAATAAATATCAAAATTAATTAAATAAATACATTTAAATGCCATAAAATGCAAACTTAGGTTGGAAAAGTCTAATTAAATACTGAAATGGGCCTAAAAAATTTATGAAACTATCTAGATAAATAATATAAACTATCTAATTGCTAATTAATCCGGTCTAACCACCTAACATGCAATAACAAGTAATTAAATCGCTAATCCATTCTAACTAACCACTTAAACCATACTTAGCCTAAAATAATCAACACTTAAGCATAATTAACTCTCTAAGCGGAGATTAGTGAGTAAACTCACTGGTTTCGAAATCCAATGAGTCTGTGACAATGGCAAAGTAGAGATGGGTGACAAACTCCCAAGCGACGGCACCCTACGAGGCTTGGAAGCGGTCCAAATTGGGCCTCGAAGCCCATGGCTGGCTTGCTAGCTTTCATTTTGTTGCTAGGTTGTGAGGGCTACTTGGATGGCTGGCTTAGGCTGAAACGGCGAGGACGGGAGGGCGAGGCTGCTGCTGGGTTAGGCGATGCTCAACGGCGGTAGACAGCAGCTGGACAGTGACTACGACGGCTTAGGTGACCTGTTGGACGGGCGAGCAGGAGTGGACGGTGATGCTGGAATGGTGGTCATGCGCGAATAGGCGTGCGACTCGCGAGCATGCTCGGGCGCGCGACAGCAACGTGCTAGCGGTTTGACGGAGTTGGCGACGGCAAAGGAGGGGCTGGCTGGTTTCTGTTGATCCTCTCTGGTTTTCCTGGCTCTCAACACAACAAGAAAAGAGAGGGAAAGGCTGAGGAAGAAGGAGGGGGACAGCTGAAGCTTGAGGGGCCCATTTGTTTCCATTCGATCTCTTTGCCCCCTTGAAGAGGTCCCACTAGGTGGGCTGGCTTCTTCAGCACATTTTGTAGCCACCAAGCTTTCTTAGGAAGCCAAGGAAGTGGTCCAAAAGGTTGAGGACCAAGGGGCTACGAATTTTGAAGCATTTTCCCTCAAATCCACTTCAATTTCTTATTGAATTAATTCAATTCAGTACGCATAAATCCAACTAAGATGTCTACACTTCAATTCACAATTTTTCTCGTCAATAGAACCAACTTACATTCCAAAAATGCGATAAAAAACGGTCCCCTCAATTTTCCGAACAAAAATGACTCTATTTTGAATTTCTGCCAAAAATCTCAGTTTGTAGAAAAAATTTCGAAGGATGAACTGATGGTCTTAAAATAAATCGTGATATGATAGAACTTTCAATTTCTGAAATCGGATTCAAATTTGCGGTTAATTTCAATCTGGCACAATTTTAGTGTGACCTAGTCTACCGGGTATCTTTTAAAAATTTTTGGTGCAATTGACCCATGACCAATTTATTTTGAGTCACAGTGTACATTTTCGACACATTGGCGACTCTTGGTTGCCATTAAAATCTAGAGATTTCAAATACGGACACAAGATACCAAAACAACAAAAAAATCGATCTAGTGCTGATCGATGAGAATTTTGCAATCTGGTGGAATCACTCACACTTTAATCACCTATCTCAATCGGATCGAACTATCTCTGATTTTTTTATCAATTTTTAACTATGCCATAATGATCTTTGTAGATGAACACGGTCGAGTAGTCAATTTTTGGTCAAATTCTCAAGGCTACTGCATTAAAATCCCTTAATGGCTTCCCCATATAGTTTAGTTATCTCATGAGTGATCAGCTTAGAGAATAGTACTATAGGCGCGTCGATGAAAGGCTCGATTCATTCAATTGAAAACATAATTGAAATTTCAAGATGTCATAACTCTTCCCTTTTTATAAAAATTTCATCCTCGAAATTTAAACCGTTACAAAGCTTTAAACAAAAAGGTGGGGGTACAGTTGTTTCATGGAATCCTCAGTTTCCTAAGGGCAGAAGTCCACCACAAGTGCCATAACTTAGCACGCCGGGACACTTAAGTGCCATAACTTCAAAACGGTACATTTAAGTGTCACTTTTTTTTTTCGAGTGGGACACTTAAGTGCCACCTCCGGCGACCCTTGCCGGAAATCCTACATCGTAATATTTTATTATTATTTTTTGCCTACGTGGCTCGCGGAACTCCAAATCAATAAAAAAATTAAAAAAATTTAAAAAAATTAAAAATTTTAATTTTAAAAAACTTAAAAAAATTAAAAATTTTAATTTTAAAAAATTTTAAAAAAATTAAAAATTTTAATTTTAAAAAATTTTAAAAATTTTTTTAAAAAAGAAAATTTTAAAATTTTAATTTTAAAAAATTAAATAAATTTAAAAAAAATAAGAAAATTTTAAAAATTTTAGTTTTAAAAAATTTTAAAAATTAAAAAAAAAAAAATTTAAAAAATTTTAATTTTAAAAAATTAAATAAATTTTAAAAAATAAGAAAATTTTAAAAATTTTAGTTTTAAAAAATTTTAAAAATTAAAAAAAAGAAAATTTTAAAAATTTTAATTTTAAAAAATTTTAAAAATTAAAAAAAAAAAAAATTTTAAAAAATTTAAAAATTTAAAAAAAAAAAAATTTTAAAAAATTTAAAAATTAAAAAAAAGAAAATTTAAAAAAATTTAAAAATTAAAAAAAAGAAAATTTAAAAAAATTTAAAAATTAAAAAAAAAAAAAAAATTTAAAAAAATTTAAAAATTAAAAAAAAAAAGAGGGGGGAGGCGGTGGTGGCGGAGGTGGCGGCGGTGAGGGAGTTGCCGCCGGGCGGCAAGAAGGAGCCGCCTTGTTCGGCCTCCCACCCCCCTTTTTTATAATATTTTTAATTTTTCTTAATTTTTTTTTAAAATTTTCTTAATTTTTAAAAAAATTTTAAAATTTTCTTAATTTTTAAAATTTTTTAAAATTTTTAAATTTTCTTAATTTTTTTAAATTTTTCTTAATTTTTTTAAAATTTTTCTTTTTTTTTAAATTTTTTGAATATTTTAAATCTAATTTAATTAATTTATATACTATTATGTACACGTAGACGCGAAACGGCGTCGTTTTTGCATTTTCTCCGCCACGTCAGCGTGCAAAACGACGCCGTTTTGGACCGAACTCGCCGGAAAGTCGCCACGTCAATCATTTGGCCGGATTTTCGCCGGAGTGGCACTTAAGTGTCCCATTTTACTCCGATGATGGCACTTAAGTGTACCATTTTAAAGTTATGGCACTTAAGTGTCCCGGCGTGCCAAGTTATGGCACTCCAGGTGTCCTCACCTCGTTTCCTAAGTTGCTCATTCAGTACTGTGGTGTTGCCAGACCACTTTAACCAACAAGATTGTCTTAGTACACAGAATCTGGTCTTTTCGATCCACAATCTGAACCAAGCTTTCCACGTACAATACTTTGTCGTCCACGTCTAATTCCTCAAAATTAAGCACGTGAGTTGGGTCAAGCTCATACTTCCTCATTATTGACACATCATGCACTTGCACCAACCTCGACGACAATGCAAAATGATATGCTAAGATCCCGATTCTCTCTAGAATTTCAAAGGGATCTACATATCTCAGACTCAGTTTTTCTGTCTTGCCAAAGTGTGAAGTACCTCTCATTTGTGACACCTTCAGAAAAACGTGATCACCCACTTAAAATTCCAAAGGTCTCCAATGCTTATCTACGTAGCTTTTCTGGCAGCTCTAAACGGTCTTTAATTTGTCTATGATGACTACAACTACGTCCATTGATTGTTGAATTAACTATGGGCCTATAATCTTTTGTTCTCCGACTTTAGCCCAACACACTAGCATTCTATACGCTCTACCATACAATGCTTCGAAAGGAGCCATCTGAATGCTCTGCGGGTAACTATTGTTGTAGGTAAACTCAACAAGATGAAGCCGTTTCTCCCAGCTTCCCTTGAAATCTAACACGCAAGCCCATAGCATGTCTTCGAGGGTTTGAATCGTCCTCTCAGACTGGCCATCCGTCTGAGGATGTATGCCATACTATATTGTAGCTTTGTTCCTAAGGCAACTTGCAAATGTTTCTAAAAAGCAGCTGTGAATCTCGAGTCTCGATATGATGTAATCATTATCAGCATTCCATTCAGTCGAATTATCTGACGCATGTACAAATCTGCATGCCTATCCAAATCTAGATCATTTCATATTGCGATGAAGTGAGCCGACTTCGTCAGTCTATCGACCACTACCCAAATAGAATCATTACTCTTTTGACTCCTTGGTAAGCCTGTCATAAAGTCCATTGTGATGTGCTCCCATTTCCACTCGGGAATCTTAAGGGTTGCAAAAGCCTTCCCAACTTACAATGCTATGCCTTAACTTGCTAACACGTCAGACACTTGGTGACATGCTTGGTGATGTTCGCCTTCATACCGGACCACTAGTAGTATTGACGCAAATTCGGATACATCTTCGTATTGCCAAGATGAATGTTGTAGTTGTTGGAGAAATCTTCATGGAGTATTTTGAAGCTGACAAAACGTTTCCATCAGTCTAGTCTGAAGTTTTGCAGACTCTACTATTTAAAGTCTAAAGACCTCCGAACTGCCAGACTCAAGATTCAAAGTCTTTCCTCATTGACAGTCTTTAGTCCGTCGAAGAAGAGCTATCCAGAACTGGGTGTTTCATTAATGATTTGACCTTATCGACTGGAGAAGATCTCTTGGCTGGATATGACATAACAGAATCCTTTATTTGATCATGATTGATTCAAAGATTAAGGATCCGATGATTGGTGAAGTATACTTGGAAGGTTCTACTTATGGAAACCGAGATCCTGATTGTATGGGCGAGCATGATTGATGGGCTATCGACATATTCCTTTAATAGCTCGAATGATCTTGCTAATTGATTCCATCCAACGGGTAGATTGGAGGAATTCCTTTTGTAAGTACCAATGGGATAGATTACATATTACTTATGAAAGAACCGATCGAGTGAATGGGACCGGAATCAACATTCTCCCCGATCAATACGAAGCCTTCAAAATGAAATTAGAAAATCTATAATTGACATGTTTAATCATTTTACAGAAATCGTGAATGGTCTTGAAAATCAATGTCAACCAATTTTTGATCCCATGAAAGTAAACAAGCTACTACGTGGACTCTCCAAGGAATGAAATCACATAAAGACCTCAATAAGAGAGACACAAAGAATCATTTTACTATTTGTTGATAAGTTGGTTGGGACTCTTCAGTCTTATGAAGTGGAACGAATCAATAAAGACGAAAATCCTAAAGGTAAGAAATCCATTGCATTAAAATCCAATGATGATTCTGATGTTATAGATTCTGAGGACGATATGGATGATGAGGAGCTTGCTCTCATGATAAGAAGATTCAGAAAGCTGAATAGAAAAGGAAGAAGATTCAATTCAAAGAAAAAGAGTTTTCAAAAGCAACAGACTAAGTCTGTTGAGGATGATGAATCAAACAAAGATGTAGTTTGCTTTGAATGTAAAAAAAAAAAAATGACACATCAGACCCAACTGTCCTCTTCTGAGGAAGAAGAAAGGAAAAGCTGAAAAGTATCGAAAGGCTCTTAAAGCAGAAACCTGGAGTGATACAAAGTGTGAAGAAAGTGATGATGATTATGCCAATATATGTTTGATGGCACAATCGGATTTAAATTCAAACTCCGAGACAGACTCAGATTTAGATAGTGAATTTGAGGTGAGTAACTTTAAAATCCCTATTAAAGTTTCTAAATACATTGATGAGTTGTGTTTTAGTCTTAGGAATTCTCTTAAAAGGATTTCCGAACTCAAAAGAGAAAATTCTACACTAAAACAACAAGAAAATGTTTTGAAAGAAAATGTCAAAGTTTTAGACAAAAATGTTTCTACCTTGAAAGAAAATGAAGGCAATCTGTCGAAAGAAAACACATTCTTGAAAAATGATATCTCAAATATTTCTAAAAGATTTTTTATAGGATCTGAGAAACTTGAAAAAATTCTTTTTGTTTAAAGACCTTATTTCAATAAATTTGGTTTGGGAATGAATGCGGAAACTATTCCTTTAATTGATTTTCCTAAAGTGAAGGAAAGAATTAAGCAAAGACCCAGAAAAGATGATTACAAAAATCATTTTAAAAAGATCTTTGTAAAACCAGTAAGTTGCAATGCTCTCAGATGTTCAAAGTGCAATAGTGCAGATCATTTTGAGAAAGAATGTCCTATGATCTGGAAATCTGTTAAAAAAGTATGGGCAAAAACCGCATATCATACTAACACCAATGGACCCAAGAAAATATGGGTACCAAAGAAAGTTTGAGTCTCTTTTTTAAATGTATATCACTATAAAGAAAAAGGTAAAATGGTATCTGGATAGTGGATGCTCAAGACATATGACAGGAGATTCAAATTGCTTCATAAAGCTCGTTTAAGTAAATGGTGGAAAAGTCTCATTTGGAGAAAACAGCAACGGAAGAATTGTGGGATTCGAAACTATAAAGATTGGAAATCTCACAATCAGCAATGTTTCCTTAGTGGAAGGACTCAACTACAATCTACTCAGTATCAATCAGCTGTGTGATACCGGTTTCAAAATCAACTTTCAAGAGGGAATATGTTCAGGAACCAGTAAAGATTCTACTCAGTCATTCATGGGTCGAAGACATGGAAATATCTACCTCTTGGATGTGAAACTAGATGAATCGCAATGTCTAATCTCAATTCAAGACGAAGTGAATTTATGGCACAGAAAGCTTGGGTACATCAATATGAAGCAGATAGCCAAAATTTCAGCAAAGAAGCTTGTTTGTGGTTTACCTAATCTATCATACCAAAAGTCTGATCTATGTACACCATGCATATTGGGAAAGCAGGTAAGAAATTCCTTTAAACCAATGAATCAAGTTTCCACTAATCGTGTACTACGGCTTCTACATATGGATCTCTTTGGACCAACCAGAACTCAGAGTATTGGAGATAAGAAATATTGCCTAGTAGTTATGGATGACTACTCATGATTTACCTAGGTATATTTCCTAGCAAGTAAGTCTGAAACATTTTCTTACTTTGAAAAATTTGCTAAAAAGGTCCAAAATGAAAAAAGATATGTTATTTCAAGTATAAGAACAGACCATAGAGATGAATTTGAAAATCAAGATTTTACAAAATTTTGTGATGAATCTGGTTTTCAGCATGTGTTTTCATCTCCGTATACTCCAGAGCAAAACGAAGTTGTGGAAAGAAAGAATAGATCACTTCAAGAAATGGTTAGAACTCTTTTAATTGAAAATAACATTTCTTCACGATTTTGGGCTGAAGCAGTTTCTATAGCTTGTTATATTATTAATAGAGTTTTTCTAAGGCCTATTCTAGAAAAAACCCCCTATGAGTTATTCAAACAAAAGAAGCCTATTGTTTCATATTTTCATGTGTTTAGATGTAAATGCTTTATATTGAAAAATGCAAATAATCGAGTTGGCAAGTTTGAAGAAAAATTAGATGAAGGCATCTTCCTTGGATATTCAACCACAAGCAAAGTGTATAGAGTCTACAACAAGAAGACTCACTCTGTGGAGGAATCAATGAATGTCAAATTCCAAGATTCTATGCAAAATGAATCTATTCAGACTCATCTTGAAGAACCTGAACCTACTCCAGACTCTATAAAGTCTAAATCTCAGGAAGCAACTCAAACTTCGAAAGACCAGCAACAAGTGATTGTTGAAGATTCAAATGAAGAAAGTGATCATCAACCTGACAAATCAACCAGCAACTACAAACATAAGTCCAGTCATCGCAAAGATTATATTATTGGCGACATTAATGAAGGAATTTGCACAAGATCCAAAAGGCGTGAAGAGTCTAGTGCTGTGGCTCTTATTTCTGAAATAGAACCCAAAAGCATAGAAGAAGCTTTATCTGATGAAAGTTGGATTGAAGCTATGCAAGAAGAACTCCGGCAATTTAGCATTAATGATGTTTGGGAGTTGACTCCTAAACCGAAAGGTAAATCTATTATTGGAGCTAAATGGGTTTTCATGAACAAGATGAATGAGAAAGGAAAGGTCATTAGAAACAAAGCAAGACTCATGACCAAGGGATATACGCAAGAAGAAGGGATAGACTATGACGAGACTTACGAACCAGTAGCAAGATTTGAAGCAATTAGATTATTACTTGCTTTTGCTTGTTATAAGAATTTCATGTTATTCCAAATGGACGTCAAAAGTGCTTTCCTGAATGGATTTATCCAAGAGGAAGTCTATATGGAACAAACACTAGGTTTTGAAGACCCAAGGAAACCAGATTTTGTATTCAGACTCAAAAATGTTTTATATGATCTAAAACAAGCACCTCGAGCTTGGTACGACAAGCGGAGTAAGTTTTTTAATTAAAAATGGCTTTGTTAAAAGTAAAGTAGACACTACTCTATTTATCAAAAGAGAAAGCAAAAGTTTTATGCATATTCAAATATATGTTGATGATATTATTTTTGGATCCCTTAATGAAAGTCTGTGCAAGAAATTCTCTAAGTCTATGCAGGATGAATTTGAAATGAGCATAATGGGTGAGTTAACCTTCTTTCTCGGGCTTCAAGTGAAACAACTAAAGGAATAAAATTTTATTCATCAAGAAAAATATGCTAATGATCTTGTCAAAAAGTTTGGACTGGAAAATTGCAAAAAGGCTGATATATCTTCTTTTTTTTTTTTTTGTGAAGAAAAGGCTGATATATCAATGTCAAGTTTCTTGAAGATAGACAAAGATGAAGGAGGAAAGAAAATTGATCAGAAGTTATACAGGAGTATCATTGGTTCACTTCTTTATCTTACTGTTTCTAAACCTGACATTTTTTGTTTAGTGTTTGAATTTGTGCTAGATTTCAAGCAGACCCTAAAGAATCTCATCTTAGTGCTGCAAAGCATATTATCAAATATATTGCATCAACTTCAAACTTTGGTCTTTGGTATCCTAAAAGGGGAGACTTTACTCTTCTTGGATACTTAGATGCAGACCTAACCGAATGCAGAGTTGATAGAAAGAGCACCTCAGGTATCTGTCAACTACTTGAAAGCAGGACAGTGTCTTGGTTTTCAAGGAAGCAAAATACAGTAACTCTCTTTACAGCAGAAGCAGAATATGTTGCTCATGGGAGTTGTTGTTCACAAATTTTGTGGATAAAACAACAGCTAAAAGACTTTGGAATTGAAGATTCATGCACGAAAATCAAATGTGACAACACAAGCGCAATCAATCTCACTAAGAATCCAATTCTTCACTCAAGAGCAAAATATATAGAGATTCGACATCACTTCATTAGAGATTATGTTCAAAATGGAGAAGTTTCAATTCAGTTTGTTGACTCAAAGAACCAACTAGCGGATATATTTACAAAGCCTTTGGAAAAAAATCAATTTGAAACTATTTGTTCCAAACTCAAAATCTTAAAGTCTAAGGAAATTCAGACTCAGGACTGAAAGTCTAATGATACCCAGACAATCAAGTTTTTCTTTTGTAAGTTATTTTACTTTATTGTCTCTCGAATCTCATCTCGAAAAGGTACGATCATCAACCGTGTTTGATTATTGCTATCTTTAATTGACGTGATTATTGCAATGTTTCCTTTCAAAAAAGAAGTTATTTTTGAAATGACAATTATCTAATTTTTTGAAAAAGGCAGATATTTTTTAAAAAGGCATCTTTTTACTTTCTTTTATGACGTTCCGTATACCTCTCTTCAACTGTCTTATATACTGTTGTTTCTTCTTTGCTTTACTCTCAAAAACCCTAAGAGAGCACAGATCTTCCATTTCTGTCTTCTTCTATTGTTTAATCTTTGAAAGGTTGTCATCTTTCTTGGGAAAGTCAAGTTTGGAATCTCTCAAAGACTGTGAAAGATGTTGTCTCAAAGGAAGTCTTCGAGGATCGCAAATAGGGGACCACAGCAAATGCGTGAGGGACCTACGCACTTTGATCTCACCGAGGAAGAAGAGTCTCCTAGTCAGCAGCAGAGCCCACAACATTCTCAACAGCGTCCATCTTCTCCATCTAGACAACAGGAAGTTACTTGACAAGAAGAGGAAGAAATAATTGAAGATGTAGAACCTGTAAGAGTTTCTAAGCCCTCTTTTATCTACAAGCTTTATCGTGCTTTGAAAAGGGGTGGAACTCCATTGAACTACATTGACGAATTTCTAAAAGACAAAGGGTACAAAAATGAAACCTTCTTTTTACGCACAATGAAACGGTTGGGAATTGCCCCTGCTGGATCGGCAGAAGAAGCAATGGAAAATATTCCAATCGATCCTCATATTGGAGGGCTGAATCAGATAGATGGGAATGATGATGACAAGTTGTACAATCAATTTCAACCGAGAATGGGTGTTGCAGCAAAAATTCGGGGAAAAAGGACAGATTTGTTTCGATCGGAGGAACAAAAGCATTTATAATCTAAGTTGTTGAAGTGTGGGGTGATAAACCCTAGAAATGTGGATTTTGATTTCCTTGATGCTGTGAATGTTAATTTGAGGGAAAAATTCAGTCTTCTTCAACTTGAACAGTTCTATTCTGACTCTACAGAAGCCTATGCTAAACTCACTGCATATTTCTATTCGAATCTCAGTTTCTTGGATGCAAATAGATTCTCTTTTAATGTCCGAGATTAGGACTATGTGGTGGATGTAGATATGTTGGCTAATGTGATTGGGGTTGAGAGAGGGAGATATCAACCTATCAATGTATCTATTGCTCGTGCTACGTTGGAACTTGTTAAGGATAGAAAGATAGAGGAAAAGATTTCCTACTCGAGGATGAGTGCATTTAACATTCCGCTTCACAAGATTGTCATTAATTGCCTCAGACCAAAATCTACTTCAAAGACTGATGTTTCAAACTCAGAGGCAAAGCTGATGTATGCAATCAATGCTGGGAAAAAGTTTTATCTTCCTCACACTATTGTGTTCCACATGTATAGAGCAGTGGTGAAAGACAAATGTCAACTTCCTTATCTAAGTCTTGTGACAAAGTTATTCAGACATTTGAATGTTTAGCCTCCATGAATTCTCTATGTTCGATCTTGTGATCAAATGGTGGTGGGACTGAAAATGGTCTCCAAAATGCATTTGAAGGAACTCAACAAGGCGTTGGAGAAATTCAATGAGAAAACCCCTGTCAAAACTCATCAAATCTCTTCGGCAGCAAAAAGAAAAGGGAAGGAGCCCATGGTTGCTCCATCCAAGAAAAGAAGAGCTCTCATCGTTGAGGATGAAGATGATGAGGAAGACATCACCATTTCTGCTATGGCATCGAAGAACCTGAGTCGTTCTATTCCAGAATCAAAGGAACGACAAGAGAAAGACTCAGAACAGAGGACTGGAGAAAGAGAAGATCTAGAAGCAGAGGAGAAAGAAACAAAGGAGAAAGAAGCTAAAAAAAGAGATGCAAAGGAGGAAAGATTTGAAGAAGAAGAAGAAGAAGAGGAAAGAGGAAATCAAGAAGAAGGAGAGCATGAGGAACTCTCTTCTCCACCCGAAGGCATGGAAACAGGGGGAGACCATGAGAAAAGAGGAATGTCCTCATATCTTGCTACCAGTGAAGGAGTCAGTCGCTCTCCAGCAGATCCAGAGGACATCTATGTCTCTCAATTTCCCGAGGAGGGACATGATGTTCCATCACCCAATCTGTGTGACTATGCTGATTTGCCATTGTCTGTCTTTACTCCATCTGATCGTGCAGAAGCCAGTACGCAGACTGATAATTCAGCAAACTTTCGTAGAATTCTTAATGTTCTCTTGGAAATGCGGGGTCAGATATATACTCTGGGATGCGAAGTTCAGAATTTGCAGACTGCAGGTCAAGCTTCTTCAGTTTCTCTGAATGATCAGATCCAAGCCCTTTCTCTTCAGATCTAGGCAAATGCTAAGGGAGAAGATGGGACACAACTGAAGGAGGAATTGAAAAAGCTGGAAGGCATTGTCTAGTCAATGGGAGATTTTCAGCTTGTTCATGTTCCCAAGCATACTTGATTTTATTCTCTTCCAATCTAAACCTTTTTTATGCTGACAAAAAGAGGGAGAGATGTGATTTGAAACTTTGAACCTTAAACTTGTGAACTTTTGGTTTATTTTGATGTTTGACTTGACTTGACTTTTGTGTCTGGATCTGGACTGAATTTGGGATTTGGATTTGACTGTTTACATTAAGTACTATTGATATCTTATGAATGGCTTTACTCACATGAAAGACTAACCTATTTTCTATGGTTGTAGATTCTAGTGTTATCATTTAAGCCATATATCTTTATGAGATATCTATATTTGCTTGAATAATGTTTTGTAGATCAAAATTATCCAAATCTGAAGGAAAAGTTTTGTCACCATAAAAAAGGGGGAGATTGTTGGAGAAATCTTCCTGGAGTATTTTGAAGTTGACAAAACGTTTCCATCAATCTAGTCTGAAGTTTTGCAGACTCTACTATTTAAAGTCTGAAGACCTCCGGACTGCTAGACTCAAGATTCAAAGTCTATCCTCATTGATAGTCTTTAGTCCGTCGAAGAGGGGCTATCTAGAACTAGATGTTTCATTAAGGATTTGACCTTATCGACTGGAGAAGATCTTTTGGCTGGATATGACATAACGGAATCCTTTAAGGATCTGATGATTGGCGAAGTATACTTGGAAGGTTCTACTTATGGAAATCGAGATCCTGATTGTATAGGCGAGCATGACTGATGGGCTATCAACATATTCCTTTAATAGATCGAATGATCTTCCTAATTGATTCCGTTCAACGGGTAGATTGGAGGAATTCTTTTGGTAAGTGCCAACGGGTATGATGGCATAAAGGAGTATATAAGGAAGACGTTCTAGTTATTTTTAGCGTGTGCGTGATAGAAGAATTCCAAAGTCTGAAGCTCTTTGTTCTTAGTCAATTCATTCGTTGAGCGAAATCTTGTACGCAAAAGAGAGTCTATATCTTTGAAAAACCTTGAGGAAGTGTGGTAAAGTATCTACACTGTGGAATCAAGGGAGAGTTTTGCTGTAACAACTCTTTTATTCATAGTGAAATCTAGCCAGTGGGTTGTCAATGCGGATGGACGTAGGCTTGGAATAAGCCGAACCACTATAATCTCTGTGTTTATTTTCTCTTCCTTACTCTTTTTACTTTGATCATATTTCATTTTTGCTAACAAAAGGCGAACTTCCTTTCTATTGTCTATTTCGTATTGCTCACTTATCACGAGAAATTATTATACATCTATTCACCCCCCTCTAGGTGCTTATACTAGCTATCTCAGTAGCTGCTACGATGATCTTCTAATAATATCTCTTCCCTGAGCGCTATATTGTTAGGTACACACAATTGTCCTCGGAACCTTAGTGTTCAATCCTTAGAAACTTGAAAGTCAACCTTTCTCTTATCAGTGTTATCTTGTAGGATCTTTTGAATATGTTGGTCTGCCCACTAAAGCATCTTGATTATGATTTGCACTTTTGGCTAAATTCTGAGGGTGGCAATAAGGTTCGAAAGGTAGCTTATCTTAAATTTGAAAATCGAATATCGAGCTCTCTTGAGTAAAACTCATTCCTTAATCATCATCTGTGCAACTGAAGACTTCCGACTCAAGGTGTCTACGACCTTATTCGCCTTCCCAGGGTGATACAAAATATCACAATCGTAGTCCTTCAAAAGTTCCATCCAACGGCATTGTCTCATATTCAACTCATTCTGAGAGAATAGATATTTGAGACTTTGATAGTCAGTGAAGATCTGGAATCTTTATTCACACAAATAACGTCTCTAAGTCTTCTGGGTAATTCAACTCATGAGGTTTTAACTGGCGAGAGGTGTATGCAGCAATCTACTATGTTGCATTTGTATGCAACCTAGTCCTCTAAACAACGCATCACTATAAATCTCGTATCCTCTAGTACTAGATGGAATGGTCAGCACAGATGCGGTAGTTAGCTTTTGCTTAAACTCTTAGAAACTACACTTGCACTTATTTGTCCACACAAACTTTTCTTCCTTCTTCAAGAGTTGAGTCAATGGCGATACTAAAGCTAAAAATCCTTCAATGAACCTTTTGTAGTAGCTTGCCAAACCCAAAAAACTTGTTATCTCTGTCACTGTCATCGGTCTTAGCCAACTGATCACTGCTTTAATCTTGGCTAGGTCCATGGAGATTCCTTCGCCTGAAATCACGTGTCTTAGAAACACGACACGAGTCAACCAAAACTCGCACTTGCTAAACTTCGCGTACAATCCATGAATCCTCAGGGTCTGAAGTACCATTCTCAGATGACTCTTGTGCTCCTCAGCACTCCTCGAATATACCAAAATATCATCGATGAAGACAATCACAAACTGATCCAAATATTCCTTAAATAGTCGGTTCATCAAATCCATAAAAGCAGCTGGAGCATTCGTCAATCCAAATGGCATTATAGTAAACTCATAATGGCAGTATCGAGTACGAAATGCTGACTTCGGTATATCTTATTTTCTGATCCTCAACTGATGATACCCTATCCTCAAGTCATTCTTTGAAATTATCGATACTTGTTCTTGATCGTCACCTAATTGAATTGACAATAGTCAATGCACGGGCGCAACAAACCATCTTTATTTTTTACGAAGAGAACTGGTGCTCCCCAAGGTGATGCACTAAGATATATGAATCCCTTATCCAACAATTCCTGCATTTACACCTTCAGTTCTTTCAACTCAGACAACAACATTCGGTAAGGAGCCTTGGAGATTGGCTTTGTCCTGAGTGCTAACTCAATCACGAACTATATCTCCCTCTCTAGCGGTAGGCCTAGCAATTCTTTTAGAAACACGTTTGGAAATTCTTGAACTATTGAGATATCTTTGATCTTCAACTCCTCAACTATCATATCCACGCCAATTGCCAGGTAATCTTGACAACCCCCATCTAACAAACGGGTTGCCTCAAGCAACAATATTAAGGTAATCGAGGGTCCTCCTCGACTCCCAACAAACTTGAAACTTTCACCCTCTAATGGGTTAAACTTAATCGCTTTACAATAGTAGTCCATCTTAGCTCGTTGCTTAGTGAGCCAATCCATGCCAATTATCACATTGAAATCATACATGGCTAGGACTAACAAGTCTGTCTTCCCCTCTCCCTCACCAATCACTAACTTGCAATTAGGACAACCCAATGCAGCTAACACCTTATCCTTTAACAGTATAGATATGCTAATCACTAACTCCAACAATTTAGGACTTAATCCTATCAGCTAAACATATTGCTCAGCAATAAAAGAATGAGTCATGCCAGGGTTGAATAAAGCAAAAGCAATATGGTCATTCAGCGAAACCATACTTGTAATCACATTAGGCGAGTCCTCTGCTTGACCTCTTGTGATGGCATACACTATCCATTGAGTTGGGGGTTTGTTCTGTCCACCCTGCAATGCAATATGCGGTGCTACACCCTTTATTTGACCCATTGGTGGTGGCGGTGGTAATTGATGTTGTCCCCTTGGTCTTCTAGGACAATCTCTGGCCAGGTGACCCTGTTGGCCACATTCAAAACAAGCGCCCATCCTCCGAGCGCACAGGGCCGAACCATGTCGCCTTCCACAGAAGTGACACATGCTATTCTAATTTAACGCTGACTTGCCAATTCCACCCTTCCTATTAGGGGAACATGGAACTTTCCTCCGGTCATGGGCTTATTCCCATACCAATTCCCATCTCTATGTGAGTTAACCTCTGATATAGCTAGTACGAGTACCTAGAGGGGGGGTGAATAGGTATATAAAAGATTTTTCTTGATAATTTCTTTATAATTGCGCAATACTTAGACAGTTGAAGAATTTGCGATAAGTAATAATCAACGTAAGACTAAGTAAAGGAAAGAGAGAATTGAACACGCGGTTTATAGTGGTTCGGCTTGATTCAAGCCTACGTCCACTCTTCTACACTGACAGCCAATTGGCTGGATTCCACTATGAACAAAGAGATGTTACAATGTTGATCTTCCTTGATTTCTAGGTGTAGATGATCTACCACACTCGCTCAAGGTATCACCAAGTATGGACACTCTCTGTGTATACAATTTCTCTTAGAATGAATCGACTAATAATCAAGGTGCTTCAGACTCTGGAATTTCTCTATCGATCACGTCTTTTTCACAACTAGAATGTCTTTCTTTTTATACTCCTTTATGCCATCATACCGTTGGCACTTTTCAAAGGAATTCCTCCAATCTACCCGTTGGACGGAATCAATCAAGAAGATCATTCGAGCTATTAAAGGAACCTGACGATAGCCCATCAATCCTGTTTGCCCATACAATCAGGATCTTGGTTTCAAGAATAGAACATTTCAAGAATACTTCGTCGACCATCGGATCTTCAATTGATCTTGATACGAACAAAAGAATCTGTTATATTTATCCAGCCAAAAAGATCTTCTCCAGAGAATAGGATTAAATCCTCAACCATATACTTCGGCTCTGGATTTCCTTCGTCATTGGATCAGAAATAATGTCAATGAGAAAAGTCTTGAGTCTTAAGTTTTGAGTCTTGAGTGCTGAGTTTGGTGATCAGAAAGTCTTCAGACTTTAAATTGACGGTCTGCAAATATCCAGACTAGACTGATTGAAACGTTTTGTCAGCTTCAAAATATTCTGGAAAGATTTCTCCAATAATCTCCCCCTTTTTGATGGTGACAAAACTTTCCTGTAGATTTGAACAACTTTGACCTGCACAAACATTACCCAAGTAATACAGCTATCTCATAAAGATTAATAAAACAACCAGACTCTGCATCCACAGAAAATTGGTTAGTCTTTCATGAGCAATACCATATGATAAAACACTTGATATAAATGCAAATAGTCAAGCATCAAAATCCACAGCCAATTCAGTTCACTCAAGTCAAGTCACTCAAGTCAAGTCATACTAAAAAAAAAAACATAACCACAGAAACAAGTTTAAAGTCAAGTTTAAAGTCCGTTCAAATTTGTAATTCTCCCCCTTTTTGTCAACATAAAAAAGGTGAGAAAAGCGTCAGGTCTGCTTGGGAATGCGTACGATCTGGAAATCTCCCATTGACTGGACTACGCCTTCTAGCCTCTTCAAGTCTTCCCTTAGTTGAGCTACCTCTTCTCCTTTGGCATTGGCTTGAAGTTGTAGAGCGAGGTCTTTCATTTTGTCCTCCAGGGTAACTGAAGATGCTTGTCCAGCATTCTTTATGGCTTGAATCTCACAGTCCAGAGCATAGATTTGGCCACGCATTTCCAGAAGAACATCCATAATACGACGAAAATCTGCAAAATTGTCCGTCTGTGTACTTGCATTTGCTTTCTCAGATGGAGTGAATACAGACGATGGTGCTTTTGTATAGTCTTGTAGATTTGGTGTTGCCGTATCGTGTCCTTCTTCAGGCAATTGAGAAGCCTGATATTCTTCTGGATCTGCTGGAGATTGTCTTAGACCTTCACTATCGGCAGCATGAGGTTTGGACCTTTGCTCGCCAACTCCCCCTATCTCTAGGACATCAAAAGGGGAAGAGTGATGATCATGCTCTTCTGTATCTTGATTCCCCTTCTCTCTAGATTCAGCTGCAGACTTTTCTTGCTCTTCTTCTCCTTCTTCTTCAACTTCTTTCTCCCTCTCTCGCTGCTCTTCTTCTTCTCTGTTCTTGGCTTGCTCCTCTTCTTCTCTCTGTTTCTTCTGATGTTCTGTCGATTGGAGAACAGAACGTCTGGTCCTTATCAAGGCAGTGATTGTAGGATCTTCCTCCTCATCTTCATCCTCCAAGATGAGAGTTCTCTTCTTTTTGGATGGGGCACCAATGGCCTCCTTCCCTTTTCTCTTTGAAGCAGATGGAACTGGAGTCTTTACTCTGAATTTCTCCATTGCCTTGGAAAGTTCTTGCAGACGCATCTTCATTAACATCTTCAAACCTACCACCATTTTATCGCACAGTCGAACACAAAGTGTATGTGGCGGTTCAATATTCATGTGTCTGAAGATCTTGGTCACCAGACCTGGGTAAGGCAATTGTCCCTTATCCTTCGACATTGCTTTGTACATGTGAAAGAGAATAGTGTGAGGAAGAGAGAACTTCATCCCTGAGTTGATTGTGTACATCAATTTTGCCTCTGAATTAAATACATCAGTCTTTGATGTAGACTTGGGCTTGATGCAATTGATTATGATTTTGTGCAACACGATATTGATGGCACGCATCCTTGAATAGATGATTTTTTCTTCTACATTTCTATCCTTGACAAGTTCCAATGAGGCACGAGCAACTGAGACTTTGATTGGTTGATAACGTCCTCATTCAACTCCAATGATGTTCGCCAACATGTCCACGTCTACCACATAATCCTGATCTCGAACACTGAATGATATTCTATTCGCATCTATAAAGTTGAGATTCGAATAGAAATACGCAGTCAGTTGTGCATAACCGTCTGTGGTATCAGTGTAGAATTGCTCAAGTTGAAGCAATTTGAATTTCTCCCGTAAGTTCACATTAACGGCATCCAAGAAATCGAAATCGACACTCCTAGGGTTTATCACCCCTCGTTTCAACAGTCTGAAAAACAAATTCTCCTGTTCCTTTGATTTGAATAACTCCATCCTCTTTCCCTTCACCTTTGCAGCAATACCCAGTCTAGGTTGAAAATCACTGAACATTTTATCATCGTCGTTTCCTTCAGTAGAATTAGGTCCCGACATACGAGGGTCACTGGGAATATTCGCAAGTGCTTCCTCTACTTTACCTTTGGGAGCAATTCCCAAATCCTCCATTTTTCTTAGAAAGATATACTCATTCCCATAATGCTTATCTTTGAGAAAATCATCCACGTATTTCAACGAAGTCCCAGTACTTTTCAACGCACAGTAAAGTTTGTAAATAAACGAGGGTTTTTGGACTCTTACTGGGTCTGCGTCCTCGATTATCTCTTCCTCCGGTTGTTGACCCGCATCATGTGGGGTAGATGGCGTTGAGTGACGTGGTGGAGAGTGAGTTGGGCTCTATTGCTGACTCGATAATTCTTCCTCTTCGGTGAGATCGAAATGTGTAGGTCCCTCCTTCATCCTCTATGGTCCCTTGTTCGCGATTCTTGAAGACTTCCTCGAAGACGACATCCTTCCTAGTCGCTGAAAGATTCCTTTACTTGTTTTCCCAAGAAGAGATGACAACTTTCTCGAGGATGAACACGAAGTAGAAACTGGATTGGGAGGAGAATATTTTTAGGGTTTTGAAGATTGAAAATGAAAACTGTATATATATATAACTCAGTTTTGAAAAGGGAAGTTTAATCGGCACAAGGAAAGTGTACGAATACCTCTTTTCGAAATCAATAACTGCCAAAATTAATCCTTTTGAAAAGACAAGTTTTCGAAGACTACATAATAACTAAACGAAAGATCATACTTTTTCGAGTTTAGATAAAATAACAACTTACAGTCTATAGTCGTTAATGTCTAGTCTGAGGATTTAGAGTCTGATAAATTATAGTCTGATGATCATCAATTTTTTAAGTCTGAAGGTTGGAGAGTCTCTAGACTTTAACTTCTTCGAGCTTCAAAATGTTGAGTCTGGAACGAATAAAATCGAATTGATTTTTCTCTAAAGGCTTTGTGAATATATCCGCTAGTTGACTTTTTGAATCAACAAATTGAATCGAGATTTCTCTGTTTTGAATATGATCTCTAATGAAGTGATGTCGAATCTCTATATGCTTTGCTCTTGAATGAAGAATTGGATTTTTTGTGAGATTGATTGCGCTGGTGTTGTCACATTTGATTTCTGTGCATGAATCTTCAATCCCAAAGTCTTGCAGTTGTTGTTTTATCCATAGAATTTGCGAACAGCAACTTCCAAGAGCTACATACTCCGCTTCTGTTGTTGAGAGAGCCACCGTGCTTTGCTTCCTTGAAAACCAAGAGACTGTCCTGCTTCCAAGCAACTAGCAAGTTCCTGAAGTACTCTTTCTATCGACTTTGCAACCGGCCAGATCTGCGTCTGAGTATCCCAGAAGATTAAAGTCTCCCTTCTTAGGATACCAAAGACCGATGCTTGAAGATGAAGCAACGTATTTAATAATACGTTTTGCAGCACTGAGATGGGATTCTCTAGAATCTGATTGAAACCTAGCACAGATGCAAACACTCAACAAAATGTCAGGTCTAGAGGCAGTAAGATAAAGAAGTGAACCGATGATGCTCCTGTACAGCTTTTGATCAACTTTCTTCCCTTCTTCATCTTTGTCTATCTTTAAAGAACTTGACATTGGTATATTAGTCTTCTTGCAATTTTCCAATCCAAATCTTTTGACAAGATCATTAGCATATTTTTCTTGGTAAATGAAAGTTCCTTCATTTAATTGCTTTATTTGAAGACCAAGAAAGAATGTTAATTCTCCCATCATACTCATTTCAAATTCATCCTGCATAGACTTAGAAAATTTCTTGCATAGACTCTCATTAGAGGATCCAAAAATAATATCATCCACATATATTTGAACAAGTAAAAAGCTTTTGTTTTCCTTTTTGATAAATAAAGTAGTATCTACTTTACCTTCGACAAAACCATTTTGTAATAAGAACTTACTCAGTCTGTCGTACCAAGCTCGAGGTGCTTGCTTTAAACCATACAAGGCCTTTTTTAGTCTGAAGACTGAGTCTGGTTTCTTTGGGTCTTCAAACCTAGGCGGTTGTTCCACATAAAATTCCTCTTGGATAAATCCATTTAGGAAAGCACTTTTAACATTCATTTGGAATAACCTAAAATTTTGTAACAAGCAAACGCAAGTAATAGACGAATAGCTTCTAACCTTGCTACAGGAACGTAAGTCTCATCATAGTCTATTCCTTCTTCTTGCGTGTATCCTTTGGCCACGAGTCTTGCTTTATTTCGTACGACTTTTCCTTTTTCATTCATCTTGTTTCTGAACACCCATTTGGCTCCAATAACAGTTTTACCTTTTGGTTTAGATGTCAATTCCCAGACATCATTAATGTTGAACTGTTTGAGCTCCTCTTGCATAGCTTCGATCTAGCTTTCGTCAGATAAAGCTTCTTCTATGCTTTTTTGTTCAATTTCAGAAATGAGAGCCACAGCACTAGACTCTTCACGTCTTTTGGATCTGGTTCGAATTCCTTCATTAATTTCGCCGATAATGAGATATTTGGGATGACTGGACTTATGCTTCTAGTTACTGGTTGGTTTGTCTGGTTGATGATCCCTTTCTTTATTTGAATCTTCATGAACATTTTGATGCTGGACTTCTAGAGTCTGAGATACTTCTTGAGTTGTAAGCTTTGGAAGGTTTGGAGAAGGTTCAGACTCTTCATACTGAGTCTGACTGGATTCATCTTGCGTAGAGTCTTGGAATTTGACATTCATTGACTCCTCCACAGATTGGCTCTTGTTGTTATAGACTCTGTAGGCTCTGCTTGATGTAGAATATCCAAGGAAGATGCCTTCATCTGATCTTTCTTTAAACTTACCAACTCGATCTTTTGCATTTTTTAATATAAAGCATTTGCAACCGAACACATGAAAGTATGAAACAATGGGTTTCTTACCTTTGAATAACTCATAAGGGGTTTTCTCTAAAATAGGTCTTAGGAAGACTCTATTGATGATATAGCACGCTGTTGAAACAGCTTCAGCCCAAAATCGTGAAGAAATTTTACTTTCAATTAAAAGAGTTCTAGCCATTTCTTGAAGAGATCTATTTTTCCTTTCCACAACTCCATTTTGCTCTGGAGTATATGGAGAAGAGAACATATGCTTAAAACCAGATTCATCACAAAATTTTGTAAAATCTTGATTTTCAAACTCACCTCCATGATCTGTTCTTATACTTGAAATAGCACATCATTTTTCATTTTGAACCTTTTTAGCAAATTTTTCAAAATATGAGAAGGTTTCAGATTTACTTGCAAGGAAATATACCCAAGTAAAACGAGAGTAATCGTCCACAATTACTAGACAATATTTCTTACCTCCAATGCTCTGGGTTCTTGTTGGTCCGAAGAGATCCATATGCAGCAACTGTAGTACATGATTAGTAGAGTCATGACTTATTAGCTTAAATGAATTTCTTACCTACTTTCCCAGAATACATGGTGTGCATGGATCGGACTTTTGGTATGGTAATTTGGGTAGACCTCGAACAAGCTGCTTTGATGAGATTTTGGCTAACTGCTTCATGTTGACATGACCAAGCTTTCTGTGCCATAAGCTTGCTTCATCTTGAATTGATATTAGGCATTGTGATTCATTCGGTTTCACGTCTAAAAGGTAGATATTTCCATGTCTTCGACCCATGAAAGACTGAGTAAAGTCTTTACTAATTCCAGAACATATTCCTTCTTGAAAGGAGATCTTGAAACCAGTATCACACAATTGGCTAATGCTGAGAAGGTTGTAGTTGAGTCCTTCCACTAGAGAAACATTACTTATTGTGAGATTTCCAATTTTCACAGTTCCAAATCCCACAATATTTCCTTTGCCGTTTCCTCCAAATGAAACTTTTCCACCATTCACTTGAATAAGCTTTATGAAGCAATTTGAGTCTCCTGTCATGTGTCTTGAACATCCGCTGTCAAGATACCACTTTACCTTTTTCTTGACGGAGACCTCAAATTCACTGTCTGAGTCTGATCCAAAATCTGAGTCTGAGTCTGAATGTGCCATTAGACATATGTTGGCATATTCATTATCACTTTCTTCACATTCTGTATCACTCCAGGTTTCGGCTTTGAGAGCTTTTCGAAACTTCTCAGCTTTTCCTCTTTCTTCTTCAGAAGAGGACAGTTGGGTCTGATGTGTCCCTTTTTCTTACATTCGAAGCAGACTACATCTTTGTTTGGTTCCTCATCATCAACATACTTGGTCTGCTGCCTCTGGAAGCTTTGTTTCTTTGAGTTGAACCTTCTACCTTTTCTATTCAGTTTTCTGAATCTTCTTATCATGAGAGCAAGCTCCTCGTTGCCCATATCATCTCCTGAATCTGTATCATCAGAATCATCATTTGATTTTAATGCAATGGATTTCTTACCTCTTGGATCTTCGTCCTCATTAATTCGTTCCACTTCATAAGACTGAAGAGTTCCACGCAGTAGCTTGTTCACCTTCATGGGATCATAAATTTTTTGTCCTTGGTTCTCAAGACCATTGACAATATCTGTAAAACGACTAAACATGTCAGTTATAGATTCTCCTGGTTTCATTTTGAAGGCTTCATATTGACCGAGGAGAATGTTAATCCTTGTCTCCTTCACTCGATCTGTTCCTTCATAGGTGATATGTAATCTGTCCCATACTTCTTTTGCTGTAACACAAGAAGATATTCTGTTATATTCAGTTGGAGACAAGGCACAATATAAAGAGTAAATTGCTTTTGCATCGAGTGCTTATCTCTTGTTTATCTCTTCCTGAGTCATTCCGCTGGTATCAATAGTTTCTTTCCCTCTTTCAGAGACTGATGCAGCAGTAGGAGTGATTCCTCTTTCGACAACGTCCCATTCCAGAGGATCCTTTGATCGTAGGAAAGCTTTCATCTTATTCTTCCAGATGTTGTAATCCTTTCCATCAAAGTAGGGTGGTCTGGTATTGCTTTGCCCTTCCACCAGCCCTGGTGCTAGCATACTAGCCATGGATTTTTTACTCTGAAGTAAAACACTTCAAATAAAGTAAGAACACGAGCTCTAATACCAATTGATATAGCTAGTACGAGTACCTAGAGGGGGGTGAATAGGTATATAAAAGATTTTTCTTGATAATTTCTTTATAATTGCGCAATACTTAGACAGTTGAAGAATTTGCGATAAGTAATAATCAACGTAAGACTAAGTAAAGGAAAGAGAGAATTGAACACGCGGTTTATAGTGGTTCGGCTTGATTCAAGCCTACGTCCACTCTTCTACACTGACAGCCAATTGGCTGGATTCCACTATGAACAAAGAGATTTACAGTGTTGATCTTCCTTGATTTCTAGGTGTAGATGATCTACCACACTCGCTCAAGGTATCACAACGTATGGACACTCTCTGTGTATACAATTTCGCTCAGAATGAATCGACTAATAATCAAGGTGCTTCAGACTCTGGAATTTCTCTATCGATCACGTCTTTTTCACAACTAGAACGTCTTCCTTTTTATACTCCTTTATGCCATCATACTGTTGGCACTTTCCCAAGGAATTCCTCCAATCTACCCGTTGGACGGAATCAATCAAGAAGATCATTCGAGCTATTAAAGGAACCTGACGATAGCCCATCAATCCTGTTCGCCCATACAATCAGGATCTTGGTTTCCAAGAATAGAACATTCCAAGAATACTTCGTCGACCATCGGATCTTCAATTGATCTTGATACGAACAAAAGAATCCGTTATATTTATCCAGCCAAAAAGATCTTCTCCAGAGAATTGGATTAAATCCTCAACCATATACTTCAGCTCTGGATTTCCTTCGTCACTAGATCAGAAATACTGTCAATGAGAAAAGTCTTGAGTCTTAAGTTTTGAGTCTTGAGTGCTGAGTCTGGTGATCAGAAAGTCTTCAGACTTTAAATTGACGGTCTGCAAATATCCAGACTAGACTGATTGAAACGTTTTGTCAGCTTCAAATATTCTGGAAAGATTTCTCCAACAAACCTCGACCCAGACGAAGTAGCTTGCTCACTCATACTCCTCTCCATCAGTCGGGCTCAACTATATACGTCATTATTGTCCTTCAGGTTAAGTGGCATTGGCGGATTCGTTAACTCCAATCAAAGGCCATTCCTGAACCTCCAAGCTTTATCTTCAAATCCTCTATCAGCCTTGGAGTGTACCGTGATAGCTCTGCAAACTTTGCTTCACATTGATCCACAGTCATCATCCCTTTGTGGAGGAGCTGAAATTCCTCCATCTTTTGTTCTCGAGTGTTACCCAAAAAGTACTTGCTATTGAAAGCTCTAAGGAAAGCGTTCCACACCGGGACCACGCCTTCCTAGAATATCGTGCCTCTGGTGGCCTTCTACCAGGTTTTCACGTTACCCTACAATTGGTACTTGCTAGGACAACTTTCTTTGCCTCAGTGCACATCAGTAGTGTAAAGGCCTTCTCTAGATCTTGAATATAAAGCGATGTAGTCTCTGGATTTCCAACACCGGTGAACCTCAGCGAGTTTAGCTTTAGTAATTGGTCTACCAATTTATGAATTGGTCTCTCTCTCTCTCTCTCTCTCTCTCTCTCTCTCTCTCTCTCTCTCTCTCTCTCTCTCTCTCTCTCTTCCTCTCTCTCTACGACTATGTTCCCAGGTGGAACTTCGGCAGGTGCAGCAACAGCTGCGGCATCAGCAGTGGCGGCAACGGCAGTAGTAGCAGCAGCTTGAGTGGCGGTGGCAGTGGTGGCGGTTTGATTCTAGGCTTGCTGCCCTATTAGTGCTCCCATCTCTTCAAGTGCTTGCATGATTCATTCGGTACTGGGATCACCAGGGGCTACTATCCCAGCACCGACAAGAGGTGTTGCTACACCACTAGCGCTAGCCTGAGCTAGTGCTCGACTATGACCTCCTTAGGTACCAACCCTCGTCGGTGTCCTACCCCGAGTCGCAAGTCCTATGGTACACTTCCTAGGAGTCCTCTGCTCCTGATCACTCGCAATGCAAGTTTTCTACAGAAATCTACCTTCCAAATCCACACAGAATTAGAAGCTAAGCGGTCACCACAAATAATTTACTAATCAACTATCAAACACATACACCAGCATAAAATAAAGGTCATTCCTACTAACTATCTCATAAGTCATCACACTTTATTACTCTAACTATCAACCTGCTTTGATACAACTCCAGGCGGGGATGTCATGTCCCAATCCTCCAAGCGCATATCCATCTCTCGGTGGTCTATTAAATTGTGACGTCCCAGGATGTGTTGCCAACCCCTTCATTTTAATGCGCATGCGAAAGCGAATGAATAAATCTCTAGACAACAGAAAGATGGGATAGAAAAGCAGGGCCACAATTTTGAAAATCACAACACACTTTATATACACATTAGACTAGGTCATATACAATGCTAGTCTATTCACAAGGTCTATAAAAGGTAGAGGAACTATAGGTCCTCTAAGCATTCGAACCCTCAACCAAAGACTCCGGGGTCTCTGGCTTTAGGGAGCTCGAGTTTACCACTACATTACCAGGAGGGTCGGCTGTACCCTTTCCAAAAGTGACCTTCAACATCGATATAGGGATCTCAGATTCCAGTAGGAGATCTTCTTTGGGTCCATCTCACTCACGACAATACCACGATCTATATTGATGGGGTACTATCTGGGATAGACCCGCATCAACCTAGATAATGGATCTCATGAGTTTGTAGACCCATGCTGATCCTCTTTGGTTTCCTTGGCTCTCAACACAGTAAAAAGAGAGAGAGGAAGGCTGAGGAAGAAGGAGGGGTATAGCTGAAGCTAGGGGGGCCACTTGCTTCCATTCTATCTCTTTGCCCCCTTGAAGAGGTCCCACCAGGTGGGCTGGCATACTTAGCACATTTTGCAACCGCCAAGCTTCCTTAGGAAGCCAAGGAAGTGGTCCAAAAGGCTAAGGACTAAGAGGCTACGAATTTTGAAGCATTTTCCCTCAAATCCACTTAAATTTCTTCTTGAATTGATTCAATTCGACCCCCATAAATCCAATTAAGATGCCTACACTTCAGTTCACATTTTTCCTCGCCAATAGAACCAATTTGTATCCCAAAAACGCGATAAAAAAGGTCACATGAATTTTCCGGATAAAAACAACCATATTTTGAATTTCCTTCAAAAATCTCAGTTTATAGAAAAATCTTCGGAGGATGAACCTACGGTCCTAAAATAAATTGTGACATGACAAAACTTTCAATTTTTAAAATCGGATTCAAATTTGTAGTTAATTTCAATCTAGCGCGATTTTAGCAGGACCTAGTCTACTGGGTAGTTTTTAGAAATTTTTGGTGCAATTAACCTGTGATCGATTTATTTCGAGTCACAATGTACATTTTCGACACATTGGCGACTCTCAGTTATCGTGATAATTTCAAGATTTCAAATATAAACATAGGGTACAAAGACAACAGAAAAATCAGTTTAGAGTCGATCAACAAGAATTGTGCAATCTAGTGGAATCACCCACACTTTGGTCACCTATCTCAGTCGAACTGACCTATCTCTGATCTCTAATCGATTTTTAACGGTGTCGTAATGATCTCTGCAGATGAACACAATCGAGTAGTTGAGTCCTGGTCGAATTCTCAAGTCTACTGCGTTAAAATCCCGTAATGGCTTCTCCAGATAATCTAGTTATCTCATGAGTGATCAACTCAAAGAATAGGACTATAGGCACATCAATGAAAGGCCAAATTCATTCAATTGAAAACAAAACTGAAATTTCAAGATATCACAACTCATCTCCAGTTAAGATTGTATTGCATATATTTTTATGAATGACTAATTACAATTTGGATATAGATAGAGACATAATTATAAAAAGACCGCAAGTTACATATGAATTACACATTAATAGTTTATGCACCTAAAGTGCTCTTTGATTAGATTACGTAACCATGTAGGGATAGCTTGTGCCTATTGTTGTGTTTCATGTCTTGATTTTAGCCAAACTTGGAAAGATTTGACGTAAATCTAATCCTTATAATGCAATTGATCATCAACTGAAAAGATTCATAAGAATTAGAAAAATAAGAAAAACGAGGGCAGCCATGAGAGAAACAATACTGTGAACTTTTGTGTTATGCATTGCAATAAACTCACACCACCGACTATTAAACAAAATAGAAGACCGCAGAACGTTTGCAACTCTATAACTAGATGGAGCTTTCGGATTCACATGAAGGCAAAGAAGAGACCCTAGGAAGCTTCCCACAATCATATTTTGTAAGACCATTCACTACTCTAGCGAAGAGGAGCCCATAGAATACATATCTTAGGAACCTCATTAATCGACTAGACCCATCTTGTTGCACCCGTCCCGACAGGTACGATACTGTTACCAGTGTTGCCGCCCTCAATCTCCTCTCCTTTGCATACCTCCCTATAGCAACTCCGACATCTTGGGTCATTAGTTTCCCGTGCTTGGAAATTGAGTCCCCAAGGTGCCTCCCCAATACCACCGCGTCCTCGAGCGCCGAACATCCACCCTGGCCCAAGTCGGGAGTCATCGGGTGCATAGCGTCTCCAGCCACCGTGACGTTTGATCGGGCTAGGTTTCCGAACAGGATGTCCCAAGGATATCGGAACATCAGCGGGGCCCATGTCAAACTCGAAAGATCGGAGTGCTTGACGATATCGTGGTACACAGGTGGGAAGTCCTTTGCCAGATCTTCCATCACCTCCCTTAGTATCATTTCTGGATCTGCTTCTTTTTCCATACCTTTATGAATTGAAACATTGGGGATTGAGGAGGATTAGTAAGCTATTATTGAAGTAGCCATGGTAATTAGGAATCTTAGCACAAGATAAACTGTAATATATACGATACCTTTAGGAGTACACGTCGCCCCAAAATACCAGTAGACTTCCTTATCATTGAGAGAAAAAAAAGCTGCCCTCTTACCCACATCCACAAATTGATGAAGTGCGTGGCTGTGGTGAAAACCGTGACCTTTTGGGAATACGGACAACCCACGCACTCCCGATCGGCCTGAAGAGACTGGCGGGGCAAGTCCAAGCCAACGGGCCACGATAGAGTGTATGCCATCGCATCCTATAACAACCTACACATACAGTAATTACAGCGTGGATAAGTTAACGTTGATAAGTTACCTCATCATATTTAAATTCAAAAGAAGGTTCTCGAGAATTGTAGGTAACCTTAGACTTTATGATGGTCCCATTATCGAGCGTGACAATACAAATGGACAAGCCGTGTTCTACTTGAGTTTCGATGGAAGTTATCCTGGAAGAGAATCGAATGCTATTTGGAGGAAGCTCCTCCGCCAGAACTTCCAACAAAACTTTTCGGTGGATCCCTCTTGGTAGGGCTCCATTCCTACTCAATCCAAATGGCATGATTTTCTATCCTTGGAATACGAAATGACTTGCATAAAATAATAACATTTGTTGCGAGTAGGGGAAAAAAAGCAGCTAAACTATAAGATAAACAAGATAAGAAAATAAATTGGATATTGAATTTATGTGACTTAGTGAGTGAGACCTACTCCACACAAAACATGGCACAAGATCCACAAACAGAAATTACAATTACAATTGAGTTATTTAAACACTCTCATTATTTTTTCAATGGGGATTGCTCTTCACAAAAGAGACCCCCTTCTCATATAGAAAAGAAATAGTATTTCACTTAATCTAGGAAACCTAGTTGGTTCGATTTCTTTTTATGGCTCTCAAATTTGAGATATATTTTCAACAACATATGATAAATTATCCAATTTTCTAACAAAAGGAGTATTATATCGTCAAACTCTATTATTGATGATCTTCTTAAAAGATGAGCTGTCAATGGTATACAGTCATTGGTATCATTTTGTGCAAAATGAAACATATAGTAATTGATTACAAGAAATTAATCGATCTAAAGCGTTAAACGGTAAACTAACAAAACAGAGATGATGGAAAGGTAGGTAAAATATATTAGAGGAAATTTGAGATTCACCTGCTACTTGGAGGATAATGCACTTCTTGAATTGATTTAGTCCTGACATCAGTTATGTATCCTCTGAACACAAGTACAAAAAAATCAGAATATTAATAACTAAAATTATTTTTTCTCATCATTGAGAAATTGTAGGATAGATCAAGGTCCAGCGTCCTAGATCTTTAATTATAAAATAACCAATTTAAGAAGCTCCCAAAACAGCGAATCCTAAAATCAATTTAAGAAAGTACAAAACCAATGTAGAGCTTATCTTTCTACTCAGTATGTCTTGCTTGAAAAGCCTATTGTTCTTTCTCACTGATTTTGCACTTTTACCTTCATTTGATGAATATCTAATTAGTTATTTTACTATAAGCTTTAATCCCATTAGCAACCTCAATAGGTAAATTTCACGATGCAGTTTACGACCAGCAATGATCTCAATTTTCATGATTTTTTCCCCGTAGAAGGTGCATTATAACCACTTTTTAACCAATTTTTTTTTTTTAATACCTAACGATCATCATTTGCAAATAACTAAAAAAAATAAAAATTAATTGCATTAAATTATTCAAATGAAAGTTCATGAACTTGATTGCATCGTACCAAGGTCTAGTGACTGCGATCGAAATTGCTTTGGATTTTTTAACAACTTTTCACTATAAATGTGATTTACTTAAAGTTGATTTTACCCCCAATGAGCAAGCGTGAGATTAGGAGTATTTAACTTCTTCTAAAAGATGGCTACACTAATTCAGCATCCATCAAATTTGAGTGGTGTCATCTTTAATAGCAGAGAAATCACTCATTCAAACTCTTGATCTATACACGATTGTTGAAGTAAAGATTGGACCGGGTTTTAATACTTCGAAATGATCCAACATTCCACATTAATCAAACATCTTTGTTCCCGAACTAAGAGCGAACAAGGAGGTTACCTTTCTAAAGGAGCGGAAAGGGCTGCGAGCTTGTCCGAAACCCCGAGCGTGTCGAGCGCAACCCACGCACTAGCGAAGAGACCCAGAGCCGCGCCAGTCGCTCGAAGCCCCTTCGATTTCTCGAGGATGAGGGCTCGGACACCGACCTTCTTAAGGGCCACTGCGGTTGCCAGACCCGCGATGCCGGCACCCACTATCACCACCTCCTCCATATACGGTCGTCTTCTACTTCGAGTTTGTGAGTGTGCGCAACTGTTTTCTGCTCTGAATTGGGGTGAGGAGTCTCTTCTCTTGTGGTCGCTATTTTATAGTGGCAAAGTTGTTTGTCTTTTGATAGCTACGTACCTGCTTATGCTACTGGAGCACTGTCGAATGAAAATTACAGCTGCAAAGTTGTTAAAATAAACTGATTTTTCAAATTTCAGTTTTTATTTCAAAAAGAGTGAAATTAAAATTTCCAACCCGGATATAGATTTTACAAGTTCAACTGCTTTCCCGAATTCACTTGAGTTATTTTCTTTATTTTGCTAAGCTTTCGCTCTCGTAAGGGGGATTTGAACTTGCATTGTTGGGTTTAGCTATGTGACATCCATAAGTTTAAATTGTGCTCCTTTTTAAGCTGTACATTGTCCGATAGACAATTCGAGGGACTTCCTTTTTTTCATATTAAGGAGTCTTTCTTGAGAGGACCGGCTTTCATTTAACAAACTTTTAGTGACAAAGAGTACTTTAGTTACTTTAGTTGCAACTGAAAAAACGGCTAGTATGCACACCTAGAGGGGGGTGAATAGGTGTATATAAAATTTTTCTTTTTCACATGACTTAATAAAATAGATTGCCTTTGGATGATAATAATAAACTTAGGATGTAAAAAGCTTTAAACAATTCTATAAAGCAATTAAGTAAAGCAACGAATAAGATAAGGAGTTTAAGGAAAGAGAATTGGAACACAAGGTTTATAGTGGTTCGGCTTAATCCAAGCCTATGTTCACTCTCTCGCGCTAACAGCCCATTGGCTGGATTTTACTATGAATCAAAAGAGATTGTACAGCTTGTGATCTTCGACTTCCTTCGTGGAGAGTCCTAGCTAGTCTCTTCACAAAGTCTCACTATAAGTTTCTCTCTTTTGTGTACAGTTTGAGCTCAATGAATGAAAAAGCAAGGAACTACAGAGATTCAAACTTTGAAATTCTTCTTTCATCCACACCTCAAACAACTAGAGAGTCTGCCTTAAATACTCCTTCATGTCTTCACGACTGTTGGCACTTTCCAAACGAATTCTTCCAATCTACTCATTAGACAAAATCAATTAAAGTAATCTCCAGTCGTTGAGAGATTGGTGATGAAAGCTCGTCAATCTTGTTCGCCTCTACAATCAGGATCTTGAGTTTCCATAAGTAGAACTTTCCAAGTTTGCTCGCCTTTCAAATGATCTTCAAATCGGAGTAGAATCCAATAAGAATAATCAATCATATTGATGCTGTATCTAGCCAAAAAGGTCTTCTAAAACCATATGAATCGAATCCTCTAAGATAATCCATCATCTGGATAAGACTTCTTTCTTCGTCTAAAACTGTCAGTGAGGGCAAACTTTAAATCTTGAGTCTAGTAGTCTTCAGACTTTAAAGATAGAGTCTGGAGTTCTTCAGACTTTAACACTTGGGTCTAGAAGTCTTCAGACTAAACTGATGGAAATGATTTGTCAGCTTCAAAACAATAAAGGAGTTTTCTCCAACAGCAACATCTTTTTTAGGTGAAAATTCCAGCAACAATGTTAGTGTTTGCATCAAATGCACAGATTGACTAAACGTCCTTTGTTGGCCATTCTTTACGATTGACTAGAAGCCCTTTGTCACTGTTGTTATTCACCAGAATGAATTCAAAAAGGATTATTTTGAATTAAGGTGAGCTATTTCCATCTTATATACGAATAAATTCACTCCATTTCTTTAGGGTAAAACAAATCAATTTCAATGGTCTCTATATTTTCACAGTTTCATTTAACTTAATTATCTTCCTTTTATGGTTTTCCGCCAAAGTCAAATTGATGATGGAAAGGTAGGTAGAAAATATTAGACTTACTTAACTAGTTAGCAGACTAAATCTTATATTGCAGTTGTATGTGTAGGCCTAGACAATAGACCACACACAAAGTATCTCCAATTAAGATACTTCTTACTTGTGTTCATTCTTTTGGCCTTGAACTTATTGGGATCTATGAGTGTTTTGGAAAATCCAGATTTTAAAATTTTTTATAGTTGGCCAGCTTCATGTATAGAGACGCATTATTATTAAAGGTAGTCTACCATGCCTTACTGCCGGCGGTGGACGGCGGCGGTGGCGGACATTGAATTCCAAGCTATATGAATTATTAAACACATAGGATATCCTTAAAACACTGTCGAAAACACTGTTGCATTATAATGGAAGACACTACATACACTAGACTTCCAAATCTACAATGTCCTTTTGGACCAAATCTATCGGATCTCTACTCATTAGGTTAGGTTTCTATCTTGGGACCTCTTTATTGAGTTAAGGCTTTTAATCTCATTCCTCTTGATGCATAAGTTATTTGCTTTCTTGATAAACCTCTTTGTTAATGGGTCAACAGTATTTTCCTTTGACTTTACAAAGGCTAAAAAAAGTTATTTTACTCAAGAGCAATTGCCCTATAGTATTATGTCTATGACTAATGTATCTAGACTTACCATTATATACAAAGGCTAAAAAAATTATTTTACTCGTGAGCAATTGCCCTACAATATTATGTATATGATTAATGTGTCTAGACTTTCCATTATATATTATATTATGTGCCTTTGCATTCGTTGCTTAATTATTATAGTGAATGCATATTGCAGGCACAACTTTTGGCCACAACACAGCCTTAAAAAATTGTTGAAGCCACTATGCTTTTTTAGCAGTTTTATTTAAAGTAATAAACTTTGATTCTATAGTGGAGCGCTCTATTAAAGTTTGCTTTGAGGATTTCCCCAATACTATGGCACCTCCTAATATTGAACATATCAATTTTGATTAATCATAATCCAAGATCAAGTTGGCATCACTATAGCCTTCAAAAAAAAAAAAAAAAAAAAGGATATTTGTCTTATTAGAAAACATAATCTTTCTTTCTTTTCGGATAACCTTATACTCTCAACAAAGTAATTGCTACTAATAAGGATTACCTATATATTTGCTTAGTTTTTCTATTGAGTATGCGAAATATTAGTTCATGATGTACAAAATGCTATTGATTATTTGAGAATACTCCAGATGCCTAATACATAATAGTCAATGGTGATCATATATATGTAGAGTCATCCTCCAATTTCTAAATTTAATTCTTCATAATTAATTCATTCTTTCCCCTAAAAGCAATATGGCTACTTTTCCATATAGTATGGTTGCGTTTGGTAAAAATATTGCAGAAAGCGTTTCAAAAAAAAAAAAAAAAAAAAAAAAAGAATTAGGTGAAAGAATTTTCTTCTAAATACAAATAGTATTTTGTAAAGTGTAACTAAAAATATATTGAGAAATAACTTTCATTTAAATAATGTTTTAGAAAAATTACACTTATAAATGACTTATTATTATTATTTTAAAACTCAAACCTCCCCCTCCCCCCCGGTGCTTAGTGGCCTCAGCCCTTCGCTAGTGATGTGGTTTAAGGTGAGAGCATTTCTAGAATTATGAAAGTTTAACGAAGGTAAAGTTAGAAGGAAAAAAAGGTGTATTAACATCCATAAATGGTCACCCAAAACTCTTTCGAACCTCTCTTAGCTTATGCAAATGCATCTCACCCCACTCGACGCTCGCTGCTTGCCTCTCTTTGCTAACCTTGCTTGTCTTGAATCCATTGGGTTGGTCTAGTCCTCGGTCGCCTTTTTAGGGAGTACAAAAAATAAAATAAAAAATTATAAGTTGGTCCTAGATTGACCTTAGAACGGGCTTGAACCCATTGAGTTAGTCCGGTCCTTGATTGCATTTAAAAATGAAATAAAAAAAATTATAGATTGATCTCAGGTTGACCCTGGAACTAAACGAAACTCACTAAGTCGGTTCGGTCCTTGGTCCAAACTTAATAGGGTTGGTCTTTGGTTCCAAAATTGAGGACCAATACTATGCAAATTGGTCCTAGAATGTAAGAGTGGATCCACCTAATCTGGACCATACTCATCCCTATTTCTAATTCAAGCTTGCGAGTGCGTGTGCGTGCTCTTGCTTTGAATTGGGATAAGTAGTCTCTTATCTTACAAGCCGCTATTTATCTCGTTGCTTTTCAAAACTCCTAAGATGTAGCATGTGCCGATACTTCACCTACTGTTGAATAGGCGGCCCCAGTCTCATGAATTGACGTGACATCCTCGAGAGGTCTGGTCTATTCATTTCGTATTTAGCCACCTCAAACTTTTATAGAGGGTAGCGAGCTTTTTCGAAACCCGGCGAGCAAGACAATTTGATTTGGCGTCTTATTGAAGTATCAATGTCAAATGAAAATGAGAGGTCGTGCAGAAAGGGAGGTCATTTAACGTTTCTTTTTAAATACCTTTGAAATATAAGACATCAATGTTATATATACCTATAATCTCCGTTTATGTAATACTTTTAATTTTTCAGTTATGCTTTCTAATATAGTATCAAAATCAAATGACATCCCTTTACCATTTGTGTCTATCCCATATCGATCAAATTTCATATACTCTTTGAATTGGAGTTTCTAATAAAAATAATATCGATCAAAATCAGGGATCAAGTTTTGGAGAGTCATCAAGTAAGTTAATCTGACCATCTATCACATTTGATTGGGCTAAATCATCCAATAGGACATATCAAGGATAGCGAAATATAAGCCGGGGCCATGTCAAGCTCAAAAGATTGAAGCATGTGACAATGTTGATCACTTTCGCTTTATGTCATTTCTAGATTTGCTCACTTTCAATTGATTTTTTGGGGGTCACTGGCAGGTGGGCCACATCGAAAGCGTATCATAGTCTCATGACAGGAAAAAAAAATCTTAAAATAAAATCACAGAAGTTAATTGGAATTCTAATTCATCATCTCAGTTATGATCCCCCAATTTATGAATCTCTGATAACTTTTTTCTTTCCTCCAATTAAAAGCAGTCTTGCTAGCCTTTCATGTAAGATACCACCAAAAAAAAAAAAAAAAAAAAAAAAAAAAAAAAAAATTTGGGGGTGGGGGGAGGGGTTGTTTCATACACTATCATTAAAATAAAACCAGATACATATGAAAGATCAAATATAAGAATTAGATCCGTGGTACCATCAGGACACTTGCTCGCGATAAATAAAGCCAGCCAGGTCGCCTCGTCCACAAATAAGTGAATCTCGTGGCTGTAGCCAAGTCCGTGGCCCTCGAGGAACACTACTAGAATAGATCGGCAAGCAAATTTCTTGCCAATAGGCCACGATCAGATTCATGCTAATCTATAAGTAGCCCTGTTAAAGTGGATCATAAACTTTTTTCTTAATCCTTATATAATAAGCTGAGTTGTTATATAAATTAATTATATTAGGTAAATATGTCATAAAGAGCTTTAAACATAATATGGCTTTTGAATTAGTCACAAAAGGGTTTACAACTCATTTAGACCAAATTTTTCTAGATTAGATTAAATATAAAAGTATTTTAACAATATATTTTAGGTCAGGTATGAGACAAGTTGAATATAGATCACTATAATTATATTGCATAGAGATGTGTTAAAACAGATTAAATGGGTTTATTTGAATCAGATCATCTTCAACCCAACTTGAACTACCCGTTTGACGAGTTTACCTATAAATACAATAATTACAGTTCAGACAGATTAAAACTCATGAGTTATTGCAATTAATTTCAATTCAAAATAAGCTCCTGGAGAAATTATTCAAAGAGGTCCAATAATTTATGGTGGCCCCAACATCAAATTTTGATGATACAAATCGATTAACCTTGTTCTACTTGGGTTTTGGCTGAAGTGATCTCATAAGAGAACTAGCGACTGGTAAGGAAATGAGGTTGAGTGGGGATGTTTAGTTTCGGGAGGGGTTCAACTCTCACATTCCGCAAAGAAGCAAAACAAAATTCTGAGAGTGAGATGAGAGTTAAGATATGACATACCAAAAAAAAGAAAAAATTGGAAGGGAATTCGATGTTATTTGGATCACATTACATATTGAGTAACAATTTTGGAACCATTTGAGTTATTATTCATAAATACAACAATAATAACATAAAAAAAAAAAAAATCAAGAGAGACAGAGAGAGGCACAAATGATAGAGCAAGTCCTGGTCGCAATTGATGAGGGCTTGCCCAGTATGTTGTGAGGGGCTCACAATCCCTCGTTGTCGTGTCATGGGCCAGTGACACTTGAGATAGCAACTGTGCAAAAATTGGGCTTTCTTTGAGTCATTAACCCTTTACTAGAGTTGCTTTAAATTAGCCTTCTGCTCGATCTATCGTTCACTCTCTCGCTTGATGCAGCCCCAATCACAAAGAGAAACTCAAGAAAGAGGGAAGCATTTCGAAGATATAGTGCTTTATTTCTACTTGTAATGTTGGATATAGACAATACAAATGAAGGTGAAAGGAGCTATGACAATTTAACCACGAAAGCTATAAAAATACATCAAAATTTTGCAGAGATTGTCACCAACTTGAGATTTTCAAGCACGATACGTCGAGGAGGTGGCCAAGATGACCTAATAAGGCTTGAAATTCCTAAGGGTTTAGGGTTTCCATTGGAATGTAGTATTATCCCGGGTACTTTGGAAAATGTAATTTGTATTTTAGAGAATTTTTATAGTTAATGATTTCCACCGTAAGATGATTGATGAGATTTGAAGCGTCTTGTTTCCTTTTTGAACATGCTTCCATAAGTTCAACATTCGGAGTGAATGATTTTAAACTGAAAATAAGAGGAATAAGCCTAAGAATTGGCTTGTTAGAAATGGACCATCAGCAGTTGGCTTCTTCTTTTTCGGCGCGAACTATAGATTACATATGAAGGACAACTCTCATAATTCACTCTCATTCAACGAGAAATGAAAACATTTCCTTTGGACGCGGTCCTCAAAATTATGTTGCCCATCAATTTGGTACCAAATTCCAAAGTGCCGACTCAAGCCTCTCAAAGTAGGACGGCTATCATTTATCTTTCAAGTCCTTTTGGGAAACTTTTCAATGCATCGCCATCTTTAATCTACTACTTCTAGGACCCCAAGAGGACAAAAATAATTCATTGCATTACATGTGCTCTATACAAAAATGTAGTGAGAAATAGAAACGGAAAAGGACAAAAAGGATAGAAAACAGCTGTAACTCAATAGCTAAGGAGCTGTTTGATAACATTCCAAGAAACACTAGTTTCTCTTATTTTGTTTCCTAGAATAGAAAATAGAATAGAAATGTGTTTGGTAATATTTTTGTTCACAGGAACAAATTGTTTCTTATTCCCGAGAACAACTCAATAAATAGGTTTTTCTTTTCTTTTTTTTTTCTTCCTTTTCTTTTCCTCTCTTCTTCCTAGCTAGCCATTGGCCCCAGCGATGGCTGACGACCGGCCAAATGAGGCCGAGTGACCTCACTGGAGCCTCATGGGCTCTCGGCAAGGTCACCCCGAGCTCGCCTGGCCACTATGAGGCTCAGGGGGACCTCATCAGTGGCTAGCAAGGCTCCCCCGAGGTCGGCGACCTCACCGACCCTCGTCTAGCTAATTGCTAGCTAGCCATGGCCAAGGCCGACAATTGGCTAAGAGGAAGGAGAAGAAAAAAAAAAGTAATCAAATTATTAATATATTAAAAGAAATTATAAGTCACAAAAATATTTGAGATTGTACTAAACGTATTTTTGTTAATGGAATAGAAATTTTTTATAGTTACCAAACTTTGACGACCCTTACTACGATTGCTACCGGTGACAACCCTAGATCCTTTGGGTCCACCAAGCCGTCCATTGGTCCCTGTGCTATGTCATTGTGGAAATGAACACATACTCCAATCAAACTAAGAATGATGCACACTATATACCAACCAGGCACTTTATTATTTATAGTTTCGGACAACATTAGTCAGTACACATAAGCCAAAAATTCCTAAATTTGGCTAAACCAAAATGGGACCAATTATCCATCTATCTATCCACATTGTCATCCTGGCATCATGACCTAGCTTCCAAAAATTTCTGCAGTCCTCCTGTGCTCTCCACTACTCCACCACGCTTGACACGTTGGGGTTGAGGTGCTCCATTTGCTTCCATCCGAGATTGATGGGGATACCATAAAAAGTACAAGAGGACGCGGGCTACAGTGGCATCTCTATGTCTCTATAATATGTTAGCCCCATGAGGGGTGAGTACAACTACTCAGCAGTCAAAGTTCTACTAAACTATATTTCATACATATATTGCTACCCGACTCCACACAATCCAAAACAAATCACACAACTGGAGCAAGGTGTAAACATCAATTTAGGAGAATGTCATAACAAAATGGCATATTCAAAACAAATGAGAATTTAGAAACTCATTTAATCTCAAATCACTACCACCATCTTCCAAAGGACCAGTGTTTGCGTCCCTCCAGGCTCTCGCACCCTACCTGGCATCATGATGACCTTCAGTTTCATATTTCAATCACCGGGCATCCAGAGCATGTTATGTCACACCTCCAGGCATCCCACACCCCACCTAGCATCATGAGGAACCTCCAAGGCTCACCATGTCAATGATGTCCCCAGGCATCCAGAGACATTGCCATCACGATCCTCTAGGCAACTCGACACCCGGGGCATCATCGTCCCAGGGGTCTGACGGCATCAATAACATTTCAACCATGGTGTAGTAGTTTAATCAATTTAATGCCAAAACATTTTCGTATCGACAGTAAGAAAACTGCTTTAGTTTTCAAAATCTCCAATTTATGGTATAAAGTAATGTGCAATGAAAACTTTAGAGATATACCAAATCAGTGGCAATAAACCTCACATAAAAACCCAAGTTCAAATTCCATAATAATTCAAAATAAATCTTTATCATTCCACCCTGATCATATCCGGAATTCATAAGCGTGGGCTTAAAACGTGTTCAGGCATCAAAACTTGATAATTTTCATCAAAACAGTGCACATATCTTGAAATGTTGAAAACGGAACATCGGCGGGTCAAAAGTTTCATGTCCCGACCGTAATATTTTGAAATCAATGTTTTGAAATACCAAGATCAACACGTACATGTTTCCAAACTCAAACCAATCCGTTCAAACACAACAATCTTTTTTCAAATAGTCCGGGGTTGATCTGACGACCTCCGAGTTCACAAATCAACTCAAATATCCTAGAATAGAGTTAGTTTGCGGAACGCATTTCATCAAGCAGCGACTGAGTTCACGCGATATAGGTTAGTAGATATCAACTTGCCTCAAGTCCAGCGGCGTCAGTGGCGAGGTAAACTATGAAACGGGCTGCGGGCGCAGTTGAGGCGAGCTGGACGGCGACAGTAACGTGCGATGAGGCGCAAGCTGTGGGTCTATCGGTCTGGCAGCAGCTGAAGGACGGTGGTGAATCATGAACTACGGCGTCGGTGGCTGGCTGTGGTGCGGCACTACAGTAGTGAGGGAGGTTGGGACGTGGTGAGGAGGCACTACTATAAGGGTATGTCGTCGAGTCATCACGAAACATAACGTCTCGCTTTGGTGATGGAAATGATGAAACAGCGGCCGAAACTCGCGTCTATGACGTAGTCCAACAACAAACTTGTCGACCCGTCACGGACCGTTACGTAATCAAGGTCTGGCGAAATCCGGATATCACACAAATGCCTTAAAATACTTAAAAAATATTTGCAAGAACAAAAAAAAAAAAAAAAAAAAAAAAAAAAAAAGCATTTGTGAAAAGAAACTATTCTCGGTAACATAAACGTTACCATATGCACCGTAAGTGGGCACAATAGGCCCTGTTAAGTGGCCCAGCAAAACGTTAGTCTATGGCCTCTAAAAGGAGCTTTGGGCCCAGTTCATTCGGAATCTCTAGATGCATCGGGTGACACTTTTGAACTGTTTTTGTTGTATAAAAAATCACCAACCATCACCCCGTATCCAAATCTGGCCCCATCAACTTTCTAATCAATGTTGCCATTAGAGCTCCAGCGTGGCAATTTCACCGTGTGCTGCCGGTGATGTTCGATTGCCGCTGGCGAAGTATATTGCCAACAAGCTTCTCTCCCTCACATGCCTTGTCTCTCAATGGAGCTCATGGTTTCATTTAACTTAATTATCATCCTTTTATGGTTTTTCCGTCAAAGTCAAACTGATGACGTAATGGTAGTAAAAAAATATAAGACTTAACTAGTTAATGGATTAAGTCTTCAATTGCCAACTATGTGTAAACTTGGATATTAAACCTCACACAAAATATCTCCTAATCAAGATTGATTTTCAATTGTGTTCATTCTTTCGGCCTTGAACTTCTCAAAATTTATGTGTATTTTAGAAAATCAAGCCTTTAAATAGTTTTGTAGAGTTGGCCAACTCTATGTATAGACACATTCCTATCAAATGTATCCTACCATGCCTTACTAGAATGTTAAATTCGAAACTATAGGAGTCAGTAAACGCATAGTGTATCCTTAAAACGCTATAGAACACATTGTTGCATCATATGAATTGGAGATGGTGCTCACATTAGAGTTCCAAAATCTGCGTTGTCCTTTTGAACCTAGTCCATGAGATCTTCAATCACTAGGCTAGGTTTCCATCTTAGAACCTCTTTACGAGTTAAGGCTTTTAACCAAGTTCCTCTCGATGCATAGTTTATATGCTCTCTCCATAAACCTTTTGTCAATGTTTTACTCTGACTTTACAAAGTCTAAAGAAATTTTCATTCAAGAGCAATTACCTTACAGTTTTATGTCTATGACTAATGTATCTAAACTTACTATTATATATTACATTATGTGCCTTTCCATTCGCTGCTGGATTGTCATAGTGAATGCATACCACAAGTATACCTTTTAGCCACAACAAAACCTCTAAAATTATCGAAGCCACTATGCTTTTTCAGCAGCTTTATCTAAAGTAACAAATTTTGATTCCATAGTGAAGCATTCTATAAAAATTTGCTTTGAGAATTTTCATGATAGTGCAAAACCTCCTAACGTAACACATATCTACTAGTTGATTTGATTCATCATAATCCTTATGTTGGCATCACTATAGCTTCCAAAAAAAAAGGATATTTGTCTTATTACATAACATAGTCTTTACTTCTTTTTAGATAACCTTTTAAAGCACTCAATTCATTTTCAATGTATTGAGATTGTATTAAATCTAGACCATCAAAATTCTAATAATATCCGCAATACTTAAGTTTTTCATCTCAAAGTTCTTCTTGAGAACACTTTTGGTGTTTCTAATTACTTTAGCATTATCTCCAAGAATTAGCAAATCATCAACATATAAATAAATAAGTACACATCCAATAGACTTGGTTTTGGTGTACACACATTTTTCACACTCATTGATTCTATGTCAATTTTGGATTATCATAAGGTCTAACTTCTCATGTCAATTGTTTAGGAGTTTGTTTAAGTCCATACAAAGATTTGATAAGTTTACACATTTTTTGTCATTGTCCTTTGGCCTTGAATCCTATAGGTTGGTCCATATAAATCTCCTTATTGAGATTATAATTCAAGAATATAGTTTTTCACATCCATATGATCTATTTGCAAATTATGTAGCGAAGTTGTAGCAATCAACATTCTAACTAATGTTATTCATGTTACAGGCAAATAAGTATCATGATAGTCTTGACACTCTCTTTGTCTAAACCCTTTAGCAACAAGATGTTCTTTGTACTTATCAATGGAAACATCAATTTTAAGCTTCTTTTTGAATAACCAATTCTCAAGTATAGTTACTTAGGATAGAATCAAACTCCTCATCAACTACTATTTTTTTTTTTTTTTCAAGAAGGGAGCATCTAAAGATGACATTGTTTCTTTAAATGTTTGAGGTTCACTTCTTTTTTTTTTTCATGTTTGTCAAAAAGTCAAGTCCAAAATTTTTTCAATTCACAACTTATTGCCCCTTCAAAGTGTCACGCCCTGAACCTCGAACGCTCGCACGTCCCTCAGTGGTCGATAGAATTTTGCGACGTTCCCAGGACTTGTCACCGACCCTTTTCATTTTATTGCACATGCGGAAGCGAATTAACTAATCCCCTAACAACAACAAACATGGCATAGAAAAGTAGGACAACCGGTTTCAAATCAAATACACTTTCATAAACATCTCAAGCTTATATAGAAGGTCTATCTCACAAAGGACTACTGAGCCACCTATGCCTCTAACCCTTTCGCTTCAAGCTCCAGGTTCTTCACACTGAAGACCTGAAAATGGTTATTCAATAATAAGTGAGAAGTAAATCTCAACGAATTCTTCCCCTAGTCCCCGAATAGTACACCAATTCAACTCAGGGTATCTATTCAAAACCATCCCTCAAACAAACCAAAGATTAACAATCAACAATCAATAGTCGATTCGCATACATCCTTACTTGGTATGCCATACCCTACTTTTCATAATTCAGCACGATACACGCAATGCATATGGCCATTAGATGTTGCAGTTCATCAATCACATATGAATCGCGTTACAAGCGATCTCATCTGGCCATTGCCACACGAATGCGTTGTCTGGGTTAGAGGTGCGGACGCACCGCCATCCCTCATCCTAGCCCAGTATTATCCTCTTTGGCCCCGCACTGGCGTAGACGAACCGCCATCCCAGTCGGGCCACCACAATGGAAACATGTGTGAAATGCGTTATCGATTCATACGTGCATGCCATGAACAGTGTGCTTAACTCATGCATGACTAGAACCGAAGATGCCATGATTCTCATGCATTCTTACATATTAGTGCATCACACAGTACATATCGATCAATCACACAGGTCTCGATTATAAGGTAAAATCGATGTGACACATCCCATTCCGTGCCACATAATTTTACCCCATAATAAGTCCTAAGAATCTCAATACTCATGCATTTCAATTCATTCCAGTTAGCGGTCTTCGAGCGTAGCCGAGCATTGTCTTGCACTATTAAGCATGGTAATGTCTATATCTAGATGACATTCCATATAGGAGTATCAGCCCAGCCTCCACTGCGACCGACATCCGTTGACTTGGGGCATCCCAAAGGAGCATCGTCTGACCCCAAAGGCTCGTGATGGCATCTCATATCATCCACGCATTCATTCAATTTCGGCCCAAGACACTGTGTATTACACTCAAATACCTCAATTAAAATGGTGATCCCGGCCTATTTTCTTCATATTAGAAATGCATGGTAAAATAATCGTGTGTGGAGATACGGTCAAATCGAACCAGAAAATTTGTGTCATCTCTTTTTAAAATCCCACAATTTGATATAGTATTTAAAAACACTTTTAGCATCCAAAACTCGACACCCGATATTTTCTAATTAAATAATAGCAGTTTTCAATCATTATACAATTGCACAAAACATTATCCAATTCATGCGGATGCCCATGTATTGACACATTCATTCACTTCTTAAAATCAATACGCATGAAATTAAACCGCTTTTAATTATCGGGTGAATAGTGCACGTGAATAGTGTTTCATGAACACTGTCGAGTGAACAGTAACTCATGAACAATGCGTCATGTACAATGAAATTTCCAATTAAATAACTAATAAATGAACTCCATAAGTCATTACAAACACTAATTAAAGCAAGCAAAGCATCAAGAACCATCCCCGGACTAACATCAATCATAATCGGTAGAAACCGAGCCTTCGTGTGTCTCCAAGTTTAAATTCAAAAACCTAACCAATCGAGCTCAGAAAATCCCCAAATTTGAATATGTGACAAAGGATATGTGAATTTTTTTTTTTCATGAGACACCTAAACCTAGATCCTTCAAAATTCGGTCTAGTAAATCACTCAATCTAGCGCCAAAATTAAGTTAGTTCTCAGAAAGTCAGTTTTCCAAAATCAGTTTGGTTCGAGGTCTTAAACACGTCCGTTTGATTTGAAATTTGAGTATATTAAACTAGGAGAGGTGAAAAATAACTTTTGTGAAGAAATCATTTTAAAATTCGAACTCCAAGAGTTGATAAAAAACCCTAGAATCCTAAAAGGTTACCAGTTCCAGCGAAAATTAAAGTTTTGTTTGAAAATGGCGGAGTGGATATCTCCTACTTTTGAGTCTCTAAAAATCTTGAGAAAAATATATGTTGTAGCTTGAGAGATCTAAAACATTTCTTTAGAAGACATCATCTTTATGTTCACGACCAATTTCAATCTACAAAAATTGCAAACAACAAATGTTTAGGAACCAATTCTGAAGAACAACCTCTGTTTTCACTCAAATCATCTTCTAAACGTGTTAATCTCACGAATTATACTAACATTAATCCATTTTAATGCTAATCTAATCATTATAACTTATAACTAATCCATACTTAAGTTAGTCTAAACCATCCTTACACCTAATCAACCTCCTAAGCAAGTTTAGGCACTAATAAAAAGATTATGAGCTAAACCCACCCGACGACAATTCTGACGAGATGAGCACGACAGCGGTGGCAAGGGCTACGCTTGGTTACATTCAAAATGTCATGGAGGCGCTCGGCTAAATGGGTCTCGGTGGAGGTGGTTTTTGATTTGGCATGAATAATAGGCGAACGGCTCACAGATGGGTGGTGCGGCTCTTTGGCGGTGGATGGTGGCTTCTTCGGCCTAACTCCATCATTCTCAAATTCTGATTTTCTAAAGCTCTTCTAAGAAGGTTCACCTTGATTTCTTTTTGCAAGATACATATCCTCAAATAACTTAGCATCCCTTGATTCTAGAATACTATTTGGCATCAATTTATGTATTTTAAATTTGTAAACAAAAATTATATGTGTTGCTATTTTATGCATAACTAATGAATATGCAACATGTGACATTCTGTTTTCAAACTTTGCTTTCAACTAAATGAAATTGGCTTTTCATCGACGCACCTATAATTCTTTTCTCTGAGTTGGCCACTCACGAGATAACTTGCCTATCAAGTGAAACCGTTAAGGAATATAAACGCAACCAACTTGAGAATTCGATCAAGAATCGACTGCTCAACCATCCTAATCTACAAGGGTCACTACAACATAGTTAGAAATCAATTAGATACCGGAGATAGGTCGATTCGCTGGAACCATGTGATTAAGTGTGGGTGATTCCACCTAATTGCGAAATTCTTGTTGATTAGCACTAGATTGATGTTTCTATCGTTTTGGTACCGTGTGTCTGTATTTGAAACCTAGATTTTTATGATAACAGTCGCCAATGTGTCGAAGATGCACAATATGGATTGAAAATAATCGACCATGGGTCGATTGTGCTAAGAATTCCTAAAAGTTACCTGATAGGTTAGGTCACGTTAAAATCGTATGCAGTTGAAATTAATCGCGAAATTGAACTCGATTTCAGAAAATTGAAAGTTTTGGCATGTCACGATTTATTTTAGGATTGTCAACTTATCCTCCGAAGAATTTTTGGCGAGCCCGAGATTTTTATAGAAAATCAATTTCAAAGTATTTGGAATGAAAAGAAATTAGGAGGGGCCAAAATGAAGGGATTTTTGGCCTCTAAAGTGAGCTATTTGGTGAAGGGAAATTGTGGAAATTGTGTAGGCTTCGTTCTTAGCAAAATTGGTCATCAAATTGGGGAAATTGGTGAAGAAATTGAAGTCCATATTGCTGAAATTCGTAGGCTTGTGTGGGGGCTGCAACATTTAGCACCAAAATTAGTTAATTATGGGATTTTATGCAAGAAAGTATTATGGGGGACAAAGGGGATGAACACGTGGACTTTTGGGGACCAAGACATGATGAATAATGGGATATTTTGATTGACTTTTCCCCCCTCTCTTCAACTTCTCACACATGCCTTAGCTGATCCCCCTCCTTCTTCTTATGAGCCTCCCACTTCACCGAAGTCTTCTGCTCATGGCTTTTTTTTCATTTCCATCATGTTCTTCCACTCCACTAGTGAACGAATCCCTCTCTCTCTCTCTCTCTCTCTCTCTCTCTCTCACTGCCACCTCACCCAATTCATTGTGTCTTCATTTCGCTTAGTCAACCCCAACATCACTACCCATCATCAACGTTTCAACTCCACCATTCTTTGTCCCTCCACTGAAGCACCCCACCGTCTGCCGCCAACACCACCTTTCATTTTATTTCCCTACTCCTCCACCGATTCAACCTAGTAGAACTCCCCCTTGACGTCGCGCCTGTAGCCCCGCTGCAGCCCACACATTCTAGCTCCATCATTCCTCCATCAAAGTGAGCCCAACTGTGTCCCCGCCAAGACCCACCCAAAGCAAGGCCGAAGCTCAGCCCTAGCTGAGCCATCTTGGGCCATTTTTGGCCCAGTCTAACCTTCCTTTGGTGTCGTCATAAACCCAAGTTTCGGCTGTCGTCGCACCACCGTTGCTGTGAACCTATTTTTGCACTAAATCGGCGAGTTTACATCTTAAAATCTCATTAGGGCGTTAATGATGCTTAAGGGTTGTTTAGATTAAGTTAAGATTGGATTAGTGTAATTAGTAGTGTGTTTAGTTAAATTAGATTGGCTAAATTAATTAGTTTGGTGATTAGAGATTGTAGTTAGCTAGTTTATTATGTAGTTTTGTAGTTAGGATGGTTAGGGTAATTTAATTAGTCAAATAAGTGGTTAGATTAGCATAATTAAGCCTAAATATGTATTTATTGGATTTATTTGTATTTATTTAATTAATTTTGCTATTTATTTAATTATTTATATTTTCCAAAAATTATACCGGGATAGCCGATGACCGGAATTTCGTACTGATTGTAGTGGTGTGCTTAGTTTATGCAATTGAATGTTAATTTATGCAAATTGAGTGGTGATTGTGATTTTGAGTATTTATTTCAAAATTATGAAATTTTGGTATTTAATTAGAATATATCAGTTGTCAAGTTTTGACACTGAAATGTTTTTTTAAATACTATATCAAATAGTGTGATTCTAAAAGGAATGATATCACTCTTTCTGGTTCAAACTGACCATGTACCCATACACGATTATTTTACCGAGTGTTTTTAGTATGAAGAAAATAGGTCAAGTTTGTTATCTTAATTAAGGCATTTAAGTGCAAAGCACAATGCCCTTGGCCATGATTGAATGATCGAGTGATGGTTTATAGTCAGGGCAAGATGACTATTGAAAGATAAGGTGACATATGTTATGTTGAGGAAACCCAATGGGTTATGAGTCGATAAAAGACTAGGTGCTACACAATAAGGAAACCTCATGCGAACTACCTCTAATACCTTGTACCATTGCTTATTAGTAAAGGTCTAAGTGCAACATGGCAACTTGAGTCACATGGGAGCCACCTCTAAAAGCCTTGCAGTACTATCATGCATAGTCAAAAACTAAATGCTACATGATAGCAAGAGTTCGTGTGAGTTACCTCTAGAATCTTGTACTAGTGCTTTTCATGGCCAAGAACTAAGTGCTACATGATAGCGTGACTTCGTGGGAGCCACCTCTAGTATCTTGAACTATTGCTCATGATAGTCGAGAACTAAGTGCTACACAATAGTGTGACTTCATGGAAGCCACCTCTAGCACCTCGGGCTATTGTTGATTATGATTAGGGACTAAGTGCCACATGATATCGGAACTTTTTGGGAATGAGGCACCTCTAGAACCTTGAGTTTGGTATTGAGTATTGAGTTGGAATATTGAGTGGTGATGTTGAGTTTGAATTAGGAATTTGAATATTGAGAGTGAATATTGGGTGTGGATTGAACCACTTAAATGAGTTACCCGCGCTTGATTATGGGACGAAATTGTGTGACACGGAGTGGGACGTGTCATAACGATTTGGTCTTATAATCGAGACTCCTGTGCTTTATTAGTTTAATAGTAAGATGTTCTAATTGATGAGTGCATTGATTATATGCATATGTTTTACGAACTGTACTAATGTGCAGGAAGGAAATGAGGCGATGTGAGTCTCATTGGTTGAGTGTGAGGCTACCTCTAGGTATATTATCTTCCTAATCAAGGTTTAGGACATGAACTCGCTGAGATTTTTATCTCACCACGTCACGGGTTACCATTTTTAGGTCTCTAGTGTGAAGAACCCGAAGGCTAAGGCGGAAGGGTCAGGAGCACGGGTGGCTTAGTAGTTCTTTTTGGATGTCACGACTAATTTTTTCGGGTGTGAACCACCTAAGGTTTGGCTAATGGATTGTTAAGCTTAGACTTAACTCGGGCTCTCCCAAGCCCATACCAATTCACGACTTTCGGTTCAAGTTCTTAACATGCAAATGATTTTCAATTAAGAGTCGCCACTAATCTATTTTTTGGTGGGTCAATTAGAAACCCAAATAAAGTAACGGGAGATTTACTTTATTCCTACGAACCAGAGATTTGTTAGTTCGTGGACTTGGTTACGTTAGATTTCTCTAACGCCCTTTCAGTACCTTTCTCTTTTATTTTGAAAAATGTTTGGCAAGCAGTTTGAATCAATTTTAATTTACTTTCCTAACATGTGAGGTGATCACACAGGTGCGTAAACCACCAATTTAACACTCAAGAAAGCAAATAAATAAAATGCAGGACTTACCTTATAGCAACGAAAGCATCTGCGTTGTTAGATCAAAATTCACATCAACAACCCTAGATATTATTTCTAATTCACACAATTTCTTTTTTGCTTTTTTGTTTTTACTTAATTAATGAGAATCATGCTTTATGCAATGCATGTCACTAATTTAACATGAAATGATATGACATGGCAACATGACTTAACTATATGACCTAAGCGATATGACATAAATAAGCATGTAGCCTATCTTGAAGCATGAGATGGATTTATTCTAAAAAATAATTTTTTGTATTTTCCATGAGATTCGAAATTAAAGAAATGCAACACTTAAATATGCAATCTAAATTAATCTAATGACCTAATTCTAATGACGGGCAATTTCTAATTAAATGAACCTAACAAAAATCACTAAATGACGTGCATTGTATGAACCTAATTCTATATGACGTGCACATGATTTTTATTTTCCTAATAAGCATGCAATCTATTTAGGAGAAATTATCTAAACCTAACATGCAATGACGTGCAAAGAATGCCCTAATTCTACATGACATATGCATGATATTTTTTATTTTTTTTCAAAAAATCGAAATAAATAAATTTCCTATTCTAATCATGCAAGATAACCCTAAAATGAGGAATATTCTAAGACAAACCTAATCTAACTTAGTCTTTTTTTGGATTTTTCCTTTCTTTTACGAGAGCAATCAAAATAAGACATCAAGAACATCACGGCAACAAATCAGGCAATATATCATCCAAGTCCATTTTGGAAATAAATTGATGAATCGTATCTCGCTCATGAGATCGGATTGGCCAATTTAAAATAAAATCGCGAATCGTATCTCGAGCATGAGATCGGATTGGCAATTTTTCCGTGCGATTGTGGGTCATATTTCGAGCATGAAATCGGACTATCAATCATATGCATGTTGCGAAATTAGGAAAATTTCCTAATTCATGAGGGATCAAGAGATCTTTTGGATATGGCAATAACAAACAAATATTCAAAATAAGATTGCGATATTATGAATTAGGTGGCGTCATGTATGAAAATCAGATTAATCGAGAGTCTTACCTAATTCACGATGTCACACGGGTGACGTTTCCAAATTCGGATGGATGATGGGTCACGAGAATCACGGTGAGGGAGATCGTCTCATAGCAGCGGCTACTCGTGGTGGCTTCATGCAAAAGTGCAATCATAATTTCCATGATATTCGCCTGTATCGTGTTCTCCCTCGGTGAATTACCAAGTACTCTAGAAAATTGCTAAGCCTGAGGAGGAATAGTCAAAATGCATGCATAAGGAAAATTAAAGAGCACCAATAGAATCCTGCCATTATCATGACCAAAATTGGGACAGCTCTTGATTTGAAAATATCACAATTGCATGTGATGTTCCCGCCACTGGACACACCATTGAGACATACAATATTTGACCGGAGACAAGGACGTAGCTATGGAAGCCTTGTAATGATCTGGGAACATCAACGAGGGACGGACATCGTCTCGGCTTCAGGAGCGACTCAAGGGCAGCTAGTACGATGCTACAGTGTGGACTCAGCCAGGGCTCTTCTTGCTTGAGAATAATTCAAGTGCACTCCTTTAGTAATACTTCACCGCCACATTCACGGATCACACTTCTGGCACAGCTACATACAATTGGGATTGTTCGGTGAAGCTAGGCTTAAAAAGGCTTTTTCAGACCCCAAACTGACATATTCACATGTCACTCTTTGTCGAGAATCCTTCAATTCGTTGCCGTGAGTATGTGAATTTCGAGGCTAGTTAAAGCGGATGAGATTTCTGGTTGCGGTGAGTGACATCGCCAGACGAGGGAGGATTGGTCTGGTGCGGCGGTGAAGGTGCTTCGCTGGAATTGCAAGTCCAGCAACAAAATGTTTGTCAGTGTAGATCACGGTGACTAGCTATCACCGCTGGCACCGGGCGGTACTTAGAAGCCACCGGAGAAGCTTAGCCTGAAAAACCTATAGAAGAAATATAAAGAGCAGCAGTGAGAAAATCACCACACTCCCTGCGATGGGTGATGATTGGGTGTGACCGGAGCAAACGATAAAGCATGAATGCAAGGCTTGTTGAGGGGGGCTTCGCTGGTCGTCTGGAATCGCAACAGTGATGATTGTCGCCACAAAGATTCACGAATTGGGAGAGGATGGTTAAGACATGTGTCCCTATATTGATCGTTGTCGCCTCAACCTGTGGGCATCCGCCCCTCCTTTTCTTTTGTTGCCACCTCTCCCTCTTTACCTCTCGATTTGTCCTTATCAATGTCTTCTCTTTGTGGCCGTATGTATCAATTGTTTGGCCTCCTCCAAAAACCCTATACGACTAATCTATTTATAAGCTTCAGACTAGGGTTTTAATTTTTCCCAAATTGATATCCATGAAGATTCTTTTTCTTCCAAATGTAATATTCACTTTTCACATCTGCCCTATCCAAAAAAATCATCATATCCTTTAAAATTTCAAATTTTTATTTTCTCACGAGATAATTTCCGATTACTTAAAAAAAGCTTGGGCCAATTTGCTCGCTCATGGGCTTAGTCCGGCCTGTCAATTTAAAGTTCAGAACTAATAATTCAAATACATCTGTCACCGGTCCAATAAATAAATGCAAAACATGTAAATTAAAAATAAATGCACCTACATCTATATGCTATGCAATTAATATTTTTTCAGGGATAAAATTAACCCCTAATTTTTTTAATGCGATAAATGACTAAACGGGTAGCCAAAATTTAGGTGTCAACATTGGAGATGGACCTCTTGTACTTAGACTGTAGAGTTGGCCTCTATGTACAAACTAATTTGTTTATAAAAGTGTGGTTTGTTTTATAGGGTTCTCTTGTTCTTCTATCACTTGTCTATTGTTGTCAGGGGATTAATTAATTCGCTTTCGCATGTGCATAATCGATTGGGTCGGCAACGCCTCCTGGGATGTTGCAAATTTTATTGACCACCGAGAGATGTGCATGCGCTCGAGGTTCGAGGCGTGACATCCCCGCCTGAAGTGGTATCAGAGCGAGTCAATGTTTGGAGTGATAAGGTGTGATGGGTTATGGGATAGTTAGTAGGAAAAACATTTTCTTTATGCAGATGCTTGTGATTGATTGATTGATTGTTCGTGTGGGGTGCTTAGTTTTCCTAATTCTGTGTGGAATTGGAAAGCAGGCTCTATAGAGATTGTGTAAGATGAGTGATCCAGAGCCGAGGACTCCTTAGAAGAGGAGCTTTGTGTCAGCCTCTCAGGGTAGGACACCAACTAAAGGTCGGTGCTCGAGGTAGAGCACAAGCTTAGGCTAGCGTGAGTAAGAGAGTACCACCGCAAGCCATAACTGGAGTAGTAGCACCTGGCGATCCTAGAATCAATGGGATCATGCAATCGCTCAACACTTTGGGAAATTTGATGGAGCAGCAAATTCAAAATCAAGCTACTGCTGCCGCTGTTGCAGCCGCACTTGCTGGAGTCCAACCTTGGGTTGTGATCGGGGAGAGACCGATGCACAAGTTAGTTGAGTAGTAACTAAAGTTGCAACTAATGAAGTTCACAAGAGCAAGTGATCCGGAGGCTGCAATCCTCTGGATCCAAAAACAGAAGAGCTATCATCGTACACCCTAAGGCTGATAGAGGATCCATTTCACAAAGCTAGGAGATTCAAGAACGACCTCTGACTGGAATTGAAGAATCCACTAGTGCCATTCGACCCGAAAGATTACAACGAGCTATATGGTCGAGCCCAATTGATAAGAGGAACTTGGACGAACGAGCCACCGCATCTAAGTAGCGGTTCAAGTCCAATAGAGATGGTAATCAGTTTGGGAAGAAACCGATGTCTGAAGGAAGATATTTCGTTACGTCCAACAAAAAGGATGGGATTGGAAAGTCAGTGCCCAACTCGAACGGCATGTGGCGTTTCTATAGGAAAAGACTTGGTTTAGTTCCATGTCATCTCAGAACATGAGCTTGTCTTAAATGTAGCCAGCACGACTACCAGTTCAAGAATTGTCCGTACAGGCAAATGGGACCACAACAGCTGCTACCACCACCAACGATGGGAGAGAATAGAGGAAAGGCACCGCAGATAGAATGCCACTAGGATGGAGAAAAGGGATAGGAATGAACCGAGCTATGCATCAATCAGGAGAAAGAATGTTTTTGGGTTAATTTTATCAGAGTGACACAACGAAAATTTTGGTTAAGCTTGTAGAATTTCAGTTTGTTGAAACGAAGTTGTAAAAAGGAGAATCGTTGGTTAGAATTGTACTTGACTATTTTGCTCATGTATGACCTTGTTATTGTAATTGAAATGGATTGGTTTAAGAAGCCATGAGTTGTGTTGAATTGTTATTTGGCTCAAGGAGCATCTAATTGTAATGGATTGTTATTGTGAAATAATACAGTTTAACTCATTCGCATGTGGAAGTTTTGAGTTTGTTGGAAACCAAGAAGGACCCTTGATTATTTTAAATTCGCCACTTAAGGCAACCGGTTTATGGATGTAGGTTGCCAAGGTTATTTGGCAAGTATAGTGGATATAACAGTTGAGGAACCAAAGATGGAGAACATAGCCATGGTACCGGAGTTTTCTGAGGTGTTTCCTAGAGAATTGCTCGGTTTGCTCCAGAAAGGGATATCAAGTTTGTGTTTGAGTTGGCCGTTAGGACAGAACCAAACTCTAAGGCTCCCTACCATGTGGCGTTGTCAGAAATTGAAGGGCCTGAAGGTGCAGATGCAGGGGTTGTTAGACAAGGGATTTTTACACCCTAGTGCTTCATCTTGGGGAGCACCAGTTTTGTTAGTGAGGAAGAATGATAGGTCATCGTGCCTTTGCATCGACTACCAACAGCTTAACCGAGTGACGATCCAGAATAAGTATCCATTACCAAGGATTGACGATCTATTTGGTCGGTTACAAGGAGCGTCGATATTGTCGCAAGTCGACATGTGGACGGGTTATCATCATGCTGAGGATTAAAAAAGAGTTAAACATGAGACAGTGTCGTTGGATGGAACTTCCAAAAGATTATGATTGCGACATCCTCTATCACCCCGAAAAAAGCTAATAAAGTTATAGATACGTTGAGTCGAAAGTCATCGATTGCGTTGATGGTGATTCAGGGGTGGATCCTACTCGAAGGAGCTCGAGATTCGGTTTTCAAATTTGAGGTAGGCCACCTTTTAATTCTTATGGCCACCCTCAAAATTGAATTGAAGTACATCTAAGAATCAAGACATTGTAGTTGACAGATTCAGAGATTTAAAAGATTATGTAGGAAGATATGGAAAAAAAATGAAGGCTGATTTTCAGATTTCTGATAACAGGACACTAAGGTTTCGAGGATGATTGTGTGTACCAGACGATGCAGAGCTTAAGGAAGAGATATTGTTAGAAGCTCATTGTAGCAGTTACACCTTTCATCCAGGTAGTGTGAAGATGTATTAGAATCTTTGTCAACACTTTTGGTGGACCAGTATGAAGGTGGATATCGCCAAGTGTCTAACGTGTTAGCAAGTAAAGGCATAACACTGTAAGCCAGGAGGATTATTGCAACCTCTCAAGATTCCCAAGTGGAAGTGGGAACACATCACAATGGACTTTGTAATAGGCTTACCAAGGAGTTAAAGGGGTAATGATTCCATATGGGTTGGTTGACAGATTGACGAAGTCTGCTCACTTTATCACCGTATGAAATGATTATGCTCTAGATAGATATGCAAAATTGTACGTGCGTCAGATAGTTCGTCTACATGGAGTGCCAATGACGATTACATCTCATCGAGACTCGAAGTTTATTGCATCCTTCTAGAAAGGTTTATAGACTGCCTTGGGAACAAAGCCTTAGTATAGTACCTTATCATCCTCAGACAGATGGCTAGTCTGAGAGGACGATTCAAAGCCTCAAGGACATGCTGAGAGCTTGTGTACTAGACTTCAGAGGAAGCTGGGAGGAACAACTTCATCTCGTCAAGTTCTCCTATAACAATAGCTATTAGCAAAGTATTCAAATGGCACCCTTTGAGGTGTTGTATGGTAGAGCATGTAGAATGCTAGTGTGTTGGGATGAAGCTGGAGAACGGAAGATTATGGGCCCAGAGTTAGTTCAACAATCAGTGGACACAGTTACAGTTATCAGAGACAGATTAAAGGCCGATTCAGATTATAAATTAGAAGGAGCAGGCTTTGCGTACCAAGATGATCCCCTTGGTCAAAGTGGTTTGGCAACACCACGAGACAGTGGGACAGTGAAAACTCGATGAGACAACGATACCCCCACCTTTTTGTTTAAAGACTTGTAATGGTTTAAATATCGAGGACGAAATTTTTATAAGAGAGGAAGACTTGTGACAAATTGATTTTCAAACCCTACTTTCGACTAAATGAAATGTGCTTTTCATTAAGGTGCCTATAGTTTTTTCTCTGAGTTGGCCACTCACAAGATAACTAGCCTATTGAGTGAAGCCATTAAGGAATATAAATGCGAACAACTTGAGAATTTAACCAAGAATCGACTACCCGACCGTGCTAATTTGTAAGGGTCACTACGGCATAGTTAAAAATCAATTAGAGACTAGAGATATGTCGATTCGACAGAACAATGTGATTAAGTATGGGTGATTCCACCTAATTGCAAAATTCTTGTCGATCAGCATTAGACTAATTTTTCTATTGTTTTGGTACCACGTGTCCGTATTTGAAACATCAAGATTTTTACGATAATCAAAGTTGCCAATGTGTTGAAGATGCACAATGTAGATAAAAAATAATCGACCACAGGTCAATTATACTAAAAATTCATAAAAGCTACTTGGTAGGTTAGGTCGCGCTAAAATCGCGTCCGGTTGAAATTAACCGCAAAATTGAACCAAATTTTAGAAATTGAAAGTTCTAGCATGTCACGATTTATTTTAAGAACGTCAACTCATTCTCCAAAGAATTGTCGGCGAGCCCAAGATTTTTACGGAAAATAAATTTCGGAGAATTCGAAAAAGAAAAGAAATTCGGAGGGGCCAAATTGATGGGATTTTTGGCCTCCAAAGTGAGCTATTTGGTGAAGGGAAATTGTGAAAATTGTGTAGGCTTCCTTCTCAGCAAAATTGGTCATCAAATTAGGGAAATTGGTGAAGAAATTGAAGTCAAAATTGATGAAATTCGTAGGCTTGTGTGGGAGCTGCAACATTTGGCACCAAAATTAGTTAATTGTGAGATTTTATGCAAGAAAGTATTATGGGGGACAAAGGAGATGAACATGTGGACTTTTGGGGACTAAGACATGATGAAAAATGGGATATTTTGATTGACTTTTCTCTCCTCTCTTCAGCATTTCATGCACACCTTAGTTGATCCCCCTCCTTCTTCGTGAGAGCCTCCCACTTCACCGAAGTCTTCTGCTCCTGTTTTCTTTTCATTTCCTTCACATCCCTCTGCCCCACTAGTGAACGAATCGCTCCATCTCCACTTTCTCTACCTCTCTCTCTCTTTCTCGTTGCCGCCTCATCCCAATTTCTCGTGTCTTCATTTCGCTTAGTTAAACCCAACATCACTACCCATCGTCGATGCTGTAGCTCCACCATTCTTTGTCCCTCCACTGAAATACCCCACCATTTGTTGCCAACACCACCTTTCATTTTATTTCCCTGCTCCTCCACTGATTCAACCTAGCAAAACTCCCCCCGACTCCCGCCTATAGCCCCGCTGTACCCTGCATGTTTAAACTCCATTGTTCCTCCATCAAAGTGAGCCTAGCTACGTCCCCACCAAGACTCGCCCAAAGGCTGAAGCTCAACCCTAGCTGAAACGTCTTGGGCCATTTTCAGCCGCCGTCACGTCGCTCTCGCCATGAACCAATTTTTGCACTAAATTGGTGAGTTTATGTCCTAAACTCTCATTAAGATATTAATGATGCTTAAGGGGTGTTTATATTAAGTGAAGATTGGATTAGTGTAATTAGTAGTGCGTTTAGTTAAATTAGATTTGTTAAATTAGTTTATTAGGTGGTAAGATATTGTAGTTAGCTAGTTTATTATGTAGTCTTATAGTTAGGAAAATTAGGGTAATTTAATTAGTCCAATAAGTGGTTAGATTGGCATTATTAGGCCTAAGTATGTATTTATTGGATTTATATGTATGTATTTATTGGATTTATATGTATTTATTTAATTAATTTTTTGCTATTTATTGAATTATTTAATATTTTCTGAAAATTATACCAGGATAGTCAGTGACTGGAATTTCTTGTTGATTGTAGTGGTGTGCTTAATTTATGCAATTGAATGTTAATTTCCATAAATTGAATGGTGATTGTGATTTTGAGTATTTATTCCAAAATTATGAAATTTTGGTATTTAATTAGAAGATACCGGGTGTCAAGTTTTGACATCGAAATATTTTTTTAAGTACTATATCAAATAATTAGATTTTAAAATGAAGGATATCACCTTTTCTAATTCAAACTGATTGTGTACCCACACATGATTATTTTACCAAGTATTTTTAGTATGAAGAAAATAGGCGAAGTTCATTATTTTAATTAAGTCATTTAAATGCAAAGCACAATACCCTTGATTGTGATTGAATGATCGAGTGATGGTAAAGAACTAAGTGCTACACCCATCGTGTGAGCCACCTCTAATACCTTATACTGTTGCTTATTATAGTGAAGGTCTAAATGCTACATGATGACTTGAGTCACACGGGAGCCACCTCTAGAAGCTTTGCAGTACTATCATGCATAGTTAAGAACTAAGTGCTACACAATAGTGAGACTTCGTGTGTCTTACCTCTAGAACCTTGTACTAGTGCTTTTCATGGCCAAGAACTAAGTGCTACACAATAGCGTGACTTCGTGGGAGCCACCTCTAGTATCTTGAGCTATTGCTCACGATAGTTGAGAACTAAGTGCTATACGACAATGTGACTTGTGGGAGCCACCTCTAGTATCTCAAGCCATTGTTGATTGTGATCAAGGACTAAGTGCCACACGATATTGGAACTTCGTTGGGAGGAGGCGCCTCTAGAACCTTGAGTATGGTATTGAGTGTTGAGTTGAAATATGGAGTGGGGATGTTGAGTTTGAATTGAGAATTTGAATATTGAGAGTAAATATCGGGTGTGGATTAAACCACTGATATGAGTTACCCACGCTTGATTATGGGACGAAATTGTGTGACATGGAGTGGGACATATCATAACAATTTGATTTTATAATCGGGACTCCTGATGCAAGCCTAGGGTAGGCTTTCTCAAACAATAGGATCGGGAGAGTGACTCGCACACGGAAACAGAACAAACAGGAATTTCAGCACTGCGCAAGCTCAGAAGAACAGTCGTATATTTGTCGATACAGATCAGATCGACCTCATTCCAAAGCCAAATGAACAAAGACTTCTGGATATACAATTTATATGTTTTGGGTTTTCTGAAATAAGCACTATAGGATTGTCGAAATTGGGTTGGAAATAATGAACAGAATATGAAAAGATAGAAACTCCGTTGGTTGCTCTTCTAGGCCTTCGAGGAAGTTGAGGGGGCACCGATTCTTCTAGATCGATGACTACAACTCTTCAAGGATGCAGATTTCAAAAGCTCCGACTCTTCAAGGATGAAATGAAAACTCTTCTAGGTTTTCAAGGAGATGAACTCTACAAAGTTCATGATACTAGCTTCAAGCAAAGTTTTTCATTCATCAAAAGCTGTTCGTCTTCTACTAGAAATTGGATGGCTTATATCGTCAAAGAAATAAAGACAGAGCATTGAAACTAGGAGAAATAAAGACAGAACATTAAAACTAGGAGAAAAAATAAAAACATAATGTCTTCATGGCTCCCAAGGTGTCTTCCCAGATTCCGGGATGGACTCAAGATGTCAATATGGCTCCACGGTTTCGTCGAGCTTGAATGCGGGCCGATCTTCTTGGTCGAGAGAGTTGGTCTTCAATGCGGGCTGCATCAACTCCTATGTTTGATTGGTTTGATAGTATGTTTTACAAACTATACTGATGTTCAGGAAAGACCGAGGCAAGGTGAGTCTCATTGGTTAAGTGTGTAGGCTGCCTCTAGGTGTGAGGCAAGGTGAGTCTCGGGGTTTAAGGCGAGAACTCGCTAAGATTTATATCTCATCCTGTCATGGGTTACCATTTTCAATTCTCTAGTGTGAAGAACCTGGAGCTTGAGGCAGAAGGGTCAGGAGCACGGGTGGCTCAATAGTTCTTTCTAGAGATGGACCTCCTGTACTTAGACCTTAGAGTTGGCCTCGTGTACAAACTAGTTTGTTTATAAAAGTGTGGTTTGTTTTATATGATTGTCCCGCTTTTTCTATCCCATGTCTGTTGTTGTCAGGGGATTAGTTAATTCGCTTTCGCATGTGCATAATCGATTGGGCTGGCGACGCGTCTTGGGACATCACAAATTTTATCGACCACCGAGAGATTTGCGTACACTCGAGGTTCAGAGCGTGACACAACCTATCTTTTTAGGTCTCAATAGAGTTTGTTGACGGGGAGGAATCACCACTATGACTAGGCACCCCGACACTTTCAAAAAATTGTAGGATGGTCACTTTCCATTCTATAACTCATATGGAGCCTTACCCGTCTTCCAATGTGGTATTTTATTAAGAATATAGTTTGCTAGTTAAAACTAGCTCCTCCCACAAATTCTACGATAAATCAGAACTTAAGAGCATAACTTTGGCCATCTTTTTTAGAGTTCTATTTTTCAGGTGGAAAGTCTGATGGAATGGGATTAGACTTATCAATCAAAACCAAAGTCGTGACTTAATTACTTCATTCTTTATACATTATGTCAAATGGTTAGAAATGAGTCAAATATTCTCGTGCAATGGCTAGTGGCGATTGGTTGGATTTCCTACCATACTTATAAAGAGTTTCAAAAGAAAAGTCTTGCTAATATCTTTTTGGAGATTTAACTTTCCTAGAATTTCTTTCTAAAGGTGAAACATTTTTTCCATTCATAAACAATCGACTTTTTGTAAACCCAAACTGCTATATGGGTAGCAGAAATTATGGAAAGTATCAATCTCGGCGATCTTGAAGCTATCAGATCTTCTCAACTAGATCATAAGTCCTCTTAGAAATATGTCCAATGGTCAGCTTGGACTAGAAGGAGTATAAGAGGAGGTTCAAAGCTGAAGGAATATAGTTCACATTCACGAGATTTGAAGCATTTAAATCAAAGAGTCTAAAAGGTGTTTTGTGATCTCATATATTCATCTTTGTTGAGCAATACTATGTAATCCTTTAGAGTTTGAGAGTGTGAGGAGTTGTCCACACAAACTCGAGTGCTTACAGCTCAGCACTTGTAACCTCTGATTGCTTTTTACTAGTGAATTCCAACCAATATACTATAGCACATGAGAGTGAACGTAGGCTTGCAAAAGCCAAACTACTATAATTTTGCGTGTGCAGTTCTCTATCCTTTACTCTTCTTATTAATTGCGATAGAATTGTATGTTGATAAGATTTGATCACTTCATCAGAAGTTATCTCGTTGCAATATTTATTTAAATTCCTTCTCCATAAAGTCACCTATTCACCCCCTAGGTGATGTTTTAGCCATAATAATTGGTGTTAGAGCCTAGTTACTCTTTATTGAAATGCATTACTACTTCTTAGTTAACAATCTATCTATGGCTAGCAATATTGCACCAGGTCTTATGGAAGGACAGAGCGACACAAGGCCTCCATAATTTGATGGAAAAGATAACAATATGTGGAAAAACAAGATGAAAGCATTCATCATATCTAAGGATCCTTTGGAGTGAGATGTTATTTCTTAAAGGCATAAGACTAGAGACTTCTTCAACTAAGGAAGAAAGCAAAAAACCAAAAACCTCAGCTCTTGATGCAAACATCACTAAAAGAGAAGCACTAGATGCTAAAGTTGTTTACTCTTTATATTGCGCTTTATCCCCATCTAAATATAATCGAATCTCTTCATGTGAATCAACAAAAGAAATTTGGGATAGATTACAAGTAACTTAAGAAGGAACCGCGAGTTAAGGAAACGAAGATAAACATTATTCTCCAGTAATATGAAACATTCAAAATGAAACCTAAAGAATTCATAATTGACATATTTAATAGATTTACTGACATATGTATCAGACCCAATGAAAATGAACAAGATTTTTTTTGGTTTATCAAAGGAGTGGAACAACATCAAGACATCCATTTGAGAGACTCAAAGAATCTCACCTCATTATGTGGATGAACTCATGGGAATACTTTGATCCTATGAAGAAGAACGTTTGAATCTAATCTTGACTCTAATGATTTAGATTCAAATGAAGATGACGAGGATGATGAGGAGATAGCCCTTATGGTGAAAAAGCTTCAAAAAATGGCTAGAAAAGAAAGGAAGTTCAAAGGAAAGAAACCTTTCAAATCATCTAAGCAAAAGAGATACTTCAATGACAGAGGAAAATAAAAATGTTATCTACTTCAGATGCAAGAAGTGAGGATGCATCAAACCAAATTGTTCTCTTTTGAAGAAAAGAAAGAACAAGTATGAGAAGACAAAAAAAAAAAAAAAAACCATTGAAGGCCGAAATGTGAAGTGACACTGAGTGCGAAGAAAGCAATGAAGAATATTCAAATATTTGTCTCATGGCAAAATCTAATTCTGAAGAAGAATTTGAGGTAAGAGACTTTCACATTCATGTTGAAGTATCTAATTATATAGAAGAATTACTTATTGATTACAAGGTTGCGCTTAGAAAATTTTCAGAATTGAAGAAGGAATACTCAAGATTGAGAAACGGGATTCTTTCCAAAAAGAAAAGATTGAGTATCTTGAAAAGGATCTTCTTCAAACAAAAGAAAATCATGATTTTTTTTAAAAGAAAACAATTCTTTGAAAAAGGAAATTTCAGATGTTGCAAAAAGATTTTCAATTGGCTCGAAGACTTTGGAATATATTTTGTCCATCCAAATCCCATACTACAACAAATCAGGAGTTCAATACAAAAACAAAAAGATATATGACCGGTGATCCAAGCAAGTTCATTAAGCTCTCAAGATTCAATGGTGGAAGTGTTTCATTTGGAGGGAACAATAAACGAAAGATCATTGACAAAGGAACAATAGAGTTGGGAAATCTGACTATAAGAGATGTATCCTTTGCGAAAGGTCTAAACTATAATCTCATCAACATTGGCTAATTATGTGATGCTAGTTACAAAATCTACTTTCAAGAAAATAAATGCTAAGGTATGAGTAAACATTTGAAGCAGTCGTTTACTGAAAGGAGACATGAAAATATCTATTTACTAGATACAATTGTTGATGATGTTCAGTATATGATCTCTATCAAGGACGAAGCAGATCTTTGGCACAAGAAGCTTGGGCACGTAAGCACAAGCAAATATCGAAGCTCTCCTTAAAGAAATTGGTACAAGGATCACCAGATTAAGTTTGAAAGATCTAAATTCAACTCAATATATGTACTAGGTAAACAAGTAAAGAGTTATTTTAAACCTATATATTTTGTCATGCCCCGAACCCCGAGCGCACGCGCATTCCACTATGGTCGATCTGATGCGACGTTCCCAGGTACTCGTCATCGACCCATTCATTTTAAATGCACATGTGGAAGCATATTATAAAACCCTTGACAAACGAATACGGGATAGGAAAGCAGGAAGTCATTTCGCAACCAAACATTTTCATAAACCAACGGAGTTTACAAACAGAGGACTACAACCAAAAGTCTACAAAAGACTAGCTCTTAAAAAGGAATCATCCTATGACCTACAAGTTGAACACGATCTTCAAACTTTCAGACTTCAACTCTGCAACTCCATAAGGCCAACCAAAATGAAATGGCCGCCCCGTCCTCTAAGGACCTGAAAATGGTTATTCAATAACCAGTGAGACAATGTTTCAGTAAGTCCACCCCTAAACCCTATTAGAAAGGAAATACACTCAAGGGTGGCCTAGCCACACCACATAAAAGACTTACCTTGCCTCAATTCCTTTTTACAGGTTAGTACAGTTGTTATCACTCAATCACATGTAGTAATAAGAACTTAAACAACTAGAACGCCAATAATATCATATCAAACAACCATAAGAGTCCAGATTATAAGACCAAACCGTTATGACATGTCCCATACCATACCACACAATTTTGTCCTGTAATCCGACGTGTCAATAACATTCAACATGCGTTCCAATTATTGTCACCGCCACACATGGGCATAGCTTACTTGCAGTTCGACTATCTACTGGCATTTAGCCAAGCATCATCTCTCCACCTTGGAGCACGGCTTCGTCACTATGTCGACAGCGTTCCCGAAGGAGCATAAGCCCAGAATCAACTGCGACCCAAGCCCGTTATATGGGGCATCCCATACGGGGTACGTCCAGCTCAACAACTCAAGACGGTTTCTCATTAACCAATACACAACAATTCATTATTGGCCTAGGACACTTTGCATTTTACTCAAATGTCTCGATTAAAGCAGTGATCCTGGTCTCTTTTCTTCGTATAAAAAACATCCGAGAAAGTAGTCGTGTGTGGGTACACGTCAATTCAAACAAGAAAACTGATACTTTCATTTTTCAAACCCCATTGTTGGAGTTGAAATCAGCAAGTCACTCCCTTACTGATGAACAACAAGTTCAGGCTATTATAAGGTCTCTTCTTGACAATTAGGAGCATATGAAAATCAATATAACGCATAATGAGAATATGATCACTTTTGATGATATAGCACGTCATTTGGAATTAGAAGATGAGTGCCTAGAGGCTACAAGATCATCTACCCATGCTTATATTGTTGAATCAAGTTCGTGCAAAACTTCAAGCTTCAAGCACAAAATGAATTCTCTATTCAACAACAAAGGGAAGAAGACTGATCAAGCACCTAAGAGGGCTAAGACTTTCCAACGCAAGAAGCGTGGTGGGAAGAAGGATAATGCCAAGATAAAGTGCTACAATTGTGGAGATGGGTTACTTTGCTTATGAATGTACTGAGTCAAAAGAGGTATCATATTACTCCATTACTTTAAGTAATGCTTTTGTTTCTAACACTGTAATGTTTGCTGAAACTCATCCAATGTGAATTGTAGATTCAGGAGCAACATATCATGTAGCTAGAGACTGAGAAGCATTTATGGAGTATCATCGGATTCAACTTAGAAGAAGATGGATATATGTTAGGAATAACTCAAGAATTGAAGTGGAGGGTATCGGCACATGTAAATTAATTTTACGTTATGATCAAAACCTATTCCTACATGATGTCCTTTATGCTACAGATATTCAACGAAACTTGGTCTCCGTAATTGTTTTTCTTAGCTTAGGTTATGTATTAAATTTACATGGTGATTGTGTTGATATTTTGTATAGAATAATTTATTATGGTTCAGGTCATGTATCGAATGGTTTTATGGTGTTAGACATTGACTATGATCAGTACAATATTAATGTCGATGGTTGTTTTTCTTTAATTGCATCTTCTAATAATGTTGAGAATGATGCAAGTACTTGGCATGCTAGATTATGTTACATTGGGTTGCAAATAATGCAAAGATTATTTAGAGAAAGCCTTTTAAGGTCACTTGCTAATGTTGATCTACCTGTATGTGAACATTATCTAGCGGGAAAAGCAACTAGAAAACCATTTGGTAAAGGGACTAGAGCCGAATTTCCATTGCAACTCATACATTCTGATATTTGTGATCCTTTGAATGTAAGGGTAAGGCATAGAGCCTCATATTTCATCACTTTCATAGATGACTTCACGTGTTTCAGTTATGTCTTTCTTATCTCCCACAAGTCAAAAGCATTAGACTGCTTTAGACGATATATAGCGATGGTAGAAAATCAATTGAACCAAACAATAAAGGTATTAAGAACCAATTGTAAACGTGAGTATCTATTAGAGCAATTCAAGACTGTTTGTGATAAAAATGAGAATGTATGACAATTGACTATTCCTAGTACTCCACAACAAAATGGGGTGGCTGAGAGAAAGAATAGAACCCTATTAGAAATGGTTAGGTTTATGATGGTACAAGCAAATTTACCTATCTCTTGTTGGGGAAATGCGTTATTGACTTGTTGCCTATGCACCTAACCGAGTACCCTCAAAATCGGTCACTTCCACCCCTTATGAATTATGGACTGGTAGGAAACCAGACTTAAGTAGCCTACGTCCATAGGGATGTGCAGCTTATGTTCATGATTCTTCCCATAAATATGACAAATTAAGTCCTAAAGGAAAGAAATGTATCTTTATAAGATATTCTGAACACTCCAAATGGTACGTGTTAATAGGTGAAGAAGCTGATGGAAGTGTGACCAAAATGGAGTTACGAGATGTCATGTTCTTGGAGAACGATTTTCCTAGAAGAAGTGAGATTGATAAGGACTTCAAATCATATGAGATAGAAGATCCTAATAACACACCTACTGATGTTGTAGAGGGAAATGAAAATTTACCTCAACATGCAAAACCTAGTGGTAGTGTTGCATCGCCTAATGAATTGAATTCAAAAGAAATTCAATTGCATAAAATTAATCGTAAAAGTATTCCCTATCGTCGTTTTGAGATTGAAGGGGAAGCATTTATGATTGCTCAAAAAGAGGATACCGAGCCTAAGACTATTCAAGAGGCTCTCTTATTTTCTGATAAGGAAGAATAAAGAAAAGCTTTAGAAGATGGAATGGAGTCAATGATGGCAAATCATGTCTGGGACTTGGTTAATTTACCATCTAATTGTAAGGCCATTGGAAACAAATGGGTCTTCAAGATTAAGCGAATGACGGATGGATCCATTGAAAAGTATAAGGCTCACATTGTGGCGAAATGTTATACTTAACAAGAGGGTATAAACTATGAGGAAACATTTTCACCAATTGTAAGGTTTGCCTCAATACGCCTCATTCTAGCCATCATTGCACATTTGGACCTTGAATTATATTAAATGGATGTAAAGACAGCATTTCTTAATGGAGAACTAGATGAGGAAATCTATATGAAACAACTAATAGGTTTCATAGCTAAAGGTCAAGAGCATAAAGTTTGCAAGCTTCATCGCTCAATATATGACCTTAAGCAATCATCTAAAAGTGGTATCTTTGTTTTCATCGAGCAATAACAACTTTTGATTTTATGATGATCGAAGAAGATCACTGTGTATATGTCAAGTGGTCCGAGAATAAATTTGTGATTTTATCACTTTATGATGATTGGAAATGACAAGGTTTTGGTTATTACCATAAAAGAATGGTTGTCCTCCAATTTTGAAATTAATGACATGGGAGAAGCTGCTTATATATTAGGAGTTAAGATCGAAAGAGATCGATCAAGGAAACTTTTTGCTTTATCACAAGAGTCTTATATAATGAAGATTCGTAAGCGTTTCAATATGCAGTATTGTAATCCCATTGATACCCCTGTCATGCAAGGTGAAGGCCTAAGTATTGAGATGTGTCCTAAGACTTCAGAAGAAATTGAAGTGATGGCAATTGCTTCTTACGCTAGTGCGATCAGAAGTTTGATGTATGCTATGATGTGTACTAGACCCGACATATGTCATGCCATGGGATTGGTGAGTTGATATCAATCAAATCTCGGTCAAGCACACTAGAAAGCAATGAAGATGATCCTAAGATACTTGAAGGGCATCATGGACTATCGACTTTGTTACCAAGGGAATAATTTACGCCTATTAGATTATTCAAATGCCGATTGGGGTGGAGACCTAGATGAACATAAATCGACTTCTGGATATGCGTTTTTGCTCAATGGAAGTGCAATTTCTTGGAATAGTGAGAAACTGACATGCACGACTTTGTCTATTATGGAGGCAGAATTTATTGCATGCTCTGCCGTTGTAGAAGAAGCAGTATGGCTAAAATGTTTCTTGGAAAATTTAGCCACTGTCACTGAGGTTCCAAGACCAGTGATAGTTTATTGCAATAGTCAAGCAGCCATTGCTTATGTGAAGGATCCCGAGTATCATGAAAGCACAAAGCACATTGACATAAAGAACAATTTCATAAGAGATATAATAGTGTAGAAAGAGGTGATCCTACAATACATTTCAACCAATAAAATGGTTATTGATCCATTTACGAAGGTTATTCCTAGAGACATATTCTTGACCCACAAGATATCATTAGGATTGTGTAGAATTTGATATGTGTTATTATAGAGGATCATTAGTTTATGTATTTGTGAACATATGTATTGTACTTGTTTGTTTGTTTATTAGTGACTTGATGTTTTATCAATAAGTACGAATACAATATGAGAATAGCACTACACACATATATTATTGGAAAGTATATCAGCAGTCAATGATTGGCTCACTCACACGAGTAATCACCTCAAGTGCTATAGTTAGCACGTTGAGATAAGACGTTATGTACAAATAAATGCTAAAGAGCAAGTTTGATACATAAAATATGTTGCCTTGATTGGAGTCAAGATGAGGTATGTGATTTGCTTATAATATGACTGAACATGATAGTCTCACAATCATGTATGCCTGTAAGATGCTGGATGCGAGTACTTAATTGAGAGCTATAAAAAACAAGCCGATATAGCACTTGGGCTAAACATGAGTATGTGAGAAGCACGTGACTATGTTTAGGCTAAGATCCGTATAGTAGATATATTTGATAAATAACATACACTCTTATAGAAAGAGAAATCCATTATAGCATGTAATTCATACTACATGTGCATTGTACGACCGATAAGGGAAGGTAAGTAAAATTATCCCTATTTACTCATCGTGTGAGTCATTGAGGTAATTTATAATTTACCTCATTTTGTGCCCTATGTTACTTTTGATTATGTTCTCGAAGTGAAAGATCAATGTTGCTACTCTAGCATGTTACTGGCCGTCATGAATAGATACAGCTCTATGGGACGTGTCTAAGAAAACAGTTGTTCTGAAATGGAGAGAGATATGAGTGTAAAGGAAGACTATTATTATTTTATATCTATCACATGTATTTATTGGTCGACCAATTATATCGTCTTATGTGATTGCGGATATAATTGTAATACATGATGTTTTGAGAATAGTCAAGTATAGCCTTTAAGGGATAGGTATACTTGGATTGACAAAATATGTCTGGGGCATTATGATATATCGATTGTTTATTTATTTTTTTCGAGGTTATAACCATTATGTCATCCCTAATAGGTGCATAATTTCAACTCACAAGTGCAAGTGTACTCATTGGTCGCACGGATTACTTTCCAATATGCATTGTTTTGTAAAGTTGATGAATGTTGAACGCTTTATATTCTTGAAAGAGAGATATCAAGCCCATCATGTCCGAGTGGGAGATGTAGTATTTTATTAATTAATACATCCACGATGGGGTGCAATTGGAATGCCCCATTTCCTTTTGGTATGTTACGATGGAAAGACACTATTGAAAGGGTATGAAGGGAGATGTATAAAAGCCTCCTGAAGACAATCATCGATGGTTGTTGTTGTCAAAACGTACGCTTAGAGAGAACGCATGCTCCTTTTCTCTCCCCTTTCCATCAAGGCGTTCCATTTCTTCTTTACAAGAACAGTTTGCATTTACGCCGTGGAAATCGAGTGCTTTCCTCATGATTACATTTAGACCAACATGAGATAGTGTTGTTCGTGATTTATCCGCAATTCAACATTTGTTCCGGGGTTAATGGTTGTTTGTGCATTGGAATCAAGCAAGTCGTCTTCCACCAACTTGAACTCTAACAAGCAGGATCGTCACAGTCATTGTCGTGGAAGAAAACTGGCAAAGGGTGTCTCAATCGAATGGCTGGCCAAGGACCTCACTTTGGCGCTCTATCTTTCTCTCCCATCTTTTGTGTTTTATTGTCTTTTACTGAAAGAGTCATCCCTATTCATGCGTGTAGCACACACCCTTTTATGTGCAAAGGAATAAAACCTACCAGGAAGAAACAAAATTTCTTTCCACCTTCCAATCACATCTAGCATGACCAAGCACAATATCCTTGATTTTATTTTTTTTCCTTCCTTTCTACTCATGCTCATGGACATGTGAGATTTTCCTTGACAGCACACTCTTTCTTGTTTTAAAACAAGAAATATATTACTGAGCATACCCTCATTGACCAATTCTCTCCTTGTTATCTATGTATATTTTCCTTGCATGAAGAGACAAATTTGCAGATCTTCCTTTTTATTCCTTTATTTCTTTCCCACAGCTAAAGGATTCGGCCTCCTCAAATATCATTCACATATCAATTCTATGTGAAAAAAACGTTTTGATGTAATCTTTGTGCACATAATTTCAGCCATCAAAGAAATAATGGGCTTGGCCAACTTCTATCTCACCGTGGACTTAGTCAAACTCACTAAATTAGAGCTTTGAACCATCAATTCAAACTTATCCGTCAATCGGATGCAAATGCAATAATAATATAAACTAAACAATAAATGCTCCCAAAAAAATATGCTATGCAATTTAATTTTAATATTTTTTTTTCAAGGTTAAAATTTATTTCCTATGTTTTAATGCAATAAATGGATGACTGGATTGTCAATATTTACGTGTCAACAAAAATCAATAACATAAGGAATTTTACAACAAAGTTGAGTAATTGATAGGAGATTGCAAGTAAAATTATGCACATAATAGACAAGAGATAACAACAAAGATTGAGAACCAGTATATAAAAAGGTTCTATCAACTTAATAGGCAATAAATGACCATTATCAAATAACACTTTTGTCAAATCATAAAAGGGTCTATGACTTAGAATTTTAAGATACTACATTGGATAAGGGGTTTCACCAATCAATAAAGTTGAGAAGGAGTTCAACAAATCAGTGGCGATGAATGCATAGTTGAATGATTGTTGATATTGTAGCGTGCTATGCCCAACCCCATTACAGATCTTACAAGTAAGATGAGACCTAGATCCAAGAATGCCTCCCTATGTGAATGGGGGATGATAGGGCTTCAAACCACCATGAGGTCGACTAATGGAGGTGGCAAAGTGATCAACATAGGCGGTTGATAATGATTGTGAACTAAATTGATCATAGGAAGATCACCAACTTGGTTGACCACTCAAAACCATTCACCTTTCCCCATCCATATATTTGGCCTCTAGAATTATGTCCACCCCAAGATCCTCAAAGTAGTGGGTTAGGTCAAGTGGCATGACTAATCAGCATGACTAATCAAAGCATGATAAATATCGGATAAAGATGATGCATTCAATTTCTTCAATTTCCAAGAGAATCATTCCTCCTAAATAAAAATGAAGAAGAATTGTAGAGCCGTTTCTAACCATGGTGAAAAAAAAAATCGTTCTCACATGGAAACCCATTGAGGGTTCAAATCACCAAGTCCTTATTAGAGATGGAGCAATTGATTGTGGTGAGTCCGCAATTGAATTTAAATGTCAAAAATAATAAGACATTGACTAATTGGATTTCTTGACATTGTTTTGAAAAGCAAGTTTTAGTCCAATTTCCTTGGTCGTGCAACATTTAGTAAAGCATTGTCCTAGAGCAGGCCAAATGTCTTAAGTGTTCAAAGGTCATGAACTTCATGGAAAATCTCAACTGTGAGAGTCAAATTGATCAAACTACGAATACATTGATTTGTCATGACCTGAGTGGAATAGGATGTATTAAACACTATAGTGCCATTATGGTCATTGATAAGCTTTGTTGGACATGGGAAAGAGCATCCACATAGACCATCAGATCATTGCAAATTGTGATAGCTTCAAATTGAGATTGCCACAAAAGATAATTTTCGGCATCGAGTTTGATGGAGACAAGAGTTGCGATAGTGGAAAGAATAAGAGGCGATGAGGTTGATTACATGATCATAATTTGAGCAACAACAACAAAGATCAGAGTAGCAAAGAAGAGGAAGAACAGGTGAAAGTGGATGCAATGTATTAAGAGGTGATGGGAAATCCCAATGATAGGTGAAGAGATGGTAGAGAAAAAGGAAAATTTGGAGATGTATTGATATGTTGAGATAGTAATTGAAGCAAAGGAAGTTTGATTTGGGGTAAAGATGTTGAAGAATTTGATATGTTTTCCTAGTCATATACCATGTTGATATTTCGATTCAGAGAGAAAATAATGATAAAGTATTTATGGTGACTCATCTCCAATTAGGATTGTATCACATGTATTTATATAAATGTCTAATTACAGTTTGGATACAGATAGAGACATAATTATAAAGAGACTGCATGTTACATATAAATTACACATTAATAGTTAATGCACCTAAAGTGCTCTTTGATTAGTTTACGTAACCATGTAGGGATAGCTTGTGCCTATTGTTGAGTTTCGTCTCTTGATTTTAGCCAAACTTGGAAATATTTGACCTAAATCTAATCCTTATAATGCAATTGATCATCAAGTGAAGATATTTATAAGAATTAGAAAAATTAGAAAAACGAGGGCAGCCATGAGACGAATAATACTATGAACTTTTGGGTTATGCATTGAAATAAACTTACACCACCGACTATTAAACAAAAGAGAAGACCGCGGAACGTTTGCAACTCCGTAACTAGATGGAGCTTTCGGAATCACATGAAGGCAATGAGGAGACACGAGGAAGCTTCCCACAATCATATTCTATAATTCCATTCACTACTCTAGCCAAGAGAAACCCATAGAATACATCTCTTAGGAACCTCATTAATCGACTAGACCCATCTTGTTGCAACCATCCCGACAAGTACGATGCTGTTACCAGTGTCGCCGCCCTCAATCTCCTCTCCTTTGCATACCTCCCTATAGCAACTCCGACATATTGGCTCACCAGTTTGCCGTGCTGGGAAAATGAGTCCCCAAGGTGCCTCCCCAATACCACCGCGTCCTCGAGTGCCGAACATCCACCCTGGCCCAATTCGGGAGTCATCGGGTGCATAGCGTCTCCAGCCACCGTGACGTTTGATCGGGCTAGGTTTCCGAATAGGATGTCCCAAGGATATCGGAACATCAGCGGGGCCCATGTCAAACTCGAAAGATCGGAGTGCTTGACGATATCGAGGTACACAGGTGGGAAGTCCTTTGCCAGATCTTCCATCACCTCCCTTTGTGTCATTTCTGGATCTGCTTCTTTTTCCACACCTTTATGAATTGAAACATTAGGGATTGAGGAGGATTAGTAAGCTATTATTGAAGTAGCCATGGTAATTAGGAATCTTAGCAGAAGATGAACTGTAATATATATGATACCTTTAGGAGGACACGTCGCCCCAAAAAACCAGTAGACTTCCTTATCATTGAGAGTAAAAAAAGCTGCCCTCTTACCCACATCCACAAATTGTTGAATTGTGTGGCTGTGGTCAAAACCGTGACCCTTTGGGAATACGGACAGCCCACGCACTGCCGATCGGCCTGAATAGACTGGCGGGCGAAGTCCAAGCCAACGGGCCACAATAGAATGTATGCCATCGCATCCTATAACAACCTACACATACAGTAATTACAGTGTGGATAAGTTAAAGTCGATAAGTTACCTCATCGTATTTAAATTCAAAAGAAAGTTCTCGAGAACTGTAGGTAACCTTAGACTTTATGATGGTCCCATTATCCAGTGTGACAATACAAATGGACAAACCGTGTTCTACTTGGGTTTCGATGGAAATTATCCTGGAAGAGAATCGAATGCTATTTGGAGGAAGCTCCTCTGCCAGAACTTCCAACAAAACTTTTCGGTGGACCGCTCTCGGTAGGGCTCCATTCCTACTCAATCCAAATGGCATGATTTTCTATCCTTGGAATATGAAATGACTTGCATAAAATAATAACCTTTGTTGCGAGTAGGGGAAAAAAAGCAGCTAAACTATAAGATAATCAGGATAAGAAAATAAATCAGATATTGAATTTACGTGACTCGGTTAGTGAGACCTACTCCACACAAAAAATGGCACAAGATCTACTAACAGAAATTACAATTACAATTGAGTCATTTAAACACACTCATTATTTTCTCAATGGGGATTGCTCTTCACAAAAGAGACCCCCTTCTCATATAGAAAAGAACTAGATCCAGAATAGGAAATTTATTGTAGGATTTGACTTAATCTAGGAAACCTAGTTGGATCGATTTCTTTTTATGGCTCTTAAATTCGAGATATATTTTCAACAACATATGATAAATTATCCAATTTTCTAACAAAAGGAGTATTATATCATCAAACTCTATTATTGATGATCTTCTTAAAAGATGAGCTGTCAATGGTATACAGTCATTGGTATCATTTTGTGCAAAATAAAACATCTAGTAATTGATTACAAGAAATTAATAGATCTAAAGCGTTAAACGGAAAATTAACAAAACAGAGATGATGGAGAGGTAGGTAAAATATATTAGAGGAAATTTGATATTCACCTGCTATTTGGAAGAAAATGCACTTCTTGAATTGATTTAGTCTTGACATCAGTCATGTATCCACTGAACACAAGTACAAAAAAATCAGAATATTAATAACTAAAATTATATTTTCTCATCATTGAGAAATTGTAGGATAGATCAAGGTCCAGCGTCCTAGATCTTTAAATATAAAATAACCGATTTAAGAAGCTCCCAAAACAGCAAATCCTAAAATCAATTTAAGAAAGTACAAAACCGATGTAGAGCTTATCTTTCTACTCAGTATGTCTTGCTTGAAAAGCCTATTGTTCTTTCTCACTGATTTTGCACTTTTTACCTTCATTTGATGAATATCTAATTAGTTATTTTACTCTAAGCTTTAATCCCATTAGCAACCTCAATCGGTAAATTTCACGGTGCAGTTTACGACCAGCAATGATCTCAATTTTCATGATTTTTCCCCGTAGAAGGTGCATTATAACCACTTTTTGACCAATTTTTTTAATACCTAACGAACATCATTTGCAAATAACTAAAAAAAATAATAATAATTCCATTAAATTATTGAAATGAAAGTTCATGAACTTGATTGCATCGTACCAAGGTCTAGTGACTGTGATCGAAATTGCTTTGGATTTTTTAACAACTTTTCACTATAAATGTGATTTACTTAAAGTTGATTTTACCCCCAACGTGGAAGCGTGAGATTAGGAGCATTGTAACTTCTTCTAAAAGATGGCTACACTAATTCAGCATCCATCAAATTTGAGTGGTGTCATCTTTAATAGCAGAGAAATCACTCATTTAAACTCTTGATCTATACATGATTGTTGAAGTAAAGATTGGACCGGGTTTTAATACTTCGAAATGATCCAACATTCCACATTAATCAAACGTCTTTGTTCCCGTACTCCGAGCGAACAAGGAGCTTACCTTTCGAATGGAGCGTAAAGGGCCGCGAGCTTGTCTGAAACCCCGAGCGTGTCGAGTGCAACCCACGCATTAGGGTAGAGAGCCAGAGCCGTGCCAGTCGTTCGAAGCCCCTTCGATCTCTCAAGGATGAGGGCTCGGACACCGACCTTCTTAAGCGCCACTGCGGTTGCCAGACCCGCGATGCCGGCACCCACTATCACCACCTCCTCCATATACGGTCGTCTTCTACTTCGAGTTTGAGTGTGTGCGCGACTGTTTTCTGCTCTGAATTGGGATGAGGAGTCTCTTATCTTGGGGTCGCTATTTTATAGTGACAAAGTTGTTTGTCTTTTTATAGCTGCGTACCTGCTTATGCTACTGGAGCATTATTGAATGAAAATTACAGCTGCAAAGTTGTTAAAATAAACTGATTTTTCAAATTTCAGTTTTTATTTCAAAAAGAGTGAAATTAAAATTTCCAACCCGGATATAGATTTTACAAGTTCAACTGCTTTCCCAAATCACTTCGGTTCTTTTCTTTATTTTGCTAAGCTTTCGCTCTCGTAAGGGGGATTTGAACTTGCATTGTTGGGTTTAGCTATGTGACATCGCTAAGTCTAAATTGTGCTCCTTTTTAAGCTGTACATTGTCTGATAGACAATTCAAGGGACTTCCTTTTTTTCGTATTAAGGAGTCTTTCTTGAGAGGACCGGCTTTCATTTAACAAACTTTTAGTGACAAAGAGTTCTTTAGTTACTTTAGTTGCAACTGAAAAAGGGCTAGTACGCACACCTAGAGGGGGATGAATAGGTATATATAAAAATTTTCCTTTTCACATGACTTAATAAAATAGATTGCCTTTGGATGATAATAATAAACTCAGGATGTAAAAAGCTTTAAACAATTCTATAAAGCAATTAAGTAAAGCAACGAATAAGATAAGGAGTTTAAGGAAAGAGAATTGGAGTACAAGATTTATAGTGGTTCGGCTTAATCCAAATCTACGTCCACTCTCTTGCGCTAACAGCCCATTGGCTGGATTTTACTATAAATCAAAAGAGATTGTACAGCTTGTGATCTTTGACTTCCTTAGTGGAGAGTCCCAGCTAGTCTCTTCACAAAGTCTCACTATAAGTTTCTCTCTTTTGTGTACAGTTTGAGCTTAATGAATGAAAAAGCAAGGAACTACAGAGATTCAGACTTTGAAATTCTTCTTTCATCCACACCTCGAACAACGAGAGAGTCTGCCTTAAATACTCCTTCATGTCTGCATGACCGTTGGCACTTTCCAAAGGAATTATTCCAATTTACCCATTGGACAAAATCAATTAAGGTGATCTCGAGTCGTTGAGAGATTGGTGATGAAAGCTCGTCAATCCTATTAAAGACGGATTCTTATTAAAGGTAGTCTACCATGCCTTACTGTCGGCGGCACACGTCGGCAGTGGCGGACATTGAATTCCAAGCTATATGAATTATTAAACACATAGGATATCCTTAAAACACCGTCGAAAGCACTGTTGCATTATAATAGAAGACACTACAGACACTAGACTTCCAAATCTACAATGTCCTTTTGGACCAAATCTATGGGATCTCTACTCGTTAGGTTAGATTTCTATCTTGGGACCTCTTTATTGAGTTAAGGCTTTTAATCTCATTCCTCTTGATGCATAAGTTATTTGCTTTCTCGATAAACCTTTTTGTTAATGGGTCTACAATATTTTCCTTTGACTTTACAAAGGCTAAAAAAGTTATTTTACTCAAGAGCAATTGCCCTATAGTATTATGTCTATGACTGATGTATCTAGACTTACCATTATATACAAAGGCTAAAAAAAAATATTTTACTCGAGAGCAATTGCCCTACAATATTATGTATATAATTAATGTGCCTAGACTTTCCATTATATATTATATTATGTGCCTTTGCACTCGTTACTTAATTATTATAGTGAATGCATATTGCAGGCACAAATTTTGGCCACAACACAACCTTAAAAAATTGTCGAAGTCACTGTGCTTTTTTAGCAGTTTTATCCAAGTAATAAACTTTGATTCTATAGTGGAGCACACTATTAAAGTTTGCTTTGAGGAATTCCCCAATACTATGACGCCTCCTAATATTGAACATATCCACTAATCAATTTTGATTAATCATAATCCAAGATCAAGTTGGCATCACTAGAGCCTTGAAAAAAAAAAGGATATTTGTCTTATTAGAAGACATAATCTTTCTTTCTTTTCGGATAACCTTATACTCTCAACAAAGTAATCGCTACTAATGAGAATTACCTGTATATTTGCTTAGTTTTTCTATTAGTATGCGAAATATTAGTTCATGATGTACAAAATGCTATTGATTATTTGAGAATACTTCAGATGCCTAATACATAATAGTCAATGGTGATCATATATATGTAGAGTCATCCTCCAATTTCTAATTTTAATTCTTCATAATTAATTCTTTCTTTCCCCTAAAAGCAATATGGCTACTTCTCCATATAGTATGGTTGCGTTTGGTAAGAATATTGCAGAAAGCGTTTAAAAAAAAAAGAATTAGGTGAAAGAATTTTCTTCTAAATACAAATAGTATTTTGTAAAGTGTAACTAAAAATATATTGAGAAATAACTTTCATTTAAATAATGTTTTAAAAAAATTACACTTATAAATGACTTATTATTATTATTATTTTAAAACTCAAACCTCCCCCCCCCAATGGTCAGTGGCCTCAGCCCTTCGCTGGTGATGTGGTTTAAGGTGAGAGCATTTCTAGAATTATGAAAGTTTAACGAAGGTAAAGTTAGAAGGAAAAAAAGGTGTATTAACATCCATAAATGGTCAAAACCCAAAACTCTTTCGAACCTCTCTTAGCTTATGCAAATGCATCTCACCCCACTCGACGCTTGCCGCTTGCCTCTCTTTACTAACCTTGCTCATCACTGAATCCATTGAGTCGGTCTAGTCCTCGGTCGCCTTTTTAGGCAGTACAAAAAATAAAATAAAAAATTATAAGTTGGTCCTTGGTTGACCTTAGAACGGGATTGAACCCATTGAGTTAGTCAGATCCTCGGTCGCATTTAAAAATGAAATTAAAAAAATTATAGATTGATCTCAGGTTGACCCTGGAATCAAACCAAACTCACTGGGTCAGGTCAGTCCTTGGTCCAAATTTAATAGGGTTGGTCTTTGGTTCCAAAATTGAGGACCAATACTATGCAAATTGGTCCTAGAATGTAAGAGTGGATCCACCTAATCTGGACCATACTCATCCCTATTTCTAATTCAAGCTTGTGAATGCGTGCGCGTGCTCTTGCTTTGAATTGGGATAAGTAGTCTCTTATCTTACAAGCCGCTATTTATCTCGTTGCTTTTCAAAACTCCTAAGATGTAGCATGTGCCGATACTTCACCTACTGTTGAATAGGCAGCCCCAGTCTCATGAATTGACGTGACATCCTCGAGAGGTCTGGTCTATTCATTTCGTATTTAGCCACCTCAAACTTTTATAGAGGGTAGCAAGCTTTTTCGAAACCCAGCGAGCAAGACAATTTGATTTGGCGTCTTATTGAAGCATCAATGTCAAATGAAAATGAGAGGTCGTGCAGAAAGGGAGGTCATTTAACGTTTCTTTTTAAATACCTTTGAAATATAAGACATCAATGTTATATATACCTATAATCTCCGTTTATGTAATACTTTTAATTTTTCAGTTATGCTTTCTAATATAGTATCAAAATCAAATGACATCCCTTTACCATCTGTGTCTATCTCATATTGATCAAATTTCATATACTTTTTGAATTGGAGTTTCTAATAAAAATAATATTGATCAAAATTAGGGATCAAGTTTTGGAGAGTCATCGAGTAAGTTAATCCGACCATCTATCACATTTGATTGGGCTAAATCATCCAATAGGACATATCAAGGATAGCGAAACATAAGCCGGGGCCATGTCAAGCTCAAAAGATTGAAGCATGTCACAATGTTGATCACTTTCGCTTTATGTCATTTCTAGGTTTGCTCATTTTCAATTGATTTTTTGGGGGTCACTGGTGGGTGGGCCGGCATCGAAAAAGTATCATAGTCTCGTGACAGGAAAAAAAATCTTAAAATAAAATCACAGAAGTTAATTGGAATTCTAATTCATCATCTCAGTTATGATCCCCCAATTTATGAATCGCTGATAACTTTTTCTTTTCCTCCAATTAAAAGCAGTCTTGCTAGCCTTTCATGTAAGATACCACAAAAAAAAAAAAAATTTGGGGGGGGGGGGGGGGGGGGGGGGGGTTTGTTTCATACACTATCATTAAAATAAAACCAGATACATATGAAAGATCAAATATAAGAATTAGATCCGTGGTACCATCAGGACACTTGCTCGCGATAAATAAAGCCAGCCAGTTCGCCCTCGTCCACAAATAAGTGAATCTCGTGGCTGTAGCCAAGTCCGTGGCCCTCGAGGAGCACTACTAGAATAGATCGGCAAGCAAATTTCTTGCCAATAGGCCACAATCAAATTCATGCTAATCTATAAGTAGCCCTATTAAAGTGGATCATAAACCATTTTCTTAATCCTTATATAATAAGCTGAGTTGTTATATAAATTAATTATATTAGGTCAATATGTCATAAAGAGGTTTAAACATAATATGGCTATTGAATGAGTCACGAAAGGATTTACAATCCATTTAGACCAAATTTTTCTAGATCAGATTAAATATAAAAGTATTTTAACAATATAGTTTAGGTCAGGTATGAGACAAGTTGAATATAGATCACTATAATTATATTGCATAGAGATGTGTCAAAACAGATTAAATGGGTTTATTCGAATCAAATCATCTTCAACCCAACTTGAACTACCCGTTTGACAAGTTTACCTATAAATACAATAATTACGGTTCAAACAGATTAAAACTCATGAGTTATTGCAATTAATTTCAATTCAAGATAAGTTCCTGGAGAAATTATTCAAAGAGGTCCAATAATTTATGGTGGCCCCATCATCAAATTTTGATGATTCAAATTGATTAACCTTGTTCTAGTTGGGTTTTGGTTGAAGTGATATCATAAGAGAACTAGCGACTTGTAAGGAAATGAGGTTGAGTGGGGATGTTTAGTTTCAGGAGGGGCTCAACTCTCACATTCCTTAAAGAAGCAAAACAAAAGTCTGAGGGTGAGATGAGAGTTAAGATAGGACATACCAAAATAAATAAATAAATAAATAAATAAATAAATGGAAGGGAATTCGATGTCATTTGGATCACATTGCATATTGAGCAACAATTTAGGAACCATTTGAGTTATTATTCATAAATACAACACTAATAACATAAAAAAAAATTCAAGAGAGATAGAGAGAGGCACAAATGACAAAGAGCAAGTCCTGATCGCAATTAATGAGGGCTTACCCAGTATGTTGTGAGGGGCTCACAATCCCTCGTTGTCGTGTCATGGGCCAGTGACACTTGAGATAGCAACTGTGCAAAAATTGGGCTTTCTTTGAGTCATTAACCCTTTACTATAGTTGCTTTAAATTAGCCTTCTGCTCGATCTATCGTTCAATCTCTCGCTTGATGCAGCCCCAATCACAAAGAGAAACTCAAGAAAGAGGGAAGCATTTCGAAGATATAGTGCTTTATTTCTACTTGTAATGTTGGATATAGACAATACAAATGAAGGTGAAAGGAGCTATGACAATTTAACCACGAAAGCTATAAAAATACATCAAAATTTTGCAGAGATTGTCACCAACTTGAGATTTTCAAGCACGATACGTCGAGGAGGTGGCCAAGATGACCTAATAAGGCTTGAAATTCCTAAGGGTTTAGGGTTTCCATTGGAATGTAGTATTATCCTGGGTACTTTGGAAAACGTAATTTGTATTTTAGAGAATTTTTATAGTTAATGATTTCCACCGTTAGATGATTGATGAGATTTGAAGCGTCTTGTTTCCTTTTTGAACATGCTTCCATAAGTTCAACATTCGGAGTGAATGATTTTAAACTGAAAAAAAAAGGAATAAGCCTAAGAATTGGCTTGTTAGAAATGGACCATCAGCAGTTGGCTTCTTCTTCTTCGGCGTGAACTAGATTACATATGAAGGAAAACTCTCATAATTCACTCTCATTCAACGAGAAATGAAAACATTTCCTTTGGACGCGGTCCTCAAAATTATGTTGCCCATCAATTTGGTACCTAATTCTAAAGTGCCGACTCAAGCCGCTCAAAGTAGGACGGCTATCATTTATCTTTCAAGTCCTTTTGGGGAACTTTTCAATGCATCGCCATCTTTAAACTACTACTTCTAGGACCCCAAGAAGACAAAAATAATTCATTGCATTACATGTGCCCTGTATAAAAATGTAGTGAAAAACAGCAACGGAAAAGGACAAAAAAGATAGAAAACAGCTGTAACTCAATAGCTAAGGTGCTGTTTGATAACGTTCCAGGAAACACTAGTTTCTCTTATTTTGTTCCCTAGAATAGAAAATAAACTAGAAATGCGTTTGGTAATATTTTTGTTCCTAGGAACAAATTGTTTCTTATTCCCGAGAACAACTCAATAAATAGTTTTTTTTTTTTTCATTTTCTTTTCTTCCTTTCCTTTTCCTCTCTTCTTACTAGCTAGCCACTGGCCCCAGCGAAGGCCGACGACCGAATGAGTTTATGTTTGGCAAATCATATTTGATTCAAGCATGGGATCTAGCCAAATTGTTGGGGGTTAGATTTTCTGAACTCGAGCCTATAGACATTGATCCTGATGTTGCATATAGACAACTATTTGGTATTCCTAACTTTACTAGAGATGACAAATCTCGTGTCTCTCCTCAATTGTTTCCATTAAGATAGATTGTACTTCATAAGATTATTATTAACTACTTGAGACCAAAGGGATTTTCCATAATTGATATTTCGCGATATAAAGCCAAGTTGATATAGGCCATCTTAAATGGTCACTCATTTTCAATTGCTCATCTTATTATTCTGCACATGTATAGAACTATCTTAAAGAACAAGGGGTAATTACCCTATGGTTCTCTTATCATGAAATTTTTTTGTGAACTAATCATTGAGATCACTAGAAAATTGAGCAAATTTCAATTACCTCTACTGAAGATAGATAAGCAAATGATGCGGAAAATGAGTTTCCAGCATACCACTGAAGGTGGGATGTCACGCCCTGACCCTTGGGTCATCCCTTAGCTTGGTCGATTTTAAAGTGCAATATCCCATGACTAAGTATCGCCGACCCTTTCTTTTAATTACACATGCGGAAGCAGTTATGAATCCCCAGACAATAAAACAATGGGATAAAAAAGCAGGCCATATTTTTCTTATTGAAATTCACAACCACACTTTTATTAACAGCACAACTCATAGTATATTTACAATACTATTTACAGCAAACAAGTCTCACACCTATCTCCACTAAGACAGGGTTTACAAAAGGGATGGGATCTCAATCCACATCCGGGTTATACTCAAGATCCCTCTCTGGATCATCTTCTTCTTCAAAAGTCTTTCTCCCCTTTAGGTTCCTCCTCCTTAGCTTCTCCTTAGGATCCTAAAATGGTTATTCAATAACCAATGAGACCACGTCTCAGCGAGTTCTACCCTCTAAGACTCGATTAGTAAACCAATACACTACTTGGTTGCCTAAGCACAGCACGAGTTAGATGACTTACCTTAGTCTCATATTCCATCTGCACATTAGTACAGTTCAATAGGTACTCAAATAATCACATCACCGGTCGAAGCATCGATCAAATCGACCTAGTCGATTTCATGTTAGTCGGACCATTTCTAGGTCATTCATCCCACGCCAAGCAATTCCTTAGATTTAGCGGTTTTACGGTCCCACTCGACCCTTTCCAAATCAATTGGCTTTATAGTCTCACCCAACCCTTTCAAGATCTAGTGGCTTTACGGTCCGACTCGACCCTTTCAAGATCTAGTGGTTTTACGGTTCCACCCAACCCTTTCAAGATCTAATCTAGGAATGAAACTTAAAATCACTCATAAATTACTTTAACACCAAATAAAGCTCAAATAAATAAACGGACTGCACCACGATGATTAGCACGAAATTCTAGTCACTGGCCATCCCAGTAGAATTTTCGGAAAAATAATTAATTAAATAATTAATTTCAAAAAATAAATAAATATAAAAATCCAATTTAGGACCGTAATGCCGAATTGGATGCCAAGACGAGCCCGGAAAATTACCGAGACTTGTTCCATAAATAACATGCCGTGCCTACTTGCTAATGTCTATTTCTAACCACCTAACATGCATCATTAAATCTCTAATTTAATTTATCTAAATTAATCTAACCACCTAATTGCATTTAGTTAAATCTAACTAACCCTAAGCATAATTAGCAAACTAAGAAAGCATTAGTGAGTAAAACTCACTTGGAAAAAGCAGAGACCGAATCACCGCGACGGCGACGCAACAGCGGCCGAAATCAGGCTTTTGACCACAACGGCGGGCTTGGACCGAGCCTTAAGCTTGGCCCCAACAAATCTCAGCCCAATTGAGATTTGTTCTTGCTTTTGGGCCAAACCCAAGTTCGATTGGGCCTGCTGAAGATGGGATGCCTTCTTGTGCTGAGATGGGCCTCAAAACTGGGTTAAGCAAATAAACTGAAAGTGGGCTGGGCAAGAAGATTTCGCCGGCTGCTGAATCAGGTTTTGCTGGGCCCAAATGACATGCTAGGTTGACCGGAACTTGTAGCATAATTCATGGATTGGGCTAAAGATTTGGGTCGCACAAGAAGCAGCAATTGCCGTCGTTAGGCCCTTAGGCCCTTAGGAATCAACGACCGACGCTGCTGAAGTCTTCGAGCAGCTGGACTCCACGACGTTGAAGACTGGCGTTGCTCGGTTGAAGACACGTGTGGCTTTGCTAGCTTCGTTGGCTTGAAGGCAAGCGGTCAACAAATCGATGAAATCTTGGACTCCGATTGCGATAGTTTCAATAAGGCAGAGAGGGGCTCAGCTCGGTGGGTGTGTGGAGAGGACACTGACTGAAGACTCACAGCCAAATGGCAGCAGGCCAAGGTTGCTCGGTCAACAAAATGGGGTGTCGCGGCTTCCTCGATGCTTGCTTCGAGTGGAGGAACGGAGTGGTGGACGAAGCAGAGCTGAGGAAGGGTAGTCTTCAGTGAACTATTCAGTTTCTCTTCAGCTTGGCATCGCATGAAATGGGGTGGATGGAGGAGAAACAGTCCACGGTAACTAAAGAGAGAGGATGAGGGAGAGGTGGGGGCCTCGCCTTGATATTTTCCACAAGCCTATCCCTTTAGACTCAATCTTGGCCAAGTATCATCCTTGGTTCACAATGGGCCACACCAACACCCCAATGACATTTCAATTGGTCCAATCTTGCTAGGCTTAGGGGGGATTACGAATTTTGGCACAAACCCCTCTCAATTGGATTCCAATCTTTGCTCGATTTAATCTCATTTGACCCCTACAAAAATCAATTGGCACTTCAATGCCTCAATTGACAATTTTCCTCATCCAATCATCCATCATGCTTCTCAATTTCGAAATCGAATACTACCTTCGACATTTTCTGCACAAAAACAACCCGGCGACGACTTTTTCCTAAAAAGTGTTGGATGTCAGAAAAATCTTCTGAGATTGAGTCGACACTCCTAGAATTTATTGTGACATGGCCGAAGCTTCAATTTATGAAATCGGACTTGAATTGGTGGTTAATTTCCATTCGGCGTATTTTTAGCATCACCTAGACTATCGGGTAACTTTCAGATATTTTTATGTGCAAATGACCCGTGGTCGATTTTTTTCGAGCCACTATGAACCCACTCGACTCATTGGTGACTCTTGATTATCGTGAAAATCTCGAGGATTCAATTACAGAAATAGGGTACCAAAACAATAAGAAAATCAGTTTAATATTGGCCGACGAGAATTTTCTAATTCAGTGGTGTCACCCACCACATATCTCTATCGATCCAATCTATCTCTAATTTCAAATCGATTTTTAACTGTGCCATAATGACATCTAAAGATGGACATGGTCAAGAAGCCAATTCCTGATCAAGTTCTCAAGTTTATTGCCTTAAAATTTCTTAATAATTTCCCCAGATAGTCTAGTTATCTCGAGAGTGATCGGCTCTGAGAATAACCCTATAAGCGCATCAATGAAATGCCCGATTTATTTAGTAGAAGACAAGGTTGAAAAATCTGGATGTCACATGGGATAAATACAAAAGTTAGACTTTTGAAAGTTGATTAAGATGAAATTGTATTGGATCTAGTTGATCCCCCTACCAATAAATGAAGGATTGCTAAACAAAGATGCATCTCTCAATTCTTTCTACAAAGGCTTAATGTAGAAATGCAAACTGAGTCTGAAGAAGACATAGTTGATTTGGATCATATTATCGATGCATATCAACCTGATACCGATGATGATGTTGAAGAAGAGAATGAAGGCGAAGGAGAAACATAGACAAGAGTGGTAGCAGATCAAACAAAGGATGTGACTGCTACAGAACAACAACAAAAGGATGTTGAGGATCAACTTAGACAAACTGATGATTAGGCTAGCATGATGGATGTTGATCTCACTCATCATCTAGAAAGTGTTGACAATACTGATGAACATTAGGAGCCTACCTTGGACCAAACTATCACTGAGCATTAGGAACTAGTTCTAAAGCAAATCATTATTGGAGAGCGGGATTTTGCCTCGCGTATGGGTGTTGTTGAAGTTGATTCTACTCAAGGGGAGCTTGGTCATGCGAAAGACCTTGTGGAATCACTTTCTAAAAATATTCCCCTTGAGTTTCTTGATGATGCTGACAAAGAAGTTTCTATTGATCAAGGAGCAACTGCTGGTGCTAAAAAAGCTCAAGGAAGTCAAACAGTATCCGACACTCAGGACATTCATCAAGACACTTCTCTACCTTTAGAAGTTACCGTTGATACTCCTATTGCTGACCCTGTTTCCATATCTACCTAAACTGTTGACATCACTAGAGTTCTTCTTGATGTTCTAGATACTTAGGAAGTTCATGTAGCAACTCTTCCAATTCCCAAATCTACTATTGAAGAAGTCCTTGTTGTTGACACCCAAATTTTGATTAGATTTTTAATTAGGCCTTAATTTCTTTTATATTTCCTTTTTCGGATAATAAACAAAACAAACAACAAAAAACAACAAAAAAATAAATTAATTAATTAAACAAAGAAAAAACAAAAGCAGTAGCCATTAGGGCTGGGCCTCCAAGCCCGGCCCCCTCCTTCTTCTTCGCGTGGGCTCGCACGACCTGGCCCACACCCCTCTCTCCTTCTTCTTCCTTCTTCTTCTTCCTCGCTCTTTCCTTCTCTGCCTTTGTAGTTCACGCATGGTGACAATGACATGCTTGAAGACAACCTACGGCCGAGGAGGGTAGGCTGATGTTGGCCAGAAAAGACAGATCTCAAGTGCCATTATTGGTTTCCTTCAATGTCGAGCACACCTTGTTGGAGGAGCTCGGATGGGACGTTGGTTCAGTCGCTGGGGTCCGGTCGACGTGTGAGGGCTAACGGCCGAACCTCCATCGACCCGTATCCTCCTCGCCTATAAATAAGAGGGCACAACCTCCATCGAAGAGGACACAACAACACGAGCTCATAAACCTTCCCCCGAGAGACTTCAGGGGAAGGATTGAAGAGTGAGTGAGAGAGAAATCCGGTCATCTGCTCAAATGACCTCCCTCCGAGAGACTTTGAGGGAGGCCGACGGCAAGCGAACCCAGAGAGAGAGCGATCGAAAGCAGGTGAGCATCACAAGCTTCCCCCAAGGGACTTCAGGGGAGGCCCAAGTGCTCGCAAGCCCAGATTTGAGGGAGAGGGAAGAGATCGGAGTCGGAGGAGAGGAGCTAAAGAGATGAGGTTTCGGAGGACTAGATCTAAGAAGCCGAGGGCCTGCCATCACTGCCTCGTTGTGACCGTTGCTGCCCCATCGCGTTCGTTGCTCTGGGCAGTCACCTACACCGCCAGCAACACCGTCCCTAAGACGAATATCTACTGTCCGTCGTCGTCATAGTAGTTGACGCCATCCTGCCACCATTCGCCGCCGCGCCGCACCTTCTCTACAGATAGGTAACGAAGGGTCTCGCTCGCGCCGTCACCGTCGAAACCTTAACCACCATCCATTTGTGCTGTGGCCGCCGAGTCATTGCTACACGATGTCACAGCTTCCCCCTCTCGGCATTGCGAATCGTCTAGCTCAAGGGTTCTTGTGAAGCCGGGTCATCGGGTCGGGTAGGGTATCACCAAGACTGGGTCGTCGAGTCGGGCTGAGTCATTTTCAAACAGCGAGCTGCTGGGCCGCGATTAAAAGAGAAAAAAAAATGAGTCAAGCCTATGTTCGCATTCTAAGCGAACAACCCAAGTCAAACCCAACTAGGGGATCCAACCCGATTCGCTTTTTTTTTTTTGGTTTATATTATTATAATATAAAATATTATTTAAAGATAAAAAATAATAATAATTTATTTCGAGAAAATAAAAAAATAAAAAATATCCCATATTTTCCAAAAAAGCCAAAGAAAAAGTAAAAAAAAAAGCCAAAAAATGATTTATATTTTCAGAAAAATATCAAAAATCCAAAAAATGCTTTTTATGCCAAAAAATGTTTTTCCTCCATAAATGAATGGAAAATCCCTCAAAAATCCAAAAAGCCTTAGGATTTAAACAAGATTAGGTACCGAAAGGGTATTAGTGATTAACTAGTGTTATCAAGCCCCAATCCTAATTTCTTTGGTTGTGTAGGAGCAAGTATTTCTCTCAATACTTCACTTGGGTTTCTAATCGACCCACCCAAAACCAAGGTTTTCTTTTTTTTTTTTTTTTTTTTTTTTTGGTAAAGACTTAGAGGTTTATTTTTCATAATGTTTTGTGATCATAAACTGTTATGCATGCTTTACTGTTTTAGCACTACACATGGCACACACAACCCAGCCACTGGACCTGAGCCGCCATAGGATATCTAGGATGGTGTTAAGAAAGATACGGCCTTAAACGCAAGACTGCGATGTAGAGGTTGCCTTTCTTTTCCCCGAATTTCTTTAACCGAGGTTAAGAGGGTATGCTGTTAACGAGAGACTGCGACAGGCAGATACCTTTTTAATTTCAACAAACCATCTTAGTTAGAAATCGAGCTGCACGTATCATGCACATGTCTATGTGGTTGTCATCAATTTTCTCACATGAAGTAAGTTTTTATCCGTGCAGTTTGTAATTTACTTACCTTCCTGTATATATTGAGCAGTCCATGATTAGTCTAGGATTTAATACCACGGTCATTTAAATTTGGAAATAATTGTCATAAAGTTTCTTTCTTTTTTCTTTTTTTTCTCTAAAAAAAAAAGAGAAAAGAGAGCATTGGCAAAGGAAATTACTTTCAATTGGTGTTTTTTCCTCAAGCATGTTACAAAGTCCCTTTCTGCAAGAATTTTTGTTTGCTTCAAAATTGTTCGCTTCAAAAGGGATAGAAGTCTTTTTCAAAATTTGTTGCAATTCATACTTTCTTTGCCTTTCAAATTGAGTATCTTTTTAGTCCGTGCAAACATGTCACATGCTTTTTTTTTTTTCAATCTATGCTTAGGAAATCATCTACATGTACAAACTTTTCATAAACAAACAAAAGGGTAGGATTAGATCGTCATCATGGACTGACTCCCTATTTATGCCTTGTATTCACACACACTTGTTTATTCATGACCAGGAGCGTCAACATTCGTCAATCTAGACTCATTCAAAAGCAAGAGCAAGAATGGTAGAAGAGAATGTACCAAGCCGTGTTGTAGTCATGGAAAGCGAAATGAAACAAGTCTTCAATGTGCTTCAACAACTCTCAAAGCAAATAGACTCCATCAAGGGCAAACTTACTCCCGCCCCAGCCTCAATTGAGGTATTGTTACCACAATCATCTACCAGAGGTGATCAAGATAGAGATATCGATGATAACATGCTCAAATTGGAAGATGATCCACACCAAACCGCGATTGAGGAAGCTAAGCTAGACAGTTTGTCTAAAACTGAGCATGACAAATGCCTCGAAAAGCTTGAGGAGAGGCTAAAACAATTGCAAGACCTCCAAGATCCTACTTTGACGGACCTCTCCATTTATTCGAAGGTCAAAATGCCGGAAAAATTCAAAATGCCTGAGTTTGAGAAGTACGATGGCACAACTTGCCCTAGGTCTCATTTGCAAATGTACTTGGTTCGAATGACCCAATACGTTAATAATGCACCATTAATGATCCAGTTGTTCCAATCAAAACTAATAGGCCTTGCCTTGAGGTGGTACATTACAAAGAACATGAAGCTCCTCGAAACATGGAGCGAAGTGAGTGAGACATTCCTCAAGTAGTATAAGTTCACAATGGATATTACCCCTTCTCGTGAGGATCTTGAGTGTATCGAAAAGAAAAAGCACGAATCGTTCAAAGAATATACTATTAGATGGAGGAATCTGGCCGCCCAAATCAATCCTAAACCAACCGATTTCGAGCTGAGAAAGATGTTTATCAAAACCCTACCCTACGAGTACCGCCATCAAATGCTAACCACGATCGTCGAACCGTTTAATCAAATCATTCCAATAGGGGAGCAAATCGAGATAGGATTGAGGGATGGTTGGTTCACTGAACTTGCACCCACGGGCAGGTTCAACATGAAGAAGGATAAAAAAAACCTCTGGTAGATGTCAATGCGACCTACAATCATTCTCCAACAACTCAAGCAATGAAGTACCACCCTCAGCAGCAAAGAAAGAATGGCTAGATGACATGACTACCATGTTTGGAGACCTTTTCATGGGCGCCATCAATGAAGGACCGTCAAGGGAAATGGGTGCAGGCCCGCTCAAGTAGAACCCTCTTTAATTTCCTTGCGTACTCCCCTACATGGGAACTTGTACATCTTTCTTAAGTCTAGCTTGTTTTTATTTTCAACATTAGTTCCGCTTGAGGAAATAACTTTTGAAAACACTTTTCCAAAATGTAAATCCACCTATTAAATAAAGTTGAAAATATTTTGAGAGCATGAGGCGGTATCCCAAACTAGCCTGGTGATGCTATCTAACCATGAAAAGAAAATATCATCCAAGGAGAATACTGAGGGCTAGGCTTCCTCATGCTTTCTTCCCCTAAAGATATATACTTTTGAAAACAGAAAATATTTCATTACCAAAAACTTTTGTCAAAACAAGATGTTAAATTTAATCATGTTTGTCTTTTTGACTCATTCGCTTCATGTCTCACAAGATCATTCCCATCCCCTTTAGTGTGACAAAGGGCATTTGAAGCAAGTGCATCATTTGAACTTGCCAAATTCGAAGACACCTTGCCAAGAAAATAGGGGCAAACAAAAAGAATCACCCCACTTCAAAGAAGGTAAGTTTTATTCTTTGAATATAATTTTGGAAATGATGTCCTCTATTTTCTATTTTCAGGAAACCAAATATAGGACGTAATAGGTACAGACATACGGTTGAAATCAAGCTGTCCCCAGGAGCTCTGTGCACTCCACCTCGCTCCTGCCCAACTCCTTCTCAAGCCGGAGCAATATCTTTTCCCCCACAACATGCCCAAGCAACTAGATGTTGTGGTTTCATCAATGGGATTTCCAGCTTTGACAAGCTAAGAAGTGCGGAAAAGGAATTTCTTCTCTTCCTTTGAATTGACTACTGTCAAACAGGGAGAAAATCTAAACAATTGAGGCAGTCTCTAGCCCCTTATTTCAGACGATGACTTACGGCCTAGAAACCTGACTTCTTGTTCCAAACGCATGCTCTCGCAAGAAGTAATTGCCATCGAAGAATTGGAGGTTTTGATTGTCCATCTCAAATTCCATAAAAGCTTGAAGTGCATGACTTTGCCCAATGTTGCTAATGGTCATATAGTCAAAGATAGAAGAAAATTCCACTGGAATTCGTTGAAGATGAATCAACGACCATCAATCATGCATACATGGCTACAAATGAGAAAGGCTAATTGAAAGAGACATTGAACTGTGTCGAAACAAAGAGGCCGTCATCAACATTCGAATATCCTTAGGAGTCAGCACAAGCAAACTTTGAGGAAGGGTAATTCAATATCGTTTCCAATACTCACTCTCTGAACTCACTTTTGACATATTTTCTCCTATTGACAGGAAGCATAGGATTCAAGAAGCAAGCTTAATGGTTAATTTGGGCAAATCAAGTGACCCATATCAATTTACCTAACTTGGTATGAAAGGATGTGTCATCTAGGAGCCGGTTCGGTTAAATGAAAAAAGAAGTGCCCTACGAACATCATTGGCGCCTCTAGCCGAGTAGTTCGAATTCCCAACGCGGCATTTAATCGCTTGGTAAAAGAAAAAATTTGCTTCTCTTGTGCCTGCAAATTACGAGGGAGCAGGTGACCTAACGGAGTGAAAATTACAGGACTTCATATCGTCCTCGTACTTTAGGTCTATTCAAACATCTACAAACCGGTGAAGGGTAATGTTGTATCACTTCCGAGTTATTCAACACTTGAAAGAGCTTCTGACTAACATGATTCCTTTTATCTATTGTAGGATCACTTGACATAAAAAATGTGGATAACAAATCAAGGAAAGACATGTCAAACTCTCATAGGCTCTCATAAGCGAAATGGCGTCCTGAGTAATCACCAAAGCAAATGACAGAAAATCTTCAGGCCTCAACTCACATTTGATTTTGGCTAGACTAATTGATCTACTTGTACATCTTCTCTTCTGCAAAGGCAAAAGTAGTGTGGCATCCCAAATTTAATGACAAGCCATAAGGTGAGTTGAAGTTCCTAATTAGGTGATAGAATTTCTTTTGGCTTATGCCTTAGCCAATTTGTCTTTTAATTTAATGATTTGTGTATTTAAATTTATAGATTAATAATTGGCCATGAGATTATAAATTTAAATCCTAATAAACAAAGTGTCCTAAGACTTTGGCCAAGATTAAAATTTGAATTTGGAAATATTTATAGAAAGGAATTCAAAAAAAAAAAAAAAAGGAAAAAGAGGGTTATTTTTGGAATGGGCCTTGGACCCATTGGCCTAAGCCTAGTGGGCTGAATGGCTGGCCCAAATGGAAGCCCAAGAAGGAGGATTCGACCAGCCCAAGGGAGTGGCCGGATGGGCCTAAGCCCAAGCCCCTTCAAATTCAAATTTAAAAACCCAAAATGACAAGTGGCAAGGGACAAGAGCATGCATTGGTGGGATTATAGGCAATCTCATGATTGCTAATCATGGGATTAAGGGGATATAAAAGGGATGAGGAGAGAGAGAGGGCCGGTTCTTTGTTCATTCGGCCGAGAGAGGTGTGCGAGAGAGAGAGAGAGAGAGAGCTCGAGCGGAAGGGAGAAACCGAGAGGCAAGGAGGCGGAGCCGGAGGGGTGTGCCGTTCGTTCGCCGTCCAATCGTCGCCGTTCGTCGTTGCTTGTTCATCTTTAAGGCAAGTGGAGTCCGTAACTTCCCTTGCATGTTTGTTGTGGTGTTTGCATGTTAGATTTTAGGTATGATTCGTGCGAAAAACCGAGGTAAGAGTTGGTTATTTGCAAACCGTGTGACTGTTCTCGTTCGGGTTGTGGAAGTCAGTAGCTTGTTCGAGTTTGCATGTGTGTTTGGAGTCCGATTTTGGCTTTGCTGTCTTCACGAAAGTTGAAGCTAACGTCTTGTACTATGACATACTAAAAATTCGTAGAAAACGATGGAGATTTGAGGGGTCAAAAGTTCTATTGTACGGAGACTTTAGATCTGCGAAATTTTCACTGACCTCTTGTTGATTTCTTGATTGCATGTTGATTTCTGTTGGAGATCTCACTTTGTTGTCTTCATGAAAGTTGTAGGAAACACCTTAAGCTACAACATACTCAAATTTGAAGCAAAAATAACAAGTATAACTTGGTGAATCGGTTAGATCTTGGAAACGATGGTTCTGGCGAAATATATCGAGACACCCGAGACTTCATGGACTTAAATGGTGACCATACTTTGGTTATTTGACTTAGATCTCTCCATCAAACTTTTAAAGGACACCTTGGTACATAACATACTCAAATTTCAGAGGAAACGAAAGAGATTTGATGGGTGAGATCTACAAATTTCAGAGAAGTGTGTTCTGGACGTCGCGGTAGTGGTTCCAGAAGCTTCGTAGGGTTGTAGAAATTAATCTAAAAAGAATTTGGCTTAGAGTTCTTAATGAAAAGTGTACGAAAAATGTGTTGGCTATCACTCTGTAAAATTTCGTAATTTTTGAAGGCCATATGAGTATTTTAATCGAAATTATTTGGAAACTGTGCAAGTCTGGCCATTACCCAAATATAAGGTGCTATTTCATGGAAATTGTGAAATTATGAGAAATTCAATTTGGCCATGAATTTTATATGAAATTGTAACCCTATTTGTGATTGCTTGAATATTATGATTTTGGAAAAATCATAGATATTAAATATTTATTTATGAAAATAAATAAATATAAATAATATAATAATATAATAATATAATAATAAAAATATATATATAATAAAAAGAATAATAATGGATTATTTTATTGGCCATAGATTCCATTTAATTAATTCATGTTATTATGTGATAAAGTCTTGGTATGTGTATGACATGGAATTGAAATGTATGTACGTATTCAATGTTGAGCATGATCTTGAATTGTCATCACATCATATGTCATGATAAATTGAATCATAATAATGTGAATTGAGAAGACCGTCGGAAGTGAGCCGATGATGCCCCGGGAGTATCGGGATGCCTGGCTAGAAAGGTACGGCCGGTTGCCTGGTGGTCATGAGTGGCCGAATGCCGGAGGGTCCCCGGGAGACCGAGTGGTGTCAAGATGCCCGGAGAGTGGGGGAACCGGAAGCTCGGCATGGGTGCAAGATCCCTGGCCTGAAGGGTGCGGCCGGTTGCCCGGTGGCCTTAAATGGCTGAATACCGGAGGGTCCTCGTGATGCCAGTTGGGGTACGAGATGCCCGGAGAGTGGGGGAGCCGGATGATCTGAAATTGTATCTTGATGCATGGGGGACGCAAACATTGGTCCCGGGAATGAGAAATATGATGGTCCAAGATGAAATTGGAATTAAATCATGCATGATAATACATGAGGATGATATATGCATGATGATATGCATGATGTTATGCATGATGATAATGACATATGCATGATGATGTGCATGATGAGGATGATATATGCATGATGATATGCATGATAATACATGATGATGTGTATGATGAGGATGATATATGCATGATGATATGCATGATAATACATGATGATGTGTATGATGAGGATGATATATGCATGATGATATGCATGATGATGTGCATGATGAGGATGATATATGCATGATGATATGCCTGATGATACATGATGGTATGCGCATGGTTACAAGGTAAGTGGCGCATGGTTACAAGGTAAGTGACGCCTGCAATGCATGTATAAATTGTATGGTGCATTGAGATGTTATTGGATTTCCTTATCTGCTGAGTAGTTGTACTCACCCCTTTTGGGGATAACATTTTAGATTAGAAAGATGCCGCTTCCTACCGTCACGCGAGGCACCTTCTATGGTCTCCCGTCAGATGTAGAAGTAGAGTGTACTGAGATCGACTGCATCGTTATCCCTGGACTGACATTTGTGCGAGTGCGTGTGCTGGTCATGTACGACGTGGGCCTGGCTGAGGGCCCAGTCATCCAGGAGTTTTTGTCTGTTCATGTCCGCCGAGATGGAGTGATTAGGGGAATGTTGCCGCCACCACCACCCGATGCACCTGGATGGGTGTGATGGTTGCGTGAAGGGTAGAGAGCTGGTGTCATCTTTTTGGGGAGTAGCCGCCACTGTTGGATGGGGGATGTCATGTGATTTTCTTTAGGGGTCGTAGTATCTTTTTGGGATGAGGCCGAGTGTGGCTGAAAATCTTGGTCTCCTTTTATTGTATCGACCCGTGAAAAACCCATCACGATAATATGTAAATAAAAGTGGCATGGCTTATCTTTTAAATCCTGATGATTAGTGGTGTGTATTTGTATCATGGATTGGTAGGGGGATAGATGGTGATGTTAAATTGCTTCCGCTATGAGTCGCGCTGGGACTGCTTTTTAAAAATAAAAAATGCCTGTGATTAACGACACTTGTTTTAAGTACAAGAGAGAAAGAGGAAAGAAAGTGTAACATCGGCGCTGGTGACGACCTGAGAAGGGTTCAGGGTGTCACAAGCAGAGATGCCTGATCAGATTCCCAATCCTTGGCCGATCATTCATGTGTCATACCCTTAATCAATAAGGACAACTATCGACACCCCTTTGTGAATAACCCTTTTGATATTCAAGATTTAACATATTTGGAAACACCATTCTGTTGACCCTTAAAGCTGCCAACCAAGTCTTTTTGAGCAAAAACCATTCATTTGTTTTGAGAGTACAAACTCTCTCATATTTAAAATGTCGCATGCCTTTTCCAAATGGATTTTTGCATGATGATTTTCTCTATCTAGATCATTGATTCTGCTGAGGATTATTAGAATAGACAACTAAGTGAATAATACAAGATTAATTGAGCATGTTGGATGAGGCACGTCAGAATGATGAAAGGCAAGCCATATCCTACACACAACCCCCCCATCTATACACTTGTTAGATGAGTGCAAAAGATTCCATGACTACAGGGTAAAGAGTTATCTCGCGAATGGTACGATAACCAAAGCAGTGAGAGGCATTTCATTGCTCACCCCTTTGAGCTCCTTACACTGGTGAAGCTTCTCTCATACCCCCGTTAAGAACCACCCCACACTAGGGTAGATCGGAGGCGAAGCAGCATCACAAGGTGAGAAGAGAGATAGAAATTTTCTTGCTCGCACTTGCATCAATCTTCGGGTGTCTTTGCATATGAACACTCACATTAATTTAAGTGCCCTAGAATGACGAAGAGCAATTCTTTCTCTACGTACTTATATTCATTGTACAACCCAATTGAGTCTATAATTTCGCCCTCACATGGAGGCAAAGCAGAAGTCATTGCCGTAGCCTAGAGCGCCGACTGAAGATAAAGACTCAAGAGTCTAATAATGATGCTTTGATTGAACTTGCCTAGGCTAGTTCCTCCAACGACAAGAAAAAGCAGGGCATAAAAAAGCAGTGTACCCTGTAAAAGCAAAGTCAATGCCCATAAATGAAGAACTGGAATAAAAAATAGGGGCATGAAAAAGTAGTGTGCCTTGTAAAAGTAAGGCCAATGCCCCCTAGTCAAAAATACAACTAAGAAAAAGTTGTTGTAGTGGTCCAAAGAACCTCCATCCGACAGTGAGAAGAAAGACCGGTGACAAATGCCAAGGCAATCACCAGCCCTCACCCTTTTACACATGAGTCAAGCCTACATTGCATCCTATTGTAAAAGTCTCTTTAGACTAGGGGCACTTCAATTAATGTAGGATTTCATATGTTTATAAGCATTGCTCGAAGAAGTACGAGCAAGATTATTCTATTTTTTTTTTCGTAGGATTCTTGACTTACAAACCCACGGATGATCGTGCAACACTTCATTCATGAGCCTTGACCTCGACGGTCCCATTTGATGAGCCGTTGACCAAGTCTTCATTACAATTTCAACCGAGACCTCTCACATTGGTAAAGTTGTACCGTTTGTGAGAACACTCGAACCCCTACTGACATGATGACAATGAGATAGTGTGCATGCCTTTTCATGAGAGTGAGCAGAAAGTCCTTTTAGGCTGAAAGTCCCTCATCTGGCATGCTCAGGACATCTACATTCTAAATGAATGATGTCTTTAAAAATCTTCTCCAATGGAAATCAGATGATGCAAAACTAACAAAATTATCATGCATGAATCTCATTTGAACTCATGAATTGACGACACATACAATCATGTGTGCATACTGTGTAAATAGCAGATATACTCTCAGAGATTAGAGATATCACCAGGTAAGCATACCCCAATTCCCTTGTCTTTGAGTACCCCCACTGTCCAAGTACTCTCTTCTTGACACTCGACCTATTTGAGTCATCCCTTGAGTTTGGGTGCTTACAACTGTCTCAGTATCCCATTGTCTTTGAGTACCCACCACTTGCCGAGTACTCCCTCTTATTGACACTTGAACTATTCGAGTTGTCCCCAGAGTATTGATACTTATGACTGACCAAGTATCTCTTTATTGTTTAATACCTACTGCTGTCTAAGTATCCCCATTGTCTTTGAGTATCGACCACCATTCAGGTACTACCTTTTCTTGACACTCGACCTATACGAGTTGTCCTCAAAGTATTGATAGTTGTGACTGACCAAGTATCCCTTTATTGTTGAATACCTACTGCTATTTAGGTATCCCCCTTGTCTTTGAGTATCGGCCACTGTTCAAATACTCCCTTTCCCTAACACTCGACCTGTTCGAGTTGTCCCCAAAGTATAGATACTTGTGACTGACCAAGTATCCCCTTATCTTTGAATACCTACTTTGTCTAGGTATCCTCATATCGTCAAGTACCCACCGCCGTCCAGGTACTCCCTTTTCATGACATTCAACTTGCCCGAGTTGTCCCCAAATAATAGTAGTTGTTCAAGCATTCCACTGCTTTGTGTGCCTGCGCCTACCCAGGTATGCTTTCTTACGCTTGGACTAGCTGAGTGGTCCCAGGTCATATCATTAAATACTTGTGTTCATCAAAATATTCCAGTACTCTGTACACCTGCAGCTACCCAGGTGTTCTGAACCTTTTGAGTATCTGCGGCCATCCAGGTAAGCCTTGTGCTACATTCAAGTTTATGTTGCCAGGAGGTGAGAGACCTTCACGAATATGTGAGGCACGCCCTTGATATTCCCAATTACCATGAGGTGAGAGACCTTCATAAATATCCAAGGTACGTCCTCGATATTCCAACTACCAGGAGGTGAAAGACCTTCATGAATATGTGAGACCCATCCTCGATATTTCCACATACTAGGAGGTGAGAGACCTTCATGAATATCTCAAGTACGCCCTTGCTTCTTCCTTCAGAGTTTTGTACTTGTGATCATCCAAGTATCCCTTCGATACTTGTGATCATCCAGGTATCCTTCAAGAGTTTGTAATTGTGATCATCCAGGTACCCCTTCGATACTTGTGATCATCTAGGTATCCCCCAAGAGTTGTACTTGTGATCATCCTAGTATCCCTTCGATACTTGTGATCATCCAGGTATCCCCCAAGAGTTTGTACTTGTGTTCATCCAAGTATCCCTTCAATACTTGTGATCATCCAAGTACCCCTTCGATACTCTTGATCATCTAGGTATCCCCCAAGAGTTTATACTTGTGATCATCCAAGTATCCTTTCGATACTTGTGATCATCCAGGCATCCCCAAGAGTTTGTACTTGTGATCATCTAGGTATCTCTTCGATACTTGTGATCGTCTAGGTATCCTCCAAGAGTTTATACTTGTGATCATCCAGGTACCCCTTCAATACTTGTGATCGTCTAGGTATCCCCCAAGAATTTGTACTTGTGATCATCCAAGTACCCCTTGGATACTTGTGATCATCTAGGTATCCTCCAAAAGTTTGTACTTGTGATCATCCAAGTACCCATTTCATACTTGTGATCATCCAGGTATCCCCAAAGAGTTTTACTTGTGATCATCGAGGTACCCTTTCCATACTTGTGATCATCCAAGCATCCCCAAAGAGTTTGTACTTGTGATCATCCAAGTACTCCTTCCATACTTGTGATCATCTAGGTATCCCCAAAGAGTTGGTACTTGTGATTATCGAGGTACCCCTTCGATACTTGTGATCATCCAGGTATCCCCCAAGAATTTGTACTTGTGATCATCCAAGTACCCCTTCGATACTTGTGATCATCTAGGTATCCTCCAAGAGTTTGTACTTGTGATCATCCAAGAACTATCTCCCAACAAACAGATGCCCTGAGAAAGGTTGGTGCATCTCCCGTCAAGGCGACCGAAGAAAGGTTCGGGTCCTAGATAAACAACTTATTGCTCTAACAAGCGACCGAAGAAAGGTTCGGGTCCTGGAAAAGCAATTCCCTGTCAAGGCGACCAAAGAAATGTTCGGGTCCTAGACAAACCACTTATTGCTCTAATAGATGACCAAAGAAAGGTTCAGGTGCTAAGAAGGCAATTCCTCGTTAAGGTGACCGAAAAAAGGTTCGGGTCCTAGACAAATCACTTATTGCTCTAACAAGCGATCGAAGAATGGTTCGAGTCTTAGAGAAGCAACCTCATCATATCACCAGGTAAGGTGACACCTTAATACTTGTCAAACTCGGGGTTCACACCCTATCTCACTCACTCCGAGTAAGTAACTACAGGTATCTTCTTATCTATCTTAATATGTGTAATGTTATATTACTTATTTTCTGCATAGGACACTAGGTCCCAAATAAGATATAATATATTGCATATGTCTAGACAAAATTTAGGTATTAGGTTTGTCTTTAAATGTAACCTCTGCGAACTCACCTTCAAAGAGGGGCAGCTGTTGACACCTAAATTTTGATTAGGTTATTAATTAGGCCTTATTTTCTTTTATATTTCCTTTTTTAGATAATAAGCAAAACAAAAAACAAAAAAAAAACAAAAAACAAACAAATAAATAAAAACAAAGAAAAAACAAAAGCAGCAGCCATTGGGGGCTAGGCCTCGAAGCCCAGCCCCATCCTTTTTCTTCGCGTGGGCTCACACGACCTGGCCCACCCCCTCTCTCCTTCTTCTTCCTTCTTCTTCTTCCTTGCTCCTTCCTTCTCCGCCTCTGTAGTTCACGCGTAGCGACAACGACGCGCTCGAAGACAACCTACGGCCGAGGAGGGTAGGCCGATGTTGACCGGAAGAGACAGATCTCAAGCGCCATTATTGGTTTCCTTCAATGCCGAGCACGCCTTGTTGGAGGAGCTCGGATGGGATGCCGGTTTAGCCGCGGGGGTCCGGTCAGCGTACAAGGGTCAACAGCCGAACCTCCATCGACCGGTGTGGCATCCCAAAATTTCATAATAATCCCTAGATATACCATGAACCATGAATAGGTGACGGTCACTGAACTGTGACTTTGTTTTTATTTTACAGGCATTGATTTGTATTTGTTCATTTGGAATAGTATTTCAATTTTATCCTTTGAACCAAAAGGATGGGATTTGATCTTGCATAAGAATTATATGTGCTAAAAATTAAAGAATTAGAATTTGAGGATATTGAGCAAGCCACAAGAATTTGGAATATGTGTGTGTGTGTGTGTGTGTGTGTATACTTGTATATAAAGGGGGAAGTGGGCTTTATTTTAAGGACTCTTGGGCCCAAGATTTCGGGCCCAAGCAGGCCCAAGAAACACCCCAAGGGTGTCGCACGAACCAAAAGGGGAGGGGGAGTGCATGTCCTTCAACACTTATCTTCAATTTTGCCACTTGTTCTCTCCTTTTTGCCACTTGTTCTCCTCATGAGAACACTTGTCTCTTACATGCAAAAATAGAGATAAAATTGTTAATCAAAGAGCAAAAAGGAAAGGGGTTTCAGAAGTGAGAACGAAGGAGAGAAAGGGAGGTGAGCCGAGGGAGAGAGAGAGAGGGAAATTGAGAGAGGGAGAGGGAGCTTGCGAGAGAAGAAGAGGAGGTTCGTTCACCGCCGCTTGTTTGCTGCCGTTCCTTCGCGGCTTTGCCCGCCGTTTGTCGCTGTTTTGTGCTTAAATTCGAGGCAAGTGAATTCCTAAAACATACCCTTTGCATTTCTGTGTGTATGTGTAGTAGATGGTAAGTCTTGGTTGTGGTAGATGGGATGAGATTTCGGAGCTTTGAAGAGAGATTCGTTGGCCATGCATTCTGTTTCTGGAAAGACCAGTCTGACCGTCCATGAGATTGTGTGTTGCATGTGACTTTTTAGTTGGAATCTAATTTCAATTTTTTCATGAACATTGTACAGAACACCTTGAAGAAAAACATACTAAAATTTGAGGCAAAACGAACAAGAAATGGTTAGTGAAATGATTTTTCTTTGGAGAGACTGGATCTGGAATTCGTTGTGGTGACCTTCAATGGTTTCGTGGTGTGTAAAGTAACCTTCTTGTGCAAATCTCACTTTGATCTCTTAAAGAAAGTTGTAATGTACTTCTTGAGGTAGAACATATCAAAAATTTAGAGAAAAAAAAAAACAAGATTAGGTAGGTGAAATCGTGGTCTTTTGGAGATGGTTAGATCTGGCAATTTCGGTACTAGGAACAGAAGTTTTAACCGCCTATATTTAATTACCTAGGACGAATCTGACTTTGATGTCTTCATGAAGTATTTACCTTATCATCTTGCTATCACATAGTCGAATTTCATAATTTTTAAATGTCATTTGGGTATTTAATCGAAAATGTATTTAAAACTGTGCGATCTGATGTGTTCGGACTTGGTAATGTTGCAATGCGTGGTCTACACCATTTTGTATGAGATTCTTTTGGAAAAGTGTTCTGCATGAAATACCATTATTTATGTCTTGCCTACAACATATTCAAATTTCGTAATTTTGAAGTTCATTTGCCTATTTAACCAAAAATGTTTCAAAAACTGTGCAAGTGGAACGGACAAAATTAGTAGTGCTGTGATGCGTGGTCTGTATTGAACTATATGGAGATCTTTTGCTGTAGTGTTCTTCATGAAATATATGCCTTTATGTCTTTACTATTACATGTTCAAATTTCATAATTTTTTAAATTCATTTGGATATTTAATTAAAATGTTTTCTAAAACTGTGCAAGCTGGATTGTGCAAATTTCAAAAGCTGTAATGCATGGACTATTCTGTTTTGTATGAGCCCCATGAATTATATTGTTTTAAGTGATTGAACCCTGCTACACATGCGATGATATTTAGCATTATATATAAAATCGAAAGCTGAAATTGATCTTGTTGCCGTCACATCATGTGCCATATTGATATTGAGAGACAAATTGTGAATATGAATTATGGGAAATGAGGATACCATCGGAGGTGTGAGCCGACGATGCCCTGGGAGTGTTGAGATGCCCGGAATGTGGGGGTGCTGGATGCACAGAATGTGGGGGTGCCGAATGTCCTCGGGAGTTTCGAGATGCCGGTGGTATACAGTACGTAATTTCAGGGGGAATTCTTCCTGGTGGTATGTCGGTACGTAATCCCGGAAGCCCTGGAGGTGTGTGCCCATGGGGATTCCTCGTGATGCTAGTTGGGATGCGAGATGCCCGAAATGTGGGGGTGTTGGATGCTTGGTTGTATTTTGAATACATACCCAGAGGTTCCTCGCGATGCCTAGTTGGATGTGAGCGATAAATTGTGGGATGCAAACATTGGTCCCTTGAAAGAAAAAAACTAATGAGATCCTTATGAAAGATAAGAATTGAAAATGAATCATGTGCATGGGTGTATGCATATAGCATGATGCATGATCTGCTTATGAAAGTAAATTAATGCTATTCGATATTGAAAATGCGATCATGAAGGCATGAATGGATCTCATGGTGATGTATGCTTAATAGCATGGATGATATGAATCACGGTGGTATATGCACGATGGTATGGTGAGATATGCATGACTGCATGGTGGTATATGCACATATGGCATGGATATGCATGAATGCTTGATGATGTGTGCATGGTGGTATATGCACATATGGCATGGTGATATATGCATGAATGCTTGATGATGAGTGCATGGCGGTATATGCACATATGGCATGGTGATATATACATGAATCCTTGATGATGAGTGCATGATGGTATATGCACATATGGTATGATGACATATGTATGGCTGCAAGGTAAGTTATGCTTTAATGCATGAATGGTATATGCTTTGTTATGATGCCTTGATTGTTTTGTTTTACGCAATGAGTAGTTTTTACTCATCCCTTTTGGGGATTAACATTTCATACTAGATAAGAGTTCTCTGTTGCCACTGCCACCAGTAGATGGATCAAGTGGTTGGATATGACCGCGAGGAGGATCATAGCAAAAGAATGAACTTTTGGACGCCGACACTGATCGATGGACTTTAAGTATACGACTATTGGAAGAGATGTCAATCATCTTTTGAAGTATAGTCAAGTATAGAAAAACTATGGCATTTTGATGTAGCAATGAATGATGTCCATCTGGCTTTTATAAATAAAAGTGTTTAGCTTTTACCTATAAATGTTTAGTAGGTGTGCATTGTTTTCTGAATATAGAAGGGAGTCATTGGATATGCTTCCGTTATATGAGTTGTACAAGAGACCAATCTAAAAGATGTAAACCCTCAGGTTGTATGGACCCACTGTAAGAAATGATACTAGAGTGACATGTTATTAGGGAAAGTGAAAGGTAAGCGAATTGTGGCGACCCGAACAGATCAGAGGCCGTTGAGGGGTGCCACAACCGGCCTCTTCCTCGCCTATAAATAGGAGGGCACAACCTCCGTCGAAGAGAACACAACAATGCAAGCTCATAAACCTTCCCCTGAGAGACTTTAGGGGAAGGATTGAAGAGTGAGCGAGAGAGAAATCCGGTTATTTGCTCTAACAACCTCCCTCCGAGAGACTTCGGGGGAGGCCGATGGCAAGCGAACCCGGAGATAGAGTGATCGAAAGCGGGCGAGTGTCGCAAGCTTCCCCTGAGAGACTTCAGGGGAGGCCCAAGCGCTCGCAAGCCCAAATCTGAGGGAGAGGGAAGAGATTGAAGCTGAAGGAGAGGAGCTGAAGAGAGGAGGTCATGGAGGACTAGATCCAAGAAGCCAAGGGCCCGTTGTCACTACCTCGTCGTGAGCGTCGCTGCCCCGTGGGTAGTCACCTCCACCTCCAGCGACGCCGTCCCTAAGACGAATATCTGCTGTCCATCGCCGTCATAGTAGCTGACGCTGTCCCGCCACCGTTCGCCGCTGCGCCACGCGTTCTCGGCAGACAGGTAACGACGGGTTTCACTCACACCATCACTGTTGAAACCCTAGCCACTGTTCGTCCATGCCGCGGCCGTCAAGTCACCGCCGAGCGACATCACAGCTTCCCCCTCTCGGCGCCGCGAATCGTCAAGCTTTAGGGTTCCCGTGAAGTCAGGTCGTCGGGTCGGGTAGGGTTTCACCATGACCAGGTCGTCGGGCTGGGCCGAGTCATTTTCAAACAGTAGGCTGCTGGACCGCGATTAAAAGAGAAAAAAAATGAGTCGGGCCTGCAGCACAGGCCTGTCCCCGTTCTAGGCGAACAGCCCGGGTCAAACCCAACCTAGGGATTTGACCTGGTTCGTTTTTTTAATATAAAATAATATTTTAAAAATATAAATAATAAATAATAACTTATTTTCTAGAAAATCAAAAAAAATCAAAAATATCCCACATTTTCCCCAAAAAAAGCCAAAAAAAAAGTCAGAAAAAAAGCCAAAAAAATTATTTATATTTTCAGAAAAAAGATCGAAAATCCAAAAAATGCTTTTTATGCCAAAAAAAGAGAAAAGACCCAAAAAATGTTTTTCCTCCATAAATGAATGGAAAATCCCTCAAAAATCCAAAAAGCTTAGGGTTTAAACAAGATTAGGTACCAAAAGGGCATTAGTGATTAACTTGTGTAATCAAGTCCCTGATCCTAATTTCTTTGGTTGCGCAAGAACAAGTATTTCTCCTGATACTTCGCTTGGGTTTCTAATTGACCCACCCAAAATCAATTAGTGGTGACTCCATTTTAAAATTGACTTATAGGTTAAAAACATGAACCATTAAGTCGCGAATTGGTGGACTTGGGAGAGTCCGGGCTAAAATAAACATAGTCGAACCATTAGCCTCTATAGGCGCCCACCCTGAAACAGGCGCCGAAAAAAAGAGGTCAAGACACCTGCAACTGCAACTCATGGCATCACTGGTGAGCAAATTATTGATTCTGCTCATTCTTTTTACCCAATTGTGCAGGATAAAGGGAAAGGAATTGTAGATGTTAAAGGGAAATTTGACGTTATTAGACAGAGGCAACAAGACATTGATATGGTAATGAAATTGGGGGTAGAGACTAACCCATCAAGAATTCTTGCTATTGATAGCACTGAAGATGGGCTATTTCTACAAACTTTAGTTAGATTGATGGAGCATAAGGATAAGATGGAAAAAGAATTGAAGAACTTATATGTATTTCTCAAAACCTAGGTCAAAGCACTAGACACCAAAATGGCGTACCTTGGATAATATGCAGTATTATGTTCTTGTTCAACCGTCATCAAAACACAGGGTTCCTTCTCCAACTCCCATTCCAAACACTGATCCAACCCAACCATCCTCCTCCAAATAATATTATGTGCTTGCATTATTTTCTATCTGTCATTTAGTCTTTTTTATTGTTGACAAAAAGGGGGGAGAAGGTGGACCAACAGAATTGAAGTTGCGATTTTTACTAATACCTTTTATGCATGTTCTCAAAGACTTTGAGCATAACCAAAGCTAAAGGGATTGGTCAAATTTTTCTTATCTTTTAAATTAGAGCATTATCTATAAGAATTTCGCTAAAATTCTTTAGATGCAAATATTCTTATAGTTTGACTATGCCTCATTTTAAAACTGACTTGTTCAAGAGCTATTTAAACTTCATAATATCTTTTTAAAGTTTTTCTTGTATAAGTTTTTTCATCATAAAAAATTGGGAGATTATTGAGAAAACATTCCCTAAATGGTTTTGATGATTGACAAAATTTAGAGACTTTATTTCTGATAAAAAATATTTTTAGGTGGAAAGTCTAATAGGATGTGATCAAACGTTATCAATCAGAACCAAAGCCATGGTTTAATTACTTCTTTCCTTGTACATTCTATCAAACAGCTAGGAAGGAGTCAAATATCCTCATGCAATAGCTAGTAGCGATTGGTTGGATTTCCTGCCATACTTATAAAGAGTTTCAAAAGGAAAGTCTTGCTAATATCTTTTTGGAGATTCAACTTTCCTAGAATTTCTTTCTAAAGGTGAAACATTATTTCCATTCATAAACACTAGACTTTTTGGAAACCTAAATTGCTGTATGGGTGGCAAAAATTATAGGAAGCATCAACCTCGGCCATCCTAAAGCCATCGGATCTTCTCAACTAGATTCAGGCCAATGGATAGATTGACTAGATAAGTCCTCCTAGAGATATGTCTAATGGTCAGCTTGGACTATGAGGAGTACAAGAGGAGGTTTCAAAACTGAAAATATATATATATATATATATATATATATATATATATATATAAAATACACATTCACGAGATTTGAAGCTTTGAATTTCAAGAGTCTAAAGAGTATTTTTGTGATCTCATATATTTGTCTTTACTAAGCGATACTATGTAATCCTTAAGAGGTTGAGAGTGTAAGGACATGTTCACACAAACTTTAGTGCTTACAACTCAACACTTGTAACCTCTAATAGGTTCTTACTAGTGAATTCTAGCCAATAGGTTGTAGTATGAGACAGTGGATGTAGACTTGCAAAAACCGGGCTACTATAATTTTGAGTGTGCAATTCTCTATCATTTACTCTTCTTATTAATTATGATAGAATTGTACACTTGTAAGATCTAACCACTTCATCAAAAGTTGTTTTACTGCAATATTTATTTAAATTCATTCATTTCCGCAAAATCACCTATTCACGCCCTCTAAGTGATATTTTAGCCATAATAGACCAAATGTGTTTTCATTGTTATTTTTCTTTTCAAATGATGAAAGGCAGAGACTTAACTCTCTTTTTTCTTTTTCCATACGAAATTGGCCCTTTGCTTTTTTGCTTTATCGTATTATGGTATTCTAGTTCTTTCGAACTTGAGATACTTAAATATCAAATCTTATAAATGGTCGTTGCCTTTCTATGTTCATTCTTCCAAGTCACCCCAAAATTTTATAAGTATCATAAAGAATTGAATTACAACTATATATAAAGTGCCTTGGTAAAAGAGATAAGTATACCAGAAATTTTAAAATTTATGGGGAAAATGCAACTTAGTTCTAAAATTTAAAAAAAAAATACAATTAAATATTAGAACTTGTTGAATTTGTGTGATTGAGTCCCTCCACTAATTCCATCTAATTTGACTACAAGAAATATTGGCATGCATTTTTTTAGAAACGTGGCACTACATATCATAAAAATTTAAAAATTTATACAAGGAAAAAAAGTATTTGAATTGTTAAAAAGGATTCTTACTGGTTCATCTTCTTCTTTCGTTGAGTGCTGACTGTCCATGTTTAACACAACATGAAATCCTACAATGAAAAATGAAACCGGGTTAGATTTGCTCCAAATTTGATATCTTGACATGATCTAGTGCTCAGCGAAACTCCAGCGAGCACCACCATGCCTGGATGAAGATTAACAATCTATGTATTTGACGAAGAAAGAAGATGAACCATCTATTAAAAAAAAAAGATGAATAGCTTTTTCTCTCATTGGGAGCATGCAGCATAAGTCCGATAACTTCAACTGAGAAAATTATCAAGAGGGAGTCCAAATCTGAGATTGTCAACATATCCGATTAAACCCACCTCTACTCAAAATCTTTATTCAATGAATTCAGAGCCGACTTATATATACTAACTACTCAATGCCATATCAATTTTTTGATATGAGATTCTCTAACATAACTCACACGTACATCTCAACATTTCTTACATTTTTTTGTTTATTTTTTTATTTTATTATCTTATTTTATTTTCAATATTCTTTTTCTAATGTGGCACTTTGTTGGCACCACATTGAAGCCATATGTACTAAAACAAAAATCATGTCAGCGTTTTCTATTAATCAAATTGGACGAGATTAACGGAAAGATTTGATTGTACTAATTTACTAAGTTCTATGACTTAATTACATGTTTTAAAAATGTAAGGACTTAATTGCACTTTCACAATAAGTTTAAGGATTTTTGAAGCACTTAATCCTAAGTAAAAATATGTTTCACATATTGATCTATTGAAAGATTTTAAAATAAACTTGAAAAGCTATAAGTAATGTTTAAATAAGTGCATCACGCTCAACTATTCAGTCAAATTACATGTAGATCAATTTTCACATATTGATTATAACTAATCAAGGCAGGCATATTTCTACTCTCTACATGACTAAATTGACCCCATTTTCACTAATGAGATAAAATTGCCATTAATTATTCAATTGCAATTTAAAGCGGTAGCCCAAAAATTATTTACTTTCCTTCTTGTTTTAGTTTTTCTATTTCTATGTACAACCTAATTGCTATAATCAAGAATATCACTTGTTTTGTTACTATTTATTGAGGATATCACATCTACATTAAATGTATCATATTTTCTATTTTATTTTCTAAATTTACTCTCATAGAAATTACCTTTGTCGAAGAGATAAACTTCCAAGAAACCTAATTCTTTTCTACATTGTTGAGCAAATTTATGAATTAATTGTCAAGCAGATTTTGAAAAAAAATTAGCATAAACAACTTTTTGATATGGTCAGATGTTTATAAACTTCTATTTTTCTTGAACATATCACTATCAAACTCTTTCTTATCATTTGCCTTTTGTATAAATATGAATATAACGGGATGATTGGACAAAAAAGAAAGCCTCTTTAAAGATTTTTCTCAAACAAAATCATAATTATATTCCTCATCATGAAACTTTAAAAGAAGAAATAAAGCTAGGCTTCCTATAAAATAAGAACTTTTTTAAGTGCCCGTGAAATGTTATTCCTTTCGAATTGAGAAAAATAATATCATCCATAAAGTGAGTTTACAAATAAATAAATAATATATATATATATATATATATATATATATATATATATATATATATATTCAGATGACTCAGTATGCATAGCTTTTTCACATATATTATGTGGATTTCAAGATACTTTTATAACAGCTTACATCCTTTGAGTAAAAGTGTCTCGTTAAGACTAAGGATATTGGCACATAAATTTGAGCAACACAGTTAATCATTTATTGCGTAAGAAAATTAGGAGTCGACCCCAATCCCTAAACAAAAATGTCATTAATTTACATTTGCATATTGAGAACATTTTAATTTACTAGTAATAACCTAGGAAGCACCAACACTGTCTGAGAGTCTTTATATCATGTTGGACACTCCGACATTCCGACATGTGTTCGACATTCCAACACGTGGTTAACTCTCTCGACACTATCTGACATGTAGGTCGATAAATTACGACATGCAAGTTCGAAATTCCCACATGTGATTCTGACACGCACATGGTCAATTTCAATTTTTTCAATAAATGGAAGGTAAAAATGTAAATGTGTACAAAAATAAAAAAAAATAATGAAAATAAAAAGTAGGAAAAGAAGAAAAACCTAACATTCATTTTTTTTTTGACTCTCACTTCTCATAACACACAATCCACTTCCAGGTTTATTTTTTCTCTTCTCTTCGACACGCTTTGACATGCAAGTTCATAATGTGGATTTTTTTTTTTATGAATTATTGGAGAGGAGTTGAATTTGTTAAATTGAAACAATTAATGATATTAACAAATGGTGGATTAATGTTTTTAAAGTAAATTCATTATGGGCTCATTTTATATTTTTTATTTATTTATGAATTTGAATCAAATTAATTTAATAAAAATAATAAAAAATGATAATTTATCATGTATATATAAAAATGTATATTTAATATACAACTTGTCTCATCGTGTTGGAATTATATATATTTTAAGAAACAATGTATTGGTATGTTGTGTTGTGTCATATCGCATATCGGTATCAGTGTTACTTAGGTGATAGGCCCATCAAAACTACATTTTAAATAAATTGGAGCTAACCAAACCCACGACAACATAAAAACCATAGCCTGTCGACTCAAAACCCAAACTAAATTATAAGAAAAGACAACCAAGCCCAGCTCACAATCTAGATTGAAACCGAAGCCTTGGAGTTGAATTAAACCGGCTCAGCCCCCAAGGGACCAAAGGCATTCGGCCAGGCTTCTTTTGCTCGAACCGGTTGACCCAATTCCACGGTCCCTCGACTGTGACAGACGCGAGCCCTCAATTGGCATTGAATGGGCGGTGCGGCTGTGAACGAGTGGCACGGTCACGACCAGCCGCAAAGTCTGACGACCCAACTAATCCAACTCGAACTCAAAATCGTGATGGACCCAGCTCCTCCATTTGTTGAAATCAGCACCATGGCAACTCCAACCTATGCTGCCATGAATAAGCAACGCAGAGTTGTCTTCGGTGAAAACAACTTCCGCCCCACTGCGAACATCACCCCACCATGAACCTACCATGGCCTAAACAAAGGAAGCCATGAGAATAACTAGCATTCCAAGAGCCAACCACAATCAGACACAAAGTTCACAAATCTAACTGAGGCATTTTCGCAAACATGCGATGTCCAACACTGACCGTGGAGTTTCTGACTAAAACGGGACTCCAATCTGCGTTGGGGTTCTCGATGCACGACAAGCGATGACTGATGACAACAGAATATAGGACCCATAGGGCTGGAAATCATGTGAGTCGGATGGCTGTGAGCTCTAGCCCGGCATGTCTGAAAAGAACAAAAGAGGGTGAAAAGGGGGGAAAACGTAGCACCGGAGCACACGACCATGGGGAGCCTACTTGGCTTGGGTGGCAATGGTCGAGTGGCGACCTTGAAGCGGATCAATATATGGTCAGCCGTCTCAGTGTCACCAACACGGAATCCTCGGGACAATGGCGGATCAAGCCCAAAAATCAAATCACCGAAAATGAACGCTATAGAAAAGGGAAGCCGCGGGGTCGGTCGTGCCAACTAGGACATGTTGATTTGGGTCGTGGACAACCAAGCAATGCTTAACCGAGGTAAAATTTCAACCTTCTCTCTTACTCGTTCACTTTTGGTCTCTCTCTCAATCTCCCTCCCTATTTTCTCTCTCTTGGCCGACCCCCCACCCCTCCGTGATTTCTCCGCAACACCCCCCCCCCCCTTCCGGGGGGACCGCCAGCCTTGGTCGACGCTTGCTTTCTATCCCAGGCCATCCCTCACTACACCCTATATCAGAGTCTCTTATTCTTTTCACGCTTGCGGAAATATATTTATTAATTTACATTCTTAATATAAAGGTGTTGCACTTAAAAGAAAGTTTCATAAGCATTTCCTTGCATTTCATTTATCCTTTGCATAATTATATGGGGAAAACAATATCTTGATAATTACTAACATAACAAAATACAAATCAAGACGAGCAGAAGCATCGAAATATTTGGGAGAGCTTAAAAATGTGTCTAACTCCTCTATTAGGTAGTTTTCCCCATGTACCACTTGGCGCCCTAACCTCGGCACACCTCCTAGTTTCACGCCTAGCACCTCAAAATCGGATGTGGCCATAAAACTACCCTCCCAGATTGAAGTACACGGATACAAAACACATAGGAAATAAGTTGGGGCATCTATCATCTATCTAAATAGTATAGACATAACGGGTAAGGTTGAGGCCACACTCTTGGTTTGCAAATTTCGATATGCACCCACCACATGCACGGGCATACCATAAGTCGCCAATGGTGGCACATCCATTTCTTTCATTAAAAAAAAAAAAAAAAAGGATGTCAATCTATTACGCTTCTCATTTGAGCTAGATTGACCAACATCAGCAGTGGCTAAAGAACTAATCATTATAATAAGAAGAAGGGAGATTATCAAGAGATAATCTAAATCAAAAGGAGGATGAATCAATAAATAGCAACCTTAATAGCACTAGCACCATGCTCAAATCTGGCTATAATACCATGTTTTCCTTGTAATTATTGACAAATGAAGAAGGAGAATTTCTTTGTAATTACTGACAAATGAAGAAGGAGAAAAGGATTTTACATGGTTTAGTCGACCAAAGAGATGACCCTTGGAAGCCCATGACCACGATGGGAAACCTCCAATTCTTCATATCACCTTGGGGGGATTTCATTATTTAAATAACATAGAATACATCTTTGGGGATAAACATGAATTATCCATTGGAAAGGCAAATATAATCGTTATTTCCTTCTTTATTGATTTGAACCAAATCTCCAATTAAATTTGGACTCCGCTAACTTGTCCTCCTCAACTTTCCAACAAGCTCCACCGTTAATCCGAAACAACATAGAAGACCATTAATCAGCTGCAACTTGGCATTCAGATGGAGCTTTCCGAGGCATAAAGGAGACACTAGGAAGCTTCCCACAATCATATCGTGTCAGGCTAAATATTACAGTGAAAAGAAGCCTATAGAACACAACACAACATCCCTTAGGAACTTCATCAATCGACTAGACCCATCCGTTTGAAGCCAACCCAAGAAGTATGAGGCTGCTATCAATGCTGTCACTCTCAGCCTCCTCTCCTTTACACACGTGTCTATAGAAAATCCGATTTCTCGGGTCATGTGTTTACCGTGCTTGGAAATCAAGTCCCCAAAGTGCAGACCCATTTCCTCCATATCCTCGAGCGCTGAACATCCGCTGTGGCCCAAGTCGGCGATCATTGGGTGCATTGGGTGCATAGCGTCTCCAGCCACCGTGATGTTTGATCGGGCTAGCTTTCCGAACACAATGTCCCAAAGATAACGGAACTTCGGTGGGGCCCTTGTCAAACTCGAAAGATCAGAGTGTTTGAGGACATTAAGGTATGCCGGCAGGAAGTCCTTCGTCAAATGCTCGCTCACTTCCCTTAGCGTCATTTTTGGATCTACTTTTCCTTCTATAGGTTGACGAATTGAAACGTTAGGGTTCAAGCAAGATTAGTGAGCTATATTATTAAAGTAGTATGATAGTCCAGTGGAAGTTAAGAATCTAAATGAAATTTGCATATATTGATTGGAAATTTTTTGAAAAGAGTCGTTTCAAATATTCGATGTTAATTTTATAAAATAGTCATCCCACAATTTATAAGATTAATTCTGCATAATTAATTCCTTTTTCCCCTAAAAGCAATCTGGCTACTTTTTATAAGTGGTACATCAATAAAAAATAATACACTCACTATAATTTATAATAATAATAATAATAATAATAAAAATAAATAAATAAATAAATAAATAAATAACCTAAAATGAACAGAGGACAAAATATACAAATTAAATCTGTATATGGTACAGTTTGGAGGACATGGGGAAAGGTGCCAAAAAAATCCTAAATCTTTTGTTTTTGTGCCGATTTAGTCATAAACATTTTTTTTGTGCCAATTTAATCCTAAACATTTTTACGTTGTGCCTATTTAGTCCTTTCCGGCCAATTTTGGCCGAATTTTGCTGACTAGGCATCAATCGGCTGACATAGCCTGATCAGAGCTGACATGAACAACTTTTAATAATATTTTAATATTTTTGAATTTTTTTTCTTTCTTTTTTTCTTCCCTCTTCTTCCTCCGGCCGGTGAGGTCAAGGTCAACCTCGCCGACAACCTCGCCAGGGCGGCCTCATGCTAGGTGGCGAGGCTCACCCTTGTCGAATTTGGCAAGGGTCGAGCCTTGCCCATGACTAGCGAGCCTCGACCTCACTAGATTCGGCAAGGGCGAGCCTCGCCCACCCGACGCAAGGCCACCCTAAAGACCTAGGCGGCGAGGCTCGCCCACGCTCGACGGATCGCCGCTGCAGGGGAAACTAGGAAAAAATCTGGGGCCAAAGTCGCGCGACCAAGGACACCCCCAAGCTCTCGTAAAACCCTAGAGACGACGAGGACTAGCGGAGGGAGGAAATTTCTAGGGCGAGATTGGGATCGGGGAATGGAGCGGGGAGAGCTAGCCTCGTGTCGAGCTGGCAGGGCTCGCCCTCGCTGGCCCTCGAGGCCTCGCCGGCCCAGCATGAAGCTACCCTCGCGGCCACTAGTGAGGTGGCCGGTGAGGTCATCCTTAACCTCGCCAGCTATCACCTCTGGTCAGTCACCGAGGTTTGGCAACCGGTTGGAGGAAGAAGAGGGAAGAAAAAAAGAAAAAAAAATTCAAAAATATTAAAATATTATTAAAAGTTGTCCACATTAGCATCGATCAGGCCACATCAGCCGGCTGGCATCCAGTCAACAAAATCTAGTCAAAATTGGCCGGAAATGACTGGATTGACACAACGTAAAAATGTTTAGGACTAAATTGGCGCAAAGACAAAAGGTTTATGACTTTTTTGGCATTTTTCCCGAGGACATGTCATCTCGCAAAACTCGAGGGTAACAAAACCTGTCCTCCTACCCACATCAACAAATAGTTTAACCATGCCAAGATCAAATCCGTAGCCCTTTAGGAACACAAACAACCCACGTGCTGCCGACTAGCCGGAATAAACCGACGGGCGGAGTCCTATCTAACGGACCATGATAGAGTTCATACCATCGCATCCTATAACAACCTACATGTATAATAATCACGGTACGGATAAATGAAAGCCGGTAAGTTACCATGACTTGTTTCAATTCGAAAGCTAGGTGTGGGAGAACCGTAGGGACCTTAGACTTTATGGTGCTCCCATCATTGAGCGTGACAATACAGATGGGTGAGCCTTGTTCTGCTGGGGTCTCGACGGAAGTTATGTTGGAAGAGAATCGATTGCTATTTGGAAGAAGCTTCTTCGCCAGAACTTTTTTTTTTTTTTTTTTTTGGTCGAAACTTCGCCAGAACTTCGAACAAGACCTTTTGGTGAAACGTTCTTGGTAGAGGTCCTTCATTCCTGCTTGATGCACAGAGGCATGGTTTTCCATCATTAGCGTACAAAAAACACATGCATAAAAATATACATAATCCAGACAAAGCTGTAAAAATAGAGGTTATTCATCCCGTTCATGGGCATATTTCCGTCGGTCAACAGTATAATTCTGAGCGAATAGAATTTAAAGTAGAAGAAGAGTAGAAGAAATTGACTGATCTAAAGCATTTAATAGTAAATCAAGGAAATAGGTAGTAAATATGAGGGGAATTTGAGATTCACCCATCATTCGGAGCATATTGCACTTCTTGAATTGATTTGGTTTGGACATTAGTTACATATCCTATGATAAACAAGTGCAAAAAAAAAAAAAAAAATCAGAATACAAATCAGTAAAATTAGTTAGTCTACTTATTGGGAAATTGTCAAATAGATTCGGTATCAAGCATTCCAAATCTTTAATTATACAAGAATCCATTTAAGAAGTTCCGCAACCGGGTTCTGCAACCTGGAATTAATTTCCACTCGGTATATCTTGCTTGATATAACACTTTTTACCTTCATTTGATGAATATCAAGGCACTTACTTACATTGTTCGAAGTATGAATCCCATCGGCAACTTCAATAGGTAAATTTCATACTTAAAGTACATCACTTGCAAAGAAAGAAAGAAAACAAAAAGCTCATTGCATTGATCCATCACGATCAAGCTTACAGAATGCATCTAAGTCTAATCATCTCAAGTGAAATTGATTTGGACTATAACTAAGGGTCCATTTATTTTGTGAAAAATAGACATTTTGGAAAATATTTTCCTAATCACCTCAAGGTAAAGTAATTTTTTTGGATTTTCATTTATAAAATTCGGAATAAATAAAATACCTAATTTAACATATGCAATTTAGTTAAAAATTAGCATCATTATCAATAAGAATCAAATCAAATTCTAATATTTTTTTGGTTTTCTTTTATGGAAGCAAAATCAAATCAAATCAAATAAAGGTAGAAAGAAACCATATCCACATCAAACATGATGTCAAATCTTGCAAGATATTTTCCATATCCATTTAATTTTTGAAATAAATTAACGAATCATAAGCATATGATCGAATTGGACAATCTTTCATGAAATCGCGAGTCATATCTTGGACGAGAGATTGGATTGATGATTTTCCATGCAATCGCGTACCATATCTCAGGCGTAAAATCGGATTGACCATTATGACACATTGTAAAACTAGGGAATAATCTCTAATTTAAAAAGCTACTCGATATTTTGTATAGAATAATACATCTAGAAATTCAATTATATGCATCAACCATATTTTAAAGAAGGAAACAAAATATTCAAAATTCAAATTTGGATCTATGGACAACGACTCATGAATCACGATAAGGCCTCGACGTGGTCAACAAGCAATCGACGTCAGATGGTGATTCACGATGGTCTGATTCGCGAATTCGCGAAATGATCTCGTTAATGGAACGAAGTGGTGGCTGCTCCCGTCTTGATGAACAACGACGAAGCTTCAGGACCGCTTTAGAAACCTGCAAAACGTAAGGGGAGTGCAGCAACAAGGATTCGACCGGGCTAGAACCTTACGATAGTGTGGTGCGCAATTTGGCGGCCTCAAGCTTGGCTGCAGGGACTGGCGGGTGTCGTTGTGGATCAGGAATATCACAGCGACAAGTTCGGCCAGGGGACAATAGAGATCAGCAGCTTGTCCTCGCGAGTCATGTGTGGCAGTGGATATAGCAGCTTCATCATCGCTAGTGCAGGCGGTGAGCAGCGACAGAGGCAGCAAGGACGTACAGGGCGCGGAGGGCGTGACCGGAAGATGGACTAGGCTCATCAGAGACCGCAGTTGCAGCAGCGGTTCACGTGTGAGGATGCAGAGGCAACGACTCTGCAACAGTGAGAAGCAGCAGCGGGTCCTCGTCGAGAGGCAGTAGGCACAGTGCAGCAGCCTACGCTGGGCTCAGGTAGTCGGAACTGCAAGCAAAGCAGCAACTCGTCGTGAGTCACTCTATCACAGCAGCAACAAGCTTCATTATCGGTGAGGAAACAACGATCGTCGGTCAGTTGGAAGAGGTGCCGAGAGGGGGATAGCAGCAGTGTAGTATTTTATTAATTAATACGTCCATGATGGGGTGCAATTGGAACACACCATTTCGTCTTGCTACGTTACGATGCAAAGATACTATTGAAAGGGTAGGAAGGGAGATGTATAAAAGCCTTCTGAAGACAACCGTTGATGGTTGTTGTTGGCAGAACGTATGCTTAGAGAAAACGTACGCTCCTTTTCTATCCCATTTCCATCAAAGCGTTCCATTTCTTCTTTACGAGAACAGTTTGCATTTACACTGTGGATATCGAGTGCTTTCCTCGTGATTGCATTCAGACCAGTGTGAGGTAGTGTTGTTCGTGATTCATCTGCAATTCAACATTTGTTCCAACGTTAATTGTTGTTTGCGCATCCGAATCAGGTAAGTCGTCTTCCACCGACTTGAACTCCAACATTCGTATCAGAGCCCGATCGTGATTTCTGCCTTGTTTTCATCGAATTTTCTCGTTTACCACATGATATCGAGACCAAGAGATTGAATTCTATTATTTTTTGGATGTTTATTGCTTGGAATTGCAATATGAATCCTCGAAATAGAACCAAAGCATAGAACGGGTTCGGGGTCGTGCACACTCGTACGGTTTTGGCCATTTTTCGGAATATTTTTTCGGCCAAAATAAATTTTTAAATATACAGGTGAAAGTACCCGTCAAGACGAGTCCAACGATGGGTCGGACGCTGTCAGACGATCCTAAACACACCCACACGTGTGGCCAGAAGCCACTGCGCATGGGCGTCACACGCCTGAAGCACTAGGAACGCCAACGCATGTGCAACATGCGCCGGTCAGCGAACCGGCACGTGCGCAACACGCGCCATTCAGCGAACCAACCTGTGATAACGTCACTATGATGTCACCCCACGGTCGGTTGCCAAATAACGTCATCGATGACATCACCGCTGGCGGCAGTTGGCCGGCTAGTCACCGGCCAACAAATTGACCCGAAGTTGACCCAACCCAACCCGACCGTTGACCGGTCAATGGTTAGATTGGTCAACCGGACCGGCGGTCAAACTGGTCGGACCGGTCAGAGGTGAGACCCGTTGGACCGGTCCGACCGGCCAAGATCCATTAGGCTCATTGGCGCGTGCATCACACGCACTACGCACTCGAGCAACACGTGTGGGCGTGTGAGAGCGCCAATTGGAGCGTGGTCAGCGGCGTTTGGTTCTTATGAGTGTCCTCTACATTATGGTATATTTATTTTGGATATTTGAATTTTATAAATGTATAAAATTGTGTACGAAACCCTATGTATGTGAATTTTAAGGTACAAATGCAGAGTTTATTCATTTTTTAGCTTGTATTTTCTTAAGTTTTAAGAAATACAATAGCTAGCCTATATGAAAATGATGTCATATATGCTGTGTAAAACTTGTTTCAATGGTAGCATGTATGTAGTTTAATATACTTGCAATTTTCTAGTTCCAAGAAAATTCAAACAATGGTAGGAAATCCTTGTTTTTCCGTTACATGTTGAATTGCAATTTGATTGTAGTTACAGTATGATTATTTGTGTACATTGGTTCACATCATGCTATGTTTTTTTTGTGTTAATGGAAAAATGTAAAAATTACATGAGGTCATGTAATTATTTTTCTTAGTGGGAGTTCATAGGTTAGTAGAATTCAAAGGAGTTCTCACCTAAAACTTAAAATTTGTGCAAATTAAACTAACTAATGATAATAGAAAAATTGTACATAGAAGTTGATTGGGAACATAGTGAACTTTTATTCATGTGTCATTTGTTGAATTATCATTAACTTAGTTTGTCTTTACTGTAAATAAATATGTGTGTTACTCTGCAAAGTGTGCTAGTATTGATTTTGCGTTTATTATGTCAATGTGTTATAACAATTAATTATGGCTTCAGCATCCAAGACCATCATGGCTGACCTCAATAAGGATGAGAAGCTAAACAGTGACAATTATAATATTTGGCATCGAAAGATTCAGTATATCGTTGAGAAGTAAGAGGTTTTGGAAATCCTCAATTATACCATGGATGAACTTGAGCATGGAACTTTAGTTTAACACAGGAGAGATCTAGAAGCTTATCAAGCTAGAAAAAAGAAAAATAGCATTGCTCACATCACGTTGCTGAGTTGGATGAAATATGATCTCATGTGTATTTCAAAGTTATGATAAAGATCAAGTTATGTGAGTTGCCTTGAAAGATAAGTTTAGGGGTACATCTGCTACTAAGCTAATGAGACTCACCAAAGCGTCCAAATGTAACGATGAGGTAGCATCTTCCGGAGATGTCAAACATGATTCGTGAGCTGAAGTCGGCATGTCACTCCCTTACTGATGAACAGCAAGTTCAAGCTGTTATAAGGTCACTTCCTGACAATTGAGAGCATATGAAAATCAATATGACGCATAATGAGAATATTATCACTTTTGATAATATAGCACATCATTTAGAATTAGAGGATGAGCCCCTAGAGGCTACGAGATCCTCTACCTATGCTTATGTTGTCGAATAGAGTTCGTGCAAAGGTTTGGGCTTCAAGCGCAAAAGGAATTCTCAATTCAACAACAAAGGGAAGAAGACTAATCAAGCACCGAAGAGAGTTAAGACCTTCTAACGCAAGAAGCATAGTGGGAAGAAGGACAAAGCCAAGATAAAGTGCTACAATTGTGGCAAGATAGATCACTTTGCTCATAAATACACTAAGTCGAAAGAGGTACCATATTACTCAATTACTTTAAGTAATGCTTTTGTTTCTAACACTGTAATGCTTGCTGAAGCTCATATAATGTGGATTGTAGATTCAGGAGCAATGGACCACGTAGCTAAAGACCAAGAAACATTTGTGGAGTATCATCGGATTCAGCCTGAAAAAAGATGGATATATGTTGGGAATAACTCAAGAATTAAAGTAAAGGGTATCGGCACATGTAAATTATTTTACGTGATGGTGAAACCTATTCCTACATGATATCCTTTATGCTATAGATATTTAACGAAACTTGGTCTCGTAGTTGTTCTTCTTAGCTTAGGTTATGCATTGAATTTCCATGATGATTGTGTTAACATTTTGTATGGAACAGTTTATTATGGTTCAAGTCATGTATCAAATGGTTTTATGGTGTTAGACATTGACTATGATCAATACAATAGTAATGTTGATGGTTGTTTTTCTTTAATTGCATCTTCTAATAATGTTGAGATTGATACAAGTACTTGGCATGCTAGATTAGGTCAGATTGGGTTGCAAAGAATGCAAAGATTAGTTAAAGAATGCCTTTTAGGGTCACTCACTAATGTTGATCTACCTATATGTGAACATTGTCTAATGGAAAAAGCAACTAGAAAACCATTCAATAAAGGGACTAGAGGCAAATTTCCATTACAACTCATACATTATGATATTTGTGGTCCTTTGAATATAAGAGCGAGGCAAGAAGCCTCATATTTCATCACTTTCATAGATGACTTCATGCGTTTCGGTTATGTCTTTCTAATCTCCCACGAATTAGAAGCATTATACTATTTTAAACGATATATAGCGATATTAGAGAATCAATTGAATCAAACAATAAAGGTATTAAAAATCAACGCAAATGTGAGTATCTATCAAAGCAACTCAAGACTCTTTATAATGAAAATGAGATTGTACGACAATTGACTATTCCTGGTACGCCACAACAAAATGGGGTGGCTGAGAGAAGAATAGAACCCCATTAGAAATGGTTAGATCTATGATGGCACAAGCAAATTTACCTATCTCCTATTGGGGAGATGTGTTATTAACTTGCTGCCTATGTACTTAACTGAGTACCCTTAAAATCGGTCACTTCCACCCCTTATGAATTATGAACTAGTAGGAAATCATATTTGAGTAGCCTACATCCATGGGGATGTGCAGCTTATGTTCATGATTCTTCCCATAAATATGGCAAATTAGATCATAAATGAAATAAATGTATCTTTATAAGATATTATAAACACTCCAAAGGGTACGTGTTCATAGGTCAACAAGTTGATGAAAGTGTGACCAAAATAGAGTTACGGAATGTTACATTCTTGGAGAGCGCTTTTCCTAGAAGAAGTGAGATTGATAAGGACTTCCAATTATATGAGATGGAAGATCCTAATAACACACCCACTGATATTATAGAGGGAAATGAAAATTTACCTCAACATGAAAGACCTAGTGGGAGTATTGCATCGCCTGACGAATTGAATTAAAGAGAAATTTAATTGCGTAAAAGTAATCGTAAAAGTATTCATCGCCATTGTTTTGATATTGAAGGGGAAGCATTTATGATTGTTCAAAAAGACAATGCCGAGCCTAAGACTGTTCAAGGGACTCTCTCATCCTCTAAAAAGGAACAATGGAGAAAATTTTTGGAAGATGGAATGGAGTTAAAGAGGACAAATCATATCTGGGACTTGTTTAATCTACCACTCAATCGTAAGACCATTGAAAATAAGTGGGTCTTCAAGATTAAGCGAATGGCGGATGGATCCATTGAAAAGTATAAGGCTTGCCTTGTGGCGAAAGGTTATACTCAACAAGAGGGTATAAACTATGAGGAAACATTTTCACCAGTTGTAAGGTATGCCTCAATACGCCTTATTCTAGCTATCGTTTCACATTTGGACCTTGAATTATATCAAATGGATGTAAAGACAACATTTCTCAATGGAAAACTAGATGAGGAAATCTATATGAAACAACTAATAGGTTTCATAGCTAAAGGTTAAGAGCATAAAGTTTGCAAGCTTCATTGCTCAATATATGGCCTTAAGCAATCATCTAGACAGTGGTATCTTCGTTTTCATCAAGCAATAACAACTTTTGATTTCATGATGATCGAAGAAGATCACTGTATATATGTCAAGCGGTTCGATGATAAATTTGTGATTTTATCACTTTATGTAGACAATATTCTATTGGCTGGAAATGACAAGGTTTTAGTTATCACCATAAAAGAATAATTGTCCTCCAATTTTGAAATGAAAGACATGAGAGAAGTTGCTTATATACTAGGAATTAACATCAAAAGATATCGATCAAGAAAACTTTTTACTTTATCACAAGAGTCTTATATAATGAAGATTCTTGAGCGTTTCAATGTGCAACATTGTAATCCTATTGATACCCCTGTTATGCAAGGTGAAAGTTTAAGTACTGAGATGTGTCCTAAAATTTTAGAAGAAATTAAAGTGATGGAAACTGCTCCTTATGCTAGTGCGGTTGGAAGTTTGATGTATGCTATGATGTGTACTAGACCCGATATATGTTATGCCATGGGATTAGTAAGCCGATATCAATCAAGTCTCGATCAAACACACTGGAAAATAGTGAAGAAAATCCTGAGATACTTGAAGAGCACCATGGACTATCGACTTTTTTACCAAGGAAATGATTTATGCCTATTAGGTTATTCATATGCCAATTGGGGTAGAGACCTAGATGAGCGAAAATCGACTTCTAAATATGCGTTCTTGCTCAATGGAGGTGTAATTTCTTGGAATAGTAAGAAACGGACATACACGGCTTTATCTACTATGGAGGCAGAATTTATTGCATGCTCTGCCGCAATACAAGAAGCAATATGGCTAAAACGTTTCTTGGAAAATTTAGCCACTATCATTGAGGTTCCAAGACTAGTGATAGTTTATTGCGATAGTTAAGCAGTCATTACCTATGTAAAGGATCCCAAGTATCATAGAAGGACGAAGCACATTGACATAAAGAACAACTTCATAAGGGATATAACAGCGCGGAAAGAAGTGATCCTACAATACATTCCAATCAATAGAATGGTTGCTGATTCATTTACGAAGGTTATTCTTAGAGATATATTATTGACCCATAGGATGTCACTAGGATTGCATAGAATGTGATATGTGTTATTATAGAAGATCATTGGTATTGTACTTGTTTACTTATTAGTAACTTGATATTTTATCAATAAGTATGAATATAATATGAGACTCGCACTACACACATATATTATTGGAAAGTATGTCAGCAGGTAATGATTAACTCACTCACACGAGCAATTACCTCAAGTCCTATAGTTAGCACGTTGAGATGAGACGTTATGTACAAATAAATGCTGAAGAGCAAGTTTGGTACATAAAATATGTTGCCTTGATTGAGTCAAGATGAGGTCTGAGATTTGTTTATAATAAGACCAAACATGATAGTCTCACAATCATGTATGCTTGTAAGATGCTGGATGCGAGTACTTAATTGGATGCTATAGAAAGCGAACTAATATAGCACTCGGGCTAAACATGAGTACGTGAGAAGCATGTGATTATATTTAGGCTAAGATCCATATAGTGGATATATTTCATAAATGATATACGCTCTTATAGAGAGAGAAATCCACTATAGCATGTAATTCATACTACATGTGCATTGTACAACCGATAATGGAATGTGAGTAAAATTATCCATATCTACTCATCGTGTGGGTTCTTGAGATAATTTATAATTTACCTCATTTTGTACCCTATGTTACTTTTGATTATGTTCTCAAAGTGAAAGATTAATATTGCTACTTTAGCATGTTACCGGCGATCATGAATAGATATGACTTTATGGGACGTGTGTAGGGAAGCAGTTGTTCTGAAATGGAGAGAGATATAAGTGCGAAGGAAGACTATTGTTATTTTATATCTATCACATATATTTGTCGGTCAACCAATTATATCCCCTTATGTGGTTGCGGATATAATTGTAAATACATGGTGTTTTGAGAATAGTCGAGTATAGCCTTTAAGAGATATGTATACTTGGATTGATGTAACAAAATATGTCTAAGGCACTATGAGACATAGATTGTTTATTTTATTTTTATTTTTTTGGGTTATAGCCATTAGGTAATCCCTAACAGGTGCATAATTTGAACTCGTAAGTGCGGGTGTACTCACTAATCACACGGCTTACTTGCTAGTATGAATTGTTTTGGAAAGTTGATGAATGTTGAATGCTTTATATTCTTGAAAGAGAGATATCAAGCCCATCATATCGGAGTGGGAGATGTAGTATTTTATTAATTAATACATCTATGATGGGGTGCGATTGGAAGGCACTGGTTCCTCTTGATATGCTACGATGGAAAGACACTATTGAAAGGGTATGAAGGGAGATGTATAAAAGCCTCCTGAAGACAACCGTTGATGGTTGTTATTGGTAGAACGTACGCTTAGAGAGAACGTACACTCATTTTCTCTCCCCTTTCCATCAAGGCGTTCCATTTCTTCTTTATAAGAACAGTTTACATTTATACCGTGGAAATCGAGTGCTTTCCTCATGATTGCATTCAGACCAACGTGAGATAGTGTTGTTCGTGATTCATCCGCAATTCAACATTTGTTCTGGGGTTAATTGTTGTTTGCGCATCGGAATCAAGTAAGTCATCTTCCGCCGACTTGAACTCCAACAAGCAAGATCGTCACAGTCGCTGTCGTGGAAGAAAATTGGCAAAGGGTGTCTCGGTCGAATGGCTGGCCAAGGACCTCACTTCGGCACTCTATCTTTCTCTCCTATCTTTTGTGTTTTCTTGTCTTGTACTGAAAGAGTCATCCCTTTTCATGCATGTAGCACACACCCTTTTATGTGCAAAGGAATAAAACCTACCAAGAAGAAACAAAATTTCTTTCCGCCTTCCAATCAAATCTAGCATGGCCAAGCACGATCTCTTTAATTTTATTTTATTTTCCTTCCTTTCTACTCACACTCATGGACGTGTGAGATTTTCCTTGACAGCACACTCTTTCTTGTTTTAAAACAAGAAATATATTACTAAGCATACCCTCATTGACCAATTCTCTCCTTGTTATCTATGTATATTTTCCCTGCGTGAAGAGACAAATTTGCAGATCTTCCTTTTTATTCCTTTATTTCTTTCCCACAGCTAAAGGATTCGGCCTCCTCAAATATCATTCACATGTCAATTCTATGTGAAAAAAAAAAAAAACGTTTTCATGTAATCTGTGTGCACATAATTTCAGCCATCAAAGAAATAATGGGCTTGGCCAACTTCTATCTCACCGTGGACTTAGTCAAACTCACTACATTAGAGCTACGAACCATCAATTCAAACTTATCCATCAATCTGATGCAAATGCACTAACAAAAATAATACAAACTAAACAATAAATGCTCCCAACAAAATATGCTATGCAATTTAATTTTAATATATTTTTTTTCAAGTTTAAATTTATTCCCTATGTTTTTATGCAATTAATGGATGACTGGATTGTTAAAATTTAGGTGTCAACAAAAATCAATAACATCAGGAATTTTACAACAAAGTTGAGTAATTGATAGGAGATTGCAAGTAAAATTAGGCACATAATAGACAAGAGATAACAACAAAGATTGAGAACCAGTATATAAAAAGGTTTTATCAACTTAATAGGCAATAAATGACCATTATCAAATAAGACTTTTGTCAAATCATAAAAGGGTCTATGACTTAGAATTTTAAGATACTACATTGGATAAGGGGTTTCACCAATCAAGAAAGTTGAGAAGGAGTTTCACAAATCAGTGGCGATGAATGCATAGGTGAATGATTGTTGATATTGTAGCGTGCTATGCCCAACCCCATTACAGATCTTACAAGTAAGATGAGACCTAGATCCAAGAATGCCTCCCTATGTGAATGGGGGACGATAGGGCTTCAAACCACCATGAGGTCGACTAATGGAGGTGGCAAAGTGATCAACATAGCCGGTGGATAATGATTGTGAACTAAACTAATCATAGGAAGATCACCTACTTGGTTGACCACTCAAAACCATTCACCTTTCCCCATCCATATATTTGGCCTCTAGAATTATGTCCACCCCAAGATCCTCAAAGCAGTGGGTTAGGTCAAGTGGCATGACTAATCAAAGCATGATAAATATCGGATAAAGATGATGCATTCAATTTCCAAGAGAATCATTCCTCTTAAATAAAAATGAAGAAGAATTGTAGAGCCGTTTCTAACCATGGTGAAAAAAAGATCGTTCTCACATGGAAACCCATTGAGGGCTTGAATCACCAAGTCCTTACTAGAGATGGAGCAATTGATTGTGGTGAGAGTCCACAATTGACTTTAAATGTCAAAAATAATAAGACATTGACTAATTGGGTTTATTGACATTGTTTTGAAAAGCAAGTTTTAGTCCAATTTCCTTTGTCGTGCAGCATTTAGTAAAGCATTGTCCTAGAGCAGGCCAAATGTCGTCAGTGTTCAAAGGTCTTGAACTTCATGGAAAATCTCAACTGTGAGAGTCAAATTGATCAAACTATGAATACATTGATTTGTCATGACCTGAGTGGAATAGGAGGTATTAAACACTATAGTGCCATTCTGGTCATTGATAAGCTTTGCTGGACATGGGAAAGAGCATCCACATAGACCATCAGATCATTGCAAATTGTGATAGCTTCAAATTGAGATTGCCACAAAAGATAATTTTTGGCATCGAGTTTGTTGGAGACAAGAGTTGCGATAGTGGAAAGAATAAGAGGCGATGAGGTTGATTACATGATCATAATTTGAGCAACAACAACAAAGATCAGAGTAGCAAAGAAGAGGAAGAACAGGTGAAACTAGACGCAATGTATTAAGAGGTCATGGGAAATCCCAATGATAGGTAAAGAGATTGTAGAGAAAAAGGAAAATTTGGAGATGTATTGATATGTTGAGATAGTAATTGAAGCAAAGGAAGTTTGATTTGGGGTAAAGATGTTGAAGATTTGATATGGTTTCCCAATCATATACCATGTTGATATTTTGATTCAGAGAGAAAATAATGATAAAGTATTTATGGTGACTGATCTCCAATTAGGATTGTATCACATGTATTTATATAAATGTCTAATTACAGTTTGGATACAGATAGACACATAATTATAAAAAGACTGCATGTTACATATAAATTACACATTAATAGTTAATGCACCTAAAGTGCTCTTTGATTAGTTTACGTAACCATGTAGGGATAGCTTGTGCCTATTGTTGTGTTTCGTGTCTTGATTTTAGCCAAACTTGGAAAGATTTGACCTAAATCTAATCCTTATGATGCAATTGATCATCAAGTGAAGATATTTATAAGAATTAGAAAAATAAGAAAAACGAGGGCAGCCATGAGACAAATAATACTATGAACTTTTGTGTTATGCATTGAAATAAACTTACACCACCGACTATTGAACAAAAGAGAAGACCGCAGAACGTTTGCAACTCCGTAACTAGATGGAGCTTTCGGAATCACATGAAGGCAATGAGGAGACACTAGGAAGCTTCCCACAATCATATTCTGTAATGCCATGCAATACTCTAGCCAAGAGAAACCCATAGAATACATCTGTTAGGAACCTCATTAATCGACTAGACCCATCTTGTTGCAACCATCCCGACAAGTACGATGCAATTACCAGAGTCGCCGCCCTCAATCTCCTCTCCTTTGCATACCCCCCTATAGCAACTCCGACATATTGGCTCACCATTTTGCCGTGCTTGGAAAATGAGTCCCCAAGGTGCCTCCCCAATGCCACCGCGTCCTCGAGTGCCGAACATCCACCCTGGCCCAAGTCGGGAGTCATCGGGTGCATAGCGTCTCCAGCCACCGTGACGTTTGATCGGGCTAGGTTTCCAAACAGGATCTCCCAAGGATATCGGAACATCAGCGGGGCCCATGTCAAACTCGAAAGATCAGAGTGCTTGACGATATCGAGGTACACAGGTGGGAAGTCCTTTGCCAGATCTTCCATCACCTCCCTTTGTATCATTTCTGGATCTGCTTCTTTTCCCAGCCTTTATGAATTGAAACATTAGGGATTGAGGAGGATTAGTAAGCTATTATTGAAGTAGCCATGGTAATTAGGAATCTTAGCAGAAGATAAACTGTAATATATATGATACCTTTAGGAGGACACGTCGCCCCAAAAAACCAGTAGACTTCCTTATCATTGAGAGTAAAAAAAGCTGCCCTCTTACCCACATCCACAAATTGTTGAATTGTGTGGCTGTGGTCAAAACCGTGACCCTTTGGGAATACGGACAGCCCACGCACTGACGATCGGCCTGAATAGACTGGCGGGCGAAGTCCAAGCCAACGGGCCACAATAGAATGTATGCCATCGCATCCTATAACAACCTACACATACAGTAATTACAGTGTGGATAAGTTAAAGTTGATAAGTTACCTCATCATATTTAAATTCAAAAGAAAGTTCTCGAGAACTGTAGGTAACCTTAGACTTTATGATGGTCCCATTATCGAGTGTGATAATACAAATGGACAAACCGTGTTCTACTTGGGTTTCGATGGAAGTTATCCTGGAAGAGAATCGAATGCTATTTGGAGGAAGCTCCTCTGCCAGAACTTCCAACAAAACTTTTCGGTGGACCGCTCTTGGTAGGGCTCCATTCCTACTCAATCCAAATGGCATGATTTTCTATCCTTGGAATATGAAATGAATTGCATAAAATAACAACATTTGTTGCGAGTAGGGGAAAAAAAGCAGCTAAACTATAAGATAAACAAGATAAGAAAATAAATCGGATATTGAATTTACGTGACCCGGTTAGTGAGACCTACTCCACACAAAAAAAAAAAAAAAAAAAGCACAAGATCTACTAACAGAAATTACAATTACAATTGAGTCATTTAAACACACTCGTTATTTTCTCAATGGGGATTGCTCTTCACAAAAGAGACCCCCTTCTCATATAGAAAAGAACTAGATCCAGAATAGGAAATTTATTGTAGGATTTTACTTAATCTAGGAAACCTAGTTGGATCAATGTCTTTTTATGGCTCTTAAATTCAAGATATATTTTCAACAACATATGATAAATTATCCAATTTTCTAACAAAAGGAGTATTATATCTTCAAACTCTGTTAATGACGATCTTTTTAAAAGATCTGTCAATGGTATACAGTCATTGGTATCATTTTGTGCAAAATAAAACATATAGTAATTGATTACAATAAATTAATCGATCTAAAGCGTTAAACGGAAAATTAACAAAACAGAGATGATGGAAAGGTAGGTAAAATATATTAGAGGAAATTTGATATTCACCTGCTATTTGGAAGAAAATGCACTTCTTGAATTGATTTAGTCTTGACATCAGTCATGTATCCCCTGAACACAAGTACAAAAAAATCAGAATATTAATAACTAAAATTATATTTTCTCATCATTGAGAAATTGTAGGATAGATCAAGGTCCAGCGTCCTAGATCTTTAATTATAAAATAACCGATTTAAGAATCTCTTAAAACAGCAAATCCTAAAATCAATTTAAGAAAGTACAAAACCAATGTAGAGCTTATCTTTCTACTCAGTATGTCTTGCTTGGAAAGCCTATTGTTCTTTCTCACTGATTTTGCACTTTTTACCTTCATTTGATGAATATCTAATTCGAAATGATCCGACATTCCACATTAATCAAACGTCTTTGTTCCCGTACTAAGAGCGAACAAGGAGCTTACCTTTCGAAAGGAGCGTAAAGGGCCGCGAGCTTGTCCGAAACCCCGAGCGTGTCGAGCGCAACCCACGCATTAGCGAAGAGAGCCAGAGCCACGCCAGTCGTTCGAAGCTCCTTTGATCTCTCAAGGATGAGGGCTCGGACACCGACCTTCTTAAGGGCCACTGCGGTTGCCAGACCCGCGATGCCGGCACCCACTATCACCACCTCCTCCATATACGGTCGTCTTCTACTTCGAGTTTGTGAGTGTGTGCGCAACTGTTTTCTGCTCTGAATTGGGATGAGGAGTCTCTTATCGTGTGGTCGCTATTTTATAGTGGCAAAGTTGTTTGTCTTTTGATAGCTACGTACCTGCTTACGCTACTGGAGCATTATTGAATGAAAATTACAGCTGCAGAATGGAGGGCAATAATTGAACGCAACGTGAGCTATTCCAAGAAAAGAGCAAAATTTGAGGACCGCTCGTTAAAATAAACTGATTTTTCAAATTTCAGTTTTTATTTCAAAAATAGTGAAATTAAAATTTCCAACCCGGATATAGATTTTACAAGTTCAATTACTTTTCCAAATTCACTTCGGTTCTTTTCTTCATTTTGCTAAGCTCTCGCCCTTGTAAGGGGGATTTGAACTTGCATTGTTGGGTTTAGCTATGTGATATCCATAAGTTTAAATTGTGCTCCTTTTTAAGCTGTACATTGTCTGATAGACAATTCAAGGGACTTCGATTTTTTTAACATTAAGGAGCCTTTCTTGAGAGGACTGGCTTTCATTTAACAAACTTTTACTGACAAAGAGTACTTTAGTTACTTTAGTTGCAACATCTTTTTTAGGTGAAAATTCCGGCAACAATGTCCGTGTTTGCATCAAATGCACAGATTGACTAAACTTCCTCTGTTGACCGTTCTTTACGATTGACTAAAAGTCCTCTGTCACAGTTGCTATTCACCAGAATGAATTCAAAAAGGATTATTTTGAATTAAGGTGAGCTATTTCCATCCTGTATACGAATAAATTCACTCCGTTTCTTCCAGGTAAAACAAATCCGCTTTAATGGTCTCTATATTTTCACAGTTTCATTTAACTTAATTATCTTCCTTTTATGGTTTTCCGTCAAAGTCAAACTGATGATGGAAAGGTAGGTAGAAAATATTGGACTTACTTAACTAGTCAGTGGAATAAATCTTGTATTGCCAGTTCTATGTGTAGGTCTAGACAATAGACCACACACAAAGTATCTCCGAATTAAGATGCTTCTTAGTTGTGTTCATTCTTTCGGCCTTGAACTTATTGGGATTTGAGTGTTTTGGAAAATCTAGCTTTTAAAATTATTCATAGAGTTGACCAACTTAATGTATAGAGACGCATTCTTATTAAAGGTAGTCTACCATGCCTTACTAGGATATTGAATTCCAAGTTATATGAATTATTAAACATATAGGATATCCTTAAAACATTCTAGAAAGCACTATTGCATTATAAGAATGGAAGACATTGCTTACACTAGACTTCCAAATCTGCAATGTCCTTTTGAACCTAATCTATGGGATCTCTACTCATTAGGATAGGTTTCTATCTTGGAACCTTTTTATTGAGTTAAGGATTTTAATCTCATTCCTCTCGACGCATAAGTTATTTGCTTTCTCAATAAACCTTTTTGTTAATGGGTCTGCAATGTTTTCCTTTGACTTTACAAAAGCTAAAAAAATTATTTTACTCAAGAGCAACTGCCCTACAATATTATGTCTATGACTAATGTGTCTAGACTTACCATTATATACAAGGCTAAAAAAATTATTTTACTCAAGAGCAATTGCCCTACAGTATTATGTCTATGACTAATGTGTCTAGACTTACCATTATATACAGAGGCTAAAAAAAAAAAAATTTACTCAAGAGCAACTACCCTACAGTATTATGTCTATGACTAATGTGTCTACACTTACCATTATATATTATATTGTGTGCCCTTGCATTCATTGCTTAATTATTATAGTGAATGCATATTGCAGGCACAACTTTTGGCCACAACACAACCTTAAAAAATTGTCGAAGCCACTATGCTTTTTTAGCAATTTTATCCAAAGTAATTAACTTTGATTCTATAGTGTATTAAAGTTTGCTTTGAGGATTTTCCCGATACTATGGCACCTCCTAAAATAGAACATATCCACTAATCAATTTTCATTCATCATAATCCAAGATCAAGTTGGCATCACTATAGCCTTCCAAAAAGATAGGATATTTGTCTTATTAGAAGACATAATCTTTGTTTCTTTTCGGATAACCTAATACTCTCAACAAAGCAGTTGCTACTGATCAAGAGTGACATTCTGATTTTCAGGTTCTGTTTTCAATTGAATGAGATGGGCTTTTCATCAACATGCCTATAGTTATTTTCCCTGAGCTGATCACTCACGGGATAATTAGTCTATTAGGTGAAGCCGTTAAGGAATCTAAACGCAATAGACTTGAGAATTCAACCAGGAATCGACTACTCAACTGTGCTAATCTGCAATGGTCATTATGGAAGAGTTCAAAATCAATCAGAGACTAGAGATAGGTCGATTCGACAGAGGTACGTGATTAGAGTGTGGGTGATTTCACCAAATTGCAAAACTCTTATCGATCGGCATTAGACCGATTTTTCTGTCGTTTTGGCACCCTGTATCCATATTTAAAATCTCTAGATTTTCATGACAACTGAGAGTTGCCAATGTGTCGAAGATGCACAATGTGGCTCGAAAATAATCGACCACGGGTCAATTGCACTAAAAATTCCTAAAAGCTACATGGTAAGTTAGATCATGCTAAAATCACGTCAGATTGAAATTAACTACAAAATTGAACCCGATTTCATAAATTAAAAGTTTGGTCCTGTCACGATTTATTTTAGGAACGTCGACTCATCCTTTGAAGAATTTTCGGCGAGCCCAAGATTTTTATGGAAAATCAATTCAGACGATTCGGAAAAGAAAGGAAATTCAAAGGGGCCAAATTGGGTGGATGTTTGGCTTCCTTAGTGAGTTATTTGGTGAAGGGAAATTATGGAAATTGTGTAGGCTTCTTCCGCAGCAAATTTGGTCATCAAATTGGAGAGATTGGTGAATAAATTGAAGTCTAAAGTGAGGAAATTTGTAAGTTGGTATGGGGGCTGCAACATTTGGCACCAAAATGAGTTATTTATGAAATATTATGCAAGAAAGTATTAGGGGACACAAGGGAATATGCATGAAGACTTTTGAGGCCAAGTAGTGATGAATATAGATATTTTTATTTGACTTTCTTGCCCCTCTCTCCCTCCCTCGTCCCTTCTCCCTCATTCCTTCGCACACCATCTCCCCCGATCCCCCTTCTGTTTCTGCCTTCTTTCATTTTTTTCTCTTCCCTTCGAACCTTGCATCCCCACCATCGCCTATTCTCTCCACCAAAGCCACCCTTGCTTCCACGTCCAAGTCAACTCGCCATTTCCTTCAACCGAGCAGTAGATCGCCAACCTTCAACGCCTCCTCACGTGTCCCCTTCCACCGAGTTAGCTCCCCTCCAGCGAAGGACACAATGGTGGCCTCGCAAGCCCGCTCCATCTCCACCGAATCTAGTTGCTTTTGCCTTTCACTGCTCCCATCTCCACCTAAACAGCCCTTGTAGTAGCCCACGCCAGCTGATCCTTCTATTGCGCGGCCAGCCTACTCAAAGTCAGCCCAACCCACAGCTGCAGCCTCGTTGAATAGAACCCAACAATTTTGTTGTGGGCTTGCAAGGCTTTTCGGCCCAGTCCAAGTCACATTTGGCATCGTCGTAAGCCTGAGTTTCGTTCGCCATCACGCCACCGTCGCCGTGAACCAGTTTTTGCGCTAAACCGGTGAGTTTATGTCCTAAACTCTAATTAGGGTGCTAATTATATTTAGAAGTGGATTAGTAGCTTAATTAGAGATTAGGGTGTTGGTAATTCAATTAGTGGTAATTAGTTATTTATTTAAGTTAGTAGATTAGTTAATTAATGATTAGGTGGTTAGATTAAATTAGTTAGGTTATTAGATTAGTTAATTAGTGATTAGATGGTTAGATTAGCCTAGGTAGATTAATTAGTTATTTATTTAATTATTTTGCATTTATTTAATTATTTATTTTTTCTGGAAATTATACCCGGATAGCCGGTAATCGAAATTTCGTGCCGATTGTCGTGGTGTGGATGAATTATTCAATTGAGTCCTCCTTTGTACAATTTGATGCTGAGTGTAAATTTTCGAATTATTATTCCAAAAATATGAGATCTCTGTATTTAATCAGAAAATATCGGGTGTTAAGTTTTGACACTGAAAATATTTTTAGGTACTATATTAAATAGTGAGATTTTTAAAAGGAAGGATATCGATTTTTCTGGTTTGATCTGATCGGGTACCCACAAACGACTATTTTCACTAGGTATTTTTAATATGAAAAAAATAGGCCGAGCATATCATTTTTAAATGAGACATTTGAGTGTAATGCACGATGTCCTTGGCCGGGATTGGATGTGTGTGTAATGGTTAAGAGAACCCATCACCCGATGTACGTCGGATAGACGATGCTTTTATATGGAAAGCCCTGGACAACGGATACTGGTTGACACCTGCTTTCTATTCCTATTGCTTTGTGCAAACGACCCTATTCTAAAAAAGCATGACAGAGGAAGATGAGCACGATAGGGAAGAAATGGGTCAAGCCCAAGTGGAAAAAGAAAGAAGAAGAGAAAAAGGAAGAGGGCTGGGCCAGCCAGTCTATCCCAGGCCATCACTCACTACACTCTATATCAGAGTCTCTTATTCTTTTCACGCATCCAGAAGTATATTTATCAATTTACATTCTTAATATAAAGGTGTTGCACTTAAAAGAAAGTTTCATAAGCATTTCCTTCCATTTCATTTATCCTTTGCATAATTATATGGGGAAAACAATATCTTGATAATTACTAACATAAAAAAATACAAATCAAGACGACCAGAAACATTGAAATATTTGGGAGAGCTTTAAAAGGTGTCAAACTCCTCTATTAGGTAGTTTCCCCATGTACCACTTGGTGCCCTAACTACAGCTCACCTCCTAGTTCCATGCCTAGCACCTCAAAATTGGATGTGGCCATAAAATCACCCTCCCAGATTGAAGTACACGGATACAAAACACATTGGAAATAAGTTGGGGCATCTATCATCTATCCAAACAGTATAGACATAATGGGTAAGGGTGAGGCTAAACTCTCAGTCTTGCAAATTTCGGTATGCACCCACCACATGCACGGGCATACCATAAGTCGCCAATGGTATATGTCCAAGACGCCAAGCTTGCTCAGTAGATATGCATATTATCTTTGACATAATGGTTTGGTAAAAATATCAGCAGGCTGTTCCGCAGTTCTAATTCCATTTGTCTTAAGTACCCCTTCTTGGATTTTGTCTCAAGTATAGTGACAGTCAATTTCAATGTGTTATGTTCTTTCGTGAAAAATGGGATTTGCTGCAAGTTTGAGTGCTGCGCCATTGTCGCAATATAGGTTTGTTGGCCCTTTAACTTATATCCCAAGATCTGAAAGTAAGCCTTGTCTAAACTATTTCACAAACGGTTTTAGCCATAGCTCTATACTTAGCTTCAGCAGATGAAAGAGATATAGTGGATTGCTTCTTCGTTTTCCATGCAAGTAACGACTTTCCTAGCTTGATGCAAAAATGAGTCACTGATCTCCGACTCATAGGACATGTGGCATAATCTGTGTCATAATAAGCTGCCATTTCGAGATTGTAATCTCATGAAAGGAGTAATCCAAGGCCTGGACATTTCTTTAGATACTTTATAACCTTCAAGACGGCATTCATGTGAGATTCCTTCGGGCTATGCATGAATTGACTAAGTGTCTGGACTGCATAACATATGTCCGGTCTAGTCATGGTGAGATATATAAGTTTCCCTACAAGCCTTTGATAGCGGGATGGATCTTTAAGTGGAGGATCGTCAATCTTAAATGATAATCCAGCATCATAGTCAATGGTAGTCAACTTGATGTTCTGATTGATAGGAATGACAACCGGTTTACATCATGATAAGCCTGCTTCTGATATGATCTCTAACACAAATTTCCGTTGACTAAGAGTGATTCCTATCTCTAATTGAGCAATCTCAATGCCAAGGAAATACTTGAGAGATCCCAAATCTTTAATACGAAGTTAGAATGCAAATTTTCCTTAAGTCTCTTGATGCCCAATTCATCATTTCCCATAATAAGTATGTTATCAACATATATCATCAAGTAGATTGAAGAAGTACCTTTAGTCCAAGAAAATAGGGCATAATCATGCTTGGATTGCTTGAAACCAATGGCTGTAAGAGCTGAGGTGAATTTTGTATACAATTGATGAGAAGCTTGCTTGAGTTCATAAAGGGACTTACGGAGACAACATACTCCAGACTCCCCATGTTGCCATAATCCCGGTGGAAGATCCATATATATTTCTTCATCAAGATCTCCATAAAGAAAAGCATTGTGGACATCCATTTGATGTAGTTCCCAGTCCCGGAAAGTAGCAACAAAAAGGAAGGAACGAACAGTGACATCTTTGGCAACTGGAGAGAATGTTTCATGGTAGTCAAAACATTCACGTTGCATAAAGCCCTTTGCCACTAAGCGAGCCTTATAGCGTTCCATTGAACCATCAGCCTTATACTTGATCTTGTATACTTATTTGCAGCCAATGGGCTTATGAGCAACAGGTAGTAGTATTATATCCCATGTGTGATTCTCTACCAAGGCATGTAACTCAGCTTCCATAGCCTTTTGCCAGCGTGGATCACGAGCTGCCACATCATAAGATGACGGTTTTCTTTGAAGATACGACTAATGCAACACATATGTTCCGCAAATAGACAATCAAGCGAGACATAAGATGAGATAGGATATGGAGTACCTGATGAGTTGAGGGATGCACAAACATAATCCTTTGTCCAAGCTAGAGGACGAGTGGTTCGTCATCTTGGAGGAATATGATCAGGTGTAGGAGATGATTCCTCATAAATAGACTAAGAAGATAATTGTTCTGAATTAGATGTCTCTTCAATCGATGCTATAGAGTCTGGAGCTGAGTCTTCTAAGGTAGGTAAAGATGCTGCATTTGTTTCGATCACGGGAGAAGAAGTCGGAACACATATGTAGTGTGAACTGAGTGATAAATCCTCCTCAACTAGAAAATTTCTGTTTTGCTGATTTGAGCTTGAAGATTCATTGGAAGAGACTTCATCCTGAAAAGGGAACAAATCCTCATGGAAAACCACATCTCTACTTACGAAGAAATCACTTGTCGATGGTTCAAAAACACGGTATCCCTTTTGGAAGTTTGGATAACCCATAAAAATGCATCGTCTGGCTCGGGGACTCATCTTGTCACGAGGACCCAGGGCAGGTAGCATAACATAAGCAACCAAAAACTCTCAAATGATCTACTTTAGGTTTCTTTCCAAGTAAAATCTCAAATGGCGTACGTCCATTAAGAACCCTAGTTTGCATGTGATTGATCAGGTAGTCCATTAAGAACCCTAGTTTGCATGCGATTGATCAGGTAGGCTACTGTCTCCACACAATCTCCTCAGAAAGTTTCGGAAATGAAAGCTTGAAATTTAAGTGCACGTGCTACTTCTAGAAGATGGCGGTGTTTCCGCTCAACAACCCCATTTTGTTGAGCTGTATAAGTGCACGTACTTTCATGTAAAATTCCATGCGAGGAAAATAATGATTGACAATCATGACTAGAGAATTCTTTCTCATTATCTGTTCGAATGCGTTGAACAAATTTTCCAAATTGATTTTTTGTTAGAGTGAAAAAATCTCTCAAATGAGAAAAAGCTTGACTCTTTGACTGCATAAGGAAGACCCTTGTAGCACGAGAATGATCGTCAACAATAGTGAGAAAAAAAATGAGATCCATCACAATGTGGTGTATGATAGGGTCCCCAAATGTCTACATGAATTAAAGAGAAATTTTCTGTAGTATGGGATTTACTTGTGGAAAAAGGGGCATGTGATTGCTTTGTGAAAGGACAAATATCACATTTAGGATGTGGAAAGAAAGCACTGTGACCAAAACGTTGATGAGAAATGATAGCTTTATCATTGGTAGCAATGTTACACAATGATTCCTTATTCACAGAGAAACATGATAAATCAATATTTTTGGGAAAATCTGTCCAAAAATACAACCCTGGTGAAAGACTACCCAAGCCCATCAGTTTGCCAGTCGAAAGGGCGTGAAAAAGACAGGTGTTAGAATTGAAAAGGATTCGACATGAATTATCCTCACATGCTTTTGACACTGAGATAAGATTGAATTCACATTGAGGAATATAAAGCACATTCTTAAGAGTAATGGAAGAGCTAAGATGTACTGTCCCTATTTTTGTGACATTTGTGGTATTCCCATTTGGAAGTTTCACAGTGACTGGGAAAATATATGTATGAGTATGAGAAAAGAAACTCTCGTCACAGATAATGTGATCACTAGCACCTAATCAATTATCCATGCATCATGAGAAATAGAGCTTAGGCAAAATGAGGTACCTGAGAAGCCTACTTTTTTTTCGGAAATTTCCAGTTGTTTCAGGACCTTCATTATTTATTGATACTGATTTTGTGTAATGGACTGGTTGATATTGTGCCCAGTGACTTGATTAATTGAAGATTCCTTCTTCCCTTTATCCCCGGGTTTACCGTTTAACTTCCAATAGGTTTTGACCGTGTGATGAGGTCATTTGTAATAGCTGCAATACAATTTGCCTTTTCCTCTAATATTTTCTTTTGGGCCTGGTGTGAAATTTCTTAGACCGTAGGATCCTTTAAAGGAGCCATTGGATTCAGCTAAGGCACTAGCTGAATAATGACCATCATATCTAAAGAAATGATATGAGCCGTCCATCTGGAAGTTAAGGTTTCCTTCCTTTCCCTTCTTTCTTTCATTCGCTTGAGAGAAACTCTCTCCATGGAACCCGAAAGGCTACTCCGCCAGAGAGGGGGCATACGAGGAGCCGCCGGCCGATGTGAGGCCAGATCTAAGAATGGTGAACGCCGGTGAGGGGTTCCGGGTCGTCAACGGGCTAGATTCGAGAGCAGCGAACGCCGCTCCTTCTCCGGTTCGCGCGAGCCCAGCCACTGCCATCCTCTGGCTTTCTTCTTGGACCGCCAACTGGTAGATCCGTCGAAGCGATGCTGGCGGCTCCATTGCAAGCACTTGCAACTTGAAATGTGAGTAAATTTCAGTTAAGATCAGCAAAAATAGAGTCAATTTTTCTCTTTCTCGTATACCCTTATACTGTTTTAGGGTTTCCCCTAGTCCCTCAAGTCTCTCCTCAGCAGCCTTGAGTTCGTTCCAGAGAGTAAAGAGCCAGTTGAAACATGTTGTGACGGACTAGTTTCCTTGTTTCAGGTTCGACACGGCTTGGGTGAGTGAGAAGAACTTGGCTCGATCAAGCTTTCTGTACATCTCACGGATCGCGTCCCAAATTGTCTTCGAGTCTTCGATTGGTGGAAGTCCGGCGGCCACCTCAAGAGCCAAATAGTTGCCAATCCACGTCCGCACAAGCTTATTGCACTCGCGCCAATGCCGCTGCGAGCGTTCGTCGATCGGGAAGGGCACACTTCCATCAATGAAGCCTTCTTTCTCCTTGGTCACCAGCACTCGCCGGAGATCTCCAGCCCAAGTAGTGTAGTTTTCAGGTCCAATAAGCTGCAAGGTAATGAGTCGTAGCTCGGGGTCGTCGCCCAGCAACATGTAGAATGGGTCGCCGGGTTCCAACCGGCCGCCGGTGGCTAGAAAGATGAACGGCAAGTACCCGGGTCTTGCATTCAAGTAGGGATTCCCTCCTTAACCCATCGAATATGTTTCGGGTCCCAGGCCTGTGCCCGTTGGGCCTGTGCCAGAGCTCGAAAAGCCTTCTCCAGATGTGCCGTATGGAACCCATGACTGAGTTGGCCCAATTCCCCATGGGCCCTAAAAGGGAAACAACGGGACTAGTGGCCATTGGGCTAGGCCTAAAACATTTGCTGGAGCAAGTGTCGGGTTGGCAGTATGCTGCACCGTCAAATGTACATCCTCAGATGGGTCGACTAAGTGTAGATTTCTGCTTTGAGGTGTGTTTGGACTTTCCTCAACTGAAATTTCTCCTTGAGTATTCTTGGCCATGACGAATTTCTCTGCTTCTTTGTAGAATCTAATTTGTAAGAAAGGGAACAAAGGCAATCCGAAGAATTTTGCGGAAGCTAGGTGGAAGGGTATGGCTTTGATACCGTGTTAGAGATGGAAGAGTAGGCCAAGCATCAGAGAAAGCTCAAGGTTTATGTATTTCTGTATATGTGATTTACATTGTATGAGGCCCTATTTATAGTACATTAAATGTCTAACTAAGGAAAAGGAAAAGAATATTCATCAAATCAAATCCAATCACAGATTGACATAATTAAATAATCACAATCTCCAGTAATCTTGGATTGATTGATTATAATCTTCAGCTTGATCTTCGCATATCTCCAACATCGATCACCATTGCTCCTCAGCATCCCAGCGAGTTCCGGAGCCCACCCCCATTGACGTTCTAACCCATTTCCATCGAGACCATGGAGCAATAAGCCATCGCCGATGCCACCATCATCCATCCGAATTTGGAAACCTCATCCGCGTGACATCGTGAATTAGGTAAGACTCAATTAATCTGATTTTCATATATGTTGCTGCCTAATTCGTAATATCGCAATCTTTTTTTAAATGTTTGATCAATATTGTCATATCCAAGAGATCTCTTGATCCCTTATGAATTAGAAAATTTTCCTAATTTCAAAACGTACATATGATTGACAGTCCGATTTCACACTCAAAATATGACTCGCAATCGCATGGAAAAATCGCCAATCCAATTTTACGCTCGAGATATGATTTGTGATTTTGTTAAAAATTGATTGATCCGATCTCATGCGCTAGAGACAATTCGTCAATTTATTACATGGATATCAATCACATATTGCCTGATTTGTTGTCGTGTTATTTGAATCAATTTTGTTTCCGTAAAAGAAAACCCAAAAATAAATTTGAGTTAGATTAGGTTCATGTTCGAATATTGCTTGTTTTAGGGTTATTTTACATGTTTAGAATATGAAATTTATTTATTTAGAATTTTTGAAATAGAAAACACCAAAAAAAATTAATTTAGGATGTCAATTTTTCCTTTCATTAATTTAAATTGCATGTGTAATTATTGGGTAATTTTAATTTCAAAATTTAATTAAAAATAAAAGAAAACATAAAAATTATCATGCACACGTCATGTAAAATTAGGCCATTCGTTGCACGTCATCTAAATGTGTATATGTTAGAATAGCTGCATTAATATTTTCCTATCATTAGATTAGGTCATTTAATAAATGCCGCGTGACATATAGTTTGCATGTTGGGTTGCAAATTGCTTGTCATTTTAGTTAAAAAAATTTGTACGTCATTGCATTGCATTGCACATAGTTTTTTAGACTTCATTTAAATAAGAGAAAATGCTTAAAAAAAATTGAGTGATTGCAAATCATTTCTTGGGCTTTTGATGTGAAATTTAAACTAACATTACAGATACTTTTGTTGCTACGAGATAAGTCCTGTAATTTATTTATTACTTTATTGGGTGTTAAATTGGTGGTTTGTGCACCTGCATAATCACTTCACATGTTAGGGAAGTAAATTAAAATCAATTCAAGCTGCCTGCAAAACATTTTTTTGAAATAAAAAAGAAAGGTACCGAAAGGGTGTTAGAGAAATCTAGCTTAATCAAGTCCCCGAACTCACAATCTCTGGTTCATAGGAGTAAAGTAAATCTCTCGTTATTTTACTTGGGTTTCTAATTGACCCACCAAAAATAGATTAGTGGTGATTGCTAAATAATAATTTTTTGCATACTAAATACTTAAACTTAAGTCGCAAATTGGTATGGGCTTGAGAGAGCCTGAGCTAAGTTTAGACTTAGTAGTCCATTAGCCAAATCCTAGGTGGTGCACCTGAGGTTAGGTCGCGACAAAAGAGAATTTTTTTGTAATTACTAACAAATGAAGGAGTAAAGGATTTTACATGGTTTAGTCGACCAAAGAGATGACCCTTGGAAGCCCACAACAACGATGGGAAACCTCTAATTCTTCATACCGCCTTGGGAGGATTTCATTATCTTTAAATAACATAGAATGCATCTTTGGGGAAAAACATGAATATCCATTGGAAAGGCAAATATAATTGTTATTTCCTTCTTTTATCGATTTGAGCCAAATCTCCAACTAAATTTGGACTCTGCTAACTTGTCCTCCTCAACTTTCCAACAAGCTCCACCGTTAATCCAAAACAACATAGAAGACCATTAATCAGCTGCAACATGGCATTCAGATGGAGCTTTCCGAGGCATGAAGGAGACACTAGGAAGCTTCCCACAAGCATATCGTGTCAGGCTAAATATTACAGTGAAGAGAAGCCTATAGAACACAACATCTCTTAAGAACTTCATCAATTGACTGGACCCATCCGTTTGAAGCCAACCCGAGAAGTATGAGGCTGCTATCAATGCTGTCACTCTCAGCCTCCTCTCCTTTACACACGTGTCTATAGAAAATCCGATTTCTCGGGTCACGTGTTCGCCGTGCTTGGAAATCAAGTCCCCAAAGTGCAGACCCATTTCCACCGCATCCTCGAGCGCTGAACATCTGCCGTGGCCCAAGTCGATGGTCATTGGGTGCATAACGTCTGCGGCCACTGTGATGTTTGATTGGGCTAGCTTTCCGAACACGACGTCCCAAGGATAGCGGAACTTCAGCGGGGCCCATGTCAAACTCGAAAGATCAAAGTGTTTGAGGACATCAAGGTATGTCGGCAGGAAGTCCTTCGTCAAATGCTCGCTCACTTCTCTTAGCGTCATTTTTGGATCTACTTTCCCTTCTACAGGTTGACGAATTGAAACGTTAGGGATCAAGCAAGATTAGTGAGCTATATTATTAAAGTAGTTTGATAGTCCAGTGAAAGTGAAGAATCTAAATGAAATTTGCATATATTGATTGGAAAATATTTGAAAAGAGTCGTTTCAAGTAGCGGACTTTAATTATATAAAACAGTCATCTCGCAATTTATAAGATTAATTCTGGATAATTATTTCTTTTTTCCCCTAAAAGCAATCTGGCTACTTTTCCAAGTGGTACATCAAGGAAAAAGCGACTCACTCACTATCTTTAAAAAAAACAAAAACAAAAAAAACAAAAATCTAAAATGAACAGAGGACAAAATATACAGATTAGATCTGTATATGGTACCTTTCGGAGGGCATGTCACCGCGCAAAACCAGTACACTTCCATATCACCGAGTGTAACAAAACCTGTCCTCCTACCCACATCAACAAATAGTTGAACCATGCCAAGATCAAATCCGTAGCCCTCCACGAACACAAACAACCCACGTGCTGCTGACTAGCCGGAATAAACCGACGGGTGGAGTCCTAGCTAACGGGCCACGATAGAGTTCATGCCATCGAATCCTATAGCAACCTACATGTACAATAATCACAGTGCGGATAAATCAAAGCCGGTAAGTTACCACGACTTATTTCGCTTCGAAAGCTAGGTGTGGGAGAACCGTAGGGACCTTAGACTTTATGGTGCTCCCATCATTGAGCTTGACAACACAGATGGGTGAGCCTCGTTCTGCTTGGGTCTCGACGGAAGTTATGTTGGGAGAGAATCGAATGCTATTTGGAGGAAGCTTCTTTGCCAGAACTTCGAACAAGACTTTTTGGTGAAACGTTCTTGGTAGAGGTCCTTCATTCCTGCTTAATACACAGAAGCAAAGTTTTCCATCATTAGCGTACAAAATACACATGCATAAAAATATACATAATCCAGATTAAGCTGTAAAAGTTGATAGTAGAAGAAGAGTAGAAGAAATTGACTGATCTAAAGCACTTAATAGTAAATCAAGGTAATAGGTAGAAAATATGAGGGGAATTCGAGATTCACCCATCATTCGGAGCATATTGCACTTCTTGAATTAATTTGGTTTGGACATTAGTTACATATCCCCTGATAGACAAGTGCAAAAAATAAAAAATCAGAATACAAATCAGTAAAATTAGTTATTCTACTTATTGGGAAATTGTCAAATAGATTCAGGATCAAGCATTCCAAATCTTTAATTATAAATGAATCCATTTAAGAAGTTCCGCAACCGGGTTCCGCAACCTGGAATTAATTTCCACTAGGTATTTCTGTTAGTAGTATTATGCCCTAAATTAACTTGTTTATTAAAAAAAAAAAAGTTAAAGCTTCATGCATGTGCACGAATTCGTGCACATGCACGAAGCGTAATGGTCAGCGGTTGTTGACCATTATGCACGTAGCATTGATGGTCAGCAACCGCTGACCATCATGCCACGATCGTGCATGAGCGGTTGCTCATGCACGATCGTCCATTATGGACGATCAGCAACGGTTGCTGATCGTCCATTGATCAGCAACCGTTGCTGGTCATTTTTTTAATATAAAATAAATGAGGGACGAGAGTTAAAAGGGTTGTTGAAAAACAGAGAAAAGAGTTAGTGTGGTGTTGGTTTTGTTCGAGAGAAACACAAGCGAGAAATCAGTGATGCTTTGCTGAAAATAGAAAGCAAAGTGCGTGCGTGTTCTTTTGTTTTTGAGACACGAGGAAGAGAAACAATTCTCTCGTTCGGGCCGTGACTACTATACACCAAGAATACGACGGATTCTTTCCACGTGATTGCTAGCACGATCGAAGTGGTGGATATCCGAAAGTTCCCTCTTCCGTTCGACGTTCGTTGTTGGTGTGTCTGAACTAGAGGTCCGACGCTTGTGGGACTCGTACTGTAGAACATCCGAACCGACTTGTTTCAAAGCGCGCTTCGAGAGGTATTTCATTTAACTCCCTTTTATGTTTAGATTTTTGATTAAAACGCACGAACAACGCCTAAGGAGAACCATGTGTAAAATATATAGTTGTTTCCGCTGCGTTTATTTCGTTAATTTTCTTATACATGATTCATGAAACCCCAACAGTGGTATCAGAGCCAACCTTAGGCGTTTTCGTGCGTTTAATTGATTTGTAGTTCAAATATATTTTTGCGTTCTAATGGCCAATTTATTTTGTTAAGAGAATCGGTTCTCTTACCTTTTATGTGGCCTATAGAAGTTGATTAATTTATGTGATAAATTTAATCAACTAAGCAAAAATTAGAACTAAATCAATTTTGAATCAAAAATCCATAACTTGTTATATTTTGTGTTTATATTCTACAAATAATATGCAGAATTTTATGCATGCCTTCTAGAGCTTTAAATTTTGAATTTATGGCTCATAAAGAAGGGTGGTGATCGTGGAAAAATCCCTAAATGTTGTGATTGTTGTATGGATGAATGTATGATGATTACAGGTATTCTTTTTGGGGATGTAATTATTAAATGGAGGCTGCGTCCTTCCTTTTATATTTATTTTTATGAAATGTAATTTTAGTATAGTTTAGTATTTCAATTGTTGATGTAAATACTACAAGAGAGGAGGAGCCATTGGAGGAGCCATTAAACCGGTGAGCTCTTTGGGCCCGGTCTTTGAAGAGTTCAAAGATTGAAGAAAAAGTGAAGAGCGGATCCATATAATTAAAACATTAAAATGGCTAAATGGGTCTCTTTGGCTCGAGACCCATTGAACCATAATTCCATAATCACCACATAGGATAGATGTTTATGTGATATCTATTTATATATTGTGTTTATGATATCGTGCATGTTAAACCGGTTAATGTGCAAAGTGAGACCGTTAATAACGACCCAAATCTCCTTACAAAGAATATTAAGTCGAAACGGGTTTCAGACTCGTGGCCTTCCATCGTCGTGGTTTGATCCAATATTATAGTGGTTAACTAACCGGTTATGGATACATAGGGGTTAATTACCATTTATAATATTGGACCACTCCATTATGCATATGATGCTGTGGGGTTGGAGCCAAATGATTTCTAATAACTGTTAGGTGAGGAAATCATTTGTGTTTTCAATACTTGCATGAGACGATGGGCTAGACTTAACTATGATCATGATGCCAATAACTGTTAGGTGAGGCTTTCATGGTCTAGAGGCCGAAGTTATGATTGGGACTCGCATATGATGCGTTGAACAAGCTAGTTCACTCACTAAGTTCATAGGACACCAATAACTGTTAGGTGAGGTGGACTTTGGACTAGTGGGACTCCAATCCCCACTAGTAATCTTTACCCAACAAAGATTACCGCTTCCCATCTTAAGGCGTATGGGATTCGAATATAAATTTAGTGGGAGGATCTATTTCATTTAAAGGCCAAAATGAAATAGTTACTTTGAAAGATACAACAACTAACAATTTATTTTCTGCAACAGATATATTATTACTCTGAAAATGGTGACCACAAACCCACTCGCTTCTATACTTGACAAGAATTGTTTGACTGGACCCAATTTCACTGACTGGGTGAGGAATTTGAGAATTGTTCTCAATTCAGAAAAAATTGGGTATGTGCTTGATGAAAAGATGCCAACCTCCTTTCCTGAGGGTGGGACCCAAGAGGAGCGTGTCACTTATGATAAGTGGCGTGATGATGACTTAAAAGTTAGGTCATATATGCTTGCTTCTATGAATAATGAATTACAGAAGAAGTATGAATCTATGGAAGATGCTGCGTCGATCATTTTGCACTTAAAGGAATACTTTGATGAGAATGGTTGAACCTCTAGATATGAGATATCTAAGGCATTGTACCGTATGAGGATGGCTGAAGGATCATCTATTAATGATCATGCTTTGAAAATGATCTGGCACATTAAAGAATTGGCTAGGCTGAATCTCGTTATGGACAATGAGTTAGCTGTGGATTTGATCCTCCAATCTTTACCTGATTCCTTCTCTGATTTTGTCCAAAACTTCCACATGCATAAAATGGAGAAAACTCTTGCTGAGTTACATAGCATGCTGGTAGTTTATGAGAAGGAAATGCATAACACGAGGCCAAATATAGTGGCTATGGCTAAGGCTTCTTCTTCAAAGGGTAAGACCATTTTAAAGAAGAATAAATGGAAGAGGCACATAACCTGTTGTGCAACCAAAACCCATGATTGATAAAGGGAAATGTCATTACTTTGTGGAGTCAAAGGGCACCTTGGAGGAGGAACTGTAAGAGGTACCTCGCGAGCTTGAAGGTCAAGCCCAAGAACCGACCTTATGAAGGTATGGTGTCTATGCTTATTGAAACTAATCTTATGGTTAGTGCTGAATCCAGCTCATGGGTTCTAGATTCTGCTGCAACTTCACATATTTGTATGTTTTTGCAGAATCTGGAAATAAGCAGGATGCTAGGGCGAAATGAGATTGTCCCGACGTTTGCCAATGGAGCAAGAGTTGTTGCATTAGCTATAGGGACTTTTCGTTTATGTTTGCCTTCTGGACATGTATTGGTTTTAAAGAACTGTTTGCATTATAAGAATGCTGTTAGGAACATCATCTCTGTACCTCATTTAGGTAAAGAGAATTATGAATTTTCTTTTGCTGATGATGTATGTTCTATTTATCATAATGGAATATGTGTTGGTTCTAGTTTATTAACCAACAATCTTTATACCATTACAATGTCTGGTAATGCGATTACCAATGTCAATAAGCAAAATAGAATTGATATAAATGCCATAACTAATAAACGCCCTAGAGACGGTCCAAATAAAAGTATGTTTGGCATCTCCGATTAGGTCATATTGGAGAAGATAGAATTAACAAGTTGAGTAATGATGGATATATTGATCCTTCAAATTTTGAGTCATACTCGACTTGTGAGGCATGTCTTCTAGGAAAAATGACCAAAGCGCCTTTTGTGGGACAAAGTGCGCGAGCTGCAGACATATTAGAATTAATACATACAGATGTATGTGGACCAATTAATGAATCTGCTAGAGGTGGTTATAATTACTTCATTACCTTCACCGATGATCGATCACGGTATGGTTATTTATACCTCATGAAGTATAAATCCGAATCCTTTGAAAAGTTCAAGGAATTCAAGGCTGAAGTTGAGAAACAAACGGAAAATGTATTAAGGCTCTTCGATCGGATCGAGGAGGTGAATACCTTAGTCTTGAATTGCTGGACTTTCTTAAAGAGAATGGCATTTTATCACAATGGACACCTCCGGAACTCCGAACATAATGGTGTATCGAACGAAGAAATCGTACTTTATTAGATATGGTACGATCTATGATGAGTTACACCGATCTGCCAATATCCCTTTGGGGATATGCCCTTGAGACAGCTGTATATATACTGAATAGAGTGCCATCCAAATCTGTTCCAACTACGCCCTATGAGATATGGCATAGTAGTAAACCTAGTCTTAATCATATTAAGATTTAGGGTTGTCCAGCTTTTGTGAAAAAGTTGAAAGTGGAAAAATTGGAGGCAAGATCTGAACAAGGTCGCTTCATTGGATATCCAAAGGAAACTCTTGGATATTATTTCTATTTTCATTCAGACCAAAGAATTTTGGTATGCAAGCACGCTTCTTTCTTGGAGAATCAGTTCATCCAAGAAAATGGTGCTGGGTGGAAAATAGTCTTACAAGAAGAAAATAATGAAGTATCAAATAACCGAGTTCAGATACCAATCTCTGATTCAGTGGGAGCTTCTGATACACAACCTCTTAGAAGAAGTGCGAGAATGTCTCGCCCACCTACTCGTTATAGACACTCGGTTGATCATATTGAACCATTATTCATTGTGAATGATAGTGATCAACCCGGTGATCCTAAAACCTATGAGGAGGCGATGTTGGACATCGATTCTGGTAAATGGCTAGAAGCCATGAAATCCGAAATGGACTCAATGTATTCCAATGAGGTATGGACCTTAACTGACCTGCCTAATGGTATTGTACCAATTGGCTGTAAATGGATCTTCAAGAGGAAGATGAATGTTGAAGGTCAAATTGGAATTTACAAAGCACGGCTGGTGGCGAAAGGATATCGTCAAAAGAAGGAATTGATTATGACAAAACTTTCTCACTGTGGCCATGCTAAAATCCATTCGGATTATGTTGGCTATAGCTGCACACCTTGATTATGAGATATTCCAAATGGATGTCAAAACGGCTTTTCTAAATGGTTTTCTCGATGAGGACATCTATATGGAACAGCCACGGGTTTTGAATCCAATAGTGAAAAACGGAAGGTGTGTAAGCTTAAGAGATCCATTTATGGACTCAAACAAGCCTCCAGAAGTTGGAACATCCGTTTTGATGAGGTAGTCAAATCGTTTAGCTTCATCAAAAATCCGGATGAACCTTGTGTATATAAGAAGATTAGTGGGAGTGCAATTGCATTTCTGATTTTGTATGTCGATGATATACTTTTAATTGGAAATGATGTACCAATGATATCATCGATAAAACTATTCTTGTCATAGAAATTCTCCATGAAAGATTTAGGAGAGGCAACCTACATTTTAGGTATCAAGATCTATAGAGATAGATCAAGACGATTGATTGGCCTCTCACAATCTACGTACATAGACAAAGTGTTAACACGGTTTAACATGCAATGTTCCAAGAGAGGATTATTGCCTTTTAGGCAAGGGATCCGTCTTTCTAAGGAGATGTGTCCCAAAACTCCTGAAGAAAGAGAGCAAATGGCAAAGATACCATATGCATCCGCTATTGGAAGCATAATGTATGCTATGCTATGTACTAGACCTGATATTGCGCATGATGTAAGTATTACTAGCAGATATCAGTCTGATCTAGGAGAAGAGCACTGGATAGCAATCAAGAATATTCTTAAGTACTTGTGAAGGACTAAAGATTTATTCTTGATATATGGAGAAGGAGAATTTAAAGTTGTAGCTTATACCGATTCCGATTTTCAATCGGATCCTAATGATTATAAGTCTACGTCTGGGTTTGTCTTTACATTCAATGGTGGTGCAGTTAGTTGGAAAAGTTCCAAACAAAGCATAACTGCCGATTCCACCACCGAGGCGAGTATGTAGCTGCTTCGAAGCAGCAAAGGAAGCCGCTTGGATGAAGAAGTTCATTTCTGAACTTGGAGTCGTTCCTTCAATTGAGCAACCGATCACATTGTTTTGTGACAACAATGGGGCGATAGCTCAAGCTAAGGAACCAAGGTCTCACCGAAGTCCAAGCATATTGAGAGACGCTTCCATCTCATCGGAGAAATTGTTGGGAGAGGTGATATCGCCTTGCAGAAAATTGCCTCAGCAGAAAACGTGGCGATCCCTTCACTAAGGCCTTACCTCGCCTCTTCTTTTGAAAGACATATTGACAAAATGTGTTTGAGGTACCGATACAAGTTGGCTTTAGTGTAACTGGGAAATTGTTGGATGTATGCCCTAAAGCTACTATGTAATAGTTACATATTAGGGATTTCAGTTGTACTTTTATTATTATTATTTAATTAATGGCAACGACGTATTCATTCATTTGTCCAATTATTTTATATTGATGAATGATTCGATAAGATCAGTTGCAACTAGACCTATTCTTGAGACGTCAAGAATATATGTGACGGGTTCATAGTTAGACTGAATCTTTAAATTGTTCCCGGTCGATGGATTATTAAGTGGATATTAATAATCCTATTGAGACCGGTGTGTTCTTAACTTCGCCATTAAGTATTGGATACTTAAGGGAATGATGAGTCACATGTCATTGGGTATTATGATGCCTAAGTTAGAACACAGGTGTTTGTATTAAACAAATTCACTGAATGTGACGCATATGGAATGATTAGCGACATGGAAGCTTTTAGCGTGGTCAATGTCTAATTGTTCATGTTTTGGTCTTGTGTAAATAATCCTTAGACCTGAGGCACAATGTTAACTTGTGTATTGAACAACTATGGTTCACGGGTGCACATAATGTCGGGTCGTCGATCCGTCTTTATACTTGATGGTCATAGTTTGTTCATATACGAAGTTACACGTGTGCGCAATATGGAATCTGTCTCCTTGTTATATGCAAGGTATGATAATGATGTCCTATGCGATCTAATTGTGACACTGCATTGAAATCCTCGGCCGGGGTTGTAACCGAGAATAAATTGTTTATGTCTCGAATAAAATGCATGTCAATTAGATTTGTGCATATGATCGAATTAATGACTTGACAAATATTCCATGGTTTTTGTTTGATTGGGACATAGTAAGACAGAGGGATTGAATTACACTGTCGCTAAAGCTGACAGGTTCATTATGTTCTTAAAGCATTCACACTATCTGGGTAGCCATGACATATTGCTAAATGTCAATCGTGGCTTGTAGGACCTAAAAGATTAATCGGGACAATTAATTCTTTTGGAAGTACTAATGTGTTAGTACAAGTCTTACTACCAGCTTAGTGATGAACCTAGGGATGTCACACACCATAAACAACTAGGATGACGTGGAACAAGAGAGAAATATTTTGCAAATGTGTTTGCAATTACTACAATCGAATTGAGTCGATTTGAAATTAAATTAAATGAGATTTAATTTAATTTGTATCATAGTCACGAGCCTACTTGCATATGATGCACACGCATGCCCAAAGTCGATATATGTTAACATACCAAACAAATTGGCTTTAGTGCAAGTGGGAGATTGTTAGTAGTATTATGCCCTAAATTAACTTGTTTATTAAAAAAAAAAAAAGTTAAAGCTTCATGCATGTGCACGAATTCGTGCACATGCACGAAGCGTAATGGTCAGCGGTTGTTTACCATTATGCACGTAGCATTGATGGTCAGCAACCACTGACCATCATGCCACGTTCGTGCATGAGCGGTTGCTCATGCCACGTTCGTGCATGAGCGGTTGCTCATGCACGATGGTCGTGCATGAGCAACCGCTCATGCACGATCGTCCATTATGGACGATCAGCAACGGTTGCTGATCGTCCATTGATCAGCAACCGTTGCTGGTCATTTTTTTAATATAAAATGAATGAGGGACGAGAGTTAAAATGGTTGTTGAAAAACAAAGAAAAGAGTTAGTGTGGTTTTGGTTTTGTTCGAGAGAAACACAAGCGAGAAATTAATGATGCTTTGCTGAAAATAGAAAGCAAAGTGCGTGCGTGTTCTTTTGTTTTTGAGACACGAGGAAGAGAAACAATTCTCTCGTTCGGGCCGTGACTACTATACACCAAGAATACGACGGATTCTTTCCACGTGATTGCTAGCACGATTGAAGTGGTGGATATCCGAAAGTTCTCTCTTCCGTTCGACGTTCGTTGTTGGTGTGTCTGAACTAGAGGTCCGACGCTTGTGGGACTCGTACTATAGTATAAGAACACACTTGATAACTGTAAAAAATTTATATTCCAAAAATAGAAATGTGTTTGGTAAACTTATTTAATTTTGTTGTTTCTTTTAATTTTTCAATATTTTTATTATATTTTTCATTTTTTCTTCTTTTTTTTTCTTTTTTCTTTTTTTTCCTTCTTTCTCTTTGTGGCCGGTCACCAGCTATGGCGGCGGCGAGGGCCGGAGCCTTGCCAAGCCATCACGAGGGCTGGCAAGCTCACCGGAGCCTCACTAGGCCATCGCGAGGCTCGACCTCGCCAGATCTAGGCGAGGTCGAGCCTCACCAATGGCCTCGGTGGCCAGGTGAGCCTCACCCTAGCCTGGCAAGGCTAAGCCTCGAGCCGGCCAGCGAGGCTTGGCCTCGCCTGGGCTGGGCGAGGTCGAGCTCACCTAGCCACCAAGGAGGTTGAGCCTCGCCGTGGCGTCTCCAGGGGCCAACCACGCTTTGGCGAGGTCGCCGGCCCTTGTTTGGCCGGTCGTCGGCATTAGCCATGGCCAAAGCCGGCGACCGGCCAAAAGGAAGAAGAAGAAGAAGAAGAAGAAGAAGAAGAAGAGGAGAAAGAAAATTTGTTTTTTGAAATTGTTCTTAAGAACGAGAAACAACTTTTTTTTCTTGTTTCTGTTCCAAATCTGTTACTGAGAACAAAAAATAAAATTTTTGTTTTCAGAAACAAAAGTTTTACCAAACACATTTCTATTTCTTTTGTTCCCCAAAGCAAAAGAACAAAAAAAAAATTTCAGGAAATAGAAGCAATTTTAAACAAACAAGGCCTAAGTCTAATCACCTAAAGTGAAATTGATTTGGACTTTAACTAAGGGTCCATTTGTCTAGTGAAAAATACACATTTAGGAAAATAATTTCCTAATCATCTCAAGGTAAAGTTTTTTTTTTTTTTGAATTTATTCATAAAATTCGGAATAAATAAAATACCTAATTTAACAATTGCAATTTAGTCCAAAATTAGCATCATCATCAATAAGAAACCAATCAAATTCTAATATCTTTTTGGGTTTTCTTTTATGAAAGTAAAATCAATTCAAATCAAATAAAGGTAGAAAGAAACCATATCCACATCGAACATGATGTCAAATCACTCAAGATATTTTCCAAGGACCAGCAAGGAAAGAAGCGACTCGTCGCGAGTCACTCTGTCACAGCAGCAACAAGCTTCGTTATCGGTGAGGAAAGAACGACCGTCGGTCAGTTGGAAGAGGTGCCGAGAGGGGCATAGCAGCAGGATCGTCACGGTCGCTGTCGTGGAAGCAAACCGGCAAAGGGTGTCTCGGTCGAATGGCTGGCCAAGGACCTCACCTGGGCGCTCTGTCTTTCTCTCCCGTCTTTTGTGTTTTCTTTTCTTGTACTGAAAGAGTCATCCCTTTTCATGCGTGTAGCACACACCCTTTTATGTGCAAAGGAATAAAACCCTCCAGGAAGAAACAAAATTTCTTTCCTCCTTCCAATCACACCTGGCACGGCCAAGCACAATCTCCTTAATTTTATTTTATTTTCCTCCCTTTCTGCTCACGCTCATGGACGTGTGAGATTTTCCTTGACAGCACACTCTTTCTTGTTTTAAAACAAGAAATATATTACTGAGCATACCCTCGTTGACCAATTCTCACCTTGTGATCTAGTATATTTTCCTTACATGAAGAGACAAATTTGCAGATCTTCCTTTTTATTCCTTTATTTCTTTCCCACAACTAAAGGATTCGGCCTCCTCAAATATCATTCACATTTCAATTCTATGTGAAAAAAAAATGTTTTGATGTAATCTTCGTGCACATAATTTCAGCCATCAAAGAAATAATGAGCTCGGCCAACTTCTATCTCACCGCGGACTTAGTCAAACTCATTAAATTAGAGCTCCGAACCATCAATTCAAACTTATCTGCCAATCTGATCCAAATGTAATAATCATAAAAATATAAACTAAACAATAAATGCTCCCAAAACAATATGTTATGCAATTTAATTTTAATATTTTTTTTTCAAGGTTAAAAATTATTCCCTATGTTTTTATGCAATAAATGGATGACTGGATTGTCAAAATTTAGATGTCAACAAAAATCAATAACATAAGGATTTTTACAACAGAGTTGAGTAATTGATAGGAGATTGCAAGTAAAATTAAGCACATAATAGATGAGAGATAACAACAAAGATTGAGAACCAGTATATAAAAAGGCTTTATCGACTTAATAGGCAATAAATGACCATTATCAAATAAGACTTTTTTCAAATCATAAAAGGGTCTATGATTTAGAATTTTAAGATACCACATTGGATAAGGGGTTTTAGCAATCAAGAAAGTTGAGAAGGAGTTCGACAAATCAATGGCGATGAATGCATAGTTGAATCATTGTTGATATTGTAGCACGCTATGCCCAACCCCATTATAGATCTAACAAGTAAGATGAGACCTAGATCCAGGAATGCCTCCCTATGTGAATGGGGGACGATAGGGCTTCAAACCACCATGAGCTCGACTAAGGGAGGTGGCAGAGTGATCAACATAGGTGGTTGATAATGATTGTGAACTAAAGTAATCATAGGAAGATCACCAACTCAGTTGACCACTCAAAACCATTCACCTTTCCCCATCCATATATTTGGCCTCTAGAATTACATCCACCCAAGATCCTCAAAGCTATGGGTTAGGTCAAGTGGCATGACTAATCAAAGCATGATAAATACCGGATAAAGATGATGCATTCAATTTCCAAGAGAATCATTCCTCTTAAATAAAAACAAAAAAGAATTGTAGAGCCGTTTCTGACCATGGTGAAAAAAAATATTGTTCTCACATGGAAACCCATTGAGGGCTCAAATCACCAAGTCCTTATTAGAGATGGAGCGATTGATTGCGGTGAGAGTCTGCAATTGACTTTAGATGTCAAAAATAATAAGACATTGACTAATTGGGTTTCTTGACATTGTTCTAAAAAGCAAGTTTTAGTCCAATTTCCCTTGTCGTGTAGCATTTAGTAAAGCGTTGTCCTAGAGCAGGCCAAATGTCCTAAATGTTCAAAGGTTGTGAACTTCATGGAAAATCTCAACTGTGAGAGTCGAATTGATCAAATTACGAACGCATTGATTTGTCATGACCTGAGTGGAACAGGAGGTATTAAACACTATAGTGACATTCTGGTTACCTTGCCGGACATGGGAAAAAGCATCCACATAGACCATCAGATCATTGCAAAGTATAATAACTTCAAATTGAGATTGCCACAAAAGATAATTTTTGGCATCGAGTTTAATGGAGACAAGACTTGCAATAGTGGAAAGAATAAGAGACGATGAGGTTGATTACATGATCATAATTTGAGCAACAACAACAAAGATCAGAGTAGCAAAGAAGAGGAAGAAGAGGTGAAAGTGGACGCAATGTTATTAAGTGGTGATGGGAAATTGGGATTAACTAAAAAGGAAGATGACAGGTAAAGAGATGGTAGAGAAAAAGGAAAATTTGGAGATGTATTGATATGCTGAGATAGTAATTGACGCAAAGGAAGTTTGATATGGGATAAAGATGTTGAAGAATTTAATATGTTTTCCCAGTCAGATACCATGTTGATATTTCGATTCCGAGAGAAAATAATGATAAAGTATTTATGGTGACTCATCTCCAATTAGGATTGTATCACATGTATGTATATGAATGTCTAATTACAGTTTGGATACAGATAGAGACATAATTATAAAAAGACCGCATGTTACATATAAATTACACATTAATAGTTAATGCACCTAAAAGTACTCTTTGATTAGTTTACGTAACCATGTAAAGATAGTTTGTGCCTATTGTTGTGTTTCGTGTCTTGATTTTAGCCAAACTTGGAAAGATTTGACCTAAATCTAATCCTTATGATGCAATTGATCATCAAGTGAAAAGGTTCAGAAGAATTAGAAAAATAAGAAAAACGAGGGCAGCCGTGAGACAAATAATACTATGAACTTTTGTGTTATGCATTGCGATAAACTCACACCACCGACTATTAAACAAAATAGAACACCGCAGAACATTTGCAACTCCGTAACTAGATGGAGATTTCGGATTCACATGAAGGCAATGAGGAGACACTAGGAAGCTTCCCACAATCATATTCTGCAATGCCACTCACTACTCTAGCCAAGAGGAACCTATGGAATACATCTCTTAGGAACCTCATTAATCGACTAGACGCATCTTGTTGCACCCATCCCGTCAAGTACGATGCTGTTACCAGTGTCGCCGCCCTCAATCTCCTCTCCTTTGCATACCTCCCTATAGCGACTCCGACATATTGGGTCATTAGTTTGCCGTGCTTGGAAATTGAGTCCCCAATGTGCCTCCCCAATGCCACTGCGTCCTCGAGCGCCGAACATCCACCCTGGCCCAAGTCAGGAGTCATCGGGTGCATAGCGTCTCCAGCCACCGTGACGTTTGATCGGGCTAGGTTTCCGAATAGGATGTCCCAAGGATATCGGAACATCAGCGGGGCCCGTGTCAAACTCGAAAGATCGGAGTGCTTGATGATATCGAGGTACTCAGGTGGGATGTCCTTCGCCAGATCTTCCATCACCTCCCTTTGTATCATTTCTGGATCTGCTACTTCTTTTTCCATACCTTTATGAATTGAAACATTAGGGATTGAGGGGGATTAGTAAGCTATTATTGAAGTAGCCATGGTAATTAGGAATCTTAGCAGAAGATAAACTGTAATTTATATGATACCTTTAGGAGGACACGTCGCCGCAAAATACCAGTAGATTTCCTTATCAGTGAGAGTAAAAAAAGCTGCCCTCTTACCCACATCCACAAATTGTCGAATTGCGTGGCTGTGGTCAAAACCGTGACCCTTTGGGAATACGGACAACCCACGCACTCCCGATCGGCCTGAAGAGACTGGCGGGCGAAGTCCAAGCCAACGGGCCACAATAGAGTGTATGCCATCGCATCCTATAACAACCTATACATACAGTAATTACAGTGTGGATAAGTTAAAGTCGATAAGTTACCTCATCATATTTAAATTCAAAAGAAGGTTCTCGAGAACTGTAGGTAACCGTAGACTTTATGATGGTCCCATCATCGAGCGTGACAATACAAATGGACAAGTCGTGTTCTACTTGGGTTTCGATGGAAGTTATCTTGGAAGAGAATCGAATGCTTTTGGAGGAAGCTCGTCCGCCAGAACTTCCAACAAAACTTTTCGGTAGACCGCTCTCGGTTGGGCTCCATTCCTACTCAATCCAAATGGCATGATTTTCTATCCTTGGAATACGAAATGACTTGCATAAAATAATAACATTTGTTGCGAGTAGGGAAACCAAAGCAGCTAAACTATAAGATAAATTGGATAAGAAAATAAATCATATATTGAATTTACGTGACTCGGTTAGTGAGACCTACTCCACACAAAAAATGGCACAAGATCCACTAACAGAAATTACACTTACAATTGAGTCATTTAAACACTCTCATTATTTTCTCAATGGGGATTGCTCTTCACAAAAGAGACCCCCTTCTCATATAGAAAAGAACTAGATCCAGAATAGGAAATTTCTTGGAGGATTTTACTTAATCTAGGAAACCTAGTTGGATCGATTTCTTTTTCTAGCTCTCAAATTCGAGATATATTTTCAAGAACATATGATAAATTATCTAATTTTCTAACAAAAGGAGTATTATATCGTCAAACTCTATTATTGATGATCTTCTTAAAAGATGAGCTGTCAATGGTATACAGTCATTGGTATCATTTTGTGCAAAATAAAACATATAGTAATTGATTACAAGAAATTAATCGATCTAAAGCGTTAAACGGTAAATTAACAAAACAGAGATGATGGAAAGGTAGGTAAAATATATTAGAGGAAATTTGAGATTCACCTGCTATTTGGAGGATAATGCACTTCTTGAATTGATTTAGTCTTGACATCAGTTATGTATCCCCTGAACACAAGTACAAAAAAATCAGAATATTAATAACTAAACTTATTTTTTCTCATCATTGAGAAATTGTAGGATTGATCAAGGTCCAGCGTCCAAGATCTTTAATTATAAAATAACCGATTTAAGAAGCTCCCAAAACAGCGAATCCTAAAATCAATTTAAGAAAGTACAAAACCAATGTATATTTTATCTTTCTACTCAGTATGTCTTGCTTGAAAAGCCTGTTGTTCTTTCTCACTGATTTTGCACTTTTTACCTTCATTTGATGAATATCTAATTAGTTATTTAACTCTAAGCTTTAATCCCATTAGCAACCTCAATAGGTAAATTTCACGGTGCAGTTTACGACCAGCAATTATCTCAATTTTCATGATTTTTTTCCCCGTAGAAGGTGCATTATACTCACTTTTTGACCAATTCTTTTAATACCTAACGAACATCATTTGCAAATAACTAAAAAAGATAAAATTAATTCCATTAAATTATTGAAATGAAAGTTCATGAACTTGATTGCATCGTACCAAGGTCTAGTGACTGCGATCGAAATTGCTTTGGATTTTTTAACAACTTTTCACTATAAATGTGATTTACTTAAAGTTGATTTTACCCCCAACGAGCAAGCGTGAGATTAGGAGTATTTAACTTCTTCTAAAAGATGGCTACACTAATTCAGCATCCATCAAATTTGAGTGGTGTCATCTTTAATAGCAGAGAAATCACTCATTTAAACTCTCGATCTATACGTGATTGTTGAAGTAGAGATTGGACCGGGTTTTAATACTTCGAAATGATCCAACATTCCACATTAATCAAACATCTTTGTTCCCGTACTAAGAGCGAACAAGGAGCTTACCTTTCGAAAGGAGGGCAAAGGGCTGCGAGCTTGTCCGCAACCCCGATCGCGTCGAGCGCAACCCACGCATTAGGGAAGAGACCCAGAGCCGTGCCAGTCGCTCGAAGCCCATTCGATCTCTCGAGGATGAGGGCTCGGACACCGACCTTCTTAAGGGCCACTGCGGTTGCCAGACCCGCGACGCCGGCACCCACTATCACCACCTCCTCCATATACGGTCGTCTTCTACTTCGAGTTTGTGAGTGTGTGCGCGACTGTTTTCTGTTCTGAATTGGGATGAGGATTCTCTTATCTTGTGGTCGCTATTTTATAGTGGCAATTTCCATCCTGTATACGAATAAATTCACTCCATTTCTTTCAGGTAAAACAAATTGGTTTCAATGGTCTCTATATTTTCGCAGTTTCATTTAACTTAATTATCTTCTTTTTATGGTTTTCCATCAAAGTCAAACTGACGATGGAAAGATAGGTAGAAAATATTGGATTTACTTAACTAGTCAATGGACTAAATCTTGTATTGCCAGTTGTGTGTTTAGGCCAAGACAATAGACCACACACAAAGTATCTCCAAATTAAGATACTTCTTACTTGTGTTCATTCTTTCGGACTTGAACTTTTTGGGATCTATGAGTGTTTTGGAAAATCTAGCTTTTAAAAATTTTCATAGTTGGACGCATTCTTATTAAAGGTAGTCTACCAACATTGAATTCCAAGCTATATGAATTATTAAACACATAGGATATCCTTAAAACACTGTCGAAAGCACTGTTGCATTATAATGGAAGACACTACTTACACTAGACTTCCAAATCTACAATGTCCTTTTGAACCTAATCTATGGGATCTCTACTCGTTAGGTTAGGTTTTTATCTTGGGACCTCTTTATTGAGTTAAGGCTTTTAATCTCATTCCTCTCAATGTATAAGTTATTTGCTTTCTCAATAAACCTTTTTGTTAATGGGTTTGCAATGTTTTCCTTTGACTTTACAAAGGCTAAAAAAGTTATTTTACTCAAGAACAATTGCCCTATAGTACTATATCTATGACTAATGTGTCTAGACTTACCATTATATACAAAGGCTAAAAAAATTATTTTACTCAAGAGCAACTACCCTACAATATTATGTCTATAACTAATGTGTCTAGACTTTCCATTATATATTATATTATGTGCCTTTGCATTCTTTGCTTAATTATTATAGTGAATGCATATTGCAAGCACAACTGTTGGCCACAACACAACCTTAAAAAATTGTCGAAGCCACTTGCTTTTTTAGTAGTTTTATCCAAAGTAAGAAACTTTGATTCTTAGTGGAGCGCACTATTAAAGTTTGCTTTGAGGATTTCCCCGATACTATGACACCTCCTAATATTGAACATATCCACTAATCAATTTTCATTCATCATAATCCAAGATCAAGTTGGCATCACTATAGCTTTCCAAAAAATTAGAATATTTGTCTTATTAGAAGACATAATCTTTGTTTCTTTTCGGATAACCTTATACTCTCAACAAAGTAATCGCTACTGATCAAGATTACTTGTATATTTGCTTAGTTTTTCTATTGAGTATGCGAAATCTGGTCTAGTTTAGTTCATGATGTACAAAATGCTATTGATTATTTGAGAATACTCCAGATGCCTAATACATAATAGTCAATGGTGATCATATATATGTAGAGTCATCCTCCAGTTTCTAAATTTAACTCTTCATAATTAGTTCCTTATTTCCCCTTAAAAGCAATATGGCTACTTTTCCATATAGTATGGTTGCGTTTGGTAAGAATCTTGGAGAAAGCATTTCAAAAAAAAAAAAAAAAGAATTAGGTGAAAGAATTTTCTTCTAAATACAAATAGTATTTTGTGAAGTGTAATTAAAAATATATTGAGAAATAACTTTCATTTAACTATTTTTTTTAAAAAAATTAAACTTATAAATGACTTAATATTTAAAAAAAAAAAAAACTCAAACCTCCCCCCTCATCGGTGGCCTTAGCCCTTCGGCGGTGATGTGGTGTAAGGTGAGAACATTTCTAGAATTATGAAAGTTTAACGAAGGCAAAGTTAGAAGGAAAAAATGTGTATTAACATCCAGAAATGGTCAAAACCCAAAACTCTTTCAAACCTCTCTTAGCTTATGCAAATGCATCTCACCCCACTCAACGCTTGCTGCTCGCCTCTCTTAGCTAATCTCACTTGTCACTGAACCCATTGGGTCGGTCTAGTCCTCGGTCACCTTTTTAGGGAGTACAAAAAATAAGATAAAAAATTATCAGTTGGTCCTAGGTTGACCTTAGAACGGAACTGAACCCATTGAGTTAGTCTGGTCCTTGGTCGCATTTAAAAATGAAATTTTAAAAAAATTATAGATTAGTCTTGGGTTGACCCTGAAACCGGACGAAATCACTGAGTCAGTTCAGTCCTTGCTTCCAAACTCAATAGGGTTGGCCTTTGATTTCAAAAATTGAGGACTAGTACTATACGAATTGGCCATAGAATTAGAGAATGGACCCACCTAATCCGGACCATTCTCATGCCTATTTCTAATTCAAGCTTGTGAGTGCGTGTGCGTGCTCTTGCTTTGAATTGGGATAAGCAATCTCTTATCTTACAAGCCGCTATTTATCTCGTTGCTTTTCAAAACTCCTAAGATGTGGCATGTGCCGATACTTCACTACTGTTGAATAGGCGGCCCCAGTCTCATGAATTGACGTGACATACTCGAGGGGTCTGGTCTATTCATTTCGTATTTAGCCACCTCAAACTTTTATGGAGGGTAGCAAGCTTTTTCGAAACCTGGCGAGCAAGACAATTTGATTTGGCGTCTTATAGAAGCATCAATGTCATATGAAAATGAGAGGTCGTGCAGAAAGGGAGGTCATTCAACGTTTCCTTTTAAATATCTTTGAAATATAAGACATCAATGTTATATATACATATAATCTCCGTTTATGTAATAATTTTAATTTTTTTAGTTAAGCTTTCTAATATAGTATCAAAATCAAATGACATCCCTTTACCATATGTGTCTGTCCCATATTGATCAAATTTCATATACTTTTTGAATTGGAGTTTTTACTAAAAATAATATCAATCAGAATCAGGGATCAAGTTTGGAAAGTCATCGAGTAAGTTAACCCAACCATCTATCACATTTGATTGGGCTAAATCATCCAATAGGACATATCAAGGATAGCAAAACATAAGCCGGGGCCATGTCAAGCTCAAAAGATTGAAGCACGTGACAATGTCGATCACGAGTTGCCTTTTCTCTCTACGCTGGTAGAGCTGCCCCTCCTCCCATGGAGTCCTTCTCTATCCCCGTTGGGTGATAGCCCCCCCAAACCCTAATCCCAAGCCCCCAAACCTTCCCCCTCCATTTACGCAGCTTCATACGAATCCCTGTACCACGCATCCCCACATTCCTTCTAGCCCGTAATCCCCAAAAATCAAACCCTACTCAAACCCTAAAAGATGAACATCACTGACGTCTTTCCTCATCTTCGTTCGTTATTTGCCACTGGAATTTGGAAGACAATGGTGGGATGATCCTCCCAGTCCCTGTTTCGAGCTCCCTTCAATCGTAGATCACGAATATCTCCAAATCAGGTACGAAGTTCCTGTGTTCATTTCCTGCATCAGGGCGGTAGAAAATGGAGAGTGAGGAGGAAAACCAGCTTCGTGTTGCAGCTCTATGTAGGAGTCTAGGGCACTTATGGTCTGATAACGATGTGGTAGATGTAAGGGAGGAAGCCCCAACCAATAAAATTATAGAATGCCAACATACTCTCTTCGGGAAACTCCTCTCACGAACGATTGTAAACTTTCAAGGTTTCTGTACAACGATGAAGAAGTCTTGGAAAGTGGAAGCAGTTGTAATAGCCCAAAAAGAACCTGGGTTCTTCTCCTTTGTGTTTGAATCAAATGGAGACAAAGAGCGAGTGTTAAATTCTGGTCCCTGGTCCTTTTCAAGTAATTTACTGGTTCTAAAACAGTGCGTACCTGATATTCCTGAACACATCTATGATTTCTCGTGTTACGATTTCTGGGTACATCTCATCGGCCTGCCTCCTGGGTGGATTCTGGATGAAGTATATGCCGACGTGGCTGGTAAAGTGGGCAAAGTGAAGGAAGTCCAGTTAGAACAGAGAGGAAAGACCTTCACTAAAAATGGAAAAGTAAGAGTTGAACTTGACCTATCAGCCCCCTTGAAAACCGGGACTCTAGTGCAAATGGGAGCCAAAAAGCTGTGGGTTGAGTTCAAATATGAACGCCTTCCCCATTATTGCTATTCCTGCGGCAGGTTGGGGCACTATGCTACAAACTGCGAAGAAGTACCCTATGAACAGTCAGAATGGGCAGCAAACAAGGTAGGAAAGTATGGACCGTGGCTTAAAGCAGAGGTAAGAGATAAAAGCCCTCACTGGGAAGCGTTTTATGGCACTTTACAAGCTAACCCAGAAGTCGAGGAATATGTACCTGAAACTCCTCTTCAGTCTCACCTTGAGATTGTGGGTTGCACTGGACCTGTAGCTGGACCAAATCGAAGCAAAAAGAGGGCAGAAAACCCATCATCATCTGACAACAGAGCAGAAGACATGACAAACAGAGCAGAAAAGTCAGCAACAGGAAAGCAACCATTATTCTTATTAGACTCGACTGATACAGGAAAAACTGACACAGGAGGCTCCACTAGAAAGGGGCCAAAGCTTATTAGAGCAAAAAAACAGAAGAAGACTGAGGAATCAAGTCTGCTAATGATAGAAGATATGGAGCTACTAGACACTCCCATCCAGCTGATGAAAGAAGGGAATGAATGGGCATTGGTGGCTTGCCCTAATAAGCCACCGGCGACATCATGAGGATATTGAGTTGGAACCGTCGTGGGCAACCCCCGACGTTCCAAGAGCTCCGAGCCTTAGTGGCTCTGGAAAGGCCCACTGCGGTGTTCTTGATGGAAACTAAAAATAAAGAGACTATGGTGGAAAGGGTAAGGAGGAGACTTAACTATCAGCAGTCCTTTTTGGTTCAGCCAACAGGGATTGCCGGGGGACTTGCTCTCCTGTGGAGCGAAGAGATTCGGTGAAGGTCGATTGCGATTCAAACTACTTCATAGATATGGAATGTGATGATCCCCAAAGCGGCAAACTAATGAGGATAACATTCATTCATGCGCCAACAAAATACCAAGATAGACTTCAGCTATGGCAACAACTAAGATGTTTTCATGCAACGAATCACTTACCGTGGCTGTGTATGGGAGATTTTAATGATACCCTATACACCTGGGAGAAGGAAGGCAAACGGGAGACTGATTATTACCGTGTTGCAGCCTTTAGGGATATGTTAAATGACTGTTCACTTATGGAGATTGATAGCAAAGGATGTATGTTTACATGGACTAACAACAGAGAAGGGGAAGATTTGGTTAAAAAGCGTTTAGACAGAGCAGTCTGCACTATGGAATGGCGGATTACATTCCCAAATGCTGAAATCTTCGCATTACCAGCGGTGGGGTCGGATCACAGCCCCCTTCTCCTCTCTTTACATCCTGATCATAGCAAAAGACAACGTGAATTCAGATTTGAAACTTACTGGTTAGATGAAGAGGAATGCGGGGATGTCGTTAAGAATGCCTGGGCTGCAAATCATCAAGATCAAAGAAGCATGTCACAAAAGATTCAGCAAGTAACAAGTGGCTCTTGCTGGATGGAGCAAAAAGAAATTTTCCAATGCATCATATCAAATCGAGAGCTCAAGCGCGCCTAACGGATCTTACAAATCGTAAATCTCAAGAAACGAACAAAGCAGAAATTCAGTCGATTAAGGCAAAAATTGATCATCTATGGTGGCAAGAGGAGATGTATTGGGGACTACGATTTTGTATCACATGGCTCGAATGAGGCGATAAAAATACGAAGTTTTTCCATGCTACTACAATCCAAAGGAGACAAAGGAACAAACTCACCATGTTGAAGATTGATGAACAACACTGGACCAGGGATCCTCAGACTCTCAAGCAGCACGTCACGGACTACTTTCGAGCTCTCTATGATTCGGTGGGACCAAGAAACCTCCGGCCCATCTTAAATCACTGCCCAAAAGTAGTAACAACAGAGATTAATAAGATATTGATGGCTGATATAAATGAGGAGGAGGTTAAAGAAGCTGTCTTTCAGCTTGGCTCCCTAAAGGCCCCGGGACCAGATGGTCTAAGTGGGCAATTCTATCAACATTTTTGGGATGAAATCAAAAGTGACGTCATGAACATGGTCCAGCAATTTTTTCAAATCGTCGACTTGATCCTACTCTAAACCAGACATACATTGTCCTAATACCGAAAGTCACAAATCCAGAGCATATCAACCAATTCCGACCAATTAGCCTCGCAATTTCAACTATAAAATCATATCGAAGGTCTTGGCAAATAGATTAAAACAATGGCTACCGCAGATTATATCACAAGAACAAAGTGCTTTTGTTCATGGACGCCAAATCCAAGACAACATAATAATAGTTCAAGAAGTGCTGCATCAAATGAGGATCAAAAAGACGAAACGGAAATTTCAAGCCATATTGAAAACTGGACATGCAAAAGCGTACGATAGAGTGGAGTGGGACTTCCTTCGGATGAGTATGTTAAAGATGGGCTTTGCTGCTCACTGGGTTCATTTGATTATGCAATGCGTGACTACGCTTTCTTTAAATGTGAAAGTTAATGGAGAGCATACAGAGTTTTTTTTCTCCCACACGCGGTATAAGACAAGGTGATCCCCTCTCCCTACCTATTCATAGTGATGGCCAATGTACTCTCATGGATGATACACAATGCCTTGGCAGATGGCAGCATTAAAGGCCTCAGATTAAACAGGTTTTGTCCTACGCTAACCCACCTACTGTTTGCTAATGATGCTATCTTTTTTATGGATGGGACAGTTAGAGAATGTCAGACTTTGGCGGCTATACTAAATCAATATTGTTACGCGACGGGGCAAGCAATTAACTTAAATAAGTCAGGCATGTTTTTTAGCAATGGTTGTCCACAGGATTTAAGAAGGAATATGTCCCAAGAATTGCGAGTGCCAACTATTGATAAGACTCGGGAAATACCTAGGACTACCATCGACCGGGGCCAAACAAAAAAAGATATGTTTGCATGGATTTTGGCAAAAGTGAACAAGAAGCTTGCAGGCTGGAAAGAAAAGTACTGTCGAAAGCGGGAAAGAGATCTTGGTTAAAACGTAGTGCAAGCACCGCCACGATGCGCCATGTCAATCTTCAAGATACCTGTATCAATTTGCAGGGCAATTGAGAAAAGAATTGCAGCATTCTGGTGGAGGCAAAATGGAGCCAAGAACAGCATGCATTGGAAAAAATGGGAGGTTCTGAAATCTAGAAAAGACCGAGGTGGCTTAGGCTTTAAAGATTTAATTTCTTTCAATAAAGCTATGTTGGGAAAGCAGGTCTGGCGACTATCCCAATCCCCATCAGCTTTGTGGAGCAAAGTCCTAAAAGGCTTATACTTTCCTCATGGAGACTTATGGAAAGCATCTAGAGGTCCCCGTCCTTCCTGGGGATGGCAAAGCATTCTTATGGGACGTGAAGCTATAGTACCAGACTTAAAATGGAGTGTGGGTGACGGGAAGTCCATTCATATCCGTCAAGATCATTGGCTATCACAAGGAATATTAGGCGGTCCAGCAAACAGAGCAGACCCTCAATTAGTGGCTGATTTAATTGATGAGGAAAGGAAGGAGTGGAAAGAATCGCTGTTAAACCATTTATTCGAACGGAAAACCGTCAACGAAATCCTATCTATTCCTCTTACACAACACCCAAAGGCAGACAAGCTGATCTGGACAGGCAACAAAAGCGGACGCTATACAGTTAAAAGCGGTTATAACAGAGTCAATGACGCCTCCTCAACACCGGACAGAAACAGGCCTTCATCCTCATACCAGCCCCCTCGTAACCTATGGACAAGCCTGTGGAATTTGTCAACCCCTCCCAAACTGAAAATATTTCTCTGGAGCCTATGTCAAGATGCACTACCAACTAGAGAAAAGCTCTACCAGCGAAAGGTTTTAACTGACCCGTTATGCCCTCTTTGCTCCAAATTCCCAGAGACAGTCGAGCATATTTTCTTCCACTGCAAAAAAGTTCAGAAGATTTGGTCAGATCCACGACTAAATCTCAGTCATAGCACACTTTCGGCTACCGAATGGATAAATGGGTGGCGGACTACCTTGCAGCAAAACGCATAACCCGGATCGCGAACGGTCGTTGAGGTCCTATGGCAGGTCTGGAAAAATAGGAACAATTTCGTGTTCCGGAAAAAGAAAATCCCACCCGAGGCCCTAATAGACACAGCCACAGCACAACAACACGTATCAGCGTTGGAACCTGAAGAACCGAACGGTGTTGACGGAAAAGAAACCCTCACCTGCAACCTGGACAGCACCGAAATCTCCAGATCTGAAGCTGAATGTTGACAGTTCATGGATAGACACAGAAACGACCAGCTCGATTGCTGGGATTCTGCGAGATTCCACCGGTATCATCATTGATGGGTTCGCCAAAGAGATCTATGCGACTTCACCCTTGCAGGCGGAAACCCTAGCCCTGCTTCACGGTTTGAAGATGCTGAAAGAGAAGACAACTCTTCACGTGGGGCAAGTACACGAACTGAACAGGAAGGTGTTCTGCGAAAGTGATAGCCGCACGCTTGTTAATTCAGTTCTGGGCCGCGAAGATGCTTCATGGGCCGTCCAAGACCAAGTACAGGAATGCAAAGTTATCTTGGCCCAACTGCAAACGACTACTGTCTCCTTTTGTCCGAGGGAGGCTAATATCGCCGCAGATTGGATTGCAAAGGCACTACGCCACAAATCTCTTCCTTCCAATTGGCAACGCGAACCACCCGCTCCCCTTTTGTCTATATTATGTTATGACTCTAACTTACCCTCTTCTTGTAAGGTTCGTTGTTCTTAATGAAAGTATGAAGCACTATTATCGACCAAAAAAAAAAAAAAAAAAAGACAATGTCGATCACTTTCGCTTTATGTCATTTCTGGATCTGCTCACTTTCAATTGATTTTTTGGGGGTCACTGGTGGGTGGGCCAGCATCGAAACAGTATCATAGTCTCGTGACAGGAAAAAAAATCTTAAAATAAAATCACAGAAGTTAATTGGAATTCTAATTCATCATCTCAGTTATGATCCCCCAATTTACGAATCGCTGATAACTTTTTCTTTTCCTCCAATTAAAAGCAGTCTTGCTAGCCTTTCACGTAAGGTACCACCAAAAAAAAAAAAAAAAAAAAAAAAAAATTGGGGGGGGGGGGGGGGTTTGTTTTGTTTCATACACTATCATTAAAAAAATAAAACCAGATACATATGAAAGATCAAATATAAGAATTAGATCCGTGGTACCATCAGGACACTTGCTCGCGATAAATAAAACCACCCACGTCGCCCCCGTTCACAAATCAGTAAATCTCGTGGCTGCAGCCAAGTCCGTGGCCCTCGAGGAACACTACTAGAATAGACCGGCAAGCAAATTTCTTGCCAATAGACCACGATCAGATTCATGCTAATCTATAAGTAGCCCTGTTAAAGTGGATCATAAACTATTTTCTTAATCCTTATATAATAAGCTGAGTTGTTATATGAATTAATTATATTAGGTAAATATGTCATATAAAGGTTTAAACATAATGTGGCTATTGAATGAGTCATAAAAGGGTTTACAACTCATTTAGACCAATTTTTTTCTAGATTAGATTATATATGAAAGTATTTTAGCAATATATTTTAGGTTAGGTATGAGACAAGTCAAATATAGATCACTATAATTATATTGCGTAGAGATGTGTCAAAACAAATTAAATGGGTTTATTTGGATCAAACCATCTTCAACCCAACTTGATCTACCCGTTTGATGGGTTTAACTATAAATACAATAATTATGGTTCAAATGGATTAAAACTTATGTTATTGCAATTTATTACAATTCAAAATAAGTTCCTGGAGAAATTATTCAAAGAGGTCCAATAATTTATGGTGGCCCCATCATCAAATTTTGATTATATAAATCAATTAGCCTTGTTCTACTTGGGTTTTGGCTGAAGTGATCTTATAAGAGAATTAGCGATTGGTAAGGAAATGATGTTGAGTGGGGACATTTAGTTTCAGGTGGAGTTCAACTCCCACATTCTGCAAAGATGTAAAACAAAAGTCCAAGAGTGAGATGAGAGTTAAGATAGGACAAACCAAAAAAAAAAAAAAAAAAAATGAAGGGAATTGGATGTTATTTGGATCACATTGCATATTGACAATACAAATGAAGGTGAAAGGAGCTATGCCAATTTCACCACGAAAGCTCTAAATATACATCAAAAATTTGCAGAGATTGTCACCAACTTGAGATTTTCAAGCACGATACGTCAAGGAGGTGGCCAAGATGACCTAATAAGGCTTGAAATTCCTAACGGTTTAGGGTTTCCATTGGTATGTAGTATTATCCTGGGTACTTTGGAAAACATCATTTATATTTTAGATCATTTTTATAGTTAATGATTTCCACCATTAGATCATAGATGAGATTTGAAGCGTCTTATTTCCTTCCGAACATGCTTCCATAAATTCAACATTCGGAGTGAATGTTTTTAAACTGAAAATAAAAGGAATAAGCCCAAGAATCGGCTTGTTAGAAATGGACCATCAGCAGTTGGTTTCGTCTTCTCCGGCGTCTCTATAGATTACATATGAAGGACGACTCTCATAATTCACTCTCATTCAACGAGAAATGAAAACTTTTCCTATGGACGCGGTCCTCAAAAATATGTTGCCCATCAATTTGGTACCTAATCCAAAGTGCCGACTCAAGCCTCTCAAAGTAGGACGGCTATCATTTATCTTTCAGGTCCTTTTGAGAAACCTTTCAATGCATTGCCATCTTCAGTCTACTACTTCTAGGATCCAAAGAGGACAAAAATAATTCATTGCATTGCATGTGCTCTGTACAAAACTGTAGTGAAAAACAGAAACGTAAAAGGACAAAAAGGACAGAAAATAGCTGTAACTCAATAGCTAAGGTGTTATTTTTTAGCGTTTCAGAAACACCTGTTTATGTTCTTTTGTTCCTTAGAACAAAAATAGAATAGAAACGCATTTGATAGTGTTTTTATTCCTGATAACAAATTATTTCTTATTTTTGGGAACAACTCAATAAACAAGTTTTTTTTCTTTTATTTTCTTCCTTTTCTTTTGCTCTCTTCTTCCTAGCTAGCCGTTGACCTTGGCGATGGCCGACAACCGGCTATACAAGGCTTAGCGAACTCGCTGGAGTCTCATCAGCCCCCGACAAGGTCGTCCTAAGCTTGCCTGGCCACCGCAAGGCCGATCTCACGATGGCTGGGCGAGTCACCCAGCTACGGCAATGCTCAGGGAACCTCACCAGTGGCTAGCAAGGCTCCCCTGAAGTCGGCAACCTCACCAGCCCTCATTTGGCCGGTCGTCAGCTAGCCATGGCTAAGGCTGATGACTAGCTAAGAGGAAGAAGTAAAAGAAAAGAAAAAGCAATAAAATTATTAATGTATTAAAAGAAATTATAAGTCACAAAAATATTTGGGATTGTACCAAACATATTTTTGTTCTCGGAATAAAAATTTTTTATAGTTCCTAAATGCCTTAAAATACTCAAAAACTATTCTCGAAAATAAAAACAGAAAAAAAAAGTATTTTTGAAAAGAAACTATTCTCGATAATAGAAATACTACCATACGCTAGGTTGCACCGACATGCGACACAAACACGTGACACGATAAGTCAATATGACATTTCTCAAAAATAGAAAATTCTGACTTGCAAGGACACGTTGTATATTAAAGGGATATTTTTATTTTTAATTAATTTGATTCAAATTTATAAATAAATAAATAAAAAGCTAACTTTAACAAATATTATTGATTAAACTAATCTTGCTTATTCAAATGAACTTATTTAAATAAAGTTATGATATTCTATAATAATCAAAATTTATTATTATATTTAACATTCAATATTTTTATGTTTCGAAATCACTTTTTAATCTCTTTTATTTTTTTTTTGACCAACCCCCTATCCTTCCAATATATATATTTCAATGCTTTTATTTTTGGCCCAAAAAAGTTCCCCACCCATTTATTTCAACCTTTTTACAATTTGTCAGCTCCTTACTTGAACATTGAAATCACACTCCTCCACCCACCCCCTTCACGCCAAGTCCCATCAAAACCCTTACTTTTAATTTTTTTTTTCTACTTTTCTTGTTAGAAGCCTAGAACTAAAACAGAAGCAAACTTAAAAACCCTAGTAGCCGACGCATCCTCCTCCTCTCACGACCTCTTCTTCATAATCTTTGATCTCTCTTGGAATCGCTCGCGTCCAGCCCTCCCTCCTTCACAACTGCAGCTGCAACTACAGCCTCCAACCCTCCATGGTGGCATCGCAATCGCGGCTCTCTAGGGCGCTCTTCCTCTAGCCCTCCCTTCCAATCGCAGCCTTGCCATTGCTCGCGGTCCTTGCCTCCACTCCATTGCCTTCTTCAATGACCTTCGCACTTGCAGATTTGCCTTGGAAACCAACGCCTCTCGCAATTCCGAACACGCATGTCCGAACATGTCCCAAAGAGTTGACCACATTTTAGATTTTCCGACACGTGTTGACCACATGTCAAAGCATGTCCGACATGACCCGGAAGCTTCTAGAACGTGTCGGTGCAACCTAGACCATACGCACCCTGAGTGGGCACAATAGGCCCTGTTAAGTGGCCCAGCAAAACGTTAGTCTGTGGCCTCTAAAAGGAGCATTGGGCCGACTTCGTTCGGGATGCATCGGGTCACACTTTTGACCTGAACTTTTTTTGTTGTATAAAAAATCACCAACGATTAGAGCTCCAGCGTGGCAATTTCACCGCGTGCTGCCGTTGATGTTCGATTGCCGCTGGCGAAGTACATTGCCAACAAGCCTCTCTCCCTCACATGCCTTGTCTCTCAATGGAGCTCATGCTTGTGGCCATGCAACGGCTGCTTGCAAGGCTTTTTCGGATCGAATAGTTGCGATTAAAAAGCACGAATGGTTTGGACAATTTGCTATGAATATAGGATTCGTTATTGTTTGGAGTGTGCAATAGAAATTTAATACCTTCAGTTGAAGAGATTGCCAAGGGAAGCTCAATACGAGCTGAGTCAACATGTCCAATTGAAGTCACATTCAATTAGAATCTTAAGTCAATAAATTATGAATCAACCAACGTACATATTGACTAGTCCACACCATGCCACATTAATTCTGTGATGTGGAACTTTTTAAATGTAATTCATTCATCTATCTCAACAGTTGTCCATTCATGTGTGAGCTTAGTGTTTAGTCTAATTTTCCTTAATTTGGGTATATTTCTACATTAATGAGTCTCAACTTGAATCTTTACTTTGTTGTTTTGTGAGAACTGCAACAACAACGTCCACCTTCATCCCTAGTATTGAAACATAAACACAAGAACCCTAGTCTCTTTCTCCAAGTAGAAACACAAAGATGGTTTCTTTTGCCAAACCAAATCATGAAGGCTGCCTGGAAATCACAGGATTCCTTCACCTTCATCCCTAGTCTCTTTCTTTAGGGAAATCATGAAGCCATTGAGAATGCATTATTACATCATAACGCCCACCTTCACTTTAGGTCCCTTCCACCTAATCGAACCATAAAGGTTGGCCAGAGAAACATATTGTGAGTAAGCTACCAATCAACTATCAGCTTTGATACTATTTGTTAGGAGTGCATAGTAAAAATTCAATATCTTCATATGGAGAGATCACTTAGGACGAGGCAAAGTCTTAATCCAATTAATATATCTAATTAGATTCACATCTACTCAAAAATTTAATAATTAAGTTATAGGTCATTTAGAATATATTAACTATTCCATGCATAATAATTATTCGATGTGGGAATCTTTTAAATAACCCACATGTGCATCTCACTAGTTTTGAAATGATGGCCATAATTAGTAGACTTGCTCTCTACCAAACATTCCTTCAATTTATGAGACATAAGAGTCACTCAACGTTGAGGAAAGTCGACAATCCTATGAATAGATTCGCCTTGTGAAGTTGGGGAAGAGGCTCAAGGCCGCACAGGCGGCTCTCAGCCCTCCGGATGTCTCAAGTGCCAGCACTTGGGCAGCGGCCTCCTTCATCGCGACCGCGGTCGCCATACCTGCTCCGACTATCGCAAACTTTTCTCCGTATGCAACACATTCATTGACCTTTTCATGACCTATATTCTTCTCCGGACGAAGCTTCTCTTGATCCATGTTTATCAGCAATTTCAAGAGTGACAATTGCGTTCCGTTTTACAGCTTTCGTGGCAGTTGTCTATGCAAGAATCATTTGTTCTGGTGTGTTAAAAAGGGGCGAGTGAAAAAACGTATTTTAGCACTAGAATAAGACGTTGCACAAGATGTTAAACGATTGCAATTAGGGAGTCGCAATGTATCCGGTCATTACATGTAAGTATAGCCATAATACAAACAATTTATACACTCTTCCCTTGTGAATTACCATAAACCAACTCCATCGTATTCCATAAATAACAAAATATGAGAAGGCAAATTACCCATTTGCAAGTTGCAACTTAGAAATCAGCTGCAGATCCTGGATCCACATGCAGGCAAAGAGGAGGCACTAGGAAGCTTCCCGCAGTCATATTGTGTAACACTACTTACTACCCTAGTCAAGAGCAACCTATAGAAGACAGCATCCCTTAGGAACTTCATCAATAGGCCAGATCCATCTTGTTGCACCCAGCTGGACAAATACGATGCTGTTATCAAAGTCGACGCCCTCCATCTCCTCTCCTCTGCATACCTCTGTAGGGAAAATTTCATGTGGCAGGTCACAAGTTTTCCGTGCTTGGAAATCAAGTGCCCGATGTGCCGAGCCAATACCACCGCGTCCTCGAGCACTGGGCATCCCCCTTGGCCCAAATCAGGGGTCATCGGTGCAAAGCATCTCTGGCCACCGTGATGTTTTCCTGGGTTAACTTCCCGAGTAGGACGTCCCACGGGTATCGGAACATCAGCGGTGCCCACGTCAAATTTGGAAGATCAGAGTTCTTGACCACGTTGAAGTAAACGGAAGGGAAGTCCTCAGCCAAATTTTCGCACACTTCCCTTTGTATCGTTTCTGGTTTAGCTCCCTTCTCCATACCTTAAATTGAGACATTAGGAAAATGTGTGAAGAAAACTTTAAATCATTTTGTTTTTTACTCAATTTCCTGGGCCTCTTCCATTTTCCCTCCCCTCCCCTCCCAAACAAAGCTTAAGGGTCAAAAGGAGGATTGGTGAGCAATTACCACTAAAGTTAACATTCTAAAAGACTCACCCTAAATTGATTGGAATATATTTGTAAAAAGTTGGTATATATGTATATGCGTATTCATCCCCCAATTTATGAATTTGTTATAAGTACTTCATTTTTTCTTCTAACTAAAAGCAGATCGACTGATTTCCAATACAATATATCACGAAAAAAGTGGCTTGCCCAATATCATTAAAGAAAAAATGAATTCCACAATGAATGGAAGATAAAAATAGGAAAGTCAAATCTATGGTACCTTTAGGGAGACACTTGCTCACGAAATGCCACTACACTTCACTGTCATTGAGAAGAAGAACACCAGCCCTCTTTCCCACATCCACAAATTGGTGCGTCCTGAGGTCGCCGCCAAATCAATGGCCCTCCGGGAACACGGACAATTTGCGCACCGCCGATCGCCCTAAATAGACTGGCGAGTGAAGTCCTAACCAATGGCCCATAACAGAGTGCACGCCATCACATCCTATAACAACTTACACGTACAATAAATACACAATCACATCTTAGAAAATTAAAATTGGCAAGTTGCCGCATTGTAATTCAATTCAAAAGAAGATATATGAGAAATTAACTATAGTGACCTTAGACTTTATGGTAGTTCCATCGCCAAGTGAGAGGATACAAGTGGATGAGCCTCGTTCAATTTGGGTTTTGAGCGAAGTGATCTTGGAAGAGAATCGGATGATATTGTGAGGAAGCATCTCTGCCAGAATCTCCAACGAGACTTTGCGGAGAGCTACTCTTAGTTTGCCTCCGTTCCTGCTGTGTGCATGTTTTTTCTATCCTTAGCGTACTAAAAGACATGCATGAATTAACAATTAAAGAATTGAAATTGTTACATTTGAGAGGTGAGCAGTAAACATAGGGATGATATTCTTAAAGAACTTGAAGTTTTGCACCACCATTTACCTTACTAACTTAAGCTTTTAGATGAAAACTTATGCAATATTTAAATGATTCAATACTCCCTCTCATGCATAGACTAGACTTTGATTTAAGATCAAAGTGTGAAAATATATAATAGGGATACCAACAAGAGCCCGAAATTGTTAAATTCAGGTCATCCTACTTTGATATCACCTTAAGTTGTTTGTACAGCCATTTACTCCAAAATTTTATCGTTTTAAAACAATTGGTAATGGTTCCACAATATTTTACATGAAATTAGAATCGACGGTCTTCAGCTTGATGCACAACCCCTTTCACCCATTTATGCATTTCCTTTTTATTATGAGTTATGGCTGCAACTTATCCTTCACCCACTCAACAAGTTCACTCTGCATCATCACGGAATTGGTATTTAGTTGAGGGTGAATGCTAGGATGTAAAATATATTGTTTTTACTGTACTTTAATAGCTTTAGCTTTTGAAGTACTCGATTCATATATGCACATACAACTTTAAATGTAGCTTGTCCCTTTCATGGTTTATTCCTAATGCATATAGGTATCATTTCGTGCAACCAAAATAGTAGAAGATCAGTACAAGAAGTCAAATGAATTAGTACACTCCTCCTGTACCAAATTGCTAGACTCAACCAGCCTCTGAAACATCTTTAAAACAAAATGAAAGGAAATAACAAGTGTTTAAATGCTGTTAGGAAGTATAAATGAAGGACTTTAGGATTCACCAATCATCCAAAGCGAATTACACTTCTCGAATCGTTCTAGTCTTGACATTAGTTATGTAACCCCTTATACAAAAGCACAAAAAGAGCGAAATATTAACATGTAAAGTTATTTCTTCGAGTATTTATCCTAGTAGAAAAATCTATAGGGAAAAAAATCAAAAAAATGTGGAGTAGGAAAAATAAATCAAATCCCAATTGTACAAATTCCCTTCTCTCACTGCTCTCCCTCCTTTCCAGGCCTCAAAACTCTCCTTTCATGTAATATATATATACAACAATATATTCTTCCCTCGGGATTCCTTCATATAATGACGAGTAGAATTCTAAATGGACGTAGGAGCACATCAATTAGAGTTTTGAATATAAAAATTGCAGCATACCTCTCTAAGATTGATTACTCCCCATTAGATTTGGAAAATAAAAATTGGTTAATGCTATCTCCTAGCCACTGGCCAAAGAAATAATTTTAGTTAATCAATTTCCATATTTACGCATGATCAAAATAAGATAACAAGAAACTGCTGTAGACATTGTCACTTATTCTCGCTAATCATCATACTTTGCAACAACAACAACAACAACAACAACAACAACAATAATAATAATAATAATAATAATAATAATAATAATAATTTACAGATGACAAAAAGAGAGAATTTATTTATATCACACCCACCTTCTTTGGGAAGAGGATGTTAGGGTTCATTAAAAAAAAAATCTATGAAAAACATGTGGCAACATTTTTCTCTCAAAACCAAGCAAAAGCTACTATTAGAAAACTTTCGGAAATTACAAATTTGTGTTTAATAGAAGTACAATTTCCGTTCCATTAAGTGTCCGAAATGGAAGTTCATTAATACAGTTGCAGAATGATTCATCACCTTATTCCGATAATTCCACAATAATTTGGCCTTTGTGTTGATGTGTTAAGAGCAAATTAGCAAGGAACTTACTTGTCAAAAGGAGCATAAAGGGCGGCGAGTATGTCCAAAACCACGAGCGCGTCGAGCGCTGGCCACGCATTAGGATAGAGCACTAGACCCGCACCTGTCTCTCGCAGCCCCTCTGATCTCTTTAGGACGAGCGCTCGGACACCCACCTTCTTCAAGGCCACGGCGGTCGCCAGCCCGGCAATTCCGGCACCCACTATCACCACCTCCTCCATATATACAATCGTCTTTAAGCTTGTGGGTGTTATAGGGTCTTGTTTCTTTGCTTTGAAATTGGCAACTCTGTTTGTCTTTCGATGGCTGTATTCCTGGTCATGTATGCTCAGCTCGGCTCATTCATGGAAACTAAATTATATGAAGATAGAAGAATAGCAAGAAAGGGAGGGCAATGATTGACGCAACGCAACACGTCTTCAGAAAGGAGCAAAACCTAGGCCGCTCCATTGGCTAGAATATGAGCAATTTTGTTTTAAGTGAAAATAAAGAAGTTTTCTAATTTCAGTTTCTTTAGAAATAAAAGTTTTCAGCAGGACTATAATTTTGCAAATTTATTAGTTGTGTCGTCATCATAGTTTATACGTCTTTCTATTAATTTATCAGGATAATACCCTAAAAAACCCCAAACTGGTACACTTGTGACAAATTTACCTCAAACTATTTTTTTTACCACCAAAAACCCTAAACTGGTATATTTTTGACAAATTTATCCCAAACTGGTACACTTGTGACAAATTTACCCTATGTTAGTTTTCGTTAAATTTTATTCTTAAATTATTAAGTTAAATGACACGTGACAGTTAACCAGTATATCTATTTAGGATTTTACATTCCGTTTGTCACAGTTTATAATTTTTATGATTTTTTTTTGTGGTGTTAATTCAATTTAGCATAGGGTATATTTGTCACAAATTTACCAGTTTAGGATTTTTTGCAGTCGAATAAATTAGTTTGGGGTAAATTTGTCATAAATGTACAAGTTTAGGGTTTTTTATAATCAGTCGGGGTAAATTTGTCACAAGTTTACCAGTTTGGGATTTTTCATGGTCAAAAAAATAGTTTGGGGTAAATTTGTCACAAGTGTACCAGTTTGGGATTTTTTAAGGTATTATCCCTAATTTATAAGTGTTTAAAACATTAATCAATTTTGAGGACGAAACAAGTCCTTAGCATTTTTTTGGGGTATTTTCGTTCTTTCCAAATGGGGAGCTTGAATTATTTTGCTTTAGACCCACCCTATGACTAATGCCTTTCTATGTGTGACATGAATTTTTTAAAATTATTTTATCACTGTCAATTGCTGTAAACACTTAAACTGTTAAATATATATATATATATATATATATATATATATATATATGTATGTATATTCTTTAATATGTAAATATGCTAATACTCTCCGTTATACATAGATTAAGCTTTGTATTAAAACTAAAACAAAAAAAGATAAAATCACTAAAGCACATTGAGGTTTAGAAAATTTTGGATTCACAAACTACAATGTGAAAGACCACTGTCATATGTTTTAAAAACTTAAATTATTATATGACAGTATGCTTTAACATTTAAATAAATTAATATATAAGAAGAAAACTTAGATGATTGTGTGATATAATTCTTCAATATACTACGATGGATCATGCAAAACCTTGCAACCTATAAAAGTAAAAAGGTCTACTCATTTATATAGTTTCTTTTCGGATGAGCATGGTTCTAAAGTAGAACTTGAAATCTGAGAATCGGATTAGTGGGAACCTGTGAATAGGTTCCCAAGTATGTATGGTAGGTTTCAGGTTAAAAAAAAAAAAAAAATAGGGAACTTATTTCGATTGGCAGGTTTCAAGTTCTAGGTTAGTGGAATCATAATGTGTAATTTAGAACCTAGAATAATTTTTTATGTTTTTCTTAATCTATGTCTTTGCTCAATTCTATTCCATGGCATTTGATGATGAGTTTATATTCAAAACACTAGTTTGAGCTTACATTTTATGACTAAGACTATTACATTGTTAATGTTTCATTTTTTTTTTTTGTATGTCTAAATATATGTTATGGTTAGTAAATTGTAACAGCAAATAGAGGTCATTAAAGATGATAATTTACTACAATCATTAAATTAATAATATAAGTGGAGCATGAGTAGACTCAGAATTAACCTTAGAACTTGTAATATGGTAGATTCAAAGTTCTAAAACTAAAATAGCTAACCTTTACTTTTCTCAAACTTTAACATGTGTGCACGCTGACCTATGGAATTGATACTATAATTGCTGAAAAGCCTGGGTCATAAAATTGTAATCATAAAATTCTTTTTAGCTTTCTTGTAATCCGGAACCCCACCATCTTCCTCGAGATTATGCTATTAAGGCTTGGAGAGACTCTTATAGTTAAATTTTATTTATTTATATTCAAATGAATAAAATTATTTTGCACAAACAAATGTAAAGATGCTTATAATTAAAGCCCAAGCTGAAAAAATATAGGCTCCCATGCTTACCACTTGGCATGTGACCCGATCAACGGTGACCATTGATTTAGGTTTTTATTGTACCAAACTTATTAATTTTGAATTTTGAACAGAAAATGATAAGCGAGTCCCCTTAATTATATAATTTATATAATTGAATCGAATTTTTTTAACTGTGAATTGATTTATTTCATTACAAAATTTGTCAAACTAAGCATGAAGTATATTTATGAACGATAGAATTATATTAAATGATATGGTTTACATAATTCAGAAGATTATAAATTTGTGTATATAATAAAGTCAGAGTTGAGAGTACGTTCACTTTTGTACCCATCATGTTACGCCATGTAATATAACATGGCACAGTTTCATCACACGGCCCAAACTCTAATAATAAGCATTAGATTTGCCAATTCCAAAGCAAAGAAACAACACCCTATACACTCACAAGCTTTAAGACGATTGTATATATGGAAGAGGCGGCAATAGTGGTGCCGAAATTGCGGGGCCAGCGACCCCCCGGGCCTCGAAGAAGGTTGGTGTCTAAGTGCTTGTCCTTGAGATAGTGATCTACCCTAATGAGTGGCCTTCACTTGACGCACTCGGGGTTGGGGGCAAGCTCACAGCCCTTTACGCTCCTTTTGACAAGTAAGGTCCTTGTTAATTTTCTCTTTACACATTAACGAAAAAACCTGTCTTTGTTATTAAATTTGGGAAAATTTTAAGTAAGAACATGAAGTGCCTTATTTAATAAAATGATGGTATTTCGGATTCTTATTTATAATTTTTCCTTAAATTTAGGAGGGAAAAGCATAGCGGTAGAGATTTCTTTTTACTCAAATTTCTGTTCGATTTTCACTTTTACATTTTGATTAGTTAAAAAAATTTCAAGTCTTGCAGTATGATCTTCTTCTTTTTTCTTTTAAATTGGAACACTTGAATCTCGAATAGAATATGGACCTCACACATAAACTCATATATTATATTTTCATAGCTACTGAAATTTTTTATAAGCATTGATGGGAAAGCTGAATGGAACAAAACACAAAAGTTGTCAGCGAGAAATAGAGATACGGAATAAACAAAGAAGAAAGTGGAAAGGAAAATTTAATACTTTAAAGGAAGCAAGAAGGTGATTGATTTATTCCAATAATTGCTCGTCTGGAGCACACCACACGGTTAAAAAGCAAGAGAGACAACACCCACCATGCTCTATTGATCAGTCAGCCTCACCCAATTTTGTCCGAATTTTCTGAGCCACCCTCGTTTTCGAATGACTCATGTTTTTGTACTTATCGAATTATTAAGATAGCATAGGGCAAAATGGTCCAGAATGGAACGGGTCCCACCATTTGACCTTAGGAAACTCGGGCAAGTATTAAGTATTCTTGAAAAATCTCTTGGAGAATGGACATATCACTTTCAATATGTTATTATAAGATTTCGTAAAATTATTGTTAACTGTTCTATAAATTTTAACCATTATTTAATATTTTAACATATTCAACAATGAGTTAAAATAATTTCTTCCTAATAAAGGTGGAGCCCTAAACATAAATGCAGTAGAAATTCAAACAATATACGATAAATATTATCCATTAAAATTTCATTTGCAAGACCACTTAGCATGGCCTTCTTCTATTGGATACAAGACTCATAAGTTCACCACTTAAATAAAATTGTCTTGCGTTTTGAAAACTCAAAATTAAAGCGTCTGTCAAGGATATAAATATCAAGTTATCTCTCAAGTGTCTTAAAGCTTTATATTAGAGAAACTCATATGCCTTTGTGCTTCAGGTTGTCCTAGGTCTGTTCTTCATCTAGTATTGTTAACCGACAAAATTCGAACCTAATTTTCCAAACTTTATGGGCTCTCTCTGTTTGATATGGGTATCTCAAATTTTGATGAGATCGAGCATGAAGTCTCAAATAATATTTGAACTTCGATTTGATTTTTCATTTTTCTTTAAAAAAAAGTTTCTTTTAATTTCAAACAAAAGCCAGGCCGGCATGGCCCAATGGCAACCCTTAGGGATGCTTACTCAACTAGAAAAGATTAATTAATGCTTGAAGTATCAGTTTACATAATTAGTTTACTCAATGATATGCCAGACTATGATTGACCCTTTAAACAATCAATACTCGAGAATCAATGCTAATTAGGAACATTGCTGGACAAACTAATTTCTAAATAAATTTTAATAATAGTATATTTCCTTAGGGGATACTCTAATAGCCCCCATTTGCCACCCCAATTATATATTTCCACACCTAGGCTTAGGCCAAAGTCAAGCCTACCTTACATGTAAGAGGTAATATTACAATATCCAGTCTCCATCTAATAGCTTCAACTTTTAAAATAATTGGTAGCGATCTCACTAAATCTCACATTATATTAGAGCAAAGTAAGAATAAGAGCACGAAAGAAAGGAGGATGGAATTTAATATATTTCGATTTGTCGAAAAATAGTACATTAGTCTATTTATAGACTTTATTAGATGACTATTTAAAGTAATAAGAAAACATAATATCAAAAATATAATCAGTCAAAGAATATGTATAATCAATTAAGATATATGCATAATCACGAGAGATACGGAGAATCAAGTAAATATCCTAATATCTCCAACACATCTATCAAAATCAAAATAAAGGACCATTAACCATTAGTGACGTGGTAATTAGGTGGAGCTTTTGGATCCCCACGAAGGCAAAGAGGAGACACTAGGAAGCTTCCCACAATCAAATCGTGAAATTCTATTCACTACTCTACACAAGAGGAGCCTATAGAATACAACATCTCTCAGGAACTTCATCAATCCACCGGACCCATCCTGTTGCATATAACCTGAGAAGTATGACGCTGTTATCAACATCGTCGCCCTCAGTCTCCTCTCCTTTGCATACCTCTCTATTGCAAATCCGATATCTTGGGTCATGAGTTTGCCGTGCTTGCAAATCAAGTCACCAAGGTGCTGACCCAACACTACCGCATCCTCAAGCGCCGAACATCCGCCCTGTCCCAAGTCGGGGGTCATTGGGTGCATGGCGTCTCCAGCCACCGTGACGTTTGATTTGGCTAGGTTTCCGAATAGGATGTCCCAAGAATAGCGGAACATCAAGGGGGCCCATGTCAAGCTCGAAAGATCGGAGTGCTTGACCACATCGTGGTACACAGGTGGGAAGTCCTTTGCCAAATTTTCGCTCACTTCCCTTTGTATCGTTTCTGGATTTACTCCATTCTCCATGCCCTGATGAATTGAAACGTTAAAAGATCAAAGATGATTAGCAAGCTATTATCAAAGGTGCACCGTACTCCAGAGAATGTTAAGAATCTGGAAAAAAAAAGGCAAATTCGCAGATATTGATTGGAATATATTTGTAAAGAGTCGGCTTACATTTCCCCCAATTGAAAAATGAAGTCTTTATAATTATTTCTTTTTTGTTCCCCTACTAAAAGCAATCTGGCTACTTTTCTATGTGGGATATCAAGAAAAAGTGAGTCACTCGATATCTTTAAAAAAAAAAAAAAATCAAAACAAAGGGAAGATAAAATGTGAAACTAGATCTGATGGTACCTTTAGCAGGAGACTTCCCCAGGAAGAACCAGTACAGTTCTTTATCGTTGAGAGTAACAAAACCTCCCCTCTTGCCCACATCCACAAATTGTTGAAACTTGTGGCCGTCGTCTAACCCGTGGCCCTCCGGGAACACGGACAACCCACGTACTGCCCATCGGCCCGAATAGGCCGGTGAGCGAAGTCCTAGCCAATTGGCCACGATAGAGTGCACGCCATCGCATCGCATCCCACGACAACCTACATGTACAAATCATCGCAGTTCCAATGAATTAAAGTTGGTAAGTTACCGAAACTTATTTGGATTCAAAAAAGGGTAGTCGAGAACTATAGAGACCTTACCTTAGCCTTTATGATGGTCCCATCATCGAGCGTGACAATACAAAATGAAGAGCCTTGTTCTACTTGGGTTTTGATGGAAGTTATCCTGGAAGAGAATCGAATGCTATTTGGAGGAAGCTCATCTGCCAGACCTTTCAACAAGACCTTTCGGTGAACCGACCTTGTTAGGGCTCCATTTCTGCTTAATGCATAAGGCATGGTTCTCTATCATTAAAAATATATATAAGAATCCAACCGAAACTAAAACTGAATGGAATTTTCATGCAACCTCGGTTCGATTCCGGTTTTAGTTCGGATTATGAAAAACTAATAACCATTTTTTTATTCCGGCTTGGTTGACCAAACCAAACTGAAAATAGCCTTTCTTTTTAATATTATAATTTACGGAATCTCTCTTTTGTCATTAAACCTCTTCTTAATATCACGAAAAAAAAAAAAAAAAAGATTGAAAACCAAATTGAGCCAAACCAAACCAAGTCTTTGGTTCGGGCTATATACAGTTTGGTTTAGTTCAGTTAATGATTCGGTTTAAAGTTAATGCTCATCTAAACCGAACTGTTACCATCTCTCATTAGCATATGAAAAACGCTGCATAAAATTTATTGAATAAGATTATCCAATTTTATCTGACAAAAAGAATTTTAACAATCAAACTTGATTAATTGGTGATCTTCTTAAAAATTGAGCCGTGAAAATAGGAGTTATTTGTCCTATTGATGGCATAATTCTGACAATCATTTGTATCATTTTGAGCGAATGAAAAATAATTAGTAGAAGATTACAAGAAATTGACTGATCTAAAACATTTAACCAGTAAACTAAGGAAACAAGTGATGATGAAAAGGAAGGTAGAAAACATGAGATGAACTTGAGATTTACCGGTTATTTGCAGCAAAATGCACTTCTTGAATCGATTTAATGATGATGAAAAGGTAGTTAGAAAACATGAGATGAACTTGAGATTTACCGGTTATTTGCAGCAAAATGCACTTCTTGAATCGATTTAGTCTGGACATCAGTCACGTATCCCCTAATAGACAAGTACCAAAAAATCAGTAGTTCCCCAGTAATCAGACGTTGGTGTTCATGTAGAAAGAGCAAACAAGGACGTTTACTTGGGGATAGGATCATAGAGGGGTGCGAGCTTGCCCGAAACCAAGAGCGCGTCGAGAGCGAGCCACGCATTAGGCTGCAGACCGAGAGCTGCACCGGTCACTCGCAGCTCCTTCGATCTCTCAAGGACGAGCGCTCGGATGCCGACCTTCCTGAGGGCAACCGCCGTCGCCACCCCTGCGATGCCAGCGCCCACTATCACCACCTCCTCCATATACTGATCGGTCGTCGCGTGTTGTTGGTTCTGAATTGGGATGAGGAGTCACTTATACCATGGTCCCTATTTATCTTGCGAGAAGGTTTGTTGTCCTTTTGATAGATACGCACCTCCTTACGTATGCTATCGAAACGTCAGTAAATGAATATCACAGCTGCAGTTCGATTCTTCCACATGTCTAGAATTTTGCTAAACTATGGACGTGAAAGGTCTAAATGCACGTGTTTTTGCTTCTAGATGTAAAATACACCATTAAAACAAAATGTTCCCTTTCGAATTCCTTCTGGTGACATAACTTGATATGCCATTACGAAAGCAAATGTGCAAGCAATTCAGGGGTATATAAATCGGGACAATTACCAACAAAGTCCTAAACTTATTGCAATTGTGTCAATTCAGTCCAAAACCTTTTCTTTTTTTTTTTTGCCAATTTAGTCCTAAACCTTTTAAAGTTGTGCCCATTTAGTCCATCCGGCAAAAATTGGCTGGCCAGAGCTGATGTGGATGCCGGCAGGGGACAACCGGCAGACGAGACAATTTTTTAATGTTTTTAAATTTTTAAGTTATTTTTTCTTTTCTTTTTTTCTCACCTTCTTCTTCCTCTGGCCGGCTGGTGCCAGCTAGAGGCGAGGGCTGGCGAGGTCAGCCTCGCTGGCCACAGGCGAGGGTCACCCCCGCCGGCCAGAGGCAATGGCTAGCGAGGTCAGCCTCGTCGGCCACTGGCGAGCTCGGCCCTTGCCAAGGTTGGGCGAGGCTACCGTCGCCAAGGGCTGCGGCGGAGGTGGGAGGGAGAGGATGAGGACAAGGAGGAGGCGGCGAAGCAGCTACGGAGATGCAAAGAGGGGTTCTACAGCTGCGGCGACGGCGATGGGGAGAGTGAGGTGGGGGCGGAGATCTGTGTACGAGTGCGAGGACGATGGCGACGGCGACGGCGACGACAACGACGAGGATGTCAGGTTTCTCTAGCGCTAGAGCAACGCCCTTGGCGATGGCAGCCTTGCCCGCCGAATCTGGCGAGGCTCAGCCTCGCGCAACCTTGGCAAGGGCCAAGCTTGCCAGATCTGGCGGGGCCTTGCCCTCGCCAGCCATCGCCTCCGGCGGGCGGGGGCGACCCTCGCCTATGGCCGACGAGGCTGACCTCGCCGACCCTCACCTTTGGCCAACGCTAGCCAACCAGAGAAGAAGAAGGTGAGAAAAAAAGAAAAGAAAAAAGAATTAAAAATTTTAAAAAATATTTAAAAATTCGAAAAAAAATATTAAAAAATTGTCTCGCCGTCGATCGTCCCCGCCGGCGTCCACATCAACTCCGGCCAGCCAATTTTGGCCGGATGGACTAAATCGGCACAACTTTAAAAGGTTTAAAACTAAATTGACCAAAAAAAAAAAGTTTAGGACTAAATTGGCACAATTACAATAGGTTTAGGACTTTTTTGATAATTCTCCCTATATAAATCAAATCAAACTAAATCGAATTTCCATATATTTTCAACATGGTTCAATTTTTTTTTTTTTGGGATAATAATAAAATAACCATTTAACTAAACCAAGCTGAAAATCGTCAATCTTCTTAATATTACAATTTACACAATCTCTCATTTATCATTAAACCTCTTTTTAATATTATAGAAATGAAAACTGAAAAACTGAACCAAGTGCTGCAATTTGGTTCAAAGCTAACACACACCCAAACAATTCGGTTCGATTCTGATTTTAAAACTCAAAGTGAACCAAACTGTTGACACTCCTGGCAAGCATAGACTTTATCCTATTTGAATTTTCATCCAACAGTGTCTTGTACAGAGCTAGAATACAAATTGGACTGAACTAACGAAGGGTCAACATAAGACATTTAGTCAATCTGCGAATTTGACCCAAATATTGACGTTTTTGCTGGAATTTTGAGTGAAAAAGGATGTCGCAATTTCCAATTCTCAACAACTGAAGCGGGTCTGATGAAATTAATGGACCCAAAGTGCTCTAGTACTTTAATATCTAAATGAATGCCAAACCCCTCGAGAAAAGCTCCTTAATGAGGACCAAGCGTAAAATTAGCAAATAAGGGAAAAAAAAAAAATCGAAGTCCTTGTACTGAAGCTTAATAGGATAAGGAGTCTCTTATCTTCTGGTGGCTATTTTTTGAGTGGCAAATTTCGTTGTCCTCTTATAGCTAGATACCTCCTTACGTGAGCTCAACTTATTAGGAACCATAAATGTAAATGAGAAATAAAAAATCAGAAAAAAAGACATGTAAATTATTTAAAGAAAAAAGTCACCAAAAACCTTAAATTATGCAAATTATGTCACATTTATCCACATTATTATTTTGTGACTAAAAAAAAAGTCCAAAACTTGTACTTATGCGATGCATTTATCTTAAACTTGTATTGATATAACACATTTATCCTAAAATCCTAAATTTGTATATGTGTGAAATATTCACCTTAAAATTTAGGATAAATGTTTAAGTTTGGAGTTTTTGATTTCATAAAAAAAAGTAAACTAGGGTAAATGTGTTACACGGGTATAAGTTTAGGATTTTTTGAGACACAAGAAAGTTTGAAATAAATGTGTAACGTGAACAATTTAAGGTTTTTGGTAGCTTTTTCCCAATCATTAGATAGTGAAAAACATGCTGCACTAAGTTATCTTTTTATTATCGATTTCGAATTACAATTACAAAAGAGATCACCTCTATATAACAAGAGTCCGGGGCATTGAAACTCGTTATAGATTACATGGATACCCTTTTACAACTTGCGACCTTACAAGCAAAAGTGGCACCTCCCACCAATTCACAGTGAAGTTGGATCCGTGAGATTTGGGTTTCAGTTTTGACAGTAATTTTTTGAGTGCGAGACACCTGGAGTGCCATAACTTGGCACGCCGGGACACTTAAGTGCCATAACTTTAAAATGGTACACTTAAGTGCCATCATCGGAGTAAAATGGGACACTTAAGTGCCACTCCGGCGAAAATCCGGCCAAATGGCTGACGTGGCGACTTTCCGTGAAACTCGGTCCAAAAACGGCGTCGTTTTGCACGCTGACGTGGCGGAGAAAATGCAAAAACGACGCCGTTTCGCGTCTACGTGTAAATAATATTATATAAATTAATTAAATTAGATTTAAAATATTCAAAAAATTTAAAAAAAAATTAAGAAAAATTTAAAAATTTAAAAAATTAAGAAAATTTTAAAAATTTTAAAAATTAAGAAAAATTTAAAAATTTTAAAAATTAAGAAAAATTTAAAAATTTTAAAAAATTTTAAAAATAAGAAAATTTTAAAAAATTTAAAAAATTAAGAAAATTTTAAAAATTTTAAAAAATTTTAAAAATTAAGAAAATTTTAAAAATTTCAAAAAATTTTAAAAGTTAAGAAAATTTTAAAAAATTTAAAAATTAAGAAAATTTTAAAAAATTTTAAAAAAATTAAGAAAATTTTAATTTTTTTTTAAATTAAGAAAATTTTAAAATTTTTTAAAAATTTTAAAAAAAATTTAAAAAATTAAGAAAATTTTAATTTTTTTTTAAATTAAGAAAATTTTAAAATTTTTTTAAATTAAGAAAATTTTAAAATTTTTTTAAATTAAGAAAATTTTAAAATTTTTTAAAATTAAGAAAAATTAAAAAAAATTAAAATTAGAAAAAAATTATAAAAAAGGGGGGTGGGAGGCCGAACGGCGGCTCCTTGCCGCCGCCGCCGGCTCCCTCACCGCCACCACCTCCGCCGCGCCGCCTCCCCACCCCCCTTTTTTTTTAAATTTTTAAATTTTTTTTAAATTTTCTTTTTTTTAAAATTTTTTAATTTTTTAAAATTAAAATTTTTAAATTTTCTTATTTTATAATTTTTTTAATTTTTTAAAATTAAAATTTTTAAAATTTTCTTATTTTTTAAAATTTTTAAAATTTTTTAAATTTTTTAAATTTTTTTAAATTTTTTAAATTTTTTTAAATTTTTTAAATTTTTTAAATTTTTTAAATTTTTTAAATTTTTTAAATTTTTGTAAATTTTTAAAATTTTTAAAATTTTAAATTTTCTAAAATTTTTTTAATTTTTTAATTTTTTTTAAATTTTTTAATTTTTTTTAAATTTTCTTAATTTTTTTTAATTTTTTAAAATTTTCTTTTTTATAAAAAAATTTTTTAAAATTTTTTAAAGTTAAAATTTTTAAAATTTTCTTATTTTTTTTTATTTTTTAAAATTAAAATTTTTAAATTTTACTTTTTTTAAAATTTTTTTAATTTTTTTTAATTTTTATGCTGATTTGGAGCTCCGGCGAAAATTACGTAGGCAAAAAAATAATAATAAAATATTCTTACGCGTAGGATTTTCGGCGGTCGCCGGAGGTGGCACTTAAGTGTCTCCACTCGAAAAAAAAAAAGTGGCACTTAAGTGTACTGTTTTGAAGTTATGACCTGCAAGTGTCGGCGTCTTGAAGTTATGGCGACTTGTGGTGTTCTTCTACCGTAATTTTTTATATCATATTCCACAGCTCCATCAATCTCCTATTTGGAGGCAAATTTTCAAAATATCAATAATTTCTCATAGTCTTCACTCGATTTTGTATGCCAAATCATCCTAGTACAATGACACCTCTCATCGCTAATTATGGAGGTCGACTGAGACAGTGCACAATCTAATTTCTTAGTGGAAACATCGATTAACATATTTGATTAATTATTCACACGAAGGATTTTCTTCGATAACAATATCCTATGATCTATAAACTGGCAAACATGGTTACACTTCAACTAAATATGCTTTCTCCTTAAATGAAATACCAAATTCTTTACATGACAAATATTACTTAACTATTATTGAAAGGAACACTGCTATTATGCTCCTTGCCTATCTCCTTCAAAAATTTCTTTATTCAAATCATCTACTTACTAGTTTCAAATGTAGCATCATAATCTACTTCAATGATTGAGATGGACCTCTAAAGTCTAGATATTTAACTAACTGTAGTGCGCTCTAAGATAAAAAGATAACTTGATGTGCTTTCCCGATTGTCCATGCTATCACCAAGATCTACAAATTGACGAATTCTTGTAAAGTCACATTGTTTTTTTATGAAACATATCTAAAGTGCCTCTCAAGCATCTTAGTAGCCAATATTGGATCCTGATACTTCATTTTTGGATCAACCATATATCTGTTCATAACTTTCATTGCATGAGCTATGTCTTGTCTAGGACACACCATAATAGAGGTGGAAAGTGAAATGCATTTTTTGATATTTTCTTGAATAAAAAAGGCATGGCATATGTGATGGATTCATTTGTAGCCCACTGTCATCCAAGCCCAATTTATATTAACTCATCATATAAGCTAAAATGATCAATAGGACCACATCTAAACATCACCCACAAAACGTGTAGTTAAACACTTTGCATGTGCAATGAGCTACTGTAATCAAACTTAAACCAATCAACTCATAGCCCTCAATCTCATGAACAACGTATTCAAATTTGAGCTAATTTCATTAACATTTGGCCTTCAAATTGGGACCACAAATTTGCAACCCTCTTTCCCCTCTTCTCCATGTTCTTCTCGGTGAAAGACACACACACACACACTCTCTCTCTCTCTCTCTCTCTCTCTCTCTCTCTCTCTCTCTCTCTCTCTCTCTCTCTCTCTCTCTCTCTCTCTCTCTCTCTCTTGCAAGAAGCCTTCTCTCTCTCTCATTCATTTTTGACTTTTTTACTCTTTCTTTTTCTTTTATTTAATGTCAGCTAGGCCCCACTAGAGGGAAATCTTGCCGACAAATTTCCCTCTCTACCTCATGTGGGAAGATTCATCATGCCCACTTTCCTCTTACATGAAACCCCAGCTAATCAACTTTCATTATAGGCAAGGCTTTGGTTATCATATTGGATCCATTATTTGTCGGTGTGGACTTTCTTAAGTAGGAAGAACTTCTCTTCTAATTTCTCTAGATCCAATGATACTTCACATCAATATGGTTCGATCTTGAATGCAACACTAGATTTTTGCTAAGATAAATAGCACTCATGCTATGATAATGCATGACAAATTTTCTTACTTTAAGCCCAACTCTAACATGAATTTCTACATCACAAGAGTTCCTTATCTCCTTCGGTGATAGCAATGTACTCCTCTTCAATTAGACAAGGCAACACAATTTTGCAATCTTGATTGCCATGAAATAGCTTTCTTTGCAAAGGTAATCATGTAACCCAATATAGATTCTCATGAATCAGCATTGTCGGCATAGTTTGCATCCGAGTAACCCTCAACTTAGGCTTCACATTTCCATGACACAAGCAAAATCTAGAATTGACTCTAAAATACCTCAAAATCCATTTAACAACAGTCTAATGCTCTTTACCTAGATTTGTGAGAAACCTACTCACAACACCAACTGCATAAGCAATATCAAGTCTTGTACAAATCATAGAATACATCAATTTATCTATTCATCATCTCTTCCTTCTCTTTTTCACCTATAGGACACTCATTACTACTTAACTTAAAATGACCTACAAGTGGAGTACCTACCGGTTTATATGTACTCATGTTGAATTTTTCTAGCATATTTTCGATGTACTTCTCTTGAGATAGCCGAAGTTTATTGTTTTGCCTGTCATGAGTAATTCTCATGCCAATGATTTGCTTGACCAGGAGAAGGTCCTTCATTGCAAAAGCTTTACTCTACTCATTTTTTAAAATCTTGATTTTCTTAGCATCATGCCCACCAATCAACATGTCATCCACATAAAGTCAAGGGAATAGAAAACCTTGTAAAGTCACCAAGATCTACATTGACAAATCACAACTTGATGTGCTCTTCCAATTGTCCATGTCATCACCAAGATCTACATTGACAAAAGGTTGTAAAGTCACGTTATTTTTTTATGAAACAAAGTGTCATATTTGAAGTGCCTCTTGGGTATCTTGATAGTCACTATCGCTTCCCGATGCTTTGCTCTTAGATTAGCCATATATCTACTCACAACTTTCATTGCATGGGCTATGTCTCGTCTAGGACACACCATAATAGAGTTGAAAAGTCAGATACATTTTCAATATTTTCTCGAAAAAAAAAAAAAAGGTACGTCTTCAACATTTTATGTGATGCATCCATTTGTAGCGCACTGTCATCTGGGCCCAACTTATAATAATTCATCAAGTAAGCTGAAATGATCGACAAGACCATGTCTCTTGAGATTAAGCATCACCCCTCAGGTGTAGTTCTACACTTTGCATGTGCAATGAGCTAGCGTAATAAAACTTAAGACGCTCCGTAACAGATCCGAGACTTATATACGATAACGTCCGAGAAAGTCAATGCCAGTCGACCTCAATCACCGTCTTCTAATTTTCAAGGGGAAGGGAAACTAGCGTTCACCGTCTGTTTTCTTGGGCCGAACCGACTGGTCGTGCTCATAGAAATTTTGAGGCAACCCAAAAACCAAGCTTCAATGTTTGTTATACTTCTTTCTACCTTGGTTTGGGACAGCCCTGGGCCAGGCCGACTCGTTGATTTTAAATCAATTTATCAATTTCATGTTCTTCCTGGGAAAGCGGGCTGGTGGTAGACTGATTATTACTACTAATGTTTCATCGTGCTTGCAAGTTCCAACTAGCAGTTTATGTTGTTTGCTAATGCTGCTGATGACAGAATACTTGAATTTCAATTTCAAAGCAAGCTAACAAAATTCAGTTAGTTACCAATATTCAAGCTAAACAAAAGGCCTACAACCTTACTAACATAGGCAAACATGATTTATTTCTGCGACAATTCTAGCAAATTTTGCAGAACTCACTCTTTTAACTTTTAATTTAACCTGAAATTCCCTAGACCGGGCAAATTATCCAGATATTAACAGATAGAATGGAACAAGACTTTTTTTCGTAATTTTGCAGATTCGCAAAATGTCTTTTATTTTCAAAATTTGGAAGGAAAGTCATAAGTATAATTCAAAAGTAGATGATAGAAACAGGCGAATGTTATCAGACATTCTATAAGTTAACCAATTCTCAAATGAATTTCCACTAAGCGACTCCTTGATTTAGTTGTGCAGACCCAAAGGGGCTTTCAAGAGTAGCAAACTATCAGTAAGAATACAATCTTGATCTTCCTAAACCTGACTCTGCTAGCTGAGAACTCGACCGTGCTTTGCAATTTGACATGTTGAGCTTTATACACTCTTTACTTCCATGTCTCTGAATATATTATAAGGGAAGAAGACAACAGAAACTGTGTAAGCTACGTAATATTGAAGCTACAACAGTGTTCTACAGTTCTTTTTTTTCCCAGACATCATGCAGTCCTGCTGGACCTATGGCAAGTAACCGGCTTGGTCTAAAGTCAAAATGAGTTTTTCTTCTTTTCAATCGAAAGAAAATTGAGCTGAAACCTTCTTTCCATGAAAGCAACCGATTAACAGACTCAAGAACTGGGGAGTATTTTTCCAGAGAAAAAGTTGGGAAGAAGACCGGCAGTCTACCAAGAAACTTTGCCTAGTAACAATCTCAGAACACAGCGAACCCCTCTTGAGCACCCACCGTCAACAGCAAAATGTTTGGGAAATTTGTGGGGAAAAGTTCAAACTTTTCTAGGAAAACCCCCATCTCCTACACAGATGGCTCAGGACAAACTTCATAAGAAAGCCACAGTGCAAACTGCAAATTATACTTTCTTAAATCAGAGTTTTTGGGTTTTTTGGTCCTCAATAAGGAAGAAATATGAGGAAAATGTTGTCATTTATAGGACCCAAAAATAGTTTTTGAAGGAAGAAAGGGGTTTCAGATTTCCCAGTTCCTGCAAAAAGCTTCTCTCGCTTGTATTGTTGTTTCTGTGATGTCTGCCATTCATATCACCAGTGCTTCCCCTGAGAACCACCAGCTTTGTTCTTTCCAAAGAAGGCATTCTTGGGTTTTGGTATCTCATGAATGTCCATCACTTGAATCGTTCTTTGCTTTTTAGCTTCACAAAGAACATACAACAATAGACAAGCAGAACAAATCAGTACCGAGTCCACTTAAAGAAGAAAAGATCGATGCAGAAAAACTCATGCTGCTCCAAGTAAAACCCAACCGTTTTCAGCTTCTTTATAATTCGCTTGAAGCCTTTTCCTTGCTGAAGCCAGCCTCTCAGCATCAAAGCCACTCTCCTTCTGCTCCCTCAGTCTCTGTAAATTCCAATATAGTGATCGATATCACAATCCAATATTAATAGAGAAAATTTCTACGGAGCACATATACCATATGCCCATGAGTTCTCCGTACTAAAGCAGCTTGTCTTTTAAAACATGCAATTACTTTGTTCAAACCTAAATGGCTTGCTATGCCACATCAAGATATCATATGAGCCTCTCGATGAGCAGCTCAATATAAATTTATTCACAGGTTGCATCTCTTGGAAGCCAGAAATGTCATCACGTTAGGAAGTGTAATTCGGCAAGAGAACCGGATCATTACATTTTGTGCAGAAGCAGATGCTGAAACTCGTGGATGTGGTTTAGACGGAGTTTCTTTGCGCACTACCATCTTGGCCTTGACTTCTGGCTCTGAATAGTTTCTCTCCGAGCCAGAACTTCCATCTGTGTTTAGCCAAAGGAAGAAAACAGTATCAGACAAGATAATTTAATCATGACAATTGCTATAGAGTTAGAATGAACCGAATTGTCTGAGTCGGATTCCAAAGCCTGAACTCACTTTGTGGATTTGGAGAGTGTCCAAATTCAGGAACCTAGGAAAAAACAAAGAATTAGAACGGAAAACGAAAAATGAGTTTCATCAATTTTCACGAAGGAAGGACCAAAATGAATATTGGAAACACTTCTTTCACCTTGGAGTAACCGTTCTGTGGAACTTTCTGCTGGGGCGAGTCTCCATCAGCTGCCAGAATGTCAAGTTACAATTTTCAACTAGCTTGTGGTATAGCATCATCAGAGTTGTATTCACTTGCTCTTTGCAATATAGGATGATTAATTGTTTCCTCTCTCAAATAGAGAATAATCTTTTACCTCCCAAAAGTGCGGAGGAGGCAACTTCTCCAGGCTGATTCACAGTTACCCATTCGTCCACAATTGCTTTCCATTTCCTGCAATACAATAACCAAATTCAACATCCTGACATGCCCAGAACTTGCTTGAAACAATCATTCCATCTCCGCCTAAAGGCCAGGAAAGTTTTTGGTCAAGAACATCAAAAGTTACAAAGTACTGGTTTCCCAACCTAACAAGATGCTTCACAAGTCGCCGAACATCATTTGATGGATGCTTCCGGAACTGGTTTACGTGCCTTCCGATATCAGTTTCCTACCAACCACAACAAGCAGGAAATTTACTCCTACCAAAACTGAAAGTTTATAAAAGTCGTCCTTTTTTTCTTCCTTTGAGATACCAATAAGCATTCCACAATAATCACCTCCAGAGCTTGGAATGTAATGTCCATATCTGCTAGACTCTGAAGCAACTCAACCAGGGAATCTGCAGACTGCTAAACAGATGCCAATCAAACACCATAGAAATAAATCAAACACTCTGCTTCAGAGACAGAAAAAAGCAACTAACCACAATGAAGATACGAAATTTATCCAGACAACATGAAACAAGACCTGATCAGGGTCCTCAAGATGCCTCTTAATTTCGAGAATCCTTTTCTGCTCATCATCGAACAAACCCCCAAGGGGTCCAACTCGTCATTCATGTCCGTTGATTGCGGCGTGGAGGGTGAATTTGCCTTCCCTTCACGACCCTTGGCCTTCTCTTCTTGGACTGAACCCCTGACTATGTGCCATTAGGCCTATCCACCAAACCATCAGTTTGACAGCTCCCACACTTTGCAGACAAAGTGGCTGCATATAACCGCTCCACAATCCCATCCCTCCTCCTCTTCAACTCATTGAAATTGTCCAAAGAAGCCACTGTTATCGCTGTGTCGATGAACGTCCAGACATCAACCCCTGAACTCTCCAACACCGTCCTAAAGTCATCTAAATCCATGCTACAACCTCCAAACGATCGAAACAATCAAAACCCACCTCCTAAATCCCCGAGAAACTGCTTCCTATCCCAACTACAAGAAGATCTACAGCTCCCCGATGCTGGAATATTTCAAGAACCGCGTGCTCCGAGACGACGATGACCCATCCCCAGATCTGCCACGCTCGATAGAACAAGAAACTCAAAAGCAGAATCCAACTCCTAATCAATAAAGGGTGCGCTCACAAACAGGAATTCCTTCAGATTCCCGAGCTTAAAACTGCCCCCAACCCAACAACGATCAGGAGCCGCAACGCAACGATCGTCAAAGATCTGGATCTGACTCCGCGTTGACCAACAACCCGATACCCCGCCCAGAAATTATCGTTGGAGAACCGAAAATGAGGAGCAAAAACAATCAGAGAAGACGAGAAAACGCTGGAGTGGAAACTGTCGGGGAATGGGAACGACGCAACATCAGCTTTTCCCGTTTCCGCTTCTTGATTTGGGGAATAATCGCGTCGGACTTCTCCTTTTTTTTTTTTTTTCTTCTTTCCTTTTCACAAGGTTGGGACAAAAAAGGGTATATTCCTAAAAAGCTTTTTATTTTAGCAAACTCCTATGGTACAAATTGAGGTTGATAAAATTAAGAAGACTTTAGGAAAACTTGTATATTATGGGTATTTCCGAATGCTCATCAACAATAGTTAGTATCAGTTTTCAATAATAGTAGACTCACAAAATGCAACAGAAAGATACATTCTGAATAAAAATTTTGGACAAGTTTTGAAGAAGTCCTATCGTGAATGTTTCCAAACACTAATTAAACGTAGTTAGCATCGATTTTCAGAATGTTAAATACATGGATTATGAAAAAACAAAAAAAGAATATTTAAAATGATTATTTTGTACTCCAAGAATAAATTGCTAGTGAAAAATAATATTTTTTTTTTTTGGCGGAACATATAGAAGAGAGAAATAAATAAAAGATTATAGGGGAGTCCCCATGGCCCAGAAGCAGATTTTTGGCTTGTTGTGGTTTAGGAGATGAATGGACAAGAGCAGCGGAGGAGAAAGAAGAGAAGTGGTCAATGATGGGGGCTTGGGGCTTTCACACTTTAGAGTCATGTGGGGCATAACGATTTTGGTTTGGAGAACTAATTTTATAATTTTAAATGAGTCTTTTCGTGTTGGAATATGTCTTGTTTTAATTCTTTCTTTTTTGCAAGGGGCATTATTCTTCTCTTTATTGTTTTGTGGGCAGCGCATAACTAATATATTATATACATGTACATATATTTTTGGGTGCGATGGAACGGAATATCGGTGCCTAGTGGGCTGATTTGAGGTCGGCTTTTTATATCCTTTGCCAGCACCAGCACCAACCACAACCATGGACCTATCTGCTTTTTTCCCACTGTCCAGTGGGTTGAGGGATAAACATTAACCATGCGTGTGTGTTGATGTTATGGATTCATCATCACCTGTTCCCAGTCCCTCTCCAATTTGACCTGCTTCAATTCGGAACCTGATCGGACCAGTCTCGCTGAACCAATTCCAAATTAATTCATACACGGACCGATGAACTCCTGGATAAAAAAATTGGAGAAATCGGCCTTGACCAACTCGATTTTTCTGTTTTATGTAGTGAACCGGCGGCTCTCTATCCGAGAACTTCGAGTTGATTTTAGATTGTGGCCCTCGGAAAATGCTCAATGTAGACGGAGCATTAATGCTTCATTGAAACTATGGGGGTAGCGTGAGAACATATTAGAGTAAGCCTGTAATTATTTTGCAGAAAATGAATTCTCTTGATAATATTTTCCTAAAGACGATCACTTATATCACTTGAAATAATTAATCGGTTAGAAAATATATTCATTTTCAACGACAATTTATATTCAACCATTTTCGTGGATGGAAAAAATATTTTTATTCATTCATATTTATAAGCGGTACAAACAATCATTTAAAAAAAATCTCAAAATTATTCATTTTCCTCAAAATGAATAAACCTTTTAGTGCCAAATATTGCAATGATACGAGGGGAAATAAGTGAACAATTCGCTAAAGTGGCACATAACGCTACATAGTCTATAATGTCTAGTATTGTACATGGCATGACAAAAATTCATATAATGCATTTGTCTCGCAAAAAATGAATAATATAAAAATATTTTTAAAAAATTATCGCGTCTATCGCTTGCAAAAATCAATAAATGAAAAATGTTTTCATCGTCCATGCAAATATTTAGACATAAATTGTTATTGACAGTGAAATACTTTTCATTGACTGATTATTTCAAATATCAAAATTATTTGTTTTTCGAAAAACAAACAAAGTGTCAGCTAAGTTCAATGCCGCATTGTATATAGCAGGCCTCATAGGCAAGCAGAGCACAACATTTGTGAGGGACTTTGGAGGCAGGAGATTATGATACTAGATGACTTTTGAACAGTACAGTATTCCCTCGATTAGAATTCACGGAAAATAGTTTCTGATAAAACATTTCCGCAGCATTGTCTTCATTTTTTTTGCTTTTGAATCGCTCATGAAATTAAGTAAACGAAAAATGTTTTATTGGTGAAAGAAAATTTATGCTTAAATTTAAGAAAATGATTTTCTCTTTAAAAAATTGGAAATCATTTTTCATAATATGACCAAATATTAACAATTAGACTAGAAACTCTATGTTTGGGCATGAGAACTCTAACGCTTGTTCTCGAGTCCTTGGCATCCAAGACCAGGCCCATGTTACTCGGGCCTAGGTCCATTAAGGCTGGTCCACAACTCTAGTACTTGTGCCCGAGTCCCCGCCCCTCATGCCTGAGTCCATCAAGGCTGGGCTTGGGACCTCAATGCCAATACCCGCATCTCCAACACTTGAGCCTGTTGCCCTAGCACAAAGGTTGGGTCCACAAAGCCTAAGTGTAGGACCTTGATACCCATGCTTGGATCCATCAAAGTCAAGGCCTAGAACCTACTCCATTGAGTCTGAAGCGTAGGACTACAATCTCATGCTTGGGTCTCCAGTGCCTAGGTTCAATCCCTAGACTTAAAAACCCAATGGCAATGCTCAAATTTCTCACACCTAAGCCCCTGGTCCATCAAGGCCGAAGCTTGAGGCCCATTTGTTCATGCTAGGGCCCTTGTCCATTAATGTCGAGCTTAGCTCCCATCGACTAGGTGTCTTAAGCCCAATCTCAAAGGACTAAGCTTGGTTGTTGAGGACTTGGGCACTAGCTTTGGCATCCATATGCAATGTCAATTGACTAGGGCTCAAGTGTTGGGGACACAAGCTCAAGCACTAGGGACCTAGGTCTCCAAGGTTCGACACTTGGCCTTTGTGGAGTAAGCCAAGGTAACAGCTCCAAAATGTCACATGCAATATTTGTCCCTATAATTATATCATTTATTTAGTAATAACATGCAAAAACTCAATAAAATTTTCACTTACATCCCGTTCAACTGATCATATGAGATAAATGTGGATTTTATCTTTGTTTATAACAAACATCAGTTTTAAAAGTTTAATGCATCGTTCAAGCAAAATACAGAAATCATAAAGAAAGGGTTAAGTCAATTAGCACAACTTTTCTCATACTATTGCAAAAGCAAGACACCACCCAACTCAAGGCTTGATGGGATCAGGCATGATGTCAGTCTCCTCCATTGTCATGTCCAAAAGGACCACCCTACAAAATGAAAAATAAGGGATGAGACAAAGCCCATTAAATGAAATCTCTAGATGTAAGTTAAAAGATCACCTCACTACTCAACTTGATACAAAACAATATGAACGTACAAAAGTAGGTATATCAAGTGTAAAGTAGTCAAAAAGGGTTACAAGCCCATATTTTAACTCATATTTATTATAGTGGGTTGTAAATGGATGTCTTCAATAGTAAAATATGAGTTAAAAATGAATTGTAAAAACACAAGGCTAAAGCAAATGGATAAGTGGGTACGAGATAGACCCTCTTTCAACTCACATAATATATAGGTCTTGGTTAAATGGATTACCTAACAATTTTTAAGTTAATTACAAACGGTTCTTTTTTATATTTAAAAATTTTCTGATTTTTTTTATATCTTATGATTATTTTTATTTTTATTTTCCTTTATTTATCGTTTTTTTTTTTTTTTTCATTTTCCTTCCTATTGCGGCCGACCATAGGTGAAGGACAAGCTTGCTCTGGTGAGACTTGGGCTCATTGATTGGGCTAGGCTAAAGCCTCAAGGACCTCTAGCGAGACTCAAGCTCATCACATTGATAGCTTCATAGACCTCTGGCAAGAAACAAGCTTGCCAATTTGGTGAGGCTAAAGCCTCGTGGACCTTTAGTGAGGCTCCAACCTAGCTAGTCTAACGAGGCCCGAGTTCGAATGGCCTCAAGCTCGAGCTTGCCATGCCAATCTACCGAGACCCAAGCTTGGCAAAAATCAATTTTTAATTTTTTCAAATAAAATAAAATATCTAACCAATAAAATAAAATAAAAGACAATAGCCACTTTCCGTCTCTTTGATTTTTTTTTTTTTTTTTTTTTTCGTTTTTACATTTTTTGTTTGATTTACTTACATCTTCATTCACAATTTGTTCCTTTTTTTTTTTTTTTAATTCTATAAAAAAAATTCATCCAAGTAGCACATTAACATGAAGAGGTTGGAGGTTAAATGAGTTGTATTTCTTTTCATAGTTACAGTTAAGTATGGATGTGTTTTACGAATATGTGATAAGTAGAGTATGGATTGGGTTGGGTTAGATCGAAGTCAGGTATGGGTCATTGAAATTGTATTGCATGAAAATGGGTTAATATGGATCAAACAATTCCCGACCAGACCCATCCATTTGACATGACTAACTGAGTGCATGTGTAATGTTTTACCTTTTCTATTATGATATACTCAAGTTATATAACAACACTGCAGGATATTATTTGACTCATGTGCATGCGGATGGCATAACATATTTTGATGAAAAGTAAACCACCAATTAGTTCATTCATTGACATGAGTGCTCATATGAAATTATATATGCACATACATATGCACTGGGTATTTTATTTCTCCTCCCAAACACTCTTGAGGCACCTTGATACATGGGGCATCCCAACCTACAAGACATCTTGACTCTCAATGCATCTTGATATATCTCTGGGGCATCCCCAATACAAGGCATTGTCACCATTAATTTATGGGTGACATAAATACATTATTCTCATACGAGTAATGATAAATCCATATTTATAAGCATTTTAACACATATTCCCCAACTCAATCAAATGCATTAGTTAAATGATCAAGTAAGAATCAAATGTGGTCATACTCATTACATGGATATATTCAAAAACTGGATATATGCAGCTAGTGGTTATATTGAGTTGGCTATTAGTAGGCAAGTATATATATTTAGGCAATGGAATGTACTCTATGAGTAAATACATTTAGGAAGTGATTATGTTCAAACAAATCAATATATTCAGTAAGTAAAATATTTAGGAAGTAAATCTATTCAAACAAGTATATATGCTCAGTAAGTATATTCACAAAGTGAATTTGATCAAACAAGTGAATACATTCGATAAGTGAATATAATTCAATTAGTGAGGAAATTCAAGAAGTAAATTTGTTCAAACAAGTTAATATATTCAGCAAGTTAGTATATTCAGGAAGTTAATTTGATTAAACAAATGACTATAACCAAACAAGCAAACATATTCGGTAAGTAAATTTGGGAAGTGAATTTGATCAAATAAATGAATATACTCAAACAAATGAATATACTTAACTACTAGGGGTTTGCTTCTAACATGGAAGGGAGAGGTAGGGGTTCAAATCCCCACCTTCTTAGGGGGTTGGGGTGGGAACAATTTAATTTCAAGTGTGGATTTTGATTCCCACGCCCTGCAAAAGAGGTAGACAAAAGTCTGAAAGTGATAATTAAAATAGGAGTAGAGTAGGACCAACAAAATATATATACTTAGAAAGTAAATTTGATCAGACAAATGAATAAACTCAGATAAGTGAATCCGATATACTCAAACAAGAGAATATACTTAGAAAGTGAATTTGATTAAATAAATTAATATACTCATACAAGTGAATATTCTTAGTGAGTACAAAGTGAATATGCCGATGGATACAAGATGGATCTAATCCAGCGAGCATAAGGTCAATATTTCCAGCGATTACATGGTAGATATTACCAGCACGGTTGAATATGAAATTACGAAGATAACATTTCCAAGTTTGAATTCATTATTTTTGTGGACAACATGTTTCCACACCTTAAGAAAATCTACTAAATACATAATGAATCATCAAAGCAAAACAAATTATTATAAATATTTCAATGCACCACTATTGAACACGCTCACACTTACCATCAAATTTACCAAAACTAAAATTTGCACACAACAAGCAACTAAATCAAAAGTGCTGAGTAGATAAACCTAACACCTAGAGATGTCACTTACCTTGAATAAAACTTGAACAATCAAATGCCTTAATCACCTTGTGACCCTTGATAGAGAAAATCCAAAAGTGAAAGTTGAAGATTGAAGGCTGATTGAAATATCTGAGGTGAAAATTGGTTTAATGTTACTAAGGTTAAAGTGATGAGTGGTAGTAAATGATAGGTGTAAGTTTGCATACATGTTGGAAAGCTACGCGTGGTATGCTTATAAGGCTTCATCTAATACATAGCCAAGTGGAAGGTTGCATTTACATGTGGCCAAGCTTTGTCTAATGTATGGCCAAATGAAAGAAGAGATGATGGCTAGTGCATTAGGGTAATGATAGCTTACTTTTTTGGTGTCAAGAGGCATGTGGGTATTTCATCTTGAGAGAAACAAGTGGCTTACATGCTATTTAAAATAAAACAAGTGGCTTATCATGTGGTTTAATGAAAATGGTTAAAACAGATCATTGTGAGAAAGAGGTTCTTCTTCGGCCAAGTGGATGAGGCATCATCATTAGTAATAGTGAGTTATCATAAATATTGATTAACTAAAGTTACAATAATGAAAACCATAACAACTAAGATGACGGTAAATTAATCAAACATCACTCTAACTATCAACGCATACATCAACATTTATTAATTTCATTTCAACACGTTGGACTCAAGGAGGTTACATTTGCAGGAAATCATCCTCCGAATTCTCCTCGTACCTTGCAAAATCAACGGTCCACTAAGATCTCTACATGTCAACCTGAATTATAAGCTAAATAATACTCGACTTTATAATCTAAGCATTATTATTAGACACAGAAAATTCTAGATGTCACAGCTTGGATGATGCCAAAGATCTGAGCATGGGCATTGGAGGCTCGGTTCTGGCCTTTGTGGACCCAGGCTGGGACCGCAAGAAGTCATGCACGGGCACTAAGATCTCGATTTCGGCTTTTGTGGATGCAGGATTGATGCTTGCCCTTTCGCTCAGAACCCAAGTGGCCTTGCCCAGGTGAGGGCCTATCAAAGCTAGACTTGGGATCCTAGTGCACATGCCTAGCTCCCTTGCTGCTCATGTGTAAGTTACCAACGCCCGAATGGATGTAGTTAGAACAATAAAATGGAATTTTCCTTTCAAAACGATAGAAAATATTTTCCAATTATTTTTCAAATTTTAACCAAACGCCAGAAATCATTGCCAATTTCATAGAAAATGACTTCGTGAATAAAACGGAGCCTTAATACTAAATAGGCCATCTTCTGCTAGACCCACACCGGGTCCAGCAGAAAGCCCAAATTCTGGTAAAGAGTCCGTGATCAATTCAGTCCAGCACCACAGAACGCCGTGCGCAGCAAGTCGATACACTTGGAGGTGAGACATGATTTTTTTCAGTAAACTCAAATTGTAATGAGTAATTCGACCAAAAAACGAAAAAAGAAGTTGCAATGAGTAGACCTTGTATAGTCCTCCATTGCCTCGTGAGCAAGCTATAATCCAGAACAAGATCAATGTGTGCATTTGATGACGAACGGAGACTCATCGTTGGCGAAAGTCCGAGTCGATCCTCCAGAAAGAGTTGCCAAAAAATCTCAAGAGATGAATAGTCCATTTAAAGCCTCCAATACCTCTTTCAGCCATGCATTCTCGACTCGTTCGACTTATCCAAGCTATCCAAAATGTCATAAAATGCCCTGCTTTCGACCTTCTGATCTGGGTCTGCGACAAAATTATAGCTCTTTCCAAGCCTTCTCTTTCCATTGCTACATTGAGAGGAAGCCTCACCCTGCGTACCTCGTGATGGAGTGGATGGTTGCACCGTATCAGAGGAAGAATCAGACATGTCATCCGAACTAGTCAACTTGTCCCTCTCACTGTCACTTTTCTTGCTGGTGTAATACGAATTGATCACTTCTTCAAATGGTGAGGAGTGAACCGTGTCCTCCTTCTGTGTTCCAACCGCTTCTTCTCCAGATGCATTAACATTATCTTCTAATTCTAAAAAGTCGCTATCTGAGAGGTCAGGACTGTAATCAACATCAACAGCCCCTCCTTTAGTAAAATGTCCTGGTTTAAGGTCAGTTCTGCTGGAAACTTCATCAGCAACGGGCACCAATTCCTCCCACAGAGAATCAACACAATCATTCTTCTTTGATGAACTGGGCATCCAATATCCAAACTACCCACTGAGCCAAAGGGATCACTTTGATGAACATTGGGATGGGCACTTTCCATCTTTTGACATTTTAAGGCTTTGCCAGAAGGATAAATATGAGTAGATTCAACTGTCACTCCGGTCATCATCTCTAAAACGGATGTCAGTTTTTCACAACCAAGTCTCTGTGGATCAATAGGATAACCATGCTTCTCAAGGAACAGCTTTTTGAAATGGTGGATATTATATCCTCCAGGATACTCCTTCAGTATCTCATTTACAAGTTTCTGACAGTCAGCTAAGATCTTATTTCTCAACTGGTCATTGGCTATCTTATTAAGAACATGGGGAGAAACTCCAGCATCAGTATTCTGAATTTTTTTCTCGCTGATATGCTGAAAAGGCCTCTGCAATTCTGTGTGCAATGAGGGATTCCTCTGAAAGACAGAACTCAGCCGATTTGAAGCATGGGAACAATGTTCAGCAGGTTGAAAAAGCAGGTTTTGAGATAGGTCTTCTTCAACAGATTTCTGCCCCTTCAACAGATCGACAAATTGGACGAGATCATCTTCGTGGAGAGATTTTGCAGCTGGCACTCTGTCCTTTTGCAGATTTTGTGCCATTTCTCTTCTGGCTTTAAAAATGAACAGTGTGAGAGTCTGACTATCACTTTTTCTTGCAAGAATAAATGTTCAGATGAGATATAAGTTTTGAGGGAAAACAATTTTATACTGAGAAAAATCATAGAAAAGACCACTGAAAAGACAATGGCAGGTTTCTCCTTTCCTCATCATTTTGCAATCCATCCTCATGAAAGAAAGCCATATAAAAACCATCACTAAATCTTGAATCAGTCAAACAAATCTGTTTTTATCTAAGATGATTCAAGTTCAAAACCAGAATGGATTAGTCACAGGTAAAACAAAAGAGACCACATAAATCACGCTGTTCTTCTTAAAAAGGACATGTTATTGCTACTCCTGGGCTGCAAGTCATCAGGCTCATTTGTTCAATTATCTTATCTAAAATGATATCTGATAGCATTAAGTCAAGAGGACAAAAGGCCCTTTCAAAGACCTGTTTGCTAAACATCTCAAAATCCAAAAAGAAACTGACAAGAAAATAAAAATAGACTCACAGGACATCTTTCAAAATTTGGGAGTTGTTAATTGTCAGCACTAGTAAAACAACATACAATACTGATTATAGCAATAAGAGGATCCAAGAAATTCATTGGAAAGGTAAATATGCAGGCTAACAGACTGTCATCATGATGAGGCATGTTAATGATGACAGATCAGTAAATGCATTAACCTGGTCTTAGACTTGCCGACAGTTGCCGATCCTTTGGGTGAACTCAGAGATGATTTCACGTCACTCCAAAGTGTATCAATGTTGCCCTTTGTTGAGTGACTATCGGTCTCTTCCAGCATTCCAGTATCATCGGGCAAAGGACTACATTTGTCAGCTGAAGTTTCCATTCTCGAGGCACCCTTCTCCATCTGAGCTGACTGATTGCTAGTTGACACTGATGATGGTGGACATTTTGGCGCCGCAACCTGGGTCGGACATTTTTCTTTGTCGTTTACCTCAACTGAATCATCGCTAGGAGTAGAACATTCTTCAAGTGCACCATTAATCATTTCCTTGGAGAGATGGGAAGCAGTGCAGTCTGACATTTTGACATTATTCTTATTTGAACTGCTATCCTTGACGCCAAACCATCTTTTCCAAAACCTTTTGAAAAGACCAACTACAGATGTAGACTCTTGCTGAGATGCACAGGCCACAGGTTCATCAGGAGAAAGCCTCTGTTGTGCCTCATCTGAGGTCACATCCGTATTAGGTGGAGGTGGTGGTGATTTCTCGGTTGCAGCTCTTTTGGCCTGCATTAACTCCTCATCTGCATCAGAATTTGTGACTTCAGATAATGCAGTATGTGTAGTTGGCACCTCACAGGTCTCCTTATCAACTAAATGTTGCTCATTGGCCTGTTTAGGAGGTACTGCCACACGTGCATCAGGAGAAGTCCGATGTGGTTCCTTATCCAAAGTCAGATCCATATTCAGCTCAGATGGTGGTAATTTCTCGACAGCAGCTCTTTTGGCATGCATGAACTCATCATCCGCATCCAAACTTGTGCATCCCTCCTCTCCACTTTCATTTATGGACCTTGTAGACGGATCCACAGTGGAGTTTAATGATGACTGAGGTTTCTTGGTAACTGCCTGCACCAAAAATTGCCCATCACCTTGGTGATGAAGCTTTATGATGTGCGGCATAGACATAAGGAATTGCGAGAACTTTTTGTATCCATACAAGTCCTTGTCTAAATGCAAATTAGTTTTTCCCAACTCAGCACGCAGTTCTGTAATCGAAATGCCTTTCGGATTTGACCTTACTAATCTCCAAATTTGCCTCATGACTGCCTGAGGAACTGGGCGAGGCAAGATCTCACTCGCCAAGCGAGGCTGTTCAGTAACCGTAAAAGGGTCTTCAAGAGGAAGCTTGCAATGACCATACCAAGAACCATATGGACCATCAGGAGGCTGATTAAAATGCTTTCCCATAAGGTTTTCCCCTTTGACCAAAGAATTCCAATGCCACATTATACTAGCAGCGCTGCAGAGAACAGGGGGGGCACTTTCCGGACTAGCAAGAAGTATGTTGTAGTTGCTCATTCTTAACTTGTGCAAAACGCTGGCAAAATCTCTGTCACCAGATATCAGAAACAGATGCGCCGGTGGAGGATTCTGTGATACCCAGTACATGAGATCGGCAAGGAGAGACCTATCAGCACTGTTCTTTCCACCTGCCAGTCCAAATGGTTACAGAAAGGATAAATTCATATTGAAAGATAGAAAAGAGGAACCTCCACTAATTGCATCAATTCTCGACACACAATCTACAAATGTCATCCTCGTAGGATGAAGTTACAAAAATCCACTATTCCCATTCGTCATAAGCCAACTAGTACCAAATCAACCCTGTTGCATAATAATTTACAGGACCACGAACTGGCAGATAGCATATTCATCAATAAATATATGAAAAGCCTTGCTACTTTAGTGTCCACAAACAATTGGCACCAAAATCACACACCAGAAGTTTTAAGCAAACTAGACAGCTCGAGTGGCGCAGACAATGTCCGAAACCAATATCAAGAATGGGAAGGGGAAACAGACCATTTGGCACATGGGTCATGTTGATTCCGGTGGCCGACAGAGCCTCCTGCCTCGACCGCGAGAGCTGCAGCACGTCGCCGAAGGCCGTGATCTGAATCGGGCCCCTGATCCCGCTCGCCCTGACCGCGGCGGCGATGGAGGCCGCGACCTTGAACACGTTGACGCCGGCCGGCAAGTTGCAGTTCTCGAAGTCCCACCACACCGAGACCCTGACGCCGCGGGACCGGTCGTCGTCCCGCCTCGGCGGCGGGTTCTGCGGGGAATGCGGACGCGGGTCGTGGGAAGGCCACGGGGAGAAGCGGGAGATCCTCAGGAACAGGAGGGGGGGCGGGGAGAGGAGGAGGGTTTTGGGGCGGAGGGACTTCATGGCGCGGCAGGGAGGTTAAAGATTCGAAGGTGGGTCGTGTGGGGAGATGGAGAGGAGGGGTTTGGTGGAGTTTCATGGAGGTTTTAGCTCCTCCATGGGAAGGAGCAGGAATTGCGCAGGGGTTTAACCATTTCTTGGTTTATAATATACACAGGAAGAAGAAGAAGCAAGGGGGAGGGGTTTTAACCCTTAAACCCTCTTTAGAGCCCCTGTCCACGTGAGTTGCACGTGCGCTGTGTACAGAAAAGAAAAGTTTAGGAGGAAAAAAAGGTGATTTGAATTATTCTTAGGAAACGTGTTCAAAAATCATAATTTTTGACCACAATACTATATCCCTTTTATAATTAATGAAAATTTGTGTCCGGACCGGCTCTCTAGACTATCTATGAAATTATATATTTGACTGATATGTTATGTCAAAATTTATCCAGTCATCACCATATAATTATAAGCATTTACTTTTAATTTTCTTTTTTTTGCTTCTCTGTAAAATATAATACATACGAAAGATAATTTCAACCTCGAAATTTTACCATTAAATATTAGAGAAAGCTCGTATTGATAATAATAAGCTAATTGAAATAGTAAAATCTAAATAAAGGGCAAAAATGTGGTTAGAAATAAAAGATCAAAGGCAAAAATCCACTTTTGATTGCCCAAGTTGCACAATTTTTCAAATTAAGTGCTTCAATTTCTAATTTCTCGCATTAAATCTTTGAACTTATATAAATTATCTTATTAAAATGCAACTTTTGTCAAGCGGTTTGATCATGTCCGATGGGAGTGGAACTCAAGAACAAGTTAGCTCCTGCTAACTCGATTTAGAGCCAGAATTACTTGCTTAGAAAAGTTTTACAACTACTTACGTAAAAAAAATAAAAGATTCGAGAATTTATTAAGAGGAAAAAGAAATGCATAAATTGAGAGCTAATCTCTAACACTTAAATAATAAAATCCTTAAATCTCTCATACTTTTTGAATCTTTAATATCATCTTTGATGAGTTAATTCTTTTATTCATTCACAAACTTACGTGTTTTTCCTAAATAGACCGAATGTTCAAGAATTTATTTATTTTTCATATATTCCTGTTCTTTTTTCGTGTGCTCATTAATGAAATGAACACTTTTCACAATCTTTCATGATATATCTTACATATAATTAATCACTTTTTAATTTAAGTATTACCCATTAAGTAAAGTTGCTATTAATACTGAATCTACTTAGCAAAACGATACGATGGAATTAACAAATCAAAAAACGAAATTTGACAGCTTACCTATAGTCTGTGTAGTTCTATTTTTTGCTTCGAAGAAATGGAGAAGCAGAGAAAAAATTTTCAAACAAATTTTCAGTAGCTCATTTTGAATGTGATTGATAAATTTAAAATCAGGAAAAAAAAAAAGCCATTTTCCATGACACTAAAGTAAAATGAATATTAAAAATAACAGCGTGAATTTTTTTTAATTGAAAATCCACTTAGTGTAACAAATTAATATTATATATTTATATGTAGAATTTGTTGATTTGATGAAGAAAAATTTATCCAAGTTTGAAACTGTTAATATATCATGATAAGCAATACAAAATACCTACATATCAAGGAGTGGGATTTTTAGTGATAATTGAATTTGCTGTATGGAAATTTGAAGCACTAGTTATTAAAATGTATTATTTTCGGAACCCGTCTTGTTTAATATGAGTATAAAAAGTGGGAAATTAAGTTTTAAAAATGGTTTGCTAAAAATATATACATGTCAAGATTGATTGTGGCAAGATTTATGATAAGTTGGATTAGAAATAGATATGAGTTGCATTTTTATTATATCTTCAGCTGTGCTTTTAAAATTTTTCCCTTAATTTCTTTTGAATTGCCGGTAAAATTAATGACCTGCGCTCCGTTCAATATGGAGCTCAATGATTTTAAGCAAAATATATGTGCACTGAATTTCAAACATGAAGACATATGCTCATAAAAATAGTAAATCTGTTAACTAACCGTCCAAAAATTCCGAACTTTAATAATTGATGATGAGACAATGTTCTCTTTCACTCTTTTCTATATTTAATGAGATAAGGGTGTTTTGATCAAATGAAAAGTACATACCAAATGTGAAAGTTGACTTTATATAGTATAGAAGAAGGGACCCGTAATCCTCCTAATGCCGGGAATGACCTTCAGCAAATTACAAAAATATGTTTTATTGCTATTTCTTGGCATTTCTCAAAATGCTTGAATCAAACCTTGGTGGTGCTCATTCCCAAAACTAGACAATTTTCTCTTCTCGTTACAAGCTGTTTTGTACCGGACAGAAGAGGTGCTGATACCGTCATCATTGTCCAAGAAAATTGTCCACTCCATGAGCTGAAAAATTGGCAAGACTGGTACGATGCTCCCCAAAGCGGATCCTGCTAAAGCTTGGTATAGATTGGAATGGGATTCTTTTCATAAGAGAATAGTACTTGCTTCAATTTCCTGCATTCCTGGATGTTTAATAATATATATATATTTTGGTAATCGAGGATTTGCCTAAGCCCCCTTTCACTTACACTAGTCGGGTCACACGGCCCTCGGTGGCACCGGCGGACCTTGCCGAAGCTATTTGGATGACTATATCTCGGGAGAAGCTAGCCCAGCAATCCACCGCTAGGGTCCCCCACTTAAATCGCTAGCAATGTGGGGATTCGAACTCTCGACCGCATCGAAGTATGATAGAACAAATACCAACACAATTTTCCACGGGTGGGTGATGTTTAATAATGTTTTGTGTTCCCTCCTCCTTTATTATTGTCTTGTTTAAAAAAGATTGTTTGGATAAAATCCAACCTACTAGAGATATTCCTAAGGTGGCTTGCTCTCCCCTTATTTCTTTATTTTCAATTACCCTAAAAAGCCCTCACCTTTAACTTTCAATCCCAATTCTATCCTAAACCTTCTTTTTTTTCTTTTTTTTTTGTCTAATAAAAAGTCACTAACTTTAGGTCTAATCCCAATCCTATTATAATTTTTTTTTATAACATCAATTTTTAGTTGAGTCTTATATCTATCCCCACTAACACTTCTCTTAATAATCGAGAGATGGAAAACTCCTAAGTGCAAACAATTTGAGTGTCTTGAGCATGAGCTCTTCAATTGTGAAAGATGGAAGACTCTCAAGCACAAGAGATTGAATAAATCCCCGAGTGAAATGGAAGAAAGACTCTTAAAAACAATTGAAGAAGCTCAATCCTAATTGCCGGATCTGACAAGATCGAGACTCACCCATGGCCAATAAAGCTTGCCCCTCGCCAGCCCAATGTGAGGACACCTCATGGCCCTTGACAAGCTGGCGAGTTTGCCAAGGGCTGCGAGGTCATGGTCGACCTTGCCTCTAGCTAATCGCTAACTAGCGACTGATTGGAGGAAGAAGGAAGAGAAGTGGGAAAAAAAAATAGATAAAAGGAAATTAAAATTGAAAAAATATATATTAAATATTATTAAAACTCATCTACACCAGCACCAATGTGCCATGTAAGTTGACCGATGCCCACATCAACAAACTTAACCAAAATTAGCTAGAAAGACTTAATTGGCATCAAGTCAAAATATGTATGACTAATTTGGCATCAATAAAAGGTTTATGACTAAATTATTGGTTAGGATTAATTGCTCTAATTTTTACCTAAATTTCATATCTAAGAAGACATCATTTGGGTGAATGCGGAAATTCATCTCCAAAAGATGTCTTCTTAAATCTGAAATCCTGGGAAAAACTAGAGCAATGGTGCAGAAATGTCACACCATTAATGGTGATTTTGGACGGAATATTAATGGAGGTAGATATGACACTCAAATAAAAGTTTATGGTTTTTAAAGAAGTTTAGGGCAAAATTATGACTAGATCTAAAGTTTGTGATTTTTTATTGACAAAAAAAAGTTTAGGGTAAAATTGAGATTTAATCAAAAGTTGAGGGTTTTTTATGAGATGAAAAAAAGTTTAGGATAGAATTGGAGTTAGAGTTAAAGTTAAGGGTTTTTTTTAGATACTAGGCCTTTATCTGTGTATGGATCTCGGTCTAACATATTATAGATGCTTATGAGCACGTTATGTTGAAAAAGCACCGCCTCTCTCTCTCCTAGAGTTCTCTAGATCTCTCTCTCTCTCTCTCTCTCTCTCTCTCTCTCTCTCTCTCTCTCTCTCGTTACTCCTCCGGATTTCTCTCCCTCTCTCCAGACAATTCCTCAGCCGCAATTGTTGACCCAAGTTGCAATAAAATAATAGGAAGAAGATGGTGTGGGAAGTCGGTGGATGTACCGACTTTACATCCTATAAATAGGGGCTGTTGTCTCTTGAAGTGAAAGTATAAGGGGATGTTGTGTAGAGTGTAGGGGGTCTTGTGCAAGAGTGTTGTGAAGTGTGAGTGGAGTGTGTACGTGAGTGTGTGAGTGGGTGGAGTAGGTGACGTGAGTGTAGAGTGATAGAGAGTGAGTGGGTGTGTGCAAGAATTGTGTTCGTGTGAGGGTTGTGAGTGAGTAGGAAAGCAAGTACAATGAGTTGTTGTGAGAGAGTGATAGAATAAAGAGTTGTAATATTGTTCTATAATAAAAGTAATTATTTTACTTGTACATCCACTTGCTTCTTAACAAATGGTATCAGAGCAGGTCATCAGAGGTCGTGCGAAAACAGTGGTTGGGGACCATTGTAAGTGAGCAAGGCGGTCAGGGGTCGTCGAGCCAAGAAGCGAAGAAGCGGAGTACATCAGAGTTCTGCCAGTGCACAATCTGGGATTATGAAGTCAGTTGGTCTGGGACCAGATAGAGTGCGGGGCATTATACTCAAGTCACCATGGTGGATTTCTCGAGTCTGGTGAACGGGATGGAGAAGCTCAACGACTTTAATTATAATAATTGGAGTACTCGCATGCAGTATTATTTACTTGGACAAGATTTATGGGATATCGTTGGTGGCAACAACACCACACCACCCACAAATGATAGCGAATTAAGAAAGTGGAACGTCAAGTCAGGTAAGGCTTTTTATGTTGTTGCCGTGATTGTTGAAGATGAATTATTGCAGCACATAAAGAGTGCAAAGACCTCGAAGGAGGCCTGGGATAACTTGGTGACGATGTTTGCGAGGAAAAACGATGCCAAGTTACAATGCTTGGAGAACGAGCTCCTCTCAATCTCACAACAAAGCATGATGGTAAATCAATACTTTTCTAAAGTTAAATCTATTTGTGAAGAAATTTCAAAATTAGATCCTCATAATGCTATCTCTGAGACATGAATGAGAAGAATAATAATTCGCGGGTTAAGGCCGGAATATAATGGTATTATTACGGCCACCCGTGGATGGACAAATGAGCCAACTCTAACAGAGTTGGAAAATATATTGGCCAATCAAGAGGCCTTAGATAAACAAATCCCTAAGGTCTCAATTAAGGAGGATGAAAGTGCCCTCTTTAGTAATAAAAGAGGGTTCAAGGGCCGGAATAGAAATAGAGCAGGTGTAAGAGATGGCAAACCATGGAAAAATCATGGAGATTGGCGGAGGCAACCAGAAGAGAAGGGTTATCAGCCAAGGGGAGCTCGTCAAGATTGTGATGACGACGACGACGAAGATAAGAGCAACAAAAGGCGTAGCAAACGATGCTACGCTTGTGGCAAGGTAGGACATATTGCCAGATTCCGTTGGTACAGGCGAGAAGAAGGAAATGTCATCACTACTTGCAAGAAGGAGATTGAAAGCGAAGAAGAATGGGACTTTCAAGCGCATGTTGCATTGAAGGAACGAGAAGAGCTTGCAACTGCTTGTATAATTGAGTTGGATGATTCGACAGGTTCTATCACGACCTCGAATAAGAGCAAGCCAAGGGAGAACTTGAAGAAGCAACTAACAATACCAACAAGCAGTCGTGAAAAGAAACTGCAAGAGATGCAAGAGATGATAAAGAAGCTAAAAGTTGAGAAGGTAAAGATGGTGAATATGATGAAAAAGAAGGACAAGATGCTAAGACAGAAGGATTGAGAGCTCAAGGAAAAAGAAAGAGAGCTAGAGAAGTTCCAATGTGAGTTCAAGAAGCTGCAGAAGCTTCAAGATCTCAAGCCCGCTATGATGTTCCCAATTGGTCATATTGAGAGAGATATCAAACACATGAAGGAGAAGAAGAAAGGTTTCTTAGAGGAAAGGAGGCCATCTACACCCTACATCCCATGGTGCAAGGATAGGTGGAATAAGATTGAGGAGAAGAAATTTTATGAGAAAAAGGATCAAGATATCTCCACTAAATTGCTTCGAATGGGACTGAATCGGTTGAAGCACGAAATGAAAGTCACAAATGAGAGGCTTGATCGAATGAGTTCCAATCTCAAAATTCTTATAGGAGATATGTCGAATACGAAGATTGAGTTGAGTGAGAAGAAGGAAACGGAGACTAAAGGGCAGAATGAATTGGCATTGCAAAAGTTCAAGAATCACAAAACTCAATAGAAAGTCACAGCAAGAGAAGCAACTAAAGATGGAGCCATAGAACCATCCACATATGAGGAAGCTTTACAATATGCTGAATGGAGGGAGACAGTTGAAGAGTCCAAAAGCAATATCGGCACAGCTATTATATCTAAATTAAGAGAGAGTAGTCGGTGAGGGGGAGTGTTGAAAAAGCACCGCCTCTCTCTCTCTCCTAGAGTTATCTAGATCTCTCTCTCTCTCTCTCTCTCTCTCTCTCTCTCTCTCTCTCTCGTTACTCCTCCGGATTTCTCTCCCTCTCTCCAGACAATTCCTCAGCCACAATTGTTGACCCAAGTTGCAATAAAATAATAGGAAGAAGATGGTGTGGGAAGTCGGTGGATGTACCGACTTTACATCCTATAAATAGGGGCTGTTGTCTCTTGAAGTGAAAGTGTAAGGGGATGTTGTGTAGAGTGTAGGGGGTCTTGTGCAAGAGTGTTGTGAAGTGTGAGTGGAGTGTGTGAGTGGGTGGAGTAGGTGACGTGAGTGTAGAGTGATAGAGAGTGAGTGGGTGTGTGCAAGAATTGTGTCCTTGTGAGGGTTGTGAGTGAGTAGGAAAGCAAGTACAATGAGTTGTTGTGAGAGAGTGATAGAATAAAGAGTTGTAATATTGTTTTATAATAAAACTAATTATTTTACTTGTACATCCACTTGTTTCTCAACACGTTATAGATACAATAGAATTTTTTTGAAGTCCGTATCATGGTAATCAACAGGTTGCTTGGAGGAAATTTGTTTCAACCGTACCTATAAATGGCTAGTCATGGAAATCAATCATATTTACATTTACCCAAGCATGGTGTGGGGATATCCATAAATTTCTGCCAAGAGGTATAATTCTAGGAATTTCTGACAACCCGAGAAAAAGAAAAATGGCCCTATTCAGAATTTACTGCTTTTTGGCAAAGGGAACTCACGTCAGAAAAGCACGTCCAAAGAAGAAGACTCGCTAACTTCTCCACTTACCGATCGTGCATTTCTTTAACTCATGGATAAAGGTAGCAAATATCAAATTTTCTGCAAAGACGGGTAAGCATGTGAATCTTAAAGATTTCGGCTTTCAATTCCTAATCTGAGTTGAATGCACAGAGAGGAGAGGGCAAGATGGGACTGAAGAATCCGTACTTGTTCAATGTCTTGATCTCGATTATACAGGTAGGCATGACCTTGCTCACCAAGGCTTCATTCAATGGAGGAATGAAGAGCTTCATTTTCGTCTTCTACCGGCAAATGGCCGGAACCATTTTCTTGCTCCTGTGGGTTGTGATGTTTGAAAGGAGATCCGCAGCTCCACTCACGCTCCCTGTCTTCTTCAAGATATTCGCGCTTGCTTTCCTGGGGTGAGTTACAAAACGTTCCTTAGGAATAATAAGAGAATTTGGTGATTACGTAACTTAACATTCAAAAGCTTATCCCTTTTTCTAGGAATTTTGATGAAATGATACATGTGTATTGCAGTATCACGCTGGGTGTGAATCTCTATGGGATTGCGCTCGTCTATACTTCGTCTTCACTCGTGTCCGTAATTTATAACTGCCTACCTGTTTCAACCTTCTGCTTCGCTGTTCTTCTCAGGTTCTCCTCTTACTAGTGACTTGATATATATTCTCTCAACTCTTTAAATCAGTTGTTCTACTCTCCTTAGAATTTTCTAGCAAAAGTCGAATAATCTGCGTCGCATACATCATCTGAGAGAACATAGGGGATGGATCTATCTGGTTGACATACAACATTTGTTATTTCAAAGGGCCAGGTTTGTTCTTTGTTTCTCATCGGGTCCTATTAATGAGTGGTCTAAGAGCATTTGTTGAGTTACTTAACTTGGAATAGTCTTCATAGTACTAATTATGCATAAGAAGAGGGCAATTAATGCATTAGAAATTGTGAGGTTTCATTAACTAGTTCTTTAACTAGTTCCATGAGGAACTCATTTCTGTTTCGTTTTTTTTTTTTATCATTTCTTCTTCCTACTACTCTCTGACGAGTCACGAGTCTATCTAATATTTTTCCAATTATTTGCATAGTCTTACTCTTCTCACAAGGTAAAGCCTTACAAGAGGTTTTCTTTATATTGCATAGAACTCTATATCATGGTTTATTAGATTACCTAAAATTCTGGTGCAAAGCCATGATTTCCCACATTCATTATGATATAAATGCGAATTATTAGTTGTGAGTTGTGAAAAAGAAGAAAAAAAAAAAAAGAATTATTTTGTACATATCAAATGAAGAGTGCATGGCTTTATTTATAGGTTTTATAGAATGACTATTCTAAAGTACAATCAATCAAATCAAACAATGGAACTATATTGAATTCCTCAAATACATCTCAAACGGTATCGAAATTTTCAAATATTTACGTACTTTACCAAGTGTATATCCAAATTCCTCTCTAGTGGACTCATGATTTCATTATAGCCAAAAGTTCATCTCCTAATGCTTTGCAACTCTGGGCAATACTCTGGCAGGAAGGAGAAGTTGAATGTGAGGAAAATAGCGGGAGTTGCAAAGCTTGGAGGAATAGCAATTTGCATGGGAGGAGTGGCCACCCTTGCTTTTTTCAAGGGACCAATTCTAAATCCTCCTTTTGCTCTCCACAATGCCCAATACGAACCCCAACACCATGTTTCGACATTTGGAAGCACAAAATGGATCGTAGGTTGCTTCCTTTCTTTCTTTTCAGTCTCCTCCTGGGGCTTATGGTATGTTCTTCAGGTAATCCCCAACTTCTCATAAAGGATTGTGATCTTTTCAAGAATTTTATAGTATTTAGATCCTCCCGATCATGGCAGATATCGCTAAAGAGAAATTATAGGTTTGTCAAAAAATGATTCATGACATTGACTGGCTAAGAGATTTATCACTGTTATCAACATTGACTATAGAGTACTTGTGATTTGACACCATTTAATAAACCGCTTTCCTAAAACAATATTAGTAAGCTCATGATATTGCTCTTCTAAGATGCATGTATAATATTCTGTGATCTCTCCGATGCCTAATGCAGCTTGTTAGGAAGATTTCGGGGAGAAAATAAAAGAAAAAAAGACCGTAGTGTCTATGTATGCTTCAATAAGTCAAATTCTTCGATGATTACTAACGTTGATGTAAAATGAGAAAGCATGCTAAATCCTTTGTGTATGAGCTTCATAGTGAACCTTAGTCGTATGCAGTCTCCCCTAAAAGCGACTTTTGGGTTTCAATTCTATGGCTGTATAGAGAGACTAATTTCGCTTATTGCTACCGGAAGCTATTATTTCATTATAAAGCAAACGGTAGGAAAATATCGATATGAAGAATTTGATGTGGTTGATTGATACTATGTATGTCCACAGGAAGGGCGGCACTGATATACTTTAAGGATAAATAAGGATTAACAAGCACGATTTATCTCTCAATCCCAGCACTGAAAGCTCTGCATCTATTTATCTCATGATTTATCTCATGGAATTTACACTAAAAACTTTCAACAAAGTTAATGTAATATAATAAAGATTTTCATAAGATCCAATGCCAGTGTGAGAAATAACTTACCATTTCACTTTAAGATGGAAAACGTGGAAAATTTGGTTACAAAACTATTTTCAAACACACATTAATTTTCCAATTATGAATGTGTAGCATTTTGTTGATACTGTTACACATAACAATAAGTGATATGATAAAATCCATTAGAAAAAAAAAAGAAAAAGAAAAAGGAAAAAAAAGGGTGTGGTTCATGAAATTATGTATGATGGTGCGTCAGCGCCGATACATGTAGAACCATGGCACAAATCCATAACATTCTAACTACGGTAAGATGTTGGTTAAATGACGCTTCTGCTTTTGTTAATAGCCACTTAATTCCACATTCTTATGTACAATTAGGTTTACGCACTTAACTAATAGCTTAAGCCTTTCTACCGTATTTTCTAACATGAACACGTTAGATGAAACGCTAACTTAGTTTAGGTTATAGGAGTTTCAAATTATAAAATACAGCTGTAAACAAAAATTGTGGAATCCACGTCCTCTGGATGTTGATTGTTTGATTGCATATATTGGATGATGTTAACCGGCTTCTGGGTGATTGCACTTTCTAATTGCTAAATCACAGCTAACAATTGTGGAACCCACGCCATTCTCATCGCTTCTTCGAGTCATGCGTCTTTAACTTTTGGATGTTGAATCTTGATTGAATATGTAGCATTGTTTTGCTTTTACCAAGTCATATTTAACATTATGTGAACCTTTACTGTTTCTAGCCTATTGAAACCATCCTCTGTTTCTGTTACCTCTTCATGAGAAATCGTACAAATCCAAGTTCTTTATCTTTGTATATTCAGATTGGAGTATTGAAGACCTATCCATCGAAGCTTCACTTCACAAGTATTCAGTGTTTATTGAGCACAATTCGGTCGTTTCTTGTGGCGATTGCTATGGAAAGAGACCTCTCCGAGTGGAAGTTGACTTGGAATGTTACACTGCTTGCGGTCCTTTATTGCGTAAGAGAACAACAGTCCCTCTTTTCTAAATTTAAAAGTTGAGCATGTTAGTAGCAACAGAAACTATACACCGACATCTGATTTATTAAGTGATATGATAAGATCCCAATAGAATATTTTTAAGCCAATCAAATTGCATGCAAACTATATATTATGATACGACATTATAGTATTTACAATTATGTGTGACTAGGGAATCATGGTCACGGCAATTGCACATTATCTACAATCTTGGGTGATTGCATCGAAGGGACCAGTCTTCCTAGCCATGTCAACACCCTTGAATTCAACCCTAACAACGATCTGTTCCATGTTTCTCTTGGGTGAAAGCATAAATGTTGGCAGGTAAACTTTCCTATTCTCTTGGCATCACATCCAATAGATGATATGAATGAGATGTACAAGAGAGAGAGAGAGAGAGAGAGAGAGAGAGAGAGATGTGGACAATAAAGGAGAAAAATGATTTTTTTTGCGAAAAATAAATAATTTGAAAATGTTTTCTTAATAATAATCACCTGTATCGTTTATAAAAGTGAATGTACGAATTTCCTTTCATAGTTCATGAAAATTTATATATAAATTGTTATCGATAATGATTGAATAATTATTTCAAATGATACAAATGATCATTTTTTGGAAAATGATTTCCAAATTATCATTTGTTACAAAATAAACTCAACCTAAAATGAGAAAGTGTTGACTCCAATCCTATTGGCATTCATGAAACCAATACATTTCATAGTTTAGAGGCTAGATGAGGCCAAATATATTGGCCTACAACACAAGGGCCGAGGTGAGGATTGATTTAGTCATATGTGGTTTTTGTCCATCCTTACATAGTACAGCACACTTGGGCGTTTTTTATTCACTAAACTTATCGTTTACTCATAAATTGTAATTATCATGATCCTAATCCGTAAATTAAGATGAATTGTGTGGTGGACAAATACAAGGAGGTGAAAGCCAGGCGACAAGGGATTTCCTTATCCATAGCAATCTCGAGGAGTGCAATAACTAACATACTAAGATGTTATGCAACACTATCTTAGCATCAACAATGTCATGTAGCAATATCAATACTGCCTAATGCAAAATTATAATCCTTAAAAACAGTAAAGGATATAAGACTTTACTGAAGTTGAGCCATATAAATCAATTGTTCTATCTTCTTGTACTACAAACCTCAAACCGAGGCTGGGAACCTGCCTCTTGGGCAATATCTCCACTTTGTGCTTATTTGAAAGATAATCCTCCTTGTATATGATTTAGAAATTCTCCATAAAAATGAAAACTTAAGTACAAGATCAATGGCAATGAGCAATGGAATCAAGTTTTCGGTATTCTTCAATTCTAATGGCATGCAACTTTTGATTGGAATTGGACTTCTTAAGCTAATATGGATTCTTATAAAAAGACATGAGATCTAGCTCTTTTTCGGTTTGATTGTGACTAATATGACTTCGTCTTTGGTTTCTTCATCAGCATTGTTGGTGAGATAATGTTAGTAGGAGGCCTTTACAGTGTCTTATGGGGACAAACGCAAGAGCCAAATCTAGCCACTGAAAGTTCCTTACCAGTTCAAGTTGAGAATAAATGTATAAATGCAGAAAATGAGGAGCCTAAAAACGCTGAAACTTGTTATTTAGCAAAATGAAGTTTGATTTTCATATCGTTGGTTGTTTTGTTGAACATGTAATGATATTTATCTAGTACATAGTATGTGGCACTCACTCATGATATATGTTTTCTCATTATGCTATGTTTCACCAGATGTCATTGATTGACGATTAATCTCCAGATGTACATAACTCTTGACGAGCTTTTCTTCTTTATAAATAACATGCTTCCACAATTTTAGCATCTTTTGACTTTCACGCTCCTTAAAAAAAGAACTAGTTTGATCCTTATCCTAAGAGAAATGGAAAACCTTGCTAACGAGTATGGACTTAAGTAAGTTGGAGGCCCAAAAGTCAAAAAATGAAGTTTTAGCCTCCTTACCCACAAATTCTAGGCTACTTGCTTGGGCTCACTTTCCCATTTTAAAGACCAAGGTTCTTGATCTTTTGCTATGTCATCATCCATTTGCCTCCTCTATTTTATAAATCTATGCTTCAATCTTAGGCCAAAATCCCACTTTAGCATGAGAGAAGGTGTTAGAATTTTTTAAATGGTAAACCACTTATTCATTTGACAATTTAAGTTAGAGCAATTAAATGTTGTCACCTAAATGTATTGCATGGTATCCAATTCAGTTCTACACCTTTAAATTGTGCCAATTTATTTATAAGCTTTTTGACAATTTACCAATTTAGTTATTCAAAACAAATAAATTGCTAATATAGATGTTGTCCATCCTACGTAACATGAGAAGTGCTAACATGGTTAATTTTTAGATTTTATTTTATTTTTTGAATTGTTATTTTGAATCCCTTGTTTTTACCATTTCTTTTCTTTTCCTTTCGCTTATGGATGGTAATTGGCCATGGTCGATGACTGGTCATAGTTGAGGGTTGCTCTCATCAAATATAATGAGGTTACTTGCATGGCTGCTAGCAAGGGCTCGACCCTTGTGGCTTCGCGAGAGTCTCCCTCCTCAAATCTAGTGAAGGCCACCCCCACTCTTGCCTAGGCAATCAAGAGGGCAGCCCTTGCTTATGGCCAATTGTCAACAATGGCTAACTGTTGACCACAGGCGAGAGAAAAAACCCACCATGATCAAAAGGAAAGAAAGGAAAAAAGAAGAAAAATTCAGTAAAATATTTTTAAAAAAATTTCAATGTGTCAAATTCAATCATGTCATGTAGAATAGACATCATCTACGTCAATGATTCTATGACCAAAATTGGCCAGAAATACATTGGTAAATTATCAAATGGTTTGGAACTAAATTGTCATCATTGAAATATTTAGGATTGAATTGGCTGCTATACAAATAGTCTAAGATATTTTGGACAATTTTCCCTTATTATCTAAGTTGGCACCAACAACTCAATTCTCTGGCCATATGTATGTGCACTCTCCTTTAACGGCGACTTTTGGGCTGGAATTTAATCTATACCCACGAGTTTCAATTCTCTAATAGTAGGTATTAACTTCGCTTGCTATGTGAAGCTATTTATTCTTGATATAAAAAATGATTGAAAAAAAAAATCATGGTAGAGAATTTGATGTGGTCAGGTCGATGAGATATACGTCCATAAGGAGGGCGGCATTTCATTAAGAATAAACAAAGACTAAAAAACAACATTTGTCTCTCAATCCCAGCACCTAAAGCTCTGTTTGTGTTTATCTTATGGTATCACAGGGAATTTACACTAACGAACTGACTCTCAACAAAATTTCTGTAATATCCTAAGGAATTTTATTAGGTCCATTGCCAATATAAAAAATAATTTACACATTCTTCATTAAGTGGTGAACATGCGGAAGAATTTAGTTACAAAACTAAATCCTTGCACATGTCAACTATCCAACGGTGAATGTAGAAGTTTTTTTGACACTGGGGATAGAAATAATGAGAGAAATACACTAGAAGTGTCTTAATTTGTGTATGCCACCTACTTTAGTGCCACAACTTTTCGCCGGCTCACTTAGGGCGCGGTTGATAACATTTCTGTTTAAAAATTGTTCCAGAGAATAGAAATAAATAAATAAAAAAAGTGTTTCTGTTCCGGAGAATAATTTTTGAATAAAAAAATGCGTTTGGTAAACTTGTTCCGGAAATAAAAAATTAATAGAAACACATTTGGTAAATTTGGGTTCTTTTTTTTTTTTTGTTTCTTTTAATTTTTTAATATTTTAATTTTTTTTCTTTATCTTTTCTTTATTCTTTTTTTCTTCTTTTGGCCGGTCGCCAGCCTCGGCCATGGCCAGCGACCTGCCAACGAGGGCCGGTGGCCTCGCCTTGGCTACGAGAGCTCGGGCTCGCCCAGATCCGGCGAGCCCGAGCTCGCCCAGCCACCGACGAGGGTGAGGCTCGACCTCGCCGAGCCACTGCCAGGCCGCGAGCCTCGTCGGTGGCTGGGTGAGCTCGGGCTCGCCTTGGCTGGGCGAGGCTCGGCCTCGCCGGGGGCCGGCGACGCTCTAGCATCGCCGACCCCTAGCAAGGCTCGTCAGCCTGGCGGTGGCCTAGTGAGGCCGAGCCTCGCCGTGGTTGGGTGAGGCCGTCGGCCCTCGTTGACCAATCGCCGGCATGGCCAAGGCCGGCAACCGGCCAAAAGAAGAAAAAAAATAAAAAAGAAAGAAAAATATTTAAAAAATATTAAAAAATTAAAAAGAAACAAAAAAAGAATACAAATTTACCAAACGTGTTTCTGTTCATTTTTTATTCCCAAAACAAGTTTACCAAACACGTTTTTTTATTCAAAAATTGTTCCTCGGAATAGAAACACTTTTTTCTATTACTGTTCCCTGGAACAATTTTTAAACAGAAATGTTACCAAATGCAACCTAAGTGCCACTTTTATTAAAAAAAAATCACTTTAGTGTCAACTTTGATTTGACTCGCGGAAAATCTAACATGATAATATTTTATTAATTTCTCAATCCTACATAACTTGCCAACGTGCCCAGTTACCATATAATCTCTAAATGACATTGTGTAGTAAGTTAAAAAGTGATCACTTCAGTGCCAGTCATTGTAAAAAATAATCACTTCAATGTCAATCTTTGTTGAAAAGTATTCACTTCAGTACCAATCTTAATAAAAAAAGTGATCATTTCAATACCAAAAAAACTCCTAAACGATGTCGTATAACAAGCTATGTCCACCTAAAAAGGAAGAAGGATTACGATTGCTTGATTTGAACACATGGAACAAAGTTTTGTTAGGCCACACACACTCCAGAACCTCATTGTCGCGACCTAATTTTCGGGTGCACCACCTAAAACTAAGTTAATGGACTACTAAGTCTTTAAACTTAGCTCGGGCTCTCCCAAGCCCATACCAATTCACGATTTAAATCCAAATTTTTAAATATGCAAGATTATTAACTAGGAGTCGCCACTAATCGGTTTGTGGTAAGTCGATTAGACACCTAAGTAAAATAAAGGGAGATTTATTTTACTCCTACGGACCAGAGACTAAGGGTACGGGGACTTGGTTACACTAGAATTTTTTAATGCCCTTTCGGTACCATTTCTTTTTAATTTTTTCAAAATGTTTTTGCAAGCAGCTAATTTATTTTAACCTAAATTACTAACATGCAAATGTGGTGACCACACGGGTGCTCATCTATTATTTAAAATATTCAAATAAATAAATTGCATCACACAAAGCAAGCAATCATTTTTTTTTGGATTTTCTTAAAAATTGGAGTTCTTTTATTAAAAATGCATTTTAAAACTAAATGACTTAATTTTATTAATATGCAAATTCTAATTAAATGGGCCTATTATGCAAACTAATTAACATGCACCTCATGACCTAATTTTACTAATTAACAAATTCTGATTAAATGATTCTATTATGCAAACTAGTTAACATGCATCTAATATTTTTGCATTTTTTATTGAAATTCAGAATTTATGAAAACCCTAACTAATCTATCTAAAAATAATCTTCTAATCCATTTTTGGGATTAATTTGACTTAAACCCTATTCTGTCTTAGAAGTCTATTTTTATTTTTTTTATTTTAAAAAAAGAGGATGAAAATGTGCCAATTATATCTAAAACTCTAAAAAGGCTATTTAAGTCTAATCCTAACTTATTTTTTTTAAATATATAAAAATGCAGTGCTAAAAATATTATCTAAAAATGCAATCCTAGAAATATAATCCTAAAAATTTGATTAATTAAACCTACGTGTCTATTATATTAAACCTTAATGTCCTATATGCTCATGCAAATCTTTTTGAATGTTTTGATTTTTTGATTTTTTTTGCAAATTCTAATTAAATGGGCCTAGCTTTTTTTTTCTAAAGCTGAATAATTGTTAAACAATGGTTAAATCTAAACAATTAATATAATCACTAAATAAAAAAATGGATCAAAATAATTGAAAAAATAAAAATTTGATTAATTAAACCTACTATTATATTAAACCTTAATGTCCTATATGCTCATGCAAATCTTTTTGAATGTTTTGATTTTTGATTTTTTGATTTTTTTTAGCTTTTTTTTAAAGCTGAATAATTGTTAAACAATAAATTAACAATTATTCTAACCCGTCTCATAGATCATCACAACAACTCAAAATAATTAAAAAAACTGGTCCGAAGTCTTACGGACCAAATTAAATAATTATTATAATTTAACAATTAAGATTCCACCCAAAAGCCCAAAAAATTAAAAATAATTAGAAAAATGATCCAATGTCTCTCGGATCAAATTAATAATTATATTAATTCCGGACAAAATCCCTACGGATAATGCATACTAAATTTACAAATATTAACATCCGCCATTACAAATTGAATAGCTAAACTAATAATGCTATCAAACGAAGTAAAAAAAATGATAGAACAAATTAACAGAATAAAATAAACTAACTTATGAAAAAGGTAAAAAATAAAAAAATAATGAAAATCTCTCTAAGGTGAGTAACAGAGACGGTGGGGTCGACGGCGAGGTGGTGCACAGGCTCCGGTGGTGCTGGAGTCGCGATCCGCAGCGGCGGGCGAGGGTGGTCGCGGTCCGATGCGGGCTGAGGCGGATCGGCGAGCGTCGGAGATCGACGGGTGACGTCACGGGCGGAGCGGGGGGTGCGGCTACGGGTCAGTCGGAGCAGAGGCAACGGCGAGCGGTCCCACAGGCGCCGATGACAGTGCTGGGTTGTAAGTTGCGATGGGTTTTACCCCCAGGCGGCGTCGGGGCGATGCGAGCTTCGGGCGTCGAGGCGGCGCGAGCTTCGGGCGTCGGCTTGAGGCAGGGATGGCAATTGTTGCAGTGGCGCGGCAGCGAGCGGGCTTCGGTGGCGTCGCGGATGATGCTGGTGCAGTGTTTCACGGACGGAGGAGATGCGACGCGAGCGTGAGCAGGGGCTTCCACGGGAAGAAGACGAACAGTAGCTCCTGCTACTCTTTTTTTTCTTTTTCTTTCTGGCCGCACGTCACTTCTCTGCACCTTTTTTCTTCTTTTGCTGACTTTTCCTTTTCTTTTCTTCTGCAGGTTGTCAGAAGGCTTTCGCGAATCCTCTCAGCCTTTTTTCACGAAAATTTTTTTAGCGGATTCTCTCTCAATTTTTTTCACACCAGAGAATTTTTCTCCATTCATTCCCCTTGTCACGAAAAATGTAGCTCTCTTTTATAGTGATTCCAGACGGCCACTTTGTATGGTATTTTTCGAGTTTCCATATTCCGTCGCATTAAATCAAAGCTGCAAATCAAAACGAGATTTCGCAATCAACTCGATTTTTGCTCCGATTTATTCCGTTTTATAAAAATTATTGCCCTTTGTTCACCTGATTTTCAATTGTTTCTGCATTTATCGAAATCTGAATGCTCATCAGAATTTCAAATTTCCTTGCATACTTCAATCAAATCAATTTCCCCCATTTTCATTTTTTTCTTTTTATTTGTCCAAAAATGCAATTTTTATTTTCCTTATTTTCCTAGATTTGCTAAAAATAGGTGTCAACACTCATTAATCATCCATCCTCTTCACTTTGGAGCATTTGGGTTCGCAACACAAAATGCAGAGATACCGCAATTATGTAGCTCGACATTAAGGGTAGTATGGCTTGGAGTTAGCGATGTATTCTCAAATCACAACATGTTCTAAACCCAGTTATATCTAGCTCAAGATATTGTTTCTATTATATTTATAATGAACTCAGACACGGGGGCCCATTTGTGGAGTGGTACAACCTAATTTGGAGTAGCAGCATTAGCAAACACAATTTTATTGGCTTACTAGTTTGTAGAGATAGACTAATAATAATAGAGATCAAGTACTTGAGTAGAAAAATAAAAGACTTGTTTCGGTTATGTCCGCAGGAACTCAAGAACATATTAGCTCCTGCTAACATGATTTAGAGCCAGAAGTACCTGCTAGAAAATTTTTTACGAGTACTTGAGTAGAAAAATAAAAGACTTAAAAGAAATTTATTAGGAGGAAAAAGAAATGCGCAAATTGATGGACTAACATTAGATTTTACCTAATCTCTGACATTTAAATAATAAAATCTTTAACTCTCTCATGTATTTTGAATCTTTAATATCATCTTTGATGAGTTAATTTATTTATTCACAAACTTACGTTTTTTTTCCTAAATTGACCGAATGTTCAAGAAATTATTTTTTTCAAATATTCATGCTCTTTTTTCCCGTGCTTATTAATGAAATGAACACTTTGCTCCACCTTTTAATGATATGTCTTACATATAACTAATCATTTTTGTTTGCAATTTTAAGTATTTCCCATTAAGTAAAATTGCTCTTAAAACTGAATTTACTTTGCAAAACGATGCAATAAAATCAACAAATCAAAAAACAAAAATCGACCACTTACCTATAGTTTATGTACTTTTATTTTTTGCTTTGAATAAATGGAGAAGCAGAGAAACAATTTTCAAACAAACTGTAAGTAGCTCATTTTAAATGTGATTTATAAAAGTTAAATCAGAAAAATAAATTTGACTTGACATTAAAGTAAAATGAATAAAAAAAGCACCATTAATTATTTTTATTGAAAATCCACTTAGTATAACAGATATATATGTATATATACCGTTGCACCCAAATTTTTGACGACCTTTTAGGAATCCTTTTATTTTACAAAAAAAAAGGATAATAATAAAAAAGGTAAATAAAAATGGATGAACTGAAAATGAGGTAAAAAAAATTGAGTGAAAAAATGAATGAAAATGATGGATGTATTCGTGTGGGTCACTGTGTAGAGCCCACCGAGCAGTATTTCGGCCTCCCTCAAACTCTCTTTTAAGCCCAAAATTTGGGTTTTAATATTTTTAAAGGGTTTTCCAATTTTTCTAAAATTTTCTGTTTCTTTTAGAATTTTCTGAATTTTTTTAATGGTTTTTCCTTTTTTTTTATTTTCTGGATTTTCTGAATTTTCTAACGCCTGCGACGCGAGAGAGAGAACCGACGAGGAAGGCATGCGTGAGAACGGCGCATGTGACGCGAAGGAAGCTCCCACGAGCGACTGAAGCAATCCCCGACAACTTCTAGGATGCATTGAGCTGGCGTGGCTGACGGAAAAAGATTCCCCCGCGGAGGTGAGGTCAACGAGAGACCTAGAGAAGGGCCGAGGAAAGGAGGTTTAGTCTCTAGAGTGACAGAAAGTGGGCTCGCCGGAGCTCGCTGTCGGCTTTCAAGGACTCCGGTCGAGGGACATTTCGTGAGCAGACCGTCGCTTATTCGGAGATCTCTCCACAGCCAAAGAAGAAGCCCAGCTAGCCGTGCTCCACCGTCGCCAACCGAGACCACAGCTCGCCAAGCAAAACCAGGTACGGAACACCCTTCTCGAACGCTCCGAGTTACCCCTGTCTTCGGTCGAGAGATATACATTTGAGTCGTTTGATGTTTTTGGTGATATCTGGATAAACCAAAGCAATTTCATGACTATTTGTAATGTTTTAGAAGTTAAGGCATCATGTCTGGACCAAGTAGCGCTTCAGAATTGAACTTTGAACCCATAATGCCGACTGCTTGATATATTGCCTGAATGAAGCACCGAAACCTGTGCCTAGAAGCCCAGTTTGATGTGTGTTTTTTCCTATATTTTGGATCTACGTCTGACCTGCTACTGTGTTTTCCGGTGTTTTCATGGCATACCCATTTTCTTTTTTTCTTTTTTTTTTGAGTCGGCGGAGCTACCCTCCCCATGCCAGCGAGCCTTACGGTTTGAGTAGACTATTTCTTTTCATTTAATGTATTTACGCTTTTCGGTTTGCTGAGATAGTTGGTTTTAGAAGCATAGCTTCAGTATGGATATTTTTCTATTATTTTTGCGGTCGCCTGAGGGAGCGGCCGGAAGTGTTGTTGCCGGTCAGGGTAGATGACCGGCAGTGGGGTAGGTCCAGCGGCGGTGTAGATGCCGGTGACAACATGTTTGAGTGATGCATTGAGGAATTTCTGGTCCGGGGAGAAGAAAAAGAGAAGTTGCAGTCGAAGGAGAGTTTCGGGTTGGAGGTGGCTCGAGGAAGAAGGCGTCCGGTTGAAGAAGATGGGCAGAAAAAGACAAAATAAAAAAGGACAAAGGAGGAGAGAAAGAGAATTAAAAAATAGGAAAATCAAAAGAAGATCCCAAAAATGCTAAGAAATTCGTTTCTTTAATCCGACCGGGTCAGATCCAGATGGGCGGGTCAGGTCAACGGGTAAACCCGGTCCGAACCCGTTCCCCGAATATAATAATAGTAATAAATTAAAATATATGTATTTTTAGAAAGAAAAAAATAAAAATTCAGAAAATGATAAAAAGATTTAAAACTTTTGGAAATAAAAAAATTTAGAAAATTCGAAAATCAATAAAAAATTTAGAATTTTAGAAAATAATTAAAATTTTTAAATTTAAAAAATTCAAAAAACATAAAAAAATTGGAAAATAGAAAATCCAGAAAATAATAAAAAATTAAAAATCATTAAAAAAATTTCAGAAAATTCTAAAAAATAAGAAAATTTTAGAAAAACTAGAAAAATTAGAAAACCCTTTAAAAATATCAAAACCCAAAATTTGGACAAGCTTTTAGGACTTTTACAATAGGATGCTTTGTTTTGGATTGTCATTTTCTTTTTATGGACAATATTAGGATGTTTGTGTGCTTTCATTTAAATGATACTTGGTTGTGTTTTTCAATATATTGGATGTTATATTCTAATCTAGAATGGTTAGGGTGATGCCTAGAATTCTTTGATAGGCTGCTATGGCATTAGTTAGCATGATCAACTTAGCTATAGAAAGAGCATTGGGACTTGTAGAATATCTTGTCATGTAAATAATAAGATATCTTCTCATATTTTATTGAGTTTCTAGCCCATCCTAAAAATGTTAGTGGCAACTAGGGTGTGCATAGTCTAAGCGGGCGGTTCCCGACCTAGAACCGAGAACCGCCTAGTAAGGACCTATTTTGATTGGAACCGGGATCCACCCTGGAACCAAACTACCGGTCCGGTCCGGTTCTCAGGTGGATCTATGGAACTGGTCTCACAATAATAATTAGCCTCATAAGTCATACACCAGCTATATACAGCCATATAACTACAAAATATCGTGCCGAAAAATAGAAAGAAGCGAATAGAACTTCAGATCTACAAACTAAAATGATATCTTTTCCTCAATTACTACAGCTCGTAACTAAGCAACACCATTCTCCTGGCGAAGAAATGGACTAGAGGAGCGAAAACTCTCGGATGGCAAAACCGGAAAAATTATCACGCACGCGAAACCAAATTCATTCTCTCACCTAGCTTCCTATTCTTCCACCGACGAATAATGTTTTGTGTTCCCTCCTCTTCTATTACTGTCTTGTTTAATAAAAGATTGTTTGGATAAAATCCAACCTGCTAGAGATATTCCTCAAGTTGATCTGCTCTTTCCTCGTTTCTTTATCTTGTGTATGGATCTTGGTCAACGTATTACTGACGCCTGCGAGCACGTTACAGATAATGTAGAATATTTTGAAGTCTGTACCATGGTAATCAACAGGATTATATTTTCCCTACCCTTGGTTGGAGGAAATTTGTTTCGACCATACCTATAAATGGCAGTTACAAGTTACGGACATCAATCATATTTACATCTACCCAGGTGTGGTGAAGGCGATATCCATAAATTTCAAACAAGAGGTATAATTCAAGGGACTTTCCGACAACCAGAGATAAACAAAAATGGCCCTATTGAGAATTTGCTGCTTTTGAAAAAGTGAACTCACGTCAGAAAGCATATCCGAAAGAGAAGACTCGCTACTTATCTACTCACCGACATTTCATTAAAAGGTAGCAAGTGTTGAATTTTCTTCAAAGTCAGATAAGCATGTGAATCTTAAAGATTTCGGCTTTAAATTCCTGATCTGAGGCAAATGTACAGAGAGAAGAGAGCAAAATGGGACTGAAGAATCCATACTTGTTCGCTATCTTGATCCAGATTATACAGGTAGGCATGACCTTGTTCACCAAGGCTGCATTCAATGGAGGGATGAAGACCTACATCTTCATCTTCTAGCGGCATATGACTGGAACCATTTTCTTGGTCCTGTTAACTGCGATGTTTGAAAGGAGATCCACAACTCCACTCACACTCCTTGTCTTCTTCAAGATATTCGCACTTGCTTTCCTAGGGTGAGTTACAAAATGTTCTCAGAATCTTTAGTTTTAAACCTTAATAAGAGAATTTGGTGATTACGTAATTTAAGATTCAAAAGCTTATTACCTTTTTCTGGAAATTTTGACGAAATGATACATGTGTATTGCAGTATCACGCTGGCTATGAATCTCTATGGGATTGCGCTCCTTTACACTTCAGCTTCGCTCGTGTCTGTAACTGCTAACTGCTTACCTGTGACAACCTTCTTTTTCGCTGTTCTTCTAAGGTTCTCCTCTTCCTAGTGATTCAATATTTATTCTCTCAACTCTTTAAATCAATTGTGCTACTCTCATTAGAATTTTGTAGTAAAAATCGAATCATCTGTGTTGCATACATCATCTGAGAGAACGTAGGGGATGGATCTATTTGGTTGACAATGGTCAGGGTTGTTCTTTGTTTTTCTTTGGGTCATGTTAATGAGTGGTCTCAGAGCATTTGTTAAGTTACCTAACTTGGAATAGTCTTCAAAGTACTAATGATTCAGAACAAGAGGGCAATCAATGCATTAAAAATCGTGACGTTTCATAAACTGGTTCTTTAACTAGTGCCCGCAGGAACTCATTTCTGTTTCATTTTTTGCCTTTTCTTTTTCCTACTGCTCTCTGACCAGTCATGAGTCTATCTAATATTTTTCCATTTATTTGCTTAGTCTTACTCTTCTCACGAGGTAAAGCCCTACAAGAAGTTTTCTTTATATTGCATAGAACTCTATATCATGGTTTATTAGATTACCTAAAATTCTGGTGCAAAGCCATGATTTCACACATTAATTACAAAATAAATGCGATGTATCAGTTGCGAGTTGTGAAGTAGAGAAAAAAAAGTAATATTTTGTACATATCAAATGAAGACGGCATGAGTCTATTTATAGGTTTTTTAGGATGATTATTTAAAATAGCAAAACATCAAATACAATTTATCAGGATCCAGCAATGGAAATATATAGAATATGTCGAATACATCTCAAGCAGTATCAAATTTGTCAAATGTTTTGTACTTTACCAAGTGAATGTCCAAATTTCCCCTCTAGTGGGCTTATGATGTCATTATAGCCAAAACTTCATCTCCTAATGCTTTTTAACTCTAGCAAGAAGGAGAAGTTTTTTTTTTTTTTTTTGGTCTTACTCTATTCTACTACTACTCTAATTTTTACTCTCAACTTTTGCCTTGCCTCCGGCAGGAAGGAGAAGTTGAATGTGAAGAAAATAACGGGAGTTGCAAAGCTTGGAGGAATAGCAATTTGCGTGGGAGGAGTGGCCACCCTTGCCTTTTTCAATGGACCAATTCTAAATCCTCCTTTTGCTCTCCACAATGCCCAACACGAACCCCGACACCAACACCATGTTTCAACATTTGGAAGCACAAAATGGATCGTAGGTTGCTTCCTTTCTTTCTTTTCAGTCTCCTCCTGGGGCTTATGGTTTGTCCTCCAGGTAACCTCCAACTTCTCATCAAGTATTGTGATCTTTTCAAGAATTTTATTCTATTTAGATTCTCCAGATCATGGCAGATATCGTCAAAAAGAAATTATAGGTTTGAAATAATGATTCGTGACACTGATTGGCTAAGAGATTTATCACACTGTTATCCACATTGACTATAGCTCACTTGTGATTTGACACATCATTTAATAAACCACTTTCTTAAATCAATCTTAGTAAGCTCATGATATTGCTCTTCATGAGATGAATGTATAATATTTTGTGATCTCTCCAATGCCTAATACAACTTGTTAGGAAGATTTCAGGGGAGAAGATGAAAGAAAGAGACCGTAGTGTCTACGTATGCTCCTATAACTCAAATTCTTCGAGAATTAATGTTGATGTAAACTGAGAAATATCCTATATCATATGTGTGAGAGGTTCATAGTCAACCTTACATATATGCACTCTCCCCTAAAAGCGACTTTCAGGTTTCAATTCTATGACCGTATCAAGGGACTAATTTCGCTTATTGCTACAATAACTATTAATTCATCATAAAGTAAATGGTAAAAAAATATATTGACACAAAGAATTTGATGTGGTTAGGCTGATGCGATGTATGTTCATAGGGAAGACGTCATTGATATATATATCAAGGATTATCATACAATATTTATGTTTCTCAATCCTAGCACCTAAAGCTCTACTTCTATTTATCTCATGATTTCTCATGATATTTACACTAAAAAACTCTATACTAAGTTGATGCAATATCATAAGAATTTTCATAAGATGCACGCTAGTGTGAGAAATAATTTAGGCACTCACAGTTAAATGGTAGACATGTAGAAAATTTAGTTACAAAATTAACTCCACACATTCATGTCAACTACTAAGTTGATTCCAGTAGTACGCATAACAATAAGTGATATGATAAAAAACCAAAAAAGGGTGTGGTTCTTGAAATTCTATATGATGGCGCATTAAGCCCGACAAAAGCAGAACCATGGCATCAATCCATATCATTCTAACTATGATCAGACGTTGGTTAATTGATGGTTCTGCTTTTGTTAAAGCCACTTGATTCCATATTCTTACATGTATAATTAGATTACGCACTTAACTAATAGCTAAAGCTTATTTAATATACTTTCTGACATGAGTGTGTTAGATGAAACAGTAAGTTAATTAGGTCATAGGTGTTTTAAATTATAAAGAGATAAGTGCACAAAAAATCCCAAAACTTATCACAAAAGTGCAATTAGTTACTTAAACTTTCAAAAAGTACAATTAAGTTTTAAAATTTGTCATGAAAGCACAATCATGTCCTAATTTTTTTTTTTTTAAAAGAATGTAATAAAGTTCTAAAACTTATTAAAAAAGTACAATAAAGTCCTAATATTTTCAAAATATGGAATCAATGAAATGACTTGATTGGATCATTTTGACATATTCTAGGACTTGATTGCACTTAGTTTTAGAACTCAATTATATTTTCTTGACAAGTTATAGGGCTTAATTGCACTTTTTAAATTTTTAGAACTCAATTATATTTTCACAATAAATTTTAAGACTCCCAATGCACTTCTTCCCATTATAAATTACAGCTGTAAACAACAATTGTGGAATCCACGTCCTCTGCATCTTTTTAACTTTGCGTGCATACCTCTTGGATGTTGATCGTTGATTGCATATAGTGGATGATGTTAACCGGCCTCTGGGTCACTGCACTTTCTAACAGCTAAATCACAGCTAACAATTGCGGAATCCACCTCAGCCTCATCGCTTCTTTGAGACATGCATCTGTAACTTTTGGATGTTCAATCTTGATTGGATATGTAGCACTGTTACGTTTTTCCCAAGTCACATTTAACATTATGTTATTTTTTTTACCGTTTCTGGCTAATTGAAACCATTCTTGGTTTCCTTTACATTTTCAAGAGAAAAGTCATATATATCTAAGTTCTTTATCTTCGTATAACCAGGCTGGGGTATTGAAAATCTATCCATCAAAGCTTCACTTCACAAGTCTTCAGTGTTTATCAGGCGCAGTTCAATTGTTTTTTGTGGCAATTGCTGTGGAAAGAGACCTCTCCGAGTGGAAGTTGGCTTGGAATGTTAGACTACTTGCTATCCTTTATTGCGTAAGAAAGCTACAGTCCCCCTTTTCTAAATTTACAAATTGAGCATGCTAAAAGTGGAATGAATTCTAAATGATTTGGAAAAGTATAGGTTAGGTAATGATCAAAGGAAAATCATATTAAATAAGTTAGGGTTAGGTCCTGTCTTTTTTTCCTCTGTCATTGTCTAACTTAAAGTAATTATAAGTTTGCAAAGTTGTTTCCTTTACGGGGAAGTTACAAAAACTTTTTTCAACTATATTTGCCATAATAAATATCCTATTCACATTTCAAAACTTACCATTACTATCCTAACTGTTTATAGTAGATTTTAGGCTGCTTCTCTCACCTCACCCATACATAGTTTACCAAATTGCTATTTTACTTCTCAAAATTACCCGACCTTCAAACACCCAACACTCACCCATGTTCTCTCTCACGATACCAAGGAGGCTTCCTCATGCCGACACACCCACCACCAAATCTCCCTCTCTTGATTCTGGCTATTTCGGGCTGCTGTATGCATGGAGAGAGAAACGGTTGGGAAGAGAGTGGGAGAGGGGTTTGGATGTAGACTAATTGAGGGTAAATAGGTCTTTTTAATTTGGAAAATGCAAAATGTTTGTTTTAAAATGTGACTAGACTATTTGATATGGAAAGCAATGTTGAGAATTTTTTTTTTTTTCCAATTACCCATTTTCCTTTTTCACCCAAAAGCAAGTTTACAAATTTGTCAATACCCACCAGCTTCTAAAGATTTGCAAAAATTAAGAGATGGAACACCAAGAATTTTTAACTCAACACACCAACCAGAAGGGTTGCCCTTGGTGCTCGTTACTAATTTTGATTGTCGTAGCAACAAAAACTATATACAAACGTCTAATTTATTGAGTGATATGATAAGATCCCAATAGATTTTTTTTCAAGCCAATCAAATTGCATGCAAATTGTATACTTTCAATGCAACATTGTAGTATTTACAACTATGTGTGACTAAGGAATCGTGGTCACGGGAGTTGCCCATTATCTACAATCTTGGGTGATTGCAATGAAGGGACCAGTATTCCTAGCCATGACAACACCCTTGAATTCAATCCTTACAACGATTGGCTCCATGTTTCTCTTGGGTGAGAGCATAAATGTTGGCAGGTAAACTTTATCCTATTTCTCATGGCATTACCTCTAGTAGTCATATGAATGATTCTAACATAGATACAAAATATGTACCTAAGAGGGAGAAAGAGAGATGTGGACAATAAAGAAGCAAAAAAGATGTGTTTTTTTTTGTAAAATAATTAATAATTTCAGAAATATTTTCATAAAAATAATCACTTGTAATGCTTACAAAAGTGAATAAATAAATTTTCTTTTCACTGTTTATGAAAGTGTTTAAAGATAAATTGTTGTTGATAATGAAATATTTTTTATTGATCAATTTTTTCAAGTGATATTGACAATCATATTTTAGAAAATACTTTTCAAATTATTTCTTTTCGCAAAATAAACAAAGTCTAAAATGAGAAATTGTTGACTAGTCTCATGACACGTGCATTGTCGAATCATATCAGGACTCATGAAACCAACTTATTTCATAGTTCAAAGACTAGATGAGACCAAATATATTGCCCCACAACACAAGGGCCAAGGAGGGGATGGATTTAGTCATATGTGGTTCATGTCCATCTTTGCATAGGACAACACACTTGAGTGTTTTTCGTTCACTAAACTATATTGATCCTAATGTGCTCTTTAAAATTAAGATGAACGATTGGTGGAAAAAAACTAGGCGATGAAACTGAGAAGATAAGGGATATCCTATCCCCCGGCAATCATGAGGAGGAGAGCTGACATACTAAAGACGTCCGCAACACTATCTTAGCATCAACAATGTTATGCAGCAATATGAGCACTGCCTAATTCAAAATTATAATCCTTAAAGACAATAAAAGATAAAAGAATTTACTGAAGTTTAGCTATATACACCAATGTCCTATCTTTCGGTACTAGAATCCTCAAATTAAGGCTGGGAACCTCCCTCTTGTGCTATATTTCCACTATGCTCATTTGAAAGAAAACCCTCCTTAATTACTAGGCAATACCCCAATGGCCACCCTTCATCGGTAGGGAGAGGTGGAGAGTTTGAATTCCTATATTTTCAAAGGGGCTAGGGATAGGGATGTTTGGTTTTAGATGTGAGTTTGACACCAACACTTTGCAAAGAGGCAAGGAAAAAGTTTGAAAGTGAGTTAAAAGTTAGAGTAGGATAGACCCAAAGAAAGAAAGAAAGAAAGAAAGAAAGAAGGAAACCCTCCTTGACTACAATTTAGAAACTCTCCATAAAAATCAAAACTTAAGTATCAATGACAATGAACAATGGAATCAAGTTTTTGGCATTCTTCAATTCTTATGGTATGCTACTTTTGATTGGATTCAGACTTCTTGAGCTAATATAGAATCTTATCACAAACATGAGCTCTAGCCTTTTTTTTTTTGGTTTGATTATGACTAATATTACCTTGTGTTTGGCTTCTTATTAGCATTGTTGGTGAGATAATGTTTGTAGTAGGCCTTTACAGTGTCTTATGGGGACAAACGCAGGAGCAAAATCTAGCCAATGAAAGCTCCTTACCAGTTCAAGCAAAGAAGAAATGTACAAATGTAGAAAATCAATAGCCTAAAAATGTTGAAACTTGTTATTTAGCAAAATGAAATTTGATTTTTCTTATTGTTAGTCCTTTTGTTGATCATGTAATGATATTTATCTAGTACATAGTATGGGGCTTTCACTCATGATCATTGTGCTATTTTTCACTAGATGTCATTGATTTATGATTAATCTCTAGACGTACACAATTCTTGACGAGCTTTTATTCTTTATAAATAACTCGTTTCCACAATTTTAGCATGTTTTGACTTCCATGCTCCCCCTCCACCCCTCCTCTCCTCCTCCCAAAAAAAAAAAAAAAAAAAAAAAAAAGAAAAGAAAAGAACGAGTTTGATCCTTTTCCTGAGACAAATGGAAAGCCTCGTTAATGAATATAGGCTTAAGTGACTTTGGAGGCCCAAAAGCTGAAAAAAAAAAATGGAGTTTTAGCCTCCTTAGCCCACAAATTCTGGCCTACGTGCTTGGGCTCACTTACCAATTTTAAAGCCCAAGGTTCTTGATCTTTTGGCATGTCATCCTTTTTCTGTCTTCTCTATTTTATAAATCCATGCTTCAATCTTAGGCCAAGTGTGGCACCCCCGATTCGCTTGAGGTCGCCCCAGGTGATCTCTTATTACTCGATCTCCTACAACTTCACAGACCAATACCCTTTAAATAGATTTTTTTTTTTTTTTGAAAAGGTCCTAGCATAGTTCATTAGCGGAAGCATAAACAAGTCTCACCATCCCTTACTCCAATAACCATAATGCAATGCACACCAACTATGCTCCAAATGATAAGACGAAGATGAGTCACTTTTATTTATATTTTCACGATGGATATTTTGGGTCGGTACAACAAAAAGGCCAAGATTTTTAACTATACTTGGCTATCACTCAAAAGAGGACTCGACCCTACATCGAACATATACAACCATCCATCAACAAGTGTCGACTATCTCCAAAAAGTGTCAGCTCCCATCAGCTATACGTGCCATCACACCCAATCTGGTGCATCGAGCGACGGCGGCAGTAGCATCCCTAGCATCACTCCATCACGCCGGACATGGACAGACAAAAACTCCTGGATAACTGGGCCATCAACAAGACCCACATCGCACATCACCAAGACGCGGACTCGAACAAACACTAATCCAGGGGCACTTACATAGATGTACTCCATACACTCCACATCAACATCAGTAGGTATGCCATAGTAAGTACCGCGTGCAACTGGTAGTAAAGGCATATTTCTAATCTGAAATGTTAATCCCCAAAAGAGGTGAGTACAACCACTCAGCAGTAAAGATCCACCAAACTACTCAATGCGTCAAACAGAACAATCATGGTATCAATAACAAAATACATATCATTCATGCATTCAAGCATACCTTACCTTATAGCCATGCATATATCACCATACGACATGCATAATTCATCATGCACTTGTACTTATATCATCAAGCAACCATGCATATATCATTATGCAGCATGCATATTCCACCATGCATTCATCATTAAACAGCCATGCATATATCACCATGCCATATGCACACATCTATGCGCATGATTCAATTCTCGATCTTTATATTTCAAATAGATCACATCATTTTCTTCCCAAGGACCAATGTTTGCATCCCACAAATTATTGCTCGCATCCCACCTGGCATTGCAAGGAACCTCCGGCACACATCTCCAGGCATCCGGCACACACACTCTGGGCATCTCGTACCCCAACTAGCATCATGAGGTATCCCCCTAGCACACACCTCCGAGGCTTCCGGCACACACACTCCGAGCATCTGGCACACACTCCGGGCATCCCGACACTCTCGGGGCATCGTCACCTCACACCTTCGATGGTCTCGTTATTATCTCAATTTATATTCACACATGTATCTCAATTTCAACATATCATTTGAAGCAACAATATCAAGGGTCTCAACCAAATTTTCATGCTATATAACATGCCATATGTCATCACATATGCAGCAAAATCAACCACTCAAAGTATTACATCACATGGGCAAATTTATTTATTTTTAAAAACACATCAATTTTTCAGATAAATCATAATGCATTTCTCTAGTTAAAACTCTAGAAAAATTAGTGATTGGTATTAATAAATTCTGAAAACTTGATACATTATAGACGAGACCTAAAGGCAGATATCTCATGAATAACACCATACCAAAAGAATCTCACACAAAACAGTACGGTCCATGCATCACAGTTTTCAAAATTCCAACACTTCAGCTTGCACAGTTTCGGATGTAATTTAAATTAAATACCCAAATGAACTCCAAAAATTCTGAAATTTTGACATGTTATAGAAAATTCCTAAAGGTAAATATATCATGAATAAATCAAAACCCAAATCGTTCTAGATTAATAGATATAGATGATTTATTCCTTCTGTTCCCGGTGTCGTCTTTTTCCAGATTATCATCTTTCAAAAGAAAATCGTTCTAGATTAATAGATTTAGATGATTTATTCCTTATGTTCAGTATGTTATTCCTTAGAATATTACCTAAAAATTTTATTGAGGACACATGATCAAATTTTAACTGTATGATTTTATAAAAATCACGAAATCATACTAGGTCGAGGTAGTGTTTTCCTCAGATCCTGTTTATTCAAAGAACAACGATTTCACAGACCTATTTTTGTTCATTTCCTCTAAATTTTTGATATTTTTCTCCTCAAGAAGTACACTACAACTTTCATTAAGAGATCAAAGTGATATTTTTACAAGAAAGCTACTGTACAGACCACGAAATCACTAAAGGTCAGCACAATAAATTCCAGATCTAATTTCTCCAAAGCCCAAGGTTCTTGATCTTTTGGCATGTCATCCTTCTCTATTTTATAAATCCATGCTTCAATCTTAAAGGCCAAAAACAGATCCCATATTAGCATGAGAGAAGATGTTAAAAGTATTTAAATATTAAACTATTTATTTATTTAAAATTTAACTTTGAACAATTAACTACCACCTATATGCCTATTGTTGGGGCCATGACATCCAACCTTTGGGCAGTTATAAACTTTTTTTTGGGCAATTGGCCTAATTTAGTTTTCCCTTTAATTATCTTTTTAATGATTTACTAATTTAAAACTCGTCATTCCATAAATTCCAATTTATAACTTTGATCAAAATAATTATCCATAATATTGGACATTGTTTGTCCAATTCAACGTGGCATCATCTTTCCATAGGTTGTAATGTATCTGAATTTTGGGATGCACACCAAGAATAATTTTTTTAATTTCATTTATTTATTTTTAACTTTGAAAAATTAACTACATTGATTTTTTAAACTTTTGTATTGTGCCTTTTTTTACTTTTTTGATTTACTAATTTTTTCCAGGTGACTTTTGATCAAAATTTAATATGGACATTGATTGGGTAGTGCTGACATGAATAATTTTTTAATTTCATATTATTTTTCTAGATTTATTTTTTTACCATGGCTAATGACCGGCCATATTCAAGGGTCGCCTTCATCAAATATGGTGAAGGCCACCCTCACAACTACTGCCAAGGGGTCGACCCTCGCAGCTACTGCCAAGGGGTCGACCCTCGCCACTTGGACAAGGGTTACCCTTGTTGAATCTAGTGAAGGCCACTCTCAACCTTGCCTAGGCAATTGGGAGGGCGGCTCTTGCCTATGGCCAGTCACCGACCATGTTTAAGTACCGTTGCAAGTGAAAGGAAAAGAAAGTAAATAAATAAATAAATAAAATAAAAATTAATAAGTCGACATCAATCATGTCATGTTAGACAAATATCATTCTCATTAGAGATTTTACAACTAAAATTGGTCAAAAGTACATTGGCAAATTATCCAAAGGTTTAGGACTAAATTGTCATAACTAAAAGATTTAAAATTGAATTGGCTATCATACAAATGGTTTAAAACTTTTTGGACAATTTTCCTTCATAGTCTAGGTTAGCTCCAACAACTCAATTCTCTGGCCATGTGTATGTGAAATGAGAGGTTTACATGCAAAAGTATAGTGCAAGGGAGGACACTTAAAAACAAAATTTTCAAAAAGTACACTTAAATGCCACTTTCTTTGAAAAATGATAAATTTAAGTGACAATTGTGGTGAAGGGTGTTGAAAATCTGACGTGGCTTATTTTTACTAATATAAGTTGCATACATGGCTTGCTAGAAAGTTGAGTCAACAAAGAAGAGCCAAAACAATGTAATTTTGCCTCTTATTTGAATTTTAATATAAATATTTAATTAAATTAAATTTAGAACTATTTTTTTTTATAAAAAAAAGAAGATTGCAAAATGTGTTTGATGAGGATTGTGCAAGCCCTCGTTGCCACCTCCCCACCATCATCATGAAGAGGGGAGGGTCAACCGAGGTTGCCATTGGCAACCCGATAATAGGGGGAGATGGCAACAAGGGATTGCACAACCCTCGTCAAATGCATTCTACAATCTTTTTTTTTAAATTAAGTTTTAAATTTAATTTAATTAATATTGATATTAAAATTCAAATCCAAAGCAAAACGATGTCATTTTCAACTTATTTAGCCACAACAACATGTAAAACAATGTCATTTTGAATTTGTCTCATCAGAAAAATGTCACGTCAACATTTTGGCTAGAATTTCTCGCTATTGGCATTTAAGTGATCAATTTTTCTCCAATTTTGAAACTTAAGTGTCCCCCCATGCCAAGTTTGGGCACTTGAGGTGTCCATCACTTGAGGCTTACAATAGCCTTACATATGGGCACTCTCCCTTAAAAGTGACTTTTGGGTTGAATTTTCATCCATATCCACGAGTTTCAATTCTCTAATTCACGATATAAAAAATGATAAAAAAAATCAAAATAGAGAATTTGATGTGTTCATGTCGATGAATTGCACGTCCATAAGGAGAACGGCATTGGTAAATTCATTAACAATGGACAAGGATTAAAAAACAAGATTTGCATCTCTCAATTCCAGCACCTAAAGCTTTGCTAGTGTCTATCTCATCATATCTTTGGGAATTTAAACTAACAAACTCACTCTCAAAGAAATTTATGCAATATCCTAAATAATTTTATTAGGTTCACTGCTAATGCAAGAAATAATTTACACAACCATCATTGAATGGTGGGCATGTGGAAGAATTTAGTCATATAATTAACTCCATACACACATTCACTATCCAACGGTGAATCTATAAGTTTCTTTAACACCGGGGATAGAACTAATAATAGTTCATATAATAAAGGCCCCCCAAAAAAAGTAGAAAATGGTAGGGGTTCATGAAATTCTATAACCATCCGGCACTTGGCACAATAAAAAGTACAACCATGGTAATTGGTACCCGTAATATTCTGAACTATGTTTGGGCATTGATTGGATGTTGATTCTACTTTATTAATTGCATTTAATTCAACATTCTTATAATAATGTTAATGCACTTAATTAATAGCTTAAACTTTGAAATGTATATTTTGATATGAGTATGTTAGATGAAACACTAATTTGATCTTTTAGGTCATAGGAGTACTTAATCATAAATTAGAATCGTAAACATGAATTGTGGAAACCACATTGTCATCTTTTAAAGATGCGTCCTTTCCTTTTGAATGTTAATTGCATATTTGGCATATTTTTAATCAGCCTCTAGCTGAGGCCCCATTTGGTTTAGCATGTGGAAGGGGCCTTGGGGCTCTAAAAGGGTTTGGGCAAAAGCGGGTGGTGTTTGGTTCAATTTTTTGAGGGCTTTGGGGAGATGCAATTGCATCTCCAAGGGGCTTCAAAGGGCTTTAGGGGAATGGAGGGTCCAAGGTGCATTTGAGAGTAGCATTTTCGGAATGCCGAGGCCTTTGTTTAATGAAAATATGTTAGTTGCCTATTTTACCCTCATTTATTAACCAAAATCCGTTTTTGCCTTTTTCTAAATAGAAAACCCTAAAAGCCTCCCGTAGCCTCACGCCTCCTCTGCACTCTCATGCCTCTTTCCGTCGTCCCTCCCCATCTCCTTCGCGAGCTACTATCCGGTGTCCATCCAAGATCAGTCATCCCAACCTCAAAGATTGCCTCCCGCCGTTCTACTCTCGTGCTCGCGTCACGCTCGTAGCAAGGCAGTTGGGTAAGCTTGGAAGCTTCGATTCCATCACTCGTTCATCTGATTTCACGGTTGCCATTAAAGATTCCGCCGACGTCCCTCACCATCTCTTTCATGAGTTGCTCTCCAGTGTCCATTCGAGATCAGCCATCACAACCTTGAAGATCGCCTCCTGCCGTTCTGCTCTCGCACTCGCCTCTCCAAGTAAGATTTCCTTGGTGCCACCGCATTACGGTGTTGCCGCCTCAAGTTGGCTTTGGTTCACCCTTTGTTTTTTGGTCAACCGCTAACTGTCAAGTTTCGTTCACTTTTGCACTTATTACACTTCTATGTATTGTGATTGTCCGTTGTCTCGACTTAATTTGGCTATCATGTTTTTCAATTGGTGTTTTTTTTTTTTTTTTTTTTTGTGGGTGTATGGATGTTCAACACTAATTTATTATCTAAATCTCCACATCGATGCCTTGTGCTCAATGTGCTAGTTCATGATAGACGCATGCGTTGGATGAATTCAAATTCGTTTTGTGCTAAGTTTAGGGCTGCTTCCATTGTTGTTTTATTATTTTGAGTGGTTATTTTATTCCAAGTGAGGAAGAATGTGCTATTCTTTGTCTTAGGTATGTTCTGATCTTAATGAATGATGCTACTGAATGTGTTTGTTCCAGGATTGTCCAGTAGAAGTTATGGAGTGCCTCGCAAGCTGGACACGAAGGATTTATATGATTCCAATCTAATGTGAACTACACTAACCCTTCTCAATACAACTTTGTTAGAGTTACTATGGGTGCTACATTATGTTGTAAATGCTCGTCTTCTCAAAGATAGATATGTTGTACTATGTTCTAATGAGTCAAAAAGTTTTGCCTTTACTTGAATTATTGATAATATTTTGTGTGAATTCATTTGGAACTATGCTCAATCTGTTGAAGGTGGATCTTTTTTATGAGCAAAACCTATAGCTTGCCCTTATAGCATGAAACTCCTTGTGGTGTTTGTTGTGGGTATGAGATTTTTCGACTATCATTCTTATTTGATGCGTGATGGAATTGAGAGATTAAGAATTTGGTTTTCTAGGTAAGTGTTTGGTATGGGTTTTCTAGAAATGGTAGATGGAAGGGTTTTATATTGGTATGTATGAGTGGAAAATGTAATTGGGATAGATGAAGTTCACATTTGCAGCTTGATGAATCATACCTCGGCCTAGGATAAAGAACCCAATTCACCACCCAAGCATAAAGGAACACACCACCCCCGGTCAAGGATAAAGAAGTTTACCACATAGGCATAAAGGATTACACCACCAGTCAAGGATAAGAAATTCAAGGTTCACCACCAAAGAAATTGTATAAAGAACTAAAGATAGAAATTCACTCACTTGAGGAAAACCTTTTAAGATTTCCTCTGTTCTATTTGGATGTATGGAAGTCCCTCGCCTGTACCTTGACGACTCCCCCTTTTGTGCTTGAAGCAGCGTTTCCTCACGATTAGCGAAGGTTTGAGTTCTCTTCCTCATGTCACTCCTTCACACTCATTGCCCTTGAGCTCTCCTGTCACGCTCGTGCTTGTGCTCGCTTCTGTCCAGGTCAAATTTTCTCAATTCACGGTCACCCATCGAACTGAATCGTCTTTCAGCCAGTTTAGCTACATTTTCAGTGTACAGAATTCTAAATTTGATGGAAGTTTGGGGGTTGATTGTTTTTTTTGAGCCCATTCTGAATTCAAGTTCCTTCGCTTTTGCTAGACATATACATTTGCCTTTTGATCTCGCACTTTCGCTCTCCCGAGTTCCATTTCCTGCTTTTATGGCAGTGGTGACTTCATTCTTATCATCTAAGTTTCAGAAATTTGGTTTCGAGGCTATGCTGTCTATTTCAATTTCTAATGTTGGGGCTTGGTCAATATTTTTTCTGGTGTGAAAAGACGTGAAGCTATTTCGAATCTTTTAATGTTCATGTTTTAATATGAAATGTGGTCAATTACACCCCCACATATTATTAACACATTGAAGATGTTCTTCTTTTGGAAATTTTGTGACGTTTGCTAGTTGTAGAGTGACATGATTGTTCTCATTTTACAATGTGAAAACTCTATATTAGTTGTTTTTAATTGTATTGGCATAAAAATCCTTTTCTTTGGTTGTCCTTTGAGGCTTCCATCTCCTATGTGGTGCTTTCATGAAGTTGGTTGAAGTTTATCCATTCTGAAAAAAATAAAATGGACCACGTTCATAAAATATGTGGCTGCTTGAGTTCACAGAAACCTTATCTTGTTCTCATCAACATTGTGCAACAAATTTGATGCTGTGAATCTGCTACCTTTATCGCCACGTTATTTTTAGGATACAATTAGTCATAGGCCTTCTTGATTCAAAAGGTTTTGTCTATTTCTTGATCTTATCTTCTACATCCAAATGTTACTTTTTCCCTTTTTTCTGGTGGATCATCTACCTCTATAGTGGGAAAACCACTACCTTATATCTTGTATAACCCCATACTGATATGTTGTTGGTTTTTTTTTTGTCTTGTTTTTTGGGCCGATACCTAATACAATATAACAATGATTTGTTCTTTACTAGTTTACATTGATTTGGCTTTAATTCAATTGCTGAATTTTTTCTTTATTATATATCTCTCAAATTTGTTCATGCTCATATTGTTGGAAGATGGGCGAGTTCAATAAAGGAAAAGGAATATTGGATTACCGAAGATGTGGAAACATTTTATAATTTGTGTGTTGAACAAATTGATAAGGGTAATTGTTCTGCAACCAACAAGAGAAATTGATGGACTGTCATAATTAATAAGTTCAAGGAGTTGAGGGGCAAAAAGTATGATCAAACTAAAATGAAGAGTAAGTGGGATAATCTTAAGGAAGAATGGAAAATATGAAGGACATTTGTTTAGAGTGAAACGGGATTAGGATGGGATCTAAAGAAGAAAACCATCGATGCGAGTGATGAATGGTGGGAGAGCAAAATCCAGGTGTTTATCATTTGTTCTTTTACTTTTCGATTAAGTTCTCATTTTCAATTATATACAACTTACTCAAACGCTTTTTATAATAGGCCAATCCTAAGGTTAAGATTTTTAGGACGAAAGGCATATCTCTTGATCTTGAAGTGTTGCTAGATAGAATGTTCAAAGATACGATTGCTATTGGAGGAATCACTTGAAATCCTGCACAAGATTTATGTGTTGATGAGAATGTTGATGCCACACAACCCCAATATTGATGATGCTGTAGGATCTACTAATAATAATTTGGAATGTGATGTGGGTGAAAATATTGATGAACCAATTCAAACTCAGGCTCGTAAAAGAGTAGCGCAGACTTTAACGAGGCAAATTCGAGGAAAGAAAGACAAGAATTTGAGCCTGACACAATTGCTTGGAAGCCAAATTAATAAGCTTTGTTCTGCTATTGAAAGTAGGAGTGCTGATGCTATTGCCTCTCAAGCATATGAGGGATTCAGTCCTTACAAGGACCTTATATCTATGTTGGATACCATACCGGTGATTGTGCAAGATGAAAAGCTATACTTTTTTGCAATTAAACATTTTAAGGAAATGGTGAACAATAAGCAGGTCTTCATGAGCTTGACTATCGATGCCTTGAGGGTGAAGTATCTCAAGCTTGAGATGGAAGAACTTAATCATGACTAAGATGTTGTCATAGCTTCTTATTTGAATTCTTGAATATGCTATTTATTTTTATATGTGAACTATATTTAAATTATGTATGGACCTAATTTATATTAATGTTTTTAATGTGAGAATTGTTTCTAATTGGGGTTCTCTTTATGTGGTTGACTTTCCATATATATGTTGATTGATACTATTATTTTTTTTAATGGATTGTCAATATTATTTATTATTTTTCTTATTCTAACTCTATATTTTGTTACATTAGGCAATTATGGATGATTCTCAAGAAAAGAAAAATCGTGAACAAGAGAAAGATGAATTCATGGATTTGCTTTCAATTGCTAATGCTTCAATTGCTTATCAAGCAATGTACCTTAGCAAACAACCTTATATGACCTCATCATATACAGGTCATACATGGATGAAAGAGTTGATGGCCGAATATACTAATCCAGTAAGATGCTATAATATGTTTAGAATGCATAGGGATGTATTTAATAATTTAACACGTGACTTAGGACGCGTTTGGTAACGATTTTGTTCCTGGGAACAAATTCTGACCAGAAATGATTATTTTTTATTATGTTATCGGGAACTAATTCTAAGTAAAAGAATGCATTTAGTAACTATCTAATTTCTGATTCTATAATAGAATTGTGTTTGGTACCATGCTCATTGATTATGTTCAAAATCAAATTCTTTTAATTTTTAAATAATTTTTTTTACTTTTTCTTTTTCTTTTCTTTTCATTTTTTTTCCTTTTTCTCTCCTATTCTTCTTCTTCTTGTGTCCGGCCACTAGACCAACGACCGGCTAGACAAGGGCCAGCAACCTCACCAGAGCATCGTCGGCCCTTGGCAAGGCCGGCCCTCGTCGGCCAAGCCTCGCCGATAGTTGGGCGAGGCTCGCCCGACCTCACCGGTGGCCAGGCGAGCCTCGCCTGGGTTGGGCAAGGCTCACTTGGCCACCGGCGGGGCTGGGCGTCGGGAGGCTTGCCCAACCTTAGTGAGGCTCGGCCTCACCTAGCCCCGGCGAGGCTCGCTTAGCCACCAGCGAGGCTCGGCCTCGCTAGATTTGGGGAGGCCGAGCCTCGCCGGTGGTTAGGCTTGCCTCCGGCAAGCTCCCCAGACCTCGCCCTAGCCTAGCGAGCTTGCCAGACTGGCGGACGGCAATCGGCGGCGACGACAGCTAGCGAATGGTGGCCAGCGGCAGCGAGCGGGGGTGAACGGCGGTCGCGAGATTGCCAAAGGGAAGAAGAAGAAGAGTTGGCTTTTGATTATCAAATTTGTTATCGGAACAAGAATCAACTTTTTTTTTTTATTCTTGATTCCACTCCTAATCTGTTCCCGAAAATAAAAATTTTACCAAACACGATTCTTGGCCCAAACTGATTCTAGGAACAAAAAATCAGAATTTGGCCCCGTTTAGATAGTTACCAAACAGGGCCTTGGTAACACGCTTGGCCTTAAAGGATCTAGAAATACTAATGTTGTAGAAATTGTTGGAATGTTTCTTTATATGTTGGGACATGGTATAGGTAACAGGGTAGCACAAGAGCACTTTCAAGGCTCTGGGGAAACCATAAGTAGGCATTTTAGTTTAGTTTTAAATAAAGTACGAAATATGGTAAAAGATTTGATCCAACTAATTAATCAACAATTTCAGGAAGTTCTAGAGAAGATTAAAAAAGATCGACGATTTTATCCATATTTTAAGGGAAGTTACGATTGTACAATAAAAACGAAAAACTAAATTTAAATCATGTAATATTTGCATTATTTGTTTTAGGATTGCATTGGAGTTATGGATGGTACACATATCCCAGTAGTGTTACCGGCGTATGATTAAATTCGCTTTATTGGTCGAAAAGGAAAGACTACTCAAAATGTGTTGATCGTATGTAATTTTAATATAAAATTTATTTACGTTTGTGCCGATTGGAAGGGACAAGCTCATGATACTCGTGTCTTCTATGATGCCATTGGAAGACGTGATGCACAATTTCCCCATTCACCTCCAGGTTGGTTAATTAATGGTTTATGTATATCCATATATATATATATATATTTATGTGGCATATGTTAATTATATTTATATTATATTTGTGTAGGTAAATATTATTTAGTAGATGCTGGATATCCAAATCTCACGAGTTATTTGGGGCCATATATAGAAGTTAGATATCATTTGCCAGAATTTCGACAAGGTCCTACACCTCCGGGTCATCGAGAAGTGTTCAATCATGTACATTCCTCACTTCGCTCAAAAATTGAACAATCCTTTGGTGTATTAAAAATGAAGTTAAAGATTTTAACTACTATGCCAAGTTATCCTTATGAAAAGCAAGTGTAAATTGTCATAACTACAATGGCTTTGCACAATTTTATAAGAAAAAATGCCGTAACTGATACAGATTTTGAAACAACAGATTTGGATCCTAAGTATGAATATTCAGTCAACCATGATGTTGTAAATGAGGGGATAAGTGCTTCAAATGATAATGCATTCATTGACATGGCGCATTTACGTGATGAAATAGCTATGAACTTGATAAATAGTTAAGGACATTTGCAATATTTAACTATAACTTATTTCTTTCTTTCGGACATATGTTGTTGTCATGTTTATTGTAATGAAGTTACTCTATTCTTAGTTGAGTTTGATGTGATTTTTTTATTTAAAATTTTATTAATATGTCTCTTATACATTATTCTCAACGTGAAAAAAATATATAAAAGTTAAGGTCATTGATTTTGTTTTTGATTTTAAACAAATTAAAGTTGCAAAATTTTAAAATTGGCGCATGAAAAGACTTTCCAAATGTAATGTGTTTACCAAACAGCATTTTCCCCAAGTTGCATCTCAAGGCATCTTTTCAACTTTGTTTACCAAACAACATTTGCATTTCGCCAAACCCCTTTAAACTAAAGGCCTTTGTATTTCCCCAAGGACATTCCCCCAAAGCCAAACCAAACGGGGCCTGTATTGCACTTTCCCATATGACTAAAATTAATTCATGAACCATAGTTAACAAGTGTGGAATCCACGTCTTCCTCATAGCATCTTGGAATCATGGGTCTGTAACTTTGGATGAGAAAAATTGCCCAAAAAAGCCTAAACATATTGCACTTTTAACAATTTAGTTCTAAACTTTTCAATCTTACTAATTAAGTCATGAACATTTTTACATTTTATTAACTAAGTCAATCTAGTCAATTTTAGTTGAAAATCATTGACGTAGAGACTGACTATCCTATGTGATATGGGTGGTGCTAACGTATATAATTTTAATAATATTTCAATATTTTTTGAATTTTCTCCATCGTGGAAGACCTCCTATGGATAAGAGACAGGGCTAAAGAGAAAATATTAAAATATCATTAAAAATTATTCACATTTGCGCCAATCATACTACATAGGATGGCCGGTGTCTTCGTTAATGATTTTTAGTTAAAATTGACCGGATTGATTCAATTGGTAAAACATATAAATATTTAGAATTAAATTAGCAACATTGAAAAAATTAGGATTGAATTGTCATAAGTGCAATAAGTTTATGGCTTTTTGGATAATTTTCCCCTTTTTGATGTTGATTCCATATTTAACATTTTTTTCACTAAGTTATATTTAACATTATGTCAACCCTTATTACTTTTGGCTTGTTGAAATCATTCCTTGTTTCTTTTCCTTTTTAAAGGGAAAATTCATATAAATTGAACTTCTTTATCTTCTTATAATCAAGTAGTAAACCTATCTATTGAAGCTTCACTTCACAAGTCTTAATGTTTATCAAGCATAGTTCAGTCGTTTTGTGGCAATTACAGTGGAAAGAGACCTCTTAGAGTGGAAGCTGGTTTGGGATATTTGACTACTTGCGATCCTCTATTGTGTAAGAGAACAACAATCCCCATTTTATAAATTTAGAACTTGAACATGCTAAAACTGGAGTGAAGATTTTTTATTTTATTTTTTTTAATCTCCGGGGTAAAATTTAAGTGAACTTAGAAAAATGTAGGTTAAGTAATGATCATAGGTTCAAGCAAAAAAAAAAAAAAAATCATAGTGAATGAGTTAGTTTAAGTCCGTCTTTTCTTTTTCCGATATTGTTAAACATATAGTTACTATAGAGAGGTTGAAAAGTTGTATTTTCTTTTTATTTATTCTTTTTTAAATTACAAAATCCATCTTCAACTGTACCTCCCAGATCAAACGCCTTCCGTACGTTTCAATTCCTAAACTTATCATCTGGACCTTTTACCATGGATTTAAAGTTCCATCTTTTACCCATACATAATTTATCAAGTTATTATTTTATTTTCCAAGCTAGGCCCCTCCAAAAATTCAACACCTACCCACATTCTCTCCCCCAACTGGAAAGGCTAACTTCGTTTGACACACCCACCATCACGTCTCCCCCTTCCCATCGTGCGCTCTTGTCATCGAAGGTGTCATCAACCTAGATTAGAGGTCGACGATGGCCACAATGCCAGCTAAAGGCTAGCTCGAGGTCAAGTCTGCCACGGCTAAGTTCTGCTACTAAGTTTGTGCTGCTCGTGAGCCTGTCGCGGAGGCTTGCTACCCTCGTAAGCTCAAGGTTGACCTTGCATGGCCTCGCAACCACGAGCCGCAGACTTAGGGCAAGTTCAAGTGACCTTGCCGTCCTAAGCCACAAACGATCTCTTCGTATACAAAGAAAGGGATACATGGGGAGGGGCGCAGACCAAGGTTGAGGACAAGGATCACATCAAGTGGGTGGCTTCACCCTCTGAGGGTTGCTCTCAATCATAGTTGTTCTATGCTACGATGTAAGAGGAGAGAGCAAGGTTAGGGGAAGAGAGTGGGAGAGTTGAGTGTACATTAGGTGTCGCAGGGGACTTGACCATTTTAAGTCGAGAAGATGCAAAATGTAGGATTTGAAATGTGATTACAATATTTGATATGGATAATAATGTTGAGGATGATTTATTCAATTATCCCTTTTCTTTTTTGACTCAAAAACAAGTACAAGAAATTTGTCACTAACAAGCCACTCTTCATATTTGCAAACATTTAAGCTGCTAAAAAGAAAGGCGACTAAATGTTAAAAAAAGGAAGAAAAAAATAGTAGGTTTTTTTGCAAACTGTCAAAACGAATTGTTGTTATTCATAAATTACCAAACAAGTTACCGAGAGATAAGCTAATAGATAAAGTTTAATTAATAGTTTTATGAAACTCATACAATCTTTCATAAATCTACTTGCATGGAAAAAAAAATCTATGTTTTTAAAAATAGAATGGTAGAATTGTGCGAAGTCTACATTATGTTTATCCGAAACATCATATTGTTCTCCATTCCTTGTTGGAGAAAATTTCTTCTGACCATACATGAGTTCCAAGTAAAAAAAAAAAAAGAAAAATACATGAGTTCCAAGTTATAGTCATCAATCACATGTATATTTGGCTAAGTGTAGTTTAGGTCACGTCCATAACTCGTAACTCACCTATTGAAGGGACAGTTGCAGAGAATATCCAACAGCCAGAAACGAACAAAAAATATGGTCCTAATCAGATTTAGTGCTTTTGAAAAGGAAAACTCACGTCCGAAAGCACACCCAGCGGAGAAGACTAATTAGCTTATCAGCAAATATTTTATTTTCTGTAAAGTCAGATAAGCATGTGACTCTTTAAGATTTAGGCTCCTAATTCCTAATCAGAGACCAACGTACAGAGAGGAGAGAACAAAATGGGACTGAAGAATCCATACGTGTTCGCTGTCTTGATCCAGATATTACAAGAGGGCGTGACCTTGCTCGCCAAGGCCGCATTGAATGGTGGCACGAGTAGCTTCGTCTTCATTTTCTACCGGCAACTCGCTGGAACTGTTTTCTTGCTCCTGTTGAGTGCGATCTTCCGAAGAAGATCCATGACTCAGTTCACGTTCCCTGTCTTCTTCAAGATTTTCGCGCTCGCTTTCCTGGGGTGAGTACAAAACGTTCCCTGAAGCCTTAAATTTTAGATTCTTAGTAAGAGAATTTGGTGATTATGTAAGTTAACATTCGAAAGTTTAATTCTTTTTCTAGTAAGTCTCTCGCTAACTATGAATCTCTATGGGATAGCGCTCCTCTATACTCCGGCTTCACTCGCATCTGCAACTATCGACTGGGTACCCGTCACACCCTTCTTCTTTGCTGTTCTTCTCAGGTTCTCCTCTCCGAAGTGATTTGACATATATTTTCTTAACTGTTACAATCTTCTTCATTGCTAGTCTCATTAGAAACTTGTAGGACAAATTGAATCATCTTTCTTGCATACATCACCGAAGTGAAGTTAGGTTATGGATTTATTTGGTTGACATACAGAATTAGGAATACGATACTTGTTCAATTAATCTATGAACTATATGAAAATGTTCAATATTATCATTTCACTAATTCAAGTTTAGAGTTACATTGAATATTTTCATATAGTTCATGGACTAAACTAAACATGTACTAAAAATTTAGAGATCACATTGCACTCTCGGTTAATATTCAAAGTCCATATTAAACAAATTAAAAGTTCAAGGATCACATTGCACATTGGGCCAAAGTTCATGAACTATTAGTATCATTTTCCCTATTAAAGGGCTGATATCTATCTTGGTTTTTTCTTCTTCTTCTTTTTCCTTTGAGCCCTATTTATGAGTGCCCCTGATGTACTTGGTAAGTATTTTAATTGGGAATTATTCAATTTTTGCAAAGAACTAATTATGTATAACATGGGGGCAATAATGCAATAGAAACTCATTAAATGGATGTTTAAACGGTGCCCTAAGGAACTCATTACCAAAATCCTCCTCCTTTTTTTTTTTCTTTTCTTCTTCCCACTGCCGACAGCGACCACCAGCATGCATTTGCCCTAGACACCTCCACCACCACCTCCACCACCACCTCCACTGCCAACAGTCCGGCCACCAAAATCCAATGAGTCTATCTGACTCAATTTTTCTATTTCCTCCATAGTCTCACTCTCCTCACAAGGTAATGCGCCACCTAGAGTTTTCCTTTCATTACATGGGACTATATAATTGTTTATTAGGTTATCCAAAATCCTATTGCAAAGCCATGATTAGCCACATTTGTTAGAATTTAAACGCGAGTATGTTAGAATAAAGCTTATGCACTTGATGAATAGCTTAAGCTTTTCTAATGTACTTTCTAACATGAGTATGTTAGATGAAACATTAATTTAATCATTTAGGTTATAGGAGTTTTAAATTATTCACTAAAGTCGTAAACAATAATTGTGGAATCCACGTCTGTGGATTTTGATTCTTGATGGCACATTTTGGGTGATGTTAACCGGCCTCTGGGTAATTGCGCTTTCTCACATAAGCAAATTATATCATAAATAACAGCTAACGATCGTGGAATCCACGTCTTCCTTATCGCTTCTTTGAATCATGCGCCTTTACCTTTTGGAAATGGAATCTTGACTGCACATGTACCATTATATTGTTTTTGCCAGGTCATATTTAACATTATGTTGACCTTTACTATTCATGCCTTATTGAAATCATTCTTTGTTTCTTTTACCTTTTCATGAGAAAAGTCATAGAAATCCAAGTTCTTTATTTTCATATAATCAGGTTGGAGTATTGAAAATCTATCCATCGAAGCTTCACTTCACAAGTCTTTAGTGTTTATGAAGCACACTTCAGTCTTTTCATGTGGCAATTGCTGTTCAAGAGACCTCTCCGAGTGGAAGTCGGCTTGGAATTTGAGACTACTTGCGGTCCTTCATCGTGCAAGAGAGCAAGAGTCCTCTTCTACCTGAGATAAATTCTAAATGACTTGGAAAAGTAGAGGTTAGGTAACGACCAAAGGGAAAATCATCTTGAATGAGTAAGGTTAATGTCCTGCCTTTTCTGTAATTGTCAAACCTGAAGTAAATATAAAGCTTGAAACGTTGCTTCTTTCTGGGGAAAGTTATAAAAACCATCTTCAACTTTATTTGCTATATCAAATGCCCTCCTTACAGCTCAAAACTTACAATTGTTATCCTCATTTAGAGTGCAAAATGGGACTGAAGAATCCGTACGTGTTCGCCATTTCAATCCAGATTATCCAGGCAGGCATGACCTTGTTCACAAAGGCCGCAATCAATGGTGGCATGAAGATCAGTGTCTTTGTCTTCTACCGGCTGCTCAGTGGATCTGTTTTCTTGTTCCTGTTGTCAGCAATCTTCGAAAGGAGATCCACGACTCCGCTCACGTTCCTCATTTTCTTCAAGATCTCTGTGGTCGCTTTCCTGAGGTGAGTTCAAAACATGCCTGGAATCTCTGTAACTAAACATTACAGAGTTTATTCCATTTTGTAATAAATTTGATGAAATATACGTTTATTGCAGTCACACGCTCACTATGAATCTCTATGGGATTGCGCTCCTCTATACTTCAGCTTCACTCGCATCTACAGCTACAAACTGCGTACCTGTTACAACCTTCTTCTTCGCTGTCCTTCTCGGGTACTCCTCTTCCCAGTGATTTGATGCATTAACTCTTTAAACCAACTGTGCTAGCCACCCCAAGATCTTCCAGCCACCAATATCCGATGAGTCTACCTAATATTTTTTCAAAGACCTGTAGACTCTTACTCTTCTCACATTGCACGGAACTCTACATAAAGGTTTATTAGATTATTCAAAATCCTAATGCAAAACCATTACAGTGGACTCAAAATGCTTTGTAACTTTTAGCATACTTTGTCAGGAGGGAGAAGGTGAACGTAAGGGAAATAGCAGGAGTTGCGAAGCTTGGAGGAATAACAATTTGCATGGGAGGAGTGGCCACGCTTGCGTTTTTCAAGGGACCAATTCTAAATCCTTCTTTTGCCCTCCACTATGCCCAAAACCAACTCCAACACCAAGATTCATCCACTGGAAGCACAAAATGGATCGTAGGTTGCTTCCTCTCGTTCCTTGCGGTCTCTTCCTGGGGCTTAGCGCTTGTTCTCCAGGTATCTCCAACTTATCATTGACCATGCCAAATATCGCAAAGGAGTAGTTAAGGATTTATTAAGACTGATTTACAACATTGATTTACTAAAGATTTGTCGAACTAGTATTAATTATTGACACATCATTTAATAAATCTATTTTGAAGATCAATCTTAGTAAGCTCAAAATATTGCTCGTGATGAGATGCATTTATGTGAAATATTTCGTGATCTCTTGAATGGCTAATACATCTTGCTAGGAAGATCACAAGGGGAAAGAACAAAAAGAAAAAGACCGTGGTCTAGATTGGCTTGAACAACTCTAGTTCTTCGACTATATAGATACATACATATGTTGATGTGAAATGAGTAATTAGAGTATCCAAAAAATTTTGCATAAGAGGTTTGTACTAGCCTCTTACATATGTGCACTCTCCCTTAAAAGCGACTTTTGGGTTGGATATTTTCTATATCCGCAAGTTTCAATTCTCTATTACCTTGTATAGTTACTAATATCGCATCTTGCTAAAAAAAGCTGTTCGTTCACAGGATAATAAACAATAGAAAAATAAGAAATAATTTACACTCACTATTGGATGGTGGACACATGGAAGATTTAGTTACAAAACTAACTCCAAAAACACATATCAACCTCCAATCGTGAATATAGAAGTCTTTTTTGGACACTGATCGTGGTCCTAAGAATGATCATATAATAATACCACCTCGAGAGACAGCAGAAAAGGCTTATGGTTAAGTAATACAGAATCGATTGGGTGCCAGGCACAACAGAATTAGAACCATGGTATAAATTTATTCATTCTAGCTATTGGTTAGATATTATTTCTAGTTTATTAATTGTAAACTTTGAAATCCACTTACTAGTATGAGTATGTTAGATGAAACACTAATTTTGTCTTCTAGGTTGTAGGAACTTTAAATCATAAATTAATGTTGTTAACAATTGCGAAAATCATTTCGTCATATTTTATTCATGAGTGCATTCCTTTTGGGTGTTGATTCTTTTACTGCTGAACTGCACTCATGAGTAAATTAGATCACAAATCACAGTGAACAATTCTGGAATCCCCGTCTTCCTCATCGCATCTTTGGAATCCAACTTCTTTATTTTTATATAAGCAGGCAGAAGTCTTGAAAACCTATCCATCAAAGCTTCACTTCACAAGTCTTCAGTGTCTATCAAGCACAGTTCAGTCATTTCTTGTGGCAATTACTGTGGAAAGAGACCTCTCTGAGTGGAAGCTTGCTTGGAATGTCAGACTACTTGCGGTCCTTTACTGTGTAAGAAAACAACAATCCCCACTTTCGAAATTTAGAATTGAACCTGCTAAAGTGGGGTAACACTTTCCACCAGAAAAAATAAAGTGGGGTAATATTTACAAGGACTTAGAAATGTATAGGTTAAGTAATGATCATAGGGAAAATCATAGTGAATGGGTTATTCAAGTCCATTAAGGAATGTCAGACTACTTGCGGTCCTTTACTGTGTAAGAAAACAACAATCCCCACTTTCGAAATTTAGAATTGAACCTGCTAAAGTGGGGTAATATTTTCCACCAGAAAAAAGTGGGGTAATATTTACAAGAACTTAGAAAAGTATAGGTTAAGTAATGATCATAGGGAAAATCATAGTGAATGGATTATTTAAGTCCATTATTTTTTTCTTCTCATAATTGTCACATCTAAAGTTACCATAAAGTTTGAAAAGTTGCATCCTTTTTTGAGGAAAATAACAAAAACATCTTCAACTTCACTTCTCATACCAAAAACCCTAGTTACATTCCAAATCCTACAATTAGAATTCTCATTTTTCACAGTGGATTTTAAGTTGCATTTTCACCCGCATATAGTATACCAAATTGCTACTAAATTTCCCATATCACCCCACCTTCAAAAAACCCAATAGCCACCCACACTCTTTCCTCTCACCCAAGAGGCTTAGGTCCCACACGCCCACCACAAGGTCTCCCACTCTCCACCGCGTGCAATTGTTGCTCCTTCAAAGGTCGTCACCGACCTTCGATTCAAGGCCGACAGCGTTGCCGCACCAGCTCGAGGCTAGATGGAATTCGTGGCGACCATGCTCAAGTTTTGCTATAGACCTTGTGCAGCTTGCGAAACTGTCGCGGAGGCTTGCAGCTGGCTGCAGCCCTCGTGAGCGAGAGGCCATTTTCGCATGGCCTCAGCAACCACCAGCCATGGGCTTAGGCCAAACTCGAGTGGCCTTGCCATTGCGAGCTACAAACAATCTTGCCACAGACAAAGGCAGGGATGCAGGGAGGGGCGCGGGTGGCGGCCGAGGGCGAGGGTGTTGTATTTGGAGACATAAATAGAAGGGAAGCCAGGGAGAGGGGCTTGCGTGTGATTGGGTGTGCATAACGCCAAATGGATCTTTATAGGTTGGGAAGATGCAAAATGTAGATTTTATAGAGGTTACCAAGGAACCATGCATAGCACTGAATAGGGAGCCGCCGAATACACCAGTGCGATCGGGGTACTTGACATGGAGAGCAAAGTTGAGGATGATTTTGCAATGATCTTTATCCTTTTTCCTTTTTTACCCAAAAGCAAGTCTTGAAATTTCTCACTACCAAGCAACTCTTCAGATTTGCAAAATTTGAGAGATTGAATATACGGAACCATGAATTGAAAAATCAGCATCAACCCACCAAGTTGAAGTGTTGCCCCCGGGGTTCAATACCAAATTTTGTTGTTAGTCATAAGAGAAACCATAGTATGACAACCAATTTAGTGAGTGATATGACAAGATCACAATAGATTTTTTTTATTAAGCTAATCAAATTGTGTGCGAAGTGTATACTTTCGATATTATATTATAGTATTTATAAATATGTATGATCAGGGATTCGTGGTCACGGGAGTTTCACATTACCTACAATCTTGGGTGATTGCAATGAAGGGACCAGTATTCCAAGGCATGTCAATACCCTTGAGTCCAATCCTGACAATGATCGGTTCCGTGTTTCTCTTTGGTGAGAACATGAATCTTGGCAGGTAAATTTTATACTATTTCAAATTGCATCACCTCTAATAATCGATATGAATTCTAGTACAGTGATACACGGATGTCAGTAAATACGTGCATTGTCCAATCCTGATGGGACAAATGAAACCTATAGGTTTTCGGATTAGATGAGTCCAAAGCTTTAGGGCTGTCATTGAGTCAGGTCCCAATATTTTAAGTTATGGAAGTCGGTCATAAATAGGTCAGCTTAAAATTTAAAATATGGGTCATACCAAGGCCAGGTGGGTCCAATGCTGTTTTTTTTTTTCCTTTGCCATTGGAACTCATTTCCTGATCTGTAGAAAGCCCAAAACCTGTCTATGTTTAACCAAAAACTAAAGCCTCAACCCATTTCATGATTTATAAATGACCCAAGCCAGACTTTCACCACCGCCTTCACACCCCTATTCACAACTCAATACCCAGACACCTTCATTAACTCAATTAGTCAATCCATGGAGCCGCTCATTATTCAAAGGC